>OX381626.1:1948723-3198723 GCA_947459985.1 Diloba caeruleocephala | reverse complement strand
TTACTAACATTACGTTTAGGTTGTTCGTAGGTATTAACACTATAAGGAGTTATACCCTGTATTTGGTCTGAAATAAAGATCATTATTATTATTAGAACAAAAATAATTGGTACCTGATTTTACTCACTCACGTTTATGTTAAAGCGTTTTGAAGTGGTCCTTTGGTACGAATTTGAATAAATCCCGTACCTACTGAACGTGCTGGCCTAGGTGGTACTATACACAGGGAAGCTTGAGGGGAGCCTTTACATACGCTCCCCAAGAAGTGCCTGGGGGATTTTTTACAGTCGCCTTCCACATGCTAGAGTCGGTTCCGTGATGTGCCTAAAGGCGTGGCACCATGGGCGGCTCTAGTGTGATCTTACGAGGACCTGGAGCCCCCCTTCGGTGCGCAAGATGACCGCTCCATTGCTTTTACCTAGTAGGAGTCCAGCATGCCCCTTCGCCCTTCTCCAGGGCGAGGAATTCATGATAAAGTTCCATTGGATACCAATAAATAAAAAAAGGTAGGTAGTATACAAACGTGCTTCTTTACTTAACATGTTATTATGTAGATATCCTTTGTCGTGGCTTCAATAAAACAAACATAAAATGAAAATTACCTCGTGTTCAATCACTACATAAAACTCAGTATAATGAAGTAGCGGTAGCATAATACATATCGCTATGTAATTCTCTACAATAATTTCGCAAAAAGGTGATCTCTACATTTACAAACGTTTTTTTTTTTTAAACTTTGCCCCACACTAGGATTTCTCCTGTGTCGTGGGTGCGTTTACAGACATACATTTCACACACAATACACCCAGACCCGGAACAACTACCTGCTGATCATACAAATATTTGTTCCGTGCGGGAATCGAACCCGCGACCCGGAGCGCAGCAGTCGACTGTATCAACCACTGCACCAAACGTGTCGTCATTCCCATAAAACAACAAATAATTGGGCCCAGTTACTACCCATTACTCCGATATTTCGACTTCAATTGCTACTTACAATCGCGCCGAGATAAAATCAAATCTTTTGTAACATTATAACACCCTAACTGATTGAACACAACGGCTGTACTTTTATTCAAATGTAGTCACGATCCTGACCGCTCCCTAAGTCCGAGGCGTGATAATAACGAGACGGAATAATCTTGGTGTATGTAGTTTTATATTTACATTGGATAAGGTAACTAGTAATTTGAAACTGGTTATCTTACAAGCGAGATTTGCTAGAAGTGGTCTTGGGAACGGGCTAGTAACCTTTTTTGTTTTTTTTTTATTGGTGCCCAGTGGAAATTCTTCATGAACATCCTTCGCCCCGGGGAAGGGCGAAGGGGTATGCCGGGCTCCTACCGGCTAAAACCACTGGGGCGGTCATCTTAGGTACCTAAGGGAGGCTCCAGGTCCTCGTATGATCACACTAGAGCCACCCACTGGTGCCACGCCTATAGGCACATCTAGGCGAGGGTGACTGTAAAGCGGGGGTATTGTAAAGGTTCCCCCAAAGTGTCCCACGGCAGCGCGTGACCACATGAGATTAAAATTCTCTAAAGGTCCGGATTGATTTGCGTGTTGGATTCATGTCCCCGCTCATACAGATCAGCAATAAGCATTGATCACTACGCTTGCTTACTTTGGCCGTTGGATGCTGGTTTGTTTACAACGTTTTTCTTTACCATCAGTCAGGACTTAGGGTGAGATTCAGAAAGGAGTCTAAGCGTTAACTTCGTGAAAAATTATGAGCGTAAGTAGTGCGTTTTGACAGATGGAAGCGTAAGTTCACGCTTAGACTCGTTTCTGAATCACATCCTTAGATAAACTAAGAAAGTTCACATGACATCGAAATAGTAATTAACCTAGGTTGAACTCGCACTCTAGTGTGATCTTACGAGGACCTGGAGCCCCCCCTTCGGTGCCGAAGATGACCGCTCCAGTTGTTTTAGCTGGTAGGAGTCCGGCATACCCCTTCGCCCTTCCCCGGGGTGAAGGTAGTTCCATGTAGAATTTCCACTGGACATCAATAAAAAAAAAAAGGTTGAACTCGCAACCCAGTGCTTCATCATTTCGGCCGAATAAAGTCCATTGCTGGACACAGGCCTCACCCAAAGATCGCTACTTCAACCGATACGGGTGTGTTGTGTGCTCATTAACCCGGCAAAACCCCCCGTTTTCGTCCTCACTTGTCCGGTTTTTTATGTCATTAAACTGTCTAAATCTAGGGCCTGAGAAAAAAACAACAAACAGCATAGGTATCTTCCCTATATTGACGTTTTATCTAGGACACATCTAAAATATTAATATAGCTTTACCGTAAATTACAATATTGGCATGTCTCTTTACTTATACCTTTTTATTTCATTTTCTTATTGGTCCCCAGTGGAAATTCATCGTGAACTTCCTCCATCCCGGGGAAGGATGAAGTGGCAGACTCCTACCGGAAAAAACTACTGGAGCGGTCATCTTCGGCACCGAAGGGGGGCTCCAGGTCCTCGTAGACCACACTAGAGCGTTGGTTTATACCTAGGGCTGTCGATCTGTAAAGAGCTGTACCCATGGCCTCCCAAAGTTTTTAATAGGTCGGTATAATTATGACTCAACCAATTGTCCGATTGGAACAATTTGGGATATAACATCTGTAGCTAAATTCACTAGCAAGAGCTTATAGGTATAAAATCTAAAACCGTCATATTGTCTTTATATTACCCATTAGATTCCTATTTAAAGTTTATCACCGATTTTCTGAGACTTGTTGACTGTGTTTAATGAGAGAGATCTACTACTTAATGAGAGAGATACTAAGTAGGTATCTCATAAAATTAATCATATGTATTATATTACTTTTAATTAGTAGATAAGGAGATACCTACCTATCGAGAAGTACCTACACGTAATACCTACAGAGGACTCTAAAATAATCAAACTTAATAAAAATACATACTTCAATGTTTCGTAATAATTAAGTACAATATCATAAAGTAACCAATCGGTACTTTATAAACAAAAATCAATCACAACGCACCACAGACTGTAAAGCATAACAATTTTAATTAAAAAATCAACTATTTACCAAACACTGTTTAGTTTGTAATGGTGGAAAATATCCGTGAAATTCAAACTTTATCGGGTTTCATTAAAATTTAATTTAACTACATAAGAAAACAATCGTTCGACCGCCGCAACAAATTATTTTATTATCGATAAAAATAATTAAACCGAACGCGACTGTAAATGTCCGCCATTTTGTTCGAATCAATTATTGGCGGGAATCGTTGAAAAATCCACGTTTATCTCGCGACATTAAGCTAATAAAGCATCGGACCTAATTAAAAAGTATTACACTGTGCGGAGGCGAGCGGAGCGGGCGAGCGATGCGCGAGCCGACTAGCCCAAAACGAGCAAGTCGACCGCGATAACCCACCCAATCGACGCCTTAATTGAATCATAACCAGCTAAATTCGAAAGCACCACTGGACGCGTCGCGCTCTACAAATCTGGTGTAATACGCCATACAGCCGGCTAAACCACAAGCTCTTAACTCAAACCGCCCACTGAGAAAGCGTTCCAAATTCAAATAACACCTCACAAGCATGCTGGCCAATGGCGTGGCAGACATTCAAATAAAGAGTGCAGCTCGGAGATTAGTTACCACCCCTTGGTAAATACCGTCCAATAGGAGGTGAGGAGTCCATGTTCGTTATTTTTTTTCCATGTCGACGGGCGTCTCGTGATTGCGGAGGGCTCATTCGGCCGCGCGCCGCCTTGGCGTTCGTATCGCGCGCTCGCGTCATGATGGATTGTGTTCTGTGTGACATGTGCTTCTAATTTGGTGTATTATTATTTTTTGTGACGGACCCGTTGTGTGTAAAAGCATGATGCCTCTCGCACCGACCCCTGTGGTGGCGGTGCCATCGAAGCCGAAAATAGGATTTAGTATAGACAGTATAGTGGGTGGTTCAGAGCGGTCGAAGCATGCTTCCCCGCCGCTAGCAAGTCCTGGGTCACCTTCTCCGGTTGCATCACCGAGAAGTCCTTCGCCAAGACCTTTGTTGAGACCTAGTGCATTACCTGCGATGTTTCCGTCTCCTGAGTTGAAGAGGCTGCCGTATTTGGACGCTCAGAGTCACCACCACCAGTTTTTGGCGCACTTCCAAGGGGCTGCGTTGGCTGCGGCTCTGGCACACCAGCAGCAGGGTTTTGGAGGCCCATTGCCGCCGCATCCTCCCCCACATCCTGCTCCTCCTGTTCCCCGGGAGTCCTACACGCTGTACCCCTGGCTCATCAACAGACATGGCAGGATATTCCCGCACAGGTTTCCTGGAGGTATGTACAGACCACCAACTTGTTTCTGAATTTTTTAACTCTTAAATCTTCTCAGAGTTTCATAATATAGGTACTTATTCATGCTTTTTTTTTGTGGGTAGGATCAAAGATATTATCCAGTAGGTATTTGTATTCAGCAGGCCTTGTGAGAGTCGATTAGGTACAGTGCACTAAGTAAAAAATTTAAATGCTTTTGTAAAATACAGTTATTCTAAAACAGATTAAATGTTCTAGACTAGTAATTAACCGTTTTAGCTGAAGTTACGGTTAGGTTGTGAACTTTGGTTGTGAGGTTACGGCGTTCAATTACTAGGTAGAGATTTTGACTGCTGCTTTCAAAAGTAAAAAAAATACCATAGGATTTATTTACAATTTTTTTCTGTAGATAGTACAAATTTTACGAAAATTTGGAAGTGTAATTAATTAATCATCTACATAATTTTGTGTGATTAAATTAAAAACTTATTGATCATTCTGAAACAAATACCTAATGTTTGGCATTTCAACTACCTATGCATTTTTTTCACTACTTCCTTTATAAGTTTTAATAAGTTTAAACAAATTGAAAAGTCATTTTCAATTTCCGAATTTCGCATATTCTGCATTTTCCTATAATCTTGTTTCAGGTCCGTTGCTAGGATCAGCGGTTTGTTTTTAGGCATTAAAGCACTATTCATCTGTAAATAATGCCTACGGCCTTTAACATTCTTTATTAGATATTTTATTATGGTCACTATAACTTATATCTCTCCTGACAAGATTGTCTGGTGTCATGCCAATATCCTTGGTTGGTATTTTCTGGCATTCATCTTCGTAAATTTCCGTGTAATGCAGCCAGAGAGCTGAGAAGAAAAATCTTTTGCATGCACATATCCACGCGCTTAGGAGAAATCATTTTCTGTTATGGAAATAAAAATGATCTATCTGATAGCTGATTCTGTTTGCCTAATCAGGAAATTATCCGCAGATGTCAATTTTCCACCACCGACTCCACATTGGTCGTTATATGAGTTTTATCAAATTCTTGTACTGTTATAGTAAACTTATTTTCATCTTCCAATACATAAGTTTTCATAATCCCAATCTCCGCCGTATTCATGACACCATATAACTTACATCCTATCATTAGTTAATTGCGTTTTCTACGTTCGAGTCAGTTTTATGATACAAATTATTCAATAATACCATTTTACTGACGAACTTTGACTGGTTTGAATTTCCGGCGGTAAATTGACAATTAAAAACGAGATAGATTTATGTAGGTATGTCGAAATTTATGAATACAAATCTAAATCTATTATTTTATTACCTTTAAACAGTGCAGGCATTTCTACGGACGATATTTTCATGAGAGATGTGGCGAATAAAGAAAGAAAGTATTGATCTGGGATTTATTTTTTATCATTATATGTTGACCCAATGTTTTATATGTAGTTGTAGTTTCGTATACAAAATTAATGCAATAGGTAAGCCATTCAGACCATGAATTGAGAAACTAGGCACATAGTAAAGGGAAATTTACTGACATATTATACATTTAACTATCTGTTGAAGTTGCATAAGCGTTTTAACAGCTGTACCTATAACATTTATTCAACAGATTTTCATTTCCTGCTTTCGAATTTCCTGCAGCTTGAAGTGTTTATTCCAATCATTAGAAATAAATATCGATATTAATTGCGCTGATTATCGTTGATTATATACGTGGATAGTAAAGACTACTTGGACTTGTGTGGACAGTAAAGATTATAGAGTGTATTAGGCTCATTTCTAGGTTGATTTGAATGCATTTGATGGGATAGCAGCCTATTATTACTTAGGTATGCGCTTTCGTTATCTAAAAGTAGTAGCTTATCTACAATTTTATACCACTAGTTTTTTAAAGCTTCAGGCAAATCTGTACCCTCTACGCAATACAAAAAACTTATCACATAGGTACATAATAATTAAAAGTTTTTTCCCAAAACGGATTATCGATAAGACTCGGGCCTCGCGTGTAAAGACATATCGTTGACAGAATTAAAATGTGTTAAAAGTAGTAGCTTATCTAAACAAGAGGCCATTATGATAAAAAGTCCGTTATCTGAATAGGTTCAGAATGTTGTCTGTGCTTGTAAAAATTTGTGTCAGATTAATCCGTTTGGCGCGAAAATGAAGCGGTGTTTTTTTATTGATCTTCTTGAGGTGTTTTTTTTTCAAATCTGTTATATATTAAAGTTTTGTAACTTATGATTGTATTTTAAAAACATCCTATTTTGTTGTTTGTAATGTGACGTTAAATTGTTGTTGTTTTACGAATTTGTCGAAAGAATAACTTGAAATAGTTATCAGAAAATATGCCAATCTATCAATTAAGTTTCAATCATTATGATCTTGTATCAGTTAAAAAGGTTTGACAGGTCAAATTAGATTGAGACGAGTCGATTAGACAGTTTTATTGCCAATTGTGGAACTGTGGTAGGTACCTATATTTTGTAAACTCTTAAATAATTTGACTGACATCTTGTAAACGAATGGAGCCATGTATTTAATGTAGCTACCACAAAGCCATTGCCAGGCTAAGTTAAGCTTTAAGTTTTTAAATCCATAATGAATGACGTTTGGCCCATAAGGAGATTTTAATAAGTTTGTTTATTCCTATTGTCTGTTAACGCCGGATTATGCATTTAAAGCTTCTCTACTTGTTTAAGTTTTACAGTTTACCGATTTAGGCTTTTTAAGTTTATTACAATTGAAAATGCCGTTAAGTATTTGGACCGTTACTTTTGCTTACAGCATTCTGTATTTGTCTGTGTCAATTAGTTTTGTGGTTCAGTTATTAATTACCATTATGGTATTTTTTATTAGTTCCTAATCTTAATCTGCTTTATTTTTATCCTTGAATTGTTTGAATAAGACCAATTCTTTTTTATTGGTAGGTAGGTAGGCACCGCTTGAATTGGTATATTTTTTCCATTAGAATGATACGTAATTTACCGATACTTTCACTTTTTTTTGCTTACACCTGAGTAAAATATAGAATCTGCATAATTATTTTTTTGGGTACCTAGTTATATTCATATATAGCTTCATCATTTCGGCTGAATGAAGCCCACTGCTGGACACAGGGCTCCCCCAAAGATCACCACAACGACCGATATGGGTGTGTTGTAAGCTCATTGGGGAGTTTTGTCATAATCGCCACGCTTGGCAGACGAGTTGGCGATCGCAGATGTGTTGTTAATGGACTTGAAGGACGCTGCTGCCTATCCTCTGGCTAATATCTTAGTCGACTTTTACGACACCCACGGGAGGAAATGGGGTGGTGGTATTCTGAGCCGGCACCACACGGCGTATATATATAGCTTGTTATAAGCATAATCAAAAAACCAAGTAAAAACCAACCTTAGTTATCTCTGAAATTTCGCAGGTTCGATACTTTACCTACGTAGGGACAGTCGAAATTCAGCGTCCTTAGTCAGACCAAAAGATAGTCGCTTGAGATAGTCGAATGGTTAACATTAGAGGGCATCCTGGGCTAGTTAGATTCAGCGCCCTTTGTTTCTCATTATTAGCAGCATTATTTTTTTGCACTCATCTTTTTCGGCCGGCAGGGTGCCGCCCTTTTGTTACCATGTCAGCCAAAAGGCCTTCCCATAGACGACCGGTTTCATGCTGTGTGTCGTCATTTTAAGGGGAACTTCGAGATGTGCTTGAAGGCGTGGCACCAACGGGTGGCTCTAGTGTGATCTTACGAGGACCTGAAGCCCCCCTTCGGTGCCGAAGATGACCGCTCCAATGGTTTTAGCCGGTAGAAGTACGGCATGCTCCTTCGCACTTTTCGGGGAAGTTCATGATGAATATCGAATGGGGACGAATAAAAAAATGAAAAACTGTCTCTTATTGCAAGAGGCCGACTACGTGAGGCACGGCTAAATACCACCATTGCGATAGCGACCAGGACACCGCACAGCACACGGTCGTGGCGTGCCCTGCGTGGGCCGCCGAGCGGCGGATCCTGGTCGATCGGATCGAGCAAGATCCCTCTCTGCCAGCAGTAGTGTATACTGTGGTGTTAAAAATATACAGACAAACAGACACAGTAAGAACATTAATTTTATGGTAGAATAATACTTCATAAGTATTTCACGTAAAACGGAAGATGTTCTATTTCGAAACTATTATTTTTATACGAAAATTATAATATGATGTACATTTACGATAACACATACGCATGTATAAACTTAAGGCGTCGTAGATCCACAGTGTTTATGTTTTATAACTCAGATCTTAAGAAATCAATTATAATTTTATAACTTAATTACTTCATTTCGTTTGTAATTAGTTGTTATTGCTTCTTGCTCAGTTTTAGTCTTAATGTTTAGTATCTTAGTGTAAGAAGAAAACCGTTATGATGGTTGGACTCGTTATTGTTATCATGATCATGTAACCCAAAGGCTGTCAAAGGCCTCCCCCATAGACCTCCACAGCGACCGCGTACATGCCGCCCGCAACTAATGACTCCCAGCTACCTTTACCAGAACGTCTATCCATCTCGTTGGAGGTCGTCCTACGATGATTTTTCCGGTGTGCATACTCTACTAGAGAATCTAGCTATTGTTATAGATGTTAGTAACACAAGGGCTTACCCATAGATGGTCCCTCGCGGGGCGCCATTAAGCCTATAGTGTTCTTTTCCTAGGTTTAATTCCTCAGCAGTAAGCAAACTTTTATTTCTAGATTAATTTTGTTTGTAATTAGTTTTGACACGGCATCTTTGTCTAAGCAATTGGGTTTCTGCCCGTCCCCGGGTAATGGGTGCACAGAACAAATATTTGTATGGCAAATAGTTGTGCCGGGTCTGGGTGTTTGCGCATATGAAAATTACGTCTATAAACTGTACCCGGGATACCGGATTCGAGGAAATATAATATATTTGTAGCTAGATAATAGCTTGGAATTAAAATAAACAATAATTGTTTTCTTTAAGATGGATATACATACTTTTAGTAAAAGATAGCTTAAAATATGGACCCCTAACCTCTGAAGTCTAACGTGTGGGAAGGTCAAAGACAAATCATTTGCATTAAATTATTGTTAATTGAGTGCATGGCTAGTTAATTTTTGCCGTGTGGTGCCGGCTCAGAATGCCACCACCCCATCTCCTCCCATGGGTGTCGTAAAAGTCGACTAAGGGATTAGCCGGAGGATGGGCAGCAGCGTCCTTCGAGTACATTAACAACTCAACTGCGATCGCCAACCCGCCCGCCAAGCGTGGCGATTATGGCAAAACCCCCCAATGAGCCCACAACACGTCCATATTGGTGGTTGTGGTGATCTTTGGGGGAGGCCTGTGTCCAGCAGTGGACTTCATTCGGCCGAAATGACCTAGTTAATTTAAGCAAATTTGAATTCATCATAAGTAGATATGAGGCAAAAAATTTGTTTATGTAGAGGTTCTGGCAGCAGTTAATGCAGCTATTGCTGCTTAACCGGACAAACTGCGGAAGTCAAAAGAGCTTCCATCCAGGCACCTCCTAGTGGGATTCGGGCTTCGGTTTAGGGCGTTGATGAGCAAATGCAAGAATCGAATCTAATACCGTTTGCGAGTTGCTAGTTCACTTGACAATATCAAATTGACCACGACAGCCGCTGAGGTAGGATTTCTCAGTCACATCACTTGTCAAATGTAAAAGAATCCGGCTAGAAGGTCCAAAATAATGGAGGAGCGAAGGACCAAAATCTTTCGAACATAATAGATACGTAATTCCAGCAGCAATAGATTAGTTATTTAAGGGTATATTAAAGCTACTGGCTCGGTAACTCGGTCCACTACGAGCAAGGGCCGGGATGAAGAGGCTGTTCTCTTCTAGAACATTATATTAAAGACGAGCCGGAAACTATTTTACAGGTACTATTAATTACCACTTTTCAACCGGTAAGTGGTAATGAATAGTACCTGTAAAATAGTCTTCGGCTCGTCTTAAGATTCAATTAGAGAAGTAATTTATTGCCGTGTGGTGCCGGCTCAGAATACCACCACCCCATCTCCTCTCGTGGGTGTCGTAAAAGTCGACTAAGAGATTAGCCGGAGGATGGACAGCAGCGTCCTTCGAGTAAATTAACAACTCAACTGCGATCGCCAACCCGCCTGCCAAGCGTGGCGATTATGGCAAAACCCCCCATATCGGTCGTTGTGGTGATTTTTGGGGGAGGCCTGTGTCCAGCAGTGGACTTCATTCGGCCGAAACGACGAAACGACGAAGTAATTTATTTGTATAGGTACTCGATCTTTAAACCCAAGATGCTTCTAGTATTTAATGTAGCCCTAACTATGCCTACATTATAAACGGCAGGAATCAATTAATCTATGGATGGTCCAAAGTTGTTCGATGTTTTGAATTAATGACTGATTTGATAATAATAATAACATTTATTTGCGTTAAAGATGGTATAAAAATATGTTTAGTATAGAACGCGCATATGTTTTGCTAATACATAGCATGTAAAATAAAATAAAGCAAACTATCTACATTGTTCAACAGTGAGCAAGAATCTATTCTTTCCTTTTTATAACTTGGCAATATTATATTAAGCTCTTTTAGATAGATTGGTAATTTATTATATACACGCACACACATCGCTAAGCAGCTTTTATAGTATTTAGTTGAGCTAGAAATATCACTAAGTACGAGCGGGTATGGTCTCCCCTATATTTCGCCTTGCCTCTCTCTCTATATCATGATGACGTTTTCAGTTCCTATTATGCAATTCTCGAGCCCCGTGGTATTTTATAGTTCAACTTATTTCAACAATATTTAAACATACATACTTTCGCACATAAATTGTAGTTGAATTACAATACGAAAGTAATGTAATTAAATTATTATACTTTTATAACATCTGTTAATTAACTCAAAATTACGCTGAAACGTGTGGCAAATGGCCACACGTTTTCTATTTGGTCACTCTAGATACTTGTTATATCAATTTAATCTGTATTTAAGCGAATGAAAAAGAAATCAAAGTTAAGTTCATTCATATCCTGTAATTTTAACATCTAGTTTTGATGTTTTTTTTTAATATTATGAGGCCAAAAAAGTAGTTTCAGTTGGATGAAAAACGTTAATTTCATAATTTACAAAAAAAAATTGTGCCAACGCATAAAATTGTTTTTCTTTTTCATAAATTCTCTTTTTCATAAGTTTAATATATTTAAATAGTAGAGGTACTATTTCAATATACAAAACTTATAAAAAAGAGAATTCCGGGTGTTATTTTTAAATTCCCGCCCTATTTTATATTCGGCCACCTGCATGATACAAACCCTCCTTGGGTATGCTACTGTTGGTGGTTTGCCCACGATCTGCATGTAAACCAAAGTCATTAATGGTACCTACACGCCGAATTCCAAACTCCCCTAGCCGCCTACTAAGACAGCTATGGGATGAGATGGACTAGCCCTATTCGTGACCGGTACACGCTACAGTAGTTCAGTGCTTGAGACAGCAATAAAAAAAAATTGGATGCTGCGCGATAACGTCACCGACGTGCATAGTTAACACAACTAAACCCAGTACCTAAATACTTACAGCCGAATACTGACACGAGACTCAATATTGCGGACCCGCAAAACTATTTGAAACGCCCGCTATCCTACCGAAATGGGGCGCTGAAATATTTGGCGGGGCTTATATATTGAGTGGCGTTTCAGTATTCGGGCGTCTGGCTTGAATTTGTTCGGTTAAGCAGCGACATTTCCTTTGAAATGTTTGCCCATCAAAAAAGAATCGGCCGTTGGTTACCATTAGGGTTGGTTGCTCATGTCTGCAGCTAGACGATACATTTATTACAAATGTACAGTAATGAAACTATTTTGAAACAATATCGTCGCCCTTTGACCTGATCGTGCTCTGTTTCATTACGGTACTACTGATAGCCTATAGCCCGAGTACATTGTAACTATCGTCCCATTAGCTGCAATTAAAATTGTGATAACATAATTATGATG
Source organism: Diloba caeruleocephala (assembly GCA_947459985.1). Classification (NCBI taxonomy): domain Eukaryota; kingdom Metazoa; phylum Arthropoda; class Insecta; order Lepidoptera; family Noctuidae; genus Diloba; species Diloba caeruleocephala. Next base: position 3,186,422 of record OX381626.1, on the reverse strand, counting down.
ATAACAACATGAATTTATAGTTATTATACTCTGATATTCGATATACCGCAGATTTGTTTGGGTGGATACATCTATTTTATATTTAGTTTTGTTTTTGATTCAATTTGAAATTTGATTGTTAATAATGCTTATTGAAGTGAAACTTCTTTTGAGACGATGTGAATTGGATTTAATGAAACGAAAATGTGTAAGGAAAGAGACAACTATTAATGTATTTATAGAGTTTAGACTGTGAGATGATGAGATAAAACACGTTTCTATATAGTTTCCCTATTCTCTATTGTCGATCAATCGCTCTCTCTATTTACCATCTCCATAGTGTATTCATCTAATTTTCTTACTAATTAACCAAAATTCAGTGTCACTTCTACCGCGTGTGAACAGTCGACATTTTTTTCTGAAGATCGCACATAGCTCGTAGGACGGATAGCCGTTAGGGCAGAAAGGTTCTTGACTGGAGACCATGTACCGGAAAATCAGCGTGTGATGGCCTCCTACGAGAAGGACCGACGACCTGGTTGAAGGTCGCTTGGAGTTGTTAAATGCGGGTGGCATGTAGCCGGTCATTGTGGAAATCTTTGGGGAAGGCCTCTGTTCAGCAGTAGAAATTCTTTGGTTGATATGATGATGACGATGTAGACATTCAAGTCGCGAGTGAACAGGTTTTTTCTAGGCAAGCGTGCACCATCATCGACCGCGTCATCGATTAATACCAGGGAAGATAGTGGCCAAACAAAGGCCTGACCAAGCCAACAATATTTTAAAAAAATACGTCACTATACCAGCTTGCGTTTCCTAGTTGCTAAATGGCCTCTTGAGAACAGACGACGAAACGAACTAAGTTAACTTTAAATTATTTCTTTGAAGTCCAGACTAAATGGTGAGATGTGTGGGGGGTTTAAGATGACCATTTCCGATTGATTACTCATATGAATCAGTCATCGTGTAGATTACTCAACTCTATTTAAAGCTCTTGAATCCTTCAGTACCTAGCTGCCCGCAACCTTCCTTGACCATTTTCGATATTATTAGATATAAAGTATATTAATTAAGTACATCAATTAATATAAATAAGTTAGTTTAAAATATATTTAAACCATCAACATCGATAGACGCGATATTCCGAATAAAAATTCAGTTCATTTAGTTATGTACAAGGTAACACAAATGTCTTCGACTTTCGAACAATCCTCAACGTTTTTAAAGTTTATTAGAGCATTATTTCGGTACAGCGTACAATTCCCTGAGCCCAAATATCCGTACATTCTTGAATACAACATTGAAATAATGGGGAGAAATCAATTTGGTATTCGCTAAGACACTATCAAAGCCACAACAACACTAGCACTGCATCGTTGCAGACCGGACCACGACGGTTAGTCTTAGTGAATAAATTAGATTATTACCGTTTCAATGTTTTATTCAAGGATGTGTGGATGTATGGTTTGAACTTAAGGGTTTTTTTTTCTTTATTGGCATAAAAATTTATTACAAAGTAGTGAGGCCCTGACTCCCGTGCTAGGTACATACAATATCTGTGTTACAGGAGCCAGGGATTGCATTGCAGCCATAACTATGACAGATGTCGCTTCTATGAACCGTCAAATGTCAATGTATATATATTTTTAAACAGTATTTTCACTAACGGAAGGAATTTATCTCCGTTAACCGTGTATACCTACTACTTACATTAATAATAGACTGATGAAAAAAAATGAAACTAGAAAGTAAAATTAAAAATGATATAAACTTGTTAATAACCTGAAAATGTTGTTATTAATATCCAGAGATAATGGTTGCGGTGAAAACATTATTCACTGAATACAACCTTGCCAATTTTTTTGTGTATGAAAAAAGTGAGCAAATGCATTTTTTTTATATCTATCTTCATAATTCTTTGTTTTCCAACTATTTTTCTTGAATCTATCTAATTGGATAAATCTATCGCATTTCAGATTAGCGGGAACGCTTTTCGCTTCTTCATACTACATTATATTTAATAGATTGTTTACAATGAAAACAGTTACCGTTTTCAAGTAATGTACTACCCTACTCAAATTCACACATTGTTTAAATCAACAAAGAGCCGCCATCATAATTTGTCCCTCCTTCCGTGCAGTAAATATTGATCATAAACTCCATAGATTAGTTACTTTATCATCCCCATTTTTATCTGCCTACCCTAGTGTCACAATGTTATTTTTATGAACCCGGCGACATTATAAAAAACTCGATTTTAATTAAAGTGGCTTAACGCGCGCTGATCCCGCCAAAATCGTCACAAAAAGGGGGAAATAATAAAAACATTTTTCATACATAACTAATGCCTAAGCATTTTGACAAATAAAGTTTTATGTGAGCGAGTTGGGACTTGGGGCTCGCTTTTAACAACTGACGCCATTGTTGTTCAAAATTCGATTATTTTATAGTGATGCTCCTTAGTCGATTAGTTTATTTTTTAAGTATAAATCTTCCAAATCTTTATGCTAATTTTGACTTACCCCTTAGTCACCTTTTTCACCCTTTAGTCATCATAATATTATCAAGGTTATGATATTGTACAAATTTAGTACTTACAAGACGTAAGTATCTTTAATATTTAATTGGTTCCTTATTACTTAGCCGTAGCTTGTGAAATATGCGTCATGTTTTAGTATGTACCTATAGGTACTACTTTATACTTGTGTGTGTACTTACTGACACAAAAATCGCGTAGATATTGGCGCATGTTAATAATTTTATGGTTCATAAAAAATACTTGTTAGAATTACTGGTCGCGTAAACTCGTCATGTATACGCTTTATTTAAATCGCTACGCTAATTAGATACTCATTTGCATGTCATTATCAATCGTTCCACTTATCGATACTTGTGCATCACTATCTGCCTCGTTAAACATGTTGGTAGCACTGCCCGTCACATCTTTCGTTACGCGCGCTTTTTTCTTAATTACCACATATTGTTAAACCGCGTGTTTCTTTTTTAAAAACTGTATTTCTACTAAAAGGATTGAATAGCTTATAATTGGATGTAATTTGAGCTTACTTTGTTGTCGGGCGACTGCGACGATTAACTGACGTTAAAAAGCAACGATTTATAATGATTGTTATGTTGCTTACTTTGAGTGGGCAGCCATTTTGTTAGTGATGCGATCGGTAGTTAGACAAATGATTTACAATGTCGACGGCTACGGAGAGCAACGAAAACTATGATTAATTAAGTTGAGTTATTGCAGTTGCCTGTGCGAGATAATGGAAATCTTATTAGAACTTTGGTTTATTTATTTTAGATAATATTTCAATGTTTAATTAAACATTTTTGGTAATCGCTACATTTAAAACTTAATGTTAATTAAAACAAGTGTGGCCGAATAAAAAATCAGACAGCACTATCTGAAGTCTTTTACGATTTCACGGCACATCATCGATTAATATATATTGGATATTAAATTTAATCTCGAAGCTTATTTTAATTGATGACACGCATTTTCAATTCATAATTTCTGTTTAATTGTGTTGACTAAAAACCATTCATTAAAAGAGTTCATCGCGCAGTGACCTTACAACGGCGGCTTTAATTACTATTTTATAATATACGTATTTGGGTGAATATGTTTATCGTTTTGTTTACTGTGATATAGTTTTTAAGTTATCGTTGTCTTTTAGGTTTGTTACAAACGTCGATATGATTATCTGGTAGTCGTAAAACAGAAAGTTTATGTGTTTTGTGACACCCTAACGGGTTATCTGTTTGATAATAATGTTTATGTTTCAATTACAAAACGTAATAGTTTCAAACCAAATATGTATTTTACACGCGGAAATTTTATTTTTGAAAGGATATATTTCTTACGGTATATAGGTTTACTCATCATCATATCAGCCGAAGGACATCAACTGCTAAACAAAGGCCTCCCCATAGATTTTCACAATGCCCGGTTACATATCGCCTGCATTCAACGACTCCTAACTACCTTCACCAGGTCGCCTGTCCATCTCGTTGAAGGCCGTCCCCACGCTGCGTTTTGCAGAGTCTCCACTCGAGAACCTTTTTGCCCCAACGGCCATCAGTTCTACGAGCCATCATCTTATGCCAGACTTATTTTATATAAATAAATCAATGATATTATGCTTAAATAAAGGGTATACCCATATAAAACAGCAGTTTAGATCCTAGTGTCCAATTTGAAAATGTTTTAACAACTGACAACGTCAACGGCCATCATTTTATTCTGACTACCAACAATCGTTGCATGTTGAATACAATTCCTTTGCCACTGTTAAATAGGCCACTTTATCAGATCGCGGTTAATAGCGACTAATAAGTAACAAGTAGTCCAAACATGAAGACTAGTGTGAAAACACATTATAGAAATAAATTGCACCACTTTTGCGAAACCCGTGTGTTATACTTATCACGCAAAACGCACATTTGCGTTGACATAAACACACCTGGTAATTAAATTGTCATTATTTAGCAGTTATATTCTTTATATAAGCTGTTTACTGTAAGTATTTTTAGCTTTATGGACTTAATGAGTTTAGCAATGTCTAACTTTACGTAATTATGTTAAGGGTTAGTATATTGTGTCTTCATTATTGAAGGACTTGTTTGGAATTAGGTTTTTAATAATGACAATGTTATCAAATGAAACACATTATGCTTTTTAAACATACACTGTTTTAGCTGGTTATCTTATGGATTAGCTTATTAAATTCGATTTATGGGAAATGATTACGTTGTATTCGAAAATAACTTATGGACTGGTAACTAATAGTGCTGCTTTTGGTAGTATTTGTCTCTCTACTCTATCATTCAAGCAAAAAGTACGTAGGTAGTCATTATTCTACTTTCGTAAATAAATGATGCTTAATTCGTTGGGGACTCACGCACCTAGCCGTCAATTACCGATGACGGTTGGTTTCTCATATTATATCACCATATTAGTTGAAACATGATGTAATAACTGTGTCAGTATTTAAAAGGTTACCGAGTGTCAAACACGAAATACTGCCAATCTAAAGGTTGATAGTATTTCGCCATATTACAGTAGATACCTACCATTCTCTCTTTTGAATGTTTGTTGCCTACATCCCAGTTCGGTAACTTAATTTTATATTCACGGCCCTTTTTCAAGTTTTTTGTATTCTTTTGTTGAATATTACTTTTTACTGTTGTCCTTTCTTTCACTTTGGTTATTGTTTTTATATAATGAACCCTAAAATATCTCGGTAAGTGAGAATATTACTCAGTTGTTAATAAACGGGCATGTAATAAATAAGACAAAATAAAAACAGTAGTTTGAGCTGATACAGCAACTCACAGAAGTCAACGTATGTAGGAGAGTTGTCAAAAATGTATTCTTGGAAAAATGAAGCTTTCATGTATCTATAGTCATTTTACGTTGAATACCATGAATTTATTGAACGTTACATTATCATTGACAGTAATAGTATTGTAGGCGCGACAATGTAAGTGGAAATACCTTGGATTATGACAGTTTTATCTCGCTCACAAAATAATCTCCTCATTAAAACTTAACTGGCGAATAATAAATAAAAACAAACGATAACATCTCAATTTTAATGTCTCGACCAACACTGTCTTTGCACGTAATTGATATCGTACCTTAAATATTATATTATTAACGCATGACCATTATAAAATGACACAATGTCGAATTGTTCGCGTAGAATTGCAAATGGCTGAAGATAGGTCGGCGTAAATTGGTTGTGTGCGCAATTATAATGTCATTAGCAAATGTCAGGATGTCGCCACAAGGCCACTGCGTGCGGAACGCGTATGCAGCCACCCACGGGTAATATTATTCCTTATAACTAATGGCCTATTAACGTTCCAAGTTGGTTGGGGCCTTTAGCATCGCTGTTATTTTGATATGAGGCCTAAATTGGTTTGGTAATCTACAAGTAATTGTTTGGAGTGGGCGTGTCAGTTTTTAATTATAATTATGTAATTGCTTTTAGGTATAGAAGTTTCAAAACCGGTAGTGGCAATTTGAATAGAATCATTGTGGGAGTGAGAAAACCAGAAAAATATTATAGCATTATCGTTGAAGCATTAAATGAGCTTTTATGTGAATTAGGTATAATACACGTTGTTACAGATTACATTTCTCTTTATTACTTCTCACAAATATGTGTCAAAAGTTCACAAGTATAATAGATATAGATAGAATAATTAAAAGAACAGTGTAGACTCTGTGTGCTTACTTTTTTGAATTGTGAAGTTTTTTTTTTTTTACACATTGCCCCACACTAGGATTTCTCCTGTGTCGTGGGTGCGTTTACAGACACAAATTTCACACACAATACACCCAGAACCGGAACTGATTCGTCTAAGGACAATAACGCGTTGCATATTAAATTCGCATTGTATAATCATCGTGCTGAATACGATCCATAACCCGCAAAACGTATAATAATAATAGCCATTTTAAAAACACTATTGTATGAATCTAACGAACGTCAAATTTCAACAACGAACTAAATATCATTTATAAAGGAGAAACACTCGACTCTATAATTTGTGGTGTTTCATTACTTCATATTTCTTAGTACGTAGAAATAACATAAGTGGATGATGGATTATCCTCTTGGGGCCGCCGTCGTTTAGTGGTAATCTTTGTTTAATTTAATTTTAATAGTCGGTACGCCACTACGAGGATAGTGCATGCGGAACTTATAGTTAAATTTCAAAATTGGAATTATAGATACTCGTACTTACATATAGGAAAGTGTCATGACATTGTTAAATAAATATAAAATTATTTTTTACTCACGTCAAACCATTTACACACACATTTAAACACAAATGAATAGTCAAGACTTTAGTTGTCGGTTGACTATGACTTGGTTATGGTAGGTCAGTTAGGGTGAAAAATTGTTATAATGTAATACGTTTAAATTGATTAGAATATACTTAGCTTCTTCGTACTGTGACTGTATGTTGATGAATAAATGTTTTTCACATTCAATGTCCGTCGGTCTATTCTTATACAGAGTTCTATTAAAATATTGGCGTATTGGTTATCTATATTGGTCAAAGTGAACGTTGTGTTGGTATTATGGCTACTACTAACTTACCTACTATACAGGCTGTCCAGTTAATAGCACGACACACTGCAGGGGGTGAGAGCTTGGGTCAATACCTACCAAAAAAACAATATATGTTCAGAAAAATTTTACGGATTTTTTTTTTCACCACTGTAGGTTAAAGTTAAGCGATAAGAAAATTGTACTGTGAAAATTTAAATAAAAATTGTATTTCTTGAAAACATTTTAGTTTTTAATAGAATAAAGACTTATCAATGAGTAAAGTACTATTCACAAACAATTCGAGGTAAAAAAAAAAAACTAGAAAATTAAAAAATCTGTGTCAAGGTAGAGATTTTTCGATATTTCGGAAAATTTTGTACTACTTACTGTAAATCCGTAAGATTTTGTTGAACATATACTGTGTTTTTTTGGAAGGTATTGATCCAAGCTCTCACCCCATGCAGTATGTCGTGCTATTTACTGGACACCCTGTAGATAAATGGTTATTGTCAACACAACTTACATGAGAGGAACAGAATAAAAAGTAGAAAACCAGGGTCTGGTGTTGATCTAAAAAAAAAGTAGGCTATAAACAAAAATGCCTAGTGCAAAAAAAAAAACACTTACCTACGTTTTATTATTTTAGCCGCGAGTTTTTTTCTTACATTTTTCTACATCATAATCATGAAGCAAATACAAAGAGGAGATGGCCTATGCAACTGTGCACTGTGTTACCAACTAGGTCCTGACGTCATCACGGTGGGCGTGGCCTTTGTCAGTCTGCCGGCACCCGTTCTGTGCACAGTATGTCCGCGCTCCTATCACATTATATCATCAGATATTAGATTAGATATTTATTTCTCACCACAATAACGAAAAAGTCACAATATTATACAAATTTACTGTGGGAGACTGGTGCCTAAACTAGGCTGAAGCCTGTATTTCAGGTCACCAGGCCTTCCACCCTAGAAGTCCAATTTCATAGTCCTTTCATAAACTATGCCAAGCGAAATTTTTCCATTTTCTTCTTTTTCGTGGATCTGATTCTACCAAGTCGTTTCCTCTTGTTACAGCCCTCTTGATGAATACTCTCCAATACGTTGCTATAACTTTATCAGACCCCGATACTGGTTGATTTTGTCCTTTATACCCAGTTATCATCTTGCACCCCATGAATGCGCACTTTCACTGCAGACAACATCTATACAAATAAATAAAATTGAACTGTCTGTAATGTCAAAATAACAGCTTTTTACTAAATGCATATAAAATTATATACGGTACATACATATAAAAAACAATTTTTAAATAGTTTGTCTGTCTGTTTGTTCCGGGTAATCTCCGAAACGGCTGGATCGATTTTGACAGGACTTTCACTAGCAGATAGCTGATGTTATAAGGAATAACTTAGGCTACTTTTATTTAAGAAAAATAATTAGGGTTCCGCGCAAAAAAAAAATATATATTCTATGTCAAGTGTCTATGTCGAAATAGTCTAAATTTCATTTAAATTAAACGCGGGTGAAACCGCGGGTCTCAGCTAGTCTTGATATAAATATAAACTCGCTGTTTTAATAAAATGTGTATATTATGGCTTTGATACACCCATTATTGACGATTTATCAAAATATATTATTGCATTATTTCATTAAAAAAAAGATGAAGTGCTCTGTGTTATCCTGCAAAAGCTATTCTGATAAACGTGCTGATGCTATGGATGGCATCGTTTAAACAGTAGGTACGAAATTCCAGATTTCTGCGGATTTAGAAGTTAATTTGCTTGTGAGCTTTTGTGAGTGAATATAACTGCTGGAAGGACCCCTGAGGGTAAATTTCTAATTGCTGCCACTCTGGCACACACACACACACACACACGCACACACACAACGTCAATAAACGAAGTATTATCAAGTTGTTTTATTTTGTGTCAATTTCTAGCCTATTTACCTATTTTGTTTAAAAGTTACATTTTGTTTTTCCTACCTACTTATTATATCAAATAGTATAACCGCTGTACATACGGGTACACATCAAGCTATACTTACCCAGTGTAAGCTGATCTCGCATTGTATAGGCTTTCGGTATGATGAGAGATCAGGGTAAACTGGTTATATATAGTTTGATGTGTAGCCGTTTGTACCATGTGATAAGTAAAGCAACGCCCTGTATTAATACAGAACATAGGAAATATACGAATCACGGTTTAAGATATTTATTTCCCAAAAGAGAATACAATTCACTTGCTATGAGAAATACAAGGTGAAAGAAATACATTGACTAGATACCAATTTATAAATCTTCCACTAGTGTTGACAAAGGACGCACGATAATATATCTAAATATTTTGTTGAAATACGTACAACACATTGATCGGTCTTTTTCGTTTATGCCCGCGCATGCGCCCACGCCATGTCTTTTTCTAATACCTATATAGTTCTCTTTTCTTGTCTCACTGCCCAAGTAGCTATTTTGCGTCAAAAACATTACACATAAAAAGTTGCTTTTTGACCTTTAAATCGAATTGCCTTCACACCCAAAGAATTTTATCTTTAAACCTTATCTATACAAATAAATAAAATTGAAGTGTCTGTTTGTAATGTCAAAATAACAGTTTTTTACTAAATGCATATGAAAGTATGTACGTTACATATAACAAAAAAACTATTTAACATTTTTTTGTCTGTCTGTCTGTCTGTCCGTCTGTCTGTCTGTCTGTCTGTCTGTCTGTCTGTTTGTTCCGGGTAATCTCCGAAACGGCTGAACCGATTTTGACGGGACCTTCAATGGCAGATAGCCGATATTATAAGGAATAATAACTTAATCTACTTTTATTTTACAAAAATAATTAGGGTTCCGCGTAAATAAAATAAAACCCTTGAAATCCAATATGTTTATTCTATGTCAAGTATCTATGTCGAAGTACTCTAAATTTCTTTTAAATTATACGCGGGTGAAACCGCGGGTCCCAGCCAGTCTTAAATAAAAAGTGGTTAATTGTTACATCAAGTAGGTTTAAAAGTGAACAGATTTATGTCATGTTGATTGAGTTGTATTCTGATAGCAATTAGGTTATCTGTGCGTATTTTTTTAAAGTGAACCTTCTTTTGGGACGATGAGAATTGGAATTTGTGAAACGAAAATGTGTAACGGAAGAGAGACAACTATAAATGTATTTATAGGGTTTAGGCTGTGAGAGAATGAGATTAACCAGTTTTCTATATAGTTTCCCTATTCCCTATTGTCGATCAATCGTTTTCTCTCTCTCTGTTACAATTCTATAGTGTATTCATCTCATTTTCTTAAAAATGTACTTCTACCGCGTATAAACTCGCACTCGATAATTTTTTTGTACTTATAAATTAGTACTTTTATGATAGTAGTAATGTAGTGCATAGAGTAGCACTTCAATGTTTTTCTCTTGTTTGGCCACAGCATACATATAATATAATTCAATATAATGCCTGATCAAGGACTAACAATTAATATTCCAGGAATTACACACTTTAATCCTTGCAACTTTCAAAATCTCAATTAAAATAAATACCTAAGCAGCACTTTAAGAACACGCTTCATAATATATACGATGTAACATATAGTCTTTGTACGTTCCATATTCTTATGAATTATTAATGTGGTTAAAATTATTTCATATTTAAAATTCAATAAGAGTGTTTAATGACAATTTTATTACTGTTCTATCATGTCTCAGTGACCATATAAGCTATGTTGTGTCAATCTCTTGTCGACGTTGGATTTATAATTTACACGTGTTTCAAAACGATTGCATTGAATTAAAATTGTAGTTTTATCATTTTCCATGTTTTAAAAAACAATAGATGATATGATAGAAAACTATTTCGGCTACTTGTACAACCTTGTATCAGCTAAGTATAACGACCAGCTAACTTGCCTAACCCACTTTGTCCACGATAACTATTCCTATATTATCTATATCGTATCCTATAGTGGGATTATCAATTATTAGTCATTTTTTTTGTTTTATTGAGACATTTTAACTTTCCCGTAAGGAATAGAGCTGGAAATTCAATTCACTATGATCAAATCAAACCAAATCGCTCATTGTATAAAAATTGTATGTTTTAAAAAAAGCAATAGAATTTGACGTATTATTCAAATTGACAAAATGAGTATGCTAGCTTTAAAATACCGACTAAAGTGATAAAGAATGCTTATAAATTTAGAAAATTTGTAGCTATTGTATGATCTAGAACTGTGTTTGTAAAAATATATCAGAATAAGTAATTTATTTTGCATGAATATGAGTATAACTACATGACAATATACTTAGTAAGTAGTTTAAATTCCGCCGCAATCAACCAGAAACTGGTGTAAAAAAAACTAAATGAATTACATAACAGTCAATTAACATATTCATAATCATAAATAATACAAGTCTGTCACATTGAATTGACAAAAATGTCATTTACATTCATAATAATGAAAAATATAAATTAATAAGTTTAACATGTCATAATTTTATCTGTTAGAAACTCGGAAATATTGTATTATGCTTCGTCTACAAGCAAGATTTCAAGCCATTAAAAAAAATCAGGATCAATTCTTCAAATGGGGCGCGGAATGTGTTTATAGACACAATGTGTCAAATAGAAAGTAAAGCAAGCATGATAGTAGAAAATAAAGTTTATTTATTTTGTAAATGAAACTTATTTTCTTAACAAAGGAGTGTTAGAACAAGTTTAACTATCATTTCATGCACTATGTACCAGTATACACCGTGAGCTACGGCTTCTATAAAAATGAGCAATGTGCTTATTAAAATGAAACTAAAATCCCGTTGAAATACAATTGTAATGTGTGCCTGGTATCCGTGTGGTGTCCGGATTAAGAATACAGCACAGCTCTGTCTCCTCCTGTGGATGTCGTAAAAGACAACTAAGAGTCTCTTAGCCAGAGAGATGGGCAGCCGTGTCCCTTTTGCGGAAAAGTAGCCATACCGCGCTCAGCAACCCGCCTTCTAAGTGTTGTGAGTCTTGCAAAGTTCCCCGAAAACAACTAGTCAATTATGGAAATCTATGGGGGAGACCTTTGTTCAGCAGTCGACGTTCTTTGGCTGATATGATGATGATGATGGTATAAGTCTGGCTACACCCTTGGTTAAGAGCAAATCAAGTCTCTGTTAAAGTACCTTTGAATATTAAGGGCTCTACAGAACATCTGAATTAATAATCCAGTTCAGGACAACTGGCCTCAAATATTATACACTTTTATCTCTTAAGGTGCCGTGTGGTGCCGGCTATGCCGTGTGGTGCCGGCTCAGAATACCACCACCCCATCTCATCCTATGGGTGTCGTAAAAGTCGACTAAGGGATTAGCCGGAGGATGGGCAGCAGCATCCTTCGAGTACATAAACAACTCAACTGCGATCACCAACCCGTCTGCTAAGAGTGGCGATTATGGCAAAGCCCCCCAATAAGCACACAACATACCCATATCGGTCGTTTTGGTGATCTGTAGGGGAGGCCTGTGTCCAGTAGTGGACTTCATTCGATGATGATCTCTTAAGGTAAATCGGTTCGGGAGGCTTCAGTGGGATCCTTTACATCCCCGGCGAGATAAGCCTGGCTTTTTCCAGTTGGCTCCCTTTTGCTAGTTTAAAGGGGTTGACCTGACAGGGGTGACTGTCTGATTGACTCTGACATGTGCATAAATGTACGGCATTAATAGGCAGTTCTGAAGCGTTAGTTTTTAAGATCCCGGACCCCCTTACGGGGCCGAAGATGACCGACCAGGTCGTTGTAGCTGGCAGGGTCCGGCCATACCCCTCAGTAGCATTTTTTTCTGTACTAACAAACGAATCTTTATCTCCAGGTCCAGACATCCCCGGCTTCCTCCTGCAGCCGTTCCGCAAGCCGAAGAGGATTAGGACGGCTTTCTCACCATCACAACTGTTGAAGCTAGAGCACGCGTTTGAGAAAAATCATTATGTAGTAGGAGCTGAGAGGAAACAGCTCGCGCAGGCGCTGAGTCTCACAGAGACACAGGTTAGTTTGTACCTAGTTTCACGTCTTTTATTTTCCTGTTTTTTGACATTGGGGTCTTCATTGTTCCCTCGAAGCTCTGTAGCACGTTTTAGCTGCGGTTTACTAGCGATTTGCCGCCCTCATTTATTTATTATTTTTTTGTCCCAGTGGAAATTTTTCATGAATTTCCTCCGTCCTCAACTCAAGAACCTTTCTATCGCAACGGCCATCAGTTCTACGAGCTATGTACCACCGGTGCCACGGCAGTCACTTCACAGTCATGTCTAATCCTTTCAGCTATTTCGGCAACTTATTTTTTTCTACGGATCCACTCATTTCTGATTCAATCACGTAGAGAAATACCAAGCAAGGTCGCAGAGTGACCATAAGCTCTCTTACGAGGGCCATAATGAGCAACCACGTCTCTGTGCCATATGTCATCGCTGGTAACACATACTGGTTAAAGACTTTCATCTTGAGGCACGGTGGTATTGTTGACAAAAACACGCTGCGAAGTTTCTGTAACGCTGTCCAGTCGGATTCGACGATTGACTTTTTTTGGTTAACCTCTTTCTTGAAGATGGGCCTTTTTTTATTAATTCTTTGGAAATTTATCATGTACTTACTCCGCCACGGGAAAGCGTGGAGGGGCATGCCGGATTCCTACCGGCTAAAATGGCGGGAGTGGTCATCTTCGATACCGAAGGGAGGCTCCAGGAACTCGATTAATCTGCATCTAGAGCCACCCGTTGGTGCCACGCCTTTAGTCACATCTCGGAGGGGCCACCCCCAGGCTCCTCTCAGGGGGATTGTAAAGGATTCCCCCGAAGCCATGCGCTGTGCTGTGCACACGGCGGCTCGTGACCACATGCATACCGCCGTCTTCTTCCCGGGATTCACTCTTGAAGTTACGTAAGACTTACCTAACTGGACGGTTTGTCTCAGGCAGACATACTAGTCAAAAACTTCGAGAACAGTGTTCCCAATAAATAAAGTTCATTTTTATATTCGAGCAATATATTTGGAATGAGTCTGTAATGGAACGCTTCTCATATATTCTTATGTAGGTACCTACAGTTGACTTCGGTGAGACAGAAAGGTGATTACAATTTTAATGTAATCCCAGTGTTGGGCTTCTGTGGCTTGTACACGATAAAAATAAGATGTAAGTACCTTATTAATGTGTTTGACGAAACACTTTTAACCGGATTCTATCGCGTATATTTTAGATTTTTGTTTTTCCCGACGTCGTTGCAGATTTAAAATTTTAAATCTGTAGCGACGCCTGTCACCTTAGTCCACGAACCCTGCAAAGTGTTCGAAACGTTTGGAAAAACAAAATTCTAAAATATACGCGATAGAACCCGTTTAAAAGTGTTTTATTATAATGTGTAATACTCGCGAAAACATAATACATTATTGGGTTTGACGAAATTTATCAAATAATTCAAATATTGTTGATTATAATTAATATCAGTTAGATTAAACGTCAGCGCGTCATAGCTTGTAGTCAATTTGATTTGACATATTGCTCTATTTATTAAAAGTAATGCTATAAAATAATTTGCGAACTTAATACTGTTATCTCAAAGTAAATAGGTTATCAAGTGGTGGTAATTAAGTTTATTTACGATTGTTTTATCGCTTATAGAGATATCTACTAGTAGCTTCTAGATAATTACGAGCGTTTAAAATTTACGCGTTTAGTTCTACACTTTGTAAGACCAGTCTTGACATATAGAAGTGAAACTTGGGCGTGCACGCGAGAACCTGTCCACACCTGCCCATAATCACAGTAATGCTAAAAACCCAGGACTATTCCCCGGGCGGAGGACGTACATGATGTAAACCACCGGCTGAAAAAGAAGGATCATCATCATCAAGGAACAAAGGCCTCCCCCATAGCTTTTCACAACTACCGTTTATATGCCGCACACATCCAACGACTCACATGAGGTAGTCTGTCGGGTCCCTTGGTGATGTCTATAAAAATATATAACAAGCTACCAAATGTCATAAAAACTGAAAACAAATTTAATATTTTTGTATTTAAATTAAAAATGTATTTGCTTAGCAAAGGCTTCTATAGCGTAAAAGAATTAATCGACGATACATTTTAATTACAATTTATTATTTATACTATTCCTCTCTCCTAATTATCTATGCTGTGCCCAACAGGGTCCATAATTAGTCTATAGATATAAACCTACCATCTGTTTTTTTTAAATAATTTACTTATGGAATGCAATAAAGAATTGAATTGTCCATCTCGATAGAGGCCGTCCCACAGGTCGTCTGTCCATCTCGCTGGAGGTCAGCCCGCGCTGCGTTTTCGGGTGCGTGGTCTCCACTCGCGAATCAGTTTGCCCAATGGCCATCAGTTCTACGAGCTATGGCTCCGCTCATGGCCAGTCCAGCTTACTGGTACTTTCCTAAAGGCTAGAATAATGAAGATTTAATATCATCAGCATCATATGCCAAAAGAGGTTTACTGCTGAATAAAGGTCTCAGCCATAAACAAACGGTTATATGTCTTGTATAGTCATTTTGAGAGGAATTCGGCAATACTCACCACGCTTGACTGGCGGGTTGGCGAGCGCAGTATGGCTACCGTTTCACAGAAGGGACGCTGCTGCCATCCCTCTGGTTTTGAGTTCCTTACTTCTTAACCTTTGGATTTGGGATTAAGGATTTCTGTTTTTGTGTTAAGTGTGATTTTGATACAAAAACAGATCAAGTTCAATATCTGAAGGTTTTGAAATAGACTGATTATTAATTATGGCCGTTAGTCGCCTTTTACGCCATCCACGGGAATAGATGGAGTGGTGCTATATTCTTAATCCGGAAACCGTGTTGTTAAATATAATATTTCATCATTTCGGCTGAATGAAGTCCATTGCTGGACACGGGCCTCCCCCAAACCTAAACGACCGATATGGGAGTATTGTGGGCTCATTGGGGATTCGCTTTAATCGCCACGCTTGGCAGACGGGTTGGCGATCGCAGTTGAGTTGTTAATGTACTCGAAGGACGCTGCTATCCATCCTCCGGCTAATCCCTTAGTCGACTTTTACGACACTCACGGGAGGAGATGGGGTGGTGGTATTCTGAGCCGGCACCACACGGCAATATAATGTTTATTATATATTAATGGTGTCGTAGCGTTGATGTGGTATTTAGACACACTGTTTACCCTTTATGAAAGAAATGCCACGATATGTTCACAGGCCATATCGTACAAAGATAATACAAAAAATATTTTCTTGATTAATTACTTCCAGTCTTCCGTCCGTCTTATGAAACACTAATTATATACCTTGAAAGGGTAATATATACATTTGTGATTAAATAAAGCGATAAGGGAAATACCAGGTTAAGATTTTGACCCCATGTTCTGAATTCTGAGACCATTTAAGCATCATGTGTTGCAGGTGTGATATGACATATATAAAAGATAAAGATAAAGATCTTTTTATTCATATAAAACCAATTACGGGCACTCATCAATAGTCAGACTTTAGTTGCCGCGTTCCAAAACGTAGGTTTCCTATGGAGAAGAACGGGCAAGAAACTCCATGGTTACTCTTTTTAGATAAAAATACAGTTGCTACAATACTTGACTAAAAAAAAAAAACAATGTAGGAGAAAATAATCTAATTTACATTAAGTCTAACACTAAACAAGTCAGATTTATATATATAATATAGCAACACTCCATCTCCTCCCGTGGATGTCGTAAAAGACTAAGGGAATTTAAATCAGAGGGATGGGCAGCAGCGCCCCTGTGTGAAACGGTAGCCATACTGCGCTCACCAACCCGCCTGCCAAGCGTGGCGAGTATTGGCAAATAGCCCCCAAAATTATGACACAGTTGTGAAAATCTATGGGGGAGGCCTTTGTTCAGCAGTGGACGTATAAATGGCCGATATGATGATATGATGAAATAAATCACTTAAATTAAGTTAGGCATTTTCCTGGTTATTATCAAGCGACTTCTCTCTTTAATAGATACTTCGATTATGTAACCGTTACGTCTGTTATATTTAAAGCAGTTGGCAGAGTTTTTCCAACCAATACATCATATCAGCCAATTCATCATCATCATCATCATATCATCCAAAGAACGTCCACTGCAGAACATATGACTCCCTCATAGATTTCCACAGTTGTGTCGTCAGTTTGGGGGGAATTTGCCGGGACTAACTACGCTTGGCAGGCGGGTTGGTGAGCGGAGTATGACTACTGTTCTACAGAAGGGACGCTGCTGCACATCCCTCTGGATTAGTGTCCCCTTTTACGAAATCCACGGGAGGAGGTGGAGTGGTGCTATATTCTTAATCTGGACACCACACGGTGGACTGTAAGTTAACTAAAGCCAGATTATAGTATGACTTTAGTTAACTTAAAATTATTTTTGATGTGTTAATCGCTATATTCGTTTTATACTATTCGCGCTGTTCTGTTATTGTTATTGAAAATATTGTTAACTGTTCTTTAATTAATATCATCATCATCATGTTCTTTATTCTCTATTCCAATTGTGACGTCACGGCCACACGCAATTGTGTATTATAAGTCAAGATTACTCGACCAACTGCTCCGATGTTCCGGCGATTGTCGCAAAGCAGAAAATGTAATGCACTTTTATAGTTCCAAAGCCTAAAAACTTAATTAAAAACAATAAAGTTTAATACATATCATTTATTACAGACTCTTAATCATTGAAAATAAATTAATAAGCGAACCACACACCGTAACGTAAATAGTCTTGTTTTTCACGTTGACCACCCCGACATTCCGACGTTAAAACAGAGACTTAGATGTAATTATTGTAATTTAGCTACAATATTAATGAAATGTTTTGAATACTATAAAATTCGATATTTTACGAGTATAAT
This sequence comes from Diloba caeruleocephala, assembly GCA_947459985.1. Lineage (NCBI taxonomy): Eukaryota > Metazoa > Arthropoda > Insecta > Lepidoptera > Noctuidae > Diloba > Diloba caeruleocephala. Next base: position 3,168,466 of record OX381626.1, on the reverse strand, counting down.
ACATAAATGGAATTAAACTATGTCTTACGCAATGCATTTGAAATAAAACGTTTGCGAATCAAGGATAAATTCGGGCGGGATAATCAAATCACTATCCCTAAGTTGCCTTTTCGCCACTCGCGACGAGAGAGAGGGTGGCCTATCCTTGCATATAACTACAAGGTGTTGGTAGAAAATGTTCTAAATATGCTCTACTTTCTAAATATACATGTAGTAAAGTAATTAATTCTACTGTTTTTTCGCCATTAGATTCGCTTCACTTCACGATATACTCTTATTTTAAATTATACTCATGTTGGCTACATTAATGACCGTTGATGATTTACTAACTGATTAAAAAGAAGAATATTACCACCTTTATTAAACGATGTCTAGGTCGTAAAACAATACTTAGTGCACCTTACTGTTGACTTTTCTTAAGAGCCTATTATGGCATATGAAAGAAAACAGTTGAATTTGAATAACACCTTATTCAAATTCATTCCGATCGACCAGGATCCACCGCTCAGCAGCCCACGCAGGGCATTCCTCGAGCGTGTGCTGTGCGGCATCCTGGTTGCTACCACAATGCCACCATTGTGGTGTACTGAGCCGTAACCTCACGTCTCATTTTGTACAGGTACGAATAGAAACAACCGTGACCGGTGAATACCTGCGTCAGGCAGGTGACGCACTCACTTCTTCTAAGCCGGGTTCCGAAAAGCGCCAGAATGGCTTCGACGACCTCCTTGGTCGCGAACTGCAACCTTAGGCGATGTCGCCTACATCTCGAGTGCGCACCGTCGAGCCAGCCGCTTCAACCTGTCGAACGCCCCTGGGAGCGTGTCTGATCATAGATCCACGCATCCGTCTCGGCCAGGATGTTAAAAGATGGAAAGCGCGCCAGGAGAGTTGTCGCCTCGTAGGACACTGTCCTGTATCCCCTTGCGATCCGTATAGCCACTCTGCGCTGCAGGCCGTGAAGTTGGTTGTTGGTTCTGCAGCGCGGAACGCCTGAGAGCCGGGATGACCATACCCCACCCCCCCCGTAGAGACGGCGAAATTCCTTCATTCCTCCTCAGTACCCCGGTACCAGCAACCGGTGTAATGCATCCACTACTCTCTCGATTCGGGGGATGAGGCGCTCCTCGAAGCGTAGTTTGTAGAACCATAGTGCCTCGGTTTTATAAGGCGCTATCTGCAAACCTAGAGCGTGGATTTTGGCCACGACAATTGCCACTGCTTGATCGGCAAGCCGGATGGTTCCTCGAAGGACTCCTCGCTGGCCAACACAAGAGTGTCGTCAGCGTAACAGACCAAGCTGGCGCCAACGGGGCGAGCGACACACGGGACCGCGTCGTAGGCGAGGTTTCATAAGAGGGGGGCCAAGAATCGACCTCTGCGGAACCCCGCACGTAATCTCCTTCCGCTTTATGCTACCGTTTTTGCCCACGTAGCGAATGTGTCTATCGCGCAGATACGTCCCTATGATGATGATGATGGAATAGTTCTCCACTAATCACATCCCTGCATCCACCATGGGATGGAGTTGAAGGCGTTAACGATCTAGACTGACGGCCAACGCCACTCCACCCCGTTGGGACACCGCCTGCTCCGACAGCGAGCGGACGCGAAGAATCGCGTTGATAGTTGACCGCCGCTGACGGAAGCCATACTGGCTGTCGGTCAGGTCGGGAAAAACTCGCGACAGGTGCTCAACGAGTCTTCGGGTACCTAATTATTCTCTCGAATAGCTTTGAAGCCTCGTCGAGTGCAATAAGAGATCTACCATCTGTGAAATTATGTATTATTCGCTTGTGTGTGTGATAAAGACAGTAAACATCTACTCCTTACACACAGATAGGTAAAATAGTGTTTAGATTACGTGTGGTGGTTAGAGGATGGGCAGAAGCATCCTCCCGTGTGCTAATAAAAACAAAAATATTGATGCAACTACCTGTGCTGTAGAGTGATCAAGGAGGATTAAACTTGTGATAGTACAGTCAGTTATCTTGAGACCTTGACCTCGATAGCTGAGATTCATCATCATCATAATTTAAGCCGAAGGATGTCCACTGCTCCGTGTGGTGACCGGATAAGAATATAGCACCACTCCATCTCCTCCTGTGGATGTCGTAAAAGGCGACAAAGGGAATCTAAACCAGAGGGATGGGCAGCAGCGTCCCTTCTGTGAAACGGTAGCCATACTGCGCTCACCAACCCGCCTGCCAAGCGTTGTGAGTATTGGCAAATACCCCCCAAAATGATGACACAGTTGTGAAAATCTATGGGAAGGCCTTTGTTCAACAGTGGACGTAAAAATGGCTGATACGATGTCCACTGCTGAACAAACGTCTTCCCTATAGATTTCCACAACGACACATGACATTACATGACGCCCGTATCCAACGGCTCCTAGCGGCCTTCACCAGGGCGTCTATCTAGTGAGTTTACCTATCGTGCAATCCTAGTCACAGCCAAAGATAACAAACAGGTCTCGGTGGGGTTTCCCCAGTGAGTCCATCTTATCCTATGGGTGTGGTGCCGTAGAGAATATGACGCATATGTCATCATGTTCAATGTTCCGCGTGCCCCGACACCTGCACGCAACAAGATCTCATGGCCGCTACAGTGAATTCAGTGCGTGTAGCAGAATACTGCGCCAATATATTGTTACATTTTGTCCAAAGTTATTTATCACTTTCCCATTTCTTATATTCTTCCTTTCCATTTGCTGTCAATAAGCTAAACAGAAGTCAAAGCTAAGGGTAGATATAATGCTTGGTAAGACCAAACCTCACCCAGGTCATATGAAACCGCAACGCGAGGCTTGGGAGGATCCTTTACAATCCTCCCCGAGAAGTGCCTGGGGGCGACCTTTTTACAGTCGCCTTATCTCCGCTAGAGGGGGTGACAGCTTTACAATCATCCCCTCCGCGATGTGCCTAAAGGCGTGGCACCAACAGGCGGCTCTAGTGTGCTCTTACGAGGACCTGGAGCCCCCCCTTCGGTGCCGAAGATGACCGCTCCAGTGGTTTTAGCAGGTAGGAGTCCGGCATACCCCTTCGCCCTTCCCCGAGGTGAAGGAAGTTCCATTTAGAATTTCAACTGGACATAATTTTTAGGCGTATGAAACCGCACGGATTTGGACAGTACAGACAGGAGGTTAAATTCCGCAGCATGTTGAGTAAACATTCAATCAAAGTCATAAAGGATTAATACAATAAATGAAATAATAACCGACATTATCGTAACAATGAAATCGCGATAAGAGTATCAAGCGTTGCGTCTAATTGTTCGAAACTGAGTGAAAAAAAAAACGCTTTAATTACTGCGTCATTAGGCGTTGGCGTGCGTGCGCGCAGGTACCGTTGACAAGCGCATTTGTGGTAGATAGTTTTGGCTAATATTAGGTCTTTGCCTATGGAATTGCAGTTTTGTACGAAATAAAGTATAGTATTTTTTTATCAAAGTGATCACCCATGCAATAAATGCATCTTTGCCAACGCATTGGCAGTTTATGGTCCTTCCTATTATTTATAGTCCTTCTTGAAGAAACCAGATGGATGGGAGGCGACAAACTCTTTAAAGGCATTTTGTACTGCCTCTCGCGGATTGATTTTTTTCCCGACAAAAAGTAATCCAAGTTCTGGAAAAAGTAGACGTCTGTAAGCGCAAGGTCTGGTGAGTACGGCGGATGACGAGCTTCCAATTCCAGCTCTTGTAGCTTGGAGACAGTTTCTGTGCAGTATGGCGTCGCGCGTTGTCGTGCATCAGCAGCGGGGACGAGCGATCGACCACAGCTGGTTGCAGATGTGCGAGCTTCTCCATCATAGTGTTCAGTTCTTCACAGTACACATCTGCAGTTATGCTCATCCCATTTGGTAAGAAGCTGTGATGAATCACACTGGCACTAGACCACCAAATAGTTGCCATCGCTTTTCTAGGGGTCATTTTTCATTTAAATAAAATATTTTTTTAGAAATTAGAATTCATAGCCAAACAAAAAATATTTTTAGTCGAAATCGCCAGTACTGCAGAACGGCAATTTCATAAGTAAAGACCTATTATGATTTAGGTAGATTAGGTAGTCTGTATTACTTATAGGGATTCATCATCATCATCATCATCATATCTGCCAAAAGACTGTTGCATTGCAAGGCCACAATTGTGTCATAATTTAGGGGAACTTCTCCAGTACTCACGCTTGGCAGGCGGGTTGGAGAGCGCAGTATGGCAACTGTACTTAAATTCCCTTAGTCGCCTTTTACGACATCCACGGAAGCGATAGAGTGCTGCTATATTATTAATCTGGACACCACACGGAATTGGTTATTAACTTGTAGGCATTGGTCATTCGTTATTGGAGTGTTGGTGTGCCGACTTGTAAGACATATAACTTGACAAGTTACGGTACTTGTTGAGTGTATATTTGAAATGTCAATAAAAACACTTTTAAACGAATTATATCGCGTATATTATAGATTTTTGTTTTTCCTGACGTTTCGAATGCTTTGCAGCATTCGTGGTCGCAGGAAAAACAAAAATCTATAATATACGCGATATAATCCGTTTAAAAGTGTTTTATTATGAGTAATTATCGCGAAAACCTTAGACATTACTATGTCAATAAAAATTTAAAATAAATTACCCGATTTAATTAAAAAAGAAGAAAAATATAATTAATTGACAAAACAACTATTAATGTCCAAATGTTATTATAATATTACTGATATCTATTTTTTATATCTAAACGATACATTTTCAAATTAGATATTGATAGCAACCATTTAGCTCTTCCTATTATATTTTGCTGTGCCCGACGGGGTCCATAATGATCTAAAAATATGTACCTACAATTTTTTTTTTATTGATGTCTAGTGGAAATTCTACATGGAACTTCCTCCACCCCGGGGAAGGGCGAAGGGGTATGCCGAACTCCTACCGGCTAAAACCACTGTAGCGGTCGTTTTCGGCACCGAAGGGGAGCTTCCAGGTCCTCGTAAGATCACACTAGAGCCGCTCATTGGTGCCACGCCTTTAGGCACATCACGGAGGGGATGGCTGTAAAGCGGTCACCCCCGAGGGCAAGCTGCTGTAAAAAGGCCGCCCCACAGGCACTTCTCGGTGAGGATTGTAAAGGACCCCCCCAAGTCTCGCTGTGCGCTGTGCTGCGCACAATGTACCTGCTACCTGCGTTCACATTGTGGAATTCAAATAAACATATTGAGTACCATGCGATGCTGCAGGTGTTAACCAGCACAAAATGTATTGTTCCTCAATAATATCTATCTTCATGTAAACTACTGATACCTATTCAACCGCATCTAACTAACAAGAACCCTAACCATCATTGAATGGATGGATCATGGATCGTGGACATTTGGGGTTTTCTTTTTACGAAACTTTGCCCCACAATAGGATTTCTCCTATGTTGTGGGTGCGTTTACAGACACAAATTCCACACACAATACACCCAGACCTGAAACAACTATCTGCAGATCATACAAATATTTGTTCCGTGCGGGAATCAACCCGCGACCCAGAGCGCAGCAGCCGACTGTATCACTGCACCAACCGTGCCGTCAAAATTATTTTTTGTTAACATTCGACGTCTTATGTTCATTAGCAATGTACCTACGCGCTGTTAAATAATGTAACGATGGGAATAATGTGATTATAATTAGCAAAAAAAAGATGTTATCATAAAAATATTGGGTCTTGGAAAGTTGAACGCAGTTCTGTCGGTGGGTACTTTTTGTTCAGACCAACACCTCTATTTATTTAAACTTTTATGTACATTGAGTATACATAAGGCGGATTTAATGCCATGAGGCATTCTCCACCAGTCAACTTTTGGGTAAAAAAAGCACTCCTACAAAAGCACAAAAACAAAGCGAAAGCTAATGTTAAAATAGACTGATATTTATTTAAACTTTTATATACATTGAGTATACACAAGGCGGACTTAATGCCATGGGGCATTCTCCACCAGTCAACTTTTGGGTTAAAAAGCACTTCTATAAAGCACAAAAACAAAGCTATAAATAATGTTTAAATAGACTGAATAGAAAATAGGAGTACATATATATGCTAATATAAAAATAGATACTATCTTATATTACATAATTATGGATAGTTAAATAGAATACATAAATAAAAAATATCTGATATAAATATTGACTCTGATGACGAAGACAACTGGATTGTAACATTTTCAAGAAGTATTGACGCACTTTACGTTTAATACTCTATACTTTAAAGTTTTTTGATAATAGTCATTGTAACATCATATTGGTCAAAAGATGTCACTTCTGTACAACGGCCTCCCCTCATAAACAACCGGGTATAAGCTGTGTGTTGTCATTTTGGGGGGAATGTGCCAGTACGAAATCCACGGCAGGAGTGATGCTATATTCCCAATCCACCACCACACTGACCATATTACAACACTGTTCTACAAACGTTAGTTGATTATTTTGCTATCTGTCCGGTGTTAGCAATCGGTCGGGTGTGGTCTGTTACTAATACTAATAGCTCAGCCTAGTTTCTAAACACAATTGCCTTGTTTTTTACATCATTAAGTCTACATTACAGTGTAACTTGTAATTGCTTGATTTATTTTCAGTTTTCAGCAATGAATTCCCATTTGTATTTTGTATCAGTCTATCTTTGTTATGCGTTCAGACACTTGACACAATATAATGAGCTTTCTGGTATGATCCAGCGTGATCTGAATTTTGTTTTAACAAAATTTCAACGGCTTTAGCCAGCCATATCGTACCACCTATTATGTCAACCTCACGCGATAAGTACTTTATGAAATGACAAGCTTGACGATTCCTCTCCTTTCTGACGCTAAGCTGAAGGCTTTCTTACATTGTCATATAAACCACTGAAGAGAACTCACACTAGTTTAGGACTAACGTAGACTTCTTTTTATTTTGTTGTTGGTAGTCTTACGTTCAAATGGCATATCATCTACCTAGGGGGTGCGTCAAAAGGGCTTCCACGAGTGGCAATACTGTAACGACTAATTGGGTGGGCGTAAAGTTGTCTTTGCCTTTTAATCATAATAAAAAATTAGTTGGGCTTGAGCCTTTTTAATATTTCTCAAGGCTTGATCTATCAATAGGTTGATATCTTGAATTCAAATCTTTGTATATAATCAACCATATGATTATGTCTATTCTCATTGACAACCATATCAGTTTGTAATAGAGGTTCCCTAGAATATAATAACATATGAGGTGATAATTTAGTACTAGTTGATTTGCTATACCTAAGTAAGTCCGGAGCACCCTAGGTTCGCCAGATGGTGCTCTAGTGTGATCTTACGAGGACCTGGAGCCCCCCTTCGGTGCCGAAGATGACCGCTCCAGTGGTTTTAGCCGGTAGGAGTCCAGCATACCCCTTCGCCCTTCTCCGGGGCTAAGGAAGTTGCATGTAGAATTTCCATAAAAAAAACATTTGCCAGATGGTATCAAAATGGAACACAAGGCCTCTTTTTCCACAATCCTGCCGACATCTACCGAATGATCTCCTTTTTCAAATGTCGCGCGTTACCTCGAACTTTGTCCTAATAGTAACTCGAAACGTTTAGCACGAGAACTTCTAACGCATCACAAATATAAAGATACAAGTTGTGAAGATTTTTATAACTACTTACCTAATAAGAGATGATCTCCTATTTCAAATAATAGTTCTGACTAATACATACAAAGTATTTGCATCGTTTTATTAAACACGATCTTATTTTTTTTCTAAAATCCTACTTTTTAGCGAAGTAGCACTAATTTGCTCTCCTTTTTCATTTTTACATCTGGCAACCCTTGCCAACCGTGTTGACTGGCTAATATTTTCATCACGACCTATGCTGTTCCAATTTTAAATATACTTTGGTGCATATGATAGACCATGGGCGAGTTTGTCTAGTTCCTAAATTATCAGATCTAGTATGTCTGAAGGACATTTACGAGCATGCTTCTTGGTTGAGCTGCGTTTTAAATTCAAATTTATCCAGTATGTTTGTGCAGTTCATGGTTGATATTCAGATTGTCTGCTGAAGTCGAGTTTACTTACTTGCTTCGGTGGCTCGTCGATCCAAAGGGGGCTAAGATCTCTGACAGGAAACATCACTATGCGCTCTATTTTCGCCAATCGGCTGTTTTTTGACGCCTAATTGTTAATATTTTAAATTTATACTATCGCCATCATCATTATACTACACAAAGAAGGTTCACTGCCTTCCTCATGGATTCTACAACCATCGGTTACATGTCACCCGCATCCAACAACTCCCAGCTGCCTTTACCAGGTTCCGTTGTGAATCCTAATTCAATAGCATCAAGTCATGTATCTTGAGCCTCCGATACTAGTTTGAAGCATGCACATCCATATTTTATTAGATTATGTGCTCTTTTAGAAAAACGAGAAAAAAGTTACTAATGTTAAATTTAGGATTAGTCGATTTTGAATGTTCAAATAATAAAATTTACTATTTTAAATAAGGGAATGATTGGGAAAATGAGGGCAATTTCAAAATCAAAAATTAAAAAATTACTATAATTAAAAAAAAATGTAAAGAAAAAGGTATTCGAGCTGATGATTTAGGTTCAAATCCACATTTAAATGGAGAGCATTTTTCTCGGTCTGATGAAGTTTTTTTTGATAAGATAATTGATAAAATTATTATTACATTTGAGATTAATACAATAATTATTTGCTTATCTTAATAGAAATAATTTTGAAACAATTTATTGCATAAACGAATTTGATGCTCCATTCATTGAACCTTTTCGTAGTAGTAATTGTCCTTTTCATCATAGGCGTGCGATAAACCAACACAAGTATTATACAACCCGTTACAAGTTATTATTTATTAAAAAGTAGTTCTAAGTCGATAAACGTTAGAAACTACCAATTTGGTATAAAAAATACATGGCTACACAGATTAAAGCAGCAGTAGGAAATTAGTGCCGCGACTAATCGCAACATGCAACGCTTGTGATAGCGCAAAAAATAGAGCGATATCTTGTTAGCGGTTGAGGTTCTGTACAGAGGACTTTAAAATTATCTTCTTTATTTTCTGAATGATTGTATGTGTTGTCGCTATTTGGATTGTATTTGAGACACGGGTTTGTGTAGGAACAATACTGCAGGTATATATGTTACTGTAAAAGCCAGACTAATGGTAAATCTTAAGTTTTACTTGTAAATGTTAGTTTTTTTTTGTTTACCAACTTTAGTTAGTAAATGTAAGGTTTGATACAAAATAAGACGATTCTTTAGGCTTTTACCATTAGAGTTTGGTACATGCTAGGTTTTACCAATAACGATTAGTAAATGTAAGCTTTGGGAATAAAACAAGGGTAGTATTTAATCCAGTGACTATAAATTCAAATTAAGAGGTAGCACTAATACTGAAAACGGGTAAAAATACTAAGTGAACGGCTGACTGTGAGCGAATACAAAATTGACCGATTTTTTTTCGTGTGTAAAGGGGTATTGATTTTAATATAATTTACTCTACTAACTCATATTTCAATATTTATACAACATTTTTTTACTTACAGTATCCTAAATAAACTCTTTCTATCAACATCAAAGTAGCAATCATTATCTCCCGTCACAACTACGCATTAAAATAGAGAATTATAGAGTAATGAGGCTTACAGCCGATCTAATTTATGGTACTTTGATGATGAGCCCCACGCTTTTAATATTTCTATTTAAATATCGAGTGCAATTGAAGTCAAATTTACATGTTAAATGAAAATTATTACAGTAGTATGTAATTGGGTGTAGGTAAATTAATACCAGCTGTTTGATTCGGCAATTCTTTGAACACCGTTAGCTGTGGTGGTAATAGGGTCGCTGTTATATAGGGTCCTTCAAAAATTGGGAATTTTATTTCAAGGGGACAATTATCTAATTGTCCCCTTGAAATAAAATTCCATCACCATCACCATCTGGTGATAGGGATCGTGTTTATTAAAAAAACTAGTTGTCATTCCCATTTCTTTTTTCAGAATATAATTAGTAAAGTTACTATTCGAGCATTCAAATTTTTGGAGTTTACTACTTAAGAATCGATTTGTATATAAGGCCGGGGTATGAAAAAATTATGAGGAGTGAAATTTTGTCAAGCGTTAACTAAAACGCGTTACGTTTTTCTGCGCACCTTGTGCGTTAAGGTCACGTAAAATCAAATGTCGTTTAATGTCAAAGTTTTATGTTACATTAATTTATATAAATATTGATATTTAATATCATTATTATTTATTACTAACCGGGACCGGGTTTTACCCGAGTTAAATTTAAAAGAAATTTAGAGTTCTTCGACACTTGACATAGATTATATATATTGGATTTCAAGGGTTTTATTTTTTTGCGTGAAACCCTTATTTTTTTTCGAAAATAACACAGCCTAAGTTATTCCTTATAACATCAGCTATCTGCGAATGAAAGTTCCGTCAAAATCAGTCCAGCCGTTTCGGAGATATTTTGTTCCGGGAACAAAATGACAGACAGACAGACAAAAAGAGGTTTTTTTGTTATATGGACCGTATATACTTTCATATGCATTTAGTAAAAAGCTGTTATTTTGACTTTACAAACAGACACTTCAATTTAATTTATTTGTATAGATTAATACGCAGTGGAGTGATTAAATAAATAATCACACACTTCAGTTTTACAGCCGCCTGCCCTCCGCTAGAGGGGGTGACCGCTTTACAGTCATCCCCTCCGAGATGTGCCTAAAGCCTTAGCACCAATGGGCGGCTTCAGTGTGATCTTACGAGGTCCTGGAGCCCCCCTTCGGTGCCGAAGATGACCGCTCCAGTAGTTTTAGCCGGTAGGAGTCCGGCATACCCCTTCGTCCTTCCTCGGGGCGAAGGAAGTTCCATGTAGAATTTCCACTGGACACCAATAAAAAAAAGGTAGTTGCCACCGCAGTGCCAGATATTATGCCGCTAAGCTATAGCGTATAAACTTTAGACATTACTGTGCTCCGGGTTGAAGGGCTCTGTAGCTAGTGACATTACTGAGCATAAAAGACTAAATAACGAATGTCTCGGGGTGACGAGCGCAGTGAGATGCTATGCAGGACTAGTCCTGGCTAGCATGACAATTGTGATGGGCAGGCGAATGACTTGTTCACCTCGTTGCTGAGTTATATAAAAAACACAGGCCGGTATTCTGTGCTAAGTTGATTATGGTGTATTTAACGATTTATCGTACATCTCTCTTTTCGCATCGAAGAGCCTTCATGAAATTTATGAGTAACTAGCTGGGACCCGCGGTTTCACCCGCGTTTAATTTAAAAGAAATTTAGAGTACTTCGACATAGACACTTGACATAGAATATATATTGGATTTCAAGGGTTTTATTTTTTTGCGCGGAACCCTAATTATTTTTGTAAAATAAAAGTAGCCTAAGTTATTCCTTATAACATCAGCTATCTGCCAGCGAACGTCCCGTCAAAATCGGTCCAGCCGTTTCGGAGATTACCCGGAACAAACAGACAGACAGACAGACGGACAGACAGACAAAAAATTTAAAAATTGTTTTTTTGTTATATGTACCGTATATAATTTCATATGCATTCAGTAAAAAGCTGTTATTTTGACATTACAAACAGACACTTCAATTTGATTTATTTGTATAGATTAACCAATGGAAGTTGAAGCATAGTATTATGCAACGTTTACGCTTTGTAGTAAACGAGTTTATACTACCTACTTGCATAGATCGCCAATTAAATACCGGATGCAGAGGGTGAAAACCGTAATTAATTACGGTAAAATACACTTTTAAGTAAAAATATTAAACGTTGTGTGTCGTGGATGTCTTTGCTCCTGTACACAATTCCGAATGAAAAGAGATGAAGTGATGAAAAGGGATGAATGAAGAAAAGGGATGAAAGATCAAGAGCTACATAAACATCAAATTGTAGATGAAGTATAAGTAGGTTTATAATATGTATAATAGAAATATGGTACTTACTATCCTTTTAACTAGAAATAAAAATAATTGTTTATATTGTCCTCTAGTGTGATCATTCGAGAACCTGAAGCCCCCCTTAGGTGCCGAAGATGACCGCCCCTGTGGTTTTAGCCGGTAGGAATCCGACATGTCCCTTCGTAATTTATTTCGTAACTTTGAATTTCCACTGGGTCCAATAAAAAAAAGTACATTTTAGACTGGCGACTATGAAAAGGATGATTATAAATGTGAATAAAGCTTTAAGTATATGAAACACGTTCAAATAGTCAGAATTCACAAAACTGCTTAGCTTGAGGAATAAATGAACAAAAAAAACGGCATCACAAAGAAGTGTAAACAGGTAACATCGATTGAGGTTTATAATCCAATATCTTTTTTTTTCAAGCCAAGCCACGATGACGTACTGCCAGGACAGGTTATACTCGATACAAGTAATTTTATATTATTAACTAAATTACACGCAGCTGGCCTGTTCGTATGTTCGTATATAGTCGACTATTAAGATAAAATGTTTACCATACTTAATTCGATTATTGGAACTCGTGAAAACGTACTTTTTGAGGGAAATGTACTTGTGCTTTTTATGTTTAACGTTGCTCGTTATTGTTGGTTTATATTTTTCTTTTAATTAGTCATAATTTCTCACATATGACGGCACAGCGATGTTACAGAGTTTTTAAATTCAAATTGTTATACTTCGCTTCTCTGGGAGGGAATGGGTTTTCTTAATTTTATGGTTTTTTTTAAATTTTGTTCTCAATTACGTGCACAGGTCTGGATTATTGGATATTTATTTGTTGTTTCCTGAATAATAAGTATTGTTGTTTAACGTGAAACATAATTACCTACTTGTTATTGTTTTTATTTTTCGGTTTCGCATTGCGTATACGATCCATGTATGTGTTATCATTTAAGATAATACCTATTGTATAAAGTCAAACATAGACATGTTAAAAATACGGATAACATGTATTGAAAGCCGCGTTTGCTCGATTAAATTAATTGTGGACATTATCGTAATGCGCTTAACATTTTTATTTATTTTTAATACAGAACATCAGAATTATTAGCTAGTTGTTTGGGTAGTACTTAATATTTAGATGGACATATGCTACATCCTAACTCTTACAATAATAGAAATTCAATTTACTATATCGGCTTAGTTATTTTATTATTATTTGCCCACGTACTGTTCATTTAAACTCCTGAATCAACATAAAAACACCTCCAGCGTTTTTATTCCCAGCATACCAATAACGCTTGAAATCTCAAAACCGATCACCTCTCAATTGAGTAAATAATAAAGTGGCAAATATTTATTGTTATAACTGCGCATGCGTGTCATTGGGGGGCGGAGCCCTACGGTAAAATTAACGCGGTCCCCTGCTGAAGGGGGCGCGACATAGGGGACGTTCGAAGTTCAAACTGACATGTTTCATAAAAAATGTTGCAACTAAATTGCCATAAGATTTATTTTGAATATGGAAGGATATCATCGCGTAATATACTTATCTACTTAAAATGTTTAATATCGTAAGATGGTTTTATAAGCTAATTTTGAGAAATTGTAATAAGTGTATGGTCTCTATTACATTTAGGTGAAAATGAGTAATTTTTGGGACATTTAAATGGTAGGCAAGAAACTGATTAACTTTTTTCTTTCGTCTATAAAGAAATAATGTAGGTAATTCCTTTTCAAATCTTCCAAGTTTACAAAATGAAATTAAGTGCCCATATTAAGTTTTTGTTAGCATCTAAGTAACACCATTATAAGTTATACACATAGATAGATATACATAGGTACGTGCACCTTAACATTTCACGTAGGTACCTTAAACATACAAATAAACAATAAATCATCTACCATTAAAACGGTACACCGTCCCGTTTTCCACTTACGTCTTTTACGTCGGAAATCGACACGCGTTTGTACTGTGTACGGATTTATTACCGGGCGTTCCGGTACTGCCGAAGTTTCTTGTGTCCGGTGACCGGTCGTCAGGTGGGTAGTAATTGTACCGGAATTTTACATTATTAAGTGTCAATAGGTTTGATTGAAGTCACTGAACTTTGTATAGTTTTTATTCGATTAAAATACAGCCATAAATCCTTTTGGTGAATTGATATTTGCATAATACGTCGATATATTTATTTTGGTTTTGCCGGGAAAAGATAATTTAATTGACACTAATTCGTTCGTGAATGGATAGAATTTTGATTGCTGTTATCAAATATATGCTTTTATTTTTATTATTCTTAACTTTTTTGTGGTTACCGGTGGCCTTTTTTTACTGAACCCAGTGGAAGTTCTACTTGAACTTCCTCCGCCCTGGGGAAGGACGAAGGGGCATGCTGGACTTCTACCAGCTAAAATAACGGGGGTGGTTATCTTCGGCACCTAAGGGGGCTCCAGGTCCTCGTATGATCACACTAGAGCCGCCCACTGGTGCCACGACTATAGGTACATCTCGGAGAAGGTGACTGTAAAGCGGTCAGACCCCCTGGTTGGGGGGGGGGGGGGTTGTAAAGGAACCCTCGAAGCGTCCCTGTGCGTGGACCTCGTGGGCACGCAGATTACCCAACCTACGCACCCGCGAACCTAGAGGCGTATAGAAATGATCAGCTCCATTTCGATCTGAACTTGCCGACCACCAGGCAGTTCATGAAACAAGCGTCAAAATGCTTCTTCGATTCTTCGAGGCCGCCGATTACCAACCCTCGCGTATCAGTCGAGTACGCCGCCCGAGGCACGTTCTGGTCGACCCAGACGACAAAATCACGCTAGATCACATAAAGAGCTGCCTCGTTCCCTCAACGCCCGACCAGTTAGCGCAAGTTGCTCAGCATATAAAATTAATTTTAAGCCTGGCTGCAGGTCTCTTTTGGAATCGCCCGAAATGTCCGGTTGAGCAGCCATATTTCCTACGAAATGTCTGCGACGATCCCAACAAAAAAAAGCCTAAGTCACCAGCGGATGCCTGAGCCTGCCAGAGCAATGGCTCTGCCAAATAACATCTTAATGGACTGGATTCAATGCTTATCCATCAAGACAATGCTTCAATGATGAACGCTGAAGAAGTATGGATATCTTCAGCAGGAAACATCAAGAAAACTATAATGATTTCCTGAGATGAGATGGGGGGGTAGCCCATGGTTTAACGACTATTGTTCGCCAATGTTAGAATATTATTTTTAAGCAAATCCTTACTACGATCATTACTTATTAACATTAACGTGTAGTGATAGAAAATGCAACTATAAACAATTAATAGTCCATAGTTTGTCTGTATCTTTTAATTATATATGTAACACAAAATTATTGTACATGCTTCACTTACACTTAAAAGTTTTTGAAGGTGTATTAATTAGCGTGGTCAAATATGTATTTTTAATTGTGTGGTTTGTGTAGCTGGTTACTTGTAAGCTGTTTAAACTCTTGTGCTTTCCTTGTAAATAAATCACAAAAAAAGTAATCGTGTTCGTCTTATAAAGTAAAACCCCATGAAATTAACACTTAACTTAGTTACTGCAACAGTTTCCCCACAGTCCGCGCACTCCGTTCAAAATCAAGGATTACATTAAACAATTCTGTGCTGTGCTAATGGCGAACGGAAGCAACGTAAGCGGGCGCTTTTCCACATCCGGCCCGTACTCGATTATCGACTCTTGCGTTTTATCGTGCAATGCCATCACTTAGGCAAAGGAAATTCGCGCTAAGCCTCGTTGTTTCTGAAGGTAAATTGATGGGTTAATTCTAAGGTTCATGTTTGTTTTCCTTGACTCGCCGGTGATGAGCTTTTGTATTTGGTTCTCGTTACGAAGAAGGTTTAATAGCTTTAGTCTTTTAATAGTGTCTCTAGATGCTTGACTTTGAATAGTGTCTCTAGATGCTTTATGAAGGTTGAAGCACTTTTTTCAGATTTAATTTTATTATTGCAAATGCAAACCCAAACGGCTAGCTTTTTGTTTTTGTCTTGCGTAATTAATTTACCCGTTTTTCGCCTGTATGAAAGCTTAGCAGTCTTGTGGCTGAGGGGCTAGTACCGCGCAGATCGATTGATCTAGAAGGTTCTCTGCACTGGAGACTGTTTTATACCCATGGAGATACCCTCATACCTAGGAGAACGTGTAAAGGTTCGATACGAATATCTAGTTATAACCAATCTCTAGTCATCCGATTTAGCTTTAAGATATTGACAGGTGGTACATCTCTTATGGCGATCCCCGGAAAAACGCCGCCATGTGCGCAGAACAGCGCACAGCGAGGCTTGGAGGGATCCTTTACAATCCTCCCCGAGAAGTAGGTACCTGGAGGGACGACCGTTTTACAGTCACCTTCCTATGCTGGAGGGGGTGACCGCTTTACTGTCATCCCCTCCGAGATGTGCCCAAAGGCGTGGCGTCATGGGCGGCTCTATCGCAGCGTGTGATCTTACGAGAACCTGGAGCCCACCTTCGGTGCCGAAGATGACCACTCTAGTGGTTTTAGCTAGTAGGAGTCTTACGCTCCTTATGCTCCTGCGCCCTTCCCCGGGGGGGGAACCACCGAAGTCGTTTCCTCCGGTTCGAGAGCACTGGAGCTAGTGAAATTACAGGTCATAAGAGACTACCGGCTTAGTACTGGGACGGACTGGAAGACCAATATAACAATTGCTATGGGCTGGCGTGACATTTAGCACCAGGCTAATGACTTGAAAGTTTCGTAACTAAGTTATTCACAAAAAAAATGTGCCTTCGGGGACCTCAATCAGGAACGAAAAACAATAATAATATTTACACGTGTATAGAATTGAAGTTATACACTGACCGCGCACAATGCTTGCTGCTCGAATCTTGGTAATTGCTCGCACATACACACATAAAACCGCATATAATAGAAAGAGACACAGAGAAAGAGAAAAAGAGGGAAAGGTCGCCGGAGGGGGTATAACGCTATTTTCTTACGTGGCGGTTTCTCCCAGTTCACTCCACTGTAAGCCGCGTAAAAGAACTTCGTTCCAAAAATAGTATGGCATGAGAAAAGGCTAGAATGGTGATGATGATGTCGATGATAACGCGTCTAGGAAGCTGTTTTACACTTAGGAAGCATTTTTATACCAAAGTACTACGCAATCTCAAGCGTAAAATATGCTACGTAAGCGTCGTATTGTCTGTCTTATGTAAACCTTTCTCAAGCTTGTATAGTTGAGATTTCATATCACCACATCAGGATGATATATCACAATGAAATACAAAAACCATTCGTATTTATAAACTTGATTATTAATATATTAAGTTATATCTATGTATTGTAATAGTATAATCAGCCCATTACTGACACACTGCTGAGCACAGGCCTTTTCTCAAGATTAGCAAGGTTAGGCCTTAGTGCATCACGCGGGTCTAGTGCGGACGGAACACACACACCATTGAGAATATTTAGGAGCCATCTCAGTTTTCCACACGATGTTTTCCTTCACTGAACGCAAGTGATCATTAAATTCTGATTAGCACATGAATCCTCAATCAGAGATGCGGACCGGGATCTTAGACTCTCCTGTATGGTTCAACTACAAGGCTACCACTACGATTATATCCATTGAGACTGCATATTCAAAACTCATCTACCAACTTAATATAACTTAATAAATTAAAATTGAACTTTAAAGGAACTTTTATCAGTTATCACAAGATGGCGACCTCGTAATAACAAAAATCGGCCATTAATCAACGAAGTTGGGCAAAAACCCGTTCACACAAGTATGTTATTAACAGCCAATTGAGTGATTGTTGGCTCAGTACGCCATGATTTTTGTAGGGTTGAAAGTTGCCATATATGTCACTACTCGACTACTTATGGCGGGAAAGGTCTGGAATGGATAACACTATTTTATTCATATGTAAAGTAATATGATTTATATATTTGATGTATTTAAAATACATAGCTAACTGACGTAATTATTTTTCTTTACCTCTTTTGTTATAAAACGTTTACAAAGAATTTAAAGGGTCGCCATCATAAAATGCGTTGCTACCGACAAACATTCCGCGCGCTTATTCCTAATAAAATCACTTTATTAACATCCAATTAAAGTCCAACCCTGCACCAAATATCTCACAACCCCAATTTGTCACTATAATGTCCCTTTCTAAACTGTATCTGTCCCTTTCCCTCGCTAATGGAGCTACAATAAAGTAATACGCCGATCCGTTTAAATTTTCCTCCAAATTCGCTCGACGTTCTTAATTGCGTATCTCCCCTCGTGTTGCTGTCTCTTTCTAACATTCTAATAGTTATATATGTCTGCCTTGCTCTTTAATCCGTAGGGGAACGCTATAATCGGGTACATAAGCACTTAATCGCATTTCGGGCCATGTTGAATGACACCCCTATTTATTTAGTACGGGTATCATTGTACGGATCCCTTTTCCTATTAAAACGATTGTTTGCGGAGACTTATGACTTTTATTTAACGACCACCGTTGTTAGAACTCTTTTGTCGGCATAATGGAGTTTTATGAGGGTTCATTTTACGGTAGTTGATGCGTATGAGCAGATGCGTCGTGTAAAACGAATTAAACTTTATTGTTGTTGTAGCGCGAAGTGCTAGTACATTAAATTTGCATCAAAATGCGATAATTGTTTGATGGTTCGCCATTGCGATTTTTTTGAGGTTTAATGTTCTTGTTTATGTGTATGGGAATAGAAAATGTGGCTTAAAATGTGTTACTTCGTCTTAAATTAGATTTTCTCTAAAGTTGAAGTCAGAATAGAAAAAAAAAAACAACGAACATTCAACGGAAAGTGTTGTTGGACCTCTTCACATCATTTACATACTTATGGCCAGTACCGACTGCGGAAGATGGACTTGTCACTAGACCACTATAAGGAATGACGGCGGGAAATATTAATAACTAGCTGGGACCCGCGGTTTAATTTAAAAGAAATTGGATTATTTATAAAACAATTAGGTACTTTGGCATAGACACTTGACATAGCATATATATTGTGTTTCACGTGTTTTAATTTTTTGCGCGGAACCCTAATTATTTTTATAAAAATAAAGTATCTGCCAGTGAAAATCCCGTAGAAATCGGTCCAGCCGTATCGGAGATTAGCGGGAACAAACAGACAGACAAAAAAATTAAAAATGTATTTTTTGTTGTAGGTACCGTATATACTTTCATATGCATTTAGTAAAAAGCTGTTATTTTGACATTGCAAACAGACACTTCAATTTTATTTATTTGATAGATAAAAACAACTTTTAATCACTTTACGGATTAAACTGGGCTTTATCATTAAGTTTCTAAGAAAAACTTCATTGCTCAAAAGCTGTTGCTGTTTCCAAAATTGCTAAGTACAAAACCAACCTAAAATCGTAAACCCTACCGTATCAGACTAAATAAATGATACAAAATTACATAGAAAAGCACACATCCCTAGGGGTACCAAAGACCGTATGATTGATGCGAGCTGAGTATAACCCGTAACCGGCAAATGGGCCTATGGGACTCCCGGCACAACGGTTGAAATGGAGAATTTTGATAGGGTCTTTTTGCTACATTCTGAGTAATATAATTGAAGTATGTATGTATGGAATTTTTGTGCCCGGGAAATTATGAAATTTCTTTTTTTAAACTTCAATGTATACAGAAGGCGGATTTAATGCAATGAGGCATTCTCTGCCAGTCAACATTCTGACTAAAGTTCCTAGTTTAAGTTTTTAAGTGTGAGGAATAGGTTGTATTTCAGAGTTTCATAAGACATTAAAAAAAGACCTAACCCTGAGTTTCTTTCAGCATTTCTTCTCAGAGGTTGTCATGTAGGGAAATGCCCCGTTTCAATATGACGTGTAAAAGTGTCTGTTAGGACCTACTTACCGAATAACGAATAAATGATTCTATTCTATTCTAGTTGAGAAACTCTTGGTGATATACGGGTGGGTTATGAGTTAAGAGCTGTAAGTTAATAGCGGGTCTTCCTGTCTGAAAACCTGTACAAGGATCTGAAAACAAACCTGTACAAGGATCTGAAAAGACTCGTATTACAGAATGAGAACTTAAGTCGGGTCTAGATTGCGATATGAACCCTACGTAATAGGTCCAGCATTTAAATTCAATTGATGCAATCTCGACTCCATTTCTACATACGGCCGAAATGAATAACCAATCTATTTCAAACTCTTTGGATTTAGGATTGACTATTTTGTGTGAGTGTGATCTCAACACAAAAACAGATTAAGTTTTTAATCTTAAGCTTATGGTTTTGGTTTAGTTGGATTATTAATTACAGCTGTTAAGTACTTAAGTTTTGATCCTCGTTCGGTAATATAGAGCTTTTTTTATAGGTGCCTAATGGAACTTCTTCATTAACTTCCTTCCCCCTCTGGGAAGGGGGGAAGGGGTATACCGGATTCCTACCGGCTAAAACCACTGGGGCGGTCATCTTCGGCTCCTAAGGGAGGCTCCAGGTCCGCGTATGATCACACTAGAGCCGCCCACTGGTGCCACGCCTATAGGCACATCTCGGAGAGGGTGACTGTAAAGCGGTCACCCCGGGGCGGTAATATGGACCTAACTTATCCGATACGAATGTCAGTTGGTATTAATCGTAACACGTAAAAGGTATACTGAACACGGGCCTCTTACATCACCGCTACAAATGTCGGAAGGGGAAGGAAATATAAGGGAAGGAAGGCAAGAGAAGGAGAGGAGAATAAATATGCCCATAACTGCCGCCAATGGATGATTGCAGTAGGCTGTTATTAAAACAGGAATATGCGATTGCCTATTCTCCAGACATACTCCCTTGCACGTGACATCTCCTTCTGGGAAGGAGACCACAGCACTCCAATTTTCATGCTCTGCCAGCTTAGCCTGTCCGATTCAATCGACCAGGACCGCCTCGGTACCCACGCAGGAACATTTTGAGTGTGTGCTGTGCGATGTCCTGGTCAGAGGCGCCATACCTAGCGATACCTTGATATCATTCCGGCCGAATGAAGCCCACTGCTGGACACAGGCCTCCCTCAAAGATCACTACAACGACCGATATGGGTGTGCTGTGTGCTCATTCGGGGGTCTTGCCATAATCGCCATGCATGGCAGACGGGTTGGCGATCGCAGTTGAATTGTTAATGTACTCGAAGGACGCTGCTGCCCATCCTCCGGTTAATCCCTTAGTCGACTTTTACGACACCCATGGGATGAAATGGGGTGGTGGCATTCTGAGCCGGCACCACACGGCACAGCCGGCACCACACCGCACCTTGATAAGGTAAAAATATTTTTATCATTTAAATCAGGCACTTATAGATCGAGACTTTAGTTGCCACGTTCCAAGATGTAGATTTCCTATGGAGAAGAACGGGCAAGAAACTCCATGGTTACTCTTTTTATTTATGAGTAGATTGTTCTCGAAATTCAAGTTATGTGAAGACAACGTAGAAGTAAAGATTCAAAACTTCTTAAAAAGTCTACACTTAACAAGTCTGATTGTAATATTTGTTATCATCATCATATCAGCCACAGGACGTCCACTGCTGAACAAAGGCCTCCCTTAGATTTCCACAACGAGCGGTCACATGCCGCTCTCATCCAACGACTCCCAGCGACCTTCACCAGATCGTCTGTCCACCTCGTTGGAGGTCGTCCCACGCTGCGTTTTCCGGTGCGTGGTCTCCATTCGGGACCTTTGTGCCCCAACGGCCATCAGTTCTACGAGCAATAATTTATACGACAAATATTTGTTAGTTTATAATAAAATAATCAGGGCAGGATTACGATGCCCAGTGACTCGTCCACAGTATGACGTTTGCATGTTGTAGAAAACTGACTTATTGAGTCAGTTTTCTACGGCACCACCACCAGCAGAACACTTGAGTGAGCATGACATAGCGACATCTAGCGGTTATTTCTGAAAGCTTCCAATATTGCATAGTCATTGGCTAACTTTATTAAACAAACAATACCGACTATTCAGTTTATTACATAACGATAATAACATGTTAAAACCTTTGCGAGTAAAACCTCCGTGTGCCCAACACTAACATTATCACAAAAGATTCATAATATCCATTTTGTTATTAAGTAAAGTTTGATTTACAGCGGCTAAACACAGGTTAAAAAGCTTTTGTAAGAACAGTGGAGGCTCGTAAAAGAACGCATAAAGTATAAGAATATGGAGGAACTGAGGTGTCGTATAGCAACCTTCATGCTTTGTCCCTACTGGGGTATACAGAGAGAATGTAGCAAACAAAATTCTAATTGCAGTAGAACTATCCAGTGAAGTTGCGTTTAGCTTGGCCTTTGACAGCCTATTTTGTTATAATAAACGTCCCTATCTTGTAAGTGTCCCTGTTTCTCTCACGGAAAGACCTCTCGCACTTTTGGGGAAAAATAAGACTATGGGAGTCCGCAGAATGGGCAGCAGCTTAATCTTGTGCGTTAATAATTACCGATTGCGATTAATTCTTGGTTCAATGGAATCAATAATTGGTTGTGATTATGGCTATACTTATTCCCATCCCCTTAACGTCCCTTCCTTCCCTTTTCTTCAGTTCCCTTCCCCTTCTATTTCTCTTCTGACGTTAGCGGTCAAGTAGGAGGCCCCATGTTCTGTATACGTTAAAGAGCCTTTTACACGTTAAGTTTTAATAACCAAAAAATGAAAATAAACCCAATCACCGTGACGCGTGTTGCTGTTAGTTGCGATAGCTTATTAGTCGATTTTTTTTTATCGACTAATACTGACTTTACCCCTTATTGACTGACTTATAATTACAAGAGTTAAGAAAAGCTGATGATGGCGCATCAGTGGCGTGACATTGGAGTGGCCTATTTCATCATTGGAGTGGACTTCTATATGCTGGTGATGATGATGAATGGCAGGGTCTGCTTTAGCTAATTAAGTAATCATTGGTAACTAATATAAGGGGTATAAATGCTTTTTTAACCAAATGTCGTTTCTAGTTTTGCCAAGACCTCTTCTTTCCCGACTCTTCTGACCCGAGGTCTTAGGATACAGGCGGCTTAATCTAAACAGATCTTAAATCACGTAGGTGCCTTCATACCCCGGGGGTCGCAGTCGCGCAGATTGGGGAGTCTGCGTACTCACACCGAGCGACCACCGTGACCACGTGCGCACCGTGCGCAACACAGCGCACAGCGAAGCTTGTGGGGACCCTTTACTATCCTCCCCGAGAAGTACCTGGGGGATGATCTTTTTACAGTCGCCTTCCTTCCGCTAGAGAGTTGACCGCTTTACAGTCATCCCCTTCGTGATGTGCCTAAAGGCGTGGCACCAATGGAGCCTGGAGCCCCCTTACGGTGCCGAAGATGACCGTTTCAGTGGTTTTAGCCGGTAGGAGCCCGGCATATCCCATCGCCCTCCCCGGTGCGAAGGAAGTTCATGTAGAATTTCCACTGGCCACCAATAAAAAAATAAAAAAGTGTCTTCATACGGGCAGTTCTACGAATATAAAACACATTTAATTTATTCCTATATCCCTAGGTAAACTAACAATTCACGAAGAAGTTTTTAAAGAAAGACAGCTACAATAGTATGTATACACTATAGATCTAAACTTCTAAACTGTGTATGTTTTACAAACGAGTGAACAAAGTCGTGTCGTAAACGTTACGTCGGTTATAAACTCACGGATTTGTAAACGGTAACCAGTCATCACGACTCATACTCGAAATACTTACGATGCGATGTAACCACCACTTTGTTTGCAAACTTACGGACTAATCACACTTGTCCGCTGTTCGCAACTTCATCATCATTGTCAAAACTACCATCTGTTGTACTCTTTCAGCTAATGTAATTTTTCACGGTTCTGTGTTAATTGTCCTTACTGAAACTGACAGACATTTTGTGTGCTATGCAATTTTATCGCAGATTCATGTTGGGCAGTGTAAATAGTCCCTTAGTCTAGCTTTGTTAGTAGGCTGTGTAATTATTCAACATAATCTTGGTTAGACAGCAGTAACGATCGTAAGTAGTGTTTGCAATCTTAAAAATAGTATTAAATTTGACGGCACGGTTGGTGCAGTGGCTGATATCGACGGCTGCTGCGCTCCGAGTCGTGGGTTCGGTTCCCGCACGGAACAAATATTTGTATGATCTGCAGGTAGTTGTTCCGGGTCTGGGTGTATTGTATGTGGAATTCATGTCTGTAAACGCACCCACAACACAGGACAGACCCTAGTGTGAAGCAAAGTTTAAAAAAAAATGCGCGTTAGTTACACGTAGTAATCAGTAAAGATACATGCATAGAACCCTTATACTTATACACGCGTCCAGTGTTTCGTATTGCAATTCTATAGATGAAAACATAATTCTTAGTAACTATGATTAGGTTTTCTTAGCAAATCGATGGAAAATCAAATGCTTGCCCAGAATTCCACTACTTAAACTGCATTTTCGGTAGTAGTTATATTAGCGCCTTACGTGAGCCACTGTCAGCGTGGGGAAGCTTTTTACCTGCTTCGAAAAGGAGGAGGTTTATGTATGTACACCGATTACTCCGATATTAGTAGACCGATTTGAGCAATTCATATTTCAACTGATGCAGAATGCTTTAGAATTAGTCCCATATAAATTTCATTACATTTGATTGAGTAGTTTTTAAACCAGCTTCAATAAACAGGTTAATTTGACTGCGCTTATCTAGATGATGTCTTAATAGTTTCGATTCCTCTCAGATCAGAGAACCGATTTGAGTCATTCTTATTTTTAGTGTTAAATACTGATATCAAATTGGAAAAAGTTCTTAAATTTATTTACACTAAAAATAAACAAATAAAACTCACTGAAACTGACTTCAAAAACCAGCCAGGCCAGGTATAAAATATAACTTCTCGTTGGTCTGCAAGAACCATGGTTGGGGCATACCTGGCCCCGCCCGACTTCATAAAGTTATATTTCCTTTTTAGTGTTTTTAATATTTTTATATCGTGTAGGGTTTTTGGAGTCGGTATTTTTTAAAAATGTTTTATTCTCCATTCTCCTTCTTCTCCGCACTATGACTTTTCTTGTGTCGCGAGTAACTGTACTGTGCTTGTGAACTGTCACAGACATAAATCTCACATGCACAAACATCCACAGCCGAAACAACTATCTGTCGATCATACAAATACTTGTTGCGAGCGGGGACTGAACAGGTGACACGTTGATCAAAATGCTATTTCGCCAGCCATGCCAAAAAACTCACAATGCGGTTCTGAACCGACTTTTAATTGAGGAGCCATCGGTGCTTGGGCTGACTCCAGTCGGTACTCTACTTTTTTTAAACTGAAATATTGTGTACAACACAACAACCGTGTAATGCCTGTTTTAGTAATTAGTGATGTGGTTGTGTTCACGCAATAAATTGCTGAAGATTCGTATTCTACTAAATACTGGAAATATCTCTACTGCTGAACACAGGCAACCTCCATATATTTACACAAATGTATCATAATTTTGCCGTATAGTGCCGGCTCAGAATACCACCACCCCATCTCCTCCCGTGGGTGTCGTAAACGTCGACTAAAGGATTAGACGGAGGATGGGCAGCAGCGTCCTTTGAGTACATTAACAACTCAACTGCGATCGCCAACCCGCATGCCAAGCGTGGCGATTACGGCAAATCCCCCCAATGAGCACACAACTCACCCATTTCTGTGCAGGCAGGCAGTTGTTGTGGTGCTAATAAATTAATTATATTGAATATTAAATAAATCTAATATTTTTTATATATGTATAGATTTCAACGAAACACTGAAATTCTACCACTTCTTTGAAAAAAATCTGTTCTTCCCTTATATTAAAGCTTCGGCGGAAATAAGTTTTTGAAGATATTCTTCGTTGGGCGCGATGGAATAAAATCTATTTTGACAATATCCTTGTGATAGCTCATGCCGCAATGATAGAAATTATAATTTATATTATTAATAATAAAATAGCAGTCAGTGTGTTGATTACATTTTCGCAGTTATTCTAGGATATCTTGTAATTAATAATGGTTGTAATAATCATACTTGCATCATTGAATTCAGTTTGAATGCATATGCTTAAATGTTTTTCGTATGGTGTCCGGATTAAGAATATAGCACCACTCCATCTCCTCTCATGGAGGTCGTAAAATACCACTAAAGGAATCTTAACCACAAGGATGGGCAGCAGCGTCCTTTCTGGGAAGCGGTAGCCATACTGGACTCAACCCGTCTGCCAAGCGTGGTGAGTATTGGCAAATACCCTCCAAAATGATGACACAGTTGAGGAATCCATGGGGGAAGCCTTTGTTCAGCAGTGGATTGGATTGGCCGATAAGATGATTTATAAAAAGTCTGTTCGAAGGATTTTTTCTGGGTCCGCGTAAATCAATCGATCCATATAATATTATATAACTACATAACCTTCCTGAGATAAACAATATCAGTGTATACGAGCTCCCTCTTTCACGCACCATTACGCGTTACAAAAGGGTGGCATAGGAAACAAGTTGATTGATATTTGATGTCGATATATGAAGGGTAATGTAGCGTGTCTGTCGCAGTATGGGACCTTTTAATTGAGGGGGAGAGGTCATTAAGCCATGAAATTTTTGTATTTATCAGTTTTCTCTCACGAGATTTTATGAGACTGAAAATATGAAGGGTTGGCTGCGAAACATTGCAACTGTTGTGATCTCACAAATAACTGATCTATTGGCTCAGCCTATCGAGTCTACTGATGCGTATAGGCGAAGGCCTAAGCAGAGGCATAAGTTGCGGATAAATCCCGGCCTCTCCCAAGTTGAACCACGGTACTCGGGTCTTCAATTTCAAAGTCTAGTCTACCCATTAGCCTCTTTAGCTTATTGGCCTCCACCTGTAATGATAATTTGGGCTAATTAACACTAGAAATCATTCCTATACTTGGCCCGTGGCAAGGTTTTCTTTCCTCTCTCTTTAAATAGGCGGCACTCATCATATCGGCTATATATACGTCCACTGCTGAACAAAGGCCTCCCCTTTAGATTCCACAACTGTGTCATCATTTTTGCCCGTACTCACCACGCTTGGCAGGCGGGTTGGTGAGCGCAGTATGGCTACCGCTTCACAGAAGGGACGCTGCTGCCAATCCCTCTGGTTTAAATTCCCTTAGTCGCCTAATACGACATCCACAGGCGGGGATGGAGTGGTGCTATATTCTTAATCCGGACACCACACTGACAAAGGCGGCACCCAATGATTATTAAAAACAATAACAACAATCTAAAATATTTGATAGAAAATCGAACATAAAACCAAGTTAATGGTTTATTTCCTTGTAACATTTTATCAGTAATAAACTAAAATGTGATTTATAACATGTATGGAATTGTAAGGAGCCATAAACTATACGATTGCATCAATTTCACGCCAATCCGTTGTAACTAACATGGCGATTGACCGTTTTTACCGTCGCATTGGATTTTTAATGGAATTCCTGATAACTTATTGCTTTCGACTATAAAAATATAATCGTATAAGTTTCTACCTAATTCTTAATAATTTTGTATACCTATGTACAGCTGATTTTAATCTGATAATTCCATTTAAATTCAATCTTTTTTTTTATAAATAATATTAGTTAACTACTTAGATATTTGACAAAGAAGGTAGGAATATAGATATAAATAACTACTTGAATATATTTCTATGTAGTCACAATTCTTGCAATAATTATGAGTTGTGATGCTTTGGTTAGATATGGTAATGTTCAAAGTTTTATTCGCTAAATTGTTAGGAATTCTCATTACATAAAATACACGTATTCAGACCAAAAGCTCCTTATTCAAAATACTTACATAATTTACTATGCTGATATTTAGCATGATAAATATCCCGTTTTCAGTTCTATTAATACCCAGTGTTAGTGACCGTGTCACTTTAAAAACTAACAATTTATTTAGTAACCTAACCAGGAATCGCCTTAATTTTGTGACTCATTCACTGTGATAAAATAGACATTCTAGGTGGTTTGACGTGTACTTTAAACCGATACCCAACCCAAATAAGCGTAATGTACACAACCTTAAACCATTTTGGCAGAATAACAGATATGCAGAATCCATTTATTAGTTACAATATCTCAAAAGCGTACTGCCTGCGTGGAACGTGAATACATTTCGCAAGCCATTAACTACGTGACAAATTGTCTTGCAAAATGGCGGCTGACGTTTTTTGGGCGGGAAAGTTGTTGTTGGCGCGCAGAAAAATTCGACAACGAATAGGATTTTTCTTTCAATAGCTAGTGATATATGATAGGAGGGGTCACATTGAATAGTTTTTTATTGGTTAGTTCCTTTAATCCTTTATTACAGTACGTCAACCATGAAATTATTTTATGATTCGTATTTTCCCTTTTTTTGCAACTGTCGCATAAGTTATTTATTTTATAACGGTTTCATGGTTATTGTGTAAAATAACTAGAAACATAGAGTTATGACTGTGTTCAAGTTCAATTTGTAATACAAATTTTTATATTAATGCACAGTTATTATTGTCATAAAAAAGAGTATTTAAAAGTAAAAGAAAAATTGCGATGATTTATACAGATAGGTACTACGATAAAAGATTTTCGATTGTTGTCAAACCACAACCAATAAAATCTCAGATATCACGATAGATACTGAGGTTCAATTTCCCACTGTAACAGAAATTCCTGAATCCCATATTAACCATAGATTCCATGTCAACAGGTAAAAGTTTGGTTTCAAAACAGAAGAACGAAACACAAACGGATGCAGCAGGAGGAAGAGGCTAAGACTGGAGTCAAGTCAGGTTCCTCAAACATGAAGCCAGATGATGGCAGCCAACTAAACAACTCCTACGAAGATGATGATGAGGAACTCATAGATATGGACATGGATGAACTCAGTGAAAGTGAAAATGAAACGTAAAACAGTGGACTCAGTGATAAATCATGTAAATATTAATGTAATCTAGATGTTTAGAGTATAGTTCTATTTATTTATGATTTCTAAGTGATGTTAAAATTGGTGACGATGGGTAAATATCGCTACAGCTTTATAATGATTGACAATGACTTTAATGATCGAATATCGAACGTAATACAAACAACCATTGTAAAGTAAAATGTCTCATTTTATTACGAGTATAGTAATGAACATCTTACAGACCAAGGTTCCTATTCTGCTATTAATTATTTTTATTTTCATAATTAATTTGCATACAAAATTTAATTGATTACCAAACCTCATTGATCAAAAGGCAATATGATCAATCTTCAAAAACTGGGCGTCAGTTGGTGTTTGCAATAATTTATACCAATTCTAAAGCCATTAAAGCGGCTATATCATTACATTAACTTTATAAACGGGTTCAATATGGCGTCCCGAGTCTTGTTAGCGTCACGGCTTATTAGATAACAAAATTGGCCGTATTAAAATACTTTTTTTGGTTTAAATTAATTAAAAATGGCTCTTTTTGATGTTCATCCAGTGATGTGGGTATAATTAGACATTTTAGATTTGAATTGTTGATAGGCAGGGTCTGTGGTTTCTAAACGAGCGCTGTCAACGATAGACAAGGATACGAGCACACACAATATTTAAGTTAGAGTGAGATGGATGTAGCATAGAGATGAAGGCGATTAAAGGTGCGTTCAGGGCCCTATTATTAGAAGATGCGTTCGAAAACTATCGCAGTCTCGAATCGCGTTTCGTAATTGCTCGGGACGCAACCAAATTGTTTCTGAGTCGTTGACGATTGTTCTCAACGACTATTTGTCTACGCGTTAGGAATTTAACGATAGAGATCTTTTCGTTGTAGATTTCTTTGACGCGTTGGTTAACTATTTAGTTTGACTAACGACGTGTCTGTACTATTGTTTTAATATGTCACATTCTTATTAAGTGGCTAAAGCTGTGGCCATTATTCAATTATCAATATAAAAGATCATTTTATATTACAAATGATGTTATGAATCAAACTGTGTGACTACAAAAATAAAAACCAATTTAATCTAATTGTATCTTAGCGGCCAATTAATAGATTAAATGCCATGTAAGTAGTAGGTATTTAGACGGACGTCTAGTCCTAATTTCTTCAATTTATATCACAGTTTTGTTCTCATTGTATTGTTTACTATGTCCTTTCACTAGGCTGTGGCTTTTAAACCAGAGTTTAAACGAGCGATTATAAGGCTAATTTGTATTTTCCTTTCCGTCTTTTGTTCATATGATTTACGATTACGAGTATCGAGTTCTCGCCGAATCGATTTACCGAGTGAATCGATTTTAAAAACAAACTATTTTGTTTTTGTTCGGTACCTGCGTGGTTATGCCATGTTGTAACAAAATTTCGCTTTGAAAAAGCTTGAAGGAAATATCTTTTTAATTACGTGACTTTATCGTGAGAAAACTGATTTAGTCAAAAACAGTGGAAAGACCTGTAGAGAAGTAAATTTGTTTTCATCTTATAGAAACAAACAAATATCAACCAAATTAATTATTGACATGTTTATTATACACTTACATAGGTTAACTAAATTCACGGGTATATTATACAAAACTGCGTTGTAATACGCTAACTACCACGGTAATCCGTTCAAATGAGAGAATTAAAAAAAAAAACAGGCAAGGAACCAAAGCGTTTGGCTCCACGCCGTTCATAATTTGAAATCTAGATTCCATTTTCAGCTCAATTAACTCTTAGTCGATTTTAATTATCGATTTTATTCATTAAGTGTTTGCGATTAGCGGGCATGTCGATATTTTACGATGTATTCTTTCGTAAAAGTTCGTTTTTAATTACATTCGCATTGATTGCTTTTAATCGCTGATTATGTGACATTATATGGTTTATTGGAGTCATTGGATGTTGAGATAAAGCTATTCGATCTTTGAATCAACATGAGAATTTCTGTTCATGCTCATGGTTTAAAATCTATTTAGATGTTATACAAATTGGACCGGTTACAGCAAAACTTCTTCGTTTTAAACCAATAACTAAGTCAAATTATGAATCTTGTCACATATAAGTACTTACGTATAAGTTAAAATTTAAAAGTTTATTGTTTATGTTATCACACAAATCTTTGACTAGAAAAGTTTATTTCGGAATTAGGTATGTTTTGATGAAACCGGTTCTGTGTCCATAGCTCGAAAACAAACACACGTGGAAGTAAAAATATATGAACTATCTACAAGTTAACTATTCGCTCAAATTGTAGTAGTTTTATTAAGTCAGTTCCTTTAGGGTAAAATGATATGTGAATAAAAATGTCAAACGATATTACACAGTATTATAATTCTATATCGTGTTAAAGTTGCACTCCTTGACAAAGTACCTAACGTCAATCACGGCCAGAATCTGATATCACGTCAGTTTAGAAATGCTGTTTTTTACTGACATAACTGTCGCAGAGTTATTTTGTCTAGGTATAAGCATAAAGTTTAAATTCAACTTCTTTCAATAAAAAACATTTAAATTAGAAATTAAAGTAGTCTGTTTATAAACTTACCTTATATGTCAAATTACTTTGAATATTAATTATTACCGCATCTATTTTTATCAAGTAGATGTTTTAAGGAAACTACTGATAATTTTGTAACAGATCGAAGATAATACCATCTATTGTTCCATATTATAGACTATTGATATACGTAGAAAAAGGAAAAAATAACGAATAAAACTGGATTGAATTAATTAGAAGTTGGTGCATGGATTAAAAAAAATGGCATAATGAATAAAACTCCCGTTTTTTTTTTCAATATACGGCTATCAGGATCGATGCTACAATTTACAAGCGAACATATTTTTTTTTAAAATAACGTAGTCTGATATGGTCTGTTAAATGTATTGACGTAGAAGATAACCAGTGTGTCTTACTAGTATTGACCAAGGTTCGTTTTTTAAATTAGTGATACAAATATATTTTTCGTTGCGGACAAAGCACTTTATTTTATAATGAGTCTGCTTTGTTCATTAATGTTATTATGAAACATGTAATAAAACGCTCCTTTTTTCACTTACAGCTGCAATTGTTTTACAAAACGTAATGTCGGGTAGAGAAGTGAATTCATTGTTCCAAAAATAACAGTTTTACTAATAATAGTATTGTAATAGTATTCGAATCTTGACGAGGTTTTCCTAAATAAATGGTGTGAAAATTAATGTTACATTCCATCATTCAATTGTACAATTAATCAATAGAGGTAATTACGTATACTTTGAGAAAATCCAATGACGCATACAAAATGTGTCTATGTTGCAAAAAGTCACATGCGAAGTCGATAAGCAATAATTATAAGCTAGCCTATCGGCGTCAGGAATATTTAAGACAAACCCGTGTGTGCCCCTAGCACTGACGTCTGTTTATAACAATACCCATTCAACTTAGTTCTCAGTTATAAAAACCGGTGAATGAGATCGTTTTTAGCATTACCATTCAGTCGGTCTTAAGGAATCATTCGCAATACTATGTTGACAGACTGTAAGACGAGAAAATTTACTGAAATATTATGTAATGTATGAAAAATTAAACTAATACAGAAAATTGTAAATAAGAACTATTTATTTCTTACTTTGTACTTCATCATATCAGCCACAGGACGTCCACTGCTGAACAAAGGCCTCCCCCTTAGATTTCCACAATGAGCGGTCACATGCCGCCCTCATCCAACGACTCCCAGCGACCTTCACCAGATCGTCTGTCCACCTCGTTGGAGGTCGTCCCACGCTGCGTTTTCCGGTGCGCGGTCTCCATTCTAGAACCTTTGTGCCCCAGCGGCCATCAGTTCTACGAGCAATGTGCCCTGCCCATTGCCACTTCAGTTTACTAATCTTTTCAGCTATGTCGACAACTTTAGTTCTTCTACGGATCTCCTCATTTCTGATTCGATCTCGTAGAGAAATACCAAGCATAGCTCTCTCCATAGCTCGCTGAGTGACCTTGAGCTTTCTTATGAGGCCTATTGTGAGTGACCACGTCTCTGTTCCATATGTCATCACTGGTAACACACACTGGTTAAAGACTTGCGTCTTGAGGCATTGCGGTATTGTTGACGAAAAGATGTTGCGAAGTTTCCCAAACGCTGCCCAGCCGAGTCGGATTCGACGATTGATCTCTTTCTCGAAGTTGGACCTACCTAACTGGACAGTTTGTCCCAGGTAGACATACTCGTCAACAACTTCGAGAACAGAGCTCCCAACGGATATTGGGATGGGCACGACATGGGCATTTGACATGACTTTTGTCTTGCCCATGTTCATCTTAAGGCCCACCTGTTGGGAAACTCTGTTGAGATCATCGAGCATTGTGCTGAGCTCTTGCAGCGATTCTGCCATGACTACGATGTCATCGGCAAATCGAAGGTGAGTGATATACTCGCCATTGATGTTAATGCCGAATCCTTTCCACTCCAGTAGTTTGAAGGCATCCTCCATTGCAGCGGTGAACAGTTTCGGGGAAATGACGTCCCCCTGTCTCACACCTCTCTGCAATGGAATTGCCCCCGTGCTCTGTTCATGTACTCGGACCGACATGGTGGCGTTTCTGTATAAGCACTTCAACACTTCAATGTACCGATAGTCGATCTGGCACCGCTGCAGAGATTGCAGCACTGCCCAGGTTTCGATCGAATCGAAGGCTTTCTCATAGTCCACAAACGCCAAGCATAGTGGCAGATTATACTCCTCGGTCTTCTGTATAACCTGCCGCAGCGTATGGATGTGGTCTATGGTACTGAAACCTTTTCGGAAACCGGCTTGTTCGGGAGGCTGGAAGTCATCAAACCTGCGCTCGAGACGATTCGTGATAACCCTTGAAAACAGCTTATAAACATGGCTCAGAAGTGAGATGGGTCTATAATTCTTCAATAGGGTGTTATTACCCTTTTTGAAGAAGAGCACCACCTCACCTCTGTTCCACGCTTCCGGCGTTGTGCCCTCGAGTAAGACGGAATTGAATAGCTTCTGAAGGACTTTAAGTACCGGTGTGCCACCCGCTTTCAGAAGCTCTGTCGTAATTCCGTCCCCACCCGGCGCCTTGTTATTTTTAAGCTGTTTCAAGGCCATCCTAATCTCGTACAGGCTGATGTCCGGGATATCCTCGGTATAGTGTCGGGTTAGTTTGGCTCGCGGGTCTTTGTCAGAGCCAATGGTAGGTATAGTAACCGAGGTGTATAACTGCCGGTAGAAGTTCTCAATCTCTCTCAAAACCTCTGGCTTAGTCGACGCTACACTGCCGTCCTCGGTCTTCAGCTTCATAATACGACTTTGCCCAATAGACTTGTCTCTTGCGAACACTTTGGAGCCTTGATTCCGCTCAATCGCCTCTTTAACACTATTAGTGTTAAAGGTGCGGATATCGTGACGCAAGGACTTCCATATCCGTCTATTGAGTAGTCTGTATGCTTCAGCATCACCGGAGGACTGCAGCGTCATGGCGCGTCTTTCTGCCATGAGGTCGAGAGTGTGATCGGAAAACTTTTTTGGTCTACCTTTACGGTGGGTTTTAAAGAACTTAGACCCAACCGTTTGGACAGTTTCTACAAACCTACCATTTAGATCGTCCACAGATACGCAATGTTCTAGGCACTCGAAGCGGTTTTGGAGTTCGAGTTGAAAGCTCTCGGGGTTTTGGATATGAGCACTAGAGGGCCGGAGCGTAGACCTCATCAGACGAGACCTCTCAACTTTGAGATTAATATTCAATGTGCCTCTTACCATTCGGTGATCACTACCGGTTTTCACCCTGTGAATCACAGAGACATCATTGAATATTTGCCTCCTATTGGTCATGATGAAGTCAATCTCATTCCTCGTGGAACCATCGGGACTCATCCAGGTCCATTTCCTGTGAGGCGGCTTTTGGAAAAAGGAGTTCATCACGAAGAGTCCCTCCTTTTCCAAAAAGTCGGCCAGCCTCTGTCCCCTGGGGTTCCGATGCCCATATCCAAATTGCCCCACTCTCAACTCACCATCGCATCGGGTGCCCAGCTTTGCGTTGAAGTCCCCCATCACAACAGTGAAATGTGTCTTCGAGGTATGTATGGCCCTACTTACGTCCTCATACATACTCTCTACTTCATCATCTGGGTGTGTCGAGGTCGGTGCGTAGACCTGTATGACCTTCAACGAATACCTCTTGGATATTCTGAGTATAAGGTACGCTACCCTGCTCGACACACTTTCGATGGCCATTATGCTGTTAATGAGGGACTTGCGGACGAGAAACCCGACACCACCTTGAGACAGATGTTCGCCTTCCCGGTAGTAGAATAAGTTGCCGGATTTCAGGGTTATCGTGTCCTCCCCCTCTCTTCGGACTTCTGATAGTCCCATGATATCCCAGTGCAACTTATCTATTTCTTCTTCCAGCTCAACAATCTTTTCGTCTGCCCTCAGTGTTCGTGTGTTGTACGTCACCAGGGCCAGTTTCCGTTTAGGGTGGTAGCCGGATCCCATCCGGAGATTCTTAGCACCCCCTGCCCCGCCATTACCATGGCCGCTACCATGACCAGGAATAGCGGGGCTGCCGGGAACTGGGGGCCGGTGCTTGAATTGTGTTGTCATTTTGGGGGGAATTTGCCGATACTCACCACGCTTGGCAAACGGGTTGGTGAGCGCAGTATGGCTAATGTTTAAAAGAAGGGACGCTGCTGCCCATCCCTCTGGTTAAGAGTCCCTTAGTCGACTTTTACGACTTCCACGGGAGGAGATGGAGTGGTGCTATATTCTTAATCCGGACACCACACGGAAAAACTTTGTACTTAATAAGGAACTTATGTTAAGGTTGGGCGCTTAAATAGTAACTATACGCATCCAATTGATTAAATAATTATGTATTTGGTGGTGTGCTCGTGATGTTCCATTACTTATCGTAATAAAAATCTTAAGACGAAACTAAAGTTAGCTTTTACTATGATTTAATGCTCTCAAAACCAATTTATAACCTTTTTTGTAGAAGAAAAAATTCTAGATTGGAAACAATAAATTTTCGTGAACTATTTTACAATTTATATCCATTCTATTTTTCTTTCTTTTTTCTAGCTTTCTTGTTACTTCCATTTTATTTGTAATCAGTTATATACTGAATCTCTGTCCATTTGCGCCCAACATAAATATTGTAAATTTCCCTATAATAAAAAATGTTCCTTCATCTAATGGTTAATGCCACAGATACAGTTTGTAAATAATTAAAATAATATTAACAATCTTGTAGGCTAGTTGTACATTCTCTTTAATTATTTAAATAAAATATAGTAAAAAACTGTAAATATGTGTGTTTAGATGTAAAAGAATACAGTTTAAGTGTATTTGTGTGTATATGGAGTAACATTTGTCGACGACTGTACCCAGTAATGTTTTCTTTCTAACTCATTACGAAAATGTAGTAATTTAAAATCAACGAGTGATATATAAAATATATGTTTTTACTCATTTATACGTGTTGTTTTATTTTATTTGTGTTCATAATTACCTTATTCGTGAAATGATAACGTGCGCTTGAATTTTTATGACTAGCCTTTGTATGGTCACTCTGTTACATAAGCAACATTTTCATTTAATTATTATTTTAAACTATGCGGTCCACTTCTGGACATAGGCATAGACAAATTTCTTAATTTTCTCGGTACGGTAAAATTCCCATTATTTCAAACAATAAACCCTCTATGGTGAGTGCTAGAATATCAGCGACCTAGATTAAAATATGAAATTGTATGTTCTTAATTATGTTCATACAATCCTAAAATTAAATCGGTTGTCACACTTATAGGCTACTCCATCATAGGTATCGTTTGACAAACTGTAGGTACTGTAATAACAGGGAATGTCAATAAAATAATATTTGCGAAATAATTAATTAAATTTCATTGGCTCAGAATGCCACCACCCCATTTCCTCCTATGGGTGTCGTAAAAGTCGACTAAGGGATTAGCCGGAGAATGGGCAGCAGCGTCCTTCGGTTACATTAACAACTCAACTGCGATCGCCAACCCGCCTGCAAGGGTGGCGATTATGGCAAAACCCCTCAATGAGCCCATAACACATCCATATCGGTGGTTGTGGCGATCTTTTGGGGGAGGCCTGTGTCCAGCAGTGGACTTCAGTCGGCCGAAATGATGAGATCGCTCTATGTGCGATACGACTCGCAGTATTACAAATATATTTATATTTTCTTCTAGACAATCTATCTTTCTAATAAATATATTCAAATCATTCATTGAATTTGTTTATAGCTTCGCGAACCGGTCTCATTGATACTGATACTTTTCAGACGATTTGAATATCAGCCTTCTTACAGTAACGGCCGCTTCACGTGATCTCCGAGACAATTTTTTTTTTTTATGTCTCACAATGTGTATATGACGGTCACTCTACCGAGGTGTAATAACAAGTGTGACGATCAATCCATCTACGCGGTAGGTAGGTACCAATTTAGTCAATAGTTCGACTTTGTATGGACGAAAATACAATACATATTCAAGTAGATAATACACATAGCTCAACGACTATGGACTCCATTGACAGAGATCACGAGTACAAACGGTGGGTATGGACCGTAAACTCACTACCTACTGAACATTTTGACGCAACATCCGTATAAGAAGTCGTAAAATTAATTAGCAGAATACAATTTGCAGAAAGTGTAATGGGTCTCGCTTATACAATTACGTATACATTTTACTGTGGTAATTATGAGTTTAAACAAATATATATTTTTTTAAGAAAAAATCTTCATATAGGTATTCTTCACTAACTAATAAATACTAAAATTAAAATATTATTGTCAATAGTTAAAATAACTTGAGGCCCGCGTTGAAAACTAAGAGTAGTTAAATAATTGGATTACGCGGGAATCAATCTAGCGACGACTCAGTTCTTAGATGTTCTAGTTTAGTGTTTACCCACCAAAACTTGGTGGGGCCAAGTATCGGAGAGCTCTTTCGTGGTTCCGGGACATGAGGACATTCGGTTTTCTGACTACAACAGCTATCATAGGTTTCGTATGGCAAACAGCAGCTTATTTGCAAGTGCATTTGCTTCCATTTTGTTGGTTTAAGCGTGTTCATTGCGCCTTATGTCCTAAAAGTCTTTTGTCTTGGAAACGGCATCATCTATTATAAACATTGATGTAATGAATAGGAATAGACGTTCCACAAAGGCGCAGTGAGTGAATATGCCCTAGACAAACCTAACAATTTTCTTAGTTTTGATTGAAATCAGGTGCTCGCGAATCGCGAAGGTGAATCGCGAAGGTGAATCGATATGTAGGTAGCAGGAATATTTCGTGAGACTACAGAAAAACAAACTAGTTTTGGAATCATACAATAAAAATAATAAAGACCCAAACTTCATACCACGCTGAAAAACATGAAGAAACCGTGAGTTACCTATTACTGTGTGCATCGAAACAATATTTGATTACAATCATGTGCGGTAGATAAAAATCACTTTATGCACATATTTGAGGGGATGACTGTAAAGCGGTCACCCCTCTAACGGAGAGGTGGTGACTTTAAAAAGGCCTCCCCCAGGCACATTTCTGGGGGTGTAAAGAATCCCCCCAAAGCCTCGCTCTAGGCTGTCTCACCATTTTCCCGGGGTTACTCGGTGTGAAATTCACAAATATACGCACTCGCCATCCCCGTTTTCGCAAGGCAAGAGGCTGGAGGCAAAAGCGAAAGCTTAACGTGCTTTCCAAGGTACGGAAAGAAAATATGGCATTAATGCCAAACAACCATGGGATTAAGCGTACTACTTGACCTGAAAGATCGTGCAATCAGCGCGGTAGCTAAGTCATGTAGCAACTTGGCCTTCAGCACAATTGAGCATAAAAACCAAAAGTGCGGTCGCCCCACCCCCGGCAGACGAAGATCCTTACTTGCAATAATGACACAATATAAATAGGTTTAAACAATATTTACACGTGTTTAGAATTGAGGTTAGGTTAGGTTAGCTGACCGCGCACAATGCTTGCTGCTCAAATCTCGATAATCGCACGAACACACGCACACAAACACACACACAAACCGTTTATAGTAAAAAGAGGCAGAGAAAGAGAAAGAAAGGTATTGTATAAAATAGAAAAAGAGAGAGAGAGAGAGAGAGGGAAAGGTCGCCTGGGGGGGCATAACGCTTTTCCCTTACGTGACGATTTCTGCCAGCTCACTCTACTGCAAGCGGCGTAAAACAACTTCGTCCCGAAAATATCTTGCTGATCTGGATCTGGATCTACTAAGACTTCTTGTGTCGTCTTTCGGCATACCATTCTATTAGGGTTAATATTTTATGTATGTTAATATCAATATTCACTTATGTGATATAATAATGTTCAGTTTTGTTTACATAATCAGTGTGATTGGCTTTAGTCGTTCTGATTCAAATAAATAAACAAGTAAATAAACTTCGGAGCCCATAAAATAAGCCTGAAAAATAGGAATTAGCTGAGAAAAACCTAAAGACTAGACTGCTCGGTATCTCCTTCTTATTTCCCAAATCCATCCAAAGGTTGTCTGGAAGAGATCGCTGTATGCGATAAGACCGCCCATTGTACATTGACTATTGTTTTTCTTCTTTTTATTTCCTTATTTTTGTTATACGGTGTACAATAAAGTGTATATAAATAAATAAATAAATAAATAAATAAAGACGATTAAAACTTAATACCTATGGTGCTGCATTAAGACTTGAAACTGATGTTGGCCATCATCATTTCCATGTTTACAATTTGGGTAGACCATACTAGTAATGCCTTTTAAGTTTTGTCGTATGAAGAAAAAAACACATCTAGAACCTTATATTACTTTTTATTGTTTTTCAAAGTATTCACCATATAGCTTATTACACTTTTCCATCCGGTGAAACCAGTTATTATAACATTTATTCCACTCTAAAGTGGGGATGTTCAAAATGGCTGACTTGAAAGCGTCGACTGCTTCTTCACCAGACTGGAACCTTTGACCACGAAGACTTAATTTTAGGAAATGTAAAGAAATCGTTAGGGCTTAGGTCAGGACTGTATGGAGGATAGTCAAGAATTTCTACTTTTTCCTGCTTCAAATACTCAATCGTTTGACGGGCGCAGTGTGAGCTTGCGTTGTCGTGGTGCAGGATGATGCGTCGCTTTGAGTTAGATTTTCGAAGTTCGGCGATGACTTGTGGTAAACAAACTATGGTATACCACTCTGCGTTAACCGTTCTAAGATCTTCAAGTCGCCACATGGCCGGTTTTTCCAACGAACGTGGCCACCATCTACTTTGAAGTGCTTCGACAACAAACAACTTTAATCGGCTTTGGCTCGTCTTGAAATACCCAGATTGTAGATTGTTGTTTGGAATCAGGATCGTAGGCATAGATCCAAGATTTGTCAGCACTGAAGATGTCGTAGACGTAATTTGACTCTCCTCGGTTGAACCTTTGCAGAGTTTTCTTACACAATCTCACGCGGGCCGCCTTGTGATCGTCAGAAAGCAGATTCGGTATCTGACGGCAAACTAGCTTTCACACACCAAGCGCTTCATACAAGATCTTCTGAATGGTTGTCCCTGAGATGCCTAATAGAGCCTCTATCTCTCGATACGTCACATGACGATCTTCGAGAATTTGTTGTCTCACAGCAATGATGTTATCTTCAGTGAAGGCGGATTTTGGGCGTCCTTCGCGAGATTTGTCACTAACACACTAGCAAAGTATGTCCACGTTGGAATTCTAAATACCAGCGTTCGACAGTCCGCAGACATGGGGCTTCATCACTGAACATAGATGTTAGCTCTTCAAAACACTGAAGCCGTGTCAGGCCTCTTCTAAAGTTAGAAAATCATTGCACGAACATTTTCTTTAGAAAGATTCATTTTCGTACGTAACCTGACAGATTCCAATCGACGCTGTGACTAAACAATAGCATTAATCCTAATACTTTCAACTGTTTTGAGATTCAAAATTGAAACACATTCGAATATAGAACAGTTCCAAATTCAAAATTGCCGGGAAATATGGAAACGACAGAACTTAAAAGGCATGCCTAGTATAAACGTCAGGCGAAATGCTCTCATCTAAATAGTTAAAACCAAACATGAACATATAGAAATTTGCAAACGACCACACAAATAGAACCATGACGTCATCATGATGCATCGATATGATGACAACACTAGTGGCGCGCGATGAATGCGAAGTAGGGACGTGACAAAACTAACTAATCAACTAACTATCGATATGTTGGAAGATTTTCGACATTGATTTCGGTAAACTTTTTATTATCTTGTTGTTTAAAACTTATCTTTGTTTGTGGCTTATAATTTTATGTTTAGCCGTAATCTGATTGGATTTTATGGCGAAATTGATCGTGATTCGTTTTTCGATGCTGGCTGTTTAAGGAAAAGCTGTGAGGTCCTTGGGAAGGAGGATAGTACAAGAAGTACCTGCACAGTAGTCACGTGTGTATTAGTATGTTTGATTCGGATTTTAAATATCTTGTTTTTTTATTAGGATTTCCCCTGTGTCGTGGGTACTGCTTATTGTAGGCCATACAAATATTTATTCCGTGCGGGAATCGAACCATAAGTAGCGGAGAAATCCAAACCAGTGTCTACACGTACAATCAATCTAGAATATCTGCAAATCATCATATTATAACAGGGATACTATAGTAGAAGGCATTCTACTACTCAGCAGCTGGACCTACTGACAGCAACAATACTTTTTTTTTATTGGTGCTCAGTAGAAATTCTTTCTGAACTTCACTCGCCGCGGGGAAGGACGAAGGGGGTATGCCTGACTCCTACCGGCTAAAACCACTGGGGCGGTCATCTTCGACGTTTGGTGAGTACAGCAATGTCATCCTCTTATTAATATCCCATCATAACATCAGACAAACGTATCCACTGCTGAAAAAAGGCCTGCTCTATAACATTTCTACAATTGTGACGTCATTATGGGGCAATTTTCCAGTACTCAACACGTTCCGCAGGCGGGTTGGTGAGCGCAAAATGGCTGCTGTTCCACAGAAGAGACGCTGCTGCCCATCCCTCTGGTTTAGAGTCCCTTAGTCGCCTTTTACGATATCCGTAGGAGGAGATGGAGTGGTGTTACTTAAGCCAAATACCACACGGAATGAGTAGTAATTTACAAGCAGAGTAAATCTAGTATATAAATATCTCGTGTCACAGTGTTTGTGGTCACACTCCTCCGAAACGGCTCGACCGATTTTGATGTTTTTTTTTTGTATAATTGGTAGGTATGAGAATAGGTCGTAAAGTATTTTTCAGCCTCCTACCTCCACCCCCAATTTTTTATCGCAATTTCAGTATGAACAATATCCACGATGTAGATTTCCAAATTCCACGCTAGCGAAGCCGCGGGCAAAAGCTAGTTAAATATATAATTGCAATAGTGGTTACAATAGTAACTGCTATTACAATAATACGACCATAAATTATTATAATAATACGACCTTAAATTTTAGTACCTGTATGTTATTGTTATACTTCTGAATGGCTGAGTCAAATGGGCCGTCTATACAGGTCTATACAGCTGTCCTTGCAGCGGTCTATACAGCTGTCTATACAGCGGTCTATACAGGTACTTAAAATAAACGCAGCAGTTACCAAAGCTGTAAGCTATAAGACTGAATAAATTATGTTGCCTTGACCACTATGTGTCTAACTTCTGCTAGTTGGGGCAGTGTCCCTTCTGTAGAAC
Organism: Diloba caeruleocephala; assembly: GCA_947459985.1. NCBI lineage: Eukaryota > Metazoa > Arthropoda > Insecta > Lepidoptera > Noctuidae > Diloba > Diloba caeruleocephala. The sequence continues at coordinate 3,125,810 of OX381626.1, read as the reverse complement.
GGAGGCCAACTCGCCTGCCAAGCGTGGTGGGTCCTGGGAAATTCCCACCAAAATGCCGTCACACGGTATGTAATGTCGTTGTGGAAGTCCATGGGGAGGCCTTTGGCTGATATGATAATGATGGTACTCTTATAATAAAACACTTTTAAACGGATTCTATCGCGTATATTTTAGAAATAAGGATATTTTATATTTTATTTCAGGAAAAACAAAAATCTTAAATATACGCGATAGAATCCGTTTAAAAGTGTTTTATTATACTGTGTAATACTCGCGAAATCCTAAGACATTATGATGGTACTCTTTATAGAAGCCGTTACCCGCCCCTTTGCTAGACGTAAGTTATATTTATGTTCATATTTTGCGAACCCTGAAAGTTATTGAAATGGAACATACACGAAAATTTTAGTTAATACTCGTTCCTGTTTTCATTGAAGTCGGTTGAGCCGTTTCGAAGCCTATTCGAGACAAATTTTTTTTCAGACAGAAAAAGAACAATTCTAAAAACGGTGTCATTTACAATAAGTAAATACTTCTTTTTTGTTGAGCCTATTGGAAGTTCTACATGAACCTCCTCCGCCACGGGGAAGGACGGACAGGCGGCATGCCCCTCCGTCCTTCGGCTTCTACTGGCTAAAACCACTGGGGCGGTCATCTTCGGCGCCTAAGGGAGGCTCCAGGTCCTCATGTGATCACACTAGAGCCGCCCACTGGTGCCACGCCTATTAGCACATCTCTGAGAGGCTGACGTAAAGCTGTCACCCCCCTTCCCCCCGGGGATCGTATAAATATCTAGTTAGCAGTTTTCACTCATAATTTTGGCATATATTTTGAAATCACAGACAGTCACTTCAAGTTTATTATAATGGTGATAGAAAGAAGAAAGAAAGAAAAGAAATTTATTTGGATAGATAGGGCAACACACATAACTTACAGAAAGCATAAATTGAGTAGATAAAGCAAAACAATATAAAAACGAACCATTAACTAACACAAGTGAGACATCAACATACATCAAACCATACAATATGAAGATAGCTGGAAGAATAAATGCATTATAATATAACACTAATATACCTCACATGAAATAAAGTTAACGGTTAGTGGTGCGCGTCGCAATACCGATCAAAAAGAGACATTGCTCAGCCTTAAGCCAAATCGCAGTTAGCGGTGCGGCGCTGATTTTCAGCAATTACGAGGTATTGCTGAAAATCAGCGGCGCATGCATAATATGTATATTATAGAATACATTCTGTTACAATTATATATCGTTACTACACTACTGTGCTGTGTGCGTCACACAAAGCTGAAACCACAAAAATAATAAAACTATCCACAATGCCGCAGCCGAACGTATATTAGCTGGCTCCTTCTTTGAAACGCTATGGGAACCCCTTGTTCCCATTTCGTTTCACAAATAAAATGTAGATTTAATTGCTATTGAACCAAAGAAAAGGTAAGGCGCTCTCCACTAAAGTGCCGAGACCACTGATGCGCGAGGAGTCAAACAGTTAAAAGGATTACTAACCTTACTTAGCAGGTATCGGTTCGAATCCCAGATGCTGTAAGCCAATTTTCCACGAAGCGATGCGGGTGGCACATTATAAGGATATTAAAGATTTTACAAACAAACTTGAGATAAGAGACTTTTTGCGAGTTATTATTATGTTGAATGGTGTACCGCCGTTTTGGCGGCAGATTTTTAATGATTAGATTAACTGGAGTTAACTGGACGTTTTTTTAATATCCGTACGGTGATGGCTTTCAATAAAAAAAGATGAAAAAATTGTCTATGAAAACATGAACTAAAAAGTTTACTTGTGGAATAAATAAAACAGGATCATAAAAAAAGTCTGTATGTAAGCTCGATGGAGTAAAGCTATTATCTTCCTTTCTGGGAGATGTCCGGCACTGGGCTGCAATAGGCTCAATAGATATATCAGCTATCGTTATAATGCATTTGGGGCCTCAACTAATCATAATTTCAGCCAAAAAAATCCACCGCTTCAGCCTCCCCCAAAGATTGCCACAACGACTGATCTGGATTTGTGTTGTATGCTCATTGGGGTTTTTGTCATAATCGTGACGCTTGGCAAGCGGATTGGTGATCGCAGTTGAGTTGTAAATGTACATATTCGAAGGATAATACTGGGGAGGAGTAATCACTTTTTGTAATCATTCAAAAAATCGGATGAAGTTTGGCTGCTATAGAAGTCTGAAGGCGCATGCGGCATAGCGCATAGTGGCGGACCTAATCGTTTCAGACGCATCGAAGAAAGTTCGAGAATTTACCAACTTCATAGATGAACTTATCATTTGAAATTTTTTAAAGTACTTTTAACATCGCTATCATTTTAATAAAGATCTCTGAAACCGAAGATGCGGACCAACTTATCACCCTGTATAGTTCAGTAGTGCCGGTACTCGAGCTGCCTTTAAAAAAAAAATATGATTATGTTTATTGTCATGCGACTGAAGCCCATAGTAAAAATACACAAATGCAGTTAATATCTTATAAACTAATACATAACCATATTGAAATACAATTAAAAACGATATAATATAAAATCTTACAACTACATACATACATATAATCACGCCTCTCTCCCGTAGGGGTAGGCAGATACCACTTCTTTCCACTTGCTACGATCCTTACATACTTGTTTCGCTTCGTCCACTTTCATTATTCCCTTCATACATGCTCTTTGTTTTAGGGTACTCTTGACCTGGCCTTTTTCCAAGACTTCCCTGATTTGGTCTTGAAACGTCCGCCTAGGTCTACCCCTTCCAGCACTTTCATTCACACTCGCCTTATACACTTTTTTCGTCAATCGTTCTTCATTCATTCTCTCAACATGGCTAAACCATCTCAGCATACCTTTCTCAATTTTTGTCACTACATCTTCTTTCAGCTAACATAAAAATACTATAGGTACATAATAAACAACCTAGATGTCTCGCGCTTTACCTAGATGTCTCGCCCAGAAACGTTTCATGGTCGCGTATGGGCCCTATTTCACCGAGATATCATGGCGGCGCAACCAGTTGCGCGATCAACAAAATGTATGCAGCCCTAGCTAGTGCACCTCACATGGTGTCAGCTAACCAACCATACATTTTGGCAACAGCTACGATGAAACACGTAAGGTAGAAGGTAAGTAAAGTGTGTAGTACAAGTATGAATATCTATGAGTAAGTACAGAATAAAATAAGATACCGACGCACGCGCAGCCGCGCCTTTATCCAATTGGTTGAAGTTCTGAAGGAACAAAGCAACGTGCAATCACAAAAAGGCAGATTTGTTGCAATAAATTTTTGCCTTACTTTCGGCAAATGTCAACTACATAGATGCTTAGAAAGAGGATTTAAAATGTTTTATCTTATTTATAATGGGATATTTGTAATCAGCACAGGCTTTTGGACTTTTACGGCATCTTAAACGGTCTTATTACTTAGTTTTTTTTTGTAATTCCTATGTTCTGTTATTTGTTGTAAAGGATTGTTTAGCAAAAAATTAGTCATCTTAATTATTTGTAACTGTTTCTTTTACATTTCACTTTGAGCGTTGTAATCTTTCTTTGAAAAGGAAGGGACAAAAATTAACTCGGTTTTAATTTAATCACTAATAATAAACAGACTCAAGAGATAAGCTTAGAGTTAAACTACTTAGTTTGTTGCTATTTACAAACTTCGGTTACTGTTAGACGGTTGAACTTATGGATTTAGGAGTCCCACAGACGATGGATTATGTTTAGTTCTGACTACATTTGTGCCGATTGCGTACTATGTGTGGGCAAATCGTTTATATCATCATATCAGCCAAAGGACGTCCACTGCTGAACAAAGGCCTCCCACATACATTTCCACAGCGAGCGTTCACATGCCTCCCAGCGACCTTCACCGGGTCGTCTGTCCACCTCATTAGAGGTCGTGCCACGCTGCGTTTTCCGGTGCGCGGTCTCCACTCGAGAACCTTTATACCCCAACGGCCATCGGTTCTACTAGTAATATGCCCCGCCCATTTCCACTTCTGTTTACTATCTAATCCTTACAGCTATGTCGGCAACTTTAGTTCTTCTACGGATCTCCTCATTTCTTATTCGATCTCGTAGAGAAATACCAAGCATAGCTCTCTCCATAGCTGGCTGAGTGTCCTTGAGCTTTCTTATGAGGCCCATAGTGAGTGACTACGTCTCTGTTCCATATGTCATCATGTCTATATGTGTAGAGGTATTCAACCATCTTTATTCTTAGCTTATGTCTTACTACTTCGTGTAGTGTCCGGATTAGGAATATAGCATCACTCCATCTCCTCCCGCTCCCTCACTAAAGGATTCTAAGCCCGGATGGGCAGCAGCGTTTTTTCTGTGGAACAGTAGCCATACTGCTCGCAAACCAGCCTGCCAGGTGTAGTTTTTTTTATACAGCATGGGATGCGAGATGGGCAAGTCATTGGTGGTACGCGTCACGCCTGCCCATGACAATTGTCATGCTAGGCAGGACTAGTCCCGCGAGGCACCACACTCCGCTCGTCACCTCGAGACGTAAAGTTATTTAGTCTCTTATGCCCAGTAATGTCACTAGCTACAGTGCCCTTCTACCTGGAGCACAGTAATGTCTACAGTTAAAACACTTCTGCTTCGCGGTAAATATCTGGCACTGGGGTGGTACTTCCCTTTTTTTATTGGTCTCCAGTGGAAATTCTAGATGAACTTCCTTCGCCCCGGGAAAGGGCGAAGGGGTTTACCGGACTCCTACCGGCTAAAACCACTGGAGCGGTCATCTTCGGCACCGACTACCTTGTAGAAATCTATGACGGCTGGCTTTGTTCAGCAGTGGACATCTTTTTAACCGACTTCAAAAAGGAGGATGTTCTCAATTCGACGCATATTTTTTTAAATGTATATATACCGATAACTCCGAGATTTGTAGACCGATTTGAGCAATTCTTTTTTTAACTGGTGCAGAATGCTTTGGAATTAGTCCCATATAAATTTCATTACATTTGTTTGAGCAGTTTTTTAACCAGCTTCAATAAACAGGTTAACTTGACTGTGCTTATCTAGATGATGTCTTAATAGTTTCGATTCCTCTCAGATCAGAGAACCGATTTGAGTCATTATTATTTTTAGTGTTAAATGCTAATACCAAGTTCTTACATTTATTTACAACAACAACAACAAAAGAAACAAATAAAACGTCTTAACAAAAAAATATACCGACTTCAAAAACCCTACACGACATAAAAGTATTAAAACCACTGAAAAGGAAAAAATAACTTTATTTATCAAGTCGGGCGGGGCAAATATAAAATATAACTTCTCGTTGGTCTGCGTGAACCATGGTTGGGGCATAGGGTTTTTAAAGTCGGTATTTTTTTGTTAAAAAGTTTTATGGCTGATATATTGCTTGGTGCAAAAAGCAATTAAAGGTTTATCGGGAGGATAGGACTTGGGGTGCAATTCTCTAAGCTCAAACATCCATACATCCTGGAATACAAAATTGAAATAATGGTGATAACCCGATTTGGTATTCGCTAAGACTGGTCCTCATGGCTAACCGTCTGCAACGTGTCCTTAAATAGCTTCAATCATGTCTTAGCGAATACCAAATTGGTTCTACATCGTTATTTCGATTCTATTTTCAAGGATGTATAGATGTATGAGCTTAAAGAATTGCAGCCCTGGATTCTATGCGACAACTAATATGCTGCGATTACGTTTTAATGTTTCTTGTGTAATTTATGTAGGGCATTATAAGCTTATTTTGTATGTGACGCTTTTCATCAAGATTTCTCAATGAGCTACTTTAAATACTTTGATGTGCGACGGTGGAACTCAATTCAGGTCTTTGACTAGAGAGGTTTGCCCACCTGTGAATCTATACCACAAGCGGCAACTGTACCGGTCAAATTTGGTTGGTGCAGTGGCTAATACAGTCGGCTGCTGCGCTCCGGGCCGTGGGTTCGATTCCTGCATGGAACAAATATTTGTATGATCTGCAGGTAGTTGTTCCGGGTCTGGGTGTATTGTATGTGGAATTCATGTCTGTAAAGAACCACGATACAGGAGAAATCCTAGTGTGGGGCAACGTTTAAAAAAAAAAAACTTTTATTTTGGTAAAATGACAAAGAAACCCTATTATTACGGTACCGTACAGTTTCAGAGGAACTTCCTCCCACGCAGCTCAGGTTATGCAATCAGCTCCCTACCGAGGCTTTCCCATGACACTGAGTACTGCTCTTCAAAAAGGGTGTGAAAAGATTTTACAGGGCCGGCAACTCGCGAGTGGATACCTCTGGTGTTGCAAGCTTTCATAGGTTACGGTGACCGCTTGCCATCAGTAATCAGGGAATCCTTTACTATCCCCCCCGGGGGTGACTAATTTACAGTCACCCTCTCAGAGATGTGCCGATAGGTGTGGCTCCAGTGTGCGGCTCTAGTGTGATCTAACCAGGACCTGGAGTGCCCCTCAGGTGCTGAAGATGACCACCTCAGTGGTTTTAGCTGGTAGGAGGTCCGTTCTTCCCCGCGGCGGAGGAAGTTCATGAAGAATTTCCACTAGGCAACAATGAAAAAAGGATTCCTCCTGTGTCGTGGGTGCAGTTTACAGACATACATTTCACATGCACAAACACCCAAACCCGAAACGAGGATCGCAGGAACCCGCGACCCGTTGGGCAGAAAGCAAATTGCTTCGCCACTGCGCCAACCATGCCGTCAATTAACATTATAATATGCACTAAACAAACACTGAAGCGTTTACACGCCTACTAATTAGTAAGTCACAACTGATGTCAAGTTATCTGGCGCTAGTGCTGTACAAATGAAGCGAGATCTTAACGTCAAATTGTCGAGAGTTATCTCTATATCTGTTGGGTGGAACAAGCTAAAGACTGTTTGGTTAAATAAATAGTTTGTGATGTGGATTTCTGCGTGGGGTCTAGATTTAGAATATAGCACCACATCATCTTCTACCGTGGATGTCGTAAAAGCTGACTCATCATCATCATTCCGGCCGAATGAAGTCCACTGCTGGACACGGGCCTCCCCCAAAGATCACCACAATGACCGATATGGGTTTGTTGTTTGCTCATTGGGGGGTTTTGCCATAATCTCCACGCTTGGCAGACGGGTTGGCGATCGCAGTTGAGTTGTTAATGTACTCGAAGAACGCTGCTGCCCATCCTCCGGCTAATTCCTTAGTCGATTTTTACGACACCCACGGGAGGAGATGGGGTGGTGGTATTCTGAGCCGGCACCACACGGCATGCATAGCATTTTTAGCATAACAATTGTTTTTTTTTGCCGCCACACGGCTAGCTATGGGAAGAGTTGAAAAACTGACTGTGGGATTCTAAACCCGAGGGATGGTCATTCACTTCTGTGGAATTGTAACGGTTCTGCGCTAACCACCCAGCCTGTCAAGCATGGCGGCTACTGGCCATTTGCTTCCAAAATGCGACACATCTGTGGAAATCTATTGGGGACGCATTTGTTCACCACCTAACATTATGCTGGGCTGTTGGCTCTTTGGCACTATAATTTTGTCACTGTGCACGATACGTGTTGCCTTTTATTTTGTTTTATGATTTTAATATTTAAGTTTATTTTAATGAAAGAAAGAAGAAAGAAAGAAAGAAAAGTAATTTATTCTTTGCACCATAGGGACTAGTAGACAATAGTATTAAAAAATATCAAAGGAACACATTAATAATACATTTGAAAGCATAGATAAAAAAGTACCAACAATAGAATAGAATAATAATTTTGTATACTCGTACTGTCTGTGCCAATAAAATAAATTTTCTGTCTTCTTATCTTTCTTATTTTTATATAGATCCCGCCCAATAGATTTCCACAATGGTGTCGTCATTTTGGCGGGAGTTTGCCTATACTGACCACACTGTGTTCCGTGTGGTGCCCACATTAAGAATATAGCACCACTCCATCTCCTCCCGTGGATGACTTAAAAGGTGACTAAGGGATTCTAAACCACGAGAATGGGCAGCAGCATTCCTTCTGCAAAACAGCAGCTTCTGCGCTCACCAGCCTGCCTGCCAAGCGTGGTGAGTACTGGCAAATTCCCTCCAAAATGACACACGGCGTGTAACTGGTCGTCTTATGGGAAGGACTTTGTTCAGCAGTGGACGTTTTGATATGATGATGATGATGATGATCACGCTTGACAGCAGACGGTACACAGTAATGCCTATTTCAGCCGCCATGGCAAATATGTGGAAGTGTAGTTGTGTTTTAGGTAAAGCGAATAAAAGGCATTCCAACGTAAGCTTCAGGTCGGTCAACGAATCAATAAGGTTGCTGATATCAATAGATACGGTTGCCAGAAATCCCGACTGCAGAAAAAGCGAAAAGCATTCAAAACATAAATGCAGTCGGACGCTACATACGAATTATGTACCTGATGCGCAAAGTGATTGACCAAAAACATACCTAGCCTCCGACTGCATGTCTCTACCGCCATTTTGTATTTCACAGCCGCTATTTTGATTTTATAAAAACAAAACCTAGCCAATAACCATTGCACGGCTTTGACGAGTCGATAGAATATCCTCATGCATTAAAATCCATCCAACCATTTGGGTGCTTCGAGGGTATCCCACATGCCTACAAGGAATAGAATAGAATATTCTTTATAGTACTCCATTATAAGAAGCAACTACTCGGAACTTCTATGAACAGTAATCATAGATACGGCTGCACATCAAGCAATATAAACTGATCTCGCATTGTATGGGCATTCGGTATGATAAGAGATCAACGTAAACTGGTTTTGTACAGCTTGATATGTGCTGTGTGTACAACGGGCGGTCTTATCGCTATTAGAGACTTCTTACGGACAACCTTTACATAGATACGGCACTACTACTTTTCGGCAGTTTACGGGTTATAGTGACGACTGAGAGCAAAACTGAAGCTCTTCGCAAGGTAGCTCCGCATATTCCCTTTGAATCTTTGTCAGCTTATCCCTTGTACCATACGCTAACGGTGTAACCCAGATAGTGTTGATGACCTGTGTGGTGTCAGATACTAATATAAATGTCTAACAATGCCTTGTACAATTATTGTAGCCTTGGTTGGCACCTTGGTTAATCATCATCATCATCTTAACTTGGGTCTACCCACTGCTGCGTATTAGCCTCCTTTGCAGATAATGTAGGAAAAAAATTATTATAATGTAAGCATTTATTTTTTAGATTAGTTTGCGGTATGATGGTCACGATTATTTCATTTATCTATGATTTGTATAGTCTCTGGTTTATCTAGCGAGTGTAGTTAGCTCTCCACTTATCAGGAAATATGTTTTTAGTGCTTTCATTCGCATTGTCGTAACAAATCAAAACTGTTTACGAAACCCACAGAGTTTTCTCGAACAAAACTCCACGTCATCGGTACCATTTTATTTGTCGTGGGGAAATCTCATGGTTTTTATCCACCCTGAAAAGGACGGAAGGACATGGGCTGGACTCTTACCAGCTAAAACCCCCCGGTGTTGCTTCTACGTAACTATGGCTGGGAGACTCCACACCGCTAGGCACTGGGCCGCTCAGCCCCAGGTAATCGATGCCCTGAAAAATAAATAAAAAAATGTTACACACAACTATATACACATATGTATTTGATACTTCCTACAAAAAATTTAAAGACAAGCGCTAACTAATGTGCGTTTCAATCTCATAACATTGAACAATCAAAACACACTAATTAATAACATTAAAATCATTTTGTTTCGGCGGACATCACAGAAAACCTACTAACATAAATATACTGATAAACTAATCTTTTTTACCCTTACAACACTGGTATTAAAGTTTAAAATCGATTTTGACAGCTGCTGTCATCATTTTGTCGATGGACAGCGACATGTTTGACATGCGTCACGAGTGACCGCGCTTTAATTAATTATGGTCAATGAGCATCAATGTGGAACATGTTTTAAGGGTTATACGAGGTTTGCTATGGAGCATATAAAGTTAATATTATCAACAAAATTCCGTGTGGATTAATAATAATAGCACCATTCCATCTCCTCCAGTGGATGTCTTAAAAAGCGACTAACGGCCAATGATGTTTTACTAACGGCCGAAACATGGACTAGAAAAAAAAATTCTAGTCCGTAGGCCGAAATTAATATTCAATCTAATCCAAAACCTTTGGATTTCAGATTACGGAGGTCTATTTATTGTGTTAAATGTGATCGTAACGCAACAACGGATTCATTTCAAAATCTTAAATCAGAAGATTTTGGATTAGTTTGATTGTTAATTTCGGCCGTAAGGGACTCCAACCCATTGAGGTACAATGTACTACGTAGTACATTATACCTCAATGTTAAAACCTGAGGGATGGGCAGCAGCGTCCCTTCTGTTCTATTTTGCCAGCCAAGCCTGGTGAGTTCTGGCAGAATTTCCAAAATGACACAATTGTTGTAAAAATGTTTGAATTGATTATAAACTCATTATTCTAGTAATAATTTGCAGCCATGGTTATGGATTTTGAAGACATTTGCTTGATTTTCTTTGATCATTGTAAAATTATTTAGTCTAGTTCGACTAAATAATTTTAGAAGAAAAAAACTATTCCTTTAAAGAAATAATGACAACAAATAAAAAAAAACTTGCAAGCAAAAAATCTATCTATTTTTTCACTGAAATAATAGATAGATTTTTTAATTATTAATTATTATTTATATTATATAATATATCATTCAATCTAGTAACAGTTACACTATTTATTTTCCACTAGGTATGTTTAAAATATCTTTAAACCTGACAAGCCAATAATAATCATCAGATTGTCAGAAACTGATATTCCTGAAACTAAATTAACTGCTCGCCTTAATACCTTAAACCGCTGTCAGCGTCCCAAGATTAAGCGATATAAACTAACAAATAGACAAATTTAACTTTGTAGGTCGTATTTTCAGAAATCATAATCAATTTCAATAAAATAAAGTCCGTTTTCACACGTACAAACAGCAAATTAAGTTTGTATCGTATCTGTTAATAATAATTTGATTAGGTTATCTAGATGAGCTGTCAATCGGACGGCGGAGTTCGAGATTCAAATGTTTGGGAAACGAAGCCATAGCGCGTAAGAGAAATGCGTAGAAAATTATTTAGTTGCTTCGTAAATATTTATTTCAACGGTATATTGGTCTATCTGATATCTTAATATTGGAAGAAATATTTCTGTGGTACTACCAATGGAATGGATCATTGTGACAAACACTCATTCATTTGTAAACAAGACATCAATCCAAGCTGCAGTAAAAACTGATCTGGCATTCTTTACTACAGCTATACAATAAAACAATATTGAAGAATAAGTTATTATGGTAAAATTTTAAGACAGCACGGTTGGTGCAGTGGCTGATACAGTCGGCCGCTGTGTTCCGGGTCACGGATTCGATTCCCGCATAGAACAAATATTTGTACGATCTGCAGGTAGTTGTTCCGGGTCTGGGTGTGATGTATGTGGAATTTGTGTCTGTAAACGCGCCCACGACACAGGAGAAATACTAGAGTGGGGCAATGTTAAAAAAAGTTACATTCAAAACGTTTTAGGTTCTAGGTCGTGGATGTCGTAAAAGGCGACTAAGGGCCTCTAAACCAGAGGGATGGGCGGCAGCGTCCCTTCTGTGGAACAGTAGCCATTCTGCGCTCACCAACCCGCCTGCCAAGCGTGGTGAGTACTGGCGATTTCCCCCCAATATAATGACACAATTGTGAAAGTCTATGGGGGAGGACTTTGTTCAGTAGTGGACGTCGTGTGGCGGATATGATGAACTCATTCCCGACATCTCCCGACCCGTAGATATTCAAATGCAATAATTAAAGGTTAGACTCATGAACTGAGGGACTTATCCCTATTGTTAACGAATCCATAAAGGATTCGAAAAACGTTGTAGGTTTTCTTAACAAAAAAATTTAAAAAAAATTACGAATCTTTATACGTTTGGGACCTGCCGGTGGCCAAGGGCCTGAATTTAGATTACATATATACGTTGAATTACACTGATTGACTCACTACTAAAATATCGTTTGATTAAAATAGGGATTCCCAAAGGTCCTTTCCCATTAATTAACGCAAGTTCTTATTTGAAACTTTCAAGATACTGTATAAGTTGTGTTACGTGTACCAACTTGTTATAAGAATGCCTAATATTTTAGTAGGCAGTATCATTGTTGTACTTTTAGTCGAAAAAGGCTTCAGTGTGGTTATAAACATTCTGACAAAACAAATAAATCGTTAAAAAAAGCCGTGAGGTGCCGGCACAGAATGCCACCACCCCATCTCCTCCCATGGGTGTCGTAAAAGTCGATTAAGGGATTAGCCGGAGGATGGGCAGCAGCGTCCTTCGAGTACATAACAACTCAACTGCGATCGCCAACCCGTCTGCCAAGCGTCGCGAATCTGGCAAAACCCCCCAATGAGCTCACAACACACCCATATCGGTCATTGTGGTGATCTTTGGGGAAGGCCTGTGTCCAGTAGTGGACTTTATTCGGCCGAAATGATGATGATGAAATAAATCGTTTGAATATCAACGAACGCGGAGATTTAAGGCTGCAAGTCACAAATATTGAACCGGATTTAGCTAGATTGGTAGAAAGTCACCAGGTTCATCCATCACACTGTTTTTTTATTTATTTACATTGCGATTTTAATGTTTACTTCAAAAATTAATCATCTAATTAAGTATTTAATTTGTATTAATAATTATTAATTACACTTGATATTTACTGAATTACATGTCTATTTATTTTATTAAATTTTAATGAGAAAATGATGTCAAATTTACTCACTCAGCCAACCACAAAGTTTTTAAATTGGTAAGTATTTTGTATCAATAGGAAAAAAACTAGAGGTAGGATTTTTTTAGTATTTTGGCTATGGGGGTCTGAGGTATCGTTTGATTTTGGGAAAGGGGTCTCTTGCCCAAAATACTTTGAGGATCCCTGGCTTAAAAGATACAACATCATCCCGTCTTAAGGCAGTCATAAATGTAGAAAATATTAGTTTTTTAATAATTGGATATTGAAATTTGTGTCACACACGCTATTGTTAGGTGCCATTCGAGAAACAAGACGGTTAACGATTAATCATCAACCAGTAACGGGTAACTTAAAGATCACACTCTCGTAATAATAATGCAGCCTTCAACTTATAAAGTTATCATTATACATTTCCACACGTCATTTAATAAACCAATAAAATTAAAATAAGCGTAATTATGTGCGATTGGCGATCGTGAACGTATGTAGCAACATTATGGCACGCTATTATAACTGACAACGCTGTTATTGTGGTGTGGCAACACTCTCACAGACTATATTATTGGCGGGATAGGCTATGGTTCTTTGTTTGAAAAATAAATTGGTAGTTGCGCGCAATTTTGATGCTCAATTGGCTAGGGTTTTTTATTGATCATTATTGCTTAGTTTGTTTGCTCATTATGTTTTTATGAAAGTATCATCATGTCCATATTAAACCTGGTGATGAAAATAGATGCGGTTTGAGGTCATTTTTTGCGAATAAGTAGGTAATCGAGCATTTTTTTTTCGTGGCTAGTATCGATATTACTATATTAGTAATAATATAAGGTTTTCTATATTTTTACGGGTAATTAATATGCACTTCAATCCTGCTACACAGTGATTCAACATCAGAATTAAAGGCAATATTACCTGTTTTTAATAAAACAGGTAATATTAATACATACAAATAAATACAATTGAAGTGTCTGTTTGTAATATCAAAATAACAGCTTTTTACTAAATGCATACGAAAGTATATACGGTATATAGAAACATTTTTGTTTCTAATTTTTGTCTATCTGTTTGTGCTTCTGTTTGTTTCAGCTAATCTCCGAAACAGCTGGACCGATTTTGACGTGACTTTCACTGGCAGATAGCTGAAGTTACAAGAAGTACGTTCAGGCCACTTTTATTTTAGAATAATAATTAGGTTTCCGCGCAAAAATAACTAAAACCCACGAAATTCAATATATATAGTATATATACGTCAACTGTCTCTTAATGTTTATAAATTATTCGATTTGTTTTAATAAACCGGTGGTTGAAACCGCGGGGCACAGTTAGTTAGGAGTAAAATTTCGCAGGCGTTAAGTGTATTGAATACATCAGAATTTAATATCAATTCATGGAGCAGTTTTAATTATATTCATGATAGAGCTGTTCTGTGTGCTGTCCGGATTAAGAATATAGCATCACTCCATCTCCTCCCGTGGATGTCGTAAAAGGCGACTAAGGGAATCGAACCAGAGGGATGGGTAGCAGCGTCCCTTCTGTGAAGCAGTAGCCATACTGCGCTCACCAACCCGCCTGCCAAGCGTGGTGAGTACTGACAAATACCCCCCAAAATGATGACACAGTTGTTGAATCTATGGGGGAGGCCTTTTCTTTTTATTTTTTTTTTTTAAACTTTGCCCCACACTAAGATTTCTCCTGTGTCGTGGGTGCGTTTACAGACATGAATTCCACATACAATACACCCAGACCCGGAACAACTATCTGCAGATCATACAAATATTTGTTCCGTGTGGGAATCGAACCCACGACCCGGAGCGCAGCGTATAAATGGCCGATATGAATGAAGATGATAGAGCTTAACTGCGTACTTCATTGACTACACCTTAAAAGTCGCTGACCTATCCAGAGAACTACCACGCTCTGTGAAGTGACAACATAATACCTTGCTGAACTGGGCCTGTTGGGCGTAGCTGTGGGGCACACAAAAATGTTTTCCCTGTGTTTTTATTGTAATTTTTTTATTCAGTTTATGTGTACTACATTCATCATTTCGGCCGAATGAAGTCCACTGCTGGACACAGGCTTCCCTCAAAGATCACCACAACCACCGATATGGATGTGTTGTGGGCTCATTGGGGGGTTTTGCCATAATCGCCACGCTTGGCGATCGCAGTTGAGTTGTTAATGTACTCGAAGGACGCTGTTGCCCATCCTCCGGCTAATCGCTTAGTCGACTTTTACGACACCCATGGGAGGAGATGGGGTGGTGGCATTCTGAGCCGGCACCACACGGCATACTACACTACTACATTGTCTGTGTCAAATAAATTTATTTTCTTTATTTCTTTCTTTTTTCTAATACTGCTGCATTACGTGCGGTGAATTACGAGTAAAGGAAGTCCCTCCAGGAACTAGGCATTCTAGTTCTCCAGGCACTTAACAAGTTGGCAACTGCTGTTCCGGATGTTTTTAACGAGTCGTGGTGGTCGCTTACTCATGTTAGGCAATGGAAGAAACTGTCATAAAATATAATGATACTATAACTATCTTAAATTAATTTGGGCTTCATCATCATATCAGTAAAGGACGTCCACTGCTGAACAAAGGTTGTGTCGTCATTTTGGGGGCATTATCCAGTACTCACCACGCTTGGCAGGCCGGTTGGTGAGCGCAGAATTACTGTTGTTACCCAGAAGGGACGCTACTGCCCATCCCTCTGGTTAAGAGTCGCATTTACAACATCCACTGGAGGAGATGGATTGATGCTGGACCGGATACTATATGGGTTTTTTTATGTGGCCTCAATATTTTTTATAGATGGCTCCGCACAGGAAGGCATCGCTGGTTTTCGCACAATTCAAAACTCTTTAGGCCTTCACGAAATACATACTTGATTGAGGGCGGGAGAGCTATTTGCAAGCGATTCGGCTCCCTGGTATCATGAGTCTACTCGAACCACTTAGCCAACTTCACAATAAGCCGGGAATATCCTATTTTAAAACTTGAATGTAGTACCTAACCTACCCCCCCTTTTCTTGTTTTTTTTTTAATGGACTCCGGTGTATATTTTACCTGAACTTACGAAGGGGTAAAACTACCGGCTAAAACTACTGGAGCTCCTACCGGATAAAACTACTGGAGAGGTCATCTTCGGCACAGAAGGGGGGCTCCAGGTCCTCGTAAGATAGAAAGAAAGAAAGAAAGATAGAAGAAAAAAAAAGATCACGCGAGAGCCATTGATTATTGATTAGGCAATAATCAATGTCGTGTGGTGCCGGCTCAGAATGCCACCACCCCATCTCCTCCCATGGGTGTCGTAAAAGTCGACTAAGGGATTAGCCGGAGGGTGGGCAGCAGCGTCCTTCGAGTACATTAACAACTCAACTGCGATCGCCAACCCGCCTGCCAAGCGTGGCGATTATGGCAAAACCCCCCAATGAGCAAGAACTCATCCATGTCGGTGGTTGTGGTGATCTTTGGGGGAGGCCTGTGTCCAGCAGTGGACTTCACTCAGCCGAAATGATGATATCTCGGAGGGGGTGACTGCTAAGCCACCAAGGCACCTAATCCCTATTCGATGTCGACCGACTAGCTAGATTTCGAGGGTCGGTATTTTTACGAAAAATCAATCTCTATTTTCTTAACAAAAGGAGCTCCTCTTTCGCTTTGCATAATACCAAATCAGAGTATGAAGAAACTCTCCTAAAGCGCGATGGAGTGGTAATTACCAGCAGGTGATCCAGTGCCTGGCATAGATCTTGAGTACTCAGTGAAAAAGTGGGGATCATTTTGTGCAGTTACATACCACCATACAAACCTAAAACAATCATTTCTGCACAGCTGATGGGGAGGTCAGCGCCCAAGATCGGTGCCAGCTGCGTGACGAGGCATGATTTGCTGATACTGACCTGATCTGATCGTGACAATGTTTTAGAAGCAAGAACCATGTAAATGAGAGCAAACAATCTCCTAACTAATAATGAAAAGTTCGTAACAGAGAAAACGAAGACAAACACCCGAGATAGAGCAAAAAAGACTACATAATACAAAATAACATTAATTTATTTAAGCCCATCTGATTAGTCCCTAAACCGCCCAATTTAATTTGTATCCATAACCCAAAGGTGCAACAAAACGTGCGCAAACGCAGGTTCCGTTACCCAAACTAACCAATTTAACCGCGTCGTACCAAAAAACATCTGTCAGTTAAAACAATGGTACAGGAAATAAAGCCTATTAACTAATAAATTAACTTATAATGAAAGTTTTCGGATGATATTTTAGAAGTTAACTAAATTCGTATTTATATAAATTGGTGTACGCCTAAACTGTTTGAGTGTGCGTTTTCATTGTTTTCCGGTAGCTGGTCATGAAAGGAGGGTAGAAATCGTGCTTTTTTATTTGATATATAGAGCTGTATCTACAGAGGTCCCACGTATTTAGATTATTGAAGAAATCGATGGTATACAGCAGCTACCGTGGGCGTACCCACTTTACAGATTTAAAAAAATCTCACTAGCATAAACACCCGGGGCAATATAGTTGCGCTAAGCTACGCTGATGTATGCGCCATGCTCTTGAATGAGTGCCATTTGTTGGGATTGATAGTATAGTGGTTGAACGCTTGCCTTCCACACAGGAGGGTTAATTCGATTCCGGCCTGCACCTCTGTCTTTTCGGATTAATGTGCGGAGCAGAATTTGATTATCACTTGCATTAACGGTGAAGGAAAACATCGTGAGGAAACCTGCACACCTGAGAGGGCTCCAAAATGTTCTCAATGGTAAGTATAGTCTGCCAAGCCGCACAAGGCCAGCGTGGTGAACTAAGGCCTAACCTTCTCATCGTGAGAAAAGTTTCATGCTTAGCCCACTGCTAAGCATGAAACTTTTCAGTAATGGGCTTTGACAGTAATGGGCTGATTGGTCATATGCCACGACAATTTGATCATAAACTTTAATAAATATTACAATCAGGCTAGTTTAGTGTAGGAGTTTTTAAATGTTTAGACTCTCTTCTCCTAGACTGTCTTCACATAACCGTAATTTCGAGAACAGAGGACTCATAAATATTGTAACATATTATGATTAAAAAAATAACCGTGCAATTTGTCGACCGTTCTTGTCCATAACCCTTCCACCGTCAGAACTGTTTGCTGTCAAAAAAAATTTCATCGTTAAACGTCAAGCCAAGCGCACGGTTCCGCGAGCATTTTATCGCCGTGCGTCTGAACTAAGATTGCACAATATTTTTATATGGAACATATATGAAGAGGTTACCTTAAAATGATCGTAAGGACATTAGCTATCCGATTATTTAACTTTTATTTTAATCGGCTGAAAAACAAAATGCATAAAAATGCGATTTCCCATACTTTAGAAACGTTTTCACTTTATTTTGAAGAAAAATCGTTACAGTTCGTTATGTAACGCATAAGCACACTATAAAAAATATTATATACAATATTTGTTATATTATTTACAAGAATAAATCATTAAAATACATTAATGTATGTAGTATAATTTTATATATATAATTTAAATCAGCCCCGCTGTGGGGGTGTCGTATTACTATTTTGGAACGCGGCAACAAATACAATGGTTTTTTTTCGTCTAAATGGTGAACTGACATGAATTATTTTTTCAGTACGTTTCTAAGTTCTCTCCACCTCTACAAAATTATATTTCAACTTTATCAATACAAAATATTACCAATGATTCTCGTATAACAACGGGCCCGAACTACCGGCGCTATCCCATTTAGAGGGCCATACCCGCTGATGGGTTAAGTGGGTGTTTAAATCCCCATTTCTGGGGTAATTTTCCATAAACACGCCCCATACCTGTCGAGGAGCTCTTACCACAACTATTAGTCATCATTTTTGTAGTTAAGTATTAGAAAATTAAGGAGTTAAACGGTTTGGTGAAAAGAAATTGTAGGTATAGTTCTTCCATTTGTAATTTTATTATTTGGGGTATATTTCTTGAGTCTGATCTGTACACATCAGCTCGTAATCGTCCACCGCTGAACGTGGGCCTCCCAATAGTCCTTACAATGAGCACTCATAGGAGATATTGCCTTACGGCCGAAATTAATAATCGATATAATCCAAAATCTTTGGATTTCGGATTAGGGATATGTCTGTTTTTGTGTTAAATGTGATCGTAGCACAATAACGAATTAATTTCAAAGTCTTAAAACAGAAGATTTTGGATTAGATTGATTATTAATTTCGGCCATTAATCACCACGCTTGGGAGCACACGGGAGGATGCTGCTGTCATTCCGCTTGATATCTGCCCTTAGAGGCCTTTTACGATACCCATGGGCAGAGACGAGTGGTTATTTTTTTCTGGGTATCACACAGAATTACATTCGTCTGTAAGAAACAGGTAAAGCCATAATCATCATCATCAAACATTTGCTCAAAAAGGCAGCCTAGTGGACTGGGCTACTCAAAACTCTTCTTCTTTTAACTGCGATCGCCAACCCGTCTGCCAAACGTGGCGATTATAGCAAAACCCTCCAATGAGCACACAAACCCATACCGGTCCTTGTGGTAATCTTTGGGGACGCCTCTGTCCAGCAGTGGACGATTTTCAGCTGAAATCTATTTCCTTGAAATATGTATATTCCGTGTGGTGTCCGGATTAAGAATATAGCACCACTCCATCTGCTCTCGTGGATGTCGTAAAAGGCTAGACTAAGGGAATCTAAACCAGAGGGATGGGCAGCAGCATCCCTTCTGTGAAACGGTAGCCATACTGCGCTCACCAATATTGGCAAATACCCCCCAAAATGCTGACACAGTTGTGAAAATCTATGGGGGTTCATCATATCTATGTTCAGCAGTGGACATTTAAATAGCCGATATGATGTGCATGTATTCCTACAGAAAAAAACAAGTATGAAGTTAAAAGGCAGCCTAGTGGACTGGGCTACTCAAAACTCTTCTTCTTTTAACTGCGATCGCCAACCCGTCTGCCAAACGTGGCGATTATAGCAAAACCCTCCAATGAGCACACAAACCCATACCGGTCCTTGTGGTAATCTTTGGGGACGCCTCTGTCCAGCAGTGGACGATTTTCAGCTGAAATGATTTCCTTGAAATATGTTTTTTTTCAACATTGCCCCACACTAGGGTGTTTCCTGTGTCGTGGGTTCGTTTATAGACATGAATTCCACATACAATACACCCAGATGTGCATGTAGTCCTACAGCCGCTATCACTATCTACGGATCTATCGGAGGGCACGTAAAATCGTCGGTCCCGGTTGTTGTCATTAGACAGCAGTCGTTAAGCCAAGTCGGAGGCCTTTGGGCGGCTTGAACAACTCTGACACAAGGGTGGCCACTAACCATACGAAATATAGTTTATAGTCTACATCTTGGAACGCGGCATATATTCTGACTATTCATAAGTGTCATATTCATAATTGTTTTACATGAAAAAAAATTGGTAAGAGGTTTGCGAAATCGATTCATAGAATAAGGCTGTGGGTTCAAAACCTGCCATGTACCGAAGCCTCTTTTTTAAGGTCATGAGTACTTTCTTAATTCTAAGACTTGACTTTACGGTGAAGGAAAACATCTGTTGCCTGGCAATATGAGTGTGTCATGCTCACAAAAATGTCTTGTTGAGGGTAGCGTTGGGTGTTGGGTGGTTAATTTCCCTGCATTATGGTTCAAAGTCAAAGTCAAAGTCAAATATTTTTATTTCAAATAAACCAAATATTGGCACTTATGAAACGTCAGAATCTAAGTTGCACGGTTCCAAATAGTTGATCTATGGAGAAGAGCCGGCAAGAAACTCCATAGATACTCTTTTAAAATAATTGAGATTACAATGTTGATTGATACTAATTATGGTAAAACATATAACGAGCATGATGTAGGCAAATGTATATAAAAAAAAAACATACTAATGTAGTATAATTATTATTCGCCATGGCAGTTAATGGCTGACCAGTCCCAATAGACGGCACCCGTTCACGAGCATGACGCATGCATCAGCATCGCTTAGCTCAACCATATTGTAGGGAACCGAACGATCCGATACACAACGCCACCGCCAGCAAGACATTTTAGTGAGCATGACAGACCGCTACTACCAGGCAAAAGGCAAAGTATAGGTACTAAATATATAACATTAACGGCAACATGATGCTAACACTAACGGCTACTTGATGCTCGCACATTTACAATGTATGAATAATTAATTTAATAATGTCAAAGTATTAAGAAAATATTAGAATGTAAATTCCTATAATGGCTATTATATTAAACATAAACAAATATTTTATATCATAATTATAGAATACAATTTTAAATAAGTCAAATTAAATGTCAAGATGTCAATAAAAATATAAAAAATAAGTGAAGTAAAATGTCAGGATGTCAACAAAAAAAAAATCAAAAGGTTGAGCTGAGCTATGCTGATGCATGCGTTATGCCCGTGAACGGGTGCCCTCTGTCGGGACTGGTCAGTTTTTAACTGCTATAGCAATCTTATTGTAAAGCAATTAATTATCATTGTGCATAAATATGTGTGTATTAATCCCAGACATTGACATGCATTGTCCTCACATAGCTTTTCACGATATTGTATTAAGTAATAAGACTGTAATACTTTAATATATTTTAAAAGAGTATATCCATGGAGTTTCTTGCCGGTTCTTCTCCATAGGACCAGCGACTTGGGCCTGTGCTACAATTTAAATCCTGACTATTCGTAAGTGCCAGAAAATGGGTAACATTTTTATTTTTGACTTGACTTTACTTGAGGAATTCCAGATTTGGATCTTTCTCGGCTTAATTTTGGTGGACACTGTAATTTTAACACTAGATATCCCAACCGATTTTATTTGCCTAGAATAAATACTACATTACATAGACGAAACTGCTACCCCATGATAATTAATACATATAATAAATTACCCAAGTAGCTAATAAACCTACCACTAACGATTTTTCGTAAAAAAATACATAGATGGTTGGTCGGGAAATGTTTCTATACAGTTCCAGAATAGGTACTTAAATATGAGAACGTATTAAATTATTATCTATAGAAATAATTAAAATTTAAGTGTTCCTTTGGCAGGCGGGTTGGTGAGCGCAGAAATGCTACTGTTCAGCAAAAAGGACCCTGCTGCAGCACTCGACTTTTACGACATCCACGGGATGAGATTGAGTGGTGCTATATTCTTAATTCAGACATCACATGGTATTTTATGTACCTACCAAAATATCACCAATTCCACCCAGGTTTTATAGAATAAATAATTTGAATTAAAATTAACACGCACTAAGCAAGACACTTATTGACGTGATAGTTGTCTGGCAGTTTAGGTATATCATGCTCACTCAAGTGTCCTGCTGATGGTGGCGTTGTGTGTTGGGTCGCTAAGTTGCCCTGCAATATGGTTGAGCTAAGCGACGCTGATGCATGCGTTATGCTCGTGAAGGAGTGCCGTCTGTTGGGACTGGTCAGCCAAATGCTGCCATGACAAATGAATCAAAACTTAAAAAAAAATATTCATGCTTGTTTAGTAGACTTTTTAAGAAGTTTAGACTCTTTTCTCCTACATTGTTGTCACATAACCTTGATTTTTACAACAATGTGCTCATAAAATATTGTAACATTTAATATGATTTAAAAAGAGTAACCATGGAGTTTCTTGCCCGTTCTTCTCCGTAGGAAATCCACATCTTGGAACGCGGCAACTAAAGTCTCGACGATTCATAAGAGCCTGTATATGGTTTACATGAATAAAAAATATTTTTATCTTTATCTTTATCAAGCGTCATGATTGATCCTAGTTCCTTCTCCTCTCCAGAAGACGCCTATGCCTTGGAATGTGAAAATTACATGATTATTGTTTTCATAAATCATACACTGATTATCCGTCTAATAGTAATTTTTCATAAGATGACGCTATCCCCCCCCCCGCCTCTTTTAAATTCACTAGATTACTTTTCATAATTTCAGCCGAATGAAGTCTACAGATGGACACAGGCTTTTCCAAAGATCGCCACAATGACCGGTCTGGTGGTTTTTGTGTGCCTATTGCTTGCCATAATCGCTACGCTTGGCAGGTGGATAGGCGATTGCAATTGAGTTGTTAACTCGTAGGACTCTGCTGCCCATCCTCCGGCTAATCCCATAGTTGACTTTTACGATACCCACGGCATGAGATGGGTTGGTGCTACACGGGTAGGCAACTTCTAAATGTTCGATAATCAACAAAATACTCTTGTAAAACCTCTACCAGTACATAATGAATGGTATTTTCAACGTTTTCCTGATTTAGTGGGCACGTTGCTCGATATATTTTGGTCGTGTTTAAAACACAATACTAAAGAACTAATGGCTTTAATTGTCTGATACTGCAACATGACTGACTTGTGTGAGTCTATGTTCTCCTAGTATTTCCACTACACACTCCCTCTTCTTTCAAGTCGCGCACGACGAATGGTGTGCCGCCTTCCGCATACCAAGCTTAGAAATTCAAAATCTAGTTTACTTTTGCCTGGACATCTAAGCCAAGTCCTCGTAATCCATAACCGTAATTGCTACGACTCTACCACTAAAGCCAATTAAAATACTTTCATACTTTACATCTTTCTTTACCTATCCTGTTTTACGGCTAATAATCACCGACACATGTAAGGAGGTTGTAAAATCATTTAACCCATTAACCAATTGTGTCGGCTAGTTAAACTAATAGGGGTGCGAACCACCCCTACTAATGTTATCTTGAGATATTGAGCCGGGCGTTCCGTGTGTTAACGTAGTTTGTTTGTGTGGGTATGTGTATGTGTGCGTTAAGGGCAAGCTAGATCAATGGAGTATGAAATTGTTTTCTTTTGTGTTCTCTACTGTTACTATGTCCTGATATGCAAAGGGGAATGCCCATTAAATGCACGAAATGAACAGAAAATACCAGTAGTCTTAAATTTTATTTAGAATAAAATAAGTATAATTTTTATTCTCAGGTTTGTTTAAGTAGGGTAAAAGTAATAATTCGACTGTAGTCTAATGAAACCTCATTATTGATCACCATTATTGGTCTTGAATGATTTATTGATAAATAATTCATATTTGACATACTTCCTGGCTTGGCTTTTGTAAATGTATCTAAGCATGCCAATATTAATAAAATAACATGATTTTTATAAACTACAATAGATAAATCATATCGGCTGTATAAATTACATGTCCTTTGCCTTACTGACAATGACAATTTGGCATTGCCGAATTAGATTTCATTCGTTCACTTGATTTAATTCATTGTTTTGCGTGTGCGACCTGAATAACGGACTGCCTTTGCTGAATGATTTTATGATGGATGCTGCTGAATGTTGTTGTTTTTTTAAACTGGGTTTTTTAGTTTCTAGATCATTAATGAAATACAAGTTGGTGTATTTTGTTCAACTCGGGCATTTTTTTTGTATGGCAGATGGGCATTCCCTTTTGATCTTTATTGAATTTAGAACATGTTTAGGTGATTTTCAACCAAGCCAACACTAGTTAGCTAGTATCATATAACAAAAACATGCCGTGTGGTGCCGGCTCAGAATGCCACCACCCCATCTCCTCCCATGGGTGTCGTAAAAGTCGACTAAGGGATTAGCCGGAGGATGGGCAGCAGCGTCCTTCGAGTACATTAACAACTCAACTGCGATCGCCAACCCGTCTGCCAAGCGTGGCGATTATGGCAAAACCCCTCAATGAGCCCACAACACATCCATATCGGTCGTTGTGGACATCTTTGGGGGAGGCCTGTGTCCAGCAGTGGACTTCATTCCGCCGAAATGATATAACAAAAATGTTTGATCAGGCAAAAGAAAAATTCTCGATAACAACGAGTCTATTTGTAAGATTATATGAATTCTAAACAGAAATAGTTATGACGGTTATTGAGTGGCAAAAAATTGGCCAAACTTAGTTAGTACCGTAAGTAGACATCAGGCAAAATTCACTTTTAAGCTTATGTATTTTAAAAAACTGGGTCTTTTCCCTTTCTTTTCATGTGGCTAGTGGCCAACCTTGCGTCAGAGTTGTTCAAGTCACCCAAAGGCCTCCGACTTGGCTTAACGACTGCCGTCTAATAACAACAACTGGGACCAAAGATTTTACGTGCCATCCGAGGCACGGAAAAGCTCAGTTCAAATACCACTATGCGATCACCCATGCACAGACTGACCACGCCTGCAACTAGCTAAATGCGCCTAGAAAAGAAACTAGATAATACAAGCACATACACAACCTTTTAAAGAAACAAACTTTGTCAGGATTTAATAAGCAAATGTCATCATCATTTCGGCAAAATGAAGTCCACTGCTGGACATAGGCCTCTCCCAAAAACCACCACAATGACCGATATGGGTGCGTTGTGTGCTTATTGGAGGGTTTTGCCATAATCGCTACGCTTGGCAGACGGGTTGGCGATCGCAGTTGAGTTGTTAATGTACTCGAAGGATGCTGCTGCCCATCCTCCGGCTAATCCCTTAGTCGACTTTTACGACACTCACGGGAAGAAATGAGGTGGTGGGCTTCTGAGCCGGCACCACAAGGCAAACAAGCTAATATAAATTACTTATACTTCAAAGCATAGAGATACATCAATTTAATTTCAAAAGAATAAAAAAGTACTTTCAAAGAGCTTAGCCTTAAACTCTTTACCGTTGTGTGCGTGCTACATATAAGCACACTGTTCATCTTACTCCTGTGTGAGTGTCTACGCTAGTGGGCGTAAGCAAGAACAACTTGTTTGTTCAAAGATTTAATACACGGTAAATTTCTTTAAGTTTACCTGACGGCCGCTCCAACTGGATAGAGGCGGGAAGGAACATTTTATACAACCAATAATATAAAAATTTAAGGAAATACAATTTGGGCATAGAAAATGCTATAATTAAAGTGGAGTTTTGTGTTAAGCCGTGTCTATGTAAACCACACACATATTCTAGCAATTTAAAAGTATACATAATTTTGATTTTTATGTAATCTTTTATTCCCGCTGTGTTTCGCCAATAGCCAACTTATGTCAGTTGCTGTAAAACTGTATCTTTGGGAAACAGCTTTTAATTGGATACACTGTAATTCCCAATGCTGCGAATATCTGGTTTCTCCAAGCCAACCAAAGAGGATACATAATATAATATAGGCTCGATTAGTTCACACTGGACATAAAAAAATGTCATAAGGCCTCTATAAATAGTACAGTAAAGAAAAAAACAATATAATAACTTAAAAAGTCAAAAAGAAGATTTAATCAAACTTATAAACTGCTACTTCTTAAAGAATTAGAATTTTGGTTGGGTTATGGAATTCTTCACAAATTACTTTAAAATCACAAACACAGGATTGTTCCCCCCAACAAAAACGCACATCATTAGTTCTTCACCAGAACCAAACAAGATACAAAAACACAGCTACACCCTTACCCTCGAGTTGAACTTAATTGGATATATCATAGACGTCTGTTTGCGCATGGCAATTGATTGCAGCATAACAACATGTCGGCAAATTGCCGAGACGAGGGAACGAGACAACACGAAAGCTTGTACGGGGAGGGCGCGATAACAAAAGAGATAGCAATGGTTCGTGCACTCGTTCTTACAACAACGAAGGCTACAGCGCGGTAACGAGACAGTGGCAAAAATAAAAAGAACTCAGTATTTATTTTTAAGGCGATTATTTTGGTTTAAAACCATTTAATCATCACCGTTTTAACGACCGAGTTAGCTGCCTGAAGGTTTTCTAATTCATTTATTATGATTGACCAATTAAAATGTTTTTTATTTTAATTACTTTCGTTATTGGGGTTCGATTTTATAGGTGTGGTTAGCCCACGATTGGTATTTTATTTCACGTTAATTTCTGAAAAGGAAGCACTGATCTAAGAAAGAGATATTATTATATTGCCTATCAGCTCCCGGCTACAGTTGAGGTATTCACTAATTACTTCTGTCTGCGATGTCCTAATGCCCGCTGCGACTAGGTTTGCTAGATAAAAAAATGAAAAAGAAGAACAAATTCGTACTACTTAGTAAAAAAGAGCATTACTGAAAAAGGAGATAATATTTAATCTGTATGTTTTATTTGTTAAAATATTGTCAGAACTACTTATTTTAAATCATCATTGCAGCGGAAAAACGTCCACTGCTGGACTGAAGCCCATCTTCCGGCTTTCATCCCATAGACACCTTAACGACACCCACGGGATGAAATGGGATGGTGGTATTCTTAGGCGACATGGCCCAGCACATTATTTTAAATTTTATTAAATTTTATTTTGTTATTTTAATTAGTTTTTATTATGTACCTAGTCATAAAATCCATGTAGTGTCCTGATTAAGAATATAGCACCACTCCATCTCCTCCCGTCAATGTCGTAAAAGGCGACTATGAGACTCTAAACCAGAAGGACGGGGAACAGCGTCCCTTCTGTGAAACAGCAGCCATTCTGCGCTCACTAACCCGCCTGCCAAGCGTGATAAGTACTAGTAAAAGCCCCCCAAAATGACGACACACAGTATGCAACTGGTCGTCCTATGGGGGGAGGCTTTTGTTCAGTAGTTGACGTTTTATGGGTGATATGGTGATGAGTTATAAAATCTTCACTACTTTTATCCTTATAAATGCATTGCAACAGTGCTTACAGAATCGTTCATGTTACTGTTAGATCACTGAGTTAGTCACTGAGGCTGTTACTGAAAATGAGCACTGCTGGCTCGTCCTGATGGTTTTAGCATTAAGCTGAGCCACGACCTATATTTTGCGCTTATGCGACGCACAATATATACAGACCTTTAATTATGTAATCGTTCGTAGGCAATGACATTGATGATAACTTCCAAAGAGAATCTCTTTCTGGTTCTCAACCATAGACAAGAAAATTATAGTAATATGTTCAGTGTTGCCAGCGCGAATACGCGTTTGGTGTCATGAAGTCAGTTATTAAGCATTTAGTCATTAGATGGTGTTTAGATTTTAATCGTTTGGTTAGTCATGCCATAATAATATGTAAATTTATAGCCTCTATGTCTATTTACTTGCTCGTCGTCGATGTTTGCCGCAAAAATTGTTTTCCTTACTCTTTCTTCCCAGATCAAAGTTTGCTCTAAGGCGAGATATTTGATATTCGATCGATGAGGATGGGAGGACAATTTGTGGAATGGACGACTAGTCCTCCATCATACCATCTGGCAACCTTAGCTGTGACCGATAACTTTAGCTGTCTTTGGGGGGCCTATGTCCAGAAATGGATGGTGACTCACTGAAGTGTTAATGAATAAAATAATTATATATTATGGACTTTACTTTTACTTTTTAGACATACCATTATTATTGGCTGTTTCAGTCTCAGTCATCATCATATTAGCTAAAATAGTCCAGTACTGAACGAAGGCCTCCCGAACATTTCAACAATTTCGGGCGAAATTTGACAATACCCACCACGGACAGGCGGGTTGGTGAGCGCAGAATAGCTACTGCTGCACGGAATGAACGCTGCTGCCCCTCCCTTTAGTTAGGATCCCTTAGGTACCTTTTACGACATTCAAGGGATGAGATGGAGTGGTGCTATATTCTTGATCTGGACACCACACGGAAAGTTGACGGCACGGTTGGTGCAGTGGCTGATACAGTTGAGTGCTGCGCTCCGGGTCACGGGTTCGATTCCCGCACGGAACAAATATTTGTATGATCTGCAGGTAGTTGTTCCGGGTCTGGGCGTATTGTGTGTGGAATTTATGTCTGTAAACGCACCCACGCACGCACAGGAGAAAACCTAACGTGGGGCAACGGTTAAAAAAAATACGCCCAGCCAGCCCTGTCTCATTAGTTTAGTTGGTGGTAGGTGTCTTATTGCAAGCGGCTAGCTGGGTAGGTACCACCTCAGTGCCAGATATTCGCCACTAAGCAGTGGCGTTTAAACTTGAGACATTATTGTGCTCCGGTTAGAAGGGCACTGTAGCTGTGACATTATAAGGGACTTTAATAAATTTACGTCTCGAAGTGTCGAGCGGAGTATGGTACCTCGCAGGACAGGTCCTGGGTAGCAATCTAATTGGTATAGGCAGGCATGTCGCTTACCACCGGGCGAATGAATTGCTCATCTCGTCATCAAGTAGTAAAAAAATATAATTATCAGAGTGACTGACTTTCCACGTTCTGCGTTTGACTACAGATTATGTTGCAGTATAATTGTAAATCTAAGCTACCGTGTAGCCGACGGTAGCTTAGATTCATGCATCACAATGAACTTACAATTAACGATCGTAATAACTATAACTAAAAATAACCTAACCGTGGTCGTTGTGTTTTCTGTTTGGTGCCGGCCAGGATTAGTACCAAACCGGGATGGTGTGTGTGCGAAAAGCGACTATGTGATTAGCCGGAGGATAATGCAGCGTCTTTCGAGTACATTTACAATTAAATAGAGCCTGCTAACCAGTTCACCAACCGTGACAATTACGGCAGATCCTTTATTGTCGTTGAGAAATCAAAGTCAAAGCTTTTTATTTTTAACTAGCTGGGACCCATGTATATTGGATTTGAAGGGTTTTATTTTTTTTGTTTGTAATGACACATGGCATGTAACTGGTAGTTATGGAAATCTATGGGGAGGCCATTGTTCAGCAGTGAACTTTGGCTGATGGTTATATAAGTATAGTACTATAATAGGGTTCTAACTCTTTGGGAGAAAAATCCTAGCCACATAGAATAAAAAAATCATTATTTGAAATATGTACATGAGAATATTTTGACGAGGAAAATAAAAGAAGAGAGAGAATTCGGGCTGCCATCAGCGAGCTTGTCGGTTATAAAAAAACCAAATTGTACTACCTTCTGAGAAATAAATGTATCTAGAAGTAACTAGAGTTTTATAATTATAATTCCAAAGTCATACGTAGGTTCTTTCCCGCGTACCAGTACGCTTACCCAATTAGTCGTTACAGTACCTACATTTTTTTTTATTGATGTCCAGTGGAAATTCTACATGAACTTCCTTCGCCCCGGGGAAGGGCGAAGGGGTATGCCGGACTCCTACCGGCTAAAACCACTGGGGCGGTCATCTTCGGCACCTAAGGGAGGCTACAGGTCCTCGTATGATCACACTAGAGCTAACAGTACCTACCTATAGACAGTTCGATTTCAGGCATAGGTATACATGTAGGCACATCGAAGCCGTTGATTGAGGTAACGTCTTGCTCACCATTTCAATTTCAACCCCCAAAGAGCGCGGCTTCAATAAAATAAAAGATGAATAGAAATCGGGGTGGATTTCATCTAAATTCATAGAATACGTGAAATGTATTCATGTTTGCTGGTACCCGTTTGGTATATATTGCAACAACAGCATATGATATGTTCCATTCGTAGATTTGTATATGTCGTAGGGTAATCTGCCAAATCGTATCTCTGCGAAAATACTAGGACGATTTCATAGGACCGGATAATTGGAATCTAAGAAAGACTTTCGTAATCATAATTATGTTCCAGCCATGGCCAGCCTAGCTGCACCATAACCTACTGTGGCACAGCGTCACAATAAGTATCCACTCCGTTATTTGGGGTTGAAATTGAAATAGGGATCAAAACAGAGTTACCTCAACCAACGGCTTCAATGTGCCTACATATATATCTAGGTTTAAAATTAAACTGTCTATACTATACTTATATCATCATCATCATCATCATCATCATCATATTAGCCAAAGAAAGTCCACTGCTCAAGAAAGACCTCCCCCATATGTTACCACCACGACCGGTTACAATACAATACAATATCTTTTGACGGCACGGTGGGTGCAGTGGCTGATGCAGTCGGCTGCTGCACTCCGGGTCGTGGGTTCGATTCCCGCACGGAACAAATATTTGTATGATCTGCAGGTAGTTGTTCCGGGTCTGGGTGTATTGTATGTGGAATTTATGTCTGTAAACGCAACCACGACGCAGGACACACCATTGTTTAATTTTTTTTTTTTATTGATCCGATGGAAATACATCATGTACTTCCTACGCCCTGGGAAAGGGCGGAGGGGCATGCCGGACTCCTACCGGCTAAAACCACCGGAGTGGTCATCTTCGGCACCGTAGGGAGGCTCCAGGAACTCGAAAGATCTTCATCTAGAGCCACCCATTGGCGCCACGCCTTTAGGCACATCTCGGAGGGGATGACTGTAAAGCGGTCATCCCCTCTAGCGGAGGAAGGGCGACTGTAAAGATGCCAACCTTCCAGGCACTTCTCGGGGGAATTGTAAAGGATTCCCCCGAAGCCTCGCTATGCGCTGTACTGCGCACATGGCCGTACGTGACCACATACACACCGCTGTCTTCCCGGGGGTCGCTCGGTATGAGCACGCAAATTTCCCAATAGGCGCGCTCGCGACCCCCAAGGCCCCCTGCCATATGAAGACGACAGGGGGCTCAGGCGTGTTGGACACGGGCGTCGCGGCGGTTGTTACCTCGGCGCCGTGTCCTCCTTCTCCGAGCGGGATCGGCCCTCTCCCGATCCCGCTCAGCGACCTCCTTCTGGAGGATGACACTCTCACGGAAGGAGACCACAGCACTCCAATTTTCATGCTCTACCAGCATAGCCGACACTACTACTGGCAGAGAGAGATCTTGCCCGATCCGATCGACCACGATCCTTCGCTCGGCAGTCCTAGTACCACTCTATCTCTTTATGGTTGAGAACCATAGCTATGATAAGAAAAATTAATAACAGTGATATGTTTGGCCTGGATTCCCAGTCTTTTGGCCATTTTATAAGTGTTGTTGTAACATGTTTGGCCTGGATTCCAAGTCTTTTAGCCATGATTTAGTAGTTTGTTTATTGTCGCCAGCGCGGACACGCGTTTGGTGTCATTTATTTTTAGTTTAGTCATCATAGTGTTTATATTTTTATCGTTTGGATAGCCATAATAGTTTGTAAAATTCTAGCCTATGTGTATATTTACCGCGTCGACGTTTGTCGCAAAAATATTTTTTATTCTTGATTTCTTTCTCTTCTATCTCTTCCCGTGGATGTTGTAAAAGATGACTAAGGGACTCATAACTAGAGGGATGGGCAGCAGCGTCCCTTCGGTGGAACAGTAGCCATACTTCGCTCACCAACCCACTTGGCAAGCGTGGTGAGTAATGGCAAATGCCCTCCAAAATAGCGACACGCGGCATGTAACCGTTCGATTATGGGGAGGCCTTTGTCCTACAGTGGACATATTTGACTGATATAATGAAGGCAAATTTCAAGTTGGATTTGTCCTGCAATCTTACCAGTAGCGCTAATTTATGTGGTAATCAAGAAGAGGTATTTATTTAAACAATCTCTGTTAGCCGCAGCCATCAGACATATGAGATCATAATATTATGTATGAACAATCTTCAAGATTAATGTTGTTTACCGAAAATACAGCTAACTTCATAAACAACCACCCCAGTCAAACAGCGCTTTAAAACACATCACAATTAAGTTATTTTGGGGTTCCACAATCAATATTGTTATTTGAATCGAAATATATATTTATTGGAAGCAATTTTAATGTAATATAAATAAAATACACGCACAAAACGCGCAAACGAAATCTGATCGGCGATTAAAAATAAAACTTTGGCTAAACGATGCAGGTAAACTGCGGACGGAAGGGACAAAATAATGAAATTGGTTTTTATCCTCATTGATACACTTGTTAATAGTAATATGTTTAATATTTGACGGCACGGTTGGTGCAGTGACTGACACAGTCGGCTGCTGCGCTCCGGGTCGCGGGTTCGATTTCCGCACGGAACAAATATTTGTATGATCTGCAGGTAGTTGTTCCGGGTCTGGATTGTGTGTGGACTTTATGCCTGTAAATGCACCCAAGACACAGGAGATATTTTAGTGTGGGGCAAAGTAAAAAAAAACAAACAATTAGGTACTATTATTGACATAATGTTAAGGTGTTGGCGAAAACATAGGGGTATTTTACTGGGTAATAATAAATTTTCTAGTGGCTTCTTTACATCTATATAGCGACATTATTTTCAAAATGGTTTAAATAGAACAAGTCAATAGCCAGATTGTATTTGTCTAGAGAAGCGAAGACACTGTTTATAAAATAAGCAAGGGCGTTGAATTAGGGCAATTAAAAAAATCTGCCATGGATACAAGTCCTTAAAGCCTGTTTATTTTGTGTTGTTAAAGTTGCCACTAACAACACAAAAGAAACAGGCTCTAAGGACTTGTATCCATGGCAGTTTTTTATTTTTTACGAAGCGTTTAGGAAACACGTTAATGCGGAAGTAGGTGCCTCTATGGGCAGTTGCATTGTTTACGGGTACAATTCTACAATTATATAAAACAAATTATTCACACCAGGCTCGGAACCAGAGTGAGAAGAGTAAATCTGCGAAAATGGAAATACTTGTACGTACGTATGCCGTGTGGTGCCGGCTCAGAATGCCACCACCCCACCTCCTCCTGTGGGTGTCGTAAAAGTCGACTAAGGGATTGGCCGGAGGATGGGCAGCAGCATCCTTCGAGTACATTAACAACTCAACTGCGATCGCCAACCCGTCTGCCAAGCGTGGTGATTATGGCAAAACCCCCCAACGAGCCCACAACACACCCATATCGGTCGTTGTGGTGATCTTTAGGGGAGGCCTGTGTCCAGCAGTGGACTTCATTCGGCCGAAATGATGACGTATACAAAAATTAAAAAGAAACAAAACAAAAGTACTATTTAAGTTTGTATGTATACATTTTTGTTGATAGCAGTATTTAGTCTAGGAACGGATGGGTTTTCTTGCTAGGGTACAGTCAGCATCAAGAGTAGCTGAAGATTTTAATTTTTACACATCGAATTATTTGGAAATCCAAATAATACACAACAAAAGCTTTGAAATCTATACAAATAAATAAAATTGAAGTGTCTGTTTGTAATATCAAAATAACAGCTTTTTACTTATTGCAGAAAGTATATACGGGACATATAACAAAAAAACAATTTTTAAATTTTTTGTCTGTCTGTCTGTCTGTTTGTTCCGGGTAATCTCCGAAACGGCTGGACCGATTTTGACGTGACTTTCACTGGCAGATAGCTGGTGTTCTAAGGAATAACTTAGGCTACTTTAATTTTAGAAAAATAATTAGGATTCCGCGCAAAAAAAAGAAACCCTTGAAATCCAATATATATTCTATGTCAAGTGTCTATGTCGAAGTACTCTAAATTCCTTTTAAATTAAACGCGGGTGAAACCGCAGGTCCCAGCTAGTATTCAATAAAATCCAAAGGCAGTTCCTAAAATATTTAAAGCTTTTATTGAAGAGCAATCATGTTTAAAAACTAAAATGTTCCGCTACTTTTGTTTCGTGGGGGGTAGAATGAGTGACTTCGCGCAGAAATTCAGGCGATTTGTGACTACACCAACTCAGCCAATCGGAGTCCACTGCTGGACACAAAATTCTCCCAAGGCGCACCACAAAAATCGATCCTCCACTTTTCGCATTAGTCTACCGCAGCTATCACCTTTAGGCCGTCGGTCCGTCTGACTGGGGGGCTTTCCAGAGTGCAATGTATGTTTCCTTGCAACTGAAAAGCAATCTAGCGTTAAGCTAAGTCAAGCGCAAGTTAGTGAGACTCAGCCATCGTTATCTATAACTGAAGCCCAGCTTTGACTGCAAACTCGAAATATCTCATCATCTCATCAGTAGAAGGAAGCTCACTGCTCATTAAATGCTTCAAATAAATTTTATTTTTAAATACAATATTTTTATTTCCTATAGCCCCAAGGCTTTTAAGAAAAGTCACCAATTAAGATCCAAGCTTTGGAACAATCGGTCCTTAAGAAAAGAGCTGACAAGAAAAGAAACTCAGAAACTCCATGGATATACTCTTCTGAAAAAAAGTGATATTACGATTTAGATAAAATTTACAATTTGACATGTGAAAACAAAATACTAAATTTATCATCATATCGGCCATTTATACGTCCACTGCTCAACAAAGGCCTCCCCCATAGATTCCACAACCGTGTCATAATTTTGGGAGGTATTTGCCAATACTCACCACGCTTGGTAGACGGGTTGGTGAGCGCAGTGTGGCTACCGCTCCACAGAAGGGACGCTGCTACCAATCCTTTTGGTTAAGAGTCCCTTAGTCACCTGTTACGGCATTTACGGGAGGAGATGGAATGGTGCTATATTCTTAATCCGAACAACACACAGAATTAAGACCAAGCGTAGTCAGTTACTAACTAAATCGGAGAACAACAAAACAGTATTCATCGACCGTTCGCCAAAATCCCGGTACACGTTCCCGTCGATATAACAAACAACTCACACATAGAACTGTGTCGAAATAAATAAATACCGCGCCACTCGTAAACATGGCCGCGAGTGACTTTAACTGCGTCCTTACCTTATTGTGAGCCGTCTTAGAGATCGGTTTGATGAATCACATTTTTCGCAAATATGAGTAATGAAATGTAGGTAAGCTATTATTACTATTTATCTACCCAGTAACGAAATAATAATAATAATTCATTTTTATTTCAGAATCAGTCCATATGCGTACATGAGAAATTGAAAATATTAGATACATTATGAGTAAATAAAATAGTCACGAAAAGACTAACATTACAAAAAATCATCAATAAAAACATTTTGATTTACAATGCTACAATAACAAAAGGTAAAAACACACTATATACTTCATCTTAGTCTATATTTAGGTTTGGATCCGGAGTGCTCAACATGCAACCTGGTCCAGTACCGCTTTATTGGGCAGTCTAGATTCAGATCCATCCTCCATGCGAACAGCTGAAGGTAGCTGTTGGAACTGCCTCGTGTGCGGCGCATCAGAGACACAACTCTCTTGCGAATAATCGCCGTAAATCCATCTATATAGTCAGACGAGATAAAAATCTTACTTGCCAGCTTCGATACTGGCTTGATACATGAGTTTGAATAGTAAGCTAAACTCTCTGCCCAATGTAAATACTACATCATCATTTCGGCCGAATGAGGTCCACTGCTGGACACAGGCCTCCGCCAAAGATCACCACAATGACAGATATGGGTGTGTTGTGGGCTCGTTGGGGGGTGTTGCCATAATCGCCACGCTTGTTAGACGGGTTGGCTATCGCAGTTGAGTTGTTAATGTACTCGAAGGACGGTGCTGCCTATTCCCCGGCTAATCCCTTAGTCGACTTTTACGAAACCCATGGGAGGAGATGGGGTGGTGGTGTTCTGAGCCGGCACCGCACGGCTAAATACTACAGGACACCTCATTATTGGGGGAGGCGTATATCCAGCATTAGTAACGAAGCCAGGAAGAAATTTGTCATTTCATGTCGAGTCTGGCCTAGTTAAGCCCATTCGAATCAGAATTTGACTATCACTTGTATTAATGGTGCAAGAAAACATCGTGAGGAAACCTGCACACCTTAGAGGGCTCCAAAATGATCTCAATGGTGTATGTAGTCCAACAACCCACAAGCCCTAACTTTTCTCATCTAGAGGGAAGGCCCGTGCCCAGCAGTGCGACATTAACGGGCTGATGATGATGATGAATATAATCATGATACGGAACTCTTAATTGCAAAAGTTCCACATACAACTGCACCACATATTATATTATAAAAAAAAATACGCGCTGAACCCAAGAAACAGTTATTCAAATTTACCAATACATTTTTTATAACTTGCAGAAGAAAATTAATTTCTGCATTATGCACCACCGTTTTGTCTCTGGTTCGCTTCGAGATTAAACGATTGTTCGTTATTTAATACCCCTGTTATTAAATTTCAAATGAAGCACTGCAGCATCATTTTTATCTTTTTACACCAAAATTGTTTTTTAAAACGGCAACACTAACGCATTTAATGATGTAATTCTCGCGCAAGGTACACATATTTTATTATTTATACTTTTATTTGGTTTTAGTTCGGGTGAGGAAATTTTATCCTAAAGACGAGTGTATGTCTGTGTATGAGTCCTTTACGAAAAAAAAAAAACTATCAAACTCTGTGTTGAATATTCTAACGGCCGGATACTGAAACGCCACTTAATATTGAAGTCCTACCTAAAACGGGCATCTCGAATAGTTTAGTGGGTCTTAGATATAAAGTGACGTTTAAGTCCATATAAATCCAAAAGTACCTCCTGTAAGGTCAAGTCCAATAAAGTCCAAGGCCACACATCATTAGCTCATACCCATATAACCTCATATTCAGCACTGGACGCTGCTGAATATGAGCCAGCCAGCCAGCACAAGTTAGAGTGCATAAGATGATACGAATAAAATGATACATTCTTTTATATTCTATGTTCCTAATAACGGAACAGCTCTAAAATTAATCAACTGCAATGTTCACGCCTTCAGTACTAATACAAAATTAAAAAAGAATTTGAAAATGTGTTGCCATAGTCTTCATATAAAACTGTTTACTCTACATAATCATTGCCTCATAAGCAGCGGGTATATTAAAAATAATTCAAATTCAAAATAAACCTCTTTAATGCCCAGCCCTCGTCATTTTAGAACCTTATTTAACCCGAAAACGCTAACGTGTAGGTGTAACAAATTGACAATTTTAAAAGGATATCAATAAAAAAATAAAACCCGCTTTTATTTGCCCACTAACAAACTGAAATTAAGATCTTTTAAACAAAGTGTTCATACGACACTTTTGCCCTCGGCTTTTAACTTAAATCATTCCAACATATCATCTTTTTAGACGATTCGAATTCCACCCTCAGTTACATGAAAACAAAATCGATTTTTACTTTACTCATGTGGCGTTCACGACCGCTTGAATGTAGAGAGTTTCAATCTGATAGTCACATCAAGAGATGGCAATAAAATGTCGATAAAGTCTGGTACAGACCAGCGAATGCTAATAATCTTATAATAGTGTCCACTATAACACATTTTACAGTTACATAGGCTATAAGGCAGGTATATATCGCTATATTTTGCGCTGGTATTTGCAATAAAGCAATTAGTTTCAGGTAATTATTTTGAATATCCTTATCGCGTGTAAAATGTTATGTTGGTTTATGTTGTCAATATACATAATAGTAACTGCAGTGGAATTATAGAATAAATTCTGTTTTAGTGTTTCTTGGTTTTTGAGCGGATTCATTTTTATAGGAGTTTTAAAAGTATTATTAAGTTGCTGCAAACAACTTGGGTTCGTATTTAGTAAGTAGTTTTAATCATTTGAATCAACCTGTTGATAGGTTTTTGACCTGCAGCAGATGGTCCAACGATGGCCTTCTATTTAACTAGTTATGATAGTGTTTTTCTAAAATATATTAACAACAGTATTGTTAAAATGTATTTTATAATTACAGAGACGCGATCACAACCCAATGTTAGTATTTGTATTAAGGTTATAAAGTTTGCTAATCGGGTTTTCTAGAATACAGTTTTTTTTTTTGGTGTCCAGTGGAAATTCTACATGGAACTTCCTTCACCCCGGGAAAGGGCGAAGGGGTGCCGGACGGCTAAAACCACTGGAGCGGTCATCTTCTTCACCGAAGGGATATAAAACTTTGATGAGGTTCTAGATAATTATCTATTTATTCAAGGTACTGACTACTACTAACATTGGATTTAAATAACGACTCAGTACACATAGAGAGACATTGTTAAAAGTCAATCAATAAGTTATACGTATACGACTTCAAAAAGGAGAAGGTTCTCAATTCGATGCGAATCTTTTTTATTATGTACTAGCTGTTGCCCGCGGTTTCACACGCACGTGGTTTGTTTTAATATTTTATTATTTTTGTTGGTATATTTTTTTGTTAAAAAGTTCAATCCAATAAAGATTGTGGTATAAAAAAAAGTGACTGTCTCGAAGTCATGCATACATGAACTGTCAAGATACGGAAAAGGGAAGGGATGAGGATGGTAAGAGAGCTTAAAAAATAAAAAAAATCCCCGAAGTGCCACCCAGAAAAGGCTATGAAGAAAAAGATCTAGTCAATAAGTTTGTATCACACTAACTAAGCTAAGCACTAAGCACTTGACAAAACTTATTATTTATTGGAGTTTACTCCTTAAGAATCAATTTATATATAATGCACCCGGAATGAAAAATTTATGAGGAGTGAAATTTTGTGGAGCGTTAACTAAAACCCGTTACGTTTTTCTGCGCACCTACCTTGCGGATCTTCTGTGTTAAAGTCATGTATGTGTCAAATGTCATTAGATGTCAAAGTTTTATATTATTTCATTTTATATATATAAACATTGATATTTAATATCATTATTAGCAATCATTAATACGCAGTGGAGTGATTACCTAAATACCTATATAAAAAACATTAAAATATGGAAAAAATCTAGTTTAAGTGGCGGTGGAAGAAAATCCGACGAACACGTGGATACAGTTACTAGGTAGGATATAATTCATTTTTATATGTGATATATCGTACATATAAACATCCGTGATTTTTATTTTTGAACCCTCACTGCCTATCAATTACACTTCAGTCGTGCGTCGGAGCTGACACACACACTTTTTATTTATCTGCGCATATTATATATAGGCAAAACCCTCCAATGAGCCACACACCCATATCGGTCGTTGTGGTGATCTTTGGGGGAGGCCTGTGTCCAGCAGTGGACTTCATTCGGCGGCCGAAATGATTATAGTTATACATGATACTTGCCATACATTACCTTAATTAATTGGTAACAACAAAAATCTTTCTGGAACATTTTAAATATTGTTAAATTTTCTTATTTATATTTTTATTCGCATCGCATGTGTGTCCTATGGTTGCTCGACAAAATGTTCATACAACGCTTACAAAATTTTACGAGATCAGAATCGTCGTAAAGCTCTTAAAGCGGTAATTTTGATTAATAATTAAATAATAAACGTTGCCTGCAGAATGATAAGAAGTCGGTGTGTATGCATATTATTATTTCATGTATTGCAGCACTTTTGGCAATATTGAAGGTTTATAAAAAAATGAGGTAAATAAGATTATGTTTTTATTATGTTATATGCATGGACGTATAAAAAAGGGTTGTGTGATCATTTTGTTCTTGATATTTTGAAATAGCATTACCAAATATTACCAGGGTCTGCTTCATACGAAACTCGTATTCTATTAAAATAATTTAGCAAGTTTTTGGATCCTGTAGAAAGATAATTGCTTAAATCCTTGTAATACCAACGAAAATAGGCTGACCTATACTTAGCCAGGTAATATACGTTTTTAGGTAAGTCAGCTCAGAGATCAGTGAGAGATATTGAGTATTGATATCCTTAAAAAGTCCGTTACGTGCGGTTGAAGTAAAATTGTTTATATGCACGTATAATTCGTTTTTATTATAATTAATATTTATTAATATTAATCATGGGTGGAGAGAAGGTGGTCCATTTTTACTTCAAGTCACACGGAACCTTTGGTGGGAACCCACACGGAAACCAGGAACCATGGCTTTAACTTCTGATTTACTTAATATAGTGGATTGATAACAAATCACCCTTCAAACACACTGCACCTACATCTGGTTTACTCAGCCTAAACTATTTTAGACACTAAGAAATAAAATTGCTTCCCACACATATCACACATCCCACTAAAAACTTAAACATCCCTACCTAATATTCATAAACAAAACAAATACATCCAAACTAATTAACTCAAGAGCGACTCTATAGCATCGTAGCTCTCATTTCTAACTACACCTATCTCTGTCGCTCTCGACTGAGATGCTATGTTTTGTCTTGTTTCGCCGGCAGCCGATGCCCATTCACACCTGCGCATTATTATGTTTGTTTATTTGTTTGTTCATACCGTTTTATTTTAGTGGCGCTTGTTGGGAATAATGGCGTGCGTGAAATGTGGGTTTTTAAAGTTGTTTTATACAGCTTTAAATTCTTTTAAGGTAACAATTGGAGGTGTTTGTGAGTTTCTTTGGAGACGTATTATAAAAATGTGCACTAAAACTTTTACGCAATCTAGGTACTCGTCGTGGTCATGGTCCCTGTGACCTTTCTGCTGTTATGAGGAAGCCTATTATCATCATCATTTCGGCCGAATAAAGTCCACTGCTGGACACAGGCCTCCCCCAAAGATCACTGCAGTGACCGATATGGATGTGTCGTGTGCTCATTGGGGGGTTTTGCCATAATCGCCACGCTCGGCAGGCGGGTTGGCGATCGCAGTTGAGTTGTTAATGTACTCGAAGGACGCTGCTGCCGATCCTCCAGCACCATAGTCGCCTTTTACGACACCCAAGGGATGAGATGGGTTGGTGCTATTCGTAGCCGGCACCACACAGCGCAGCCAGCACCACACAGAGGAAGCCTGTGTTATGGATATTTACTGGTTTGATATTATAATGAATGTTATATTCTGAAAAATATAACACAGATTCCACAACTGTGTCAGTATTTTGGGGGAATTTACCAGTACTCACCACTCTTGGCAGACGGGTTGGTGAGCGCAGAATAGCCACTGTCCATAGAAGGGACGCTGCTGCCCATCCCTCTAATTTGGAGTCCCTTAGTCGCCTTTTACGGCATCCATGGGAGGAGATGGAGTGGAGCTATATTCTAGAAAATCTATGGCGGAGGCCTTTGTTCAGGAGTGGTCTTCCTTTGCTGATGTGATGATGATGAACGAGGCTAGCCAGTCATTTGCCTGGGGTAAGCATCATGCCATAATAATGGCTCATTCTAATGGCAAGACTAAAGGGTTGGCCTGAAAACTGTATCTACTCCAACAATATTTGCTAAGGCCGCTTCGTTTGCCCACAATATTATTTGTGATTTTTTTATTGTTTTTCTTTTCCTGTGTGGCAATAAGTGAGTTTTCTTTCTTTTTTCACTGCGCTCGTTACCACGAGACAATAATTATTTAGTCTCTAATGCTTATCCGGAAATTGTAAAGATTTCGGATCGTACTTGGCACGAAATTAAACACACATTTAAAACTTACGGAGTCCATTAAATAAAACTGACAATAAAACACACACATACTCCCCTACCCTTCACGGCAGCTGTTCTATACATCTCGTTAACGCCTGCTTATAAATTTGTCTGTCTGTCCGTCTGGTCGTGCTCACCTCGGGAACTATATTACCTGCTAAACATATCTTGTTTGGCTTGAATTATGGCAGCCGTAATTGTTAACAAAATTGTTATTGAATGCTTTTTAACATTTCTTTGAGGTTATTCAACTTTGAAGGTTTTGATGATCATTAGAAACGTAAGTTTCAACGTTAATTTATAAATATTTCGATATAAAAAGTTCCAAAGAGGTTTCTTGGCTGTTGTTTTCATAGGAATGATGTTTAGAAAAATTGGATTAGTAAACTGAAGTGGCAATGGGCAGGGCACATTGCTCGTAGAACTGATGGCCGTTGGGGCAAAAAGGTTCTTGAATGGAGACCGCGCACTGGAAACGCAGTGTGGGACGACCTCCAATGAAGTGGACAGTCGACCTGGTGAGGGCCGCTGGGTGTCGTTGGATGAGGGCGGCATGTAACCGCTCGTTGTGGAAATCTAAGGGGGGGGGCCAGTTCCGTAGTGAGCGCTGAATGACTACTGTCCCACAAAAGGTGAGCTGCCTCCCATCCCTCCGGCTTAGAGTCCCTTAATCGCCTTTTACGACATCCATGGGAAGAAATGGAGTGGTGCTATATTCTTAATCCGGACACCACACTGATTAATTATAGATAAATATAAAACTACATTAAAATATTTAACACATATTAGCTCTATAAATAAATACATATGGCACAGTTCAGTGACTAAGTGATTGGCTTTCTGTGCAACGTGTCACGGGTTCGATTCCCGCACGGAACAAATATTTGTATGATCTACAGATGGTTGTTTCGGGTGTGGGTGTTAGTGCATGTGAAATGTATGTCTGTAAACTGTACCTACGACACAGAAGATATCGCAGAGTGGCGATTACAAGATCATCATTTCGGCCGATTGAAGTCCACTGCTGGACACAGGCCTCCCCCAAAGATCACCACAACGACCGATATGAGTGTGTTGTCGCGATCGCAGTTGAGTTGTTAATGTACTCGAAGGATGCTGCTGCCCATCCTCCGGCTAATCCCTTAGTCGACTTTTATGACACCCACCGGATGAGATGGGGTGGTGGTATTCTGAGCCGGCACCACACGGCATACAAGATACTATGTTTGTTATTATAACAAAATAATAATATCCTATACATACTACTTAGTCGTGCTGAGAGCAATGACTATAAAACCACTGTGAGGTAATGATCCTTAATTCTTATCTTGAGAGCCAACAAATCGTTCTTAGGTAACTGCGTTCAGTTTCATAATAAAATACCTAAAGAAATTACTGATCTGACAGTTGGGAACTTTGAATCGCACGTCAAATCAATTCTAATAAAAAAAACATTTTATAGGATTAAAGAGTATGTAGGGATTAGGGTCATATGGCGTTAGTACTTTTCTGCACATGTGGCTTCCCTGGAAACCAAATATATTTGAAGTGATATTTGCATTGTATAGCTGCCATATTTATCTTCTATCTATGTATAGATAACTAATTTAAATGCTTTGCAACGAAACGTTTTTTTTTGTTGCCTAGGCACTAACTGCACTAGGATTTCTCCTGTGTCGCGGGTATACGTTTACAGGCACAAATTCCACACGCAATACACCCAGACCCGGAACAACGACCTGCAGACCATACAAATATTTGTTCCAGGCGGGAATCGAACCCACGACCCGGAGCGCAGCAGTGGACTGTATCAGCCACTGCACCAACCGTGTCGTATATGTAAAGACATTCAAATATAAAATGGCAAAAAAGATTAGGTCTTTTATTCCCTATGTAGCGAAATACCCTCCATTGCTTCAATATGACGTGTAAAAATGTCTGTTTTTACTGAATAATTGATTTTATTCTATTCTATAGAGCATCCATCTTTCTCCAATACAATGACACCTACGATGTCCACACGTGGACATATGCTTTACCAATAAAAATCTGTTAGTTTCTTAGAAGAATACTTAAGATTGTCTTGTCTACTAGTACACGACGCGTACCAAATTTATGTGGCCATTATTTTTTTTCAATACAAACATTTACTAATATTTTCTTGTAACCTTATCCGTATCTAATCTCGGATAGAGCCATTATCATTACGCTATGTAACCTGATAGCTAAGCTGAGGTGTAACAATCGGACGTCTGATGAGAACGAATGGTTCTGTATG
This sequence comes from Diloba caeruleocephala, assembly GCA_947459985.1. Taxonomy (NCBI): domain Eukaryota; kingdom Metazoa; phylum Arthropoda; class Insecta; order Lepidoptera; family Noctuidae; genus Diloba; species Diloba caeruleocephala. The sequence goes on along the minus strand of OX381626.1, from coordinate 3,081,783 downwards.
TAAAACGGACAAACAGATAAACATGTTGCAGTATTTTACTGTCCCGATTAGTGTTTACTATAAAATTGTAACTTGATTATTTTAATGATTGACTTTTTTTGGGTAATGGGGGGTTAGGTTACAGGGTTAATGGGAAGCCAATGTTTATGGATAATATTGATTTTTATGTGTCAAAGCGTTGTACAGTTTCTATTCAACTCGGACTCGATGCGTTCTGGTACCACCACCGTCAAATATTTTTGAATTTATTTCTTTTGGCGCGTATTATGAGAGTAAAACCAGAGCGATGGGCCGCAGCGTCCCTTCTTTGGAACATTCGCCATACTGCGCTCACCAACCCGCCTGCCAAGCGTGGTGAGTACTGGCAAATATCCCCCCAAAATGATGGCACAATTGTTGAAATCTATGGGGGAGGCCTTTGTTCAGCAATGGATGTCTTATGGCTGATATGATGATGATTAACACAAAAACAGATCAAGTTGAAAATCTTAAATCTTTAGATTTTGGATGTTTTATTTATTTAATCATTTATTTTCTCACCACAATAATGAAAAAGTAATAGTATTATACAAATTTACTGTGGGAGACTGGTGCCTAAACTAGGCTGAAGCCTGTATCTCAGGTCACCGGGCCTTCCACCCCAGAAGTCCAATTTTGCTCTTTCATAAACTGTGCAAAGAGATTTTGCTCCATTTTCCATTTTCTTGTTCTTCGTGTGACCGATTCTATCAAGTTGTTTCCTCTTGTTAAAGTTCTATTGACGAATACTCTCCAACACGTTGATATAACTTTATCAGACTTTCACTGCAGACAAAATCTTGATATAACAATAAACTCACTGTTCTAATAAAATGTGTATATTATGGCTTTGATACACCCAATTTTGTCAATTTATCAAAATTTATTTTCAATTTTCCATATCTTTGTTTAACTTTGATACTTGACGTTTTTGAATTAGATTGATTATTCATTTCGGCCGTTAACGCATCCAGTTACAGATTGACTTTTATGTTGACAGCTTAAACTTAAACACTCTAGTTTGTGAATACGGACCTAGAAATTTTATACTAATTGGGTTACTGACGGGTCAACCTATAAACGCAGCATTATTTCTCCTAACAGATACCCGTATGTATTCATTCTAAGTGTTGGAATGAATATATACGGGTATTTATTCAAAGTAATGGTACGTCACTCCAGCGTGTGCACTCCGTCAATGATGCAAGTCCGTTTGTCCGTTCGTTTATCGAAAACAGTGGGTGGTAAGATTGACGGGCAACAGAATTGGATTTGAAATCACGGTAGCTTATGGTGAAGTGATGGTTTCTCACTTGTGGGGTACAGAGATAAGTTCATGTGCTTTGATTTAACACCATTTTTTTATACATCATGGTGATGACATGTTTCTCATAGTCGACAAACGCTAAGCATAGTGGCAAATTATACTCCTCGGTCTTCTGAATGAGCTCTATAGTACTGAAACCTTTTCGAAAACCGGATCGTTCGGGAGGCTGAAATTCATCAAACCTGCGCTCTCTTGTTGTAATAGTCCAGCTATGTAAGTAGGTACCACTGCAATACTTCCGGAAAGACGGCGGTGCGCACGTGGTCACGTGCCATCGTGTGCGCAGCACCGCGCAAAGCGAGGCTTGGGGGGATCCTTTAGAATCGAGAAGTGCGTGGGGGGGGCGACCTTTTTAGTCAGTCATCCTCTCCGTGATGTGCCTAAAGGCGTGGCACCAATGGGCGGCTCTAGTGTGATCTTACAAGGACCTGGAGCCCTCTTCGGTGCCGAAGATGACCGCTCCAGTGGTTTTAGCGAGTAGGAGACCGGCATTCCCCTTCGTACTCCCCGGGGCTAAGGAAGTTTCATGTAGAATGTCCACTGGACACCAATAATAAAAGAAAGGTCGTTTTGGGTTAAGGAGGAGCAGGCCATATTCTACCGACCACTCATCCAGCAGTCATCCCCGGGCATTTGTAGACCGGGAACCCAAAACCTGCGCCTAAACATTGAACTCAGAACCTTATGATCTACAGCCCCTTTTTTTTTATTGATGTCCAGTGGAACATCTACATGGAACTTCCTTCACCCCGGGGAAGGGTGAAGGGGTATGCCGGACTCCTAGTATGCTATCCTACCGGTTAAAACCACTGGAGCGGTCATCTTTGGCACCGAAGGGGGGCTCCAGGTCCTCGTAAGATCACACTAGAGCATGATCTACAGCCCTACAGAATACTATTAAACCATGAAATAATATCACTAAAAATCTTTTTCTCTTTTTGCTGCAATCCTAAACTAGTCTAAATTAATCAACATTCACCAAAAAATACACCATAATTATCACCCATGGACTTCAACAACCCACGTACGCAATGAAAAATCACGTAAAACATTTCAATTCCGAAACTAAAAGGCCCTTACCACATATAAACGTCCTATGTTTATTGTTAAGGTATCAAATTACTGATATACTGCGCGGACGCAGCGTAAAATGTTCAGAACGGGCTTCGATTAAGATCGGAAGCGTTCGGCTGAGATCGGGTCTTGTCGGGCATTTTTATATACGAATTACTTTATAAAGGTGTCGGGGTGTTATTTCGTAACATTTCAAGAAAATTGATTGGTATTACCTAGTATTTAAAAGACAGGTAGCATACAGGTAAATTTAAACTAACACGGATGTCGGGATCGGTTTCCGAACAACAATCCTTTTTTCATTATCATCATCATTCCGGCCGAATGAAGTCCACTGCTGGACACAGGCCTCCTCCAAAGACCACCATAACGATCGATATGGGTGTGTTGAGGTCTCATTGGGGGATTTTGTCATAATCGCTACGCTTGGCAGAATGGTTGGCGATCGCAGTTGAGTTGTTAGTCGACTTTTACGACACCCACGGGAGGAAATGGGGTTCTTTTTTACCTAGGGGTAATCCTCTTGGACTTATCATACTCATGTATATGCATAAGATCATAGACTTTAACTGTGTACGATTTTAAGGTTACATTGCTGGACCGGGAAGGACCCTTGATGGAACCCATTAGAAGAAATACGATTATCAAATAATAATGTAACCCTGCACCTGTCTCACTGCAGGTAAATTTATTGTTTTTTTATATTTGTTCAGTAGGACACGTCTTTTAGTTGATTTCATGATGATAGTGGTCATGAATCAGGCTCTGTTCATGCAACACAAAAGGAAAAATCTAGTATAGTATAATAACGAGTTTCTTCCGCGTTATTTATGATGGTGCCTTATTGAGATCAAATAATAATATATTAGCCTGTAACTGTTTTCACTGCATGGTATTTTTTTTAAGTACTGTAGTATCTACTCGATCTTCCTATAATGTACTCTGATCTACGCTACACTACTATACTATACTCTATACTCTCTCTACTGACTCACTGGTGACATACAACGTCATCCCACATATACACAAATAAGACGATCCCAAATACGAAAATTCGATTCTCTTTCTGTCCATATCATGTCACTTGGCGTGGTGTGTCACGAATGTTGTTCCGTCCTCTAAAGTTTGTATTAATAATTATAATTTCTGGATGACCGTTTAAGAATAAACGTTTTTCTTTCTTTACTGTTCTCCCTACTCTATTATCTACTCTACTCTCTACTCACTACTCTACTCACAACTCTACTCACTACTCTACTCTCTACTACCTACTCTACTCACTACTCTACTCACTACTCTACTCTCTACTCACTACTCTACTCACTACTCTACTCACTACTCTACTCTCTACTCACTACTCTACTCACTACTCTACTCTCTACTCTACTCTCTACTCTACGTTCTACTCTACATTCAACGGTCGTAATATTCTCCTGTGCCAAATTTGCCAATTGTGATGTTTGTAGTAAATTTACCTCAATAATGTCCACAATGAATATTGTGGACGGAAAGAACGGTCGACAGACAATATCACTGTAGTTTTGGGACCTGGTGTCATCAGTAAAATATAAGGATTACATCCGCATAATCGTCCTTTCAACCAAAAGACATCTACTGTTGGACATAAGCCACCCTAAAGATCGCCAATGACCAGTCTGGGGTTTTTTGTCTTAATGAGAAGGTTTTGCTTTAATCGCAACGATGGCCCGGTGAGGTGGGGGATCGCAGTTCAGTTTAATTGTAGATATATCCCTATATTGCCATAATCACCACGTTTGGCAGCATACAGGACGATGCTGCTGACCATTATCTTGATATCAACCCTACATCATTATCATCATCATCATTTCGACCGAATGAAGTCCACTGCTGGACACAGGCCTCCCGCAAAGATCACCACAACGATCGATATAGGTGTGTTGTCGGCTCATTGGGGGCTTTTTCCATAATCGCCACGCTTAGCAGGCGGGTCGGCGTTCGCAGTTGAGTTGTTAATGTACTCGAAGGATGGTGCTGCCTACCCTCCGGTAAATCGCATAGTCGCCTTTTACGACACCCACGGTATGAGATGGGTTGGTGATGTTCGTAGCCGGCACCACACGGTTAACCCTTAGTCAATATTTACGACGCCCATAGCTGGGAGGGGTGGTCTTTTCACTGCTGGGCACCACGGTCACCATATCTACATGTCACTTGATATACATAAATGGTCCTAGCTGGAGGCTATTTCAGCTATAAGAAGTATTAGAGAAGCCCTACAAAAACAAAACAAAAAGTTTTTATAACAAACATTTTAAGAGAGCAGTGTATAGTTAAGTCTTGAATGTGAAGGTTGGCAGACTACACACACCATTGAGAACATTTTGGAGCCCTGTCTGGTGTGCAGGTCTCACGATGGTTTCCGGTTTCCTTCGCCGTTATCGCAAGTGATAATCAAATTGATTGAGGTTGAAGGATTAAACTCAGACCCTCCTGTATGGAAGGCTAGCGGTCAACCACTAGGCTATAACTGCCAGCTCCCTGCCATCACTACATGGTGGGGGGCCTCGGGGGTCTCGGGTGCGCAGATTGGGGAACCTGTGTGCTCACACCGAGCGACCCCCGGGAAGACGGTGGTGCGCACGTGGTCACGTGCCGCCGTGTGCGCAGCACAGCACAAAGCGAGGCTTGGGGGGATCCTTCAATCCTCCCCGAGAAGTGCCTGGAGGGGCGACCTTTTTATAGTCGCCTTCCCTCCGCTAGAGGGGGTGACCGCTTTACAGTCATCCCCTGCGTGATGTGCCTAAAGGCGTGGCACCAATGGGCGGCTCTAATATACCAACATTGGAACAATTTCATAAGTATGTAAAGTATGTAAACATAGTTATTATTCAAAAACGAAAACTTAATTTATTGTTTATAATAATGTTATTTATTTTATTAATGTCTGATAGGCGTTAGGTTACCTTTTATTTTTGAACATGTTTAAGTTAAATGCTTATAGATGGACGATCGATCGTATCTGGGTACGTTCCCGGGTGAGTTATTGTTATTTATGTCTATTATTTTCGATGTAAAGAATGCGATGTGTCGTTTGGGTGTTAATCGTGTTTGTTGTAGGCAGAGATGAAAGCGATTTATTAATATCTGGCCGTTTCCTTGTTTGATTATTATTGTTGTGAAATTATCTCTCTGTAAAAAAAAACATTTTAACAAAGAAATACTGTCTTCAAAATTCTATAGGATATTAAAACCACTAAAATGGAAAAAAAAAACTCTGTTTATGAAGTTAGTTTAGAATTTTGAAGTCGGTATTTTTTTTGTTAAAAAGATTTATATGTTTCTTTTGAGTGTAAATAAATGTAAGAACTTTTCCCAATTTGGTATCCGTATCTAACAGTAAAAATAATTCTAATAATCGAAACTATTAAGACATCATCTAGGTAAGCGCAGCGCGCAGCCAAATTAAACCTATTTGTTGAAGCTGGTTAAAAAACTACTCGATCAAATGTAATGAGATTTATATGAGACGAATTCGAAAGCATTCTGCACCTATTAAAAAAAGAATCGCTCAAATCGGTCTACAAATCTCGGAGTAATCGGTGTACATACCTACATAAAAATACGCATCGAACTGAGAACCTCCTGCTTTTTGAAGTCTATACAAATAAATAAAATTGAAGAGTCTGTTTGTAATGTCAAAATAACAGCTTTTTACTAAATGCATATGAAAGTATGTACGTTACATATAACAAAAAAACTTTTTTATCATTTTTTGTCTGTCTGTCTGTCTGTGCGTCTGTCTGTTTGTTCCGGGTAATCTCCGAAACGGCTGGACCGATTTTGACGGGACCTTTACTGGCAGATAGCTGATGTTATAAGGAATAACTTAGGCTACTTTTATTTTAGAAAAATAATTAGGGTTCCGCGTAAAAAATAACCCCTGTAATCCAATATCTTTATTCTATGTCAAGTGTCTATGTCGAAGAACTCTAAATTTCTTTTAAATTAAACGCGGGTGAAACCGCGGGTCCCAGCTAGTCGGTAATAAGAATGCTCATTAATTTGTGTAATAATCATAATCAGCCCAATACTGCCCCACTGCTGGGCATAAGCCTTTTTTCACGATGAGAAAGATTAGGCCTTTTCTCACGATGAGAAAGGTTAGGGTTTAGTCCACGCTGGTCAAATGCGGGTGGGCGCACTACACACACTATTAAGGACATTTTGGAGCCCTCTCAGATGTGCAGCTTTTCTCACGATGTTTTCCTTCACCGTTAATGCAAACGATAATGAAATCCTGATTCCTGATCCTGACATGAATTCGAAAAGTCGGCGGTGCGTGCCGGTATCAAACTCAGACCCTCTTGTATGACAGGCAAGCGTTCAACCACTAGATTATGACTGCTGTATTAATATTGTATTGTATTATTTATCTATTAATCAGTGTGACTTAATTATTTTAAGATATCTTTGTGTCAAAGTACCAAAAGATCATGGCCAAATTTACAAAATCACGTGAACTAAACGTCATTAAAAATTAAAGTATTATGATATTATTTATGTAATGAAATGCAATGTCTATATAAATATGCATTGAAATAACAATGAAATTACTTCTACCTAAAATTTAATTCACGATTACAAAATCAAATATCTAACGCTAAAGGCTGTAAATAACAAGAACATAATTACTGTAATGTTTTGATCTTGACGCGTGCGAATCATAGGTTTTCACCTATGAAATTGTCGTTCTGCAGTACTGTCCATTTCTAATAAAAATATTTTTAGCTTTGAATTCTTATTTCAAATATTGTTTTAGAAACAACAAAAAAACCCAAAAAATCTATATACATAATAATATTTAAATTAAACGGTGGGTGAAACTGCGGGGCACAGCTAGTCATAGTATATATATGGCAACGTAATAATAATAATAAAAACTTATGCTCCTTGTCGCCTGTAGTGGTGGCCATTTAGGAGGCCCATCTTGTGAGTGGCGAGTCACCGTCTGCCACAGAATTTCACTAAAAAGGTTGAAAGGTAGACGCCGTTGTTTCCGTTTTTAGAAGTGTTTAATCCATTTTGCACCCATTGCAATAGACCTTATAATTGTAGTTTCCATCTCATACAATAGTTTCACACCTCCGGGAACTATTCGAGACTGCATTTTATAGTGCAGCCATGGAGAGTCCCCGGCTAGTACATTACATTTTAGATTAAAATTCTGTTAAGGGCCTCTGCGTGTTGGAACCATGTCCCCACGTTAGCCTATCAAAAACCGGGGATATAAACCCGTGAAGACAGAGAAAAACTAACATAATCAGACCGGCATAATCACACATTGGTACTATCCACCCTACAATTGAATACGGTATACACTGTTCATAGATCATGGAGCGGATCATCAAAATGCCAGAACAATCTGCTATCAGCATCGTTTCTCGGAATCCCTCAAGCCCAGGGTCGCGGGGATTCGAACCCCCGCTGTGGCGGTAATTCACGCCACTCACACCTCGGTCGCGGGATTGCGGGCCGTAGGAACGGTTTGATAGGTTTTGATACTTTGTGTTTTTCCAGTTTTAATGACTATACGTATTTATGCCCAGTTGCTCTATGATCAAAAACCGCAAGACCACTATAAGAAATGATTCAAATTTTCATTTTTGACTTATTGACATGCCATCTTGTTATTGCATGTTTTGTGACATCAATTTATTTAAACTTACTTTTCTGATATTTCAATTATGTTTTTTTTTGACATGGCATTATTATTATTAAATATTTATACCTGAACTTATTATTATGTAATTTTTTTTTATATTTAACTTGTTTATGGTTTGATATGAACACTTTTAAAAGGTTAAGACTTTACTATGTTTAATGTAGGAACATGGTCTTTATGTAACCTAACCTAATTTTCGAGAACATTGTGCTTATATCATGATTTTAAAAGAGTAACCAGGGAGATTCTTGCCCTTGAGATTCTGCTTTAGTCGGATCTCATTTCAGTTTCATCGGGTAAGCTATTTTTACTGATATCTGCTTCCTTTTCCCAACGTAAAACATATAATGGGGGGAAGGCCCTTTTTAATAAATATTAAAAAATGCTAAACAAATAGTCCAGCGATTTTATCCTTTATCTAAGTTTAAGTATCAAAACTACTCGGTCGTTCAGCACACAGTAATATATTGATGATGCTGTAACAGTCTATTGTGATATTTGAACAAATATTTGTATGATCTGCAGGTAGGTTACAGCTGAAAACCAGCGTTAGGTGGTCAGTATCACTGCCTCCTAACATTATGCTGAGCTGTTGGCCCTTTGGCACTATAATTTTGCCACTGAGCACGGTATATGTTGCACCTTTTATGATTGTTAAAAGTTTCACCCACGACACCTGTGTCGTGGGTGAGCTTACAAATCCTATCCTATGCTTTGAAATCCTAGTGTGGGACAATGTTTATAAAAAAAAAGTCGCCTTTTACGACATCCATGGGAGGAGATGGAGTGGTGCTATATACTTAATCTGGACAACACACGGTATGCGTCAGCAACGTGATGATTATGGCAATATTACCTCATGGCCATGCGTTTTACAAGTCTAATGGGGCGCCCGTGTTTATTGATGTTACCAGGCTTGTTATTAGCTATTATTGCCAGTTATTTAAAGAGCTTCTGCTGCTAGAGAACTGTCCTACTTATTTTTACTATGACGTCATTTGAACAGGGTATAAAATTTCGATATTTAAGGTTTAAGGTAAAAATAATAATTAGATAAAAATAGCCGTCACGGTCCACCTGGCGGAACTGAAATATAGTTTTTTTTAAATTTAGTAATGTTTTAGGTTTTTGCGATTACTCATTATATTTGTTCATCATCATCATCATATCAGCCACAGGACGTCCACTGCTGAACAAAGGCCTCCCCCTTAGATTTCCACAACGAGCGGTTACATGCCGCCCTCATCCAACGACTCCCAGCGACCTTCACCGGGTCGTCTGTCCACCGCGTTGGAGTTCGTCCCACGCTGCATTTTCCGGTGCGTGGTCTCCATTCTAGAACCTTTGTGCCCCAACGGCCATCAGTTCTACGAGCAATGCGCCCTGCCCATTGCCACTTCAGTTTACTAACCCTTTCAGCTATGTCAACAACTTTAGTTCTTCTACGGATCTCCTCATTTCTGATTCGATCTCGTAGAGAAATACCAAGCATAGCTCTCTCCATAGCTCGCTGAGTGACCTTGAGCTTTCTTATGAGGCCTATTGTGAGTGACCACGTCTCTGTTCCATATGTCATCACTGGTAACACAATTATATTTTTTATGTGGTATTTTTTTTAATAAGCAAATTAAATCGTTTGGTTCTCGGCATAGAATAGACCAACTCTCTCCACTTATGGAAGTCGTAAAAGGTGACTAAATAATCAAGAGAATGGGCAGCACCATCCTCCTGTATGTTAATAACAGCATACAGTGATTACCAATCCGCCTGCCAAGCTTGATTCTGGCAATATCCCCTATGACCGATCATTGTAGTAGGTTTGTAGTAGGTTGTAGGGGCCATGTTCAGCAGGGGACATTTAAGGGCTGTATGTGTGTGTATAGATGAAGATCCCCCGAGCGCATAGTGACAGACACTGCAGGAAACAATCTGGATTACGCCTGACTTAAATATAATTTTTGCCGTGTGGTGCTGGCTCAGAATACTACCACCGCATTACCTCCCTTGGGTGTGGTACAAGTCGACTAAGGGATTAGCCGAAGGATGGGCAGCAGCGTCCTTCGAGTACATTAACAACTCAACTGCGATCGCCAACCCGTCTGCCAAGCGTGGCGGTTATGGCAAGACCCCCCAATGAGCAACACACCCATATCGGTCGTTGCGGTGATCTTTGGGGGAGGCCTGTGTCCAGCAGTGGACTTCATTCGGCCGAAATGATGAATAACAAGACAGTACAAAATATTTCTCGGAGATCATCATTTCAGCCGAATAAAGTCCACTGCTGGGCAGCAGGCCTTCCCCAAAGATCGCCACAACTACCGATCTGGGTGTCTTGTGTGCTCATTGAGGGTAATGCCATAATTGCCACCCTTCGCAGTTGAGTTGAAAATGTACTCGAAGGACGCTGCTGACCATCATTCGCCTAACCCCATAGTCGCCTTTTACGACACCCATTGGATAAGATAGGTTGGTGCTATTCGTAGCCGTGATCACATAGTTAAAGGAAGCGGAGTTCTAGAAGATAAAAGCCACAATTTCTTTTTTAAATACTTTTCCCTATCCTGGGATTTCTCCTGTGTCGTGGGTGCGTTTACAGACAGAAATTCCGCACACAATACACCCAAACCCGGAACAACTACCTGCAGATCGCAAAAATATCTGTTCCGTGCGGGACTCGAACCCAGAGCGCAGCAGTCGATTGTAGCAACCATTGCACCAACCGAGGGCTCCGTAATGTTCTCAATGGTGAGTCTAGTCTACCAACCCGCATTCGGCCAGCGTGGTGGACCAAGGCCTAACCTTTCTCATCGTAAGAAAAGGCCCGTGCCCAGCAATGTGACAGTAATGGGCAGATTATTAAGGAAACTATACATAAAAACAATTAGCAATCAAAATTCTTCTCCATATTAATAAAACCCAAGCGTTATCCACATTAACTATACATAAAAAAGGTTTAACGTGTTTATACGCTTCTCACAAGTCACAGTTTGTTTTACATGATAATTGTGTGAGACTTACGAGCCTGCATTCAATATATATGAGATTTATTATAACATACTTATAAGCAGACACTGGAACCGGCTGGCGGTCACGCACTGCCGGGGAACAATACTAGTGGTGCGTTTTGTCAAATCTTGTGCGATGTATTTTTATGCGTGCTCTGGTCGTTAGTGTGAAATAATTATACAGGAAGACTTTGATTATGTGCAACATTAATTAATAAAAACCGGACAAGTGAGAGTTGAACTCGCGTGGAGAGGGTTCCGTACGATATGTAATCTTTAGGTCAGCGAAGTGGCAGATGCCTGGCCTAGTTAAGGTGAACGATAAGTAGGTACCAATAATTTATCTGTAGAACAAACTTAACATTGTAGTTGAAAAACATGTTCTCCCATATATTCCAACCGCAAATGTAGATTCGTACGCACAATATTGAAAGATTTACCATGTTATTTTAAGGCCATAGACTTCTTATAGGTTTTTCTGTAATCTATATGTAAAGAACTATTTTTTTTCTAAATTATAATTTCAGTAATTTCAGAGATAAGCTATTTATTTTATAATTATAAAATAAATATATTTGACACCCTTACAACAAGTCCATTTCATATGTTACACAGTACAGTTGGCAAAACTTTATTCTAAATTTTTCTATATTACCCCAAAAGTGACCTTTACATTCAAAATTAATTAATTTAAATTACACGTCCGTGTTAGGGTTTCAGTATTCCATTTGTGTACCAAATTTCAACGTATTCAGTCCAGTAGATTCGGAGCAAATTGGCTGTGACAGACGGCTGTATATCAGACACATGAGTGATCCTATAAGGATTCCGTTTTTACATTCGGACGTACGGAGCTCTAAAAATCAAGTGAAAATGTAATTAGTATTTAATCAAAACACTCAACTCAACACTTACATAAGCACTCAACACTTACATAAGCACTCAACACTTACATAAGCACTCGTTTTGTACAGTGACCGAGCGCGTCACGGGCGCTGCTGAGACCCTGAGATGATAGAAACAGCTGTACTAGATTGACTCTATATTAGAAAATAAATGGATATTTGGTGAAAAATTAAGACAGACCATTTCACCTCCTAAAACGTTCTGAGTCAGCCATCTTGTGTTTTTTGACAGCAAAGCTCCAAAAAGCCACGTCACGTTACATCACGCTGTTGTTATGTCGTCTAAAACAATGTCTTTGTTGTCACGCAGCAATCGATCTGGTAAAAACGGCGTACATCGAGAACGAGTTTAAAAGTCCAAAATTTGCCGTTGATTAAGAGTTGTTCAGTTGATAAGATGGAATACAATTGAAACTGAGCCTTTTAAAACCTCCCGTTCTAGCATCACCAGTTAAATTAATATCGCCATGTGTCCATAACGACTATGTTAAAGCTTTCAAGTCTTATTTAGATTATATTGGCTTTTTTATATTGTATGTGTAAGAGAAAAAATGTGTGTCATGCAGACAGAAAGATTACTCTGGAATCCGTAACAGACAGAGATTTTTTGTTAAAAAATTGTTTTTTATCTGTCTAAAAAAAAATCTCTTACACATACAATATAAAAAAGCCAATATAATCTAAATAAGACTTAAAAGCATCCTTATAAAACCCTCAAAATCTCCATACGACTTCATCTAACCCAAACATACCCTTTAGTCTCTTTCAAAACGCCGTAAAATCCTTTTAAAAGCATAAACAAGCAGATTTACTTAAATACTTATATATAACATTAGGTAAATATAAAACAAACATAATGGACCAGAACGTAAGGTTGATTATTGATCGCAAATGGAATCAGGTAATAATGTGTGGGCAGCGAAATAGTTCTGCCATTGTACACAATGTAATCTGGACGAGGATGTGTGAAGATACCTTTGCTCAGATGTGGGATTTAATGGGTAATTTAATAGAAGGAAAGAAAGAAAAAAATACGGGTTCTCATCAAAATAAAACAGCCTAGATACCCTTTCGACGATTTTTGTCACTCGAAAATCTAATTCCATTCTATGGTCTTAAGATTGACAATAAGACTTGTGTGATTTACAATTACATCAATTTTTAGTTTTCATGCAAATCATAAGGGTAATTAAGTACCTGATTAATGAGAGCAATGTGAAAGTGGACATATTATACAAGATAATATGCAATATTTTCTCTGAATGGGATAAGACAATGTAATAACAGTGGTGTGATAAAACAGCGGTGGACCTTGAAGGAAACTCAGAAAAGCCTTGCCGTGGAAATGTGGCGTTGGCGAAGAATACTTGGAATATCGTGGACTCAATTTAGAACCAACCAGTGTATTCTGCAAGAACTGGTAATCAAGCAGCGCCTGTCTTCCATCGTGTAAGCCCAATTTCTACGTATTTCAGGCATGTATCAAGACGTGGAGATGGCTGTGTTGGAGCGCGTTGAAGGCAAAAGACCTAGTCACAGATCGCCTGTCTTGAAGCGTAGTTAAGGCTTGAATCTATGATACTCTTTATAAGTGCACGAGGCAAGCACGGAACGTGAGCACTAGCGATGGATTGTCGAGTGTGCTACTATCGCTTAAGTGACGACCAAGACCACTCTGCCAATAGTGTATCGATGAAGAAATATATACGAATATGCCAGTGCAGAAAGGTAACCTGCGGCTTATGGTGAGAGTAGACTGCCGTGAGCAGTAATTAATCCTGCATTTATATGCAGGATTAATTACTGCTCACGGCATTCATAATACAAAGGTTTATATGCGTTCAATTTGAGTTTCGTTCACAGGTTACAGTGCCGTATCATCATTTCGGCCGAATAAAGTCCACTGCTGGACACAGGCCTCCCCCAAAGATCACCACAACCACCGATATGGATGTGTTGTGGGCTCATTGGGGGGTTTTGCCATAATCGCCACGCTTGGCAGGCGGGTTGGCGATTGCAGTTGAGTTGTTAATGTACTTGAAGGACGCTGCTGCCCATCCTCCGGCTAATCCCTTAGTCGACTTTTACGACACCCATGGGAAGAGATGGGGTGGTGGCATTCTGAGCCAGCACCACATATACATACATACATAGGCTGCACTAAAAGTATCGGGAATGGAATATTTCCACTGTTCCTGTCATATTAAAATCTTTTTAATTGAAAACTCCTTGGTTTTACAAATCGAATACCATTTATTTATTTAAAAAAAGATTCACGGTCTTGTCACAAGGTTTTGTCAAACTTGTTTAGTCATTGAGAAAATGGAATTGACTCGAGAAAATTCAAGAGCGATGATTTATTATGACTTTCGAAGTGGTTTAACACAAAAACAGTGTGTTGACCGGATGATTTCTGCATTTGGTGATGAAGCCCCATCCAAAACCACAATTTATCGCTGGTTTGCTGAATTTCAACGTGGACGTGTCAAGCTCAGTGATGATCCTCGTCAAGGTCGTCCAAAAACTGCAGTCACCCAAGAAAACGTTGATGCTGTGCGTAAGCTGATTGAGGAAGATCGACATGTGACATACCGCGAAATTCAGGCAACTTTAGACATTGGCATGAGTCAAATACAAATAATCTTGCATGAACAATTAGGTGTAAAAAAGTTGTTTTCCCGATGGATACCGCATTTGCTATGTGAAGAGCAAAAAGCGGCTCGCGTTACTTGGTGCGTCAGAACTCTCGAAAGATTCCACGCAGGATCCTCAAATGCTGTATACAACATCGTATCAGGTGACGAATCCTGGATATATGCGTAAGAACCCGAAACAAAAACCAGTCACGAGTTTGGGTGTTCGAAAATGAGTTAAAACCAACAAAAATTGTTCGTTCACGGAGTGTTGCAAAAAAAATGGTGGCCACGTTTGTCTCCAAAACCGGCCATGTTACGACTATTCCTCATGAGGGACAAAGAACGGTTAATGCAGAATGGTATGCTAGCATTTGTTTGCCACAGGTCGTTTCTGAACTCCGTAGAGAGAACTGCAACCGCCGCATCATCCTCTATCACGACAATGCGAGTTCTCACACCGCGCATAGAACAAAAGAGTTTTTAGAGCAAGAAAACATAGAATTATTAGACCATCCGCCGTACAGCCCCGACCTAAGCCCTAATGATTTCTATACTTTCCCTAAAATAAAGAATAAATTGCGTGGACAGAGATTTTCGTCACCTAAAGAAGCTGTGGACGCCTACAAAACGGCCATTTTGGAGACCCCAACTTCCGAATGGAATGGTTGCTTCAATGATTGGTTCCATCGTATGGAAAAATGTGTCAAATTTCGCGGAGAATACTTCGAAAAGCAATAAATACATTTTTAAATAGTAATGTTGTGTCACTTCCTTGATTCCCGAAATTTTCAGTGCCGCCCTCGTATATATATACACACCGTATAGTGGACACTGACTGGACTGTTCTATAAATGCAAAGTCGCTTTGCGAACTTGCTCAAAGTGTCTTTGAAGGAAAACATATTCAGAAAGGAGTCACCGAATAAAACTAAAGTGCCAGTGAGCCAGTTATATTTGTCGAAGGCTCGATGGCCAGGTGTGTAGTAAGAGCAGACGAGTAGACACTATAAGTCTCCAAACTTAGCGAACGATGTTAGCCATCTAGATTTACTGACGATTTAAAAATGCAGGTGCAACCTACGATCTCCGACCTCCATGAGTAGCGGCCTGCGGCTGTTGAACTAAGAGCAGTATGTCACCCGAACAGACCTGAAACAACTATCTGTGGACTACTTTCATAATTTATGAAGGGAACATGACAAGATGGGGTTCATCAACAAAATCAATAACCGGCGATAATTGATAATCAAACATTTAAGATTTAATGTACCTAAAGTATGAAATTCATGTGGTGATAATACGAAATTAAGAATATAGCTTCACCAGAATTGCTAAAAGGTGACTAAGGGACTCTTGACCAGAGGGATGGGCAACTTACGACGCAAGGCATGTAACCGGTCAGCTTATCGGGGGGATTTGGGTCATCAGTGGACATTTTTTGAGCGATGTGATGATGACAGATAGTTCAAAATGGACGCGCAATGGACGCGTTCTTGAATTGAACCAAAGACAATAAGAACTTCCTTCAGCGGTTTTACAGTTTTGCATGCAATACGCAACATTAAATCAGCTGCTTTTAGTTATATATGACTTTCCTTTATTTTTAACTTTTTTTAAACTTCACACTATGATTTATCCTGTGTCGTGGGTGCGTTTACAGACACAAATTCCACACACAATACGCCCAGACCCGGAACAACTACGTGCAGATCATACAAATATATGTATCCGTGCGGGAAACGAACCCGCGACCCGGAGAGCAGCAGCTGACTGTATCAGCCACTGCACCAACCATGCCAACAAACTGAAATGATGACGACAATTCAATTGATTGATTTCAAGATGGTTTTTGGAAAAACCCATTTCGAACCCAGTTACGAAAGATATCGATTTGCGCCTTTTATTCATGTAGGTACCCTTGATATTTGTTCCGTGGGTACAACCCGCGACACGTCGCGTAGAAAACTAAATGCTTAGCCACTACGCCTCTCGTGCCGTAGTCGTGCGGCAAACTTCGGTTTACCTCATCCGTCCATCTTCGCACATCCACGCCCCAAACTGTCACCTGATACTTTGAATATGGCATTTAAGTCGTGTGTCTGTTTTACTACATTATAATAAACTAAAGAGGTTCTTGGAATTGATGACAATATTGGTGTTTGCAACATCAATATTTATTTTTAGATTTCAATAGTGGGTTCTGTTGCTAGGGCACCGATTTGATTAGTGAAATATAGTAACGATAATCACCATCGTCAGTAAGGAGGTCCACTGTTGAAGAAAGGCTTTCCCCATAGATTTCCACTAGGACCGGCCACATGCCGCCCGCATCCGATGTCTTCCAGCTATCCTCATCAAGTCGTTTGTCCATTTTGTTGGACGCCGCTGCATTTTCCGGTGCGTGGACTTCCCTCATCTTCTTCTTCATCTTCCCTCGTGTACAAAAAATGCATGCGGTATCCGTTCCCCAAATGAACGGCATCAGTGAGGATCAGTTTATAGAGTTTAATACAGCGAACCGACCCAAATATTTCTGCGCAGGCGAAGAGTGCCATGGTCCGTTCCCAAGATCGGTACCGGCTATAACTCCACATATAGCACCACTCCATCTCCTTTCATGGATGTCGTAAAAGCGACTAAGGTACTCTAAACGGCAGCATTCTGTCTGTGGAACGGCAGCTATACTGCTCACCAACCCGCCTGTCAAGCGTAGTGAATGCTGGCAAATTCCGGACGATGACAAAATTATGTCACAGGGCATGAGACCGGTCGTTGTGGAAATCTATAGAGGCCTTTGTACGGTAGTGGACATTCTTTGGCCTAGTATGATGATATCCCTAATTGACCCCGTTCGCTATGCCATCTGAAATATAACCACGGACCGAACGTGGAGTTAAAATATTTTTTACTGTTATTGCCTCACTATCGCGTTCCGTGCGTGGAATTATTCCACACGAGTTAGCCCTTATCTCTGAAAATTCTATTAGAAATAAAACATAAAAAGTTTTATTGAGTAACAGACAAAAACAATGTTTTTTTTTCTTAAAAAACGTTGCCCCACACTAGGATTTCTCCTGTGTCGTGGGTGCGTTTACAGACATGAATTCCACACATAATATACCCAGACCCGGAACAACTACCTACAGATCGTACAAATATTTGTTCCGTGCGGGAATCGAACCCACGACCCGAAGCGCAGCAGTCGACTGTATCAACCACTGCACCAACCATGCCGTCAATTAGCATAAAGTTTTACAGGAATATTTAACTTTACAATCACCATCCAGTAGAGTTCTCTAAACATTCAATAAGCTAACTAAAAGTCCAACCAATAATCTTAACTTTAACTTGACTTACAACCAACAAATATTTATGGCCAGCCTAATTCTCACGAGATTTTTTATACATTACACATACATCACGACTAACGAATAGGAAATGGTCATGTAATAAAAAAGGCAGAAGTATAATTTCAAACAAATAAATATAATTAAGAAAAGTGGTCCATAGTGGTATTTGCTCTGTTTTCGTAGTTTAAAAGCAGTTATTGCATTCAATTATTTCCGCACATCATAAATTATATGTACAGTTTCTCAACCTTGCGCATGCGCAGATGTCGACCGAGAAGGGAACACTACTTTGCATTTTGTGCAGTGTTTCAGTTAGTCTGAACTACTAATGTTTGGAGGTGACGAACGCATTGTAGTGCCATCGGCCTAGTCCTGGGTAGCACTACAACTGCTATGGGCAAAGGTGACGTTCACCGTCAGATGAATTACTTGCTCGTCTCGTCGAGAGGTTGCATATAAATACCTAATCTGTTTGCGTGATCTAGCTTTGTATTTTTTAAGTAAACGGTGCTCCGCGTTCTGTTTTCTCCTGTATCATGGTATTCATAATTTTAGCCGAAGGACGTCCACTGCTGAACAATGGCCTCCCCTATAGATTTCCACAATTGTGTCGCAATTTTGGGGCTTTGCTTACTAGCACACCACGCTTAGCAGGCGAACTCGTGAACGTAGTATGGCCGCTGTTCCACATAGGGACGCTGCTGCCCATCCTTCTGGTTTAGAGTCATGTATCCAGATGGCATGATGTAATATTCTTAATTCAAATTCAAATTATTTTATTTCGGATAACAAGATTAATGAGGACACCACACGGAATAGTAAAATCGCGTTATTATTAGCAGCGACTGAATCCACGGCACGTAGCACAGGAAACCAAGCCACTCAACAACATTTCGTACTTTTCGTATTTTATACACTTTTTATTGGATTTATAGGTTTCTTGACATGTAATTTATCAAAAATTACTTTTTATACATACATTTTTGTATTTGTAACATTTTTTGACATTTGGGAACATTTCAATTATAATAAAAATAAATCTGTAGATAAAAATAAAATATTCTATATGACAGACTAACGTGTTGGTGGGGGCAGTTTGTTGCGTCATTTCTTCTCCCCAGCTTAAACAATAGGAAGCCGTGAAGGGTGAGCTTATATTGGTGCTTTCTAATGTTGACGTTCATAAAAACTGTTTGTTTTAGTCTATTGTGAATACACTATTATTTTATTTCACTGCAAGAATCTTGTACGGGCGAAATAACTGATACTTCTGTCTATTTATATTATGATACGTTCTCAAACCAGGTGACATGTTCAAATGTCACCTCAACGGCTATTTAGTAATAAATGTCGGTTTATGGCTTATTAATGTGTATTAGAGGATTTTATGGTCGTTTTAGAAGAGATGTGTGTTAATAGTGACGTTGTGGTGTTATTTAGTGGTCAAGGGATGTGGGCTGTGGTTATTCTTTTTTAGCAAATTGATGTATGGTTGATCTCTTGACTTATTTGTATTGATTTATCTAGCTGGAGTGGTAAGATGGCTGAGGTAATCGATTAGATCTGATTAAATAACTATGCTTCTAGTCTGTTGCGGGATTTAGCAGGCGTCCTGAAAGTCTAGCTTGTTTTTTTATTTGCCTTTTGATTAATTACCATATTGCTCATTGAGCTATTATGTATTATGAGAAGTCTATGGTCTTAAAATAACATGGTAAATCTTACAATATTGTGCGTACAAACTTACATTTGCGGTTGGAATGTTTGAGAGAACATGTTTTTCAACAACGATTTTAGGTTTGTTCTTGGTATAAGTTATTGGTACAAGACCGAATCCAACAATAGACTATATATTCAGTAATTTCGGAACCCTCTCCACGCGATTTCATCTCGCACTTGACCGGTTTTTTGTGTGAGAACCTCTATTAAACAAAAGAGACAAATCCTCAATCTCCAATCTGAAGGTTTTGGATTAGATTCATTATTAATATCGGCCGTTGGTGATGTGTGGTGATATCGCCGCAATGGAATGGGACATCGTTATGAAGTGCGGAGTCTCCTCTAGTACGTAGTAGATGATAGCTCAATGATATTGCTATACTTATCTACCAGCACTGTCAGTTTCATTTTTAAAGAAGCTGGTCATGCGCATTATTCCATCATGGCCTTGATTTGAAAGTTTACTATCATTTCGACCGAATAAAGTCCACTGCTGGACACATGCCTCCCTCAAAGATCACCACAACGTCCGATATCGGTGTGTTGTGTGCTCATTGGGGGTTTAGCTATAATCACCACGATTGGCAGGCGGGTTGGCGATCGCAGTTGAGTTGTTAATGTATTTGAAGGACGCTGCTGCCCATCCTCCGTCTAATCCCTTAGTCGGCTTTTACGACACCCACGGGATGAGATGGGTTAGTGCTATTCGTAGCCGGCACCACACGGCATGAAACACTGGCGGAAAGTTTACTAGTGTCATAAGTATTCATCTATTTTACACAGGAGTATGACGAGTTGAGCAAGTCATTCGCCTGGTGGTAAGCGTGACGCCTGCCCATCACAATTGTCATGCAAGCCAGGACTAGTCCCGCGAGGCACCACACTGTGCGCGTCACCTCCAGACGTAAAGTTATTTAGTCTTTTATTACCAGTAATGTCACTAGCTACAGTTCCTTTCTAGCCAGAGCACAGTAATGTCTAGAGTTTAAACACTACTGCTTAGCGGCGAATATCTGGTACCGGAGTGGTACTTAGTCGGCCTCTTACAGCTTACTGTAAGCAAGGTCTCTGACCTACCAACAGTGAATCTAATTAGAATTATTACAGTTAATAGACGGGTCGTTATTTTGTTATTTTAAAAACATTGCCCCACACTAGGATTTCTCCTGTGTCGTGGGTGCGTTTACACAAACAAAAAACAACAACACACACACAACGTGTGACAAATTCCACAGACAATACACCCAGACCTGGAACAACTACCTGCAGATCGTACAAATATTTGTTCCGTGTGGGAATCGAACCCACGACCCGGTGCGCAGCAGCCGACTGTATCAGCCACTGCACCAACCGTGCCGTCTATCTTGTCGTGCCGTGGTCGTCTTGTTGCGAAATGCACTCCGTCACTACGTTTCAATATGATGTTTGTTTTTTGTTTGTGGGTGTTTTTTATTGACTTGCGAATATGTCTGTTGGGAAATCTCTACGAGATCGAATCAGAAATTAGGAGATCCGTAGAAGAACTAAAGTTGTCGACATGGCTGAAAGGATTATTAAACTGAAGTGCCAATGGGCAGGGCACATTGCTCGTAGAACTGATGGCCGTTGGGGCACAAAGGTTCTCGAATGGAGACCGCGCACCGGAAAACGCAGCGTGGGACGACCTCCAACGAGGTGGACAGACGACCTGGTGAAGGTTGCTGGGAGTCGTTGGATGAGAGCGTCATGTGACCGCTCTTTGTGGAAATCTAAGGGGGAGGCCTTTGTTCAGCAGTGGATGTCCTGTGGCTGATATGATGTCTGTTGGGATCACAGAATAAATAATGTTATTATTTTTGAATGGAACATGTATTCTACAAATTAGATATGCTTTGTGATAAATAGCTATGCATTATGAACTTGAATTAACTGTACAGTAATTTTAATTGACGTGCTTATATTGATATCGTCATCATCATATCAGCCATAAGACGTCCACCGCTGAACAAAGGCCTCCCCCATAGATTTTTACAAATGCGTCGTCATTTTGGTGGAATTTGCCAGTACACACCACGCTTGGCAGGCAGGTTGGTGAGCGCAGTATGGCTGCTGTTCCAAAGAAGAGGAGGCACTGCTGCCCTTCGCTCTAGTTAGTCTCTTAGTCGCCTTTTACGATATCCATGAGAGGAGAAAAGAAAGGAGATGGAGTGGTGCTATATTCTTGAGCCGGACACCACACGGTCAATTTTGATATGCAAGCATTATTTAATTGACATAGTTTGTTGTACATGTGTTGTTACCTTGCAGTGCTGGCTAAGAAATAGCGCTTCCCCATCTCATCACGTGGGTATTGTAAAAGGCGGGCAGGGCATTAGCAGGAGGATGGGCAGCAGTGTCCTTCGAATCCATCTACAACTCAACTGCGATCGCCAACTTTTATGCCAAGCGCGGCGATAATGACAATACGCCCCAATGAGCACACAACCCAAACCAGCTGGGTCTTTTTTGGCTGTAATGATGAAAGAACATTGATAAGTATTTTTTATCATTGCAACTAATATACGTATTCTAATATTTCATTAATAAGTATTCACATTATTCTATGTATATATACATATGTAATATATTTCTTTCTTTAAATTTAAAATTGTTAGAATGATACACGTTACCTGTTTAATAAAAATAATTTAAATTAGGTATTATATTTATGGCCATGAATGTAAACCAAAAATAATGAAATTAAACCGACTCGTCAATAAATTCTTACACCAAAACTGTAGATAATAATTCTTTATAATATAGGAATTCATTTATATTTATGGTTTTAGTGTCCGTCCGTCTGTCCGTCCGATCGTAACTTTTAACGTTAATTATCTATCAGAATCGCGTTTACTGCTGTTATTAAATATATAAAATAATACTTCATTATAATTGGGCTCGTATTTCATTCTTAAATCAGTTTTATTTGTGGGAATGTGATATTATTAACGCCATGACCTTTAACGCCTAATAGGTTCTTATCATAGATACGATCTTCATTTAATATTTGCGACACATTTATTTATTCTTAGGGTTCCGCACGTCCGAAGGAAAGAAAACGGCGGGACCCTTATAGGATCACTCGTGCGTCTGTCTGTCACAGGCAATTTACTCCGAATCTACTGGACCGATTAATTTGAAAGCTGGTACACATGTGGATTACTTACTATCTCCTATTAAAAAGAGTAAAGTAGTTTCTTGCCTGTTCTTCTCCATGGGAAATCAACACCTTGGAACGCGACAGCTAAAGTCTTGACTATTCATTAGTGCCTGTAAATGGTTTAGTAGTGGAGTACTAATATTTTAGTAACACTAGTATTTTAGCAATTAATTATTTAGTTTGAAATATCGTGAATCTCTGAATTTGATCTTCATCTCCTTACGTATAAAAAATACAGCCTAGGGACCAGACGAGCCAGCCATGCACCTGTTGGTAATCTTGACGCTTGCACATATGCTAACGATATTAGCAATTATATACTTTGATATCACTATTCGTAGAGGTTCTTTAAAATGCCAAAGAATGCCTTAAGCCGATGCGGTCACAAGAATTTCATTAATAACGGTTGGAACCGGGTGAACACACCCCGTGTGACTTACAGCGTAAAGTGTCCACTAATAAGAGTCCACTCATTGATTATTCATAAACAAAAAACAACAAAATTATAATATTTATATCTTATGTAAGGAATTTTTACTGGCCTATATATTACGGAAGCTCAGTATGGGGCTCTTAGTCGACTACTGTGAAAGGTTACATGAAATAGAAGTTACAGAAGGTAAACTACGTAATATGCGTGGTGACAGATTCCAAACGGAATAAAAATATAGTTCTAACGATTTTTAAATTCCAATTCAAAAGATTTTTATTCATATAAACCATTTACGGGCGCTTATGAATAGTCAGAATGTAGTTGCATGGTTCCAAGAAGTTGGTCCTATGGAGAAGAACCGGCAAGAAACTCCATAGTCACTGTTTGAAAATTATTTTAAAATGTTACATACATTGCAATATAGTAGCATAAAGTTATGTGAGAATAATGTACTGCTAGTGTGAAATAGATGAAGTAAAACAATAATAAAATTGGTGAAGTAAAATCATTTCATTAAACAAGATTACATGGCAGTAAGGATTGACCGGTCCCACATGACGGCACCCGTTCACGAGCTTGACGCATGCATCGGCGTCGCTCAGGTCAACCACATTGCAGGGAACTTAACGGCCCGATACACGACGCCACCATCAGCAAGACATTTTAGTGACATGACAGACTCATACTGCCAAACAACAGGCAGTTATAATTCATAGATGTAGACTACATGATACTCACATTTGCCGTATAAAATATTAATGTCACAGAACTATACAAATTTTAAGAATAAGTGCAATGAGTGAAAAGTGTAATGAGTGCAGTTCGGTTTAACCTATGTTTAGTCCAAACAATCATAGACCAAGGACTCGAATTCTTCTAAAATGTTTTCGTCCTGGCTGCAGAAATTAATCTTCGCCACCAGAGAATGCTTGTTTGATGTTTGTTTGGTCAAAATGGGCTGACCGTACAGCATTGATGAATGAATGAGATGTGCAGTATTAAAAAAATTGAGAAGGAATGCTCTAGCTCTAAACAAACTATCTCTATCTTCTTTGAGTAAACGCATCTTGACATACCCTGTGTGTTCGGGAGCTTGTTTTGCACGCAGTATAGAATTGAACTACTGTACTTCTCTGTTTAGTGGAGTTAATGTCTTCATACACGCCTATAAAACAAGTAAAATGCATATATTTTATGACTATATTGGTTCCCGGTAGCATTTGAATTAATTTCATATGATATGAATTAACGATTTTTTGTTATTAATGATAGTGATAAAGATTTTAAATGGATGTGTAATTGAAATATTTTTGAATGTCATAAATGACTGTCCAAAATGAAGAAAACACATTTTTATAATACACATGTATGTATATTATATATATTTTTAACTTATTTTTTACGAGTTCACACACTAGGATTTCCCCTGTATCGTACAGACATAAATTTCACATAAACAAACATCCAACTCCGAAACAACTGCCTATAGATCATCCTTATGAGTCATGTAAACCACATTTTAGAAAATTCACCATAATATTACCTCTACCGAGTATGTACATTTTTAATATATGTCTGTTTGTTAAGAAAACCCCAATCTATTTGTAAAAGCAAATGATATTTTTCCTCGCAACACAAGACGTGGCAACGGCTCTTCCTAGATGTAGCTCCAAAACAGCGTTATTTGATAGAAGCTGTTAAGTCATGTGCAAAAAGTGTTTTAATAAATTGATCTGGATATACAAAAACGACCCGGATACAATAAAAAAATAATTAAAGACACGGTTGGTGGAGAAAATGGTGTACTCTCTGAATGAGCGGTTCCAGTAATATTTAATTTGGAAATAATGATTATGAATGAATATTACCAGTGATGACATATGGAACAGAGACATGGTCACTCACTGTGGGCCTCATAAGAAAGCTCAAAGTCACTCAGTAAGCTATGGAGAGAGGTCTGCTTGGTATTTCTCTACGAGATCGAATCAGAAATGAGGAGATCCGTGGAATAACTAAAATTGCCGACATAGCTGAAAGTATTAGTAAATTGAAATGGCAATGGACGGGCACATAGTTCGTAGAACTGATGGCCGTTGGGGTAAAAAGGTTCTCTAGTGGAGACCGCGCACCGGAGAACGCAGCGTGGGGCGACCTCCAACGAGGTGGACAGTCGGCCCGGTGAAGGTCGCTGGGAGTCGTTGGATGAGGGCGGCAAGTAATCGCTCGTTGTGGATATCTAAGGGGGAGGCCTTTGTTCAGCAGTGGACGTCCTGTGGCTGATATGATGATTATGAATATAATTTATAATGTAAATAGCTTTAATTTAAAATTGTGATTTATATGACGTGCAGTATACTCGTAATATTGAATTATCGTTTTTATATCTAATTATATGTATTTGTTCCTAACTTCTACATGCCAGTTAGGCATAATAGATTATATGTACTCACTTTTGTAAAATGACATCTGTATAAACTCTATTATTAGTGAATAAATTGACTATGATTATTTTTTTACTATCGAACCCGCGACACATAGCTTAGAAAGCCAATTGCTTATCCACGGCGCCAACCATGCTATCTCTTGATTTTTTATATTGCTTAATTTTTTTATCGCATTCGGTGCCATTGATACTTACGATTTTTTTAGAAGTAATTAAAGTTTAATCAATGCTTGCAATGCAACAAAAAACTATTAAAAATCGTTATTGATTATTTAATTCATCCTCAGTTTCATGATCTTCAAAGTCAAATATTTTGATTTCAACTTATAAAACATCAGAATTTAAGTTGCACGGTTCCTATTAGTTGATCCTATGGAGAAAGCCGGTAAGAAACTCCATTGATACTCTTATGGCCGAATACTCAAACGCCATTTAACGTTGAGTCCCCGCTTAAACGATTTGAGGCGCCCGGTTTTGTACGAAAAACCGGTTTCTCAAATCGTTTAAGCGGGGACTCAACGTTAAATGGCGTTCGAGTATTCGGCCGTTAAAATAGGTAATTGAGATTTTAATGTTGATTGATACAAATGATGGTGCCAGAAGCCTCCCAGATTGCCACTACGACCGGTATGGGTTTGTGCTGTGTGCTCATTGGGAGGTTTTTGTCATAATCGCCACGCTTGGCAGACGGGTTGGCGATCGCAGTTGAGTAATAAATATACTCGAAGGACGCTGCTGCCCATCTTCCGGCTAATCCAATAGTCGCCTTTTACGACACCTACGGGATGACATCTCATCCCACAGGTAGTGGTATTCTTAGCCGGCACCACAAGGCACTTCAAACTACAATAATATCTAATGATAATTTATTTGCCATGGTAGTTAACGGCTGACCAGTCCCGAAAGATGGCGTCCGTTCACGAGCATGACGCTCAACCATATTGTATCCAACCTAACGACCACACAACAGTGCCACTAGCAAGACATTTTAGTGAGCATGACAGACCAATACGGCCAGGCAAAAGACGCAGCATAACGTCAATTAAATATTTAAATAATAAGTTCCATTTTTTTTATAACACGTTGCCCCACACTGGGATTTCTCCTGTGTCGTGGGTGCGTTTACAAACATGAATTCCACACACAATACACCCAGACCCGGAACAACTACCTGCAGATCTTACAAATATTTGTTCCGTGCGGGAATCGAACCCGCGACCCGGAGCGCAGCAGCCGACTACATCAACAAATGTTATTATTAGAATGACGCGTCAATTAAACATTTAAATAATAAATTCCATTTTTAAATTTTATTATTAGAATGACGGTTTAGGTATATTAAAGGACAAAGCAAAAATCTTCTGGCATCCGTTTACGTCTAGCAATAAACTTAACACTTAAAACTGATAGTGATTTTATTAAAATAATGACCTCAACAGTGACAATAATATACCTCTTATATTTACAATATGTACGACCATTCCTACAAAGGTATATAACAATTGCACATTAGCAAATGAGCGATTCAATTGACGATACTCACACAAACTATGTCTATGTAGGCATATGTTTAGTGTTGCCATAAATCCCCCTTAAACGGGACTGTTATCATATTTCACTATCGAGTCCCGTATTGCAATTTGTTCCGTTTTCTTCATAATACGCGTAAACAAGGCGATGTTGTTACGATCTTTTGATTTTATTCGAGTATCAATCAATTTCGCATTTACTTTATTGATTATTATAATAATATGAGAATAAATAATTGCCTGCACATACAATTTTTCTTTGTTTTATTTTTTGTACAAGCGTCCGCACTAGCCAGAATTAGCTTGTAGCTAAATGTTCGGTGAGGTTAAGCAACTCTCAGCGCGGCTAGCCTAAAGATGGGTAACCGCATAGTGGTATTTGAAAAGAGTGTCACCGTCCTTCAGAAGGCACGTAAAGTCGTAAGTTAAGCCAAGTCTGATGTCTTTGGGTAGCTAGAACGACTCTAGCACAAGGATGACCACTAACCACACACAAAATAAGATGAAGACCATAATGCGGATGGTAGTATATTCTGGCACTCTAGTACGGTTTATTGATGTTCTTATCTAACCTAACCGAAATAAGGTTGGCCACTAAGATGTTTTTATAAGTTAAGATACGTTGCCCGCGCTCTACGATGGTGACATGAAAGCAAGGTAATTGCCCGGAGTTCATTTAGTCATGCACCGACCAGTGTCGCGGCTCGACGTTAACCATAAGCGTAATTCAGCAACATATTGCGAAAAAAATATGCTATCTTGTGTTTATAGACGATGCACGAAGTATACTGCAACTGTGAGAGAAACAGACATTAACAAATAAATACGTAACGTAAATCGATATTGTTTATAAAAATAGTACTTTGTTTTATTTTTATTGCGCGGCCTAATGGCCGGCGCGCTCCGTTCTGTAGTGCAATAATCTTCGTGTATGGCGCATCTATTTGTAAAATGTCATTGGTTGGCCACTTACCACATGAAAATAAACATAAAAGATTAACGAAGCAAAAACGTCCCGTTTTATTTCCTGGCAATTATGGCTAGCCTACATATATTTCACACATGCATAACTCAGTCGGTAATGCACACATTTACGCAACTCATTTTGCCATACGTAGCGCACACGTAAGCACTTGTCATACATAATGTATGTAGCACACATAGACACAGTAACTAGGAGTTTAATTAAACAATTTAGAATCCAAAAAGTGTATGTAACAGGATGCTTAGCATTGTCTCATTGGTCGAAATGTTTTTTCCACAATGGGTGCTCATTGAGTTCTTTGAATTGCCCCCGTGACCAATGGAGCTGGTTCTGTCAATAAATTTTGACAGCCCAATAAAAATCATTATTGGTTGACCTCTCTGGTATGTTAGGGTTAGGCTACAATGGTTGATACTGTGTTTGAATTATAAATAGTGGTAGATGTGTGTTGACCGTCGTGACTGTAATAGTTCGTTAAATAATAATTGTGTTTAGACATCCTATCTACTGGTCCGTGCGGTATCCAGATTAAGAAAGAAAGACACATTTATTTGTTGCAAATATGAGACACAATAGATTAGGCACTAATAGTAGCGCACAGCGAGGCTTTGGGGATCCTTTAGAATCCTCCCCGAGAAGTGCCTGGGAGGCGACCTTTTCACAGCCGCCTTCCGTATGCTAGAGGGTGACCGCTTTACAGTCATCCCCTCCGTGATGTGTCTAAAGGCGCGGCACCAATGGGCAGCTCTGGCGTGGTCGTACGAGGATCTGGAGCCTCTTCAGTGCCGAAGATGACCACTCCAATGGTTTTAGTCGGTAGGATACCCCTTCGCCCTTCCCTGGGTGAAGGAATTCATATAGAAAAAAAAGTAGTAATAGTAAAGTTACACAGTATATCTCACGGTTGCACCAAACAGGTATCCAGTTCAGCATGTGCCAGGCAGCTGGTGCCAGGCGCTGGTTTTCAATTGGAACCCAGTTTGAAGGTGACACACGGACCCCAAACAGAGTACACGACCTTACCGTGCGAATGTTGCGTTGTAATTTGTGTTTTGTGTATAGTGTATCTTGTACAGAATGACTGTATTGCACTTCAAGTGGAGTCAGTTCAGTGATAAACAGGGGACAAAATAAAAAAAACCTGGTACTTACAACTTTCATAGATATTAGTTTTTCTCTTGACGTATATTTGAGTACAAACGCGTCATCGGTAAAACAGTGCTCGACTCTGTTCCGTCGACTAGTAGAAGCATTAAGCATATAAGAATCAAGAATATAGCACCACTCCATCTTCTTCCGTGGATGTTGTAAAAGGCGGCTAAGGGTCTCTAAATCTGACCATCCATCACATCCCAGCAGCATCTCTTCTGTGGAACAGCAGCCATCGCTCACCAACCCTCCAAGCGTGGTACTAGAAATTTTCCCCCAAAGTTAACCACAAAATGTAAATGATGGTTTATGGGGGAGGCCTTTGCAAAGCAGTGGACCTCTTTTGGCTGATATGGTGATGACACGAGCCATACTGGGTGATACTCTAAAAAGGTTCTCGAATGGAGACCATGCACCAGAATACTCGGTGTGGGATAGCCTCCAACGAGGATTCGACAAACAACCTGGTGAAGGAAGCTGGCATGTAACCCGTCGGTGGGGGAATCTATAGGGAGGCCTTATTTCAGCAGTGGACGTCCTTTGGCTGATATGATGATGATAATGTTCGAAAAACCTAACATGATATAACATAAGTGAAAAGTAGTATCTTAGAATGTTCAGATACATAATTTTAAAAAGATGGGAATTTGTTTGATGATTGATGATTCATGGGTTTATTGTGTGTAGAATTTGTGCCTGTAAACGCCCTCACGATACAGGAGAAAAGCCAGTGTGGGGCAAAGTAAAAAAAAAAAAAACCTATAGTTGCCGGTCGCTTTAGTAGGCACTGGAACAGCCTGCACTTAAGTGCATGTGTGTATACCTACTAACATAGCAAATAAGGTATCTTATACTAACATACTCTTGTATCTTGTTTCTTTCAAATTTGTACCTGATTGTTGTGTAACTTTATGGATGTGAAGGACTGAATGAAATGGTTTATTATTGTCTACATGTTTCTCTATTACACGGGTTTGTACGGGGAACCCGGTCTTTTGATAGGCTTACGCGGGGACATGGGTCCAACACGCAGAGGCCCTTTAGAGAATTTTAATCTAAAATGTAATGGGACACCAACCGGGGACTCTCCATAGCTGCACTATAAAATGAAGTCATGGATTGTCCCCGGTGCTGTAAGGCTATTGTATGAGATGGAAACTATAAACGATAAGGTCTATTGCAATGAGTGTTACATGGAATAAAAAGACTAATAAATACGGGAACAACGGCGTCTGCCTTTCCACCTTGAACGTGAAATTCTGTGGCAGACGGTGACTCGCCACTCACAAGATGGGCCCCCTAAATGGCCACTACACTACACTACACTACAGGCGAAAGGGAGCAACACCGGTGTGAGCGGCTCGGAGTGTAGAGAGGGAGAGGAGAGGGAGGAGAGCGCGTCTTGAAGACTTGGAGCGGGTTTCCCCGTTATTACGCCATTAGACAGTTCCACCCCCGAGCATATAGTTCTGGCGGCCTCCCTATGATCGGCCTCATTATTATTATATTATTATTATTATTAAATATTAATTTGCTGTATGTCACTTAACAAGACTATTCAAGTTACAGTTACAGAAATTAACACTACCTACCAAAACTTCTCTAAATACCCAGAAGCAGCTGTAGTGCGCACGTGTGTCCTAGAGCTAAGCGACAGTAAAGTCATAGCGTAGCATTCGATACACGCGCTTCAGTTTAGTGGCAGGCAATCATGTGCCGCGGGTAGCATAATAACGTTAAGGATTGTGTTGCACTGAAATATAGCACAGCTCGGAAATCTCTTCGTAAAATTTTGTTAATAGTTGTTACTCGAAGTCAAAGTTTTTTATTTCAAGTAAAACAAATATTGGCACTTATGAAACGTCAGAATTTAAGTTGCACGGTACCAAATAGTTGATCTCGAGGAGAAGAGCCGGCAAGGAACTCCATGGATACTCTTTTAAAGAAAGTTGGGGATTACAATGTTGATTGTATAGGTACACATGATTGTAAAACATATACAGAGAAAAAATGTAGGTTAATGTGTAAAGATGAAACATACCACAATAATATTATAGTAATGAATTTGCCGTGGCAGTTAACGGCTGACTAGTCCCAACAGACGGCACCCGTTCACGAGCATGACGCATGCATCAGCATCGCTTAGCTCAACCATACTAGAAAGAACTATACCGTGTTGTGCTGGCTAAGAATACCATCACCGCATCTCTTCCCGTGGACGTCGGACGAGTATATTTATAACTCAACTGCGATTGCCAACCCGTCTTCAAACGTGGCGATTATGGTAAAACCCCCAAAGAGCGCATAACACAAACCTATACCGGTCGTTGTGACAATCTTTGGGGAGGCTTCTGTCTAGCAGTGGACGTTTTTCGGCTGAAATGATGATGTTCGGCCCAGTGGTCATTCTTCATGAACTTCCTCCGTCCCGGGTAAGGACGCAGAGGCATGCCAGACTCCTACCGGCTAATAACACTGGGGTGGGTCGTCGTATGATCACACTAGAGGGCGCGTGTATTCTACACTTATATTATTTCTGTTCGGGTGACGAACTGCCCTTAGTTCATCGCTCGCAGGTCGCGGCTCATTATCCTGGATATGCTGGTAGCTTACCGTCGATGCATTATAAAATACATCGTTTAATCTATTTAACCTGAACAATATACATAATGTTGTAAACATTTTAATTACGTTGTAAAAATTCTAATATCGCTAGTCATCGCTTCGCTCTCACTACAGCACATACCTCAGCCATCCAATTCAAAGGATAGCAGACACTGTGATACGCAATTAAATTTCTAACTTTCCTTCCTAGAAACAAAAACAATTCGGACATTTAGTTCATTTGAATATTACTTGTTCCTAAAATATATAGTGGAACAAAGAAAACTAGTGACATAAAGTTTTTTTTTTTACTTTACTCTTGCCACAGAACATAACAGATAAATAAAAATTCCATGTTCTGTGGTTATGACATGAAATTAGAAGTGTGAATATAAACTGATCCAGTTTATATTTGTTACTTACATTTTTTTTCCATTTCGGCCGAATAAAGTCCACTGCTGGAAACAGGCCTCGCTCAAAGATCACCACAACGACCGATATCGGTGTGTTAAGTGCTCATTGGGGGGTTTTGCCATAATCGCCATGCTTGGCAGGCGGGTTGGCGATCGCAGTTGAGTTGTTAATGTATTCGAGGGACGCTGCTGCCCATCCTCCGTCTAATCCCTTAGTCGGCTTATACGACACCCACGGGATGAGATGGGTTGGTGCTATTCGTAGCCGGCACCGCACGGCACGGTTGTATTTGTAAAACAAAGTATAAAAAAAGGATTTTAGTCAAAAAATACCCCGCCCGAAGTTTATTTTGGCCTTCTCAGAGGTTGTCATGTAGCGAAATAATAAAAACAAGTTTTTATGTTTCCCTCGTATGTTCATATGTGTGCGATTTAAACGAATCAAAAGTCAGATTTTTATGATTCTTTCTTCATCGGCGTAATCTGTGTAAATATGGGAACGTTCTAGTATATAAATAACGTCAAGGCATCCTCAAGATGATTTCGGAGTCCGCGCAGTGCTAGAGAGACTCGTCCGGCTTCATGTGACGAGATGACGATAATTGTAATTTGAATCAGAATTTTATGGATTATGCAATAAGTACTATCATAGTTTTAAGGCCTTTGATTCTAAGAATATTATGGACAAATACTAAGTCTGAAAATGTTAATGTATTTATTTATGATATAAAATATTCAGGTAGGGACCGCTTTTATGTCCGGACTTATATATATAACTAGCTGGGACCCGCGGTTTCACCCGCGTTTAATTTAAAAGGCATTTAGAGTAATTCGACATAGACACTTAACATAGAACATATATAGTGGATTTCAAGGGTTTTATATTTTTTGCGCGGAACCCTAAGTTATTCCTTATAACATCAGCTATCTGACAGTGAAAGTCCCGTCAAAATCGGTCCAGCCGTTTCGAAGATTACCCGGAACAAACAGACAGACAGACAGACCGACAGACGGACAGACCGACAGACGGACAGACTGACAAAACATTTTTTAATAGTTTTTTTGTTAAATGTAGCGTACATACTTTCATATGCATTTAGTAAAAAGCTGTTATTATTACTAGTCTAAGTATCACCATTTCAACAATCACTAAACAGAAAATAAGGTCCGAAAATTACCAGTAACACTTGCGATGATCGCGTATAGAATAGATAATTCAATATAATTTGTATTATCATTCGTTATGGGTAACCGTATACTTATTCTTAAGAAAGTCAGTTTTATTATACTAATGGCTACAAGCTTGTTGTAACTAGCAGGGTGGGCAGAGCTAAGAGTGAGTTTAAATGTCCTAATTTCACAATACACGACCGGAATATGCGTTACATACTTTGTTATATCATCATTTCGGCCGAACAAAGTCCACTGCTGGACACAGGCCTCCCTCAAAGATCACCACAACGACCGATATCGGTGTGTTCTGTGCTTATTGGGGAGTTTAGCTATAATCGCTACGCTTGGCAGGCGGTTGGCGATCGCAGTTGAGTTGTTAATGTATTCGAAGGACGCTGCTGCCCATCCTCCGGCTAATCCCTTAGTCGCCTTTTTCGACACCCACGGGACCACCCATTCCAGGGTTGGTGCTATTCGTAGCCGGCACCACGCGGCATTGTTATATCATATAATATTTATTAAGAGATTGGGCCTGATGTGCCCATCCCGTGGGTGTTATAGAAGGCGACTTAGGGAATTTCGAACCCGGAATGATACGCATCATTAAGCACTTTGGTTTACACGCAGGTGGTGGGTAAACCACCAACACTAGTATATCCCAGGAGGGTTGGTGTCAGGCAAGCGACCGACTATGAAATCCTTTTGCCAAAATCTTTGACTAACATAGCGCTGACCTTGCCTTTTTTTTATTGATTCGGTGGAAATACATCAAGTACTTCCTCCGCCCCGGAAAGGGCAGAGGGGTATGCCGGACTCCTACCGGATAAAACCACCGGAGTGGTCATCTTCGGCACCGAAGGGAGTCTCCAGGAACTCGAATAATCTCCATCTAGAGCCGCCCATTGTGGCACCAATGGGCCTTTAGGCACATCTCGGAGGGGATGACTGTAATGCGGTCATCCCCTCTAGCGAAGGGAAGGTGACTGTAAAGAGGTCACTCCCCCAGGCATCTCTCGAGGGGATTGTAAAAGATTCCCCCGAAGCCTCACTATGCGCTGTGCTGCGCACACAGCGGTACGTGACTACATGCGTACCGTTGTCTTCCCGGGGGTCGCTCCCACCATGCTGGCCTAGTGCGGGTTGGCAGATTCCACACACCATTGAGAATTGAGGTTGTTTACTATACAGACCTTGAGAAAAATTTGGATTCCTCTCAGATGTGCAGGTTAACGTTAACGGTGACTGAAAACATCATCAATGATGATGATAATATGAACTGACCGAAGGATATCCACTGCTCGACTAAGGCCTTTTTTCTAGATTTCCACAGAGACAGGTTTTATGCCGCCTGCATTTCATCCAACTACTCCCAGTGACCTTCACCAGGTCGTCTGTCCATCTCAGTGGAGGCAGTCCCATAATGAGTTTTCCAGTACGCTCTTCACTCTTGAATTCTAAAATTCTGTGTGGTGTTCGGATTAAGAATATAGCATCACTCCATCTCCTCCCGTGGATGTCATAAAAGGCGACAAAGGCAGCAGCGTCCCTTCTGTAGAACAGCAGCCATACAGCTCACAACTAGCCTGTCAAGAGAGCTGAGTACTGGCAAATTGCCCCCAAAATGACGAGACTATTGTGGAAACGAATGGGGGAGGCCTTTGTTTAGTGGACCGCTTAACTTGAAATTTGGTACACATATGGATTTCTGCGACCCAAATACGGACATGTAACGTAAATAAATGAATTTTAAATATGGGGGTCACTTTAGGGGAGCAATATAGAAAATTAAAGAATAAAGTTTCCCAAACTGTACAGTGTAACATATGAAATGGAAGGGCGTGTTGTGAGGGTCTCGATTATGTTTATTTAAAGTTATTTACGAATGTAGACGAAAATTAACTACTCCTGGCTATCGCCAAAACTAAGGAGCCAATTGTTTGAAAAAACGTTGAAAATTGCGCTTTATTTATAGATTAAAGGCAAATCTATAAGAAAATAACACGGTATACTTTCAATATTGTGCGTGCAAACTTATGTTTGCAATTGGAATGTATGGGATAACACGTTTTTCAACTACAATATTAAGTTTGTTCTTGGGATAAATTATTGGTACAAGACCGAATACAACAGTAAACAATGTATTCAGCAAATTCCGGTACCATACCTACATATTGTTTTTAGTTACAACAACCAACAAATTTCTGCTTGATAAAAAAGTGGTAGATAATATATTCATCGTACGGAACCTTATCCACCCGAGTTAAACTCGTACTTGCGCGGTTTTTTTTTCTAAAAACGTCCTCCCCCTACTAGGAATTCTCCTCTGTCCTGTAGACCTAAATATATACATTTGACATAGTCTATTTAAAAAAATATATATTATATTGTATTAGATCAGAATATGCAAATCAACTATATAGACCGTTAAGAAAACTTATGTTGACATCAAATAATGGTTATATATTAAGCATTAAATTATTTAATTAAATCCCTAATTCTTTCAAGTCATTGACACTTAATAAATTTAATATTAACTTGACGCAGTGGCTTGCTGAGAAATGTTTTATAGCATTCAAGATATTTTCGATTATAAATATGTATATCTTGACAGTTAATAATTAAATATGAAATAGAATAACGTGATGATAAATTATCGTAGTATAGTCGTCATGTTTTTGACAAATAAAGATTAATAAAGATTGACAAATATTGATTTTTAACACAAAAACCCAACTTAAAAAATGAAAGGCAAATTTTAATCAATGAATTTAAATTAAATATATTAGACGTAGGGTGCCGGCTCAGAATGCCACCACCCCATTTCATCCCGTGGGTGTCGTAAAAGTCGACTAAGGGATTAACCGGAGGATGGGAAGCAGCTTCCTTCGAGTACATTAACAACTCAACTGCGATCGCCAACCCGTCTGCCAAGCGTGGCGATTATGGCAAGACCCCCAATGAGCACACAACACACCATATCGGTCGTTGTGGTGATCTTTGGGGAGGCCTGTGTCCAGCAGTGGATTTCATTCGGCCGAAATGAAGAAGACGTAGGGTTAGTAACCATTTTAGCACAACCAAAATCAGATGTTGCAAAAAGATTATGTTAGTTTAGTATACTTCTCTGAGACCTTTCCTAGACCTCGTATTTGTTTAATATAGATTGCATAAGGCATGAAGGGGTTGACGCTACGCCGAAATAAATAAAGATTAAAAAAAAACACAAAAACCCGGACCTGGCACAACTACCTTGCGACCGTAGTTCTAAAGATCAATCGCTTAGCTACTGCGCCAACTATACTTTAATTTGTACAACTATCTCAGTATTTAAACAGTATATCAGGTACTTATAATTCCATATGTGTCACTTCTTTAAATTATTCAAAAAAATGTTTCCCAAAACAGTAATTGTCGTGTAACTATAGTTTTGAACATTTATTCAAATTGCTGTTTTCTAGTTATTTATAGCCGTTGTGTTTTAAATTTATGTTACGTAGAACTTGAGTTATGTTAATAGCCTGTATTTAAACAAAAACGTGATGTTATGGAGACATTAGAAATGGGTTTATGGTGTGGGTATTGAGTTATCACTGTAGTGACTAAGTGGTAATATCGTCGTGTTTAGTAAATGCTGTTAGCAATTGGCATATATATTTAGAACAATACTTTGAACCTAATGTATCCATCCATATATATATGCTGTGGGTGAATCTATTTGTAATAAATAGTACTGCATTTAAATTTATTGAAGGTCTTTTTTTTTTAAAAAACGTTGCCCCACACTAGGGTTTCTCCTGTGTCGTGGGTGCGTTTACAGACATGAATTCCACACACGATACACCCAGACCCGGAACAATTATCTGCAGATCATACAAATATTTGTTCCGTGCGGGAATCGAATCCACGACCCGGTGCGCAGCAGCCGACTGTATCAGCCACTGCACCAACCGTGCCGTCAAAAGTGGAAGTCTTTTATTGTTATAATTTTATATTGCAAAAGATATGAAGCTTTTGAAGTGAAACTTCTTTTGGGACGCTGTGAATTGGATTTTATGAAACGAAAATGTGTAACGTAAATGTATTTATTTAGGCTGTAAGAGAATGAGACAAAACACGTTTCGATATAGTTTCCCCATTCCCTATTGTCGATCAATCGTGCTCTCTCTCTCTGTTTAACACCTCCATAGTGTATTCATATCATTGTCTAACAAATTAACCAAAATACAAAGTTTCACTTCTACCGCGTGGGAACTCACACTCGACCATTTTTTTCTTTTAACCACTTTATCTTACGAATAGTCAGAATTTGAGTTGTAACGGTTTCAAGCTGTTGATACATTGACACTTATAAAATATTGAAAAACAAATACAACCTTATACTTAATTCCTTGTTGTACACATATCTTCAATATACAAACAAACAAACAAAAAAATTGACGTACATAGGCTAGAGAGATAAGAACCTTGATAAGAAAATATAAAAAACATTGAAGACTGGCACAGGCGAGAGGAGGCTTATGTTCCCAGCTGAAGGTCGATACAAATTGATGATATACAAATTTAGGCCTATCGCCGCGTCACCTTCCCGTTCAAGTAAGCACTTCTCCCTCTCGTCTCTTGCTCGGCCCGTGCTGAGCACGAACTTTTAAATGTCCCGTAATACATTATAAATCAAACCGATCCAGCTGTCCCCGAAACTAAAGCTTGTCATCACCAGCAACACCCTAAGCCGAGGTTCGTGTCCTGCAGGGGGCACCCTTAGCGCAAGTTGCTTAGTTT
The DNA here is from genome assembly GCA_947459985.1 of Diloba caeruleocephala. NCBI lineage: Eukaryota > Metazoa > Arthropoda > Insecta > Lepidoptera > Noctuidae > Diloba > Diloba caeruleocephala. Next base: position 3,043,360 of record OX381626.1, on the reverse strand, counting down.
TTAGTATTCATTTTAAGCTTGGCTGGAGGCCTCTTTTGGCTTCGCCAGAAATGACCGGTTAAGCAACCACATTTCCCAGAAACGTATGCGAGAAGCCCAACAAAAAAATACAAACTTGATCGTCACAATAGCACTGTTAGAAGAGTTATGTGAGAAAATTGGGAATTTATGAAGAACACAAAAAAATGTGTGTGTAAGTACCTACTTATGTACGTGCGTTAGAAGGTATACTTCGATGGCGTAACAAAAACAAATCGGCGAGCCAGTAATTTACGTAAGTAGGAAAAGCTATAAGATGATCGGAGAAAGATATTAAATGCAATTAAATATATTAATATGTTTGATTAAAGACCCTACAAATAAAATTATGTTTATTTTTAAAATATCAAAATAGTTATTGTCATATAAACGAGTCAAATATATATAGAATCAATTAATTCAAAAACTCGAATGCGATTGCCAACCCGTCTGCGAAGCGTGGCGATTATGGCAAGACCCTCCAATGAGCACACAACACACCCATATCGGTCGTTGTGGTGATCTTTGGGGAGGCCTGTGTCCAGCAGTGGACTCCATGAGGCCGAAATGATGACTCGTTCGGGAACATGACGCATGCGTCAGTGTCGAACAGCTCAACCACATTGCGGTGAACTCAACAGGTAAGATGTCCTATAGTCAACACACCTCTGCCTATCCTTTGAGTAAAACTGGAAAGTCCACGTCTTCGGCAGATGGGTATGAAAGCCACCAACAATGTCACACGTCGATCGCATTCTGGATGTACTGCCGCTCATTTGTTCTATCGGCCCATCTGTGACATACTCGGAAACTGTTAAGATAAGAACCGTTTGACGTGCGCGTTTCCATTTGTGTCGACTGTACTAAAAGTTGAGCTGTTAATGTACTCGAAGGACCCTGCTGCCCATCCTTCGGCTAATCCCTTAGTCGACTTTTACGACACACATGGGAGGAGATGGGGTGGTGGTATTCTGAGCCGGCACCACACGGCTAAGCGAATATAGCTCCTGAATCATCAACGTCTTTGCAAAATTATGTTTGCTAAGCAGTTTGAAGTGTTTCATGGTTGGCTCTCAATTTAACCCGATGCGGGTTCATTTTTTAGTCATTATACTCCGTGTAAAGTTGTGGCCTCCACGTCCTAGTTCCAGGATTCTGATACCCGTAGATCGTCCTGCCGTGACAAGTGGTCAGATTTTCGTCACAACTATCAGACATAACTGAATGACAACCAGGACAAAATACGCTCTGAGACTCGGGTACAGAACGTACAAGTACAGAACGGTCAACGCTCATCATGGTTCGTGCAGCGGCTGATACAGTCGGCTGCTGCGCACCAGGTCGTGGGTTCGATTCCCGCACGGAACAAATATTTGTACGATCTGCAGGTAGTTGTTCCGGGTCTGGGTGTATTGTGTGTGGAATTTGTGTCTGCAAAAAAAAAACTTTTAACATTAATATATTTAGTATTGTCTTAGGTTTTCGCGATTATTACACATTATAATAAAACAATTTTAAACGGATTAAATCGCGTGTATTATTGATTTTTGTTTTTCCTGACGTTTCGAACACTTTGCAGGGTTCGTGGTCGCAGGATGACTAAGGTGACAAGCGTCGTTACAGATTTAAAAAGTTATTTTATCTACCGTACAAAACTAATCAAAAATTGTTTCGATGCACGCAGTAATCACTCACAGTGTCTTGATGTTTTTTAGTTTGGTGTGTTGTTTGGGATTTTATTAATTTAATAACCGGATTCCAAACAGGTGGTACCTGCCAACCATCTTCTCTATTAAAATTAGGATGTTTTTTAATTTCAATAGCCTCTCGAAACATTCTTGGTACATAACGGTTTTCTTTCGCGAGGACTTGAGGATGATCAAATCGAAGAAAATGGTTGGGTTTGCCTAAGGCATGTTCACACACTGCGGACTTTGTGATGCGTCTTAAAACCTATTTCAAGCCACATAAAAAGATAAGCCAACTTCTCAAACCCGTGAAGTGTCACATTCCTCTACAAGATGCAGGGGTCTACAAGATTGACTGTGATTGTGGGTTGTCATACATAGGGCAAACAAAGCGTAGTATAGCCACCAGAATTAAAGAACACATAGCTGACGTCAAGCATAGACGCATCACAAAGTCCGCAGTGTGTGAACATGCCTTAGGCAAACCCAACCATTTTCTTCGATTTGATCATCCTCAAGTCCTCGCGAAAGAAAACCGTTATGTACCAAGAATGTTTCGAGAGGCTATTGAAATTAAAAAACATCCTAATTTTAATAGAGAAGATGGTTGGCAGGTACCACCTGTTTGGAATCCGGTTATTAAATTAATAAAATCCCAAACAACACACCAAACTAAAAAACATCAAGACACTGTGAGTGATTACTGCGTGCATCGAAACAATTTTTGATTAGTTTTGTACGGTAGATAAAATAACTTTTTAAATCTGTAACGACGCTTGTCACCTTAGTCATCCTGCGACCACGAACCCTGCAAAGTGTTCGAAACGTCAGGAAAAACAAAAATCAATAATACACGCGATTTAATCCGTTTAAAATTGTTTTATTATAATTAATATATTTGTTTAATTTTTGCAATGCAACTGTTGTTTACCTGAACCCTTTTTTTGTCGGGAGAAATCCTCATGGATTTCCGGCGTGCTGGACTTTTACCGACTAAAATTCCACAAAGTTTCTTCTACCTATCTATTGCGGGGGTGTGGCACTTGCACACTGGGCCGTTCTCCACCTACCTCCCTGAATTACCTTTCTGAATCAATTTGCAAATATTTAAATATTTAACCCAAAACTGAATAAGTTTCTGCATGTTATACCTACAATAATTACGACACAGGCGGTCCATTGGACAACAGCCGCGCCGCATGGGTTGTGTGGCGTGTGACAACTTTTGCTGGAATTCTGTCAATTCTGCGACCTGCTTGGCTTACATGAATTTATTTTTAATGATAATTTATTCACGTAAAGTAGAGTTACAATGTTTCAAATTATCGATAGTCCATCTGTTTTGTTGGAATGTGAATTATTTAATTTTAGCTATTTAGGACCTATCTAATTTTCTTACGACAGTAAAAAATTAAAATGTCAAAGTAATTATTGTCATTATTAAAATATAAGTTCATTGTGTTATTATTTGACGATATTGTATCCATTATAATAAAAGAATTTTAAACAATGCATTGCAGCATTCGAAACGTCAGGAAAAGCATAAATCTATAATATAAGCGATCTAATCCGTTTAAAATTGTTTCATCATTTCGGCCGAATGAAGTCCACTGCTGGACACAGGCCTCCCCCAAAGATGTCCACAACGACCAAAATGGATGTGTTGTGGGCTCATTGGGGGGTTTTGCCATAATCGCCACGCTTGGCAGACGGGTTGGCGATCGCAGTTGAGTTGTTAATGTACTCGAAGGACGCTGCTGCCCATCCTCCGGCTAAAATTGTTTATTATATTTATAATGTGTAATAATCGTGAAAACCTAAGATATTGTATGCATAATATTACATCATTTAGGTGTACTCACCGGGCACTACGGCACTGGCACGATCCCTGTAATTATACTTTGTGATATATATATTATGAACTTGAATTAATGCTAGAGGATTTTTGGGTGTTGTTTTGACGTGCCTTGTTATATTTTATTTTTTTAAACGATGCCCCACACTAATATTTCTCCTGTGTCGTGGGTGCGTACAGACATAAATTTCATACACATTACATCCAGACCTGGAACAACTACCTGCAGATCATAAAAATATTTGTTCCGTGCGGGAATCGAATCCGCGACCCGGAGCGCAGCAGCTGACTGTACCAGCCGACAGCCAACCGGCCGACTAATTAATGTCGGCCGACTAATTGAAATCTAAATGTGCAATCTTGAAACGAGTGAAAGGTGAGATGCAACGTACTTCATTGGCTGGGCCGCGCATCATTGATTATTTTCGTTTCTGTCGGGTATACCACGACATATGAAGGAGTGAATTGGATGTTATGAAACGACTCTCTCTGTTTACCACCTATATTGTATTCATCTCACTCTCTTATTTATTTATTTTATAATTTATGCACACACAGAAACATAAAAAATGAATTATTAATTAATGGACTAAAAGGTACAAAGGTACTGCTTATTTCTTAAGAAATCTCTTCCAGCAGACCTGCGAGAGGAGAGTTTGAATAAGAAATGTAGACACAGTGTGTAAAGGAGTAAATAAATGAAGAACAAAAATATATATAAAATATAAATACATACATACATATCCAAAAAATAAAATACATATGCAACTATGTAGACGTGGAGAGATAGACAAGACAGATCTTACAAATTAACCAAAATACAAAGTTTCACTTCTACCGCGTCTGAACTCAAACTCGAATATTTTTTTGTGTCGAAATTTTTCGCCTCTTCGATAACAAGCATTTTAGTCCGTGAATATAAATGGTTTTACTTGTTTTTTTTTTCAAAAACAGTCTCATGTAAGCGCCCCAGTGCAGGTCATAAGTCAGCTCATTGATGTAGCAGGAACACGTTACTCTATCGCATACAACATTATGTTCAACATCAAGTGCTATTAGTGACCGACTGCTGGAGTTCACGTACCACTGGGAACTTTGCGGTAGGAGTAGTGCCACCAGCTTGGTGAACAATTTAGGATTTCTATACGAATTTAAGAATAGAGATTTTGTGGGGTCTTTACAATTGTTATTTTCTTAGTTCAGCGTCCACTCTATACGTATAAAAAATGTATAACCGTAAGATGTTTGTGTTACGCACACACCCACAAGCCCGTAAACGTCTACTGCTAAAGACGAGCTTCCCAATGTCAATGCGATTATAATAAATTATAAAAAATCTGATGGCACGGTTGGTGCAGTGGCTGATACAGTCGGCTGCAGCGCTCCGGGTCGTGGGTTCGATTCCTACACGGAAAAACATAAAAAAAAAAAGAAACAATGTTGCCCTCGTCGCGACATTCTGTGCGAGCTTCTCTGCATGACCGTGCGTGCAGCTGTCCAGTCGCAGAGAGACGGGGCCCGTCAAGCCAAGTGACGGGCCGATACCTGCCGGGGGTGTGGCTCAATTGCTATTAAAAAAAAATGGTGTCCAGTGGCAATTCTTTCATTGATGTCAAGCTCCCCAATGGTAAGCGTCGACGTGTTTGGAGTCAAGAAGAAGTCGTAGTTTTGGGTAAAGAGCATGGTAAGGTGCTTGATGATCCAACCGACTTCAAACCACGGACTGCAAGCCCGGCTCCAGCGCGACCACCGTCAAGTACAAGTCCGGCCCCTGCGCAGCTATCTACGAGGTCTAGACGGAATGTAAAGAAGAAACAGTAGCAAAATAGTCGATTTGTGCTCTAGTTTGTTTTACTTCATTGTATTTTTTTTTCTCATTATTTTATTACCACCGGCGCATTTCGTTCACGTTGTTTACTTCTTCTTCTTCTCTTAGATTGTGGCTTCTGTAGAGTATCTTCCACAATTTCGCCAATGTCAAGTATCAGGCAACGTCGTACGGTGTTTAGATTATTAAATCGTTACATATTCATAAAACATTTATCAAAAATCAAAAAAATATGTCGGCAACGTCGTACGGTTCAATTGTTTTTGTTTACTTTCTTGCATTGTCTATTAGCTATCAGTCAACTGTCAATTTGTATTTTTTTTTCATTCTGTCGTTGTATGGTTTCAGGCGGTTTCAGGTTTGGCTTAATGTTAGACCATAGATATTGATAAAGAAGGGAATGCGTTCGAATACTTGCACTAATACTGTAAACGGTCGACCGACAGGTATTGCAATAAAATACTTTTTTATTTCTTAGTTCCAATATTTTGTATACTTAGTTTTTAGATTATTATTTAACATATATAATAATATATCTTCCCATTGTATTATAATATGTCTGACGATGACTCTTTTTATTCGGCCTGTGAAACCTCTCTCTTCTGATACCTCTTTTTCTTTTAATCACCATTTAAGTAATGTATTTCAACAATTTCCATTGTGTTTAAATATATGTCATATCAATGCGCAAAGTATTCCCCAACATCACTCTGATTTATTAGATATGTTTTGCAACGTCTTATTACACGCTATTCTTATTTCTGAAAGTTGGCTCAAACCCGATCTTCCTTCTACATCTTTTAGCCTTCCTGGCTTCATAGTGAATCGCAATGATCGCATAGGAAAAAGGGCCGGGGGTTTAGCTTAGTAGTGACATCGCCTTTAAAATCCTTTATTCTTCACAGCCGCTTTATAACGGCAACCCTGAATATGTATTTGATGCTCGAAATAGTGATCAAAGGGGTTAAAGCCGCGGGTGAAATGGCGTGACACAGCTAGTATACCTAAATATAATAAATCCAATCATAAATTTCTATACGTGCAATAGTGTTTTTTTAATGTTCTAATTTATAATATTTTAATGTATTTGTATATTGTTATCTATGGGCTTTAGTCGCCTGGCAATAAAAATATCTTCATATCCGGGGAAAGGCATAAAACGTGGCCACATGAGTCCACGTACGACCTATGTGGTTTTTAGGAAATCAGAACACAAAATGGTCGTTCCCAAAACAGGTTGTGAGACAATTGTCGTTGTATTACGGTAATTTTCTCTTTACTGTTGATTTATGGGCGATAGGACGATGACGTGTTGATTTCGAAGAAATTCACGGGTTTGATATTATGACTCCTGGGTTATGCGTGTCCTGTGGATAATTACCGTTCATGGGAACGAAATGGAATGAAGTAGCCAAGATTTTATCAAGTAAAGGAGAATGGCGAAATTGGACCCACTAACTATAAAGCTATGTTGCAGTATGAATTTAAGTTTATTACAAGTACATATTAATAAGGCTTTATTAAAAAACATTGGGTTTTAGAAGTTCGGGTTCAGAAGTTGAAATGTTATAAAATAATATTTATGCATTTTTTTTTTAATTGACCTTGCCCCAATCTAGCTTTTCTCCTGTGTCGTGGGTGCGTTTACAGACATACATTCACACACAATACACCCAGACCCGGAACAACCACCTGCAGATCATACAAATATTTTTTTCCATGCGGGAATCGAACCCGCGACCCGGAGCGCAGCAGTCGACTGTATCAGCCACTGCACCAACCGTGTCGTATTAAAATGAATATTAAAATAACTCTTAGCGCCGTTTACCCCTAAGTCTTGTCGACACGCATAGGCATTATTAAGATGTATTAACGGGACGGCAGCGCATGGATCGTGTAGTAATTAAGCGCTCAATAATAAAGCGCTCTTCCTCTCTCCAACGAAACTGTGCTGTGCCCGACAAGGTCCCTTATTGATCCCATAGTCTTAAGCCTACCATCGTTTTTAATATTACATTATGGAATGCAATAAATAATTGAGCATTGAGAATTGAGCAGGGATTGCATATTACAGAAAATATGCAAGCCAGTGCAACCCAATCTATACAAACGCCACGCTGTCTAACCTGTAACGTCATTCTTACAGCGTTGTGCAGGATTATCAGTCTAGGGAGATATAGTGTATATACAGATTAAATCTAATTAAAATCATTTCGATATTCATATACATCACAAATAAAACAAAACACATTTATCGTGTTTATTTTTTATAGGTATAGCTTTCATATCTTTTTCTCCCAAGTCTTTCAAATCACTTTCAATTAGCTTTTTGCTTAGTTTTATATAGTTTTACAAGTATTAATAAGTTTCCTTAGACCACGCTATCCCGAAGGCTGGGTCCCATATTACATGCGATCTCGCCAATCTCCTTTTGAGTTGTGTTTGGAAGTATTAGTATTTCCATGTGGTGTCTGGATTAAGAATAATCCTTCTCCTTTCGTTGATGTCGTAAAAGTTACACCCGTATTCAAGATTATCCCTCAGTTAAGTGTGGCTCATTCTCAGGGCAAAGTGTACAATTTCCCACAGTGACGGAGATGCATACACGCGTTTCATAGACGATACTTAAGGATTTCTTCTCTAAGTGAACGCATAGGGAAGAATGCGGTGTTTTCATTGGTAAAGCTCAATCAAGTTTTGTCTCATAACCTCAAAAAGTTCATGTTTTTTTAAGTGAAAACTTCTTTTAGCGCGATACGCATACGATAGATGAGATAAAATCTCTGGACTAGCGACACCGTTACGAGACGCAGCTATAGTGTCATCTAGATAGAAAGTTTTCACTTCTGTCGGCACTCCCGGAGCAACTGCAACCCGTTTTTTTTTTATCATGTATTTATTGGGCTTTATTTTAAAATATGAAGGTAAATGGTGGACTATAAATTTTTTTCAACTATTGCTGTTAAATGGTAAGCAAATAAAACAAAAATAAGTTGATGTCTCCATAATCTATATATCGTTGTACGCCGTGTTCTTATATCGTAATATTAATTTATTTTCAGCTTAAAAAGGCATATTCTTCAAAATTTAATTATTGATCAGAAGGTAAAGAAAGGTTATGAAGAGAAAAACATATTTTAATAAAATATTCTTATTTATTATTATATTAAAAAAGGTTAAATTAGAATAGCTTTTTGGAACTACAATTATTTACAAAATAAATTTTGAGCTTTAATAACAGTTGAACCGGGTCCAATTGTGAATTTAGAGCTTCAATAATAGTTGATGCCGTGTGGTGCCGGCTACGAATAGCACCAACCCATCTCATCCCACGGGTGTCGTTTAAGGCGACTAAGGGATTAGCCGGAGGATGGGCAGCAGCGTCCTTCGAATACATTAGCAGCTCAACTGCGATCGCCAACCCGCCTGCCAAGCGTGGCGATTATGGCAAAACCCCCCAATGAGCACACAACATACCGATATCGGTCGTTGTGGTGATCTTTGAGGGAGGTCTGTGTCCAGCAGTGGACTTTCTTCGGCAGAAATGATGAATAATAGTTGTTTTATTTATATCCATAGGTAGATAGGTATTATAAATTTCTATCAGTCCTGCTGACTTCCACTCATAATACTAGCTGGGACCCACGGTTTCACCCACCGTTTAATTTAAAAGAAGTTGGATTATTTATACATAATTTAGAGTACTTCGGCATAGACACTTGATATAGAGTATGTATATATATTGGATTTCATGGGCTTTATATTTTTGCGCGGCATCCTAATTATTTTTCTAAAATATAAGTAGCCCAGCTATTCCTTATAACATCAGCTATCTGCCAGTGAAAGTCCCGTAGAAATCGGTCTGGCCGTTTCGGAGATTAGCGGGAACAAACTAGACAGACAGACCGATGGACAAAGAGACAAAGAAAAAAATGTTTTATTGTTGCAGGCGCAGTGTATACTTTCATATGCATTTAGTAACAAGCTGTTATTTTGACATTACAAACAGACACTTTCATTTATTTGTATAGATAAAAGTAACCGAGAGAAAGCAACGAACGAAACACAGCAATAAACTAAATAAGTACTTAACCTTAAATAATTTTGGGTATAATCCTAGTGTGGGGCAACGTTTAAAAAAAATACTCCCACACTATGCGTTCGCTAAGTTTTTCTCAGCAGTTTCACTCGCCGTTTCATTTAAAAGAAATCGGATTCATCTTTTTTTTTTTTGGTTTTTTCGGCCGAAAAACGTTCACTGCTGGACAGAATCCTCCCCCAAAGATTGCCGCAACGAACGGTATGGATTTGTGTTGTGTGCTCATTGGGGGATTTGCCATAATCGCCACGCTTGGCAGACGGGTTGACGATCGTAGTTGAGTTTTAAATATACTCGAAGGACGCTGCTGCCTTCCTCTCTGGCTAATTCGTTCTGGCTATGGCATTCTCTGGCTAATCCCATAGTCGCTTCTTACGACACTCAGTCGCTTCTTACGATACTCAGTCGCTTCTTACGACACTCACGGGATGGGGTGGTGCTATTCTTAGCAGCATCACACGGTCAAGGTACTTAAACACATTTGGGCACATTTACGCACCACAATAACTTTTATTAGGATAGTGCACCTGCCATCTTGTCGCCAATCAAATATTAATGCAACAATAAATAAATTCACACAACGTGCCTTCAATCTCATGCAAAGACGCGTTCAAAGCAAATCAGAAAACTTCTCGAAGAACGTCTAATCTTTTCTAAAACGACCTTTTTGAAATCCACTTCAGAATCAAATTTCAACCCCTCTTAATCCACTAAAGCAAATTGGTTTAACCTGCCAAAAAAGCGTATCGCTTTCAAGGGTTACAAAAAAGATTTTGCGGTAACCATGAATAGTATTTAAAAGCCGTGAAATAGGGTTTCCTTTAGCCAAGGACCGAACAGACGTATGTTTGTTTAATGTAGTTTGGAGGTAAACTAAATGATGTGCATTATGAATTCATTTCTGGTTTCAATACTATTTTAAAAAGATTTAATTACTTAGAACATGTTTTATTTGTAACAATAACTTATTATAATATTGATATACACATTAAAACTAATTACATATACACTATTTATGATTAAACTAACGATTACAAACAAATATATACAACATAACTAAAGATAAAACTTATATATACATATAAATAAAAAATTTACACAATATGTATGCCAGTATTGGTTTCAATTAACAAAGATTACTTTTCAAATATCTAACATACAGTTGAGATAATTGGTACATTTTTGTTTTTAAAACATTTTTATGCATTAATACTAGCTGCCCGCCCCAGCTTCGGACAGGCAGGTTCAAAGATATTGGAAGAAAGGAGATTATGCCACGTAGATCAAAATCTACGCGAGCCTAGAAATCCATTTTCCCACTACCATTCTCCATAAAAGCACACTAATGCACACAGTTACAAGGTCTCATCCAATGAACTGAATAAACACAACATTATAATTGGCTTCTCATACTAAAACAGACCCACGGCTTTGTAGGTAGCCAATCATACCAAGCGTACACACCGCAAACGACAGCCGAACCACGCAACGCGTATGTTTATTGGGAGTACCATTCGCTGTTCTATTCACTGCGTTTGTTATTCACCGATTACTAGTTAAAAGTGGTAGATAAGAAGCATTGTATTTTGTACAAAAATAATAATGTCGTGCTGCTCCATCAATCCAAATGTAACATAATAAAGAAAACAGTAATTTTTCATTTATTAATTTTATAGACAAATACAAGAAAATTCCTTCACTTGCATATTGTATATAATTCCTTCCTTGATCAAGTTATTATTTTCGCTACAGTTTTTGCATGTTATCCCCGAACAACACGATAATTTAACAATGTTTCACTTACGCGATCGAATCTCAACTGATGTTATAAAACGGCCATTTTTTCCGGATGGCCCAAATTGATCTAGTCACGGTGGTGCGGTTACGCCCCCGTACTACTTCTCCTTATTTCCTATTTCTGATGGCAAGTTCATGCAAACCCGATTGCAGCGCCACGTAAGTACCGGGTCCGTTTGTGAATCTAAACCAGCCACGGACCTAGTCAAAATGCACAAATAAAAATTGGTCCAACCGTTTAGGAGGAGTTCAGTGACATACACACGTACAGAAGAAATATATATATAAGATTATTTATTATTATTGAGAAAGCACAAGGCTTACATGTATATTGTTATAATTTTTTATAATGCAAAGGGTATTCTATGTTAGAGATCCAAATAATAAAAAATAAATTTTTTGAGCTTGTAACTGTCCCACTGCAAGATCTCTTCCCATACAGAGAAGGAAAGAACATTTATTAACATGCTTGCTTACCGCGTTATATTTCAGACCATTAGAACAAGGTCGGGCTAGTCTACTGGTTGAATGCTTGCCTTCCATACAGGAGGGTCTGAGTTCGATCCTTTGACTTTTCGGATTCATATGCGGATCAAAATTAGATTATCACTTGCGTTTCATCATCATCATCATTTCGGCCGAATGAAGTCCACTGCTGGACACAGGCCTCCCGCAAAGAAAACCACAACGACCAATATGGGTGTGTTGTGGGCTTATTGGGGGGTTTTGCCATAATCGCCCTTGGCAGACGGGTTGGCGATCGCAGTTGAGTTGTTAATGTACTCGAAGGACGCTGCTGCCCATCCTCCGGTTAATCCCTTAGTCGACTTTTACGACACCCACGGGAGGAGATGGGGAGGTGTTTTGAGCCAGCACCACACAGCGTTTACGGTGAAGGGAAAATCGTGAGGCAACCTGAGAGGCCTCCAATTTTCTCAATGGTGATCAATCCGCCAACCCTCGCTAAGCCAGCGTGGTGGACTAAGACCTAATCTTTCTCGTCGTGAGAAAAGGTCAGCAGTGGAACAGTAATGGGTTGATTATGTGTTATGTAGAACCAGGTTTCCACACGATGTATTTCTTCACCTTTAAAGGTCACTGCGGTGTCGTCTTCGTTTCGGCTGAATAAAGTCCACTGCTGGACACAAGCCAAAGACCACCATAACGCCCGATATGGGTGTATTGTGTTCTCATTGGGGGGTTTTCGCAGTTGAGTTGTTAAAATACTCGAAGGACGCTGCTGCCCATCCTCCGACTAATCCCATAGTCGTCTTTTACGACACCCTCTGGATGAGATGGGTTGGTGCTATTCTTAGACGGCACCACACGGTAAACGGGGTCGTCTTAGATTAACTAATAAAGTACAGTTCAATTGAGAATGTCGATACTATACTTTATTTTATTTTTATTTGTGCCCAGTGGAAATTCTTCATGAACTTCCTTCGCCCCGGGGAAGGGCGAAGGGGTATGCCGGACTCCTGTCATCCGGTCATCTTCGGCACCTAAGGCGAGGCTCCAGGTCCTCGTATGATCACACTAGAGCCGCCCACTGGTGCCATGCCTATAGGCACATCTCGGAGAGGGTGACTGTAAAGCGGTCACCCCCCCGGGGGGATTGTAAAGGATTCCCCAAAGCGTCCCACGACAGCGCGTGACCACATGCGTGCTACCGTCTTCTCTTGAGTCGCTTGGTGCGAGCACGCAGATTCCCCAATCTACGCACCCGCGAAGTCGATACTATTCCTAACACCGACTTCAGTTATGGCATTATTTTCAATAACAATTAAGTACCTTTACATTGATTACTTTGAGTATTAACTTTACTAATAAAAATCCATTGTACATAAATACATAATTTCTGCCAAGTTCAAAAAGTTAACATAATTTATACAAATAAATTATGTTAACGTTTAATATATGGTTTATCACCATTTAAATTGATTAATATTGTAACCTCAGTTAGATATTTTAAAAGAGTAACCATGGAGTTTCTTGGCGGTCTTCTCCATAGAATCAACCAATTGGAACCTTGCCACTTAAATTCTGACGTTTATAAGTGCAAGGTCAAAAAAGCTTTGACTTTAATTCTTTCAGGAAAGTTCTAAATACTTGCAAATGTACCGTGTATCTAATCCTTTGAATATAAGATTATTTGAGACTAAATAGTTGGTTAATTATTAAATTTAGTACTTACCGTTTGCCTATCCTTTGCCGCAAAATGGGAAGACGAATCGGAACAACAAAGGTTGTCACACACCCTCGATTGTCGCGTTAATTAATTGGCAAAACAACAACATTCATCATCTTCATCATTATATCATTCGAAGGTGCAGTGGCTGATACAGTGGGCTGCTGCGCTCCGGGTCGTGGGTTCGATTCCCGCACGGGACAAATATTTGTATGATCTGCAGGTATTTATTCCGGGTCTGGGTGTATTGTGTGTGGAATTTATGTTTGTAAACGCACCCACAGGACACAGGAGAAATCCTAGTGTGGGGCAACTTTTATATATAAAAAAAAAAAAAACTACTCAACAAAGGCCTCGCTTGAAGATTTCCGCAACGACCGGTTATATGCCACCCACATCCACCGACTCCTAGCTACTTTCACCAGGTCATCTGTGCATCTTGTTGGAGGCCGTCTCACACTACAATTTCCGGCGCATGGTCTCGGGAACCTCTCTACCCTAACAGCCATCAGTTCTACGAGCTACATGCCCCACCCATTGCCAATTACGCAAACTACTCCTTTGAGCTTCGTCGGCAACTTTAGTTCATAACATTACAATAATGTTTTACTTTGCTACATGAAAGTTAGAACACACCAATTTACCTACTATTAGATAGATGTAGTTGCCGAATGAGCGTTCTATTGTTACACAAGGGGTGTGAATGCCAGTGGACGCCCAATTGCCTGCAAATTATTGTTAGACAGTATTCTACGTTCAGTCATCTAGGGTGCGGTCTTTTAAAGTGAGAGTGTGCAAAAAGCTGACATTGTATTTTTATGCATGTTCCGCTGTTTTATTGATTGGTAAAATTTTATACATTTAAAATTATAAGGCATCTCTCCTGGCTATTGTAAAAGAGAATTGTATTCACCCAGGTGCAAAAAAAAGTGTAGTGTGGACCTCTAAATATTCATTATGGCTTTATTGTTTCCCATAATTTAGAGTAGTGGCCGAGAAATAGAGTAGCACTTTTAAGAGCCTTTTTTTTTTTTTTTTATTGATGTCCAGTGGAAATTCTACATGGAACTTCCTTCACCCCGGGGAAGGGCGAAGGGGTGTGCCGGACTCCTACCGGCTAAAACCACTGGAGCGGTCATCTTCGGCACCGAAGGGGGGCTCCAGGTCCTCGTAAGATCACACTAGAGCCGCCCATTGGTGCCACGCCTTTAGGCACATCTTGGAAGGGGTGAATGTAAAGCGGTCACCCCCTCTAGCGGAGGGAAGGCGACTGTAAAAAGGTCGCCCCCCAGGCACCTCTCGGGGAGGATTGTAAAGGATCCCCCCAAGCCTCGCTTTGCGCTGTGCTGCGCACACGGCGGCACGTGACCACGTGCGCGCCACCGTCTTCCCGGGGGTCACTCGGTGTGAGCACGCAGACTCCCCAATCTGCGCACGCGCGACCCCCGAGGCCCCCCACCATGAATTGACGGCAGGGGGCTCAGGCGTGTTGGACTTGGGAGCCGGGACGGTTGTTGCCCCGGCGCCGTCTCGTCCTTCTCCGTGCGGGATCGGCCCTCTCCCGATCCCGCTCTGCAGTCTCCTTCTGCAGCATGACGCTCTCGCAGAAGGAGACCACTGCACTCCAATTTTCGTGCTCTGCCAACATAGCCGACACTACTGCTGGCAGAGAGAGATCTTGCCCGATCCGATCGACCAGGATCCGCCGCTCGGCGGCCCACGCAGGGCACGCCTCGAGCGTGTGCTGTGCGGTGTCCTGGTCGCTATCACAATGGTGGCACTGTGCCGTAACCTCGCGTCCTATTCTGTGCAGGTATGCACCGAAACAACCGTGAACTTTTAAGAGCCTAGGGTTGCATTTGAATAAAAATCAACCTGTTCGAGTTAAAAAAGGGTAAAAGCGTCATTTCAAAACGGAACCATATTCTATAATAAACCATTTATTTTTAATAAAACAAGAACCAGCATTCATTCAACTAATATGCTTAAAAATGTTCCTCATGTAAATGTAAACCCACACTATACAGACATGATCAACAACAGTTTCAAAACGCGCACCGTATCCTGTCGTACATACTGCACTGAATCTACCAGATGTCCCAAACATTTTTTGCTGCACCCTTATTCAGCGAGTGTATGACTTTTGTATTCATATCGTGTCCCAGTGTCGATTTCAATTAGCTGCCCATTGTGATATTGTGGACTTTTCATTAGCTACGGTCACTTTTAAAGTGGCGTTTTTGCTCTCTTTAGAAGGGAGTTAAGAGGTTTTTTTGTTTCGGTAGTTTTGAATTTGTTGCGTAGGTACTGGAACAGTTTTGGTGGGAAGAAGTAGAGAAATGTCTGGGGGGTGAACTTCTTACAGGCGCCTTCCCTATGCTAGATGGGGGTGACCGCTTTACAGTCATCACCTCCGAGATGTGCCTAAAGGCGTGCATCATGGGCGGGCTCTAGTGTGATCTGACGAGACCGTGGAGCCTCTCTTCGGTTCAGAAGATGACCGCTCCAGTGGTTTTAGTCGGTGGGAGTAGCTGGCATGAATGAAGTTCATGATAAATTTAGAGAACAATAAAAAAAAAG
Organism: Diloba caeruleocephala; assembly: GCA_947459985.1. Taxonomy (NCBI): domain Eukaryota; kingdom Metazoa; phylum Arthropoda; class Insecta; order Lepidoptera; family Noctuidae; genus Diloba; species Diloba caeruleocephala. The sequence goes on along the minus strand of OX381626.1, from coordinate 3,027,307 downwards.
GGACTGGAACAGTTTGTGTGGTATATTCTGTTTTAAGACAGGACACATTAGAAACGAATACTTTGCGTGAATTCTTGCTGATGGATGACATTCCTATTCTGATATTGCGTGACAGTCAAAGAGTAGACCACCCTTTTCACCCTATGGATGTCCAAAAGGCGAGTAAAGAATGATACCATGAGACTGGGCAAGCATCTCGTGTGCTAAAAACTACTTACTGCGATCACCAATCCGCCTGCCCAGCGTGGTGATTATGACCGTTCATTGTAATGATCACTGAGAGGACCAGGTTCAGCAAAGGACGTTTTTAGCCTGATGGGTGTGTGTGATCTTATTAATCGAGATATCGAAAAGTCTAACTGCACTGAAGCGTTTTCTGTTTCGTATTTTTGATTGGCTTCCATCGTAATGATAAGCATAAGTTAACTTAACAAGCTGACAGCCAGTGTGCGCGAGCTTTTAAGTTGATTCCATATTAGATACCTTGGTTAATGTAGGGCTACACCAGTCGATTGATGAAGTTAATCTAATTGGCTTTCAACACTTTAATGAATAATTTTTAGGCGATACTGAATAATATGATTCGCTAACATGTGACAGAATATTGATTCTTGTTGACTGCTTAATTGAAGAATTTTGCGTGGCTGTGGATGATATAAACGGTCTCTACTGTGATCTTACGAGGACCTGCTCGTAAAGGGGGCTCCTTTGGTGCCGAAGAGGACCACTCCAGTGGTTTTATAGATTAAAAAAAACTCTCCTGTCCTCTGGTGATGCTGAAGCATACCGGCTGCTTAATAGACGGATATGATTGTCCTTACGTCACTATAATCACATAATGAATGCCACTGGTATTAAAGAAAGGACTAACAAGTGCTCGAAAGTGTTTGTGAGAGACATATCTATTCGGTAAAGCAGGATTAAGAACCTGAATACCGAGGACGGCAGCATCGTGTCTACTAAGCCAGAGGAAGGAGAGGAGATTGAGAAGTTCAGTTGTACACCTCGGTAACTACACCGACTATTAGGTCTCGCAAAGACCCGTGAGACGAATAACTCGACACTTTACCGAAGATATCCCGGACATCAGCCTGTACGAGATTAGGAGGTCCTCGAAATACCTTAAAAGCAACACGGCAAGACAAGGTGTTGACCGAATTACGACAGAGCTTCTGAAAGCAGGGGAGCAATCCCTTAAGCTCAAACATCCATACATCCTTCAATACAGAATCGAAATAACGGTGTAAAACCAACTTGGCATTGGCTAAGACATGATTGAAGCTATTCAAAGACACATTGCAGAAGGTAAGCCATAAGGACCAGTCTTAGCGAGTACCAAATTGGGTTATCACCGTTATATTAATTTTGTATTCAAGGATGTATGGATGTTTGAGCTTAGAGAATTGCACTCCAGGTAGAACACCGGTACTTAAAGTCTTTCAGAATGCACGGAGGCTAGAGGTAGATTATGTTGAGAAATAGGATATATGATATAGTTTGGTGTATAAAAAATAACTACTATCAAAAAAAAATACGCCCCGCAATGCGTGCGGGTCATCATATCATCCATAAGACGCCCACTGCTGAACAAAGGCGTCACCCAACGATTTCCACAATTGTGTCGTTAATTTGGAGGGAATTTGCTAGTACTCACCATTGTAAGTGAGCGCAGTATGGCAGCTGTTCCAAAGGACGCTGCTGCCCGTCTCTCTGATTTAAAGTGCCTTAGTCGCCTTTTAGGATAACCAAGGGAGGAGATGGAGTGGGGTGACGACCAGTATTTCATAAAAGCTTAGATCCATTCTATATTTCCGTTTCTATATAATGTCCACTCATGTATCTGCGAACAGAAACCTCCAAGACCTATCAGTTGAATTACGTCGCTTAACAAACTTCTCGTAAGCGTTGGAGTAAACTGGTGTATATCCTGTGTTGCGAACCGAAAGGAGACTGGCAATCGCCTATACCATGCATGGCCCCGAATTTTGTTGGTCGTTACATATAAGAAATTGGTATAGTGTGATAGGCAATGATATTATACCATAGATATGTTACGTCCATATTAAATGGCGCACAAAATACAGTCTCGCTTGCACAACCATGCCGTGCGAAAGAAGATACAAAAACAACAAGAGTAAAAGAGATAGCTAACTAGGCGAACCGATTGCGAGGTGCTACAATTGGGGGAGTTTTGGTTCTTACTTTTGGCACGCATGTAACATATCTATAACATAATTATCTACTTCTTTTTAATATGTAATATCATTGGTGATAGGGTATTTCATGAGTATTTAATTACAATTTTGTTTTATTGTTCGCCGGTTGTATATGGCGGCATGATCCAATAGCTACTATAAATTTTATCACATAAATAATATCTACACGTATCGATACATGTAATTATGGAATTGTTCGCGATAGTCCAGACAAATCGGTATCCAAGAGAAGTTTTTTACATATGTGGCACAAGGCCATAGACAATAGTATGCGTTTCATTGAAATGTCACTGGTTTATTCATGTTGTATTCTTATTTTTTTGCACTCTTTATTTTAATTGTAAATCTCAAAGATAAATAGTAAAACAACATATAAAAATATACACTTAATTTTAGTTAAGCTTTCATTTCTGTAACAGATCAGGCCCAAAACGACCCGTGTCCTTTGATTGTTGCGTAAAGGTGGACAATTATTCGTTGGGCGGACCAAACAGCTGACACTTCGATACACGAAGTTCTTAAATATGGACAAGTAATAGACATAAACTTAACAAAACAAGATATCACCATGTCCACGTGTCCAAAACTTTCATAATTTATTATATTCTGACATCTTTTTATTTTTTTGTGTGACCATCTGTCGTCATTGTGAGAATGTGAACGTTAATGGTATTTGTATTGAGTTCTAATTTTGCGTAAAATTTTAACAATGTTGTTGGTGACTGTGTGTTTTGTGTGTGATCAGTAGAGTTAAATGGTATAATATGATAAATGGACTTTGTGAAATTGTTTTCGAGGAACACTGGCTTATCGATGATCGTAGCCAGAAATAATGATGAACACATTTCTCCGGACTGCCTCTGAGAAGAAATTCCTGTTTTAAAGTCCGGATATATTTTATGGAACAATATTATGTGAGAACAGACTTCCCCCATAGATTGCTACTACGACCGGCCCAACGACTTCCTGCTATCTTTACCAGGTTATCTGTTCATCTCGTTGGAGACCGTCCCACATTTTCTGGTGCGCGGTCTCCACTCGAGGACTTTTCTGTCCCAGCGGCCGTGAGTTCTACAAGCTATCTACCTCTCTTATTGCCACTTTAGCTTGCTAATCGTCGAGTTATGTCGGCAAACTTAGTCCCGCTACGGATCTCCTCATTTTAGATTCGATCTCGTAGAAATACCAAGCAGCAGTAGTAGACGTTCTTCGAGTAATATGTTTATGAGGAGAAGGAGGGCAATGTGTGCAATGGCCTTTTGAAGAAAGGTTCAAAACAGATGGTCTGTCCTAATAGGTGGCGAGAGCGAGTCAGTTATCGTTTCATCATCACCATATCAGCCAAAAGGCCGTCTACTGCGCTGAACAAAGGCCTCACCCTCTGTTCTCACCACGTTTGGCAGGTTGGTGAGCGCATTATGGCTACTGTTCTACAGAAGGGACGCTGCTGCCCGTATCTCTGGTTTGGAGTCCCTTAGCCACCTTTTCCGACATCCACGGTAGGAGATGGACTGGTGCTGTTTCCTTAATCTGGACAGCACACGGAAAAACATCGTATAGGTCAAGCATATTTTAGGGTGCTCAATGTACCGTACAACCATACCATCAGCAGGAGCGTTGTAAGTTATATTTAGGTAAAGTAAATGGTCAGTCGTTAGTTCATGTGTAAATAACAGCTGAATACTGCAAGTGGTGCCGTGTGGTGCCGGCTCAAAATACCACCACCCCAGATCCTCCTTTTTTTATTGGTGCCCAGTGGAAATTCTTCATGAACTTCCTTCGCCCCGGGGAAGGGCGAAGGGGTATGCCGGACTCCTACCGGCTAAAACCACTGGGGCGGTCATCTTCGGCACCTAAGGGAGGCTCCAGGTCCTCGTATGATCACACTGGAGCAACCCCAGATCATCCTATGGGTGTCGTAAAAGTCGACTAAGGGATTAGCCGGAGGATGGGCAGCAGCTTCCTTCGAATACATTAACTACTCAACTACGATAGCCAACCCGTCTGCCAAGGGTGGAGATTATTGCAAAACCCCCCAATGAGCATACAACGCACCCATATCGGTCATTGTGGTGATCTTTGCGGGAGGCCTGTGTCCAGCAGTGGACTTCATTCGGCCGAAATGATTGATGATGATTGACTGTAAGTGGAAATCTATCGAAATGTGCACAGCTATACACTGCTCAGTAAGTTGGCGACCGTAGAGCCAGCCTTCAGACTGCACTGGTGATGTTACTGGGCGTTACCAAGCTGGGGTTTCCATTTTCCAGGCGAATGGATGGATGAATGGCAAGGGCGTGCCCAGGGAGAATTGCTACCCTCGCCATGTTCGAAACTAATGTTAGCTGCCACCCTAGGTTAGATCCTAGGTATGCCCTTGATTTGGATGTCGCGAGCACGCTTATTGGAAAATCTGCGTGCTCATACCGAAGAACCCCCGGGAAGACAGCGGTGTGCATGTGGTCACGTACCGCTGTGAGCGCAGCACAGCGCATAGTGAGGCCTCGGGGGAATCCTTTACCATCCACCTAGAAGTGCCTGGGGAGGTGGCCTTTACAGTCACCTTCCCTCCACTAGAGCGGCTGACCGCTTTACAGTCATTCTCTCCGAGATGTGCCTAAAGGCGTGGCCCCGATAGGTGGCTGTAGATGGAGATTATTCGAGTTCCTGGAGCCTCCCTTCGATGCCGAAGATGACCACTCCGGTGGTTTTAGCCGGTAGGAGTCCAAGTACATTCAGTATTTCCATCAATAAAAATAAAGGTATGCCCTTGATGGATGAATAAAAAACTTTGACTGGAATGGCTAGCGCAGTCGAACTTGGTCCGATAATTGAGTAATACTTCTGAAAGCCTGAGGTTCCTTGATATTTATAGGTCACTTCCTAAACTCCCAAACGGAACCAAATACCATATTAAACCCATTCTTTTTCAATACAACAAGAACAAGCATTCATAAAACCAACAAGTTTTACATAACAAAAAGCAGCAAAATCCAAAATTGACTATAAATCTTATAAAGTAGACAGCGATTTCAATTTAATTTTATTCAGAAGTTAGGATATCTTCATAACCATGGTATTAATACAAAAACTATAAAGCAGAAGACTCACTTCATACCATTGCGCTTTATGATACATAGATACTGAGCTAGCAGGGATCAGAGGAGATACATATATTTAGGTCAAATAGTTACCCACTGAATTCAAGCAATAGCGATAGAGGTCGCATACATATATAAATACCTTGTGACAAAGTCAAGTCAAAGTCTAAGTTTTTATTTCATATAGGCCCTAATAGGCACTTAAGGAAAGTCTAAAGTAAAGGTGCACGGTTCGGAAAAGCGAATAAGTAAATAATAATAACTTTATATATTCAAAAAATCTTTGTTACAATGGTGTTACGAAAAGGTAGAAGGTTACAAGTTGAGGTGGGTCAAGTACAAAGGTAACATAATTAGGGTATACCCTGACTCCTAAACTAGGGTATCCTGTGACTCAGGAGTCAGATCTTATGGAGAAGAGCCGGCAAGAAACTCCATAGACACTCTAAAAAAAGTGATTGTACAATTTAACACGTCAGGGATGTGGAATCTAAGTGGACTATACGTGAAATATATACACACAATAATAAACACACTATTGCTTCTGTAAAACACAATCAGAAATTGAAAGTTATTAACGTACAGGTAGCACTGGTCAACTAACTTCTCACATTTACAAAATGTAGAAGATGCTAAATTGTATTAAAATAAAGGGCAATATGGCCATCAAGCTGTAAACAATGTCATATTGTCTACATTAACATGTCAAAAACGACATATATAATTTGTCCTATACATAAAAAGTTATGAATTCTGACAAGAATTATATACACATTAATCGCAATTCAGAATAATTAATTGATAAACAAATATTTTGTCACTAAGATACCAGGGTAGCCACATGTGCAGAAAGAATCAGTGCCAAACACCCCTGTCGTCAACATAATCTATAGCTTTATAATAAGCTTTTTCAATAAGAACGCGTTTAATATATAGGCTTTAAACTTTCCCTCGGTAAGATCAGACAGTCCCTGTCCATGTGGTGGCTGGATTATGAATATAGCATCTCCTCCCGTGGGAGTTCAGCAGCGTCCCTTTTGAAGATCATAACTATATTGCGCTCACCAACAAACCTGCCAAGCGTGGTGAATACCGCCCTAAATGACGACACCATTGTGGAAATCTATGGGGGAATCCTTTGTTCAGCAGTGGACGTCTTATAGCTGATATGATGACTGTCCCAATGTAGGGCAAAGGCCTCTTGTCATAGATAAAAACAACGAGCATTGATCACTTGCGTTCACTGAGTTCTAGAGATTTCAGACCATTAGATCTAGTTGCTCTCGCAATTTATTCCCTGACCTGAAGTCAGCGGTATCTGAGATGAACTAACTTAATATTGTTTCTTAATATATTGTATTTAAACGTAGCTATAACCTTAAGTTTGTTTCGATATTTCTTCTAAAGATGTCAGCTATGAAACGGTAGAGCCAGCTAGCATAAAATCACTGCTATATAGCACCACACCGCATATATTCCTATAAAGCACCACTCCATTTCCTCCCGTGGATATCATAAAAGGCGACTAAGGGATTTTAAACCAAAGGGATGGGCAGCAGCGTTCCTTTTGCCTGCCAAGCGTGGTGAGTACTGGCAAATTCCCCTCAAAATGATGAAACAAGTGTGAAAATCTATTGGAAAGCCTTTGTTCAACAGTGGACATCCTTTGGCTGATATGATGATGATGGTAAAGCTATGTTAACAACCGTTTTACAGAATAACTACTTATTTGTATATTTGTTCCGTGTGGTTCTATGCAAAAAATAGACCAATCCTCTCCACCCAAGGAATCATAAAAGGCGACTAAGGGTCGACATTGACAAGAGGATGTGCAGCAGCATCCTTCTGTGTGGTAATAACAACATACTGCGATCACCAATCCACCTGCCAAGCGTGCCCTTTCATTAGGCCCACAAACAGCAGTGGACGTATACGAGCTGCTGTGTGTATGCATTCGAAGGCAAGATGGCGTTTGAACGTAGTGTCTGCATGAGCCTTACGAGTGAACCTTCTGAAATTTGCGTTTCATAGTATAAGGTAGCCAGTCAGCTACCATACAATGGACGTTCGGCCATCAAACCGCGGGAAGTCGTCTATTCGTGTAATTTAATATATTGTAATGCTGCGTTCTGATGTCACATTTCTTTCGGAAGTCTGTTAAAGACTTTAAATGGTGGTATAAAATGAATACAAATAACTTTTCTTGAATTCCGTTTGTAATACTAGACAGGTGGAATTTGAAGAGAACATCTACTATACTACTCCGTGTCGGGACGAACCAGTAATTCTTCTGGTGGTAAGCGTCAGTCCTGCCCGTAACGATTGTGGTGCTATCTAGAACTAGTTATCCCATCTACGGCACGGTTGGTGCAGTGGCTGACACAGTCGGCTGCTGCGCTCCGCTGCGGGTTCGATTCCCGCACGGAACAAATATTTGTATGATCTGCAGGTAGTTGTTCCGGGTCTGGGTGTATTGTGTGTGGAATTTATGTATGTAAACGCACCCACGACATAGGAGAAAACCTAGTGGGGGGCGACATTTAAAAAATAAAACTCACCCGTGGGTGTCGTAAAAGGCGACTATGTGATTAACCGGAGGACGGGCAGCAGCATCTACCTGCCAAGCGTGGAGATTATGGCAAAACCCCCCAGTAAACGTACAACTCACCCAGACCGGTCGATGTGGCGATCTTTGAGGGAGGCTTGTGTCCAGCAGTGGACTTTATTGATACACAGCGCTCGTCACCTCGTGACATTAGTCATTTAGTCTCTTTTGCTCAGTAACTTCACTAGCTATAGTGCCCTTCTAACTAGAACAGAGTAATGGTGAAATAAGTACAGCTTCGCGGCGAGTATCTGGCACCACGGTGGTACCTATCAGCCAGACTTGCAACATGAGATCTATCACCTGCAGGCCTGAATCGGTTTCATTGCAATTCGATGCCATGAAACGTGAAGGGATCAACTGTATACTGGTATCTGTACTATCCGTATTAAGAATATAGCACCACTCCATCTCATTCGGTGGATGTCGTTAAAAGGCGACTAAGGGACTTTAAGCCCGAGGGATGGGCAGCAGAGTCCTTTCTGTGTAACAGTAGCTTTACTGCGCTCACTAACCCGCCTGCCAAGCGTGGTGAGTACGCGCGAATTCCCCCCAAAACAACTAAAAACAGCAAAACGGTTGGTGCAGTGGCTGATACAGTCGGCTGCTGTGCACCGGGTCGTGGGCTCGATTCCCGCACGGAACGAATATTTGCATGATCTGCAGGTAGTTGTTCCGGGTCTGGGTGTATTGTGTGTGGAATTTGTGTCTGTAAACGCACCCACGACACAGGAGAAAACCTAGAGTGGGGAAACGATTAAAAAAAATGTTGCGGAAATCCATGGGCGAGGGATTTGTTCGGCAATGGGCATCCTTTGGCTGATATGAAGATGATGTGTAACTGTGATACTGTGAACTGATTAATTTGATTATTATGTGACGGTAAAGCCACGTAGCAACAGTTAACCGTGTGGTGCCGGCTCAGAATACCACCACCCCGTCTCTTCCCGTGGGTGTCGTAAAAGTCGACTAAGGGATTAGCCGGAGGATGGGCATCGTCCTTCGAGTACATTAACAACTCACTGCGATCGCCAACCCGTCTGGCAAACTTGGCGAATATGGCGAAACCCCTCAATGAGCTCACAACACATCCATATCGGTCGTTGTGGTGATGTTTGGGGGAGGCCTGTGTCCAGCAGTGGACTTTATTCGGCCGAAATGATGATGATGAACAGTTAACAGCAAAAGTATTTGATTACGTTTTCGGGTTTTAAAAGTGTTTACAAATAAATAGTTGGATTTTTTTTATTATGAATTTATTTTTATTTTGAAGGTAATTATAAGTCTGTGGTAGATCTGTTATTGCTAGAATTCGGCTAGGTAAGAACGAAGCGTGGGCGCGCAGATTGGGAAGTCTTCGTGCTCACACCGAGCGACCCCCGGGAAGACGGCGGTGCGCACGTGGTCACGTGCCGCCGTGTGCGTAGCACAGCGGAAAGCGTGGTTTGGTGGGATCCTTTACAATCTAACCCGAGAATTGCCTGGGGGGGCGACCTTTTTATAGTCTTCCCTCCGCTAGAGGGGGTGACCGCTTTTAAAGGCGTGGCACCAATGAGCGGCTCTAGTGTGATCTTACAAGGACCTGAAGGGGGGCCGAAGATGACCGCTCCAGTGGTTTTAGCCGGTAGAAGTCCCGGCATACCCCTTCGCCCTTCCCCGGGCGAAGGAAGTTCCATGTAGAATTTCCCCTGGACACCAAGGTAAGTACGAAATAGTATTATTTAAACTTTAGACATCAGTGTTTCGGTTAGAGAGATTAAATAACTTCATGTCTCGAAATGATGAGTGCAATGTTGTGCAACGCAGGACCTGCCCTGGGTAGCATTACAATTGTTATGAGCAGGCATGACGCATACCAGGCCGCATGAAGGCTCTTCTCGTCAACATGTTGTATAAAAAAGTGTGCTGACTGTTCCCTATCACATGCAAAATAAGCCCAATGAACATTTATTTAGTTACATTAGAAGAACACAGTTGTAGGCGACACAAAATAAATACGTTCTATTACTTTACTTTTAATACAATTAAGTTATAGTGTTAAGAACACAGACCTACATTTATATTCTAGGTTAGGATAAGAGGGGAAACTTGCGGGGCAGGGGGCCCTTGTAGCTTACTGGTTGATTTTTTGTACGCAAGCAGTAATATCTTCGATACTGCACACATATTTTTGTATAATACCGATCCAGCTGTCCCCAAAACAATAGCTTGTTATCCCCAGCAACGCCCTAAGCCGAGGTCCGTGTCCCGCAGGTGGCGCCCTTAGCGAAAGTTGCTTAGTTTTTAATATTAAATTTAAGCCTGGCTGGAGGCCTCTTTTGGCTTTGCCAGAAAATGACCGGTTAAGCAACCATATTTCCCAGAAATGTATACGAGAAGCCCAACAAACGAAATTTTTGTCTTTGTAATCGTGCTAATAAGTCAAGTAATTTATCCTTTTAAAACCTCGTTTCCCTCGAAAGAAACCCATTGTCATCTACAACAGTATCTACTTATATATTGTTCTATAATTTTGCCCTGAAACTTTCCCTTTTTAATTTCACTGAAATCATATAGCTCCGAAATCAGATTGAACAGTAGGTTTTTTTTTTTTATCTGGCCATTGAGTCTAGGCCCAATACGATTCTGCCAATGTCAACGTTGTAAGCTAATACACGCAAGATATTGGGCGGCTGCAAATGTATAAAGAGATTGTTCAGTGGTTAAACACAATGTCACAAAGGGGGAGACGTCACATTATAGCATGGAGAAAGTATAAATTTGACAATTAAAATAGAAGAAAATTTTACTATTAAAATAGAAACCAAATAGATTTATAAGCAAAAAACAAATCACAAATAAAGTATAAAGTTACACTATAATTTACCCAACTGACCCAGCGTGAAAATATACAATTTTACACGCGACTAATCATCAAGCCTATGCTTACTATCTGTTACCACCATAACTCATTAACTCTATATTACAAACACGTACGTAATATAATTCTTTACAAAATTACTTAAAATAAATCAGATGACACTAAGCGCCGTGTTGGTAAAGGAAAGAGTGAGGTTAGGCAAGTTTTGTACTGAGCGTGCGATGCGATTTTCTAACGTAGCAATCTGAATGTAGTCGCATTGTTTTGGTATGAAAGTCGTGGTGGTCCAGCGGTTTTATCATCATCATCATATCAGCCATAAGACGTCCACTGCTGAACAAAGGCCTCCCCCATAGATTTCCACAATTCTGTCGTAATTTTGGGAGGAATTTGCCAGTACTCACCACGCTTGGCAAGCAAGTTGGTAAGTGCAGTATGGATATTATTCGATAGACGGGCTGCTGCTGCCCATCCCTCTGCTGTAGAGTCCCTTAGTCGCCTTTCACATCTACGGGAGAAGATGGAGTGGTGCTGTATATAATCATCCATACGGAATAGAGATCCAGAGGTTTATGCACTCACTTCTTAAGCACTCGGTTGTAGGTGCAAAGCCATGCATGGCATGTCCTAATTTCATGACATAATTATATGTATTCGTGATGAAAATGATGATATCGGTCATAGATAATTTATGTTATGTTCATAAGAACAGGATCATACAAAGTCCATAGAGAATAATTATTCTAATCGAAAATATTTTTTTTATATTTGCCTAAGTATGTTTTTTTACATTATTCTTTTGTTTGTGAATAGTAACATTTTGCTTTGATTTGGTTCTAAATATGTCTCATCTGTATTAATTATTTTATTATGTGTGTTGTCTGGTGCGTAGAAATAAATTTTCCTTTCATTCATTTTTTCTTTCTTTCATATACCTACTAAGTTAATTCAAGACATCACTGACTTTAAGGTGAAGGAAAACATCGTGAAAGGGAACCTAAATATGGTGCCAAATCGCCAACATGCAGTTTCCAGTGACTAAGCGCCGTGACGACACGACAATGCTTGCTTCTTCTCTATAGAAGAAAAAGCCTTTGCCCTGCAGTGGGACAATTGCAGATTGTTATTGGAACGAAGTTCTTTTACGCGGCTTACTGTAGAGTGAACTGACAGAAACCTTCAAGTTAGGAAAAAGCGTTTGCTCCCTCTCTTTCTCTTTCTATTATATACGGTTGTATGTACGTGTGTGCGTGCAATTATGCGTTTCGAGATTCAAGCAGCAAGCATTGTGCGCTACCACTTACCAGCTTACCACTGTGTAACCTCAATTCTAAACACGTGTAAATATAATGGAACCTTATTTTTGTTTTAATTCTAACGGGGTTTATTCTGTCATTATTGCAAGTAAGGAACTTCATTCCTGATGGGGGTCCCCCGACCACACAAACTATTTTTGTCAGTGCCGTTGGGGCTATGGCTCACCAGTTAGCTTTCTGCACGACCGCGCACACCGCTGACTGGTCTTTAACCAGTCGGCGTGCCTTAGTTAACTAAGAAAGTACATAATTACCACATTGAAAACTTACATTGGTATGGACATGCCGGGTTTGGAACCCATAACCATTGCCAGAACTTAAGATGAGAAGAATCCAGAATCTTCCGGGCCACCATGACACTTAGGGCAGTGGATACAATTACGAGAAAAATATGAGTAACTGTTGTGGAATCGCCACGCTGACAGTGTGTGAAATTCCTAAAGTCATCTCCACTCAAAAAGCTACAAAGATCCCAGATATTGGGCGCACGTACACGACCGACTCAGGTATCGTATTACGACTAATTTGAATAAGTTATTGCCGTCTTGTTGTGTCTGATGTCTCTATTATTTAGGGAGGCAGCCATCTTGACAATAGGGTTGTACATGCGTACGACTTTTTGGTCGTGATAAACATGTTGGTCTGGGAATAAAATCCACTGATTCATCTTATTGTTTTCGTGTTCCATTTCTATGGGAGATTGTTATTATTTAAATTAATGTTAACACAAACCTCCATGATGATTTGGGAATATAGGATACTATCAGCTGTTGTACGTGGATGCAGATCTAGTACTCAAAAAAATACGGGTTGCACTCTGGGAGTGCCGACAGAAGTGAAAACTTATTTTGGCGCGTTAGACATTTTTTAGATGGCTACTAGGGTTATCGGGTTATGAATTGCATTATTATTAATTATTAATCGGGAGTTAACAATTGTAGTATTATCGGTTGTTTAACTAGGCAAAATTTTATTTATCTAGACGCGTTCGCTGTCTGCTATATGTACATGCATATATGCACACACTATAGCTGCGTCTCGTAACGGTGTCGCGAGTCCAGAGATTTTATCTCATCTAAAAATATGCGTACCGCGCTAAAAGAAGTTTTCACTTCAAAAATTGTATTTCGTATTCAGAATTGACTTTTATTTTATCATAGAAGAATTCTGATCTGCTCCATAATTTTAATATTAATAATTAAACCAACCAGACTGATGTTTTAATTTTCTGAAATGAGCGTTTTCAACTCGTCCTGATAAACAAATGACCGGATCCATCTGCGAGTTTCTGGACTTACGCGGGCTGCCGTCAACCCTCGGAAAGTCAGATTACTACAGAACGATATGATCAGTATAAAGCCTACAGATGTTGCTCAAACAATACCTTTGTCGCCTCTATGCACCCACGAGGAAAGATCAACATAAATGCATTACAAAATAATATTGTACATATAATCTTTGGTTAAATTGAACATGACAGTGTTACCAAGTTCAGTTGTTTACACTAACCATATGCTTTCGACAAGGAATAAGTTTACATTTGTATCTTCATTTCGTTTCTATGTAGGCGCGGCTCGTGTAGGATAAAAGTACACGACTTTTTATACATTTGTCAAGCATTTTATTATGGAAGTTCTATGTGTTTTCGCGAGGTGTTTGTTGAAAGAAATCGTGTTCAGTTAGAACAATAGAGTTGTACTTTGATGTTCAGGGAAAAATATGTCTTTCCTGTAGAATGTACAAGTTTAAAGTGAAGTAGATAAAATATCATGTGTAATGCATTTGTGTAGTATTAGCTGGCTTAAATTGCTACTTTATGTCTTCCCATGAGTGTAGAGAATCCAGATAAGCTGTGAATCTATCTTATTCTCAATCTGAAAATATGGATTCCCTGGGTTGGTTGCACACGAGTCTGATTCAAGAAGCACGAAGCCATTTCCTGTACAGCTGCCTATGTGTGAACACTGTTGAAGAAGAAAAGCATCAGGCGATCAAGGAACATTTCGCTGTAGAAGCTCTTTGCGTACAACAAAGAAGACCGAGAACAAACTCAGAAGGAAGACGTCTTGCCTCCTTAGAGAAGATCTGCAGGTAATTAAAAGATGGTCGACTTGAAGTCTGATTGTTATGGAAGAAGTAAATGAACAGATGCCAGAAATTCCAGAAGGGTAACTGCTCAAGTAGTACATTATGAGTAGCCAATTGCAGGTGTTCAGGTGCTAAATAAGTCGTGTTGTGTCCAAGTCACTATGAGTCAGTATGAGACCTGTAAAGCCACGCGTAAATTGTTGGTGTATCCACCATGTTCCACGCGCACCCACAAAACAAACCTTCCCTTTCTATAGTTCGCGGCCAACCTTGTGACAGACAGAGTTATTCAAGCCAACCAATGACCCCCGACTTGGCTTACCGATTGCCGTTTAATTGAACAAACAGGACCGATGATTTTACGTGCCCTCCGAGCAAGGAAGCGCTCAGTTCACATACCAGTCCACATCCCCTCTTGGTTAATAAGATTGGTGATAATGTTGCCTATTATTAAATACTCCCACCTTGATCCATGATAATTTACTGCTATGGTATGCTATTGAGCATTCACGTTGTAAAAGAGCAGAACAAATTAATACATACATACTTTTTTTTTTAAACCTTGCCCCACACTAGGGTTTCTCCTGTGTCGTGGGTTCGTTTACAAACACAAATTCCACATACAATACACCCAGACCCGGAACAACTACCTGCAGATCGTACAAATATTTGTTCCGTGTGGGAATCGAACCCACGACCCGGTGCGCAGCAGCCGACTGTATCAGCCACTGCACCAACCGTGCCGTCAAGATATAAGGAGCTCTCTCCTTGGGGGCAAACACTGTTGTTTATCCCCGAATAACCTACAATTATGTACTCATTGGATGGATTCGTGTGGTGTCCGGATTAAGAATAGGTATAGCACCGCTTCATCTCCTTCCATAGATGTCATAAAAAAAGAAAGAAAGAAAGAAAAGATTTTATTTCGGTATCGCAAAACAAAATAAAGTAACAATTAAATAAGAAAACAGTTGTACAAGGTAAACCTTGCTTTCCGAAACCAAAAATGGACCCTATCTCAGCACATGCTACAACACAAAGTGTTGCAACGCTGATTTTCAGATAGGGCTGTAGAACCGTAGACTTTTACATAATTATTCCATTAAATCGATTAAGCGATTAAGGGACATAATAAAACACTTATAAATGGATTATATCGCGTATATTATAGATTTTTGTTTTTCCTGACGTTTCGAACACTTTGCAGGAAAACCTAAGTGAACCTAAGACATTACTACGATTAAGGGACTCTAAGCCAAAGGGATGGGCAGTAGCATCCCTTCTGTAGAACAGCAGCTATTCTGAGCGTACCTAGTGAATATTGGCAAATTCCCCAAAATGCGCCATGTAACCGGTCGTCTATGGGAGGGAAGCACTTTGTTCAGCAGTGGATGAAAGATGGAAAGCTCAATGCTTAGAATAATAACACCTAAAGAAACGTTTTAAAAAAAATGTAGTTAGACATTTTAGTTACATTATAAATCGTAATGTCATTAATTTTAGGGAACAACATTCAAAAGGAAATAACAAAAATGATAATGGTGTCATATCGCACCGTCCAAATGATTACACATTGCGCGTGCCAAATATCCTTGAAAGTGTTATTATTTCTGAGGCTCAATGTTTATTTCTTCTATACTTTGTCATAAAACAATCATTCCACCACTTTGTTCGCATCCCTAACACAAAAACAATAAGGGTCTTTTGCCTCAACACTAAAGTAATGATGCCCACACAAAGAACTAATTCACTAAAATTTAACATGCCCAATTATGAAGCCCAGATAAAAGTTGTATGGCCACAGGAACAACAAAAGCTGTTTGACCATTGAACGAGACAAAAGATCGTTTGTGGCCTGCGACAAGCCATTAAATGACCATATATCTTTGTTCGGGACCATAAATTTGTAGAGGCCATTATTCTCCCAATAATTAGCAGAATCCTGGTGTATTGGGTGTGTTTTTGAGT
This sequence comes from Diloba caeruleocephala, assembly GCA_947459985.1. NCBI lineage: Eukaryota > Metazoa > Arthropoda > Insecta > Lepidoptera > Noctuidae > Diloba > Diloba caeruleocephala. Next base: position 3,011,153 of record OX381626.1, on the reverse strand, counting down.
TTCGGGTGAAGTGGACTACAGGGTTGAACTTAGAAGGTAATTATTAGAAGTTATAAATGAAACTGGCAATAATATATCCAACGATTTTATCAATGTCCATCCAATATCCCATCAGAATAGAATTTGGAAGTAGTGTATGTCTCTTTGATCTATTTGCTGTGTTGAACTAGTCTATTGACTCTGCCGAAAGTATGAAGGTTAGACAGTATTAACTAGTTTTCTGAGATATCCTGTCACATCGAACACTGTCTCTGTCTACTCGTGACCACAGTCAATGCAATTTAATCGAAACTTGGAGCTAGTCAAAATATTTTTATATTGATAATATATTTTATATTAATAATATTAATATGGTCTTAAAATAAAATACTGTCTAAGTAAGTTACCAGATTTTTCACATTTTATGCTCTTCAAGTAAAGATGACTTGTCATTTCTATCTTTGGGGAATTTCATTCTCTTTCTGCTGTATTATGAAAATTTATTTTACTCCTCTCTGTATCCCTTAGTGAGGGCCTTACTTTAATTATTTACTACATTAAGCTGTATCTACAGAATTATGGCACGAGATTGTATGCAGCCTTACCTAATCTATATCTGGAACAATAATAACCAATAAAAATTCTATCAGAAAACTACGATACAAGTTTATCAAACAATAATCCACGTTTTAAAGCTATGCTATATTACCAGTGACCTGATATTAGGTTAATGTTATCTATTAATAACTTTTATCGCGAGTCCGTCCCTGTACCCCTCAATAGTTTTGCCCAGCGGGTGGTAAGTCCGTAACGCCTGCACGTCAAGCCGTACACAATCGTAGCGTGAGATTGTATCTATAAGCTATTATGACGGTTAGAGAATTTGTGGGAAGACAGTAGATGAAAATGTTAAGAGGTTTTTATCAACGGGATAGAACTGAACCCACAGAATAGAAATAAAGTATAATTTTGAAGCCATCTGCGAGGAAAATAGGTGTGGCTCTGATTTCCCACTCTAGGATTTCATCTAAGTCGTGGGTACAGTTAAGTAAGCATAAATCTCCCATGGATCAATACCAAGACCTGAAAATCTGTAGATCAGACAAGTATTTGTTTCGTACAAGGATCCTGCTTGCGACACCAAGCGCAGAAAACCAGTAGCTTAGCCACTGCACCAACCGTGCCGTCACCGTGTTTAATCCCCCATGACAAAATTTCACGCACCGCCGTGTGCGCAGCATAGCACAACACACAGCGTGGCTTCGGGGGGATCCTTTAAAATCTCCCCGGGGAAGGTGACCGCTTTACAGTCACCCTCTCCGAGATGTGCGGCGTGGCACCAGAGCTGGCTTTATTGCGATCATACAAGAACCTGTGGCCCCCTTAGGTACCGAAGATGACCGCCCCAGTGGTTTTAGCCAGTAGGAGTCCGGCATGCCACTTCGCCCTTCCCGGGGCGGAGGAAGTCCATGAATAATTTCCACTGGATCAATAAAAAACTAAGGTCTGACAAAGTAAGAGCACATCTCTAACGTAGGATTAGGATAGAGGTGCTCATAGCCTGTTGCACTCACTGATCGGTAAATGACCGGCGAGGTTAGCAACGCTTGGCGCGGTCAATCTATGGATAGGTGACCGTATAGTGGTATTGGAACAGAGTATCTCCGTACTTCGGAGGGCACGTAAAATCGTAGGTCCCGGTTGTTCCCCTTCCAAGATGTGCCTAAAGGCGTGGCACCAATGGACGGCTCTAGTGTGATCTTACGAGGACCTGGAGCCCCCCTACGGTGCCGAAGATGACCGCTCCAGTGGTTTTAGCCGGTAGGAGTCCGGCACACCCCTTCGCCCTTCCCCGGGGTGAAGGAAGTTCCATGTAGAATTTCCATTGTAATCGCAGTACAGTTGTCATTGGCACAAGGGAGTACTTATTAGAGATGTATTTTCGGGTCTGGGTGTTTGTGTATGTGAAAATCATCATCATTTAAAAAATACTTAAAACTGATAGGCTGTCTACACAGCAATCAGTCGATTTCTTTTTTATATAGGACACTTTAACGGTGTTTTCCTTCCATACATATATCCCCATACAAATAATAACAATACAAATATAGATTACCGTTCCCTTTTAATTCCCATTAAACTCCCCCACACAACTCTAAAGTAATTTATAAGCGCGTGCGCAATTAATTTTGCGGAGCTCCTTATTTATTGGTTCAAATTGAATTAAGAACGAGTGATGTGATCTACCCTTCTGTGGGTTGTGGGTAATGGCTGTTGTAACCAAAACCTGTTCGAAGATGTTTTGATTTGGCTGTTATTGACTACATGAGCTTTTTATTGAGAGAAAAGAAAGAAAGAAAGAATTTATTGTATTGGCAAAAATCAATACACGAATCTTTGGAGGATGCCTCTGTTCAACAGTGGACTGATTACATGATTTTAAAAAATCCTGAATTAGGCCTGACATAACCCATTCGCAATGCATAAGCAGGGATGTTGAATGTTAAAGTGGGTAAGACAATTTCTGAAGACAGAATTTGATTTGTATTAGTAGCTCTAACCTCACTGCGTTTGCTGTTTCACCTTGTTATTTAAAGTTGTGGTAGATAGTTTCCAATCGAATGGCAGGTGGAGAAAATATATGAAAATAAAGTCATAAATAGATACCGGATTATAAAGTTTGTATGGGAATAGAGCAGACTCGAACCCAATATCTTCAAAACAGAACATTAAGATGTTCTTATACAGTAATGAAAGCGAAATGATTATTTTTTAAGACAGAATTGTGAAGCTTATCCTTACGTGCTTATAAGATGCCGCCACTCGAATAATGTACCCTCTTTTCCAATAATACAAGTGTCAAAAAGCCATACATCTGTACATCAATAACCAATTGACTCTCAATAGAGATCATCGATAGAAACCTACACTTCATTGTATATGGAGAACATCTTATGTCGACATTAAAATGAATTTATTTGCAACAAATTGTCACTTGCCATTCTAAGAAGGCGCCATGACACAATTATTTCCAAATTCGAAATCTATCTGTTATTAAATGATTGTCAAACTTCGCAAATGAATTTGAAAAGCAAACTCAACTTTATTGTAATGAATTTGAGAAGCACAACACTTTGGGAACGGTAAATTTAATGTTGTCTGTGGATAAAGACGTCAACTCAGGGTTTTACAATGCGCTTTGATTGCCGTCAACCATTGTACATTATTCACGGTCATTATATTCTATTTAGTTCGATATAACCGTTTAATAGTTTACGAAAGGTTCCCCTCAGCATGCTTATTAACAATACAATAAAAATAAATAGCCATAGAGCTACTTTACACCTTCTCGGAACCCGGCAGTTGTATGAAAAAAAAAACCCAAATGTTCCTTCCCTCTCTGACTTTTTGTGAGCTTTATTGATCGCTTACTCATATTATTCGCTACTTAAAACCATTGCCAAGCGAAGTTAAACTTTGTCTCTATAGGCATAATGCAAATGTTTAACTTCTCAAATGCATATTAGAAGTTTGACAATGCAATAATAGCGCTTATGAAGTGGAAAACGATACTATCATTCTGTCAATCCCTTTTCACGGTTGTGTTAATATAAAATTAATATATTTCTCGCCAAAAAAATCTTTGCCATTTGACAAAGGCTGTTTGACAAATAATTTTCACATGAAATCGTAAAATTAAGAAGCGTGAAATTTAAGAGGTATAATATTGTTCGCAGAAAACCAAATGTGTTTGAGAAGTTGAGCAATCGGCGATGGCTGATTGATCGATACTTGAACAATAAATATAGGCTGGTTTTTTAGCCAACTGAGGCAATTCTTTGTATGAGAGGCATATCTTGCTTTCAAAACTAATGTGACAGTAAGTATGTAGGTCACTCGGTATATCCTGTCGTTTCGTAACTATTAATTGTTATTGTTTCTCAGTGATTTCGGTCACTATTTAAACACTTCTTTATACGCTCAAATCAGTCCTTGCATTTCTTTTCTGGGAAGGAAGCGTCGCAACAACACGTTGCTGGGCCGGCTCGGGGTTGAATCATGCAGTAGCAAATGACCTCTTTCTAAGTGTTTCTACCATCACTCCATAGTTCTAAGGGAAAGCGCAATATCGCCTTATGCATGTGCCATTTCTTCAGTGCGCTGATGATGATTCAATGATGTCCTGTGTGGTTTCCGGATTAAGAATATAGTACCACTCTCTCTGCTCTCGTGGAAATCGTTAAAGGCGACTAAGGGACCTTAATCTAAAATGACGACACAATCGTGGAAATCTATGGAAGAGGCCGTTGTTCAGCATTGGACGTTCTTAGACTGATGATGAGCCAGATCACGATAAAATTATAGAAGACATAAAAAAATTAAGAATTTATGAGTAATGCCATAGCTAAGAATTTGCGGCGTGTCCACAAGTACAAAGTTTCTAGATTGTTACTGATGACTTTTTGCATAAATATATGTAAACTGATGTGTTTTCTATAGATATTTGAACAAACTGATTTGCCTTGGCTTTATCGACTACGCTAAGGCATTTGACTGTGTAAACTATAATGCTAAGTTAAATACCCTCATAGAAATAGGTGTCCCCCCCACACCTAGCTGTCTCTTGATTCTGCTATGATGCCAATAGTTTCATAAAGCTGGAAAACAGCAGCTCAGAACTATTTCGAACAGATCGTGGCGCGTGGCGGATTTTACGCTACAGGTCACAGGTTCGGTGCGGAGCAGTCAGTGTTTATGCAAGTGCAATTGGTGTCTGTAAACTTTACCCACGATATAGGAAAAAATTCAGTGTTCTTCAGTTCTTCAAAAAAGGAGGAAATGTAAATATATTTGTCATATGGTCTAGTTCCTGTATGGTAAAAATACCATAAAGTACAGTGCCTTCCACCTCCATATCTATTTATTCACCAGACAAACATTTTCGTGAGGTTGCGATATATTATATGTCGTACATGATCAGCTTATAATTGAGTAGTTTAAACTGTGACAATTGGAGCTTATCGACAGATCTTTATTAGATAGCTGTTGTGAATTCTGATACACAAGTCAGGATGTAAAAGTCAACTTTATGAGCCTTAATAAAAGGTTCGATTTTGGTCGGTAGCATGTTGGATTGGCGATTTTGTAGATGTTTCAGTGATACATATTGAATAGGAAGGTTTGAAGTTGACTTGCGATTGATCCTGCGACATACATTGTCGTATTGTGTAGAAACGCATACAGTAAACAAGTATTGTAAGGTTTATTTGATCCAAGATTTCTCAATTTATTAAATTCACATTATTTTCTATCAGAAATCCAGTGCTGAAATCTTATGGTGTTACGAAATAACATTTGCCGTAATCTTCTATATACATAAAAATCGATGTGTGTGAATGATGATCTCTATGGACTCCAAAATAGCCGGACTGATTTTGATAAAATTTTTAGACAATCTTCAAATTAGCCCAGTGGATGATCGTGTGAAGTTTGGTAGCGATCGGATCAACAGTATTTGTCTGAGACAAGTCTGTAGTCTGAGATTTCAATTTGACACCGAGTATTCGTTTGTGTTGATATCTGAATTCTCTATTCATTCATAATTAATTTTGGAGCATCATGAAAGTAGATTAATATGCCTGCACACACACACACACATTAAACGTCCACTGCTAAAAATGGGCCTCCCAATGATCACTACAGTGACCCTAGAGGATATTTCCATTATCTCCACGCTTGGCAAGTGCATTGGTGATCGGGGGTGCGGTGTAATGCTGAAAGGCGAACACCAGCTAGAGGTATGTAGGTAAAATTAAATAACTTTAAAACCATATATTTTAAATATATAAAATAAATACATTTGAGATCCTCACAACAAGCCCTTCCGTTCCATATATTACACGGTACAGTTTGCAAAACTTTATTCTTAAATTTTTCTATATTGTCCCCCAAAAGGATTATAGGGATTATTCAAAATTCATTGATTTGCGTTACACGTACGTGTTTGGGTCGCAGAAGTCCATATGCGTGCCAAATTTCAACTTAATCGGTCAAGTAGATTCGGAGCAAATTGACTGTGACAGGCGGACAATTATTATGAATATTCTTACAAAACTGTAAATGTGTGAGCATTATGTAGGCATTAATGTTATACGTTTAGTACTTATTTTGATTGTGTCTTTTGCCTGGCTGTATTGGTCATGCTCACTAAAATGTCTTGCTGATGGTGGCGTTCTGTATCGGGTCGTTCGCTTCCCTTCAACATGGTTGAGCTAATCGATGCTGATACACGCGTCATACTCGTGAACGGGTGCCGTCTTGGGACTAGTCAGTCATTAGCTGCCACGGCAAATAAATTATTATCATGGTACGTTCCATCTTTAGACCTGACCATTTACCTACATTTTTCTCAATCAGCATTGTAATATCAATTATTTTGAAAGAGTATCCATGGAGATTCTTGCCGGCTCTTCTCCACGAGATCGACTATTTGGAACCGTGCAACTGAGATTCTGACGTTTCATAAGCGCCAACATATGGTTTATTTAAAAAAAAAAAAAAAAAAACGTTTACTTTGGACAGACAGACAAACGAGTGATCCTATAAGGGTTCCGCCATTTTTTCCTTCGGACGTTGGAAGCCTAAAAATGTGTATTGGTGATCGCTGTATGTTGGTATTAGCACGTGCAAGAATGCTGCTGCGCATCCACTTGATATAAACTCTAAGTCACTTTTACGAAAGCTATGGACGGAGAGGGGTGGTCCATTATTTGCCGGGAACCACAAGGATTTTTACTCTAACGTCTGTTAATGAAATGTTCTATAACACTTTCAAAATCTAATAGGTCGTGAAAATTTCAAGTGTTTAGATTTTTCCGCCACAAAATGTCGCAGTGTTAATCGCAAATGTGGGTTCAACCTTAAGTCCTTGTGTGGCAAAACGTGTCGAGAACCCAATAAAGGTCGCCACAGATAGTTACGAAGTAAAATTTTAACGATTTTTATTGATAGTACTCACCGGCACCCTTTATGAATGGCTGCCATTTGTACTTGAGATTAGCTTGAATGAATTTTATGGCTTGAATATATTTAGCTTGAAGGCTATGTGACATAATTTTGGTTCTTTATTTGTTATAATGACGCGATATACATGTTAATGTTACCGGTCTAATGGAAACGTCCATTAATTTTCTAACAGAAGAGTCCACTCAAAATGTTGCATCAAGGACGTCCACTATTGAACAAAGGTTTCCCCATAGTTTCACACAATTATTTAATTTTGGGGGGAATTTTCCAGTACTCACCACGCATAAGTCAGTTTGCTCTCATCACTCCTTTATTACCATTTCAGCCGAAAAACGTCCACTGCTGGACAGGATCCTGCCCAAAGATTGCTACAACGACCGGTATGGGTTTTAGTTGTGTGCTCATTGGGGGGTGTTGTCATAATCGCCACGCTTGGCAGACGGGTTGACGATCGCAGTTAGGTTATAAATGTACTGGAAGGACGCTGCTGACTTTACGACACCCACGAGATGAGATGGAGTGGAGTACACGCCGTATTTTGCCCTCATGCATTCACAATTATTACATGTGCTATCGTATTTCATTAGTGTATTTAAAATGGGCAACGTGTGTGTGAATGAGTATTCAAAACCTTTTTTCAGATCCTCCTATCACACAAAAGCCACTGCGATGGAACGCTACCAAGCTGCCACTGAAGGAGTGCTCCAGGATCCCGAGGACAATCGCACCGCAGCACATCTCGGCGGAGAAAACTGTAAAGCAGTCAGACCCCTCTAGCGGAGTGGAGCTGACTGTAAAAAGACCATCCCCAGGCACATCTTGAGGGGATTGTAAGGGATCCCATTAAATACTCTGTGCTCTGCTACGGCGGCACGTGACCTCGTGGGCGCCGCGATCTTCCACGGGGTCGTTCGGTATGAGCACGCAGATTCCCGAATCTGCGCGCCCGTGATTCCAGAAGCCTTGCAATAAAAGACCAGTATAAAAAGCACTGCAAGACTGTGCTGCATTTTCTTTGTTTTTAACAAACTATGCTGGGATACCAGTCTTACTATGGCTAAGTATTTTGCACTCAACGATCGGTTATCGCTCAGCCATGTTGAGGTAGAGTCTTTATTTCAATATATACGAAAAAAAAGTTCTATAAGAACGTCAACATAAGGAAGCCACTATGTAAGCCCACCCTTCCCCGTGCCCGAAACGGCTGGACCGATTTTGACGGGACTTTCACTGGCAGATAGCTAATGTTATAAGGAATGGTTAAAAGGAAGGAATAACTTAGGGACTAACTAACTTATACTTTTATTTTAGAAAAACAATTAGGTTTCCGCGCAAAAAAAAACCCTTGAAATCCAATATATATATTCTATATCAAGTGTATATGTCGAAGTACTCTAAATTTCTTTTAAATTAAACGCGGGTGAAGCCGCGGGTCCCAGCTAGTTCCGAAATAATCCTTTGTCGGTAGTACTAGGTCTGTAAACCCCAATATGACGTTAAATGTTAGACACAGCTGATGATAGGGATGTGTCAGCGTATTTTTAATGAAAAGTTTGAATAACTCGGTAACTATTGACTTTTTGGGGAAAGTAGTAGAACAAAAGTTGCTAATTAGGTACCACCCATAGTATTGCACCGTTTTGGCTTAGCCCAGCCTTTGGTTATACCCTTTCCGGCTAACCCGGTATTATCACATTCTTAGCAAACAGCTGAACATGCAAGTTTAACCAGGAACTGGGCTATCCAATAATTTTGTTTTGATATTTTTCTGGCAGTTTAAGAATGTCATGCTCACTCAAGCGTCCTGCTGATGGTGGCGTCGTGTAAGTCGTCGCTAAGTTTCCCTACAATATGGTTGGGCTGAGCGACGCTGATGCATGCGTCATGCTCGTGAACGAGTGCTGTCTGTTGGGATTGGTCCTCTTAATTCTGCCATGACAATTGAATGAAAAACTAGTAAATATTAAAATCAGGCTTGTTTAGTGTAGCCTTTTTAAGAAGTTTACTCTTTTCTCCTTCTCCTGTAATGCGAGGACAATCCTCGCATTACTTTCATTTTGAGAACAATGTAGTTAAAAAATGTTGTACCAATATGATTTAAAAAGAGTAACCATGGAGTATCTTGCCCGATCTTCTCCATAGAAACTTAACATATTGGAACGCGGCAACTCAAGTCTTGACTATTCATAAGTGCCTATCTAAATGGTTTTACATGACAAAAAAAATATTTTATGTTTTATCGTATCTTGAACTGGAGAACCTGGATTATACCAAAAATACAGTCAGCACCATGTTTTTTATTGAATTGGTCTCCAGTAGAAATTAATCACGAACTTCCTCCGCCCCGGAATAGGGCGAAGGGCATGCCGAACTTCTACCAGCTAAACCCACTGGAGCGGTCATCTTCCACACCGCTTCCGACGGCGGCGACCTATCACCACAAGCAGCACTCGTTCACGAGTATGACGCAAAGATCAGCTATCACTCATATAGCTTAAAATGGCTTGTTTGGATTTTGAGCTTCGGGATGTTCAGTCTCCGTAAGGTCCAACTATTTGTAGGTACGTACCGTTTCTAGGTGTGTAAACTGTACCCGGTTATATGATCCAAAAGACGTACACTGCTGAACCAAAGCCTTCCCTATAAACGACCGGCTACAATGCCATGTGTTTGTTGTCTTGGGGGGAATTTGCGGTAGGTATTCACCACTCTTGGCAGGCGGGCTGGTGAGCGTAGAATGGCTACTGGTCCACAAAGTGACCCAATACACCGGAGAAAATCTAATTCGGAGCATAAAAACACAAAATTCCGCTTAAATTGTTATTCTTGAAGTTGTTTCTCTTAAACGATTTATGAGAATATAATGATGATAAACTAAGATAAGTAAAAAAAATACTTGTTTTAAACAATTTCATAGCTAATCAATATCCTTCTTCCCAGTATTACCTTTTCATCGCCGTCCTTTACTATCCAAATCGAAAATCGCAAAAACATATCTACCTAACCTATGATTAACGCAAACATCCCTCATTTCAAATCGATCACTCAACAAAATGACAGATGCGTTCCTTTTTTTTTCTTTTTTGCAACGAAACGTGTTTCGAAAATCGAATCCAAACATGTTTAAACGGCCAATTAAAATGGCAATTTGCTGGCATCGCTCCCGACAGCGTTAGAACGCCCATTTTAATTCGTTAAAATAACAGTTTTTGTCCATTTATGGTATAACTATGACGGCGGATCACTTTACAAACGCGTTTCAAAAGCATTTTTTTGCCATTCGTTGTATTATTTTCTGTTTGTGCGAATATAAAAGTGTTTCTTCAGTGAATTGGTTATGGTATTATAATAACCAGTGTTTGGAGAAGTTGGCATGTGCCCTGCCGATACCGTGCGCTTAGATTAAGAAAAACAAATGTCAATTGTCAAAACTCCCGCCTAAAAGATGCGTTTAGTTTCATTACATAATTATAATGTATTATGTTTAGATATTATTAACAGTCAACTGAATAGCAAGATGTACTTTAAAAGTACTTTCAATGACACATAAATATTAAATAGGTAACTTAAAGCGATGAAACTACATCTTTCATTGAACAATTATTCATCTCCCGCGTGTTCAATTGTCAAGTCTCTATTCCTCCAGTGGTTCAGATATTGTTTATGAGGGAGAAACATAATCACATTCCAATCGCTCTCGTACAAGACAACCGCTGTAATAAACACTTCCACGTCCTTCTTTCTAAAATATTGCCTCTGTAATCTACCAACAAATATTGAAGTGTGTTCAATGGCCCATTGTGTATTAAATCCATTACTTCTCTACCATTCCATAGCAACCTTCAATATTCCAAAACGTCACACGTCATAGATTAAAAACGTCAAGCGCCATGCTGCATCACAATGCATCACGCACACACCCCACCCTGGTCGCAGGAAGCTAGCTCGTTTGACGCACCCATTAAATTATTACTATGAAACCCGATGTGAATTCTGATCGTCTATGACTCGTGTATATGGGATACGTGTAAATGGCTGGTGTAGTTTAGAGTTGTGGCTCCCGCTGACAGTAAATTGACTAATTTACCTCGAAATTGGTGTTAGATTGAAATATTTTTGGTGTAAAGAATGTGTCATTAGGTGGGCCTGTCACAAAACTTCTGGGGGACGATAAAATATGTAAAGGGTAGAGACCATTCAAATAAAGATACTACCTACAGTGAAATACCTATGATGACGTCATTTTAGGAACGTTCTTTGTCTTACACGAAAAATGATTATAGATGTGTGTTTGGGGATACTTGGGCCTCATAAAAGTATCAACATTATAGCCGGTTATGCTTCAATCTCAGTCCCCGAAAGTTTATACTGTGTTAAATTTCCAATATCATTTCAGTTCTATGATAATCTGGCTATAATCTATAACATAATGAGAAATACCAATCATAGCAAACAAACGGCTTTCTTATATAAAAAAAAAATTCGAGTAATTCTGTACTAAAAAAAAATATGTACATTTAAATTGTGAACTAATATAATTTTTAGTGCGATTGTATTGTAGCATATAAGTAATAATGTAGGTATTATATGTACGTTGCAGTGTATTGCTATAACCAAACTTATAGTCATAAAAAATCATAATAAAGTTGTTATGAATGTAATTTCCAATGTTGCATGCTATGAATTAGCCAAATATGTGAAACATAAATAAATATTGTAACAACATCCCTACACCATGTTTGACGCAATAAATGATTAAATTAAATTAAATTAAAAATATTCCGTGTGGTGCCGGCTCAGAATGCCACCACCCCATCTCCTCCCATGGGTGTCGTAAAAGTCGACTAAGGGATTAGTCGGAGGATGGGCAGCAGCGTCCTTCGAGTACATTAACAACTCAACTGCGATCGCCAACCCGCCTGCCAAGCGTGGCGATTATGGCAAAACCCCCCAATGAGCTCAGAACACATCCATATCGGTGGTTGTGATGATCTTTGGGGGAGGCCTGTGTCCAGCAGTGGACTTCATTAGGCCGAAATGATGAAGTTAAAAATTAAAAATTAAAAGTAAAAGCTAAACCGAAATGAAAAACCAACTAGTGGTTAACAACATTACTTCAAAATTGAGACAGGATAGATGCTTCATCATTTCAGTAAAGTCCACTGCTGGACACATGGCATCCCCAAAATTCTCCACAATGACCGGTCTGGGTGTGTTGTGTGCTCGTTGGGGAGTATTGCCATAGTCGGTCCGCTTGGCAGGCGGGTTAAAGATAAAAGATAAAAATATTAATAATGTCTTAGGTTTTCGCGAGTATTACATATTAGAATAAAACACTTTTAAACGGATTCTATCGCGTATATTTTAGATTTATGTTTTTCCTTACGTTTCGAATACTTTGCAGGGTTCGTGGTCGCAGGATGACTAAGGTGACAGGCGTCGTTACAGATTTTTAAAAGTGATTTCATTTTATCTACCGTACAATTTTAATCAAAAAATTTAGTTTCGATGCACGCAGTAATCACTCACAGTGTCTTGATGTTTTTAGTGCGGTATGTTGTTTGGGACTTTATTATTTTAATTACTGGATTCCAAACAGGTGGTACCTGCCAACCATCTTCTCTATTAAAATTAGGATGTTTTTTAATTTCAATAGCCTCACGAAACATTCTTGGTATCTACATATTGGTTCTCTTTCGCGAGGACTTGAGGTTGATCAAAACGAAGATAGTGGTTGGGTTTGCCTAAGGCATAAAAATATATAGATATATTATAAGATAAAAATATTTTCATTCATGTTGGAACGCGGCAGCTAACGTCTTGACTGTCAGAGTTGGATTGGCGATCACAGTTGAGTTGTTAATGTACGCGAAGGACGCTGCTGCCCAATCTTCCGGATAATCCCATAGTTGCCTTTTACGACACCCACTGGATGAAATGGGTTGGTGCTATTCGTAACTGACACCAAAGAACATAAACATATAATTACTTATATAATAATATACGATACATAAAATATAGGCATATATAAATACACATATAAATAAATATACAGATCCAAAAATAAAATACAAATGCAACTATGTAGACGTGGAGTGATAGTGCTCTTTAAGGCGTTTTTTAAATATAGCGACGGTTGTACAGTTCTTTATATGAGGCGGGTGTGAGTTCCACAATCAAAGTCAAAGTCAAATATTTATTATTCCAAATAAACCAACTACTGGCACTTATGCAACGTCAGAATTTAAATTGCTTGCTATTGCAATCTAACCGCATGTACAGAAAAGGAGTAGGAATAAAAATCAGTTATTAAATTAATTAATACATTTTAACTTTACAAAGATGGTGCAACTTTATCGGTACAGTGTTTTTGCAATGGCAATTCCACATGCACTGTTACATATTTTTACTAAACCTTGCCACGCTTGGCAAAGATTTGACTTCAGTGGATGTGATCTGTACGTTAACTGTGATATTAAACGAATTAGGTCTCTTCTGTAGGCATAACACCTACCGTCAAAGGATGCGATACATAGACAATGATGTAATAGGATAGAATAGATGAAATTGCACAATGGTGGCGTCATATACAAACTTAAAACAACATCATTAAACGCGGCTGTCGTTATCGGATGCTCATAGACAATTCCACTCACTGATCGCTAAACGATCGGTGAGGTTAAGCAACGCTTGGCGCGGTCAGTCTATGGATGGGTGACCGCATAGTGGTTATTTGAACTAAGCGTCTGCTTCGAAGGGCACGTAAAAGCGTCCCAGTTCCAGTTATTTTATGGATCCCGTCAAAACTTTCAGATATCTGAAAGTAGATATATAATATCCTTATCCGTAACCGTAATAAATGTTCATAGTTTCGGTTATTACGAGAGACTTAATGTAACTAAAATCTAGATAAACCAAACGAAACAGAGACTTCAAATTACTTCATTTCTAAGTGAAATGTGGTTGTGAATTGTGATTATAGAAACCTGATTAAGAATTATACGACTAGAAAGTGTGATTTTTCTTAAAATGAATATAAATAATTATTAATTAAATACTGGTTTTAATTTTCTTTACTTCTCATACGTCGCATGTGTAACTACAGGATATCTATAAAACCCACGGAGAGGGCCGAAACGCTAGTTCAAAATATTAAAATCCGGATATCCGAAATATTTTTAATATATCTGTAACCGAAACCGAAAAAAATCCTTGTCCGTATCCAAAATTCCATATTAGTAACATCACTAGTTTATTCCCACAAGTTCAGTTGTCCAGTTTAGTTGATTGGACTAATGGGTAATTTTCCCCAGTAGTTCAGTTGACTGGACGAATGGGTATGAATGCTGAACGCAGAAACCTTCAACCATGAAGGCAGGACAACGGTTGTTGCAACTTAGATTCTGACGTTTCATAAGTGCCATTATTTCATCATCATCATCATCATATCAGCCACAGGACGTCCACTGCTGAACAAAGGCCTCCCCCTTAGATTTCCACAACGAGCGGTCACATGCCGCTCTCATCCAACGACTCCCAGCGACCTTCACCAGGACGTCTGTCCACCTCGTTGGAGGTCGTCCCACGCTGCGTTTTCCGGTGCGCGGTCTCCATTCGAGAACCTTTGTGCCCCAACGGCCATCAGTTCTACGAGCATTGCTCGTAGAGCCACTATTTGGTTTATTTGAAATAAAATACTTTGACTTTGTGTATGCAGTTTTGTCTTATGTGAACAAATTCATTGACGGCTACGTCTGCCATTGTGTTAGTCTGCCTTGATTGATTGTAATTGTTAGCATACAAAAGACCACCTATACCAAACCCTTCAGGACTCACAAGCGTGATGTGTTATGATAAGTTTTTATGTTTTGTTTAGAATAATAAACTGCGTTGCATATTGATGAGTCCATAACATGCACAGATACAAGCTGTAATCGCGAAAATAAAGTGTGCACGTTATGATTGCAGAACAAGACTTTCATTGCGTAGTTCTTAGTCGTACAATATGCATCATAAGAACGAAAAATTAATTTGCGTCCCTGTTCGTAATCGTACTATGCTACTCGACTCTACCTTTTAAATCAAACGTATAGATGTAATGTAGCTTAAACTTGACTTGACATGACTCATTTAAAATTGTATTTTTTATGTTATTTACTTAAATATTTACACCTTGACATTATATACCTTGACATTTGACTTGACTCAGTTGAAATTACATATTTTTTTATGTTATTTACAGATATTCAATAACATGACATTATCTTGAACAAATTCATTTAAAATTTCATTTCTATTTATGTTAGTTTCTTATATTTAATATTATGACATTGACTATTAGTTATTGTTAATATTGTTCTTGTAACATTATATTATAATATGTGTAACTGTAAATGTGTGAGAATCATGTAGCCATTGATGTTATTTTTAGTACTAATATTGATTGTCTTCTGCCTGGCTGTATTGGTCTGTCATACTCACTAAAATGTCTTGCTGGCGGTGGTGTTGTGTATCGGGTCGTTCGGTTCCCTACAATATGGTTGAGCTAAGCGATGCTGATGCATGCGTCATGCCCGTGAATGGGTGCCATCTGTTCGGACTGGTCAGCCGTTAACTGCCACGGCAAATAATTTATTATTGTGGTATGTTCCATCTTTACAGATTGTCCTACATTTTTCTCGGTATATATATTACAATAATTTGTATCAATCAACATTGTAATCTCAATTATTTTAAAAGAGTATCCATGGAGTTTCTTGCCGGCTCTTTTCCACGAGATCAACTATTTGGAACCGTGCAACTTAGATTCTGACGTTTCATACCAATATTTGGTTTATTTGAAATAAAAAACTTTGACTTTGACTTTGAAAAACTTTTTTTTTATTGGATCCCAGTGGACATTCTTCATGAACTTCCTTCGCCCCGAGGAACGGCGAAGGGGACTGCCGGACTCCTACCGGCTAAAACCACTGGAGCGGTCATCTTCGGCACCTAAGGGAGGCCTCATATGATCACACTAGAGCTAGTGGTGATTAATATAGTGTCTAGCGCGATTAAATAGCGCGCTATATTCACTCAACGTATACCGCTATAAAACTTGACGCTATAAAATGCGCCCCATTATAAAATAACGAGCAGCGAGAATAATAGCACGAGCAAAGAGAGCGCGAGCGTGGAGAGCCGGCGGCAGTCATCATCACGTGAATTCGCGCGCTACCGGTCGTTACCTAGCGCGTTGATTATAATATTGACTTATTTTAGGTACGCCAACAATGTACGTACATTAAAATTTGCTTAAATAAAAATATAAAACATTCATGACATTTGATGACGTCAACAATAGGCATACACAAAAAACGTTTTCCGTGAAAACTGCTGTAAGAAATTATTACTATCTAAAAATCTATTATCCCAAGCCTGGAAAATTTATTAACTTTTCTTTACTGCTCCATTTAATTTTGATAGATATTATTTTACGTATCGTACATATCTACTATAACGTATTCAAGATCAAGAATATAACTGAAACAGCACGCTATAGGTGCATATAAAGTGCTAAATGTCGTTGGACTGTCTGTCTGTCGTTAAACTGTGTCCAACAACATTTAGCGTGATTCGAGAATATTCACCGCGCTTTTATCGCGTCATTCGGGTACGCCTAGTTCGTTATAATTTTAGTGTGTAAAATAGCGCGCTAGTTTGCTATAGCAAATAGTCTGTAGCGCGCTATTGCCATGTAGCGTTTTTGAACACCACTAACTAGAGCTGCCCACTGGGCCAGGCCTAGAGGCACATCTCGGAGAGGGTGACTATAACTATTGCAGAACTAAAGTCTCCTCCATAAGACGACTGGTTACATGCCATATGTCGTCATTTTGGAGGGAATTTGCCAGTACCCTACCACGCTTAGCAGGTAGGTTCGTGAGGGCAGAATGGCTACTGTTCCGCAGAAGGGACGCTGCTGCCTATCCTTCTGATTTACAGTTCCTTAGTCACCTTTTACGGTTATCCACGAGAGGAGATGGTAGTGGTGCTATGTTCTTAATCCGGACACCACAAGGATATGATCAATGATATGGATATGATCATATGATCATGATCAAATATGATGTCATAGTTGTGGAAATCTATGGGGGAGGCCTTTGTTCAGTAGTGGACGTTGTATGGCCGATATGATTAGTTTCTTATTGTATTTCTATCTTGCAAGTAGTTTTGTACTAGTGTTGCACTACCGCTTTTCTAATTGGTAAACTATTCATAATGTAATCGTCTAAATGGAAAAATATTCATAGAGCGTATAATAATCTAAACTATTTGTCAAAAGACTATACCAGCTTCAGTAATACAGTAAATAAAAATCGATTGGGTACAGAAAAACATCACTAAATTATAGGTATGTCCTTAAGTACGTAACCTACTAATCTTGAAACCTATTCATCAAACGAAAACAGACAGGAGCATGTAAAATTATTAATTCCTTCTCTACATTCTTCATATGAAATTAAAACTTTGATAATAAAAACAAAACGAACCAGCTCCATAGCTTTATAAAATATTATATTCAAACAGTATACATTCAATAAACAACGTTGCATTCAATTCAAAACGTTACAGGAACACACGGTGTGGTCAAGTGCATATAACTATGCGTGGCAACGCAACAAGACGCATTTAAACATAACTAATTCGTGTTATGCGCTTAGAATTAATTTTGTTTAGAATGCAAGTGATGCAGTAACTGAACGCTCGGTTGGCGGGAGTTTTGACAGCTGACAGTTTATTTTTTAATACTTTTTTGTTTTGATTTAATGGCTCTGGTATACAATGTGTCTGATTAGGTACACATAAACAACTGTTACTCTTACAAAATGTCAATCAAACCTGGACAGTCGACAGAACTATTCATGTTTTTTGAAAATACCTCAACATTAGGTAGTATTAAATGCAAATTGCGCAACAAGGTACATTTAACAACATAGTAAAAAAATGTCACCTGATAAAATTTCTTCCCACTGATCTGAGCACAGAAAATAAAACTACATTTTCTTTTCTGTGGATTTGAGAGTAGCAATAAAAGTAGATCGTTGTAAACCTAAACAGTTTAGACAGATTTGAGCTAGAAAGGTAAGAAATTGATTACATACAAGCAATCACGGTTGGCCCTTCCAATGATCACACACACACTAAGCTGTGACAAATTACCGAAACCACCACGCTTGGCAGAACGTTGTGAATGCCGTATGTTGTGATTAGCACAGGGGAGGATGCTGCTGCCCATCATCTTGATGATCTTTAGACACCTTTTACGACACCCATGCGTGGAGAGGGGATCGAGAACCACACGAAACACGTTGATAGAAAAAAAACAATATGAATGAATTTTTTTTTAAATTATAATATCATAGAACACTTTTAAACGGACTACATCGCGTATATTATAGATTTTTGTATTTCCTGACGTTTCGAACACTCGTGGTCGCAGGATGACTAAGGTGACAGGCGTCGGCGTCGTTACAGATTTTAAAAAGTTATTTTGTTTTATCTACTGTACAATAAAAGTTATTTCGATGCACACAGTAATCACTTATAGTATCTTGATGTATTTTAGTGTGGTGTGTTGTTTGGGACTTTATTATTTTAATAACAGGACTCCACACTGGTGGTACCGGCCCCCAGTTTATTAATTTCAATAGCCTCACGAAACATCCTCGGTACAATATCGGTTCGTGTACCTCTACACGAAAGAGAACGACACTTTTGAGTGAAACGAAGAAAATGGTTGGGTTTGTCTAAGGCATGTTCCACTATCTTACATATCACTATCAAGTACGAAATAGAAATGTAAAATTAAAGTCTGAGCTACACGTTATTACAGCGACGTGTTGCGCTGCAGCCTAAGCTTCCGCTAACACGCCAGCTTTCGACCAGAACTTCTTCATGAAGGTCACTAGGTAGTGTGTCTGGAAAAGCACTACAAACTATTTGAAATTAATGTTGAGACGCGACTAACTTCTTGACCATCAGGGCATATTTCGTCTTGACCCGCGTATACAGTAAGTTAACTCCTTCATCAATGCTAAATATGTTTGCTAGGAATGGATATGTAGATAGCATCTATAGATTATACCCGGTAATAGCCGGATAGTTTCAAACTTAGGGCTTCTAGATCGCCAGTCTTTTCCATAAACGTTGGGGCGATTTCAATTTTTGTTTCTATTTTTTTTAATTTAAAAAACGTTGCCCCTCTAGGATTTCTCCTGTGTCGTGGGTGCGTTTACAGACATGAATTCCACATACAATAACACCCAAACCCAGAACAACTACCTGCAGATCGTACAAATATTTGTCCCGTGCGGGAATCGAACCCACGACCCGGAGCGCAGCAGCCGACTGTATCAGTCACTGCACCAACCGTGCCGTCAAATATTTGTTTTATGTACGATCTGGTGATGAGACGCGCAAGTCATTCACCTGGTGGTACGCGTCACGCCTGCCCATAACAATTGTCATGCTAGCCTGGACTAGTCCTGCGAGGCACCACACTGCGCTCGTCACTCCAAGACTTTGTTATTTAGTCTCTTATGCCCAATAATTTCACCAGCTACAGTGCTCTTCTAACTGGATCACAGTAAAGTTTAAACATTTCTGCTTGGCAGTAGAATATCTGGCATACACTGGTACCTACATAGCCAGACTATTACAATAAGAGACATACATTAAAATAAAACAATTTTAAACGGATTAGATCGCGTGTATTATAGATTTTTGTTTTTCCTGACGTTTCGAATACTTTGCAGCATTCGTGGTCGCAGGATGACATGACAATGCTGCAAAGTATTCGAAACGTCAGGAAAAACAAAAATCTATAATGTACGCGATCTAATCCGTTTAAAATTGTTTTATTATAATGTGTAATAATCGCGAAAACCAGACATACAATTGTTTAAAGCGAATATAATTGTTGGTGTCCCATGAACAGATCTCATACAAAGGGAACAACGGCTATCGGCATTGCCCACACGTATCGTATTATCTTACATTGTTGCTACACAATAGTTATACAGTAACATCACGCCTATACTTCCTTTGAGCGTCAACAGAAGTATAACCAGGATAGCTACGCGGGTAAAATTATTATGATCATAGCCAATAAGTATTAATTCATAACATTTATAAGCAATTACTTGTTTGGACTGCCTCATTTTTTAAAATTGATTTACCCATGCTAGTTTTTTTTTTTAAATTCCACTGTGCCATGCTTCTTCTTCTTCTTTTTTTTAAGAAAAAAACGTTGCCCCACACTAGGAATTCTCCTGTGTCGTGGGTGCGTTTACAGACATGAATTCCACATACAATACACACAGACCCGGAACAACTACCTGCAGATTATACAAATATTTGTTCCGTGCGGGAATCGAACCCACGACCCGGAGCGCAGCAGCCGACTGTATCAGCCACTGCACCAACCGTGCCGTCACGCGTTCGCGTATCGAATCAGAAATGAGAAGAACCATGATCCGGAGAATAGAAGAACTAAAGTTGCTGACATAGCGGAAAGGATAAGTAAGCTAAACTGACAATGAGCCTTGGCCTAGGAGCAATGGCCTGTAACGAAATGGACAGAAGATTTGGTGAAGGCAGCTGGGAGTCGTGGATGGAGGACAATTTAAGCGCTCGTTGTTTAAGTCTATGAGGGAGGCCTATGTTCAGCAGTGGACGTCTTTCTTTCGTCTTTCCGGTGATATGATGATGATGACACATTCCGAAGCCGGAGCCATGAATCTGGCTTAAAAATGTACGGGATTTGGTGCTCGATGGCTGTAGGAGTTTTTTCTATTTTATTGTTGTCCAGTGATGATTGTCAATTTCTACATGAACTTCCTCCGCTCCGGGGAAGGGTGAAGGGGCATGCCGGACTCCTATCAGCTAAAACCACTGGAGCAGTCATTTTCGGCAGCTAAGAGGGGCTCCAGGACCTCGTATGATCACACTAGAGCCGCCCAGTAGTTCTACGCCTATAGGCATATCTCAGAGAGGGTGACTGTAAAGCGCACACCTCTCCCGCTGGGGGAGAATGTAAAGGAACAAGGCACAGTGAGGCTTTGGCCCCTCAAAGCCTCTCTGTGCATTGTGCTATGCTACGCACATGACGGCGTGTGACCACATGTGCGCCACCGTCACTTCGTGGGTCGCTCGGTGTGGACTGCAGATTCCCCAATCTGCGCCCGTGACCTCCGAGGCTCCCTACCATATAGCGACGACAAGGGACTCAGGCGTGTTGTACCTGGGCGCCGGGGCGGTTGTTACCCTGGCGCTGTTTCGTCCGTTTGCATGCGGAATCGGCCCTCTCCCGATCCCGTTCTGCAGTCTTCTTCTGGAGCATGACGCTCTCACAGAAGCAGACCACAGCACTCCAATGTTCATGCTCTGCCAGCATAGCCAACACTACTGCTGGCAGAGAGAGATCTTGCCCGATCCGATAGACCAGGATCCGCCGCTCGGCCGCCTTGCAGGGCACGCCTCGAGCATGTACTGTGCGGTATGCTGGTCACTATCACAGTGGTGGCATTGTGCCGTGACCTTGCATCCTATCCTGTGCAATTACATCAGGTGGTAGGTGACGCGCTCGCTCCTTCTGAGCTAGGCACGGAAGAGTGGCAGGTTGGCCTCGATGACGCGCTTGGTCTCGAACTGCATCCTCAGGCGGTGACGCCACTTCTCAAGTGCACGCCGCCGAACCAGCTGCCTCAGCCTGTCAAACGCCACATAGCGCTAGTCACCTTGAGACATTCGTTATTTAGTTTCTTATACTGTGTAATTGTTACTAGCTACAGTCGCCTTCTAACCGGAACATGTAAATGTTTAAAGTTTAAACACTTCTACTTGGCGGCAGAATATCTGGTACTGCGGTGGTACCTACCTAGCCGGACTCTTGAAACAAGAGACCTATCACCAGTACAAGCATTATTTTCACTAATATTATTCCCATTACTCATAATAATAATAGGAATAGCAGTCGCAGGGCAGTTTGTGGCGAGCTGAATGTGATTGGCGACACTGCGTACCCGAATGCTCCAGAGAGTCGGTGAGGGCCTCGTCTCCGGCTTGCTTTTATTGGTTGGTTGGAGTGGTAGCCCATGAGTGCCCGTAGGATTTTCAACTCTGGCTTGCCTTAGTTGGCCGATCAGAGAGGGGCCGCCAGAGCTATATGCTCTGGGGTGGAAGTGTCCAATGGCGTAATAACGGGGAAACCCGCTCCGAGTCTTCGAGACGCGCGATGGTGAAACCGGTGCCGCACCTCTCTACACCCCTAGCCGCTGACACCGGTGTTGCTCCTTGTCGCCTGTAGTGGTGGCCATATAGGGGGCCCATCTTGTGAGTGGCGAGTCACCGTCTGCCACAGAATTTCACTTTCAAGGTTGAAAGGCAGACGCCGTTGTTTCCGTTTTTAGAAGTATATAATCCATTTAGCACCCATTGCAATAGACCTTATAATTGTAGTTTCCATCTTATATAATAGTTTTACACCTCCAGGGACAATCCGAGACTGCATTTTATAGTGTAGCCATGGAGAGTTCCGGTTAGTGTCCCATTACATTTTAGATTAAAATTCTCTAAAGGGCCTCTGCGTGTTGGACCCATGTCCCCGCGTAAGCCTATCAAAGGACCGGGTTCCCCCTTTCAGGGGATATAAACCCGTGTAATAGAGAAACATATAGGAATAGGAATAGCTCTCATAATTTCTATCGCTATTAAAAGGAATCCATTACGTCTTAGTTTAGTAGTCTGTGAGAGTACTAATAGTTTCTCGTGCTATTAATAGGAATAGTACTAACAATTCTTATTAGATTCTATTAATAGTGAGTATTGACTATAGTCAACTACTAACACACATACATTACGCGACCGAACTACATTATTGTACAACATTCGTTTGTCACTCATTGGTCCTGTCTCCTGATAGGGTTGCCAGAGAGAAGTTAATATTTAAAAAGTTAAATGTATCCTATAGAAGATACGTTTCATATTTTATTATCTTTGCATTTATAAATAAAAGTTGCAATAGCAATGATTACTGGCTAGTTTGGCAGGATTCGACCGATTCCGACCCCCAGGAAGACGTTGGCGCGCACGTCGACACTTCACCCTCGTGCGTAGCACAGCGCACAGCGAGGCTTCGGGGGATCCTTAAAAAAAACATCATCCATCCATTTGTCCATCAGATTGTATATTGTGAAACTTGGCTACAACATAAAATATTTTGCAGCATCTACGAGGATTGGTAACCTTTTTTTATTTAACCCGGTGGAAATACATCATGTACTTCCTCCGCCTGGGGATGAGCGGAGGGGCATGCCGCACCCCTACCGGCTAAAACCACAGAAGCGGTCATTTTCAGCAAAAGGGGGGCTTCAGGTCCTGGATACAATCACACTAGCAGAGGGGAGGTGAATATAAACAGGTCGCCACCCATATCGGAGGGATTGTAAAGGATCTCCGCAAATAAAGATGCGTAACCTACAGTAGTTGACTGCCACTAAGTTTAAGTAAAAACACCGTTCAATATAAATATTTGGATCAATGTTCAGTTTTTGTTCGCGTCATGTTTAGATGACCAACCATAGCTGCCTACCCTCTACAATTAGGCATTCTCTCAACGCATAGCCGTCTCTTAATGTATGGTCGTTAAGTCATCGTACGTGGTCTGATTGTGATGCAACTGGTATTACGGAGGCTTATCTTCAAGCTTACATTATATGGGATGGGTAGAGGTATTGTTGAGGTAGAATTTAACTGTATTTGATATCATACTGTCAATCAATGACAAAAATGTTCACTGAGCCATCCTGCTGGTGGTTGTGGGGCAAAATTTGCGGGGTTTATGTCACGAATTGTCGTAAAAGAAAAATGTATTTTTATACGTTTAAACCATTTACAGGTTACACTTATGAATAGGGACAATCGCACCACTCACCAACACCCGTGTCCTGTTAGAATCTGTGAGACCAGATAATCCGGCTCTACACAGATGGCTTTGCATGACTGACCGCATCGCTTCTCAGTCGGTTGCGTGGACGTACCACAGCATCCTGAATACTATACCGGCTAAGCACGGTACTGTCCTTGGGTGTGGATACTCATACAAAGGACTAAGTCGCTATTTACTACTAGATAAAAAAAAACATTTTTACTACCGTATTATTGTGTCTCTGTTTTCACGGGTTTATATCCCCTGTGACGGGGAACCTGGTCTTTTGATAGGATTACGCGGGGACATGGGTCGAACACGCAGAGGCCCTTTAGAGAATTGAAGGTTAGATAATGTCAAAGGCTCACAGACTGCGCGGAGTTAGTATTTTAATTATTTGTTAGTATCACGGATTTAAAGAAAATGATGACTTAGTCCGGGCATAGCATAAATCATCAAGACGTAATTGAAAGTCCTAAAGTGGCTGATACAGTCGGCTGCTAAGCTTCGGGTCGCGGGATCAAATCCCGCGCGGAACAAGTATTTGAATGATCTTCAGGTACTTGTTCTGGGTCTGGGTGTATTGTGTGTGGGATTTCTGCGTGTAAACAACCACGATGCAGGAGAAAAGATAGTGTGGAGCAACGTTTAAAAAACAAAAGGTCGTATAACTTCAGTTTAATACTTAATGCGAGTTCGAAGTATAATAGTCATTGAGTTTCACAATGGCTCTATCAAAAATATTCTTCATTCCTTTCACTTCATTCTAGTTCAAAGTTCTCCTCTCCATCTCAATTATTCCCTGGCCCGTTGCCAGTTCCCCCTTACGTAATGGAAAGACCCTGCGCTTATTAGCTGTTGCTAATGAAGGCACGACTTTTCCTTTTAATCATTATGTCATGCGGCAATCATAGGCTGTTGTGATTAAAAGGCGAGTACAGACACCCTGAATTATTCTCACTCACGAAATAATAATCAAAAGAAACATATGGACTTTAAAACAGAGTACTTTGAATTTATTTCTGTTCTTGCTGTTTAAGTAGACTGTTGTCGAGACACTATAGCCGATATATAACTAACCTTGTGACGAAGTCGTCCTTCATTTCAATCAACCTCTTTCATGACATAATAGAAATACCGGTGCCTATATATGGATACCACACGGCTTATATGGATACCACACGGCTTATCCGGACACCACACGACTTATCCGGACACCACACGGCTTATC
The DNA here is from genome assembly GCA_947459985.1 of Diloba caeruleocephala. Classification (NCBI taxonomy): domain Eukaryota; kingdom Metazoa; phylum Arthropoda; class Insecta; order Lepidoptera; family Noctuidae; genus Diloba; species Diloba caeruleocephala. The sequence continues at coordinate 2,985,948 of OX381626.1, read as the reverse complement.
CGGACACCACACAGCTTATCCGGACACCACACGGTTTATCCGGACACCACACGGCTTATCCGGACACCACACGCCTTATCCAGACACCACACGCCTTATCCAGACACCACACGCCTTATCCGGATACCACATGCCTTATCCGGACACCACACGGCTTATCCGGACGCCACACGGCTTATCCGGACACCACACGGCTTATCCGGACACCACACGGCTCTTTTATTGTACACGAGAAATATTAAATAAAATAGACCTGTACGTATGGTTGTTTTATCATGATAATACGGAACGGACGACATATGCTACCCACATAATAAATTGATAACATAAAAACGCAACATTTGAGAAACATTCAAACTGTTTACAGTTACGCAATCCTCACTTATTGGTTCCAATACTGCTTAACCGAATTCATCCAAAGTACAATAAATAAATAATGATATCATCCTAACTGGTAACATTGAAACAAAATGTGCTTATATTTATGAAAGTATTCACACAGTTTTTCACCTTACTTCCATCGGAGTACAGGCGATTATAGCTTATACTTTCCACGCCAGCTGTTACCAATAAATATTCAGGCTATAAGCGGAAATATTTTTGATGGCGTCATAGTAATAAAATTTATATGGCTATATATTTAAGTTGAATACTAATGTCTTCAACTTCTCAAAAGTAAAACTTTGACTGAATGACTACATTTGTAATTGGGTAAGAAACGGGATATCAGGTTCTTGTTATCTCGAGCACTTTCAAAACTCCGTTCAGGCACACCCTATCTCTCTCTACCTTTCTATCACCGCCGTGGCATTCTTTTTTTCTCGTACTGCTTCATATCTGACAGTTATATTGAAAACGTTGCATGTTATCATATCCCATATACTGGTGTATATACATCTGGTCTCAAGTGTCCTTCAGAATTTCTAACAGAGGGAAATCAGTCGTAGTGCTAGTTAGTTTCGCTCTAAGACTAAGTATCTATAGACGGATAGTATTAAGCATAAATAAATAATCTATGACCACCTCTTACGAGCACATGCGCAACGTCATATGAAAGAAAGTGTTAGCGTCGTATTTTAACCAGATGGTTTCAGGTAAATACAACTGTAGGCGCGGAACGCTTCAAGACGTGCGCGAACAGTTAGTGCTTTCTCTTTTTATCACACGTAATGCTCGCATTAGGATGACAGGTCTTTATAACTGAAAATTTGTTCAACTTAATAGGCTCTATCTATCTACGGAGGTAATACAATATCTTTGGTTTCGCTGCATAATCTGCTAGACTATTTGAGGTAAAATTGTCTATGGCTTTGACAAAAAAACGATATACGACCGATTGATTGATTGCATGGATTTAGTTAAAGAAATAAACATTCTATTGATGTATATTATCAAAAAGAGAACTTATTAGTAAGTTTGTGTTTTCATTTCTGCAATCAATTTAAACAAAACCCAGACCCGGAACAACTACCTGGAGGTCCCGCAGCCGACTGTATCAGCCACTGCACCAACCGTGCCGTCAGCAGTTGTTTTTAACCCGACTGCCCCAGACGGAGGGCAATGTCTTTCGCGGTCGAAGAGGGTGACCTCTCGCTCCCAGCCGTGGTTCAGTCCATCGTCCGAAGCGAGAGCACGTGGGATGCCGTCGCCCCCTTTTGCGAGGAGGAGGTAAGCAAAGGAGGTGGCAGTGTGGGGACGGGAAGAGATCACCTCTGATTTCCGCAGGGCGCTGAACGATCTCCGGCCACCATGAGTGGCGGCCTGTGGGCGACAAACTAAAGGCAGTCCGTCGCCCGAACAGAATCAGGCCTAGGACGGCGACGCGTGTGTTTTGCGCGCGCCGCTCTGAAGATAGGTGCGACCAGCCAGGTCGTTGTTGCGGAGTGCCTCCCTCAGTGTTTCCTTCCTGGTTAGCTCAACTAGGAGGCTCTCTCCACGGCAGCAAGTAACGGAGTTCAGTTATTGTAATATTGAATGAAACGTAGCATATATATTGTGATATAGGTATATTGTTATTCACAACTTCAACACTTCATGCTGATAGTACTTTCAATATTGCAGGAGACTATTTGTCAGAGCGACAGCTGTGTGTCGAATCACTAGCGTTCAGAATCGAATGTAGTGTGATAATGATCAAAATATGAAGAGCGACGGCGGCGCGGAGGAAGTTCATGAAGAATTACCACTGGGCCCAATAAAAAATAAAATAAACGTATTAGCAAGTACAGAGGGCCATGGGGGCCGCAGTCGTGCAGATTGGGGGGTCTGCGCTCTCATACCGAGTGACCCCCGGGAAGACGGTGGCGCGCACGTGGTGACATTCTGCCGTGTGTGCAGCACAACGCACAGCAAGACTTGGGGGTTTTTTACAATCCCCCCGAGAAGTGCCAGGGGGCGGCCTTTTAATAGCCACCCGCCCTCCACTAGAGGTGGTGACCGCTTTACAGTCATCCCCTCCGAGATGTGCCTAAAGGCGTGGCATCAATGGATGGCTCTACTGTGATCTTACGAGGACCGGGCCGAAGATGACCGCTCTAGTAGTTTTAGCCGGTAGTATTCCGGCATACCCCTTCGCCCTTCCCCAGGGTGAAGGAAGTTCAATGTAGAATTTCCACTGGATACCAATAAATAAAAAAAAGGTATTAGCAAGTAGGTTTCAAGAAACACTTTCAGCTCTTCAGCCGGCTCTTCCTACTTACTACAAGAAGAAGAAATGGCGAATATGTTACGGTCTCAAAGGTTTCTGCTTTATAGTCGATACATATTTAGAAAAAAACAACGTAGAGAAACGTCTTGAATGGCCGTAGCCGTTTTAGGATGGCCTGTCCTGGCAGAAGGCAAGCGTGGTCGTGTAGCTCAACCCTGTTTTAGGGAGCTCAACGACTCGTTGTACAGCAATACCATGATATTTGTGTAGGCCACATGATTACCCTAAATCACCAAACAGGTATTAAGTTATGTGTATAACTGTCCTACATCATCATATCGGCCATTTATACGTCCACTGCTAAACAAAGGGCTCCCCCTTAGATTCCACAACTGTGTCATCATTTTGGGGGGTATTTGCCAATCTAGGAATATTTAATTTAATCTGCCTCTATTTCTCTCTCAAAGCGATAATCAATGCGACTTGAACTGCCATGAATTACCAATCATCTTCGAAAATACATTAAAACCTATTCAAACATCAAAAACTATAATAAGTGACTTTCTAAAATTTGCGTGCACGCATCTCCGTTAATTCGTGGTGATCGGGCGCGACTTACGGCTATCTCTTTCTGTGATATAGCATCCTCTTACTCTCACATCATTACGTTATTAGCCCGCATGGTACATCAAGAGCTGTGATTAGCGGGTGATTAAGGTTCATTCAACATAATCATGTAATTATTTATTTATGTTTTAGAGCCGAGTGGGTTTTGTACGTAGTATACGTAAGGCTTTCCGATTAAGTTTGTCATTTTTATTATTATCAAACAGAAAAGGTTGGAAGTTGGTAGGATAAAATTACGAACGTGAAAATTTGTACTCTTTTTCAGCGATAGATTCATTTTGTCCGGTCTCAAGGTTCAGTTTCATAAAACTGCACAACCAGCAAAAACAGGCGTATATTGGTCTCAAAACATTACAGCTTTGCCAGTTATAGAACAAAAAGGTACTTTATAATTGGAAATGTTGCAGATTGTCTGTTTGACCATAAAAAATAAATAGGTGAAGGAAGAAATAGACGACCAAAACAAGGATTAGAAGAGTATCTAATCAGATGAAGAGCCAGATAGACCAATGCAATGATTAAAAGAGTGTAGTTAGAGTAGATTAAATACAGAAAGTAGAAAGCAGTGGCTATTCAATGATGGACTGGTAATTGATATAGATGGAGACCCCTTCTCGTTATTTCAAAATATTATCTTCACTATATTTCCAGATCAGAATGGAAATGGAACCCATAATTATTCATCATTTCGGCCGAATGAAGTCCACTGCCGGACACAGGCCTCCCCCAAAGATCACCACAACGTCCGATATGGATGTGTTGTGAGCTCATTGGGGGGTTTTGCCATAATCGCCACACTTGGCAGACGGGTTGGCGATCGCAGTTGCGTTGTTAATGTACTCGAAGGACGCTGCTGCCCATCCTCCAGATAATCCCTTAGTCGATTTTTATGACACCCATGGGAGGAGATGGGGTGGTGGCATTCTGAGCCGGCACCACACGGCCAATTTTATCATCATCATCATCATCAGCCTATCGCAGTCCACTGCTGGACATAGGCCTCTTCAAGTGCATGCCACTGATCGCGATCCTCGGCTACTCTCATCCAGCTACTGCCAGCCACCTTGCGCAGGTCATCACTCCACCGAGCTTGAGGGCGTCCTACACTACGTTTACCAAGACGCGGTCTCCACTCAAGAACACGTTTTCCCCAACGGTTGTCGGTTCTACGACTAATATGGCCAGCCCACTGCCACTTCAGCTTACTAATCCTATGAGCTATGTCGATAACATTGGTTCTCTGTCGGATCACTTCATTTCTGATTTTATCCTTCAGAGAGACTCCGAGCATAGCCCTCTCCATTGCTCGCTGAGCGACTTTAAACTTGTGGACCAGCCCTACCGTGAGTGTCCACGTCTCGGCACCGTATGTTATGACAGGTAGAACGCACTGGTTGAAGACTTTAGTCTTTAGGCTCTGTGGAATAGATGACGAGAATACTCGACGTAATTTCCCAAATGCCGCCCAGCCCAGCTGTATTCTTCTATTGGCCTCCCTCTCAAAGCTGTTTCTACCCAACTGCAGGGTTTGCCCGAGGTAAACATATTCCTGAACAACTTCGAGAGTGTTGTCGTGTACCGCAATCGGCTCCGGAACCACATGTTGGTTAAACATGACCTTGGTTTTATCCAAGTTCATCCGGAGACCGATGCGTTGAGAAGAATCAGCTAGACTGTTCAGCATTTGGTTTAGATCCTGCAACGATTCGGCCATGATGACGATGTCGTCTGCAAATCTCAAGTGTGAGATGTACTCGCCATTTATGTTTATGCCACGTCCTTTCCAGTCCAGCGTCTTAAACATATCCTCCAATGCATTTGAGAACAATTTGGGGGAAATAACGTCCCCATGTCTCACACCTCGATGCAGGGGGATATGCTCAGACAGCTGGTTCTGTACTTGGACGGCCATAGTGGCGGTATCGTACAGACATCTCAACACTTGGATATATCGCCAATCGACTTGGCATCGTTGCAGGGATTTCAGAATGGACCAGGTTTCGATCGAGTCAAAGGCCTTCTCATAGTCCACAAACGCTAAGCACAGGGGCTGATTATACTCTTCAGACTTCTGTATAATCTGCCGCACTGTGTGAATGTGGTCTATGGTGCCATACCCTCCTCGAAACCCGGCCTGTTCCGGGGGTTGAAATTCGTCGAGTCGTCGCGCAAGACGATTTGTGATGACTCTTGAAAACAGCTTGTAGACGTGGCTTAGGAGCAAAATAGGTCGATAGTTCTTCAAAAGGGTCTTGTCACCCTTTTTGAAGAACAAAACGACGATGCTCCTACTCCACGCCTCTGGAGTTCTCCCATTAAAGAGAACAGAGTTGAAAACTTTCAGGAGCTCCTTTAGTACAGGTTTACCACCAGCTTTTAGGAGCTCCGTTGTAACTCCGTCCTCCCCAGGGGCTTTTCCATTTTTAAGCTGTTTAAGAGCCAGCACAATTTCGTCTAGGCTGATCTCTGGCAGGTCCTCAGTGAAGTGGCGGATCAATGTGGCCCTGGAATCCTCATTTTCGGGGTCAGGTTGAGAAGCATGCGAAGCGTATAGCTGGCTGTAGAAGTCTTCAACTTCCAAAAGGACCTCCGGCCTTGAAACAACGACGTCCCCTCCTGTTGTAGTCAACTTCGTCAGGTGGCTTCTCCCAAGACTCTGGACGAACACTTTCGACCCCCGGTTCTGCTCAATCGCCCTTTCTATAGAAAGAGTGTTGGAGCGCCTGAGGTCACGTCGTACCAGTTTATTTATTTTTGTATTGAGTGCCCGGTATTCTGACGAAGTGACTGGTGGGTTTTCACGACGTTCCTTCATAAGCTTTATAGTCTCCTCCGAAAGTTTCGACTTCTTGCCTTTACGCTGCATTCTGCAAAATCTCGTACCTTCCTCCCTGAGGATTCCTACCACATTCTCGAGGGTCTGGTCAACGTCTTCTGTGGTTTCCACGGCAGCGAATCGGTCTTCCAGTTTTGACTGGAATGTTTCAGATCCCATCACGGTTTGGAGCAAGTTAAGTCGGAGCCTGGACTTCATCAAACGGAGACGTTCAAGCTTATAATCGATATTCAGAGTGCCCCGAACCAGTCGGTGATCACTTCCAGTGTTAAATCGGTTGATCGCGGAGACATCTCTGAATATATGCTTCTTGTCCGTTATGATGAAGTCGATCTCATTTTTGGTCATAGTGTCGGGGCTTTGCCATGTCCACTTCCTTTGGGGCTGTTTCTTAAAGAACGAATTCATTAGGAAAAGCCCCTCTTTCTCGAGGAAGTTGACAAGCATTTGCCCCCTATGATTCCTGCTGCCAAAACCGTGGGATCCTACTACCGACTCGCTGCAATTCTGTACTCCCACTTTAGCGTTAAAGTCTCCCATGACAACGTTGTAGTGGGCCTTTGTGGTAAAATGTAAGGCCTTATGTATCTCATCATACATATTTTCCACTTCCTCATCCGAGTATGTCGAAGTCGGTGCGTAAACCTGCACAACCTTGAGGCTGTACCTCTTGGTGAGCTTGATTACGAGGTACGCTACCCTGTTCGACACACTGGAGATTTCTACAACGTTGTCAGAAAGAGCTTTGTTTACCAGGAACCCTACGCCACCTTGGGATAGCTGGTCTCCCTCTCGGAAGTACATAAGGTGGCCTGAGTCTAGGGTGACGGTGTCCTCTCCCTCTCTTCGGACTTCACACAACCCCAGAATATCCCACCTTATCCTTCCGAGTTCTTCTTCGAGCTGCGCCAGGTGCTCGTCGAGTCGTAGCGTGCGTCCGTTGTACGTTGCTAAGGTCAGTTGGTGTTGGTGGCTATCCGTAACCCGGGGATTCTTCGCACCCCCTACCCTGCCGTTACCATAACCGCCACCGTGATCAGGGATAGCAGGGCGGCCGGGAACTAGGGGCCGTTTTCTGCTATGTACTGTCATTTGAAGGGTATGCCCATAATCGCCACGCTGGGCAGGCGTGTTGGCGATCGCAGGGCGCAGCTAGTCGCACTGGTGACGCTGCTGCCCGTCACCAGTCTGTGGAATTTAATTGCTACGCAGGTTTTTGGATGGATATACCGTCATTAGTCGGTCGTCAGTGCCTCGTTCGTTGTTCAGCAGGATGTACCGCGGGCAGGTGAGGTTGACTTGGAGCACTGAGATGGATTTTTGCTCCCTTACATCCCCAATTTTATAATTATTATTAATTCAAAAGATATGACTTTCTCACCAATTACTTCCTACATTTTATCTGAATCTTATCCGTGTACTATTAGTGAGCTCGGCACGCAGTAATGATATCTGCTCACGATCGCTAATGAAATGAACGAGAACGTTCCGTACCACCGTTGGGACATACGGATGTACAGATGAAACAACAAACGGAGCAAACTTTTTGGCGTTGTTTTGCGCAACCACCGGAGTGATCATCGTCAGCACCGCAGGGAGGCTCCAGGAACTCGAGTAATCTCTATCTAGAGCCACTGCGGTACATGCCCACATGCAGACCGCTGTCTTCCCGGAGGTCGCTCGGTATGAGCACGCAGATTTTCCAATAAGCGTGCTCGCGACCCCTAAGGCAATAAGAGACTTACCACCAGTAATGACGTCAGCGTGAGCGTGGTCTGACAGTAAGTTGGCCCGTTCTAAAATGTAAGTGCGCTCTAACAGTGATAAAAATCGTTCTATCTTAATATATCTCTGTGGCTAGGTGTCATAGTTCGCCATGTTATTCCCTCGTATGTATATCGGACATTTACCGGCTAGTTAGATAGATATTTTCCACCGGAAACACACAACATTACATTGTTGTTTATTGTTGTTTGTTAGTACGGACAAATAACTAGTCTGTTTGTATGTGAAATGTTATAATTACTGGCACCTTTTATGTATTCATCATGTCATACACTTTAGTTTGAATGAGATCTCTGAAAAGTCGAACTCCACCCAATCTTTAAAAGATTTGTTGTTTATTTATTTATTTATTATTTCATAAACAATTTTTACATTGTGTCGAAATTTACACTTAGAACTTAATATTAAATAAAATAATATTATACAGCACATTATATAGCATAATTCGGAAAATTTTATATATTTGAAATTATTTATCATTCTTCTATTCCATATATACCAATCCTAATCTACATGTCACCAATGAAATAATCAAAGTAGTACCAGTACATACTGAAAATAAAATAAATAATGTGAGTAGAAATAATGTCAAACAATTTTTGTTATTATAATAAATTATTCTGATATGGCAGTCACACGTGGGTCAGTCGAATAATTTCAGAGTTTAAAAGTATAATGCCAGATAATTAATTATTCTAGTTTTACAAATCATCACAGAGAAACTCGTCAATAGTGTAATAACATTTATATATCAAAAACGATTTTAACTTGTACTTAAAGTGATTCACATTATATACGGACTTTAATTCTACAGGTAATTTATTAAATAGTTTTATAGACTGAAACACTGCAGAATGTTTTACTATTTCCAGATGTGGTTTTATCCTATATTGCAAGTCCTTACGTCTTGAAAATTCTCGCTTATTTCTTTCCTCAAGGGTTTCAAACCTGTTTAGTTTTTTCATAAGATCTGTAAGTAGTACCAGAATATACAGGCTAGGCACAGTTAATATTTCTAGTTCTTTAAAATACTTCTTACACGATACGCACTGTGGAATTCTCACTATGGTTCTTATTGCTCTCTTTTGTTCGATAAAAGCAGTATTTACGTTGTACGCATAACTACCTCCCCATAAAGCTATACTATACCTAAGCTTGGACTCAATAAGCGAATAATATACTACTTTTAGTTGATCGATATTGATTTCATCTCTAAGGCTTCTAAGGGCACAACAGGCTGAACTGATTGAACATTCTATGGCTGCTACTTCACTCTTCCAGTTTAAACTTTCGTCAATGTGTATACCTAAAAAATTTACTTTGTTCACTAAAACTATTTTATTACCGTTCAAAGTTATTGACGTTGTTCTGAATAAAATAACATTCGTTTTACTAGTGTTTAAGATGAGATTATTCATGGTAAACCACGAGTGAAAGAGAGACAAAGCCATATTTACTTTACTGTCAAGAGTTTCTATATCATCAGCAGCTATGATAGCATTAGTATCATCAGCAAAGAGAACAAGTTCAGCATCAATTTTCTTTTGCATATAATTAAGTAAATCATTTATGAACACGATGAAGAAAATTGGCCCTAATACTGAGCCTTGCGGTACTCCTTTTCTCATTAGTTTAAGTCCTGACTTGTAGACTTTTTCACAATTTTCTTCAACCGCTTTAATTTCAACATATTGCTTCCGATTTTGTAAGTAGGATTCGAATAGTTTTAGAACCGGTCCTCGTACTCCATAATATTCCATTTTCACCAATAGTAATTTATGATTTACTGTGTCGAAAGCAGAACTTAGATCGAGAAACAACCCTACAACTTTTTGTTTGTCATTAATTTTGTTTACTACTTTTTACTTTTTCACGTAACTGGTATAGGTCACCAGGTAAGGTCATCATTTCGGCCAAATTAAGTCCACTGCTGGACACAGGCCTCCCCCAAAGATTACTACAACGATCGATATGGACGCTGCTGCCCATCCTCCGGCTAATCCCATAGTCGACTTTTACGACACCCACGGGAGGAGATGGGGTGGTGGTATTCTGAGCTGGCACTACACGACAGGTAAGGTACTCGGTCTAATTCTAAGATCGCGGTCAGTATCATCAGAAGTATTTTGTTTTAGGATATTTTCCGTAGTCATCACAGACCGCTACCCGCGGCGTAAATTATGATTCAGTGACCATTGTTTTGAGGGTTCCGAAAGTCTGAAGGAAAAAACGGCGGCACCCTTATAGGATGACTCATGGGTCTATCCGTCTGTCGCAGCTAATTTGCTCTTAATCTACTGGACCGATTAAGTTGAAATTTGGTACACATACGTCTGCGTCTGCGACGGTGCGTGGGTCTGCAACCCAAATACGGACGTGTAATGTAAATAAATGAAACTTGAATATGGGGGTCACTTTTGGAGGTAGTATAGAAAATTTCAGTGTAACGTTTTGTAATTAAATGGAAGGGCTTATTGTGATGGTCTCAAATATAACATTTATTTCATAATTTTAAAATGAATAGTTTGTAAGAAAATAGGCAAAAATTTACCATTCCACCCGACGTCTGTCTCTAAAATTTATGAGCCTATAATGGTGACAAAAAAAAATTGTTCTTTACTTATAGATTACAGGAAAAACTATATGTCTATGGTCTTAAAATAACAAAATAACATGGTAAATCTTTCAATATTGTGCGTACAAACTTACATTCACAGTTGGAATGTATGGGAGAATATGTTTTTCAACTACGATATTAAGTTTGTTATTGGGATACATAACTAGGCCAGGCATCCGTCACTCTTCGTACCTAAAGATAACATATTCATCGTACGGAACCCTCTCCACACGAATACAACTCGTACATGTCCGGTTTTGAACGACTAATGTGCAACCCATGCGGACGCGGCTATGAAATACCTTCCAACAAATTCTAATATTAGCTTTATTATGAATGGTCTAACTTTGAAATCATTTTCTTTTAGAAGGGCAAATCAATCCTAACCATCCATCCTTCAACGCAATCTCAATAGCGAGGTGCAGTAATTAATTAAACAGTCGATAATTGCTTTGCGAAAATCTAATTAATTCTGCCATGTTTTTATAATTACCTATAACGACTAATTAGTACTGCATTCGCCTTTAGATAAGGTTTCAAATTAAACGGCGAAATTATTTTCTCAATTTCAGATGGTAACTACCCCATTGGCTCAGTGATAAAAAGCAGTAGTGTTGAGTTTATTTCCCATATCGAGTATGAATGCAATTAAACTTTTAAAAATAATTAATAACGTTAACGATATATTTATTTTCTCCTGGGTACAATTTTGAGTTGGAACAAATACCTACACGCAGTATAATAAAGCATTTGATCCGTACGGGAATCGAATCCAAAACTCAGCAGGACGCAGAATGCCAAACGGTTAGCCACTGTGCCACACGTGTATTCATAATTCATAGACTCAGGCAAAGTTACCTCTGCATAGGAATTTGACAACACCGCAAACATTATCCTCTCAACGGGCAGAAGCCGCGGGCTGACCAGACACAATTAAAAATATATTGTGTCTGATGTATCGAGTCCGTTAATAAGATAACTACCGAAACCTCTGCAATGTTCTTATTATTCCAATGTATGTCCTTTGTCTGGTCTGTACTTACATAGTAGAACATTAGAAAGATTTTGATACCTAGTTTTCTTTTGCTGTATTCCCATTGTTCCAATGCTGAGTAAGCTTGGCCAGACTGTAGTCTTCTTTAGTTTAGAATCGGGTCCGTTAATAGAAATTTTTAAAGATTTGTTTTATAATTCATCGTCATCATCATATCAGCTAAAGGACTTTGCTGAACAAAGGCCTCCTCCATAGATTTCCATTATTGTGTCGTCATTTTGGGGGCAAGTTGTCAGTACTCAACACGCTTGGCAGGCGGGTTGGTGAGCGCAGAATGGCTACTGTTTCACAGAAAGAACACTGCTGCCCATCCCTCTGGTTTAGGGTCCCTAAATCGCCTTTTACTACATCTACGGGAGGAGATGGAGTGGAGCTATATTCTTACATACATCACACGGAATTAATATATAATTAATTAATACTAATAACATAGATAAATAAATAAATAAATGTTGAAAGGCAGACGCTGTTTTTCCGTTTTTAAGCGTATTTAATCCATTTAGTACTCATTGCAATAGATCTTATAACTGTAGTTTCAATCTCGTACATTAGTTTTACACCTCCGGGGACAATCCAAGACTGCATTTTATAGTGTAGCCAAGGAGAGTCCCCGGTTAGTGTCCCATTACATTTTAGATTAAAATTCTCTAAAGGGCCTGTGCGTGTTGGACCCATGTCTCCGAGTAAGCCTATCAAAAGACCGGGTTCCCTCTTACAGGGGATATAAGCCCGTGAATAGATAAAGATAATTTACAAACAATACAAATCGGTAGTAGATACAATTTATTTTGTGTAGCATGGTAAAAGGAACGGACTCAGCAACGTTGGCAGTGCGCAGTGGTTAAACCACGCACGGGTCAACGCTAGTTTTCAGTCCGTCCCCTACTACGAATGATAAATAACAAGAAGACTGCGGGTTCTACAAAAAAAGGACGAAAATTTTGCTTTGATTTTAAATATAAGCAATTTTTTTTTAATATAAACAATTAATATATAGATAAGTAATATATTTCCAGTATATCAATGACATTTTACATATAGATGCGCCATACACGAACATTGTTGCACCACAAAACGGAGCGCCAGCGTCCTTTAGACCGCGTAATAAAAAACAATACTTTTTATTTTCAATATCTATTTACGTTACGTATTTATAAAATAAAACGTCTTTATATCTCACAGTAGCAATATATTCATCGTCTGTAATCACAGGATGGCATTATTTTATCGCAATAAGTTACTGAATTACACTCATGATCCACGTCGAGCCACGACACTGGTCGGTGCGTGACTAAGTGAACTCCGGGCAATTACCTTGCTTTCACGTAACCATCGTAAAGCCCGGGCAACGCATCTACACTTATAAAAACATCTTAGCAATATCTGTTGTTTGTGGAGAGATTTTCCTGCGCATCATAGAAATAAAATAAAGTACCTAATAAAATGAATGTATAAGTCGCACAAATAAAACCAAAAAAATAAAGATGTGCTCTCTTAAGAAGTGCACACATACAAGGTAAAATAAAACCAGTGCAATAAATGTACCAGACCAACGCTTCACCGAAATTCAGCGCTCGTTTTATAGACCTTATATTTTTTTAATTTTGAATGCACCCTGATTACTTGGAACTGTTTACTACCCTTAATAATTGGTTTATATCACCTTGTTAACCTCAAACGCCTGGCTCCCTTGTTAAGGAGGCTACATTTACACCGAAGCGTAACGGACGACTTTAATACAAATGGAACGCTAATACCTATTCTTTATTGCCGTTTGGTGCCGGCTCAGAATACCACCATCTCATCTCCTCCCGTGGGTGTCGTAAAAATCGACTAAGGGATTAGCCGGATGGCCGATGGGCAGCAGCGTCTTTTGAGTACATTAACAGCTCAACTGCGATCGCCAACCCGTCTGCCAAGCGTGGCGATTATGGCAAACCATATCGGTAATTGTGGTGATCTTTGGGGGAGGCCTATGTCCAGCAGTGGACTTCATTCGGCCGAAATTATATTCTTTTATTAATAATGCGTTGGTATGAATAGGATTCCTCTCTTCGTTGACATCATTGAACTTAGGATAAGTTGCTATCATCATCATCATATCAGCCACAGGACGTCCACTGCTGAACAAAGGCCTCCCCCTTAGATTTCCACAACGAGCGTCACATGCCGCTCTCATCCAACAACTCCCAGCGACCTTCACCAGGCCGTCTGACCAGGTGGTCGTTGGAGCCCGTCCTTTGCTGCGTTATCCAGTGAGCGGTCTCCACTTTCCTTTTTGCCCACCGCCCCTCATATCACATCAGTTCTACGAGCAATGTGCTCCAACGCTTTGCCACAAGCCATTTAGAAATAAAACGTGACGGTGTCATAACTTGGCCCGTTTAAATAAGTAGTCAACATTAATATATTGGTCACAATCGGGCCATCATTGGCCTAAGACCATAAAGCTGACCTACTCGGAATTAATTAGACACCTATATGACCATTAAACAGATAAACGTATACTTACTAAATACTGATTTATTGACAACAGCTCTGATGAAATCGTTTCTTGGTCTTGGTCTAATAAATGTATTAGGCAGTTATATAAGCCAATTACTTTACTTTTTTTCTCCTTTAATTTGGTCTTTTACTAAGGTACGCCAGCCTCATTGCACCGCAATTACAAATACATTATTGTAAGCAAGATATGTTAGAAGTTGGTTAAACCGTTTTAAATAAACATTTTTTGGCGATTGATCGAGGTTCAGCTGACAAAGATTTTAAAATTTATACTTGTAAATTTAAAATGAATGTATGCATCAGTAACTCCGTAAGAGCCAATTCTCATAATAAAGAATTTTCAAAATATGGTTACAATCTAGTCCTCACCCTGAGACTAGAGGAGAATACCATTGAGACTAGAGGAGAATACCATTTGTAACATTCACAACGTTTAGGGTGAGATTCAGAAACGAGTCTAAGCGTGCAGTCTAAGTAAGTAGTGCATTTTGACAGATGGAGGCTTAAGTTCACGCTTAGACTCGTTTCTGAATCTCACCCTAAATGTCGTAAATGTTACAAATGGTATTCTCCTAAACTAACAAACAACGTCAAACGTGATGTGATGAAATCGGAAATAGATTGAAAGTTGATCGAAGCCGAAACGGTTTTCTCCGTAGACTGGTATTCTCCTACATTTTGAACTCACACAGATACTAAAATTGTCATTATATAAACTTCAAAATTTACATTGAAACATAGAAATTAAACAAGATTGAGATTGTGTTGAAATCGGACTCAACATTAAGAGGTGCAGATTTCAGTCATAGTGTACATAGATTAATTACGAGATTTGCTCTCTGGTCCTTACTACATGGCATCATCAGTGTTTGACATCCTCAAATTTACCATATTCTTCACAATTCCGTGAATCAACTTTTTTCATAAGGTATATAAACTTCTTGGATGGAAAGTGACCAGAACGCAATCTGTGTGCAATATCTGATCTACTTACTTCCTTTGAATGGGTCTGCCATTCAACTTTTTATTATTTACTTTTTAAAATTTTAAGTAGGGTTTGTAATTTGTTCACGGAGTTTTCATGATGTGAAATGCTCTCCGTTGTTTCAGTGTGACGTATAAAACTGTGTCTAAGGGTGGTAATTCTTAAACTTTCGCGAATTGAATTCATGATTTTAAGATAATATCGGGTCTATTCGCGCACAGATTAAAATAAAAATAATATTTTAACTAACCTCAACGTTTCGATTAAGTTACATTGACCGTGGTCACGAGTGTCAGTATTAAGTGTATAGTCTATGGTCACGAGTAGACTGGAGTAGCGGGTGTCAGCCTCGAGATGGCGGGAGTTGTTACCAACTACCCGCACTTGGGCTTACAGTGCACCTTCACGACACACACTAAGGGTGGTCATGTCACTCACACTACTTTGTGTTTTGTCGATACTTTGTAAATACCGGATTCCGGACTAGCTGCGGAGTGGCTAATGAATTAATATGGGTAGTTACGTAGCAATGTTACTTACTATTTATGATATAATTAGTTGATTGTCTACATGTTATTAATAATGCTCTGTTGAGACCGTGTGCAGAATGAAACTCACTGCAATCTGGACAAACCCCCCGTGGTTTTTAGATTGAAACCAATGTCTTTATAACGCAGGGAAAAAATAAAAGAACAAAATGCGTTTAGAATTGAATAAAGCACTAGACAAACAAAAAATTTGAAGTTTTTGACAAAGAAATTGGACATAGTAGATATCTCTGAGAAGAAACTCCAAAAGAAACTAAGGTCTTTCTTGGTCATTAATGTATTTTTTAAACTCTTTTACAGATATGTTCGCCGTGTGGTGCCGGCTCAGAATGCCACCACCCCATTTCATCCCGTGGGTGTCGTAAAAGGCGACTAAGGGATAAACCGGAGGATGGACAGCAGCGTCCTTCGAGCACACAACAACTCAACTGCGATCGCCAACCCGTCTGCCAAGCGAGGCGATTATGGCAAGACCCCCCACTGAGCACACTACACACCCATATGGGTTGTTGTGGTGATCTTTGGGGGAGGCCTGTCCAGCAGTGGACTTATTCGGCCGAAAATGATGACAAATATGTTCTTTAGAAAGTTTAAAAAAAAGTTATCTTTACATTGATAATAGATAAGCTTGGCAGCCATACAATGCAAATAGATCAGATTTATTTAGTTTGCAAGGAGAAAAGAAAATAAAATTACTAGCGCCATATGTTCCTATCGCCGACATAGTCTTTAATCCTGTAATATGCATTTTATTAGGATTAATTTGACGTGCGATTTAAATTATGACAAACCTACCAATCAGCACACAACACAAACCCAGACCAGTGTTGTGTGCTGATTTGTGTGTTGTGTGGCGATCTATGGAGGGGAAGATAGGGGAAGGGGAGGGACTTATATCCAGCACTGGACCTTAGTCAGTTGAGATGATTTTCTTCCTTCTTCTTCCTTAAAAAACGTTGCCCCACACTAGTATTTCTCTTGTGTCGAGGGTGTGACCCGGAACATCTACCTGCAGATCATACAAATATTTGTTCTGTGCGGGAATCGAACCCGCAACCCGAAGCGCAGCAGCCGACTGTATCAGCCACTGCACCAACCGTGCCGTCAATGATTATAACTATTATGACCTAAATATGTGATCGTCTAACTGTGGGTGTATACTTCGTACATCGTACACTCCTGCTTACCCTTCACGGGTTAGGCTATTAACGTGGAAGTATGTAAGTTATGAATCACCGTAATCTCGATTAGTAAAATCAGAAACAAACTCATTATATAGTATGTTGTGTAATTATCACGGGATCTCCGCACAGCCGGGGAGGTGTTAAAAACCCGATTGAGACAAATAAAAATGTAGGAAAAGAGTACGGTTGTGTAGGGTGGCTGTGTTGACGGGAATTGTGGGACAGTCCTTCTTATATCATCATACAAATATCCACTGCTCCAGATCCTGTAAGCTTTCCATTTCTTCCTCATTATGCCGCCTTTGTAGTAGGTTAATAATATACAAATTAAATTGAGATGACAACGTGCTTACTTCGGGTATATAAAAATGAGTATTACTAATAGATTTTGGCTATTAATGTACCCATAATGCCTACAATTTAATGTCGGAAATGAAGTGAATAAAATGATGTCGTCTTCTTCACTTTCTTACTACTTCGCCGGGTTCTAAACTCCCTTAGTCGCCTTCTACGACACTTTAGACCATTCTACGAAATCAATGAGATGACATAGGATAGCCCTACCTATGACCGACGGGCTGATTAGCTAAAAACAGCAACAGCAGACGCGATAGGACCTATCGCGCAGCCAAGGATCCACCGGTGGCAAAGCGTCAAAAAAATTGGATTACGTAAAGCATCGCCCGCCTGTCGCTATTGTGGAAGATGCATAGTTACTAGCGCCAGTAGCCACCAGTGGAACTAAAAAGAAACTCATATCGGCCATTCATACGTCCACTGCTGAACAAAGGCCTCCCCCATAGATTTTCACAACTGTGTCATCATTTTGGGGGGTATTTGCCAATAGGTGAGCGCAGTATGGCTACCGTTTCACAGAAGGGACGCTGCTGCCCATCCCTCTGGTTTAGATTCCCTTAGTCGCCTTTTACGACATCCATGGGAGGAGATGGAGTGGTGCTATATTCTTAATCACCACACGGAATGAATGAACGTTTTTAATTTATTGATTGTCCGACAGAGGCGTGTCAGAGATCATCGCTTGTTTAGTCGCTATCGGCAAATAGGTAATACCTAATTGACGTTTGACAGCGGCGTTGGAGCAATTTACACCTGTTGCAAAACGTCTGCGACTTAGGTAATCAGCCCGCCGAGCTATACGGCATAAGAATGAAATATGTAGTATATATGTATATAGTGTTAAAACTACAGTAACTATAAAAGTGTTTAATTTCACAAAACCTATCATAAAAAAGCAATATCTATTCATCTACTTGCATATAAATATATACTTCTGAGTATTATCCACGCGAATGAAAACCCATACCCACTCTACATCCCACTAAAAACTCGGGACGACAATCTTACAGGATCTTAATTGGAGGCTTTGCTATGCGAGGCATCCGTCGGCGTCCAGCCCCAAAACAATTCCTTTATTCTTCCTCTGAACCCTCGATTTTGGAACCCGGGTCGTGTGTCAATGTCTCGGCGGCCGTTCGTCTGTCCATCCACTATTTTTACTTTTAAATCACAATGCCTTATGTTGGCTGAGTGTAGGTCGTAAAAAATCATGTTTGTTTCTTTGATTGTTTTGAACTAAAAAGAGTGGGAATATTTTGTTTTGACTGTGGATTGTTTTGCCCCTACTATGGTTTAAAAGAACTTTCTTTTCAGTACTTATCTACATACCGATCGAGATGGAACCCTATACTTGCCTTGTTTTCTGTTGCTAAGTAAGTGTTATAATTATTTAACACTATTTGAATAAAGATGGAAGAAGACAGAGACGTGGTCACTCACAATGGGCCTCATAAGAAAGCTCAAGGTCACTCAGCAAGCTATAGAGAGAGCTATGCTTGGCATTTCTCTACGAGATCGAATCAGAAATGAGGAGATCCGTTGAAGAACTAAAGTTGTCGACATAGCTGAAAGGATTAGTAAACTGAAGTGGCAATGGGCGGGGCACATTGCTCGTAGAACTGATGGCCGTTGGGGCACAAAGGTTCTCGAATGGTGACCGCGCACCGGAAAACGCAGCGTGGGACGACCTCTATCGAGGTGGACAGACAACCTGGTGAAGGTCGCTGGGAGTGTTGGATGAGAGCGGCATGTGACCGCTCGTTGTGGAAATCTGAGGGGGAGGCCTTTGTTCAGCAGTGGACGTCCTGTGGCTGATATGTTGAATAAAGATTTCTTGAAACATATTAAGTACCGTGAAATTGAATTTAGAAAATCATGTTTTATATATTAAAGGCATTTGATATCTATTTCAGACAATGTTTTGGTATTGATACGTATGGTCGACAAAGTCTGGCCTAGAACAAAGCTGTTCACTTGTGCGTGAAGATTTCCAGGTCACAACTGTCGGGAAACGCAGACTGCGGCAAGGAGTTCCATTCCTTAGAGGAACACATAAAAAACTAGTGCTTAGCGTCGAATATCTGGCACTGCGGTGATGCCTCACCTACCATAGATTCTTGCAATAAGCAATCTCATCATTCATCATTTCGGCCGAATACAGTCCACTGCTGGACACAGGCCTCCGCCAAAGATCACCACAACGACCGCAATAAGCACACAACCGTATGTTATATACACAACCAGTGCAGTGCATGTTAATTCATGTCTTCGTGCCAGTTAGACCACGGTATAGAATTCGAGAAGCGTACAAGGATATTCACCAAATAAAAATGTTTATTTGTCCTCTTATCAATTTCTTGGCCGCAGTTGAAGACAGGTAATGTAAGCTTGTGTCAATGTGTGTTCCGAAGCTTTGCCAAAAGCCAAACTTTTATGCTAAAAGTCCTGTATCGATCCCTGGCTTATTAGTATCCATTGTCGATTCAAGTTCAAATACCAAAAACATTACTACATTAAGGCAGCACGGTTGGTGCAGTGGCTGATACAGTCGGCTGCAACAAATATTTGTATGATCTGCAGGTAGTTGTTCCGGGTCTGGGTGTATTGTATGTGGAATTCATGTCTGTAAACGCACCCACGACACAGGAGAAATCCTAGTGTGGGGCAACGTTTTTATAAAAAAACAAAAAAATTACATTGTATCGTACGCAACGGGATCGGCGGCCCGGCGACACAAATCCTATAGATTCTGTAAGGATAGCTTAGGTAAACTTACCAGCTCAACGTGCGGCTGCAGATTTAGGGCGAGGGTCACATGAAAGTCCGTCAAGGTCAGGTGTAGGTAGGGATTTGGGGTTCCCCTGAGTGGACTGAATCTAATAAACTATGATTAAATCAATAAGGGGTATTCATGAATGTATACTTGTCCACTGGACCCAGCGCCACATATCACCGCGTGGTGATCACCGGGGTTTCACACCACGTTTCACCAATACACTTCACGGAAACTATTGCTGTTCAAATATTGTCACTATCCCGTGGGTTATGTATGCGCAACGAGAACTTCGCGAGAAGAATATTTAATTTCAAGTACCAACGCGGGCGCAATAACCACACTTGGATGTACTACGGACCGCACTCAATACCTTCCAACTTACAACTCTTCGACCCGCGGTGACGATACCCAGCCCGGCCGGCCAACAGTAATCAAAAGTTGCGGGTAGATTTTAACAAAGAAAATAATATTACCTACATCTAAATTACATTAAATACTACAATGTATTCCGAACACCAAATAAAAATGTTTATTTGTCCTCTTATCAATTTCTTGGCCGCAGTTGAAGACAGGTAATGTAAGCTTGTGTCAATGTGTGTTCCGAATCATGCCAAAAGACCAACTTTTGTAAGTCCTGTATCGATCCCTAGCTTATCAGTATCCATTGTCGATTCAAGCTCAGATACCAAAAATATTACTACACTAGCTGGGACACGCGGTTTCACCCGCGTCTAATTTAAAAGAAATTTAGAGTAGTTCGACATAGACACTTGATATAGAATATAAATATTGGATTTCAAGGGTTTATTTTTTTTGCGCGGCACTCTAATTATTTTTCTAAAATAAAAGTAGCCTAAGTTATTCCTTATAACATCAGCTATCTGCCAGTGAAAGTCCCGTCAAGCCAGTCAAGTCGGTTCAGCCGTTTCGGAGATTACCCGGAACAAACAGACAGACAGACAGACAAAAATGTAAAAATAGTTATTTTATGTACCGTATATACTTACATATGCATTTAGTTAAAATGCTGTTATTTTGACATCACAAACAGACACTTCAATTTTATTTATTTGTATAGATAAACATTATTGCATATTACTACATTCACATTATTTCAACTTCATAAAACTTTCAAAGAACCAAGAAAACAGTGGTAGCTAGTACTCTCTTGTCTCATCATAACGTATGGGCAATTCTTCCTTAGCTCCCGCTTTGAGCACCTGCCTACCCTTAATGCATTACGTCATAAACGTGGCGCTTCGAAAAACATGTTTAATTAGACAGCTTAGTAATTGGCTTGAAGATTCTTTCTTGTGGGAAGACGAAGCAAACAGGGTTTTGAATGCTTGTATGTATTTTGGAAATCAATGTGCATTTTTTGATTTGCTGCGCGATCTTTTTTGTTGGCTTTTATTAATATTAATGGTGCCGGCTCAGAATACCACCACCCCATCTCCTCCCGTGGGATGGGCAACAGCGTCCTTCGAGTACATTAATAACTCCACTGCGATCGCCAACCCGTCTGCCAAGCGTGGCGATTATGGCAAAATCCCCCATGAGCCCACAATACACCCATATCGGTCGTTGTGGTGATCTTTGGGGGAGGCCTGTATCCAGCTGTGGACTTCATTCGGCCGAAACGAATATTATCATTACATTTACGAGAAGTGTGAATCCGATGTGATTTACGGACAAAATTCTTTTTTACCTTAATTAAAAAAATATATTTAAAACCAAATAGAAACCATAAATGAACCCGTGTGGTGCCGGCTCAGAATACCACCACCCCATTTCCTCCCGTGGGTGTCGTAAAAGTCGACTAAGGGATTAGCCGGAGGACGGGCAGCAGCATCCTTCAAGTACATTAACAACTCAACTGCGATCGCCGACCCGTCTGCCAAGCGTAGCTATTTTGGTAAAACCCTCCAATTAGCCCACAACACACCCATATCGGTCGTTTTGGTGATCCATGGTAGAGGCCTGTATCCAGCAGTGGACTTCATTCGGCCGAAATGAAATGATTTGGGCCTTCATCATATCAGCCAAAAGACGTCCACTGCTGAACAAAGAACTCCCTCACAGACGAGCAGCTACCACGCTTGGCAGGCGAGTTGGTGAGCGCAGAATGGCTTCTGTTCCACAGACGGGGCGCTGCTGCTCATCCCTCTGGTAGAAAGCCCCTTGGTCACCTTTTACGAGATCCACAAGATGAGATAAATAGGTGCTATATTCGAGATCTGAACGCCACATGTATATAGAATAGAAACAAAGCATATTGATATTCAAATAGTCACATTGGTAAATGTCAGGTTTTGAACCCACCGCTCCGTGCTTAAGAAACGGATCCGTAAACCTCCGAGCCACCATGACATTTTATGCACATACATCTTTTTTTTTGTTTTCATATATACATTTCTTGCCAATGGGAAACTATAATTTTGTTTGAATAATAAATTTTCAATAAGATTTCATAGTAATAGGATACTACACATTTACATATACATCTTCGACAAACAAAACATGAGCTCCTTATTCATAATCATCATCATCATTATATCAGCCAAAGGACGTCCACTGCTGAACAAAGGCCTCCCTCAAAGATTTCCACAACCACCGGTTACATGCCAGCCTCATCCAACGACTCCCAGCGACCCTCACCAGGTTGTCTGTCCACCTCGTTGAAGGTCGTCTCACGCTGCATTTTCCGGTGCGTGGTCTCCACTCGAGAACCTTTCTGCCCCAACAGCCATCAGTTCTTCTAGCCATGTGCTTCGTCCATTGCCACTTTAGCTTACAGATCGTTTCAGCTATGTCAGAAACTTAAGTTTTTCTACGGATCTCCTCATTTCTGAATCTCGTTGAGAAACACCAAGCATAGCTCTTACCAAGTATATCTCCTTATTAGTATATAATAAATATAATAATAACCGCGATTCGATCGTGATCATGCGGTCGTGTGTCACGCGTGCGCCGAGCCGCACAGACATTTAGACAGACAGACGGTGCGAAAAATTAATTATATATTTATTGGCCACTGAACTTGGGTTCGCTGCGTGGTGTTAATCGTTTTGTGGTTACGTCAGCTGTATGTGTGAGTTTTGGCAGCATGTATGTGTGAGTGGCTGGAATGATAAGCGAAGAGACACTGTTTGCGAATGCAGTAGAGTAAGTTCAATACCGAGGCTACGCACCATCAGCTCATCATCATCATCATATTAGCCAATGGATGTTCACTGCAGAACAGAAAAGCTTTTCACAATGGTGTCGACATTTTTCCTTGATTTAATCGAAAATCACGAATTTCATCCACATCTGAGATGCTGATTTCCGCTATAGAAACCTACACAGTCTTGCAGGAGTAATAGGAAGGTTGGCCTATATTATAATTTGATTGAACAGCAAAACACTCTCGTCTCGTACCAATGACCTGCTGCGAGATCAGCAATACTTATGGTGATTGCTCCTGGCCAAGATACCTTTCGTCGGAAAAGGTAAAAATCATGCGCCGGGGCGGTTGTCACCCTGATCGGCCCTCTCCTGATCCCACTCTGCGTTCTCCTTCTGGAGAATGACGCTCTCACAAAAGGGCACTACTGCATTCCAGATTTCATGCTCTGCCGGCATAGCCATAGATACTACTGCAAGCAGAAAGAGATCATGCCCGATCCGATCGACAAGTGACCCACCGCTAGGCATCCCACGCAGGGTTTTACTCGACGTGTGCTGTGCGGTATCCTGGTCGCTTCCAAAATGGCCAAGATACCTGATGACCTAATCAAACAAAAGGGCTGGTAAACTAATAAAAGCAGGTTTTGAACTAATGAATAAAATGAGAATGCAATCGTTCTACAAAATGATTTCTTTTATTACCACTTCTTTGCTGCTCTCGATTCGGCAGAAGAGCTAAAAGACTCATTGGTGACGAGGTACTGGTGGCCTTACAGCCTGGCACATAGGCTAACGTTGCTTGGCTGTTCTTCTCTACAGACACTAATTTGGATTTGCGCGGAAGCTACAGGAACTGATCCTACCATCTCCCTCCTATAGTCCGACTTCCGTATGCACCATCCGCACTTGATCGACATCCCGATATGTCATACTCAGCGCTTCTCCTCGACCTTCATTATGCGTACAGCCAAAGTATGTCTGCTATCCCTGCTTCCTATAACTTAAAGGTATGAGTGTAGGCATCTTCTGGGTGCGCTCGTTGTATCGTAGACCTCATGCATTTTCATCAGGTGAGATCAAAGGCAAAAGCGGACTCTTCATGAACAAAACTAAAGTGAATACTAACAAAATGGTTGATAGCTTTAGGAAGGAATATCTCTTCCTCGACCTTTCTTCAAAAGGATGAAAGGGTATGTTAAGTAATTTACGAACATCACATTAAATCACATCGATAAATTAATATCAACATGGTATTCACTTATTCAGCCAGTGTACTTCACGCGTCATTTCCATTATTTGTATCGGAGGCAGTTGAACGAAAAATCGATTATACTTCTTGCCAAATTAATCGCTATAACGACTATGGGAAAGGCTATGTTATAAGCTGAGAGCGATTTCGAAACTCCGGGTAAATTTTGGTAGAATCATCTCTAAAGGTCTCTTTATTGTAAGAGTCCAGCTAGGTACCACCGCAGGCAGTCCCCAGGGAAGTCCATGGCTCGCATGTGGTCACACGTCACCATGTGCGTAGTATAACGCACAGCGACTGTTGCCCATCGGTCTAATGCAGACAAAGCGTGGACTTCACCCCCGGCTAGAGGTAAGTGGAAGGTCACCGTGAGGTTTTAGCCGGTCCGCCTTTCCCAAAGCGGAGAAAATCCATAAAGATATACAATCAAAACAAAAAAAATGCTGTTGCCGATCCTGTAGATGCCGATCCTGTAGATACCAATCCTACCCCTTTTTTATTGTTCCGGGGAAATACGTCTTGTAATTCCTCCGCCCCGGGAAAGTGTGGAGGGGTATGCTGGACTCCTACCGGCTAAAACCACCGGAGTGGTCATCTTCGGCTCCGAAGAGAGAGTCCAGGAACTTGAATAATCTCTATCTAGAGCCAACCATTGGTGCCACGCCTTTAGGTACATCTCGGAGGGGACGTCTGTAAGGCGGTCACCCCCTCTAGCGGAGGGAAAGCGACTGTAAAGAGGACACCCCCACAGGCACTACTCGGGGGGATTGTAAAGGATTCCCCCGAAACCTGGCTACGCGCTGTGCTGCGCACATGGTGGCGCGTAACCACATGTGCACCGCCGTCATCCCGAGGGTCGCTCGGTATGAGTATGCAGGTTACTTACCCCTGGTCGATTCTTTGCCAGCCACAGGGAACAAGATAATAATAACAATATTTATCTGTCCGCCTACATCTCGTAACTCACACCAAACCCCTTAAGGACAAAGTGAGACAAAATATTAATTTACAGTGATTAACACTACCACTGCAGTCATTTGTTTTTTGTGTTTCGATCATGCATTTATCATTTTGTATTTAAATACCGACCACGATATGAGCAATGTAGAATTTAACTGTTCCTCATAGGGTCACGAAAGGTATAAAAATTAATTAAGGAAATGCATTTTTATTATGATGTAGAGAAGTAATTGCCTGGATAATTCATCATCATCATCACAGCCAAAGGACGTCCACTGTTGAACAAAGGCCTCCCACATAGTTTTTGCCGCAATTCTGTCATCATTCCACACAATTTGGCAGTACTCACCGCGTTTAGCAGCTGGGTTGGTGATCGGAGTATCGCTACTGTTCCACAAAAGGGACGCTGCTGCCCACCCATCTGGTTTATCGATTCCCTTACGACATGTACGCCTCGCCTTTTACGACGTCCACGGGAGCACATGGAGTGGTGCTATATTCTTAATCCGGCCACCATACGGATAATTGCTCATCTACACTACTTAATTTTCTCACTTTATGTTAGATGGTAAGCCAAACTCTATCTGTTATTGCCTGAACTAAAAGTTCGGTTGACAGTTAGACACGAAACAAAGAGGCTTTAAAAAAACACCCCTAAATCAGGGCCTAGTTCAGAAAGCCCCGTCGTCCTTTTACACAGAGGACTTAGGGATTTCTGAATTAATATTATTATATTTATACCCCGACCCAGTATTATATGAACCGGTCAAGTGCGTGTTGGACACGTACTAAGACTTTCGTGGCTAGCCGAACGCCAGCAATTATGGTGAAGGTTTTCTACATATTTGCTAAATTCTGATGAACGGATTTGAAGGAACTACCGCAAACAGCCCAATAACTAAGGCGGTGGACTGCCGATCGAGAGGTCATGAGTTTGAACCCCACCTATTATACAGTAAAATTTATCCCACTTCTACAGCAATCAATTTTAGGTGAGTTCGAGTCGTTAACAGAAACACTTACTTCCTTCTCTTCGTGTGGTTAGCGGCCAATTTTATGTCTGAGTTCTTCAAGCTACCTGAAGGACTGCTACTTGGCTTAACGTGTCGCCTTAAGACAACAACCGAGACCAACGACTTTACTTGCCCTCCGAAGCATGGAAATGCTCAGTTCATGCTATGCGGTCAACCATCCTCAGACTGAGCGCGCCAAGCGCTGCTTAAACCTCGCCGATCGTTTATCGATCGGTGAGTCATCATACCAGCCACAGGACGTCCACTGCTGAACAAAAGCCTCCCCCTTAGATTTCGCCAACGAGCGGTTACATGCCGCCCTCATCCAACGACTCCCAGCGACCTTCACCAGGTCCTCTGTCCACCTCGTTGGAGGATGTCCCACGCTGCGTTTTCCGGTGTGCGGTCTCCATTCGAGAACCTTTGTGCCCCAGCGGCCATCAGTTTTACGAGCAATATATACATATTAAGATAATATATAATAAGATCGGTGAGTACAACTGGCAAATTAGTACTAGTAATGACAGAAATCAGAAACTATTGATTGTGTAAGGTTTACCTTTAGCCTTTCAGCTACCCACCCTAAAAATTCCTAACACAACAATCACCGATTCAAAATCAAATTCAATTCTAACTTTCTCTCACAGAAAACACTTTCCACACATCGTTTACAAAGGAACAAACACTATTCCAACAGAATGGTCGGTTAGTAATTAAAATCAGTGAACACTTAGTGAGTTACGATCGGTTAGGCGCCGAACAAAACAGTCGCGTCTGATAGCTAATTAAAAGCAATATATAATAGTGGAACGCCTTCGCCGCAAGGGTTCAAACCGTCTTGGACTTTTCATTTGGGAATTTAAGTTTAAATTTA
The DNA here is from genome assembly GCA_947459985.1 of Diloba caeruleocephala. NCBI lineage: Eukaryota > Metazoa > Arthropoda > Insecta > Lepidoptera > Noctuidae > Diloba > Diloba caeruleocephala. Next base: position 2,958,763 of record OX381626.1, on the reverse strand, counting down.
TGCTGCTGCTCGTTGGACATGTGGCTGACCGTCCTGATGTTCGACTAGATGTTCAATGATAGGCTGCGCACCATAGCAGATAGGACACCATAATCTACCAAACTTAAACGGAACTGGGCTTGATATCCGCTTTATCTTCGCAGCTTAAACACTAGTAAGAGGTGAAAAGATGTTTTTTTTGAGAACTGTCTTTTATTATTTTGTCATTCAAAAAGTACTAAAGTAAGTACTAAGACTTTAGGCTGAATTCATTGATTGAGATCAAACCAAAGTGTGCATTTCAATATTTTAAGGATTTTCTCTAAGCTCACACATTTGGACAAAAGACACCATCAAGACATATGCCTCCAAAGTATCCTGGAATCGGTCAAAAAGCGTGAAAGTAATTTCAGCAGGATGTTATAATTACGCAAAGCTGTCACTCATGCATCTAATCGTGCACACGTTAAGAAATTCTCTAGATTCATATTCTTCAGATTCAGAAAGCTTGATATACAGCTAGGCCGATTGTTTTTTGGTTGATGTCCGAAAACACTTTTCAGCACCCAAAGTAGATCTTCGTGTTTAGGTATATATCAAGTGTTATCCAAATGAATATTTAACTAGTCAGTCTCACACCGCGTGTTCGCCGACTATCTAAACAATTAGTGTAAAGTATTGTATGTTTCCGCGCTTGCGAGCTACGGCTGAGCGCAGTAAACATCAAGACGTTATATCTGGGAGGTAGCCAGCACCACAACTAATACCTACTGCATGATGCGTCAAGATGAGCTTCTAGGTACGGATGGATGTATATTTCAGACAGAGGAATTATTTGAATAGTGTTAATGCTAATATATGCATTCATTACTCAACTCGTAGCCAGGATGTTTTTTTAGAATATGACTTATGACTTATCTGCTGTTTCTGGATACAGACGTTACAATGTGAGATTAAGTATCACATGAAAGTTGTGGCACAAGTACAGAGAGGCCTTTGTCCAGCTGTGAACAGCGATAGGCTGAGTAAATATGTATCATATAGATAAACATATAAGGTGGGTTATTATTAACTGTCCAAACGGTTGGGTCTTAGTACATTAAACCTTACCGTAAAGGTAGCCCAATAAAGTTCTCTGATCCCTCAACTTTATGGCAGAAATATCTGCCATGACGCTCTAGTCCGTCGGTGTTGCTCAACGGGAAAATTTGGATTATAAAGCTGTAGTCCGAGGACTAGCATTAACTCTTGGTATCTTTTTATTCAAAAAGCATAATATTTAGAGTTTTTGGTGACAGAGGGTTACATTTTCGGTAGAAAGTTCTTGTTTTTGTTTTATTTTTTTAAACATTGCCCCACTCTCCTGTGTCGTGGGTGTGTTTACAGACATAAATTCCACATACAATACACCCAGACCCAGAACAACTACCTGCAGATCATACAAATATTTGTTCCGTGCGGGAATCGAATCCACGACCCGGACCGCAGCAGCCGACTGTATCAGCCACTGCACCAACCGTGCCGCCCGTTCGTTATTGGTTTGAGGATAATCCCGTAATAATCAACCTAAGTACTATTAAAAAAGTGCAGTTCAAACGTCCATATGATTGGTCAGCTGCCATGATAATCTATACAAATAAATAAAATTGAAGTGTCTGTTTGTAATGTCAAAATAACAGCTTTTTACTAAATGCATATGAAAGTGTATACGGAACATGTAACAAAAAATGGATTTTTAAACATTTTTGTCTGTCTGTCTGTCGGTCTGTCTGTCTGTTTGTTTCGGGTTATCTCCGAAACGGCTGGACCGATTTTGACGGGACTTTCACTGGCAGATAGCTGATGTTATAAGGAATAACTTAGGCTACTTTTATTTTAGAAAAATAATTAGGGTTCCGCGCAAAAAAAATTAAACCCTTGAAATTCAATGAATATATTCTATTCAAGTGCCTATGTCGAAGTACTCTAAATGTATTTTAAATTAAACGCGGGTGAAACCGCGAGTCCCAGCTAGTTTAATCATAAACGTGAATATGTAGTCGATATAGGGTCTGTGTTCGATCCCGGCCCGCACTTCTGACTTTTCGAATTCATGTGCGGATCAAGATTTGATTATCACTTGCGCTAACGGTGAAGGAAAACGGTGAGGCATCGCGAGGAAACCTGCATACTTGAGGGCACCAAAAAAATACGCTCTCAATGGCGCGCTTGGTCCGCCAACCTGCACTAGGCCCGTGTGGTGGACTAAGGCCTAACCTTTCTCATCGTGGGAAAAGACCCGTGCCCAGCAGTGGGACTGTAATGGGCTGGTTATGTTTAATAAGTATTACAATCAGGCTTGTTTAGTTTAGTGTAGACTTTTTACCTAAGCAGTTTAGACAAATTTTTTCCCTACCAGGACTATCTTTGACCAGGACCATCCTCACAGATTTAATTTATTTTTAATTTTTTTACTAAACATTTTAATTTATTTTTTATTCCCGATGTCATAGTCTAATATGAGTGAAATTCGCGATAGTTTAAAAACTTAAATATATAGTAACCATAGAGTTTGTTGCTCGTATTTCTCCATAGAAAAACTACATATTGGAACGCGACAACTAAAATCTGACTATTCATAACTGCCTGCAAATGGTTTTACGTGAATAAAAATATTGTTATCTACTATCCCCACAATACATGCATGCCTAGTGTGGGGACCTCAGCAAATATATCGTTAAAAGACCACAGCGATTTCGACATTAGTTTTAAGTATTCTTTCTTAGTGAATGTTATATGCGTTTTATTTGAATACTAGCTGGGACCCGTAGTTTCACGCACCGTTTAATTTAAAAGAAAGTGGATTATTTATAAACAATTTAGAGTACTTCGGCATAGACAGTTGACATAGAGTATGTATTTATATATTGGATTTCATGGGTTTTATTTTTTTTGCACGGAACTCTAATTATTTTTCTTAAATAAAAATAGCCTAAGCCTAAGCCGGCTCAGAATGCCACCACCCCATCTCCTCCCATGGGTGCCGTAAAAGTCGACTAAGGGATTAGTTGGAGGATGGGCAGCAGCGTCCTTCGAGTACATTAACAACTCAACTGCGATCGCCAACCCGCCTGCCAAGCGTGGCGATTATGGCAAAACCCCCCAATGAGCCCACAATACACCCATATCGGTCGTTGTGGTGATCTTTGGGGGAGGCCTGTGTCCAGCAGTGGACTTCATTCGGCCGAAATGATGAAAAATGAAGTTATTCCTTATAACATCAGCTATCTTCCAGTGAAAGTCCCGTAGAAATCGGATTAGCCGTTTCGGAGATTAGCGGGAACAAACTGACAGACAGACAAAAAATTACAAATAGCCTTTTTGTTGTAGATACCGTATATATTTGCATTTAGTAAAAAGCTGTTATTTTGACATTACAAACAGACACTTCAATTTTATTTATTTGTATAGACCGTAAGAAACTCTGGTCAAGTCTTTTGACAATGAATCGCAGCTCAACGACTTTCGGGTGCGTTTCGTTTTACAAAAACATTTTTTTAAGTACGTCATCAGGCGAATTCGAATATTTCTATTTGTTGCATCACTAATAAGTAGCCGGTGGTGCAGGGGTATAAAAAAACAATGTTACTCTCAAATATTTTGTTTCCTAATGGACGAAAACTACCACATATTAATATGTTTATCTTAAATCGGAATGTTGGATGCTAGAATAACATTTGTGTGCGTTCACGTCTAATCAGGTAGGTGGTCAAATTGTGCGTAAAGTCAATAAGCGACGGAAGCGGATGTATGTGTGTTTGTCTGTCAATATATTAACCGGTGCTGTTAAGTGGGATGTGCTGTGTCATGTGGGGTAAGCATTGTGTGCTGAGAACTGCGCTGGTATATTGTAGTTCAATGGCTGCGGTGGTGGGTTTTTTAAATATTAGTTGTATATTTTTTGTTTTTTAATTATTGCTTGCATCATCGTTTCAGCCGAAAAACGTCCACTGCTGGACAGAAGCCTCCCCTAAGATTGCCACAATGACCAGTATGGGTTTCTGTTGTGTGTTCATTGGCGGGTTTTTCCATAATCGCCATGTTTGGCAGACGGGTTGGCGATCGCAATTGTGTTATAAATGTTAATGCTAATCTTATAGTCGCCTTTTACGCCACCCTCGGGATGAGATGGGGTCACCACCCGTATTCGTAGCCGGCACCAATGACTTTTTTTTTTTTAAAGGAGAAACACTAGTCTGTGGCAACCCAGACTAGTGTTTCTCCTTTGTCTTGGGTGCGTTTACAGACACAAATTCCACACACAATACATCCAGACTCGAAACAACTATCAGCAGATCAAATCGAACCCACGACCCGGGACGCAGCAGCCGATTGTATCAGCCACTGCACCAACCGTGCCGTCTGTCTTCTTATTAATCCCTAACTACGTCAGTACTATTATGTATTCTGTGCCCTGACCTTGACATAACGTCTCTTCCACAAAAAGGCTTAAAATGGCTTCTGCCTAGATTTTTGATAATTAATGAAATTGTAATGGGCTGCCTTCGGTTTGAAGTACGATTTGGTGTACAATTCATTATTGTTCCTCTCAGGCATTGTTTTGTATAGAAGATGGGTATTCCCTTTAAGCCTATTAGCCTTTAAGCCTATTAGACATTCTAATTTGTTTTCATGGTCGTAATTTCAGAACAGGATGACATAAATATGATCGCATTACGATACTGAATATCATCTTCACGGATCAGACTGGGTTATTGGTACACACTGTATTTAAAAAAAAGGAGTTTAAGTCATTTAGTGCAAATAGGTTATTACAGCCTATTTTTCTTTCACCTAGTATCAGGAAATTCAATATTTGTGATGAAAACAACAAACAGACAGAGGAAGCGATGAGACTTGTCTAAAACAAATACAAACCATAGCTTGTGTAGACATTCGAAATATTCGGTATATGGAAATGTAAGGTTAAGCAATAATGCTACGGTCAAGTGGAAGATGACGAGAAAATGGATCCGTGCTTCAAAAACACCTCATTATGGTCCACCAGTGGAGCTATTCTAAAAGCGTGAAAACTTTTTGAGACTGGGCCTACAGAGATACGGTAATCAACATCATCATCATATCAGCTACAGGACGTCCACTGCTGAACAAAGGCCTCCCCCTTAGATTTCCTTAATGAGCGGTCTCATGCCGCTCTCATCCAACGACTCCCGGCGACCCTTACCAGTTCTTCTGTCCACCTCGTTGGAGGTCTTTAAAGAGACGAAAGTCTTTAACCAGTATGTATTACCAGTGATGACATATGGAACAGAGACGTGCTTATTCACAATAGGCCACATAAGAAAGCTCAACTCAGCGAGCTATGGAGAGAGGTATGCTTGGTATTTATCTACGAGATCGAATCAGAAATGAGGAGATCCGTAGAAGAACTAAAGTTGTCGACATAGCTGAAAGGATTAGTAAACTGAAGTGGCAATGGGCAGGGCACATTGCTCGCAGAACTGATGGCCGTTGGGGCACAAAGGTTCTCGAATGGAGACCGCGCACCGGAAAACGCAGCGTGGGACGACCTCCAACCAGGTGGACAGACGACCTGGTGAAGGTCGCTGGGAGTCGTTGGATGAGAGCGGCATGTGACCGCTCGTTGTGGAGATCTAAGGGGGAGGCCTTTGTTCAGCAGTGGACGACCTGTGGCTGATATGATTACCAGTGATGACATATGGAACAGAGACGTGCTTATTCACAATAGGCCACATAAGAAAGCTCAACTCAGCGAGCTATGGAGAGAGGTATGCTTGGTATTTCTCTACGAGATCGAATCAGAATGAGGAGATCCGTAGAAGAACTAAAGTTGCCGACATAGCTGAAAGGATTAGTAAACTGAAGTGGCAATGGGCGGGGCACATTGCTCGTATAACTGATGGCCGTTGGGGCACAAAGGATCTCGAATGGAGACTGCGCACCGGAAAACGCAGCGTATTAAAAGAATAGAATAATAAAAGGGTATAAAATATTAATAGATATACATTAATAGTTTTACACGTTGATTATAAAAAATGGGTTTTCGTAAGCATCAATCATAATTCGTAAATTTTTAATAACGATCTCTGTAGACACGTTCTCGACACGGATAGTTTTCACGCGTTTAGATTATCTGCTCAGGTCTCAGTTCCGTGCTGAAATCATGACTACGGCTTGGCAATTTATGAGAACTGGAGGTGGACCGGAGGTCTTAGAATCCTGTCGTATACTTAGCTTCGCTGAACATGACCATTCTGGTCTACCCCTATTATGAGGGAATATTCCCATGATACCCCGCCTGGCGAATAAATTTGATGATTGTAGTAAGCAGATATTGTTATTAACGTAGAGGAGGAAATTTTATTTTTGGCTGAAATGATTAATGGTGATGAATACATATTCATTCAATATCATATTCATCATCAATATTTATTCATCATCTCAGCCGAATAAATTCCACTGCTGGACATAGGCCTCCTGCGAAGATCACCACAACAGGCGATCAGGGTGTGTTGTGTCCTCATATGGGGTTTTGCCACAATCGCCACGCTTGGCAAGCATGTTGGCGATTACAGTAAAGTTGTTAATGTACGCGGAGGACGCTGCTGCTCAGCCTCTGGCTAATCCCATAGTCGCTCTTACGACACCCACGGGATGATATGTGTGGTGCTAACACATCATCATCATCATCAGCCCATAGCAGCCCACTGCTGGACATAAGCCTCTCCAAAGTCACACCACTGAGCACGATCCTCCGCTTTTCTCATCCAGTTCATGCCAGCCACCTTGCGAAGATCGTCACTCCACCGAGCCTGAGGGCGCCCTACACTACGTTTGCCGAGCCGCGGTCTCCACTCAAGAACACGTTTGCCCCAACGGCCATCAGTTCTACGGCTAATATGGCCAGCCATTGCCACTTCAGCTTGCTAATCTGATGGGCTATGTCGTTGACTTTGGTTCTCTGTCGAATCACCTCGTTTCGGACCAGACGGTACTAACTAAATATTGGCATTTATGAAACGACAGAATCTAAGTTGCACGGTTCCTAAGAATTGATCCTGTGGAGAAGAGCCGAGAAGGATCTCCATGGCTATCCATCCTTTAAAATTATAGCAGTGAACGTCTTTTAAATGATATGATGATGATGAAGAGATTTAAACAGGCTTCTAGATATCTGGGCTACGCCTAACCCCTATTAGAAGCCATGATAGAGAACTCGTCGTAATAGACAGGTAATTAGTCCAAATACTCTTGGCTTATTTTACACAAAATCATGACCATAATCATGTTTATGTCTTGTTGTTGTAAGGGTTTGGTTGCAGGCAACCGCGAGTATTTGCTGGCTGTTAACTCATTTAATTTATTGCTGTTGAAACGTCCCTGTTAAATTGTTATATTGATGGGCCCGCGGCTGGACGGTGCGTAGGGCTGTCATGAAGACAACGTTTTTTTTCTTTAAGAATTCTCATATTTTTTTATAAATTCATTGCCTTACACTAGAATTTCAACGCGCTCATAGCCAGTTACTTTCATTGATCGGCAAACGATCGGCGAGGTTAAACAACGCTTGGCGTAGTCAGTCTGTGGATGGGTGACCACATAGTGGTATTTAAACTTGTGACGAATCATCCTTCATCTTCATTTCAATCAACCTCTTTCATTTTACCTTCTATATCCATCACTGGCCACCTCATGTTTCATTGTTTACTAAATTCAAATCAAAATTCGTATTCATTATGTGACGTCGAATCGTTCTTCATATTTTGATCATATTCTATCCCATTGGGAACGCTGAACGTTAGTGGTTCGACACACAGCTGTCGCTCTGACAAATAATCTGAATATACAGAAACTTATTTTTAACTAGCTTAAATAATAAATACAATAGTAAACTGTATTTCAAAAATGTAAACATCATCACGAAGTGCAAAATAACAATATACCTGTAATATAACAATATATATGATACGTTTCATTCAATCACATTAACTGAACTCCGTTACTTGCTGCCGTGGAGGAAGCCTCCTAGTTTGAGCTAACCGGAAGGAAACACGGAGGGAGGCACTCCGCGACAAACTGAGTGTCTCCGTGCTTCAGAGGGCACGTATAATCTTTGGTCCCGGTTGTTGTCATTGGACGGCGTCGTTAAGCCAAGTCAGAGGCTTTTGGCCGGCTTGAACAATTCTGACACAAGGCGACTAGACTAGACTAGCATCTCTCCTGTCATCATTTCGGCCGAATGAAGTCCACTGCTGGACACAGGCCTCCCCCAAAGATCACCACAATGACCGATATGGGTGTGTTGTGTGCTCATTGGGGGGTCTTGCCATAATCGCCACGCTTGGCAGACGGGTTGGCGATCGCAGTTGAGTTGTTAATGTACTCGAAGGACGCTGCTGCCCATCCTCCGGTTAATCCCTTAGTCGACTTTTACGACTCCCACGGGATGAAATGGTATGGTGGCATTCTAAGCCGGCACCAAACGGCAAAATTTCGGCGGAATTTCTCCTGTACGTGGATACAATTTACAGACAAGTGAATCTCACATCCAAAAGTCCCCAGACCCAAAACTAACTATCTGTAGATCACACAAATATTTGTCCCGTGCGGCGGTCAAACCCGCAACAGGTAGCGCAGAAATCCAATCAAAATATCAACTCTCATTCATCTTTTGCGACATCCACAGACAAAAAGGCGTGGTGTATTCTTTGCGGGAAACACGTAGCTTAAAATTACTAAAATTCTGATATAAAAATAACTTGAAATCACCAACCCTATGGGACAGCCCCGCCTATTAGTCCCTCAACTCAAGCTCAGAGGCGAAGTGGGAGCCAATTTGAGCTCAACACCACAGACACAAACACACACACACTACAAAACTTTACGTGTATGTGCGTACTTGTGTGTTCAGTACTTAGTTCAAAACCGTTTAGTTCAAGCACGTTGTACGATCAATTCCGAAGATTCTGCGTTCACTATCGAAAATTCGACGGCATGGATGGTGCGGTGGCTAAGCAATTGAAATTTAAATTATAAAAAAAACTGCATTAGAGATTGTAGACAATGATGTCACCCAGGTCTTCAGAGCATGTTGCTATATAAACTTTTAGATTTATCACATTGCAACCAGTATAATGGAGCTGAGGTCCCGTCTGTGGAGCAATAGCTTACTGCGGTCACCAACCCGCCAGCCAAGCGTGAATACTGGCTAGTTTCCCCCAAAATGATGACAATTGTGGCAACCTATGGGGAAGACTTTCGTTCAGAGTAGACGTCCTTTGGCTGACATGATGAACCATAAATCTAAATAGCTAACAGAAATGTATCGCGTTTATTTCATCCATTCTATATACTTACCTACAGCATCTATACGTGCAACGTGCAGCCCTAGCACATACAATTATTAAATAAAATAAAACATGATGTACAGCGAAAGCGTAAGGCGAGCTTAACTCAACATTGAGATTTCTTCCAGCAAACCTTTGAATAATAACTATATAAACTATATAGTATATACATATAAGTCACACTGAGAGGAAATGCTTTGTATCTCCTGTCTTGAAAATGTTTAGCTGCTTAGTGAGTGTGGAAGATATTTCCAGAGACGCACTCCGCGTACTGTAAATCATATCGGCCATAAAACGTCCACTACTGAACAAAGGCCTCCCCCATAGATTTCCACAACTGTGTCATCATATTGGGGGGAATTTGCCAGTACTCACCACGCTTGGCAGGCGGATTGGTGAGCGCAGAATGGCTACTGTTCCACAGAAAGGATCTGGTTATCTGGTTTAGACTCCCTTAGTCGCCTTTTACGACTTCCACGGGAGGAGATGGAGTGGTGCTATAATCTTAATCCGGTCACCACACGGATATGGATACGGACACGGATGCGTGCTGTAAATGTTTCATCATAACGGTTGAAGGTATATTGAGGACTACCAAGGAGAAGAGAAGAAGATGTACGACAGGCTGTACCCCTAAGTACAAGGTACTGAAAGCGCTCACGCAGATAAACAGGAGACTTAGGGTTGTTAAGAACTGAATAAAGAAGGGAAAGAATATGAGAGTCCCGACATTTCCATATTGGCAACCACCTCAGTTTCACTTGGAATTCTGACACATGGTGGTATTATTATTTATTTATTTTATTTATTTATTTATTTATTACTCGAAAATCTACAGCTAAAAATACAGGTGTAACAATAATAGTAAGGAAACAGAAAGCCAATTACAGATTTCCACATATAGCAGTTGCATAGATAACTGTTAGTGTTTACACCGGTTACAACAAATTGAATATATAAAAATAAAAATATGAACATTTATATGATAAGTTTCATGGTTATGATCTATACATATAAGTAATAATTAATATTCACTATATTTAATAAACATATTTAATAATTATTTATGAGACATTAATGAGAACGAGAGTTTGTAAATTTGTGTTACCGTTTACACGAGAAAAAATCAAGGGTCAAGCACCGTTTTGCTGATGTTATACTGGTATATGTTATATTAAATGCAATTATGTATTTTTTATTGTTATATACGAGGGTATATTATATATTTGCACTGCAGAGCCGGCTACGAATACCACCTACTCATCTAATCTCGTGGGTGTCGTAAAAGGTGACTGTGGGATTACCCGGTGGATGGGCAGCAGCTTCCTTCGAGTGCATTAACAACTTAACTGCGATTGCCGCCTACCAAGCGTGGCGACTATGATAAAATCCCCTAATGATCATACAACACACCCAGACCGGTCGTTGTGGCGAGGCTGGTGTCCAACAGTGGACTTTATTTGGCTGTAACGATGAGAAGAACAAACGAGCATGCGGCATGCATCACCTTAAACATCCGCAACAACACGGAGTCGCGGATGTGTTGCCGACCTTTAGGCAGACATACTTTTTCCTTGAAGGCCCTCAAGTCGTATGTCTGCCATATTTTAAGGGATTGTGCTTTCGATATCATCAGTCACCTTACGAAATGCAACACTGTCGTTACCACCAATGCTGCTTCTCGCCGGTAATCTGTGACGACGTGTCACTTCCCCAAAAGCCTTTAAAAGAGCAAAGAAGATACCAATAGTGTCCTATGAGCCCAGGTTTCTAAAATGTGAGTGACTAATTTAGTTAATTTAATTTAATTTCGGATTTGTTGATCTACGTTTTGAGGAGCCAAACTGCGGGGAATGTATAATCCCATTTTTAGTAAACTGAACCATTATCTGACCAAGTATTATTCTTTCAAAGACTTCACCCAAGGCTGGAAGAACAGAATCTATATATTGGTCTATAATTTGAGGCATTATGTTTGCAGCCAGATTAGAGAATCGAGACAACTTTACTGTGATTTATCAGATCAGGAAAAGTGCCACTATCTATACATATATTTAAATGTCTTAGGTTTTCGCGAGTATTACACATTATAATAAAACACTTTTAAACGGATTCTATCGCGTATATTTTAGATTTTTGTTTTTCCTGACGTCACAACATACCGCACTAAAATAACATCAAGACACTGTGAGTGATTACTGCGTGCATCGAAACAATTTTTTTGATTAAAATTGTACGGTAGATAAAATAAAATAACTATTTAAAATCTGGAATGACGCGTGTCACCTTAGTCATCCTGCGACCACGAATGCTGCAAAGCAATCGAAACGTCAGGAAAAACAAAAATCTAAAATATACGCGATAGAATCCGTTTAAAAGTGTTTTATTATAACATATATTTAAAATTCTTGTCGGTATCGCTGCAGTGTTATCAATTACAGATTCTAGTACTTAAACAGAAATACCCCATACATTATTTAAATTTAAACTTTTAAAAACATGACGGTACGGTTGGTGCAGTGGCTGATACAGTCGGCTGCTGCGCTCTGGATCATGGGTTCGATTCCCACACGGAACAAATATTTGTACGATCTTCAGGTAGTTGTCCCGGGTCTGGGTGTGTGTCTTTATTCGGCCGAAATGATGAAACGCACCCACGACACAGGAGAAATACTAGTGTGGGGCAACGTATTTAAAAAAATAAAAAACTTTGTATTGTGAGTACTTAAAGTGACATGTTTAAAATCAAAATTTGTAATATCCATAGACAAAATGTTTCAAGCAATGAATCTGCCAAGAAAGAGCACAGGTTTAGTAACTTCGTGTTTTATTTTTCTGTTGGTATATTTTGAAAAAAAGAAAAAATGTATTAGCGACTTCTGCCATTTCTGACTCTGTCTTGTCATTGGTCTACGTTTTTATTATATACTAGCTTTTACCCGCGGCTTCGCTCGCATTGAAGCCATTAAATAAGTCAATACTTTTATCTTTCGTAAAAAAAATGTTTAAAGTTTCCTATGTTATTTCTAATACCTCCAAGAATATGTGTACAAAGTTTCATGATGATCGGTTAAGTAGTTTTCGCGTGAATGCGTAACAAACAAACTTACATTCACATTTATAGTATTAGTATGATGATATTAATTTTAAAACCCCCCAATGAGCCCACAACACATCCATATCGGTGGTTGTGGTGATCTTTGGGGGAGGCCTGTGTGCAGCAGTGGACTTCATTCGGCGGAAATGATTAATTTTATATTACATGTACAATCATTTACTCTTTTATTATTGTGAATATGAGTATTATGTAGCCAGTAATGTAATATATATATACACCATAAAACCAACATATACACCAGCCTGTTGCCTGGCAGTCTGTCATGCTCACTAAAATGTCTTGTTGAGGTTTGCGTTGGGTGTTGGGTGATTAAGTTCCCTGCATTATGGTTGAGCCGAGCTATGCTGATGCATGCGTTATGCCCGTGGACGGGTGCCCTCTGTCGGGACTGTTCAGCTTATAACTCATATAGCAATCTAATTGTACGGCAGTGTGCATAAATATGTGTGTATTTATCCCACACATTGGCATGTATTATCCTCACATATCTTTTTACGATTATATTGAAGACTGTAATACTTTCATATATAATTTCAAATGAGTATATCCATGGAGTTTCTTGCCGGTTATTCACCATAGGACCAACGACTTGGATTCGTGCAACTATGAAAATTCTGATTATTCGTAAGTGCCAGCAAATGGTTTACATGAATATAAACAATTTGACTTTGACTTTGATCTCTACGGACAATTCACCATCACCATTATAATTAATAAGAGCAGGTGTGACGCATACCACAAGTGAATGCTCGTCTAGTAAACGGATTAAATAGAAAAAATCCTGATTTTGCCGACCTTACTGATGCTGCAGTCAGAAATCAAATCACTCATTCAAAAAGTTATCTTGGACATCTTAACACCACGTCTACTTCTATGCGGTCGCATAAACTATCGACATAATCGCAACACTTGACAAACAGATAGGTGATACTTATGAGTTTGAGTCGAGATGATTTTGTTATCCATCTGGAGGCCTTAAATCTTTCCGAAGCCACACTTGACTCAACTAAACCAATATGATTCAAAACTATATTAAAGGTGCTACTTAAAACTCTGCTGACCCTTAGAATACATAAACCGTACCCAAACGACGACCTTGATTTGATAACTACCCGAAAATAACTTATGGTGCACGCCCGAGGGCCACTTCATTAGATCATTATTTTATGGGCCCCAAATTTGGGCATTAAAGCCTATTATTTGGACCAATATCAGGCCAATTATGGGCCTTCTTGGAATGTCGATGATTTGTATCCAAAAGGTATGCGCTGATTTTAAAAACTAATACTTTGGATTTGTGGGCGCGAGACGGTGGCAAAAAAAATCGAATTTCGAAGCATATTATACAGTTATAATAAAACACTTTGAAACAGATTACATCATGTGTATTATAGATTTTTGTTTTTCCTGACGTTTCAAACCCTTTGCAGAATTCGTGGTCGCCGGATAACTAAGGTGACAGGGGTCGTTACAGATTTAAAAAAGTTATTCATTTTATCTACCGTACTATTCAAAAAATATTTCGTTGCACGCAGGAATCATTCACATTGTCTACTGCTTAACACTGGGGTGGTACCTTTATTTTTATTTTTATTGGTGTCAAGTGGAAATTCCACATGAACTTCCTTCGCCCCGGGGAAGGACGAAGGGGTATGGCGGACTCCTACCGGCTAAAACTACTGGAGCGGTCATCTTCGGCACCGAAGGGGGCTCTAAAACTGGGGTGGTACTTAACTAGCCGGTCTTTTGCAATAAGAGATATTATATTTTTTATTTATTATTAATCTAGTTGAATATGTCATGTACTTCCTCCGTCCCGGGGAAAGGCGGAGAGGCATGCCGAATTCCTCCCGGCTAAAACCATCGGAGCGGTTATCTTCGGCACCGAGAAGCTCTAGGTCCTTAGACGATCACACTAGAGCTGTCTATTGTGCCACACACCTAAAGGCACATCTGAGAGGGGATGACTGTAAGGTGGTCATCCCCTCTAACGGAGGCGAGCTGACTGTAAAAAGGCCGCCCGTCCAATGTAGCTTGGGGGTTAAATGAGAGACCTACCTGATACATATAATTAGTTACTGAAGCCGTTACACGAGTAGCGATATCTTTATCGATGAAATGTGGGACATCTCTGCCTAACCTTTTTAGGAATATAGGCGTAATGCTATGAGATGTTAGATGGCAGTCAACCAAGAAATGAGAACTGTGCCTCGTGATAATCAGGCCCAAGCAAATCAAGCCTTAAAAATAGCCGGAATAAGACTAAGAAAAAGAAGATGGCGGGTACAGACAGTAATTAGCGCCGTGTATTGCTGAACATCATGCTGCGAGTCAGCGCTGTTGAAGAATAGCGTCAGCAAAGAAGATTCTGATAAATAAATATAACTGACGTCTTTATTTTCTTGTACTCGGACATATTCTTCAGAACGGGTTTCTTTGTTATAGCACGAGTGAAATCGCACGAATTTCACGTTTGATAGCCCGCTTCACAGACTGAGGCATATCAGTATGAACCGGGTTTTATTGAATAAATATTTACAACTAGCTGGGACCCGCGGTTTCACCCGCGTTTAACTTTAAAGAAATTTAGAGTATTTTGACATAGACACTTGACATAGAATAAATATATTGGATTTCAAGGGTTTTTATTTTTTTACGCGGAACCCTACAGACAGACGGACCGACAGACAGACAAAAAAATAAAAATAGTTTTTTTGTTATATGTAACGTACATACTTTCATATGTGTCTGTCTGTCTGTTTGTTCCGGGTAATCTCCCGATTTTGACGGGACTTTCACTGGCAGATAGCTGATGTTCTAAGGAATAACTTAGGCTACTTTAATTTTAGAAAAATAATTAGGATTCCGCGCAAAAAAGAAAACCCTTGAAATCCAATATATATATTCTATGTCAAGTGTCTGTGACGAAGTACTCTAAATTCCTTTTAAATTAAACGCGGGTGAAACCGCGGGTCCCAGCTAGTATAAAATAAATATATGGACGGCCGGTACATAGCATGTACCTTGTCATGGAACATCCCTGGTCATTCAGGGGGGAATTTGCCAGTACACCCCACGCTTGGCAGGCGGGTTGCTGTCCTATAGCACCACTCCACGTCCTCATCGTCTCGTAAAAAGCTACAAGGGGACTCTCAACCATGAAGAAGGGCAGCAGCGTCCCTATTATGGACTAGCAGCGATTCTGCGCTCACCAACCCACCTGCCAAGGGTGGTAAGTATTGGAAAATTCTCCCTGAAATGACGACACAATTGTGGATCTATACGGGAGGCTTTTGTTTAGCAGTGGACGTCCTTTAATTGATATCATGTTGACACAACACACACATCAGCCCCGTAAACGTCCACTGCTGAATATGGGATTCCCAATGAGTGGTCATAATCACCACACTTGGCAGGCGGAATTCCGATTGCAGTATTTTTATTATTAACATATGACAGACTGCTGCTTCTACGAAACCCGTGGGTTGAGAGGGGTGCTCTATTACTTTACGAGACCCACATGGAACTTGGTAACATTTTGTAACTAAATATTATGACATAAACAGGAAGATATTGTAAACGGTTTTGATAGCCTCAACATTTTATGTAACACTAGCTGTGCACCGCGGTTTCACCCGCCGTTTAATTTAGAAGAAAATGAATCGGATTTTTTTTCACCACTATAGGTTAAAGTTAAGCGATAAGAAAATTGTACTGTGAATATTTACTTAAAAATCTGTGCCAAGGTAGAGAGATTTTTCGATATTTCGGAAAATGTTGTTCTACTGTAAATCCGTAAGATTTTGCTGAACATATATTGTGTTTTTTTGGTAGGTATTGACCCAAGCTCTCACCCCTGCAGTATGTCGTGCTATTTACTGGACAACCTGTATATCACTTAACAAAAAACGTACTTTTAATTCGTACCGACCAGTGTTGTTCTGCTATCGATACGGGGCGTGTCCACGTATAACTCACGGGCTATTACCGCTCCACAGCATTAACAAATATTTAAACATATTATACGAGCAAAAAACGTGCGAGCACAGCCCCTAGTGACGTAATAACAGTTTTAAAAATGTATGTATTTTTGCTTTATATGTGCGTGCTGACTGTACTGGTGCTCAATGTAAAAGACTATTGAAATTCTGAAACTAATACATAATTTGATTGCGATAAAAAAATATTTTTGTCTATATTTTCCTTCATGCTATAAATCAAACTTTTTTTAATGTAGGCGGAATTTTGAACATTTCTTAAAATTCTAGTTACTTCCTAAAAAGATCACACCGGATATTAAAGTATCAATCTACTTTTTTAAAAATCTGAATCATTCTGAGAACCACATTTGCACCTTACCACATCATTTAATCACCGTGCTACCCCAAAAAAACATTGATTAATCACCAATACGATATAAACGACCAATAACAAACGCGTTAACTAAAAAATCATTACGGAACCCTTTCCAATACGAAAATAAAGGCATGCCCACATAATTGGGGCTCGAACAAATTTCATTGATATTCCGTGATGGGAAAAAAACACAAAAAGACTTGTCGATGAGATGTGTTCTGGCCCGATATTCTGAGAACATTTCTGCTAAATTACTTATTCCTTTATCCACTACCTTAAGTATCTTTCATACGAGTTATTTTTCAATAATCTGTGTGCAAATGTAAGTTGGTTTTTTTATAATAGGCCACTTACGAGCAGCGCAAATCGCCAAGAATTGCTTCGTCTCAACAAGGTGTCAATTTGGTAGAGTTATGAAAGTTTTCGTTTCTGAGAACTATTTGTTTTAAAGTTACGCCCGTGGTCGGTTCGCTGTTTATTATGTGCATTGATTGTGTCGATGGGCGTGCGCCGGTGTTTTATTGAATGCTAACGTCGATAGAATTGCTTATGAATTGGTACTGATGTTGGATGCTAGGCTTGGGCGACTACCTGCCGGGGGAGCGGTTTAATGCAGAAAAGCGTACAACTCACCTCCCGCTAGAGGTAAGAAGAACGACACCGTTGGGTTTTAGCCGGTTTGATCCCGGCATGCCCCTCCGCCCTTCCCAAGGTGGAGGAAGTTCAAGAGGATGGAAAAAGGAAGGAAGAGAAAAAAAAAGGCTTTGGCGGTTGGACTGCAACTTTATGGAGAAAATAGAAAAAGATAAATAGGCGTAACTAAGTTTATTTAAGTGTAAGTATGATCTTACGAAATCTGTTTTAACTTCGGCGGGGCTTTGCAAAGCTAAGATAGATAGATATTGTAAGAATTGCGTTATTTTATTTAATGAAGTATTCAAATACACCTACTCTTATTGAATATATTTCATGGATTCTAAATTAGCTTGACTATAACTTATTGGACATATTAATTTATGGGCGCAGTACCGTTCTATGCAATTCAAGCGAAAGAGAAGGGATTTTGAGGCGGCCATAAAATTTAATATTACACAAACTTAACAGACAAAATATCGATACCTGTATATCGATGCTTTCCCACCCTTACACCCAAACGAGATTTATATCATATCATTATGCATAAAATATTTCTTTTAAACGTATAATTAGTTAATATTAATATTTTAAATTATATATTTTGTCCTGAGGTTACCTGCGATATTGATAGTGTGTTCGTTTGCTTTATTTATAATTATCGGTTCTTTAATGAATTCTGTTTACGTTAATTTTATGAGGGTTTTCGACTGACAGCTTTGGTATGCATTAATAAATATTATTATGAGGTAATTTGTATGGAGTATTTGGTGAAATCATAGTATTGTCATAAATATTAATTTTGTAAGAAGATAGAGTTTTTAATTGGTAAAGAATTAAACATAATAACTCAAGTCCTATCAAAATATAATCTTTACAACAGAGTATACTTTTAATGTCTTGAGGCCCTTTTGTAACTTATTATACCTATGACGCAACTGCTGTGTGTGCGGATTTTTCTAGATTATAAATAGAAATAACACAGACCCCGCACTAGCGGCGAGTATTTACACAATTCACTCTCTCGCGAAGAAATCTGATGCTCGACAAATTATATATATATATATATATTTTTTGATTTTATAAAAACTTTGCCCCACCCTAGGATATCTCCTGTGTCGTGGGTGCGTTTACAGACATGAATTCCACATACAATACACCCAGACCCGGAACAACTACCTGCAGATCATACAAATATTTGTTTCGTGCGGGAATCGAACCCACGACCCGGAGCGCAGCAGCCGACTGTATCAGCCACTGCACCAACCGTGCCGTGTTCTAAAGTCTTCGTTCATTAAATTTATAACTACCGCCATTATAAAGTTCATTAGAATGACTAATAGTTCAACTTTTGATCATTTTTCAACACTAACATATCATTATCATTATCATCATATCAGCCAAAGGAATCCACTACGAGCGGCTACATGCCGTCCACATCCAAGGACTCTAATACATTCCGCTCAAATTGACTGATGCTACGCTTCATACAAAATTATGTGGAATCAAGTCTTGACTAGTTATCCCTGGTCTAAAAATATTTGGGAATTTGTTTTTTCTCAATTAATTCTCTTAGTTAATTCTAATATTTTACTTCAAAACCAACATCCACAATCTTTACTTACTATAAAATTAACATGGCCTGAAAATATGCACAAGAGTAAACACACGCTGCACGTACACAAAGTTTAACTGCAAAATGTCTACAGTTAAACCCATTAACTGACGAACACTTCGCAAGGTAACCCCTAAAATTTTGCACAATTACCCTTTATGTGGGTAATTTGCGATATACTAGCAACACTGGTTGGTAGTACCCCATAACAATCACCAAGTTACATTTGCAACTCAGACATAAAAATAAAGCTTTACGCGTGCGACTTAAATACTTTTTGGCCGCATAAATAAATTTGTTGGTGTCAAAATTCGTTGAGATCTTGGTAAATGGCTTTGAACCTTATGCTTCTAATTTTAAGGTTAGAAATCCGTTTGTAAAGATTGCTGGCCATCAGTAAACATCGAGTTAGCACCGGGCCATTATTGAATTTACTTTATATAATAATGGTTAATCACCAGAAAGCATCGTTCGATGCTGCCTTGTTACTGAGAGCAGTAGTGATGCTACATACATATATCGAAAGTACATTTATAAAATAATATAATTTGCAACTGCAAGATTCATATTTACCCATAATCCGAAATTCTGGTAATCGTTTATTCTCATTTGACCGTAGCCACGGCAAGTTTAGCTACAATATCCAAATGTTTCTATGAATAGCAAGTGGTGTATATGCATGACGACACACCGGTGTCGAATGAACAGAAGAAGCAAAATTGTATTAGTATGCATAGTATCACTTCACATAAAAACAGTATTCGATTTTCTATAGGTACTTCTTCCGGCTCCCACTCCAGCTATTTATGAATTAATATTGATTCAAATTGATTTATATTATGTATTTAATGGCTATGGCTGACAAAAGAAATAGACGTTAAAGAACTAACGCAGGCCTTTATATGGAATACCTGAGTTTTATCTGATATACATGCGACTAAGGGACTTTAAACCAGAGGTGTGGGTGTCAGTGTGATTCTGTAAATCGGCAGCTATGCTTGCAACCTGCCTAGGTTGTCGAATCAGGAAGGCTCCTAGAAGCATGGCGAGAACTGGACAATTCCCTCCAAAATGACCACAAACGGAATGTACCCGGTCGTCTATGGGGTGGCCTTTGTTCAGCACTGGACATATTTTGCCTGATACGATGATGATGTCTTGGATTATTTGGATAAAAGATCATATCCAAGTAATTTAAGTGCAGTAAAAATCTGGGTTTGCGGATAGCGCCTCACAAAACCGAGGCGCTATGGTTCCACAAACTGCCACGGTGTAGGGAGCCTCCCGGTTTGTGGATATGCGTTGGTGACGCGCAAATCAGGGTGCGCCGGTACATGAAATATCTGGAGCCCACCCTGGATAGTCCTCGGGGATTCGAGGCGCACTTCCAGCATCTTGTCGAGCGATCACTGAAGTGAGTATCACATACCTAAGCTGGTGGCGTCGTGTATTGGTTCCCTCAGTTTCCCTACCATATGGTTGAGCTACGCGATGCTGATGCATGCGTCATACTCGTGTACGTGCCGTCTGTTGGAACTGGTCGGCCTAATGCTGCTAAATTGATTGGATTGGACCGCGACTCACGGGTTGAAAACCACTGTTCTAGAACAAAGGAAGGAGGTAAACTATCCGAGTTTACCCTTCATTGGTCAGCAGTACTGTTCAAGTAATGTGTCGCCAACATTTTGGAAAACTGGATATTAGATTCCCTTCTTTCCATTATTATGTTTGTATTTTTATCCCAAAGAATGTAAGGCTACCTCGGGGCGAAACTGTTCTGTAGACTTCGGCTTACTCCCTGGTTCCCACTCTGTCATACTTCTACTTTCTCATTGCTGCTTATTAGCTATGCGGCAAAATGGCTGGACCGCAAATAATATCGTAAGTATATTTATGTATATTTCTATCGATACACTTCTATCGACACTTGGCCGCTGTACCGCCGGCGGCGGCTGGGCGCGGGGCGTGGCGCTCATTCTCTCAGTAATTTATACCTGCATCGTTAAATAATACCACTCACACTTGCCACTTTCCTGCGCCATAAACACGCACCCATTTTAATTAAGCTTTCATTAGTTTAGATTCGAGATATAAACTTAGAGGATAAGCGAACTCGCGCTGATCTAACAAACGAAATAAACATCAAACAAAAAATATGAAACAAACATCTGTAAAATATGTGCGATTGAGATACTTACATTACATCAGAAAAATATCATCATTTCGGCCGAATGAAGTCCACTGCTGGACACAGGCCTCCCTCAAATATCACCACAACGACCGATATCGGTATGTTGTGTGCTCATTGGCAGGGCTTAGCCATAATCGCCACGCTTGGCAGGCGGTTTGGCGATCGCATTTGAGTTGTTAATGCATTCGAAGGACGCTGCTGCCCATCCTCCGTCTAATCCCTTAGTCGCCTTTTACGACACCCACGGGATGAGATGGGTTGGTGCTATTCCACAGGGCAAATACGATTTTTCATAAAGACAAAAAATCTTGCCCCTTAAAATGTGTTATTACTGAGATTTGGGAAATATTACTTTGTATGGAGAAAAGTAGCACCCTCTTAACAACGTGTGGTAAAAAACAGCTGAAACAATTACTGTGTATGTTTTTATTACATTCGTATATTACTCAATTATACACAATCAACATACTTCAGTATTTTTTGCAATAAGCCTTGAAATGTGAGATATATTATCATTTAAATTCAATTCAATTCTTAATTGCATTCCATAAGTGAAGTTAAAAACAGATGGTAGGTTTAAATCTATGGATCAATTATGGACCCTGTTGGGCACAGCACAGTTTAGCAGGAGAGAGGAAGAGCTGCTTATTTACTTTAATTTTATGTTTTACTTGTTGTTATTATATTATTCCACTGCTCGTAGGTTTCTATTATAGTGACGCATTTTTTATTGTTGAATTAGAGTATTTCCGTATTTTAATTAAATGTTTTATTAGTTTTAATTTAATCAAAAGTTTTTGTAACATTATTTTTTTGTGTTTATTAGATACATATTATTTCATTTAAATTATGTGCATCGTTGGAAAGTGTTGTCATAAATTTCAAAATTGTTCAGTTTATTAATATGTTTATTCGTATATTTTAATACTAAATAATTAGGATTGTGAGTGAAATAGAACGCTCTCACACATTATTTATTAAAACGACTGAGGGCGTTTTACTACATGGCAGCCTTTAGAAGAAATGCATTTGCAAGATATTTAATTAAAGTCTGGCCATGTGTAGTTTTAGTCGGAAGAAGACAGATAGTATCACCGTAAGTGGACTTCCAGAACGACCGGTCATAAGCCGCCCGCACCAACCACCAAATTTAGATTGACAAAAACCATATTAAATCATTATTAGGTAACGGTGTTCGATTTTATAACGAAATACCTAAAGAAATAACTGATCTCACAGTTGTCATGATTAAATCACACGTTAAAACAATTATCATAAAAAAGCTTACTATAAGATTAAAGAAAAGCTTACTATAAGATTAAAGAAAAGCTTACTATAAGATTAAAGAAAAGCT
Organism: Diloba caeruleocephala; assembly: GCA_947459985.1. NCBI lineage: Eukaryota > Metazoa > Arthropoda > Insecta > Lepidoptera > Noctuidae > Diloba > Diloba caeruleocephala. The sequence goes on along the minus strand of OX381626.1, from coordinate 2,936,149 downwards.
TACTATAAGATTAAAGACTATGTTGACGGTAGGTAGGGACTTAATGGCGTCAGTTCTTATCTGAACATGTTGCTTGCCTGGAAACCAAATATATCTGAAGTACTATTTGTATTTTCAAATGCCCATGTCGTGGCCATTCCAATATCCGTTGGGAGCTCTGTTCTCGAAGTTGTTGACGAGTATGTCCATCTGGTTACAAACCGTCCAGTTAGATAGGTCCAACTTCGAGCAAGAGGTCAATCGTCGAATCCGACTCGGCTGGGCAACTTTGCAACGTCTTTTTCGTCAACAATACCGCAATGCATCAAGACGAAAGTCTTTAACCAGTGTGTGTTACAAGTGATGACATATGGAACAGGGACGTGGTCACTCACAATGGGCCTCATAAGAAAGCTCAAGGTGTCTCAGCGAGACATGGAGAGAGCTATGCTTGGTATTTCTCTACGAGATCGAATCATAAATGAGGAGATCCGTAGAAGAACTAAAATTGTCGACATAGCTGAAAGGATTAGTAAACTGAAATGGCAATGGGCGGGGCACATTGCTCGTAGAACTGATGGCCGTTGGGCAAAAAGGTTCTCGAATGGAAAACACAGCCTGGGACGACCTCTAACGAGGTGGACAGACGATATATAAGTGACGATATGGACGGCACGGTTGGTGCAGTGGCTGATAGAGTTGGTTGGCTTGGATTCCCGCACGGAACAAATATTTGTATGATCTGCAGGTAGTTCCGGGTCTGGGTGTATTGCGTGTGGAATTTGTGTTTGTAAACGCACCCACGACACAGGAGAAATCCTATTGTGGGGCAAAGTTATAAAAAAAAACCTTGCGACTAGGGAATCAAAACCGGATGTATGGGCTGCAGCGTCACATCTGTAGAATAGTGACCATACTGCGCTCACCAACCCGCTTCCCGCTTGCAAAGCGTGCTGAGAACTGGCAAATTCCCCGCAAAATAACGACACACGGCATGTAACCGGTCGTTGTGGAAAGCTATGGGTGAGGTGTTTGTTCAGCAGTGGACATCCTTTGTCTGCTATGATAATGCTGTTGATAAGGGTATCGTTTCGCATAAAAAGACATTGACATAAACTAGTGATGTGACGGATAATACTTTCACGAACACGAATACTGATTATACTATTCAACGAATACGAAATACGAATAGCTGAACGTAACGTATGGATGTGTTGTGGGCTCATTGGGGGGTTTTGCCATAACCGCCATGCTTGGCAGACAGGTTAGCGATCGCAGTTGAGTTATAAAAGTAATCGAAGGACGCTGCTGCCCATCCTCCGGCTAATCTCATAGCCGCGTTTCACGACACCCACGGGATGAGATGGGGTGATGGTATTCTTAGTCGGCACCACACGGCACACGATTTGTTAGTTGATTTGACGGTAATCCCTGAAAAATTAACTAAAACGTCAACAAATTACGTCCGGATACATGAATCGTAGCTCAACTATTTACGAGTGCGTTCCATTGAACTCAAAATTTTTACGATCGTCATCATGATATTCGGCTAATATGAATATTTCTTAATTGGATGTTTCGGCGAATGTGAAAATTTGTATTTGTGTTCGTTACATCACTAATATAAACTGTCAGAATGATTCTCTTCATACATTTCATGACCACGATATGGCGCGCGGCGGCCCTACTCCAACCGTCTGTGTAAGTAGCGCAAAAAATAACCGTAACGAGGGCAGATGTTTTAAAAAACCATTATATTGTACTAAAACGGAAAATTATCAAATAATAAATTATTGAAATCACATAATTTCATAGAATTACATGATAATCGTTGAAACGTAAACGTCATTATAAAGACATCAACGCGTTTTAACCTTTCATTGGACCGTTAGCTTGTAAAAGTATAATTTTTAAATTATTATCGCTTACAGTAAATGGTAGGTGCTTAATACTAGGTTTGGTCTGCGGGTTTGTTCGAGTTGACAGTGGGGTTTGGGCCAAACGTATAATTAAAAGGAATATATTTTGTTTCATTTTGACTGTTTTTAAAAACTATCATTAGAGGAGTTGGAACTTATGTAACTTCAAAGGTATTCCGTACGATGTGAACAGAGAGGGGAGGCATTAAGAGCGTGTTAATCACCGTAACCAACTTTGTTACCCGCTGTTAATATCTATAATCTCACAGACTACTAATACTTATTAGGTACCGACCTTAATTCAACGAAAGGCAAACTAAAAAAAATTGATTCATAATTGTTTATATTTATAAAAATATGTATTGGTCGATCGTACAAATCCAACAAATAGGTATAGCAGTAGTGGCTGGAGGAGTGCCCTGCGTGGGCTGCGGATCCTGGTCGATCAGATCGGGCAAGATCTCTCTCAGCCGACAGTAGTGTGGCTATGTTGAGAGAGCATGAATATTTGAGTACAATGGTCTGCTTCTGCGAGAGCGTCATGCTCCAGAAGGAGACTGCAGAGGGGGATCGGGAGGGACCCGATCCCGCACGGGGAAAGGACGAGACGGCGCCGGGGTAACAACCGCCCCGGCGCCCAGGTCCAACACGCCTGAGCCCCTGCCATCACTACATAGTCGGGGCCGCGAAAGAGTAAAGAGTTGACATAAAATGATAACAGAAATCATTATCACCATCATTATCACCATCATCATCACCATCATCATCATCATAATATCAGCCACAAGACGACCACTGCTATACAAAGGCCTCCCCTTTAGATTTCCACAACGAGCGGTCACACGCCGCCCTCATCCAACGACTCCCAGCGACTTTCACCAGGTCATCTGTCCACCTTGTTGGAGATCGTCCCACGCTGCGTTTTCCGCTGCGCGGTCGAGAACCTTATTGCCAAAACGGCCATCAGTTCTACGAGCTATGTGCCCCGCCCATTCCCACTTGAGTTTACTAATCCTTTCAGCTATGTCGGCAACTTTAGTTCTTCTACGGATCTCCTCGTTTCTGATTCAATCTCGTAGAGAAATACCAAGCATAGCTCTCTCCATAGCTCGCTGAGTGACACTGACTCACAGTGAGTGACCACGTCTCTGTTCCAGAAGCAGATAACAAAATTAGTTAAATGAAAATTGGGGAGCAACATCTTGACAGAAAGATTGTACAAATACCAGCCAGAGGATATTTGTCTCAGATGTTTTTTGTGTTGTTGGAATATCCTCATAGACTTCGTACCCGACTCTTAGCCCACCGTGTTCCTTCTATATACCTATCGCTGGAGGTGAGGGTTAGCTCGAGCTTTAGACCGCACTCGCAGCAGGATTTGGCCAGTCACTCTGACGGCCCCGTCCCGTCATGTGGGTTTATTGCTAATATAGCCATTGATAATGTCTTAGGCTTTCGCGATTATTACACATTATAATAAAAACATTTTTAAACGGATTCATCATTTCGAATCGCCGAATGAAGTCCACTGCTGGACACAGGCCTCCCCCAAAGACCACAACAATGACTGATATGGGTATGTTGTGGGCTCAAGGGGGGTTTTGCCATGATCGCCACGCTTGGCAGACGGGTTGGCGATCGCAGTTGAGTTGTTAATGCACTCGAATGATGCTGCTGCCCATCCTCCAGCTAATTCCTTAGTCGACTTTTACGACACCCACGGGAAGAGACAGGGTGGTAGTATTCTAAGCCGGTACCACACGCCAACTATTCAACGGATTACATCGCGTATATTCTAGATTTTTCGTACGTTCATACGTTTCGAACACTGCAGGGTACGTGGTTGCAGCATGACTCCTTGATGATGTGTTATTATAGCCATTGATAATCATCATTAGCTCTGCTTATCTTGGGGGTAACTTCCAGGCTCAACAGGTGCTGCCCTATCTGGATTTTCCCGAAGCGATGTGATGTGTGAGAGGAGAATTTACTAGCATCTCTCCGTATCGGTAATACTTACAGTTTACTGACATATATTCCGGGTGGTGTCCGGATTAAGGATATAGCACCACTCCATCTCTTCCCGTGGATGACGTAAAACGCGACTAAGAGACTTTAAACCAGAGGAATGGGCAGCAGCGTCCCTTCTGTGAAATAGCAGCCATTCTGGGCTCACCAAACCGTACATTTTTTTTACATATAGATATAATTCTGTTCAATCATTCAGTCAATTATTAGGTTGTAATAGACACTTTCACACATACTGAAACAACATTGTGGTGCCGGCTATGAATAACACCAACCCATCGTCTCCCGTGGGTGTCGTAAAAGGCGACTATGCGATTAACCGGAGGATGGACAGCAGCGTCTTCAGAGTGCATTAACAATTCAACTGCAATCGCCAACCCATCTGCCAAGCGTGGCGAAAACCACCTAATGAGCACATGACCCACGCAGACTGATTGTTGTGACGATCTTTGGAGGGGGTTTCTGTCCATCAGTGGACTTTATTCGGCTGAAACTATGAACGAACGATTAAAACAACAGATTATATTTCGCTACAGGACAACCTCTGAGAAGAAACGCCAAAAATGTTTTTATAAAAAAGGTATTTTTGATTATTATTCTTTTTTATACAAAGTTTTACCAGTCTGTGTTTACAAATAATTTAAGCCAGCTCTTTTTAGGAAGTAATAACAAATATCATGGATTAAACAAACAAAATTATACTATAAATAAACTGGCAAACCATAAAAATAATAAGCACCGTATAAATAGCAATATATGCAATAGAGCGATTTTTAAATATCGCTAAATAAATTTCAAATTATTATTTAAGATACATTGCGAGCTCAAAAGTATTGACCAGCGCCATCTGTGGCCGTTAATCGGAATTGATCATAATGTTCGATCGTTATTTGAAATATTTAATTTCATGTAATGTTAATAGGCAACATATTTTCTTTCTGGGTTATCTTAATTTTCGAATAGATGATTATACTTTGTTTTTAAAGTGCTACTGCAGCATTCTTGTATGTCATCTCCACTTATACTTACTGTACAATGTACAGTAGTTCTCTCGAATTGTTCCACTAGTAACCGTGTGGTACCTGCTTAGAATACACCATCCCATCTCTTACCGTGGGTGTCATAAAAGCAGACTTAGGGATGTGCTGGAGGATTGGCCGGCAGCATCCTACGAGTTAATTTACAACTCAACTGCGATCGCCAACCGGCTTACCAAGCGTGGGATTATGGCAGAACCACTGAACACACTTGATGTTCCACTGACGGAATACTACACTATGTAGTGGCAGAACACTACATAGTACTCGTATTACTACATATACGTAGTAAATGTAGTGTGTAGTAGCGGATCCTATTTCACCTGCAGTAATAGCTAGAGCATACAACCTTTTACGAAAACCTCAGAGAGTGAAGAGTTATTGTTATTATTGTTATTGCTAGGAATCGCGCGGACTCCAGTGTGATCATACGAGGACCTGGAGCCTCCCTTAGGTGCCGAAGATGACCGCCCCAGTGGTTTTAGCCGGTAGGAGTCCGGCATACCCCTTCGCCCTTCCCCGGGGCGAAGGAAGTTCATGAATAATTTCCACTGGGCACCAATAAAAAAAAATTAAAAGAAGTAATCGCGTGGAATATTTTTGCAACTATTTTAACCATATCAAACTGAATAATTGAGGGCTCGCTAGCACTGACTCTAGAAAAATACTTAATCTACTAAGTAAAGAATAGAGGCCAGACTCTAGTCTCTCAAATTCTTCTTAACGACTTAATTTTTTCTGGGTAGATACAAACAAATTTTAATAACGATTTTATAGGTTCTATACTTACACTTAATAACTACGTAATCTCAAACATAAGTTTTAAAATGGTCTCCTTTAATCACCATTTTACTCGCCCATCACATAAATTACAGTCACAGCTTAACCTGATAAGTGATAATCCCATTATCTATACACAAACTTACAACCCCATACATTAAATTAAAGACAACTAGAAACCAACTTAGTGAATTGAAACATAAAGCTTAAATTGCTTTATTTTAAACGCAAAACAAAAAAAAGTTACTTACACTTACAAGTACTCTTGCGCATTTACAAATAATTGGAACTAACCAGTCGACCAATCAGAACGCGGCACGCTTGAACACTATTGTCTGTGTGATGCCGTCTCGCTCGTACTTGTACAAGACGCGTTGGTGTGTCACTTTCTTTGCTATGATTGGAAAATTGGTAAGTGTTGCTATCCCGCTCCTTAGCACTACTGGTTTAGGATACAGGCCTATTTTTAGTTTGGGCCTAGAGTACCTGCCTATAGAGTTAATAATGTTCAATTCTAATGAATTGCAATAATATTTAATTAAAACTTTTTAGAGTGGATTTTAAAATATATCGAAAGCTTTAACTTAAGAACTTAAAAACAATTTTATAACAATTATTATTATACCCGTGTGGTATAAGCCGGAGGATGAGCAGCATACCATTGCGTATATTTTGACGGCACGGTTGGTGCAATGGCTGATACAGTCAGCGGCTGCGCTCCGGGTCGTGGGTTCGATTCCCGCACGGAGCAAATATTTGTATGATCTGCAGGTCGTTGCTCCGAGTCTGAATGTATTGTATGTGGAATTCATGGCTGTAAACGCACCCACGATACAGGAGAAATCCAAGTGTGGGACAACGTATATAAATATTTTTTTAATATTTTTACAACTCAACTGCGATCGCCAACCCGCCTTCAATCGTGGCGATTATGGAATGACTCCTCGAACGGCACGGTTGGTGCAGTGGCTGATACAGTAGTTGTTCCGGGTCTGGGTGTATTGTGTGTAGAATTTATGTCTGTAAACGTACCCACAACACAGGAGAAATAAAAGTGTGGGGCAAAAAAAAACAAAAAAGATAAAACGAACGATCATACAACAAAAGCCCAGACCGGTCTAAGTAGCTATCGTTGGGTGAAGTCTACGTCCAGCATTAAACGTAGGCCTCCACGATAATGATTTTATTTCCTTACGAACCTTCTTTTAACCCTTGAACTGTCACTATGAAAGTGTTATATAAACCTATACCGACAATTTTAAGTGTCTTAGAAATGTTTGAGGTCACAATATACTAACCCCATATAATAGATACCTTAACATATTTTACCAAAGTAAAATCTTACAACAAAAAAACAGAGTTCTAAATTACTAATCAGTTTGCCAAGTTTTATTCGATCATGAGCCCTTTTACTACTCAGCTGGGCAGCGTTCGGAAAACTAATACCGCAATGCCTCAAGACAAAAGTGTTTAACCAGTGTGTGTTACCAGTGATGACATATGGCACTGAAACGTGGTTACTCACCTCATAAGCCCATTCCCCACCACTCACCTCATAAGAAATCTCTAGGTCACTCAGTGAACTATAGAGAGAGCTATGCTTTGTATTTCTCTACTAGATCGATAAAAAATAAGTAGATTCGTAGAACTAAAGTTACCGACATAGCTGAAAGGATTCGTAAACTGAAGTGGCAATCGGCGGGGCACATTGCTCGTAGAACTGATGGCCTTTGGGGCAAAAAGGTTCTCGAGTGGAGACACCGCACTGAAAAACGCAGCTGGGGGACGAGAAGTTGGATGAGGGTGGCATGTAGCCGTCTTTGTTCAGCGGTAGACATCCTTTGGTTCATATGATGAGCTCTTTTACTGAAAGTTTCACGTAAACACATGCTCACAGTTCAGTAGGAATGAAGGTGCCATTTCTTATGCAACAGTGTTATGAGTTTGAAATAACCATGGGCAAAAACAGAGCTAACATCGGTCGCCGTCTTTAGATGTGTATTACCATAGATTTTAAGCATTTCACAATATATTGTATATTATAAAGTCAACATTAAACCATCTAATATTGACTTACCGCCAAGATATGAGGTCCCTGAAAGTAAGGTAAAATTATTAGTTGGTAATTAATGCCAATGAAGTCCGCACACACCGCGCCTCATCGCCTGTTAGCTGTCATTTCAAACCTTAATTTTTACTTTACCACTTTAACCAAATTAGCATTGTATGTGTCGTTGTTGATGTAAATACCTATGTGGGTATGTACCCATTCATTAGTACACATGAAGTCTCTTCTAACTCTACTCTTGTTCAGCAGTGGACGTCCTATTGCTAATATGATGATGATGATGAAGTAGATGATAGTGTAGAAGATGTTTATATTATCTACATGTCTCTCTTTTCACGGGTTTATATTCCCTGTAAGGGGGAACCCGGTCTTTTGACAGACTTACGCGGGGACATAGGTCCAACACGCAGAGGCCCTTTAGAGATTTTTAATCTAAAATGTAATGGGACACCAACCGGGGACTCTCCATAGCTACACTATAAAACGAAGTCATGGATTGTTCCCGGTGGTGTAAGGCTATTGTATGAGATGGAAACTATAACGATAAGGTCTATTGGTCTAATGGGTGTTACATGGAATAAAAAGACTAATAAATACGGGAACAACGGCGTCTGCCTTTCAACTTTGATCGTGAAATTCTGTGGCAGACGGTGACTCGCCACTCACAAGATGGGCCCCCTAAATGGCCACCACTACAGGCGACAAGGAGCAACACCTGTGTGAGCGGCTAGGGGTGTAGAGAGGTGCGGCACTGGTTTCACCATCGCGCGTCTCGAAGACTTGGAGCGGGTTTCCCCGTTATTACGCCATTAGACACCTCCACCCCCAAGCATATAGCTCTGCCCCCCCCCCCCCCCCCCCCTGATCGGCCAACTAAGGCAAGCCAGAGTTGAAAATCCTGCGGACACTCATGGGGTTCCATTCCAACCAACCAATAAAGGCAAGCGGAGACGAGGCCCTGACCGACTCTCTGGAGCATTCGGGTACGCAGTGTCGCCACTCACATTCAGCTCGCCACAAACTGCCCTGCGTTCTGTAAGCTACTTAATATACTTTTTTTTTCTTTTTTTTTTTTCTTTTGATATACTTTTTTTTGTCATAATGTATGAAGAAATCAAGCAGCTACTTTAATCTGCCCTCCAGGATTACCTCATCCCATGGTGAGATAACGTTTGCCCAGAGAGGTATATATTGATATTATTATTATTCAATTGAAAATATAAAAGAATGAAAATGACAGCTTTTTTACAATGATTGCTATCCACCTAACCCATTGATTGACCCCTTCAATTTAAAGTCTCAATTTTTGTTGTACTCTAGGCATTTTAAACAGAAACCAATAATTTCACACCAATTCATATTTAAAACTTGAAACGTTTAAAATACCTCACTCAAACCCATCTCATTATTTAAAGCTTACTAATTAAGATGCAGCCCTCGACGAACGTATGAACGAATTAATTTGTCAAGAATGAACAAGGAATGACTCACAATTAATGTTTCATTCTCCTTTGAATGAAACCAATTTGTATGAGGTTAATTTGAATGGTAGATCAGATAAGATTAACTTGTACTTTTAATGTGAAGCTTGAGATTACGTATTTGTCATGTGAAAGCGTAATTGGATTACAATTAGGTTTAGAGAGATTACATGTAAAATGACATCCGGGTAATTTGGCCTTAAATAGTGTGGCCCGCTTTTTCGTGAAATGATAGATACCTTTACTCTTGGCGTCGGATAAGGAACTGAAGGATCTTTCAAGAAGATGGGCAGAAGACGACACGGTTGGTGCAGTGATTGATGCAGTTGGCTGCTGCGCTCCGGTTGTGGGTTCGATTCTTGCACGAAACAAATATTTGTATGATCTGCAGGTAGTTGTACCGGGTCTGGGTGTATTTTGTGTGGAATTTATGACTGTAAATGCACCCACAACACAGGAGAAATCATATAGATGGGTTGGTGCTATTAGCCGGCACCACACTGGACAATTTCTCATGAGAATAGCTGATGGCGGGTTGAAAATGATGAGCAGCGAGGTTGTTGACAATGGGACTAAGTACCCAGGTTGTGCCAGACGTTTTTAGGTATCGTCATGTGTGCAGGCTCTTTTCATGCACACTTTTACTTTTTAACTTCTAATTCGCGCAGCAAAACATGTATCGCCTTGAAAAAACAAGAACACAATTTTGTTTTTTCCAAAACAACACGAACATCGTTTTATCAGCTTAAGCTTAACCACATCGCTATCAGCCCATCAGTTTTCACCACGAGAACATACAGACAAACATTTATATATAGATATAAAAGCAATCGTACTAAAGAATGGCTTGCGTGTAATTAATTCATACGTTTTGTACTTCACACGCAACGAACGCCGAGTGGTCATAACAAGTATAGATGTAGAAAGGCATAGATAGGCCGTAATACTTAATAAAAAATATTTAATTTAATTCATCATTCAATTCGGCCGAATGAAATCTACTGCTGGACACAGGCCTCCCCCAAAGATCACCACAACGACTAATATGGATGTGCTGTGGGCTCATTGGGAGGTCTTGCCATAATCGCCACGCCTGGCAGACGGGTTGGCGATCGCAGTTGAGTTGCTAATGTACTCGAAAGACGCTGCCGCATCCTCCGGCTAATCCCTTAGTCGACTTTTACGACACCCACGGGATGAAATGGGGTGGTGGCATTCTGAGCCGGCACCACACGGAAATTTAATTTAATATATATATATATATATAGGATGTAAATGCAAAGTAGAGAATAATTTAAGGGTATGATAGATATGACTGATATAATAAAACCGGTCAAGTGCGAGTTGAACTTGTGGAGAGGGTTCCGAAATTTCTGAATAAATTGTCTATTGTTGGATTCGGTCTTGTACCAATCACCTATTCCAAGAACAAACTTAACATCGTAGTTGAAAAACATGTTTTTCCATACATTTATACCGCAAACGTAAGTTTGTACGCACAATATTGAAAGATGTCCACCGTTGAACAAAGGCCTCTCCCTTAGATTTCCACAACGAACGGTTACATGCCGCTCTCATCCCACGACTCCCAGCGACCTTCACCAGGTCATCTGTCCACCTCGTTGGAGGTCGTCCCACGCTGAGTTTTCCGGTGGGCGGTCTCCTTTCGAAAACCTTTTTGCCGCTACCGCCAATTGTACTATTATTATGTATATAAAATTACTTTGTATTTTCTTTTGGTGTACAATAAAGTTTACTCTCCTCTACTCTGTGTCGTTTAATACGTCTTTATAATTCGCGGATACTACACACATCACGGTTTGGGAATAGTTCCATCCACATGTTACGCGTCCGTGCGACAATTTGACTAGTTTCAAAGTATCTACAATGATACGACATCGAAGAGTTCAATATCGTATCTAGACCTTAGCTACTTAGTCTCTTGTGCCTAGTAATTTCAGTAGTCACAGTGCCCTTCAGACTGGAACACAGTAATATAAGTTTTTAAACTATCGCGAATTTCACTCATATTAGACTATGATTTCGGGACTTTTCGCGCACAGATAAATCAAAACGATATTTTGACGAACCTCAACGCTTCGGTCAAGTTGCATTGACTCGTGGCCGGTCACGAGAAGACTGAGACGACTGAAGATGTTGAGGTTAGTCAAAATATTGTTCTGATTTATCTGTGCGCGAAAAGTCCCGAAATCATAGTCTAATATGGAACAAAGTAATGTCTAAACTGTAGTTTAAGCACTGCTTGACAGCGAAATGGTGCACTGTGGTGATATCTACCTTTTTTATAGGTCCCCGTGGAAACTCATCATGAACATCCGGACTCTTACCGGCTAAAACCACTGGAGCGGTCATCTTCGGTACCGAAGGGGGCTCCAGGTCCTCGTAAGATTACACTAGAGCCGCCCATGACGCCACGCCTTTAGGCAAATCTTGGAGAGGTTGACTGTAAAGCGGTCACCCCGTCTAGCATAGGGAAGGCGACTGTAAAAATGTCACCCCCCTCAATCACTTCGAGGAGAAATGTAAGGGATCCCCTAAGCCTCGCTGTGCGCTGTGCTGCGCACATGGTGGCACGTGATCACATGCGCACCACCGTCTTCCCGGGGGTCGGTATGAGCACGCAGACTCCCCAATCTGCACACGTAGCCGCGCGTTATGCTTTTTCTGTATTTTTACTTAAGTTTCTTGTTCTTGGATAGTCTCCTAAGGTTTTATAGAGTGATCGAATAAATTCGCTTTTAAAAGTGTTAACCAATATTACACGTAATATTTTACAACCATATGCTATAATATCTCTGGAAAGTAAAAGTTGAATATCTGTTTTGGAACCCGCTGAGTTTTAATATATCAACTTGTTTTATCGCAATTCACTGTTAGGTCTCCTAAATGCCATTTACAAAGCTCGCTTGGCCCTCTTCCGGATTAATCCTATCCCGGTTATGTTCTTCAGGTCGCTTGTCTATCTATTCCTAAATTTGCTTTCGTTTTCTTAATTACATCATTTAATCATCGTATTTTTTTTATTTACGGTGCTGGTGTAGTTTTTAGACAAACGCAATAGACGATGTGTCGCAAAGAAAAGCGAAATAATAGATTATTAAGATATAAAGCCTAAATAATTAAAATCCTAACCTAACGATCATTATAATCGACCAATAAACCTATAAATCCAGCTCCGTTTAATAAGCATGACAACATATCTAAATATTCATAAGTCTAAGAGCAATCGCGCCACTAAACTGTTTAACAGCGTGGAAAAAGGACAAATATAATATATTTTCAATTGATGTGAAAGGGATAAAGTTAGGCTACGTCACAGCAGGGTATCTTCCCTGCCCGGTATTGAAGCAAGATTGAGCGGAGATTGAAGCGGTCCCTTCGTTATGTTGAGTGTACATTGCTGGTTTGTGTGCGTGTGTGTATTTTAAGAATATAAATGTTGTAGTAATAACTTACATTAGATCTGAATATTGGAAGGACAAACATCTTAATTTATTGTACCTATTTGTTTTTTTTCTAAAGTAATATGAATCATTCAATCTGTCGTGTTAATATTTACTTAGCTATTAAAATAATTGGCAAACATAAACGTACATTTCTAATGGAGATTAATATTATACTCCTTAATCGATTTTTAATTTACAAAATCGTATTTATAATTTCTTAATGTTTAAAATGAACAACAGGTACCTCAACACACCTTAACTAAACTGTCTTTAACACGTGCTTAGAAAACTACCAATGCACATCGAACACTTCATAAAACACGCCAGTATACTCTCAGTGGTAGTTCAGCTCGTTAAGTTGCCGTCTTTTGGTTTATTTTCATAACTACCCATATCTATCACTGTTAACGATGTTTATTTAAGCAGTTATGTCGCGGTGACCAGGCTATACCGAGAAGACCAGGATAGACCGTATATAAAAATCAAGATTGGTTCCCTGCCCACTACCCACCACAGCCATGTTTATGCAGTGCCTTAAAATTTGATCATTGAATGCCTATATTCATATAATATAATTTATCTATATTTGAAAGAAGATTGAGAAATTAAATCTTTAATAGGAAAGAAAATTATACTGATCTTGGCAGAAAAATAAACTTATTAGAAATGTATAACCTATTAGTTTTTAATATATACTATCCATGTCCGTGTGGTGTCCGTATTAAGAATATAGCACCACTCCATCGCATCCCGTGGATGTCGTAAAAGGCGACTAAGGGAATCTAAACCAGAGGGATGGACAGCAGCATCCCTTCTGTGAAACGGTAGCCATACTGCGCTCACCAACCCGCCTGCCAAGCGTGGTGAGGATTGGCAAATTCCCCCCAAAATTATGATACAGTTGTGGAAATCTATGGGGGAGGCCTTTGTTCAGCAGTGGACGTATAAATGGCTGATATGATATACTATCCATGTGGTGGCCAGCTTAAGAATACTAAGGGACTAATCAGAGGGATGGGCAGCAGAGGCTCTTCTGTGGACAAAAGCGCTTCTGCGCTCACCGTCCCGTCTGTCAAGCGTGGTGAGTACCGGGAAATTCCCCCTAAATGACTACACACGGTACATAACCGGTCGTCTATGAAAGCCTTTATTCAGTAGAGAAAAAATATTTGGCTGTCTATATGCCTATATAACACAAAGGCCGACGGCAATGTCTGGTCGGTTCAGGTAGTGGCCAAGCAACAGGCTTTCCGCGCTATGGGTCCTGGATTTGATTACTGTATTGTTTAGTGTTTGGGCATGTGAGATTTATGGCTATAAACCGATACAGGATAAGTCTTAGTCAAATTAGTAATTAACCATAAAACCAACACTAAAATATTGTATACTAAATACCAGTTATTGGAATGAAGTTTTGGAGCAAAGTTCATTTACCCGGCTTACAGTAAAGTGAACTGGCAGAAATCGTCACGTAAGGAAAAAGAGTTATGCTCTCTCCAGGCGACTTTTCCCTCTATTTCTCTCTGTGTCTTTCTATTATATACGGTAGGCGACCTTTCCCTCTCTTCCTTTCAGACTTTTTCTATTATATACGATTGTATGTGTGTGTGTTCGTGCTATTATCGAGATTCGAGCAGCAAGCATTGTGCGTGGTCAGCCGTTAACCTCAATTCTAAACATGTATAAATTTTATTTAAACTAATTTCATTTTATTGTTTTAATTCACACGGAATTTATACTGTGTCATTATTGCAAAAAAGGAACTTCGTTCCTGATGGTGGTCCCCGGACCGCACATTTTTTTCTGATTACCATACTGACCTATGGTCACCCTACTATAATAAGGCATAAGCTTACTGGCTATTTGCTCTTTTATAGAGAGGTAGGCAGGCTAATGATGTTGTTACAAACCTCTTCGAAGGCTTACGGTAGCATTTTTTACTTGTCGAACTTGGTATTGGGTATTACTGAGCTATGACTAATGAACGGGAATCGTTTTAGAGGGTATAATCGTGGTGTGACCCTTCCGTGGGTAATATTAACTGACGAATCATATCTAGGGTTATTGTGAGAGAAATGTATATGATATTATCAATCTTTTGATACTTTATTCCTCAACATTATACATAGGCACAATTATTACTGCAGTGATCGGTCTTAGCACCATTCTAGGCAGGCTAATTGGTGATTACAATATGTTTTAACACCAATGAAATTATAGAAGTAGATATGTTACATGCGCGCCAAAAGTAAGAATCAAACTCCCCCATTTGTAGTGCCTCGCAATCAGTTCGCCCAAGACAGGACAACGAGCACACACTGTCACAATCTGTATTGTTTTATTAATTATGTAATAACAATGCCGTCGTGCGTATAGAAAACACACACACTAACTAGCAAAAATAAATAAAGTACATGGGATCTCATACCACACGTGAGTAACAAACTATATAAAATGTTTTAATAAGAATACTATTCAAATTATCAATAGAATAATATTCGCGAACAAAACATGCCAAGCAAAGAAAAGAGACAACACATATATTCTATCACAGGTGCGACAAAGATATCGAGTACACTTGTTGTCATTTTAGATAGCTATCTCTTTTACTCTCGTAGATTTTGTATCTTCTTTCTTACAGCATAGGTGTGTAGTTTTATAGCTTTATACCTACATAAAGCGAGACTGAGTTTAACGCGCCATTTAATATGGACGTAACATATCTATGGTATAATATCATTGTTTAATACGACATTTCTTTCATTTAATAAATAATCTAACAAATTGACCAAGACCAAGAATATTAAAAACTGAAAGAAACAAAACCGATATTTAGACATTCTACACGTGGCAGAAGCAAGGAAATCGTTTGGCATTTAGTCAGGGTACAACAAAACACGAGGAGTCCGTGTGGTGCGGATTAAGAATATAGCACCACTCCACCCGTGGATGTCGTAAAAGGCGACTAAGGGAATCCAAACCAGAGGCATGGACAGCAGCGTCCCTTCTTTTACGGTCACAGACATTTATTTTCTGAAAAGATTACAATAATCACTTACAGAGAAAATACAATTATAATGTATTAACTAGGAACAGCAACCATACTGCGCTCAACAACTTGCCTGCCAAGTGCAGTGAGTACTGGCAAATTCCCCCCAAAATGACGACACAATTGTGGAAATCTATGAGGTCTTTCAGCTTCGCCACAACGATCGCTTACGTTCAACAGTGGACGTCTTTCGGCTGAAACGATGATGATGGTTGTACTAAAATCTTATGCCCATTCCTATTTTGAGTAACTATCTTATCAAAAACGAGAAACTATCCTTCAACTAACGCCTAATAAAAAAAGTGTACACCCACATCAAAATGGAAACTATCTAAAACATTTATAATTACCTATTACACAATAAAAAATAAAAAAACATAGCGGACATGACATGTTTTCTTGCAGAAACCCTTTAATAAAGAACCGAATTCACCAGCTCATTGAACCCCAAAATCACGCGAAAACAATCTTATTGTCCTTGCAATAACGTTGATTAAGATTGTGTATATAATTTGGTTCTGAATATAAAGGTATGTAAAACTGAGATTATCTCGCGAAAGACTTAATATATTTAAGTATGCAATACACACTTAGGATAACATTACTGCTTTATAAATGACTTCACTTGTTTTGCATATGGATCTGCCTGGTTTAATAAATATTTAATATTGGAGATGGATTCTAACTTCAATGAAATATTTGTAATATTTGGACTGGATATTCCAAGAAAGTGAAATATACAATAAAGTTTGCGCGAATTAAGATAATATATAAATAAGTATATTTATCGTGCATGCATTTATACTCCACTATACACATGTGTGCTTAATTGTTTATTGCACGTATGATGTTTCAGGTATTTATTATAAACAAATGTGAGTATATACGGTAGCACATTAAATGTTGTTTTATTTTATAATTTATATATTTGTGCATTAATAATATAATAATTGTACGTGTTAGGGTTGCACGTTGCACGTATGTATACGACACGTATGGATGCTGCACGTAGATATATATATAGAAAGAACGAAATAAACTCGATATATTTAATTCCGTAAGCTATTTCGATTCAATGGATACTATTTGAGTAAACTTAGGAAAACATTGTACAATAAAGTTTTCTTAATATAATCTTAGCACGTGGTGTGTTGCGAAAGGCGTGGCATTGATGTGTATTCTGTGAACATCTAAAGGAAAGCATTTTCTTACCGGTCATGGTAACTTTAAGAGTAAATTATTTAGCTTCAAGCTTGTTACCTCGCCATTCTGCAAACGTTCAACACCGGACTGTGAATATGAACAGTCTGCACATCATATCCTGTGGGAGTGTATTCTTTGGCAAGATGAACGCAATATTATGTTTGACAGCATGAAAGTTATATCAGGGGTTGTTTACTATACAGACCTTGTTGCGACTAGGACGAATTTCCGTGCGTTCAAGTGTTTTTGCCATACCTACTATTGGAATCAGTCACAATAGCTCACAACATAGGACCCGTAAATAAAAAAATTGTACCCGTGGTGCTTGGCAACTGGGCTTAAACCCTGTTGTAAACTTCTATTTATTGTGCCTATGGCCTATCGTTTTTCTCTGTCTCCTACTTGCTACGGAGGGAAGTGGAACGTATATTCTTTCCTACTCCTCCGTTTTCTTTTCTGATTAACTTCGGTGCGGGTTCCAAGACAGTTATTTATTTCTCTGGGACACACCGAGCTTCATTGATCGGTGTTCTTTTCGGTGGTCGCCATTGTAGATCCTGGCTTACAGGAGTTGCAGTGGTAGGGAATGTGTGGCGGGCTTATCCCATAAAAAAATATAATAAAAAATACTCACAATTTCGTTTCGAACTTTGTTGCGTTAAGTGGCCTACTCAAAGCCCTACCCTGCAGGTTCCTACATACAATATCTATCAGATTGTATTGTTTGCAGAGTCGATATTTATCGGCTCTGCATACATTCACACAATAGAATCCTGCAGAGATACTGCATGTAGGACTGCAAGCAGAGCTTTGAGTAGCCCGATTTAGGTGCCAGTATTGTCTTCTGTTCAGTGTGATTCTCAACAAAGAATAGGCCACCACTCTCTGTCCACTCGTGTGGTAAAAGGCGACTAAAGCGGACTACTAAAAGCACATACATGCAGTATCTCTGCCGGATTGTATAGTGTGAATGTTTGTGGAGCCGATAATCGGTGGTGATTGTTGGGAGATTCTTGTCCAACAGTGGAAGTTTACGAGCTGATGTCTATGTGTGTGTACTATACCTACACCTTGCCTACTTCGTCAATACAGGCAACTTAACGTTTTTATATAATTACATAATTATTGGATAAATTACTAATGCATACACACACCGGACTGACTGACCGTGTGGTGCCGGATCAGAATACCACCACCCCATCTCTTCCCGTGGGTGTCGTAAAATTCGACTAAGGGATTAGCCGGAGGATAGGCAGCAGCGTCCTTCGAGTACATTAACAACTCAACTGCGATCGCCAAACCGTCTGCCAAGCGTGGCGATTATGGCAAATCCCCCCAATGAGCCTACAACACACATATATCGGTCGTTGTGGTGATCTTTAGGGGACGCCTGTGTCCAGCAGTGGACTTCATTCAGCCGAAATGATGACACACACCGGTACTGTTGGTATGCAGACATTCCACAATATCGCTGACGATAGAATAAAGGCTGTATAGTAAAAGTCACTGCCTACTTAGCATCAAATAATCTCAACAACAACTCACAAAAACACACAACTGAACACACAGATATTTATCATCAATTTAATCTTAATACAAACAGCATAATCGAGCCGTCAAAAAAGGTAGCCATACTGACACCCTCGTCCCGAACCAGGCACTGCAGGGTGCCATTGTACAGAAATAAATGAATACCCATCCAAGACGAGCTTAATATTATAATTTGATATTTTTTAAATGTATACAGATATTAAAAGTCACGCGTTCAAGTGTTTATTTAACGCGTTTCTGAACGATTGAGATTTAAAACGAACGCGCTCTTTTTGTTTTTTTTTTTGTTTGGAATTGGTAAAGGTGAATGTACGGCGATCGATTGGTTTTGACAGGTGATGTGATGTCATCGTTTTGTCTTAAGGCTTGTTATTGTTGACGGGGTGGACAGAGTCAAGCGGTTATTGGAAGTGCCGCGTGGCTTTTACAAGAGCCCGATCTCATCATTTCGGCCCAATAAAGTCCACTGCTGGATATAGGCCTCCCTCAAAGATCAGCACAATGACCGATATCGGTGTATTTTGTGCTCATTGGGGGGTTTTGTCAAACATGACGCATGTGAGGGAATACTGAGTTATGCACGAGACTTTCGAAAAGCTTAGACAAGGTGGACAGGATGGAGATAGGACGATAATTTTCGATGTTGTCTTGTCACCGCTTTGGTATATAGGAATGATAAAGGCTCGCTTCCATACACTCGGGAACGAACCTTCTCTTAAGCAGTTACTAGATAAAATGTGTAATGGAATACAGATTTTTTTTGCTGTCTATCGAAAGAAACTGGGTTGCAAGCCATCAGGACCAGACCCTAGGATAGGACCAACAACTTGGAACCGTGTAATGATTTAAATTAGGACTATTTATAATTGCCTGTTGGTCTGGAGGGCTGCGGACTAGCTCCTTAAGCGCTGTGTTGCAGGTTCTATACCTGGCATGTCCCAATGTGACTTTCTCTCTGTAATGAGGCGTTCACAGTCAGTCGCACTCACTGAACCGTGTCGTAATCGCCACAGTTGGCAGGCGGGTTGGCGATCGCACTTGAGTTGTTAATGTATTCGAAGGACGCTGCTGCCCATCCTCCGTCTAATCCCTTAGTCGGCTTTTACGACACCTACGGGATGAGATGGGTTGGTGCTATTCGTAGCCAGCACCACACGGACACTAGAGCCCGATCTATTGCAATGGAAATTGTCAGAGAACTATAGAGTGGCATAATGATCGAAATATTTAAATTTATGTCTCTAACTGAAGAACAATATTGCCCCACAAATTAATAATGCAACCCCGTCATCATCATATTGATTAAAACTGATCCAGCTGTCCCCAAAACAATAGCTTATCCCCAGCAACGCCCTAAGCCGAGGTCCGTGTACCGCCGGGGCGCCCTTAGCGCAAGTTGCAATTTGAATATTATTTTTAAGCCTGGCTAGAGGCCTCATTTGGCTTCGCCAGAATTGTCCGGTTGAGCAGCTATACTTCTTGGAAGTGTCTGCGAGAAATGCAAAAAAAAAACATCATACCAGCCAAGGGACGTCCACTGCTGAACAGATGCTTTTCCCATATATTTCCACAAATCCAGTACTTGCACAGAACACGCTCGGCAGCAGGATTGGTGAGCGCAGTATGGCTACTGTTACACAGAAGGGACGCTGCTGACCATCTCTCGGGTTTAGACTGCCGTAGTCGCTTTTTACGACACCACGGGAGTGATGTCGGTGGAGATGGAGTGGTGCTATATTCTTAACCCGGATAAACAAGGCGAGCCTACCGCCATCTATAGAAGATCATTATAATATCAGTCCATTTCTGAGACACCAGTATGGATAACGCATACAAAACAACTCAACTTGAGAATCGGTAGTCCGTCAAATACTGACACTTCACAAACAACGTATTGCTTACATAACCCAAACATTATTACACTTCTGGAATGCAACCCACAACATTCCGACATCCAACACCCCAGCCACAAAACTATCACAGTTCACTACTCAATATTAGTTATTAAAACCAACGGTTATAAGTTACATTATACTAATAAAAGATAACTAATGGTATTAAAACAGATTCCGTTCGTATTAAAATAAATTATTTATACACTCAATGACTCAACATGTGTAGAGAATACACGAAATAACTTGACGTGCGAGGTGAAAGCAACAAATACCGTCTCTTGGACCGAGAAAAAATATTACAGCTTTATTTTCTTCGGTGGGCATTGTATAAAGCTACTATAAATAGGTGGCATTTATCTATACACATAAATAAAATTGAAATGTCTGTTTATAATGTCAAAACAAAACAGTTTTTTTCTAAATGCATATGAAATTATAAACGGTACTATTAACAAAAAAATTTTTTTATTTTTTTGTTCGAATTAATCTCCGAAACGACTGGACCAATTTTGACGGTACTAAGCATACTTTTATTTTAGAAAAAGAAAAATTAATAGATTTCGGCGACAAAAAATTAAAACCTTTGAACTCCAATATATACTTAATATAGTTTATTTGTCAACTGTATATGCCAAAGTAATCCGATTTCTTTTAAATTAAACGGCGGGTGAGACCCCAGTAAAATATGATTTTCCTAAGGAAAGTAGAGGCATTTTTCTGGTAATTGCGGTTGGTGCAGAGGCTGAGACAGTCAGCTGCTGCACTCCGAGTCGTGAGTTCGATTCCCACATGGATATTTATATGATCATATTTGTACGATCTGCAGGTAGTTGTTCCGGGTCTGGGTGTATTGTGTGTGGCATTTGTGTCTGTAAACGCAGCCACGACACAGAACAAATGCTAGTGTGGGGCAAAGTTCTTTCACAGATATACACTTGAAAGACACAAGGTTTAGGTTCTAAGACGCAGAAGAGATCATTTTTATTAAAGGTTAGTGAGACACTAATAGGAAAAAAAAAACTCGATTCACTAGGGAAATACAGTGCCAGATTGTCCCGTTGAAGCAGGCTAACAGTTATTGTTTTCATATATGTAGTTATTTTTAATCAGAACTACTCTTTATTCATATCGGCCATTTATACGTCCACTGCTGAACAAAGGCCTCCCCCATAGATTTTCACTCCTGTGTCATCATTTTGGGGGGTATTTGCCAATACTCACCACGCTTGGCAGGCGGGTTGGTGAGCGCAGTATGGCTACCGTTTCACAGAAGGGACGCTGCTACCCATCTCTCTGGTTTAGATTCCCTTAGTCGCCTTTTACGACATCCACGGGAGGAGATGGGGTGGTGCTACATTCTTAATTCGGACACCACACGGAACTACTCTTTATTACCAACATAAAATTAATATTTATTGATTACATCTTCTAAAAACAATATCACATAACTCAAAAGCAAAGTGCCGTCAACTGGTACACCTACCCTACAGATAATGATCACATAACCGTCATCTAACGACGCGATGATTAACGACACACCTCAGCTCGTAATGAAGGATAATCATCACTGTTTGTTTTTGTCAAAATGGATGCTTAGGTCTGGAGTTTTAGAGGTCCATGAGTCAATGGAGGCTTCATTTATTTTCCTTATATTGGACCAGCAGATTTGACCTTAGAGAAGTACAAGATACAACAGAGTTGAGAAGGCTTAGGTCGGGCAAACGTTTTCGATTGTAGAAACGACCATTTTATCCGACTGTCGGAACAAGAGAACATTACAAACTTAGAAGAGTATTCTTCCGATTTTGGTTTGTACATATTCATTTATTTGTGTGTCAAGTGTTTCACCACGACATATTTCATCAGTAATATAAGCAATACAAAATACTACAGTAACTTATTTCTATGTCAAATGTTTTACATGTTAAGTTGAAATTAGAATGAATTGATTGTATCATTTAAAATACTTAATTATATATATTACATTTACATGTTTACATGTCAAATGTAATTAAGTATTATAAAACATTGAGCTATGAATTACCTAACAGCTGTAATCTAACTGCGTGATAATATAACGCTATATTTTAATCAGGGCAAAAACCGACATAATCTATTGAAAAACAAAGCTTTTGTGGAGTAAAAGTTAAGTGCTCTTTATTTGCATGAATTTGAAGTTTTGATCATGCTAGATCGCAAATCCAGGCGTTTCGATTCTAGACATCTTCAGATATTTCAGCAAAGCCAAAATATGGGTCTGGTCTAAGTCAGAATGCGGATTCTGGCAACCTGGGTGAACCCAACGGACCCGCTAATATCCACTGCTGAACAAGGGCCTTTAAATGAAGTGATCATCATAATGAGCGGCCAGAGGGACATTGCGATAACCACCACTCTTGGCAAGCTGATTGGTGATCGTAGTATGTTGTTATTAGCACACGAGAGGATGTTGCTGCCCATATGATGCCACCTGGTGATCCCCTTGATATCAACCCTTAGTCTCCTTTTACGATGCCCATGTGTGGAGAGCGGTGGTCTATTCTTAACCGAGAATCACACGCAAGAACACAGACAACCCTACCCCGCGCTAGGCCAGCGTGGTGGACTAAGGCCTAACCTTTCTCATCGTGAGATAAGGCCCGTGCCCATTGCCAGAAAGAAAAAAAAAGAAGGTTTTCACAATATGAACATGTTACCATAAACATGTGTTTGATGTTCGAGGCGCCATCACACTGCACACTTGCACTGCTGAATGAATTCTAATGAAAAGCGATATAGTAGAGTATGATATGTTTTAGCAAAGTCAAAGTATTTTATTTTAAACTAGCTGGGACCCGCGGTTTCACCCGCGTTTAATTTAAAAGAATACCTATATATGTTGGATTTCAAGGGTTTTATAGTTTTCGCGCGGAACCCTAATCATTTTCCTGAAATAAAAGTAGCCTAAGTTATTCCTTATAACGTCAGCTATCTGCCAGTGAAAGTCCCGTCGAAATCGGTCCAGCCGTTTCGGAGATTACCCGGAACAAACAGACAGACAGACAGACAAAAAATGTAAAATTTGATTTTTTGCTATAGGTACCGTATATACTTCCACATGCAATTAGTAAAAAGCTGTTATTTTGACATTACAAACAGACACTTCAATTTTATTTATTTGTATAGATGTATAGATGAACCAAATATTGGCACTTATAAAACGTCAAGAATCTAAGTTGCACGGTTCCAAATAGTTGATCTATGAAGAAGAGCCGGCAAGAAACTCCATGGATACTCTTTTAAAATAATTGAGAATACAATGTTGATTAATACAAAATATTTTAAAACCGAGGTACCTTGAAAAATGTAGATCAATGTGTTAAGACAATAATATAATAATAATAGTTTATTTGCCGCGGCAGTTAACGGCTGACCAGTCCCAACAGATGGCAACCGGTCACGAGCATGACACATCAGCATCGCTTAGCTCAACCATATTGTAGGGAACCGAACGACCCGATACACGACGCCACCGCCAGCAAGACATTTTAGTGAGCATGACAGACCAATACAGCCAGGCAAAAGACAATCAATGTAAGTAATAAAAATAACATTGATGGCTACATGATGCCCACACATGTAAGATACTTTAAAAGGTCATCTCCGGCTGAGACGGTTTACATAGAAATATCGTCGTCGGCTTTTAATTAGAAAATAAAAATTACATTTTGATTCCACTGCAGAACAAAGGCCTCCCCCATGGATTTCACAATTGTGTCACCATTTTGGGGGGAATTTACCAATACTCACCACGCTTAGTGGTGGGCTGGCGAGCGTAGTATGACTACAGGAGGGACGCTGTTGCCCATCTCTTTGGTTTAGAGTACCTTAGTTGTATTTGACGACATCCACGCGAAGACATGGATTGGTGCTATATTCTTAATCCAGACAACACACAGATGGGCTCAAATAATATAACTTGGAGACAACAACTCAACCAGGTTCTTTGCTCTTGCTCTAGTGTGATCTTACGAGGACCTGGAGCCCCCCTTCGGTGCCGAAGATGACCGCTCCAGTGGTTTTAGCCGGTAGGAGTCCGGCATACCCCTTCACCCTTCCCCGGGGTGAAGGAAGTTCTATGTAGAATTCCCACTGGACATCAATAAAAACAAAAAAAAAAGGTTCTTTGCTCTATCAGACGCTGGTTCTCTTGTTGAGATTCCTTCTTGACATCGACCCTCATGGGAAGAGAACATAATCATGGTGTATTCTTACTGCGCTTATACTAGAGATCAATCTTTAGTATCATTTTGATAACTCTTGAGACGCTGATTTGATTCATGAGTGTATGTATACGTTTCTTTTATATAGGCTACTTGAGTGATATCGGCCAAAATGTCTTGAGTCAAAAGAGTCAAATGGAATCTACGGAACATAAAATCAACAAATGCTTCTTTAATAACATTGGTAGGTGGTACAATGACTCGACAACTCTGCCGATCCCCTAACTAAATACGTTTTGACGTTAATGATTTATTATTTAATAACATTACCAGAAGGTAGCAGATAAAGGAGCATATTTGGAATATTTTCTAGTGAAAAAATACATGCAGGCGGCTACCTGGCGTCTTTATATTTTTTTGGTTATTATGGCGTCTTAGATGATGCGGTTTCATCGTAAACGTAGACGGAAAAGAAAGCTGCCTTTTTTCCAGGTCATCACTTTACATTATCTATTGCTTTTCACTGCAATAAACCCGAAAAAGTGGTAGTCTTATCAAAAACAACTTCGCCTGTTCAATGTCTAATACATTGAAGAACTGTCACTATGCCAAGGTGCCATAAAATTTTGAGCACAATCGAAGCTCTAAAATCGTGTAAATACTTAAAAACAGCTTTATTTATATATATATTAAGCAGATTAAGATCCATATGGTCTGCATTATATTGTATTCTTTTTTACTGGCTGGCATCCGTGTGTCACTATGAACTCTAACTGAAAATCAGCGCCCGACATCACTGCCCGGCCCTAAATGCTGAGATGGATACCAACTTGACGCGGACATGGGCATACTATGATAGTATGTATCTATTAGGTAGACAATAAAACTATAAGTCATGTCACATTTTTATTTCATCATTTCGGCCGAATGAAGTTTACTGCCTCCATCCACACAGGCCTCCCCCAAAGATCACCACAACCACCGATATGGATGTGTTGTGGGCTCAGTGGGGGGTTTTGCCATAATCGCCACGCTTGGCAGGCGGGTTGGCGATCGCAGTTGAGTTGTTAATGTACTCGAAGGACGCTGCTGCCCATCCTCCGTCTAATCCCTTAGTCGAGTTTTACGACACCCATAGGAGGAGATGGGGTGGTGGCATTTTTATTTAGATCTATTTTAATTTGAAGTACATGATTGTATCACATGTCTTGGCTGGAGGCTTCTTTTGGCTTCGTGAATGTCCGGTTGAGCAGCTACACAACTCAAAAGTGTCTGGGAGAAGCCCAAAAATAAAACATGTGCCTGTAGTCATTAAACTTAAATAGTTTTCTTTGTTTCTGTCTTACTTATTTAACATTTTCGTGTGATAGCCAGTACAGTCGGCGTAGTGGCTAAACTATTGTGACATTAACATAACATATTTATCATCATATCAGCCACACGTCGTCCACTGCTGAACAAAGGCCTCCCCCTTAGATCTCCATAACGAACGGTCACATGCCGCTCTCATCCAACGACTCCCAGCGACCCTCACCAGGTCGTCTGTCCACCTCGTTGGAGGTCATATTTATACAAAACTGTAAATGTGTGAGCGTCATGTAGCCTTTAATGTTATATGTTTAGTACTTATTTTGATTGTGTCTTTTGCCTGGCTGTATTGGTCTGTCATGCTCACTAAAATGTCTTGCTGGCGGTGGCGTTGTGTATCGGGTCGTTAGGTTCCCTACAATGTGGTTGAGCTAAGCGATGCTGATCCATGCGTCATGCTCGTGAACGGGTGCCGTCTGTTGGGACTGGTCCGCCGTTAACTGCCACGGCAAATTCATTATTATAATATTATTGTTGTATGTTCCATCTTAATACATTAACCTACATTTTTCTCTGTATATGTTTTACAATCATTTGTATCAATCAACATTGTAATCCCCAACTATTTTAAAAGAGTATCCATGGAGTTTCTTGCCGGTTCTTCTCCTAGAGATCAACTATTTGGAACCGTGCCACTTAAATTCTCACGTTTCATAAGTGCCAATATTTAGTTTATTTGAAATTAAAAACTTAGAATATTGGCTTTATACGTGTTAGGGTTCGATCCCCGCACGGAACATATGTTTTTATGATTTACAAATAGTTGTTTCGGGTCTGGCTGTTTGCGCATGTGAGATTTACGTCTGTAAACTGTCCCCACAACAAAGGAACAAACCAAGTGTGAGGCAGCGTTAAAACAAACTGAAAGCTTATGTCTATCATGAAGAAAATTGGTCACCGATCCAAAGATTGACCGCGGCAACCGCTACTTAACCTCACCGATCCATCGTTCCACACGGTAGCCATTTAGCTACGAGTCTCTCGTAGTAAATATCTTAATTAAGTATCACATCATAGGCAAATAACCAAATCAGACTACACGATAATTATCTCACAAATAATGACGGAGGGACAGAACATTTACATCAGCTAATTACCCTGCCAGGCCTGTCCGAATGATTGAGGTCTTAATTGAAAGACGTTAAGCTTTACTTTACCCCCCGGCGTTGCTTATCTCCGTCGACTTTTTGGATGTCGAAATGTATGCTATAGATATGTGTAATCGAAAAAAGCGCCATCAGCCGTTGGGTTTAGGCGTGGACTGGCGATTAAAAGGTCGTGTATTCAAACCCCATGCGTTGCATTCTTGACGTAAACCTTCTCCTATCTTAAAAGAAAAGATCACCCGTCACAATCATCTTATAAGATAATTTTTTAATTATCTATACAAATAAATAAAATTGAAGTGTCTGTTTGTAATGTCAAAATAACAGCTTTTTACTTAATGCATATAAAAGTATATACGGTACATATAACAAAAAAAACAATTTTGTTTTTTGTCTGTCTGTCTGTTTGTTCCGGGTAATTTTCGAAACGGCTGGACCGATTTTGACGGGACTTTCACTGTCAGATAGCTGATGTTATAAGGAATAACTAAGGCTGCTTTTATTTTAGAAAAATAATTAGGGTTCCGCCCAAAAAATATAAATCCCTTGAGATCCAATATATATATTCTATGTCAAGTATCTATGTCGAAGTACTCTAAATTTCTTTTAAATTAAACGCGAGTGAAACCGCGGGTCCCAGCTAGTTTATAATAAGGAACAGCAAACAGTTACATTATAAGAACTTACAACTAGTTAAACAAAATTGATACATATAACAATGCAACCCACAACGCTGTCCACAGGTTGACGTAAAACTTTAAAAAAGAAGGTAAAATGAGTGTATACTTACATAGGTAATTGTACGAGAGAAGTAAAAATGTAAAAAAAACAAACAGTTTACAACCTTAAAGAGAAAATTGTAAATTAAGAGAAAATTGTAAATTTAGAGTAAGTTATAAACACAAAAAGCACACGGCCATAATTAATTTAACAAAGAGCCGTGGATAAGGCTTTTGAATGTGCTTATAGCAATATTTTCAAAAGTTGTAATTATGAGTCAACCATACGGCGGATAGGTGAGCGCAGTTCGGCATGCATTCACTGCAAAAACTTGTCGCCTGTGGAAAATTCTGGGTACTGCGTAACAAATCATGTTATTCAGATTTATACAGCTGTGTCGGTTTCTGACTATTTTGTATAAAGTAACAGCTTTGAGATATTTTCTTCGAGAGCTTAGGGGAAGAAGCTTGTTCTTGCTCAGTAACTGGGCATAGGGTAGGTAAGATCGGTGGCACAGGTAATGCATGGTGCGTAGGTATTTTTACTGTACATTTTCAATCCTTACTATATATTTTTTGTAGAAGGGGTTCCGACTGCATAGTCTAATTGAGAACGAACTAGGAATTTATACAAGCATAAGTATGAAGAGGTTT
The DNA here is from genome assembly GCA_947459985.1 of Diloba caeruleocephala. NCBI lineage: Eukaryota > Metazoa > Arthropoda > Insecta > Lepidoptera > Noctuidae > Diloba > Diloba caeruleocephala. The sequence goes on along the minus strand of OX381626.1, from coordinate 2,907,643 downwards.
TTTGAAGAATTTAGATTATGTACCAGAAAAAAATGGTAAAAAATGATAAAAAATCTATTGTCTTTCTTTTTAGGCATGAAATGAATTATTTATATTTAATTAAAAATCATAAACATTATGTTTATATTATCCTTTTTAGTTATTGTTTGATGTTTGGCGCAAATCCGAGTCATTATTCAACAAAGTTTAAAAACGAAAATACCATCATCATATTAGTAATATTACTATTTGTAACGTTTGTAAAATTACCAGAATAAACACTTCGTGTTCTGTGTTTAAATATCATCCATAAATAAATATCGCTTATTGTTCCACATTTTTTTAAATATCCATGTCAGAAGTTGATTCTGTGAATCAACCTCTTACATTGTAATTTTTTTTAATGTATACACCATTGCTACCATCTAAATTAGTTACCAAGTTTTTATTAACTCGCTTTCTTGTCTGTCAGTTTGTTCAGTAAAAATTTTGCAATCGATTTTAAAATCTCTTCCCAATGAGCTAGACTTGATACTTTGAATATAGCTCAGAACTTGATGACAATGCAATATTAACTATAAAGCTAAAATAATTATCTAATAATGAAACACTTTACAACGGATTACATCGCGTATATAATAGATTGGACAATGCGTCTCATAAGAAAGCTCAAGGGCACTCAGCGAACTCTGGAGAGAGCCATGCTTGGTATTTCTTTACTAGATCGAATCAGAAATGAGGAGATAAAATAAAAACTAAAGACGTAGAAAAACTAAAGTTGTCGATATAGCTGAAAGGATTAGTAAACTGAAGTGGCAATAGGCGGGACACATAGCTCGTAGACCTGATGGTCGTTGGGGCAAAAAGGTTTTCGAGTGGAGACCACGCACCGGAAAATGCAGCGTGGGACGACTTCCTGGTGAAGGCCGCTGGGAGTCGTTGGATGAGAGTGGCATATAACCGCTCGTTGTGGAAATCTCAAGGGGGAGACAGTGGACGTCCTTTGGTTGATATGATGATGGTAATTATAGATTCTAGTTTTTCCTGACGTTTCGAAAAACTCAGCAATCGTCATTCGTTGCAGCTATGATATACACGATGTAATCCGTAAAGTGTTTTCTTTATTGTAATGAAACTCGTGAAAACCAGAAACATTACAATTATGTAAAAAAAATTTAATTTTCACTTTTTAAAACAGCCGGTTTAGTTGTTGAGAAAACTCATTCTCAACACGAGTGTTCGTTTTAAATCTAAGCTATGAGACATTTTATCATACTTTTTTCCATTATTAAAACGTGAAATTTAAAACGACGACACGGTTGGTGCAATGGCTGATACAGTCGACTGCTGCGCTACGGGTCGCGGGTTCGATTCCCGCACGGAAGAAATATTTGTATGGCCTGTTGTTCCGGGTCTGGGTGTATTGTGTGTGAAATTTGTGTCTGTAAACGCACCCACGACACCGGAGCAATGATGATGTGGGGAAACGTTTAAAAAAAAAGTTGTTCTAACAATCATTTTATAGTATACTTACATCTTGCGTGATTTAATAAATGGCTACAACTTATATTTCTGTTACTTTCCTGAGAATATTAAATCGGCAGTTTTGAAGTAACATAAATGATGGCAACTACCTAAATAATGACAGGTTAATAAATCAGTGTCTCGTCAAATGATATGCAGTCAAACTCACACTAAAATAATAATCATAAGTTTCACAAATAAGGAAAACATGTTTGGTATTGTGTTTCCTTTTGAACGGAGGTAAGATGGCGGGTGACTCCGATGATATCAAGTCGCCATATGGCTGTCGGTTTGCTATCGAATGCAGGAGTAGCTGAACTGGAAGTTCCAGCTCGCAATCATCCTCTATAGAACGCGAGCTTTCAAAATAGTATAGTAAACAGTGGGGAGGGAGAATTTCCATGTTTGGCATGTAAACCTCCACTTCGGAGTAAGATTATTTTCATGGTTGCTTTTGTCTATTCCCTTGGCATAATATCTTCGTCGCTTTTGAGGGTATTTGTGGGTGGAGGGGGGATGGCAAGGGATCCATTTGGCGTAGGTAACATTGTTTTTGTTTTGTTTATGATTATTATATTACTAACTGGGAACCGCGGTTTCACCCGCCGTTTAATTTAAAAGAAATTGGATTATTCATAAATAATTTAGAGTAATTTGGCATAGACACTTGACATAGAGTACATATATAGGATTTCATGTTTTAACTTTTTTTGTGCGGAACCCTAATTATTTTTTTAAAACAAATCCCAAATTATATCATCAGCTATCTGCCAGTGAAAGTCCCATCAAAATCGGTCCAGCCGTTACGGAGATTACCCGGAACAAACAGACAGACAGACAGACAAAAATAATGTGTTTTTGTTACATGTACCGTATATACTTTCATATGCATTTAGTAAAAAGCTGTTATTTTGACATTACAAACAGACACTTCAATTTTATTTATCTGCATAGATAACTAGCTGGGTACCGCGGTTTCACCAGCCGTTTAATTTAAAAGAAATTGGATTATTTATAAATAATTTAGAGTACTTCAGCATAGACACTCGATATAGAGTATACATATTGGATTTCATGAGTTTAAATTTTTCTTGAATAGAAGCATACTTGGTGATGTAGATGTACACAATCTTGGTGAAGACCCATTGAAACCATGCGTAATAGAAAGAAAGTTCCTAACGGGCACGGCTATTAATAAAGTTTACAGAGAATTAAAACGCGAAAGTGTTTTTCCCTAACACATTGCGATCATAACATTATCTAAAAGCATATATTTCATATTCCTTTAAACTTTCTAAGCAATTTAGAGATGATACTTAGAATTAATCAAGTTACTTATCAACAGTGTTAATCTCAACTTGCTTGACTTAAAAACATATGAATTCAACTTAATTACCGAATTTAGGGCTCCTGTGTCGCATTAAAATAGAACATTATTATTATTTATGTCGGCCATTTTGTTTTTAGATTTTTTATGATGACAGCTGACATAATGATATGGGAATGAGAATTTGAGAAGGGACTGAGGAAATCGAGCAAGTAAATGTAATTAAAATCAAAGCATCTTATGTAGTAGATATAACTATTAGATTATTATATATATTTCCACCGCCATGTCCCCGGTTTGCTGGAGGGAATACCTACTTTATACGCTCTTTCCGGCGGTCCGGGATTGCCTTCAACTGAAGGAGTTGAGGGTTTTGACAGGTTAGTTAGGCCGATCCATTGGTCACCTGAAAGTTCACTACGACGCCGTCCTACTTGTCGTTCTCCCCACTAACGTCAGCGTAGTCTGTAACGCTATCAGCCTCTAGTTGGCCAGCGAGGAATCCTTCGAGAATCCCGTGGCTTGCCGAGCGGTGCCAATTGTTGCAGCTGAAATTTACGCTCTGGGTCTGCGGACAGCACCTCACAAAATCAACACACTATGGTACGCACTGCCGCGGAGCTGAGAACTGCCCAGTACGTGGATACGGGTTCTTGACGCGCAAGTCAGGGTATGATGTAACTGTATGCGTTGCAGAACCAAACTTCGCGGTGTGCAGTGCAGAATGGCTATACAGATCGCAGGTGGATTTAGAACTGTGTCTTACGAGGCGATAGCCCTCCTGGCGCGCTTTCAGCGTCTTTTCTACGACCAGACATGCTCCCTCTGACAGAACCACCAAAGCGCGCCTTCAGGGGTGTTCGATAGGATTCGGTGCATGGCTCTAGTGTGATCATACGAGGACCTGGAGTCTCCCTTAGGTACCGAAGATGACCGCTCAAGTGGTTTTAGCCGGTAGGAGACCGGCATACCCCTTCGCCCTTCCCCGAGGCGAAGGAAGTTCATGAAGAATAACTACTGGGCACAAATAAAAAATTAAAATAAGAACTGCTTAGGTGCATACTCGGCGTGAGATTCGGGAGAGTTCTTTACAAACCCCCCTTTACAAATCCAACTAACTTAAATCAAGAGGATGGAAATCTCCAAAAAAAGGTTAGCTTTGGGAAATCTTTGTGTTCCAACTTAGTTGAAAGTCAAGAAGACTTCGCCAGCCTCCAATTCAAGATGGGCTCAAGTGAGTTATATGGTTTCCGGCAAATACTATAGGCGAGCCCCCCCCTCTCTCTCCCCGGAAGTGTCATAAAAGGCTAAGTGTTTATTTGAAAAGAATAAATATCAGTGTCCTCTGGTGCCAATTTAACGTACTGAGATCTTTAATCTGCCAGGGCTATGATAATGAATTAGGGGGATCCTTAACAATCCCCCTGGGGGGGTGATCACTTAACAGTCATCTCCTCCGAGATGTTCCAAAAAGCGTGGCACCAATGAGCCGCTCTAGTGTGATCTTACGAGGACCTGGAGGCCCCTTTGGTGCCGAAGATGACCGCTCCAGTGGTTTTAGCCGGTAGGAGTCCGGCATACCCCTTAGCCCTTCCCCGGGGTGAAGGAATTTCCACTGGACACCAATAAAAAAAGGGTTATGATAATGGCAATATTACTTTATTAGCGTACCCGCAGTGAAATCTCTAATTTTGTGTTGTTTTTACAACTTTTCACTGCGGATTCAGAAGTGAGTTTGCAAGTGAGCTCTTACAGAATATCACTTGGTCACAACGAGTTTTATAGAAATTTCGGTATACCTTTCCTGTTTACCCTTCCTGTTCACGATTCATCACCTGATGTTACTTATTTGCTATCAATTTTTTTATAAGATTTACAGACATAAATTCCACACACAATACACCCAGACCTGGAACAACTACCTGCAGATCATATAAATATTTGTTCCGTGCGGAAATCGAACCCGCGACCCGGAGCGCAGCAGCCGACTGTATCAGCCGCTGCACTGAACGTGCCGTCAAATATAAATGATAAGTGTGCCCCAGAATTCAACTGTAGATCTAGTGTTGACAAAGCCTTTAGATTTTTATCTGTAGAGTCCTTTATGTGACGTAATTGCCTTCCTTGGCTCTTTGCTGATGGGATGGGATGAACATTGAAAGGGCTTGGACATATTTGTTGACAAGCATTCGTTTGCTGTCGCTTAAATACTCAGCCATTTTCGACACATCACACGTCATCATTACCGTGTGGTGCCGGCTATGAATAGCACCACCCCATCTCCTCCCGTGGGTGTCGTAAAAGACGCCTATGGGATTAACTGGAGGATGGGCACCAACGTCCTTCGAGTACATTAACAACTCAACTGCGATCGCCAACCCGCCTGCCAAGCATGCCGATTATGGAAAATCCCTCCAATGAGCACACAACATACCTATATCGGTCATTGTGGTGATCTTTGGGGGAGGCCTGTGTCCAGCAGTGGACTTCATTCGGCCGAAATGATGACACGTCATCATAATTAATTATTTTTCGGGATCATTCACAAGGCACTAACGGTCCATACAGCGAATGGTGTCATATCCATCACCGTAGAAAGTAGGGATGTCCAAAGTAGTTGATATCGGTTTCCCAGGGTTCGACCTAAACGAAAACTAATTTTGGGGGTCGACGAGGTCTAAAAATCGACCCCTATTAATTAACACAAGTTCTTATTTGAAACTTACAAGATACTGTATAGGTTGTGTTACGTGTACCAACTTGTTATAAGAATGAATAATATATTAGCCAGAATAGGAGGATTAGGAATTGGTAAGTCATCATTTCGGCCAAATAAGTCCACTGTTGGACACAGACCTGTCCCAAAGATCACTTCAACGACCGATATGGGTGTGCTGTGTGCTCATTGGGGGGTATTGCCTTAATCGCCACGCTTGGCAGGCGGGTTGGCGATCGCAGTTGAGTTGTTAATGTACTCGAAGGACGCTGCTGCCCATCCTCCGACTAATCCTATAGTCGCCTTTTACGACACCCAAGGGATGAGATGGGTTGGTGCTATTCGTAGCCGGCACCACACAGCAAAGCATGGTAAGTACGAGTATATTGTATCAATAGGAAAAAACTAGAAATAGAATTTTTAAAGTAATTTGGCTATTCTATATATCTGAGGTATCAGTTTATTTTAGAAAAGGGGTCTCTTAACCAAAATAGTTTTGGAATCTCTGGTTTAAATGGTTATGCATTCCGTGTGCCAACTCCTTCTAGGTGTTATTAATGTCCCCGGGAAGACAGCGGTGCACATGTGGTCACGTACCGCTGTGTGCGCAGCACAGCGCATAGTGAGGCCTCGGGGGAATCTTTTACAATCCCCTCGAGAGATACCTGGGGGTGGCCTCTTTACAGTCGCCTTCCCTCCACTAGAGGGGATGACCACTTTACAGTCATCCCCTCCGAGATGTGCCTAAAGGCGTGGCACCAACGGGTGGCTCTAGATGGAGATTATTTGAGTTCCTGGAGCCTCCCTTCGGTGCCGACGTTGATCACTCCGGTGGTTTTAGCCGGTAGGAGCCGGCTTTCCCGGGGCGAAGGAAGTATATGAGGTATTTTCACCGGATAAATAAAAAAAAAGTGTTATTAATGTATGAAATATAGAGCGTAAAATCTTCAAGGGGACCTTAAAAATGAAAACATAGTTTAACATCATCATCTGTACACACACAATAACATAAAGATACAGGCCGCATATATTGCTTAAAACTTTTTGTCACTATCGTGTCCAGAAAAAGATTCTTCTCAACAATAAATCATGCTTAATTATAACACGTAGCGTTAATAAAATGGTGTTTAAAAATAAACAGCTGGTAATGAGGCCATCACTAAGAATATTAATTGCAATAAAATGATATCTTTAAAGATCAAGTCTTTAAGTTTATACGTTTGTGAATCGCTTGACACGAATTGTGACCGCGTAAACGGTAATGGCTTTATCTCAATGTCCATTTTGGGATGAGAAAAAATATTTAAGCATTAATATTTTTTTAATGTTATTTATGTTTTATTGTTTGATTTTGGGATAAAACGATTTCCATCGTTCAGTTTTTTATATAAAATCATGACTCTATTATCTCTTTTGAGTAGTGAGTAAGTACTGCTTCTAAAATAGATTTCCCATAGACAAACATCCGGACTTGGAACTATCTGTAAGTAAAACAAATAATTGTTCTGTGTGGGATAGGACTTCGCAGAGAGCCGATCATTTAGCTGCTCCGCCAACTGTGTTGCCAAATTATTCACCAAGCGCCTGTCCCTAGCCCAACCAAGCCAAGACCCTCAAAAGAATTTTACTTTCTTTTATTATTTATACTAGTATCGTTTGTGGTTAAATTTTTACCAATTATGTTTGTAAAGTAACGAAATTCAAGTTTTGTTATATCATTAATTAGAATTTATTTGTATGTTAATTCTTCATTCATACTTCTATGCTATGAGGAAAGTACTGGGAAAGAGGAAGCTTAAAGGAATGTCATGACAAACAATTTGTAACCTTTAACAATTCCTGAGAAGTAAAAATTTCAACTATACACGGTAGAATAATATAACGAATAAATAGAGTTAAGTGGTAATTCAAATCGAAAGAAATGGTAACAACAATATGTATTGTATGCATTTTTTGCACATAATGTTTTCCCGTGCAGCGTAGGCAAAGGGATCTTAGCTCATACAGCCATTAACGTCATAAAATGGCTTTCATTTAATTGTTTAAAGCACTTTATATGAAAATAGCATGTCTATAATTTTACTTTATTTTACCTTAGCGGCTACATACAAACATCTTTCTTTTTTGTGGTCCTCTATGGCACAGTACCTTTCGAATTATATAGGCTTCATTCCCTGCCTTTATAATTCATACTAAAAACGGTACTTCAGATTTCGATGTCCACGTATACTATTCAAACATTGGTTGGACTTAAGCTAAGTAGAATAAACAATTCACAAGAAAATTAAACTGATCATCATTCCTATTGTTTTTAAAGATCCGCTAAGCATGGGCATTAGTCACATTTTTGTTCTGCCTGAGCGGTTACCGTGACCTATGAAACTTGCAATGCCAGAGGTAGTACTCGTGCGTTGCCGACCCTGTAAAAATCTTTTCACGCCCTTTTTGAAGAGCCCGATGCTATAGTTTCTTTGGAAAACCTTGGTGGGGAACTAATTCCACAACTCGAGCGTGCATGGAACTACCCGTGAAACTGTACAGTACGAGATAATTTTGGCTCTAGGGGATTGCTTGGTAGTCTGCGTGCTCACACCGACTGACCTCCGGGAAGACGGCGGTGCGCACGTGGTCACGTGCCGCCGTGTGCGCAGCACACCGCAACGCGAGGCTTGGATCCTCCTTTACAATCCTCCCCGAGAAGTGCCTGGGGAGGCGACCTTTTTACAGTATCCTTCACTCCGCTAGAGGGGGTGACCGCTTTACAGTCATTAATCTCCGTGATGTGCCTAAAGGCGTGGCACTAATGGGCGGCTCTAGTGTGATCTTACGAGGACCTGGAGCCCCCCCTGCGGTGCCGAAGATAACCGCTCCAGTGGTTTTAGCCAGTAGGAGTCCGGCATACCCCTTCGCCCTTCCCGGGGTGAAGGAAGTTCCATGTAGAATTTCCACTGGGCACCAATAAACTAAATAAAAGGTGAGCTGAATAAATAAATCAATATTACTTCCTTTGAAGATTTAAGATATCGATGAATTTTGTGAATATATTGTTGCCAGCTTTACTGTGCGGAAATTAAAATTAGGGGAAAATCGTTTGCTTTTATTATTTAAATGATATTTAAAAAATACGGCGTGTATACTTTTACATACACGCGATAGTAGCGAGACCTTAGAGTAACAATTTATTTTTATTCCGCTTGCCAATTATTTAATTACTTATGTAGGAAAACGATAAAAAGGTCGAATAAAGATATTAAATACAATTAATAAAAGTTTGATTAAAGAACACAATGAAATTAAAACTATGTTTATTTTTATACAACTAAAAAATACATGTAATATTTACTGTCATATAAACGAGTCAAATACATTTCAAATAAATTTTCAATCAACAAAATCGGGATTTTTTACTCTCATCAAACGCGCTAAAAAGTATAACTTCATTAAAAAATTACTTTCATCCTGTTGCGAGACATAACTGACTCTATGCTCATTTTATTAGAATCCGTTCAATAGTTTAAAACGCGATGGATCCTCAAAAATTCTAACTTTCCTATTTATATAAGTATTAATATTGATTATTAATGCATTGAAGTTGATCCAGTAGTAAGTACTTCAGAGCCAAATTTACTAAGACATAAATTTCGTAATCACTGAACATCATTATTTATATACTCTTTATTGTACACCAAAAAATACATAAAAAAATAAACATTTAAGAGATACATTTACCATGGGCGGTCTTATCGCACAAGGCGATCTCTTCCTCACAACCTTTTGAAATATTACTTGGACATTATAATATAAAAAGACATAACAATACATACAATAAATATTTTTGATAAAATATACTAATAAAAATTAAATATAACTGGAAAAGGAGAAGAAAAATTAGAGAGAATTGTAATGCTCCTTCGCCGTTTTCTTACAACTAGGTAGTGTTTAAGCACGTCTTAGTTCAATAGGCAATGCATTCCACATTTTAGAAATCACATATTATAACCCTCTTGACATAATTACCTCAAATAAATTAACCAAAACCACAAATTCCTACAATCAATACCGTTTAAACCCACAAAAGAATTTCAAACATCCTTCATTAGCACCACACATAATTAATTAAATAGACACATAGTTCCAACCGAAACTATTCAAATTAACAGGATGAAATCTAACACATTTTACATACATCATTGCCGTAGTATATGTAATTACAGTTTAAAAATACGAGCGTTCAGTTTTAAATTAATTAAGACTTTAAAAAGATCAAATCAGTGGAATACCAATATGTATATCGTTCCGCTTCGCGTTACAAACATCCAATGTTATCGAATAAAATAAATCTTTACTTTTACATGTAAGGAATTTGGTTTTGTCTGTTTTGTCAAGGAATTGAGTAAGTAACGATTTTACCTTCTAAAAATTGTATTTTCTTTTTTTAGTCTTATATATTTTATGATTTCTTTTATGTGTTCCAGACTTTGGAATCAAATCTTAAATTTAATGGCAACATTGAATTCTAAGACTATATGTCACAGTCTGTAGCGTAATAAATAAAAAAAATAAGTAGGGATAAGAAATAATCAACAAAAGCAACTGGTCGATTTTCTTATGAATAATTTACAGAGTATAAAATCTAAACGAGCTCATAAACACTTTAATTATCAGCCTTTTTAACCAACTTCATAACAAGACAGGTTCTCTGTTTCCCCGTATGTGCACGATTTATCATTTTGTGAGTATTTTAGATCAAAAATTTACCGCTTCACGAAAATTCTCCCAGCCAAGTAACACCACAGAACATTGTTGTAGCAAGATACAAAATAAAATAAATACGCCATCTCAGTGCTCGAGCATAGCGCGACCAATTAGTTTATTGGTCGACACATGTCCTTCCCGGAACGTAGCGATAACATCTACTAAAACACAACCCACACTGGGCTGAACGAACGAATGAATATTCAAAAATAATATTCATTCGGTCTTTCACTCGCTTATATTTCAGAACATAAGCGGCATTGCATACTGAAGGAAGTATGACAGGCTACGTTTGTCAGTGTGGTCTCGGAATTAAGAATATAACAACACTTCATCTCCTCCCGTGGATGTCGTAAATGGTGACTATAGGACTTCAACCAGAGGAGTGGACAGCAGCGTCCAATCTGTGGATCAGCAGCCATTCTGCGCTCACCAACCCGTCTGCCAAGCGAGATTAGTACCGGCAAACTACCCCTTAAATAAACGGCACACGGCATATAATCGGTCGTCAAACGAGGAGATCTTGGAGGTTTAGCAATGGACGTTTTAAGGCTGATATTATATGCTCCTTTTAATCCCTAATGTGCTTTTATTGAGATTCATGGTGTTCGATAATAGCATTACCATCGAAACATCGAGGTCAAATCTACTGAGGCACAGCATACAGTAAAGTGATCATTCATTTTTCATTTTCTTTCATTCATATGAATTTTAGTACTTAAGCCTTTGGTAATTTGGACGTCACTGTCAAACTTATACTAACCGTACACTTACTCTGTATGAAATATGTATGTGACATTATATAAAAAAGGTCGAGTGTGAGTTCACACGTGGTATAAGTGAAACTTTGTATTTTGGTTTATATGTAACAGAATGAGATGAATACACTACGAAGGTGGTAAGCAGAGAGAGAGAGAGCGATTGATCGACAACGACAATAGGGAATAGGGAAACTATATACAAACGTGTTTTATCTCATGCTCTCACAGCCTAAAATTAAATATTTAAATACATTTATAGTTGTCTCTCTTTCATAAAATCCAAATCACACCGTCCCAAAAGAAGTTTCTCTTCAATAAATGAAATATGAAGTCGATTTATGGTTATCTGTATTCTTGAAACAATAGAGTTTGAGTCACTTGTGGCTGCAAGACTACAGCAATAACACCCCTAGTCATTCGATCATTCACTCATTTCCCACTGTCCGTCTCGCCTAACCCGAACGAATCCAAAACGCGCGTTAATGTGCGCGTACATATATCGCCCCAATAATATACACATCGGGCCGAAAACACAACGCTATCGTCCAATACCCAATTAATAAAAAAAGCCCTAAACTCACTCCTCTTTTTGTAATGTTTTGTTAAACAACTAAATTTGGGGTTAAAGGAAAAAAAACCAGCATCTTGTTAAGCGAAGTCAACTTATATTTATTTTGACAGCAGTCGTAAATTCAAAGGTTTTTGTTGGCTCAAAGATTAATCACCTATTATGTTGGTAATTTTAATAGGAGAAGGTGTTGGGTACCATTTTGGGGACCCGCAGGTGTTTTATTGGTACGATATGATCTAAGCATGATGATGTCATTGGGATTCCGTGGAGATTAAGATAAAAGACGGTTTTTATGGTAATTAGTGTGTGATCGTTTAATTTTATGCTTTTAGGAGATATTTCACGCTGTGTTCTGTGAAAGTTTAGCAGAACTAATGCTTTATGTGTAAAATACTTTATTGCTTCCTATTTCTGAGGTGTGGTGTCCGGATTAAGAATATAGCACCACTCCATCTCCTCCCGTGGAGGTCGTAAAAGTCGACTAAGGGACTCTTAACCAGAGGGATGGGCAGCAGCGTCCCTTTTGCTGAGCAGTAGCAACTCTGCGCTCACCAACCCGCTTGCCAAGCGTGGTGAGTATCGGCAAATTCCCCCCAAAATGACAACACAACATAAGCACCGGCCCCCAGTTCCCGGCAGCCCCGCCATTCCTGGTCATGGTAGCGGCCACGGAAACGGCGGGGCAGGGGGTGCTAAGAATCTCCGGATGGGATCCGGCTACCACCCAAACCGAAAACTGGCCCTGGTGACATATAACACACGCACACTGAGGGCAGACGAAAAGATTGTTGAGCTGGAAGAAGAAATAGATAAGTTGCACTGGGATATCATGGGTCTATCAGAAGTCCGAAGAGAGGGGGAGGACACGATAACCCTGAAATCCGGCAACTTATTCTACTACCGGGAAGGCGAACATCTGTCTCAAGGTGGTGTCGGGTTTCTCGTCCGCAGGTCCCTCATTAACAGTATAGTGGCCATCGAAAGTGTGTCGAGCAGGGTAGCGTACCTTATACTCAGAATATCCAAGAGATATTCGTTGAAGGTCATACAGGTCTACGCACCGACCTCGACACACCCAGATGATGAAGTAGAGAGTATGTATGAGGACGTAAGTAGGGCCATACATACCTCGAAGACACATTTCACTGTTGTGATGGGGGACTTCAACGCAAAACTGGGCACTCGATGCGATGGTGAGTTGAGAGTGGGGCAATTTGGATATGGGCAACGGAACCCCAGGGGACAGAGGCTGGCCGACTTTTTGGAAAAGGAGGGACTCTTTATGATGAACTCCTTTTTCCAAAAGCCGCCTCACAGGAAGTGGACCTGGATGAGTCCCGATGGTTCCACGAGGAATGAGATTGACTTCATCATGACCAATAAAAGACAAATATTCAATGATGTCTCTGTGATCCACAGGGTGAAAACCGGTAGTGATCACCGAATGGTAAGAGGCACATTGAATATTAATCTCAAAGTTGAGAGGTCTCGTCTGATGAGGTCTACGCTCCGGCCCTCTAGTGCTCATATCCAAAACCCCGAGAGCTTTCAACTCGAACTCCAAAACCGCTTCGAGTGCCTGGAACATTGCGTATCTGTGGACGATTTAAATGGTAGGTTTGTAGAAACTGTCCAAACGGTTGGGTCTAAGTTCTTTAAAGCCCACCGTAAAGGTAGACCAAAAAAGTTCTCCGATCACACTCTCGACCTTATGGCAGAAAGACGCGCCATGACGCTGCAGTCTTCCGATGATGCTGAAGCATACCGACTGCTCAATAGACGGATATGGAAGTCGTTGCGGCACGATATCCGCACCTTTAACACTAACGGTGTTAAAGAGGCGATTGAGCGGAATCAAGGCTCCAAAGTGTTCGCAAGAGACAAGTCTATTGGGCAAAGTCGTATTATGAAGCTGAAGACCGAGGACGGCAGTGTAGCGTCGACTAAGCCAGAGGTTTTGAGAGAGATTGAGAACTTCTACCGGCAGTTATACACCTCGGTTACTATACCTACCATTGGCTCTGACAAAGACCCGCGAGCCAAACTAACCCGACACTATACCGAGGATATCCCGGACATCAGCCTGTACGAGATTAGGATGGCCTTGAAACAGCTTAAAAATAACAAGGCGCCGGGTGGAGACGGAATTACGACAGAGCTTCTGAAAGCGGGTGGAACACCGGTACTTAAAGTCCTTCAGAAGCTATTCAATTCCGTCTTACTCGAGGGCACAACGCCGGAAGCGTGGAACAGAGGTGAGGTGGTGCTCTTCTTCAAAAAGGGTGATAACACCCTATTGAAGAATTATAGACCCATCTCACTTCTGAGCCATGTTTATAAGCTGTTTTCAAGGGTCATCACGAATCGTCTCGAGCGCAGGTTTGATGACTTCCAGCCTCCCGAACAAGCCGGTTTCCGAAAAGGTTTCAGTACCATAGACCACATCCATACGCTGCGGCAGGTTATACAGAAGACCGAGGAGTATAATCTGCCACTATGCTTGGCGTTTGTGGACTATGAGAAAGCCTTCGATTCGATCGAAACCTGGGCAGTGCTGCAATCTCTGCAGCGGTGCCAGATTGACTATCGGTACATTGAAGTGTTGAAGTGCTTATACAAAAACGCCACCATGTCGGTCCGAGTACATGAACAGAGCACGGGGGCAATTCCATTGCAGAGAGGTGTGAGACAGGGGGACGTCATTTCCCCGAAACTGTTCACCGCTGCAATGGAGGATGCCTTCAAGCTACTGGAGTGGAAAGGATTCGGCATTAACATCAATGGCGAGTATATCACTCACCTTCGATTTGCCGATGACATCGTAGTCATGGCAGAATCGCTGCAAGAGCTCAGCACAATGCTCGATGATCTCAACAGAGTTTCCCAACAGGTGGGCCTTAAAATGAACATGGGCAAGACAAAAGTCATGTCAAATGTCCATGTCGTGCCCACCCCAATATCCGTTGGGAGCTCTGTTCTCGAAGTTGTTGACGAGTATGTCTACCTAGGACAAACTGTCCAGTTAGGTAGGTCCAACTTCGAGAAAGAGGTCAATCGTCGAATCCGACTCGGCTGGGCAGCGTTCGGGAAACTTCGCAACGTCTTTTCGTCAACAATACCGCAATGCCTCAAGACGCAAGTCTTTAACCAGTGTGTGTTACCAGTGATGACATATGGAACAGAGACGTGGTCACTCACAATGGGCCTCATAAGAAAGCTCAAGGTCACTCAGCGAGCTATGGAGAGAGCTATGCTTGGTATTTCTCTACGAGATCGAATCAGAAATGAGGAGATCCGTAGAAGAACTAAAGTTTTCGACATAGCTGAAAGGATTAGTAAACTGAAGTGGCAATGGGCAGGGCACATTGCTCGTAGAACTGATGGCCGTTGGGGCACAAAGGTTCTCGAATGGAGACCGCGCACCGGAAAACGCAGCGTGGGACGACCTCCAACGAGGTGGACAGACGATCTGGTGAAGGTCGCTGGGAGTCGTTGGATGAGAGCGGCATGTGACCGCTCGTTGTGGAAATCTAAGGGGGAGGCCTTTGTTCAGCAGTGGACGTCCTGTGGCTGATATGATTTCTGAGGACTAAACAAAGGTATCTCATAACTTACTAGAGGTTATTTTGATTTATTTTTATCCAGGTATCATGAGATGTTAGAGGTGATGTACTTATTTATATAATGGGGCAATGGCAACCCACTAACAGGCATGAATATGGATACGAAATCTAGGCGTATGGATACAAAAGGTCCCTTAAAGATAGTACCTTGCCTTCCGGCATTTCTTCTCAGAGGTTGTCATGTAGTGAAATGCCTTTCTTCGTTTCAATATGAAGTGACAAAGTGTCTATAATGACCTAGTTAGACCTGAATAAACAATTCTATTCTATTATATTAAAATTAGAAACCATAGCATATGTGCATTAATATATAGACATCCATACACATAAAATTGATGTACAAATAGGTAATTTAAAAAACTGTTTGCAGCTAATAATGTAAAATATAATATTACAACTAAATAAAAACAGATTATTATATTAAGTAAACGTAGATATAGGTAGTATGCTCTAATGTGATTTTATGAGGACCTGGAATGCCTCTTCGGTGCCGAAGATGACTGCTCCAGTGGTTTTATCCAGTAGGAGTACCTATACCCCTTCGCCCTTCCCCAGGGTAGAGGAAGTTTACGAGGAATTTCAGCAGGCCAACCAAAATTTTTTTTATTAACTGTCTAAGAATTAGAAATGTTGTAGTACGAGTATCACTAAATTCCTATAGGCCATCGGGCAATAAAACACTGAACGTTTACCATCTAACATTCCATGCTAGAACAAGAGAAAAAGCGCGTGCCCTTGTTTACACTGACATCTGTTAATTGGTTTAGTTTATTTTATATTACAGACTAAAATTCATATATAATATGATTTCAATGTGGTAAAGTCAACACACAGTAAACTTAAATAGTTCAGCGCTAAATTAAATATTTAATATTACAGAAACTAGACCAGTTAACATATATGAGGAACGTATTTTCTGGGCGACTGCACTATATAGCATTTGCCTAAAATAGTTTTTAGATTAAAATCGTACAGAAACCGTAAGTGTTAACGTGAACATTTGCTTTCTTAATGAAGAAAACTCTTTGTAATAAGTTCGAAGATGTTCAACAATTATGGACTATGTTCGGAATGCTTTAAAAAGGCACCATTTATGTTAAAGGGTAAAATTAAATTCTTTTGATTTAGGTATGTTTCAAACAAAGATTGTGTATGAATTCATATTTAGTAGTCTTAAGAAGTTTAGTTTGCAATAGGTTAATGATATGATAGGGCTGGCATAATCATTAAACGGTTGGAAGCCTAATAAATAAAGAGAAAAATAACTATACCATACAAAACAACACAAAATATTACTTAAGAGCATCCGGGCTGAAGCGAGACAAAACCAAGATTATTATTTTTTATTAGCTAAATATTGATATTGAATGATAAAAACATCAATATTTCAATGGCGATATGTCGATTATTTGAATATCAATATTTTAAACGTAACGGCTTTTCACCGAAGTCATAAATTTAATTACATGCACCGAACATTTACGAAATGTTAAAATATTTAAAAAAAACGTTTGCTTGCTCTAATTCGTTTCAGTAAAAAAAAACTCCTAATTTACAGGTACATTTCATAAATATTAAGTTATACTTAATTCATTTCTATTTGACACATAGAAATCGATATTATCGAAAATATATTTTTTATTTGACAACAATGGTATATCGATATTGATGTCGATGTTTCTTAGATATCTCGTGCTCTCTATGCTCATCTCTACGACAAGCAAACTCATCACGTGGACGGAACCCTTATACAAATTGTTCCAAATCCTTTAAACTAGCCACAACACTTCACAAACTATTAAGGATTCTAACACACTGGGCGTAGTGCGGCAACATGATAACGCACGGTTAGACGTTATTTTCAATGGTTGCTGGAATTCAAATCTCTTTATTTTTTATGAATGATTTTTGATTGCCACTCAAATGACACAAATTAATGGCAGTCCTTTGCGATGAGCAATATATTCCACCTTTTTATTGCATGGCCTTTGGATTGTATTGAGTATGCATAAATGATCTTATTATACCGATAAGACCGCCCATTGTACAATTACTTTTATAGGCAATTATTTATTTTCCTAACAGTTATTATTCTACTAGTGTACAATAAAGAAGATTGTATTATTTTAGTAAATACATGTGTGCATGTATTCTCCTCCAGTCTTGCGTATTTTTTCTTAAACTGAAGACAGTTATCAAATATGACTACGACACTAAGCCAGAGGTATGGACATCAGTATCACTTCTGTGGAACAGCGGCCCTTCTGCGCTCAAAAACCCGTAAGTACTGGCAAATTCCCCGTAAAATCGTGGAAATCTATAGGGAAGGCCCAAGGGCGGATTCAGTGGGGCCGGGGCCATGCCCCTCCGCCAAACTGTTGGTCGTAGCTAACCCTAGACGTTTTTTTTTTTTGGTGTCCAGTGGAAATTCTACATGGAACATCCTTCGCCCCGGGGAAGGGCGAAGGGGCATGCCGGACTCCTACCGGCTAAAACCACTGGAGCGGTCATCTTCGGCACCGAAGGGGGGCTCCAGGTCCTCGTAAGATCACACTGGAGAGCTAACCCTAGACCTAATATCAACAATGATCTCTGAAATTCTTGACATGAGACACCAAGCCCCCAAGATTAAATACATGAATCGAAATTCCCCAGATTGAAATCCAGGATCCGCCCTTGGGGAGGCCTTTGTTCAGCAGTGGACGTCTTTCGGCTATGATGACGGTCAAATACGTGTTTTTCCCAATATCTCAATATTATCGTAGTATCGAAGATTGCTTGTTACAGTAGACGGCGCGGTTGGTGCAGTGGCTGATACAGTCGGTTGCTGCGGTTCCCACACACACGGAACAAATATTTGTATGATCTGCAGGTAGTTGTTCCGGGTCTGTGTGTATTGTATGTGGAGTTTATGCCTGTAAACGCACCCACAACACAGGAGCAATCCTAGTGTGGGGCAAAGTAAAAAAAAAAAAAAACTATTTTCGTCATTAGTTTCTCTAACGGCCAAAACGAATAGACAATCTAATCCAAAATCTCCAGGTTGAAGATTTTGAAATTCATCCGTAGTTGTGTTACGATCACATTTAACACGAAAAACATACATACCCGTAATCGATTTTGGATTAGATCGATTATTAATTTCGGCCGTAAGTGGTCTACCAAACGCGCGGATATCGCGTGTCGCGCCTTGCCGCGCGTTGTCTCAGTGTTTCGTGTTCTTGTAGTGAAGAGCGCTTGCTAGAGAGCGAACTATTTGTTCCGGCACGTATAAAGTCGATTAATGTGAACAGATACCACAGTACGTCGGCAACGGCGATTTATTAGACTTGACTTTTAGGTACAAGTTATAAGATTTAGCGGTATTAATATGGCTTTAGCTTCTGCTTAGGTATGATCGAGTTTTGAAAATCTTAATCTTGTATATCAGCCATAGGACATCCACTGCCGCTCTAGTGTGATCATACGAGGACCTGGAGCCTCCCTTAGGTGCCGAAGATGACCGCCCCAGTGGTTTTAGCCGGTAGGAGTCCGGCATACCCCTTCGTCCTTCCCCGGGGCGAAGGAAGTTCATGAAGAATTTCCACTGGGCACCAATAAAAAAAAAAGGACATCCACTGCTAAACTATGGCCTCCCCATAGGTTTTCACAATTGTGTTGTCATCTTGGGGGGAACTACTCCGATCTGACTGTGACGAACACGCACCACCTTCATAAGCGCACCGGTAAATCTCTCGTCGGTCATCTTTCCCGGTGGTCACAATCAGGATAGGGCTGCCCAGGCGAAGCAATTCTTAACACGCTGGACATCAATTTCAGGGTGCGACGTACTATAAGATATTGTTTGATAGGATTGTTTCATCAGGTGGGTGTAAAAGGCGACTAAGGGATCAACCGGAGGATGAGCAGCAGCGTCCTTCGAGTACATTAACAACTCAACTGCGATCGCCGACCACACACAACACACCTAGACCGGTCGTTGTGGCGATCTTTGGTGGAGGTTTGTGTCCAGCAGTGGACAGAAACGATGATAGGATTTTATATTAACCTCTGAGAAAACCAAACAGATGGAAGAATCACTGTTTGACTTCATATAATTAGGCCCAATCAGAATACCACGTTCCATGTGGTCCTCGGCAAAGAATAGACCATAAAAGGAAATGGAAACAGACCCCACCGCTTGTAACTTGGACCAAACTCAGCATGTGACCATATAAGCGGCTCAGCAGTTTGTTAAACCATCTCGAGTGAGAACTAGTATTATTGAACCGCTAATTAATTGTGTTTTATATTACGCCCGTTTAGTGGCCACTGATTTATGTATTTGATGTTACGATGAAACATCGTAGGATCAGTTAAGGGTGTATTTGTTGTTTCTTAAAGTAAACCACTTTGGGCTACGCTATGAGAGTAAACTTTTAAGGTCAAATTTGAGTGAAATGTTTTATGTGAAACGAAAAGAACGGTATACACTGTGCATAAAGACGAAAACCACACACACACACATTCGTGTATGACCTTATTTTTTTATTTATAACAATTTCATAGTGTTTGAATAATACTATTTAGATGGAAAGCCTTCATATATAGTAACATCATCATTTCGGCCAAATAAAGTCCACTGCTGGACACAGGCCTCCCCCAAAGATCGCCACAACGACCGATATGGGTGTGCTGTGTGCTCAATGAGGGGGTTTTGCCATAACGCTACGCTTGGCAGGCGGGTTGGCGATCGCAGTTGAGTTGTTAATGTACCCGAAGGACGCTGCTGCCCATCCTCCGGCTAATCCCATAGTCGCCTTTTACGACACCCAAGGGATGAGATGGGTTGGTGCTATTCGTAGCCGCACCACACAGTTAGTCAGTAAAAAGTAACAAAATGAAATATAAAAATAGAATTATTATAATTCAATGTAAACCCCATGATTGCGCACTTCGCTGCAGACAACATCTTGATATAACAATAAACTTGCTGTTCTAGTAAAATGTGTATATTATGGGTTCGATTCACCCAATAATGGCGATTTATCAATTTTTTTTATTAAAATTACGCTTATTAATTACTTAATTACCAAAAGCTCTAGCCAGTGTGTCTACTCTTGAATCCAATTCCGATCGATTGGCATTGGGATTAGGACGTTTGGTAATCTTGAATTCGAAACTAGCGCCAAATTGTTTTAATATTGCGTGTCCATTTGGAGGAACTAAATGAAATTGGAATTGAGTTTTGGGGAGCACAAAACGCTACTCTTCATAGTATTTTGACAGCTGTATATTGCGGCTGGATTGTATTGGGATTGTTTGTTTATTGGGATTTTTCTAATAACGAAAGTGTAACTTTTTAGAAATTGGTTTGCGTTTTAAGTGGTTTTTATTAAGTGATAAGCTTGTAATATGGCGAGTTTAGCAATAATATACGATATTTTACGTAAACCTTATAAAAAGTAAATAAAACAAAGGCGAAATAAGCGTCGAATGATGCGCTGTACAGGATAAAGCGTTTTCAATTAATGAAGACGCATTTAGAGCAAATTATAGAGTGAGCAAGGATTTGTTTGATGAAATATATGAAAACACTAAGCCTTTTATACCACCTCGTCAGCGCAAGTGATATATCGCCTAAGTATAAGGTATGTTGTCTTTTATGCATGACTTATAAGAATGTAAATTTTCTTTGGGAAACTACATAATATTTATATAATTTCACTTGCAGACTTTAGTGGCATTATCATTTTATGCGACTGGGAGTTACCAACGACTAGTTGGAGGCACATATGGCACCCTGATGTCACAGCAATCTGTTTCTCGTGATATCGATAGAGACGTTATGGCAGCTCTTATCCATCCAGTGGTATCAAGCAAATGGATTAAGTTTTCTCAAACTCGCCAAGAACGAGATGCTATAAAAAGATGGTACTGCTTAAACACGTCATTCTATCTGTTTTTCTAGTAAATACCTTACAGTACAGTGATAACTACAAATACATACTTTTTTCCAAGTAGGTAAGAAGGTTAATTATAAGCTATGTATAATGTAGTTATGGTAACATTTTTAGGTAGGAGTTTTAAGATTTAATTTTGTTATAGTTTAATTAATTATAAACATTAGCTATATAAATTCAATTCCTTGTTTTATTTTCTCAGAATTGTATAATAAGTAATTTTAGGTATAAATGAGAACAGAAAATTCTTTTATTGTATTCTTTTATTCTTTGTTCAATAGATTTTAATAAACAGCCTTAATACTTAAATGTACTTTTATTTACTATTTACACAAAAACTAAACAATAAAATAATAACAAAACATTTTCTAAACAATGAAAATGTATGAACTAAACTTAAAAAGACATGGATATTGTAGATAGTCCATATTACATAAAGTAACAATCAAACAAGCTGGTTATCAGCTTGGGGTGGTGATGAACACATTTTCATAATTATTTATGTAATTTTATTATTCCATATGGTTCCTCCAGTTTCCTAAATAGCATTAGCTATTAATGTGAATGCACTTGCTAGATTGCCTGTCTATTCAGAAATTTGAGCAAATGCTGCACTGTGCTTGTTTCAACTTCAACCCGTTGCTCTTCAATTCTCAATAACTTCTCCAATATTTGCATCTAGGCCTCGGATTTAAAGGTCAACGCTGGTGGGGTCGTGACATAGTCGTCTGTTGCTGCTGATTGATTGCAGGATTGCTGGTGGAACTGAAATTTGATAAATACAATGTAGTCAAAGTCAAAAGTTTATTTGCATAATTTACTTGAAATAGGTTGTACAAGATCTTATTATAATTAAAATATTATATTACAACGCTCCCTAATATTCAACTGTAGAGTCATCAATATTAAAGTTATTGACTGTTACAAAATGCAAGTTCAATAAAACGACTGACTGAAGTGTTTGCCATACCCAGAAATGTTTGGGTCCTTAAACACTCAACTATTACACACTTATGTTGGATAGTGTCAATGAAGGGTTATTTTTATGCTTAACGTTACTAAAGAAATATAAAAATACATACCTATGGATGTTGCTTGTATTGCATCATCGTGTGAATAGAAACTCAACCAAACCTAGCTGAGTGTAACTGGAGCGATTTATCATTGGACCTGGAAAAGATTTTTTTGGTTGTATTGTACAAATATTTTATAAAACAGTGAACAAGAAAATTACTGTCGGTACAGGCAATTCAATGACGTGTGGTGCCGGCTACGAATATCACCAACTCATCTAATCCCGTGGGTATCATGAAAGGCGACTACGGGATTAACTGGAGGATGGGTAGCAGCATCCTTCGAGTGCATTAACATCTCAACTGTGTTCGCCAACCCGGCTGCCAAGCGTGGCGATTCTGGCAAACTTCCCAATACGCACACAAAACACCCAGACCGGCCGTTGCAGCGATCTTTGGGGGAGGCTTGTGTCCAGCAGTGGACTTTATACAAATATTTTGAATGATTTATTACTTCGAAGTAAAATATTGCTTGTGATGTACATAATTACTTACTGTATAAACACTGTTTTAATCGCAACAATAAAAGCATCCAAAATAGAACTGCAATGTTTCCAACACACTTGTATTCTTGCCGGCACGAATTTACTTCTAATTTTCTAAATCCACCACATAGTTTATTTTGTTATTGGAGAACTTTATTTTTAATAGTGAAGGCAACCGGCAACGATCCTGCCGCATACAGCCAAAGTCACGGAAAATTTAATTACATTATCACTTTCTTACGCAAAATTGAATGTAAAACGCTATAATTAATCAATAAAACAATTATTCATATCAGACTAATTTAATAGCCTTGTTATTTAAAAGATCAAGCATTTTAAAGTCATATTACCGGTTTGTTGTAATGTTTTTAACAACACTAATTCGGCCCGTTACGTTGCTCACTTCATGCGTCTTAATATAATCGGAGAGCAATCCCAATTTCAATCCAATGTTGACAATATTGTTTTCAAGAGTACGAAATCACGTGACTTTGAAATTGATATTGGAATCGTATTGGTATTGGATTAGAATTAAAATTAGTTTGGAGAGTAGACCTGCTGTACTCAACACGCTTGGCAGGCGGGTTATTTAGCGTAGTGCGGCTACTGTTCCACAGAATGGACGCTGCTACCATTCTTCTGGTTTAAAATCCCCTTTAACCCTTTTAAGACGCAATATCGTCAACTTTAGTTCTCTTATTGATCTCCTCATTTGTGATTTGTGATGGTGTAGAGAAATACCAAACGTAGCTACGATTGGTATGAGGCCCATAGTGCATAGGCCTTGAGCTTTCATATGAGGCCCATAGTGAGTTACCATGTCTCCGTGCCATATGCCATCATAGATAATACATTCTGGATAAAGACTGGTCTTGGGCACTGCGGTATTGACGAAGAAAAGACGTTACATTTCCCGCACGTTTTACTTTTTTTCATTTCCATAATCTTTATTTATCAGCAATAATTATACATATTAAATGGCGCGCAAAACTCAGTCTCGCTGTATGTAGATATAAAGCTATAAAACTACACACCTATGCTGTAAGAAAGAAGATACAAAAACTACGAGAGTAAAAGAGATAGCTATCTATAATGACAACACGTGTACTTGATGTCTTTGTCGCACCTGTTATTGAATATATGTGCGGTCTCTTCTCTTTGCTTGGCCTGTGTTTTGTTCGAGAATATTATTCTATGGATGATTTTATACAGTTTGTTATTCACGTGTGGTATGACATCTCTTAATCTTTATTTATTATTGCTTGATAGTTTGTGCATTTTCTATACGCACGACGGCATTGTTATTACTCAATTAATAAAACAATACAGATTGTGACAGTGTTTGCTCGTTGTCATGTTTTGGGCGAACTGGTTGCGAAGTGCTACAATTGGGGGAGTTTTGGTTCTTACTTTTGGCGCGCATGTAACATATCAACTTCTTTTAATATCATTGGCAATGACAAACAAAACAAATGCACTTAATTCTAAGCTACAATGATATCAGGGATAGAAAACACTTTATGAAGCTAACAATGCACCTTTAAAAGCTTGTAAAATTTACACACGTAGACTTATACCAACGTAAACTCAATACATATTTAGATGCAAACAAGGTAGCAAAATGCAAATGATTTAGACAAGTACTAATTAAGTAGTACTAGATAATTTTGCTTATTTCATAATTTGTCGGTAAGTTGACAAAAACTCATTAGCTACTTGCATGGTGGATAGCGCAAATAGCAGAGAGTACCTACTTTATCTACGCGGTGGCACTAGTGTTTGATATCGGCCACCAAACGACCAGTCAATGACCATCGGACGGAGCCCACCTGTCGCCCGCGCTTAGTGCAACCGCTGCTAGCGCGGGGCGGTAGTAGGTCCTACCGGGGGTCAATCCACTGGTCACGCGTCGGCTGGTGGAAACAATACGTAGTGATGCGGTAAGCGCTAAATGCCGTATCTATCGATATATGGTAATTTATCTAGTGTCGAAGAAAATAAACTTGAAACTAAAGGGTTAGTCCTCGTAGTATTCATTTGATTTTTAGCATAACATCTGGCTGTTGTTTCAATTATGTAATCAAATAGTAATGGCAAATTAATTTCTTTATGTAATTTGGTAATATTTGTATTAAATTTAGTGTCATAGGATATTTTAAAAGCTTTATTTTGTACAACTTGTAGTAAGTGATGGTTAGTGAGACATGTACTGTCCCAAACGGGACAAGCGTACGTTATACATGTACGGACAAGTGTGGTATAGATTCTTAGTTTAGTATAATTACTTAAATTGCTTTTACGATTAAGTATAGGGCTTATAGGCTTCGCTGTGTGGTGCCGGCTACGAATAGCACTAACCCGTCTCATCCCGTGGGTGTCGTAAAAGGCGACTATGGGATTAGCCGGAAGATGGGCAGCAGCGTCCTTCGAGTACATTAACAACTCAACTGCGATCACCAACTCGCCTGCCCAGTGAGCACACAACGCTCCTATATCGGTCGTTGTGGTGATCTTTGGGGGAGGCCTGTGTCCAGCAGTGGACTTTATTCGGCCGAAATGATGATAGGGCTTAATGCACCAAGGGCTTAGGCACCCTTTACACGCAAGTCTGCTATATGCTTGGACCAGTTTAAACGGCTGTCCATTTTTATTCTAAGATAACGCACAAAGGTTTTCCAAGGCACGTTATGCCCTTATCTTTAAAGTTCTGGTCTCTCGTAGGGGTTTGTCTAGTATGAGAGAAACTATTACTACCGTCTTATCCTCGTTTAGTTTTCTTAAGTAATCTTGCAGTAATTCAATCGAGAGCTGTAGACGACCAATTATCAAATTGACATCACCCAAAGAAGTATAAGAGGCAGTATCATCAACGAAGCAAGCCAATTTAGCACGAGGTTGAATAGCTATACCATCTAAGTATAGAAGGAATAAATAGGGGCCGAGATGTGAACCTTGTGGTATGCCAGCAGGATTTTGTTGCGGTGAAAAAGGGATGTCCTCAATATGAACCAAAAATCGACGATCAACAAGGTACAATTGGGTGAGTTTTATCAGAGGCAACGGCACTCTCAGGGTAAACATTTTAAACGTTTTTACTGCCTACTTTGATTCATACAGTATGAATCAAAGTTATCAATGCGTACTGACGACGATAGCGGAGGTTACATGGCGGTCGTTCTGTGTAAAAATGCAGAATTTCAGCTACAAAAACAAAATTGCATTGGCAACTCATTCATTTCGTCGTCATTTGTTTAATATATACAGGGTTTTTTATCAATATGTTTTTATTATTGACTCCATGACTAGAAGCTATCGCACCCTAGGTGCACAGTGAGGTATAAAATTGAATTAATTTTTGGTGCTCATCAAGCATCGCGCTAATATATACATATTAGTGCTCAAACCTTAGGTGCACAAACTATGGGTGCTCAAATATTTGGTGCTCAACGAGGGATACATCTTGGGTACAGTTTACAAACATAAATCTCACATGCAGAAACGAAACGCCTTTACCAATTTTTTCCCTGCTTAAATAGCAACGCAGTACAGAAAGCGGATCGCGTAGCCACTGCCCCAACCGAACCGTCAAATATGGTTCAAATCTTCACTCACCAATCTCCCTGCTTACCCCATCTCCCTTAGAAGCGACATAGCCACATTCCTGCACGTCGCACAATCGTCGAACAAATCTCGTCGCGGGCTAAACTGGCGATCATTATGCGGAGTCGACAAAAACGCGTTCGAGGCGACATCGAAACGTGAAACTCATAAATAAATACATATCAGTCCGTTTGGTGTACGCAAAGAGCTTTGGAGCGACGTTGCAAGAGAAGTCCTTTCTTTCTTTTCGTGTGGATAGTGGCCAACCTTTGTGTCGGAGCTGTCCAAGCTGCCCGAAGGCCTCCGACTTGGCTTAACGACTGCCGTCTAATGACAACAACCGGGACCGACGATTTAACGTGCCCTCCGAAGCACGGAGATGCTCAGTTCCAACACCAATATGCGGTCATCCTTCTATAGATTGACTGCCCCGAGAATTGCTTAACCTCACCGATCGTTTATGAGCCAGAAGATCGGAATGACCGACGAGTTCCTGGGTTTGTGGGTCCCAAACTCATCGAAAAAATGTTTTTGTATCTCCTAGTGACGGGAAGACCTTTTGATTCGAACGGTAAGCGGTGGTAATTTTACCTTATTTTTTGCTGGAAAACACACGCCTATTAATCACGCAATATTTAAAAAATCTCAAAAATTCGTCAGCATGGCAGGGTGAGCAGAATAGACCCCCGCTCCCCGCTCCCCGCTTCCACTTACTCCAAACGCGAAGATAAAAGCCAAACACCGCGCGTTCCCCATGCATGAGGCACCATGAAAAACCTGTGAAACGCGCGTAATGGCAACTGAACATTTGTTCCATTATACCAAGGAATACTTTAGAGCATTTCTTATAAATCCACCGATTTATTTCGACCGACCGACAACGGTTTTTTCTTCGGCTAAGGTGATTCTCAAATTGTCCGGTTTAATGTTTAATTTATGATGTCATTTGTTAAATCAATAGTCGTAGTTGAGGTTTTTGTGTAGAAGTTCGTAGGGAGGTGTGTAAGATGTAGTTGGGTTTAAGTTCTTCAAGTTTTTGTTTTCAGTTATTCCAAAAGAAGGTAGAATTGAGATGTGTTGGTAGGTACATCTATTAAATGTGGCTTTCCATGTACAGCTTAATGTACATGTTCAGTGTAATCTATAACACAGGACAGATGCAGGTTGTATGCTGTATATATGCTTCAGTTTTACATTTAGACTTACTTTCAGATGACAATTTACAGCCATCTTTACCTTAGGCTAATTTTCAGAATGGCCGTTAACCGCTTCCCTACATGCTTCTTTTTTGCTGTAAATTATCTATAAGTATCCTGCGTGATGGCCGTTGGATCAGAAAGTTTCTTGAGTGGAGACCGCGTACTAGAACACGCAGCGTGGCACAGCCTCTAACATGGACAGCCGACCTGATGAAGGTAGCTGGGAGTCGATGGACGCGGGCACCATGTAACCAGTTGTTGTGGAAATCTAAGGGGGAGGCCTTTATTCAGCAGTGGACGTCCTGTGGCTGATATGAAGGATAACAAAGCTGTGAAATAAAACTCCACTCGTTTTGTACCTATGCTTTAAACGTTGAATTGATTTTGGTCTTTATGTCTTAAGGAGAAAATTATGGCCCAAGCATAGAATAATAGTATAACCATTTCATATGACATCATTCACTGAGTGGCCCATAGGTGTTTTGTCATTTCCTCCTGAACATACATAATCAGCCCATTACTGACCCACTGCTGGGCACGGGCCTTTTCTCTCGATGTGAAAGATTCCGCCTTAGTCCACCACGCTGGCCTAGTGCGAGTTGCCCACCTACACACACCATTGAGAACATTTTGAAGCCCTCTCAGGTGTACAGGTTCCTTTAGCGTTAACGCAAGTGATACTCAAATTCTGATCCGCACTTGAAACTGAAAAGTCAGAGGTGCCGTCTGGTTCCAACTCGGACTCTCCTTCCTGTATGGAAGGTACAGAAGAGAAAACCGCCTTCCCTTGGGTGACGTAAAAGGTGACGAAGAGTTGATATCAAGAGTATGAGAAGCAAACACTAATCTGGCCGCCAAGCGCTGGTTACAGTAATATCTTCATAGTAGTGATTATCAAAAATTTTAAAACTTTAAAAGCAATTTTGATAAATTATCAATAATGGGTGTATCAAAGCCATAATATACACATTTTAGTAAAATAGCGAGTTTATTTTTATATCAAGATGTTGTCTGCAGTGAAAATGCGCATTCATGGGGTACAAGATGATAACTGGGTATAAAGGACAAAATCAACCAGTATCGGGGCCTGATGAAGTTATAGCAACGTATTGGAGAGTATTCATCAAGAGAACCCTAACAAGAGAAATCAACTTGATAGAATCAGATACACGAAGAACAAGAAAATGGAAAATGTTCGCTTGGCACAGTTTATGAAAGGACTATGAAATTGGACTTCTGGAGTGGAAGGCCTGGTGACCTGAAATACAGGCTTCAACCTAGTTTAGGCACCAGTCTCCCACAATAAATTTGTACAATAAAATTATACCAATATATATATACCAATAAATACAATATATATTGAGAGGCCAATGAGTCCACATATTGGTATTTGGACTGAGCGTCTCCGTGCTTCGGAGAACAGGTAAAGTCCTCGGTTCTGGTTGTTGTCATTAGACGGCAGTCGTTAAGCTAAGTCGGAGGCCTTTTGGGCAGCTTGAACGGCTCTGACACAAGGTTGGTTCCTAACCACACTAAAGACGGTACAAATTAAACGCTATCTTAACTCTAAGCACCTATCAACTTTACGTTTAGTATTAATATCTATCTCTCAACAACAGAGACACAGTATACTTAAGATCGACCCGTTACTTATGACTGGGTTTAGTAACTTACAAATAACTTATGACAGGACTAAGTAACTTATTTACTATTAATTAACTACTCGCCTCTGCTTCACAAGCGTTGGTAAAGATCTTTTTTTTTTAAAACGTTGGCCCACACTGGTGTTTCTCCTGTGTCGTGGATGCGTTTACAGACATAAATTCCACACACAATACACCCAGACCCGAAACAACTACCTGCAGATCATACAAATATTTGTTCCGTGCGACAATCGAACACACGACCCGGAGCGCAGCAGCCGACTGTATCAACCACTGCACCAATCGTGCCGTCTTTAATCACGACATTTTCCGACGTAAAATATAGCCAAAGAACCACCACTGGAAATTCTATTCTCATCCATTTAGAGTTTTTGGGAAAGAGTAAACAAGGCGGAGAGTAACTCTCAAAATATTTAATTATTTGATAATAGAGATATTGTTATTACCAATTAATCGAATAAGTTCATCATCATCATATCGGCCATACAACGTCCACGGCTGAACAAAGGCCTCCCCCATAGATTTCCACAACTGTGTGATCATATTGGGGGGAATTTACCATTGCCAGTACTCACCACGCTTGGCAGGCGGGATGTGAGCGCGGAAGAGATGCAGCTTTCTTTCTTCTCTCTTCTTCGGTTCTCTGAACCAGACAGATGGACAGCTGCAATGCTCCCTTAGTCGCTTTTTACGACATCCACGGGACGAAGAGTGGTGCTAAATTCTTAATCCGGACAAGTTTGGATACATTCTGTTCTATCATTCTACATTATATCATCATTTCGGCCGAATGAAGGCCCATGCTGGATACAGGCCTCCCGCAAAGATCACCACAACGACCGATATGGGTGTGTTGTGGGCTCATTGGGGGATTTTGCCATAATCGCCACGCTTGGCAGGTGGGCTGACGAGCTACTGTTCCACAGAAGGAATGCTGCTGCCTATCCCTCTGGTTTAGGGTCCCTTAGTCGCGTTTTGCCGTGTGGTGCCGGCTCAGAATGCCACCACCCCATTTCATCCCGTGGGTGTCGTAAAAGTCGACTAAGGGATTAACCGGAGGATGGGCAGCAGCGTCCTTCGAGTACATTAACAACTTAAATGCGATCGCCAACCCGTCTGCCAGGCGTGGCGATTATGGCAAGACCCCCCAATGAGCACACAACACACCATATCGGTCGTTGTGGTGATCTTTGGGGGAGGCCTGTGTCCAGCGGTGGATTTCATTCGGCCGAAATGAAGTCGCCTTTTACGACATTCACGGGAGGAGATGGAGTGGTGCTATATTCTTAATCCGGACACCACGAACTGTCTCCTCGCAGAGAGTTTAGGTTGTAGCTGACATACCTATATGTAAGTACATAGGTACCTCCACCGTTGTCATTGTGTATACATCACGAAAGTCACACATCACAGCATACAATTCACACCGTCCATTTTTTCTTTGATCCCGACGAACATTCCTGACGACGCGCGAATCTCTTCATTAGCTGGTGGTTTTTGCCCCAAATGCCCCAGACGGATGGGCAGCAGTTGTATTATGTTGTCAAGTTGATGTAACGGTTCCAACAATTGTTTTTTTGCCTGAATTTAATTAAATTGTTGATGCTCGAGGCGAAAGTCTAAATGATTGTCTGGGTAACAAAGTTTATTTCAGCGGGAGGCCTCGGGATTTGTATTAAATGTTCTGAACAGTTAAATGGTAAAGGCCGAAGACCGATAAATACTTTCGTTTTGAATTGGATTAGAGCACAGAATTGTATATTTAGTTGTTTATAAATCTATTAAAATTTTCATTTTCCTTAAAAAAGCGTTTGCCCGCACTAGTATTTATCCTGTGTGGTGGATGCGTTTACAGACATAAATTCCACACACAATACACCCAGACCCGGAACAACTACTTGCAGATCATACAAATATTTGTTCCGTGCGGGAATCGAACCCACGACCCGGAGCGCAGCAGCCGACTGTATCAGCCACTGCACCAACCGTGCCGACTAAAAAACTACGATCATATATATCTAATAATCTTATCTACACGCAAATGTAA
The DNA here is from genome assembly GCA_947459985.1 of Diloba caeruleocephala. Taxonomy (NCBI): domain Eukaryota; kingdom Metazoa; phylum Arthropoda; class Insecta; order Lepidoptera; family Noctuidae; genus Diloba; species Diloba caeruleocephala. Next base: position 2,876,377 of record OX381626.1, on the reverse strand, counting down.
ACACCAACTCTTTAACCTATAAGTATATCATTAAATAATACACTAACTTAGCAAAGTAACATTCAACACAATACATACAACAATATTCTACATTATCATCATATCAGCCAAGGTTCGTCCTCTAATGAACAAAGAGCTCCCCGCTAGATTTCCAGAAAAATGTCTTTATTTTGGGGGGAATTTCCCAGTACTCACCACGCTTGGCAGCGCGGAAGGGATACCACTGCCCATCTCTCTGGTTCAGAGTCCCTTAGTTGCTTTTTACGACATCCATGGGACGAAGAGTGGTGCTAAATTCTTAATCCGGACAAGTGTGGATACATTCTGTTCTCTTCTGATCATTCTACATTATAACATAAGATAAATAAAAGAACCCTTGCGTATTCACTCAACTAGCCGGTTAATTATACGAATTTTCGTCTATAAAAGAAAGTACTATCCGTGTAGTGTCCGGGTTAAGAATATAAGCACCAATCCATCTGCTTCCATGGATGTCGCAAAAGGCGACTAAGGGATTCTAAACCACAGGGATCGGTAACAGCGTCCCTTTTGCGGAACAGCAGCTAAACTGCGCTCTCCAACACACCTGCCAAGTGTGGTGACTGGAAAATTCCTCTAAAATGACGACACAATTGTGTAAATCTATGGGGGAGGCCAGTGGACATCTTTTGGTTGATATGAGGAGTCAAAAGGGAAGGTTGGCAAAACTAAAGCTATCGGAAGTGGTCATCATCATTTCGGCCGAATGAAGTCCACTGCTGGACACAGGCCTCCCCCAAAGATCACCACAACGACCGATCCGGGTGTGTTGTGGGCTCATTGGCAGACGGGTAGGCGATCGCAGTTGAGTTGTTAATATACTCGGAGGACGCTGCTGCCCGTCCTCCGGCTAATCCCTTAGTCGACTTTTACGACACCCACGGGAGGGGATGGGGTGGAGGTATTCTGAGCCGGCACCACTTCTTCTTAGCGGTGATTAAGACAAACTCTAAATTCATATTGTTCTTCGTACCATTAAGAATCTTCACAAGATATCATACCCATGTTATGTGTAGCATTGATTGCCTGCCATACAGGAGGGTGAATCCGATCCGACACCTCTGACTTTTCGGATTCATGCTTGGATTAGAATTTGATTATCAATTGCGTTATCGCTGAAGGAAATCATCGTGAGCTGCACACCGGAGAGGGCTCCAAAAATGTTCTCAGTGGTGTGTATAGTCCGCCAACGCTCTAGGCCAGCGTGGTGGACTCAGACCTAACCTTTCTCATCCTGAAATAAAGCCCATGCCCAGCGGTGGGACAGTAATGGCTGATTATGTTATTCCACCATATTATGATAATGCCTAAAGTCACCACATTCACATAATACGAAACCTATAAAATTACCATTGAAAAACCATAAAAACATACCATAAGACACTATCCAATCATACGCAACCAATTTATTACCTAATCGAAATCTTGGCGATAAATAATGACTCCATAAATTCATGGGGTGTGCACCCTTGTTTCGGGGTATCGCTAAACCCCGTAACCTGCCCCCTGGGAGTTGTTCCGGTAAACCGTTACAAGTTATGGGGTGGAGCCGGCAAATTGTGATGTCAGGGGGTAAAATAATATGGTAGAATGATGGGTTTCGCTTAGAATTTTGGAAATTATAATGGCAACACCATTATTTAATGTTTATGTGAATGATGTTCCGACAAAGTTTCCAAAAGAGATTATATCTAGCTTCTTTACACCTCGCCGTAAACTTGTGATTTTTTCTTCATCGTAAGGTTTATATCTTGGTTTTATTGTTGTTTTTGGGTCCTCAAAGTTCTTTATCCTGATCTGTGAACCCTTGCCTTACTATGATGCCAACATTAATGTATCTATGAAATATAAAAATTACTCATCCTATGAAATTTAGGAAAAGGTACTGGGGATATTAAAACAGACGAGTTTTCAACAACAGAGAACCGAAGAGGAAAGATGATCAGACATTAGATGTAAAACGATAGTATTTTAAAGAAATGGTTGGAGGGAAAAGAGGCAGAGGAAGAATCAAGCGCACTTAACTTGTTGAATAAAAGAAAAGTCAAATAAGCGCGGAGAATACAAAAGAGGCAATTACTCAACTGACAAAAGCTTTAATAAAAATTGTACGGAATAAAATAACTTTTTCAAATCCGTAATGACGCCTGTCACCTTATTCATCCTGCGACCACGAACCTTGCAAAGTGTTCAAAACGTCCGGAAAAACATAAATCTACAATCTACGCGATTTAATCCGATTAAAAGTCTTTTATTATAATGAGTAACACTCGCAAAAACCAAAGACATTACTATGCTCTACACTTAAATAAATACATACATGTAGGTAACATAATTCAGGGCCTCCTATAGCAATATTTTTTTAAATGAACAAATTAAATTTCAATATCAACAAAGAGTGGTCGGAGTAAGAATATAGCACCACTCCATTTCCTCCCATGGATGTCGTAAAAACTGACTGAGGGATTCTAAACAGAGGGATGGGCAGCAGCATCCCTTCTGTGGACAGTAGCCATACTACGCTCACCAACCAGCCTGCCAAGCGTGGTGAGTACTGGCAAATTTCCCCCAAAATGACGACACAATTGTGAAAATCTATGGGGGAGGCCTTTGTTCAGCAGTGGACGTCCTGAGGCGGATATGATGAACAAAGAGAACAAAAGAAAATACAAAAACAATTTCTCACCGTAATCACAAACACATTCGACCCGAGAATCGAACCGCAAAGCCCAATTTCGGTGCACAAACAAAATCGCGAATCAAATCTTTAAAATTGTATTATGTATACGCGATTTTTTCACTTTGGCCGTGTCGTGGTTTATTTGCGTTTACACCGGTTGAGACGCGGAGTGGCCGTCAGTCAACCCGCCACCGACGCGTCGAAGTCGATTGTTTTCAAATAGGCTATGTCCCTACTTTGTATGGACAAGCATAATCGCGAAGGTTAGGGACCATGTTCATAGGGAGCTTACTATATTTATGAACTATTTCTTCTTGGGGATAATGTCTTGTGACGTTTGAGAGATTGAGTATGTGGTGTCCGGATTAAGAATATAGCACCACTCCATCTCCTCCCGTTGGATCTCGTAAAGGTGACTAATGGACTCTTAATCAGAGGGATGGGTAGCAGTGTCCCTTCTGTAGCACAGTAGCCATACTGCGTTCACCAACCCATCTGCCAAGCGTGGCAATTATGGCAAAACTCCCCAATGAGCACACAACACACCCAGACCAGTCGTTGTGACGATCTTTGGGGGAGGCTTGTGTCCAGCAGTGGACTTTATTCGGCCGAAATGATGACGATGACGATGACACGTAACTTACACATACAGCGACTTCAGAGGCCTTCTCATGCGCAAGATCACTGGCAGAGACAACTCGCCTGGTGCTGCTTAGTCCTTACTTTTTATGTTTACAAATATATAGTAGTAGTTTATTCGTCCATACGGACAGGCGAAGGTATTAATACCATACTGCCAATATAAATATATAATTGTGGCACTACTGCTTACGTCACGAAGGTTGTCACTGAAAACCAGCGCTGTTGTCGATGGATCTTTTCAACGTCACAGCATTATGCTGAGTGACAACCTTTTTCTACACGGGCGCGACGCATTGATTTTTGGATTTTTAAGGGTTAGCATTCTAAAACCTACATAAAACTGATAATGTAGTTTATATTTTATGTTAGGCCTGGATTCCGAGTCTTTTGGCCATTACCATTACCCTTATTATAATTTTGTGTTGCCATTTTATTGCATTTTGTATGTTAGTTTTTGAGTTTCTTATAACTATTGTGCCTAATTTTAATTGTGCGTCGTTACTGGTGCATAAATAAATAGTATTCTTTCTTTTACTTTGAAGTTTCACAAAAATGGATCTTGATGACACGGCGGCATGCTCTCATGCTTCGGACCCCTGTCGATGGCTTCTCTTATCGCTTTCATTCCTGGTCAGGGTTTAATGATATAATAATAATAATTCAGCCTGTGTTGTCAGGACATAGGCATCACTTTCCTTTTTCCACTCAACCGGATCACGAGCCAATATGGACCAATGCCGCCTATAAGCGTCAAGGTCACCCCTCCATCTTCACCTGGGTCTGCCACGATGCCGTTGGACGGGTTTAATGAATTTGATATTATTTTGTGCGATACACAGAATTATTTTTGCTGTCACTGTTACTCTAATTCTATTTTAAAATGTAGTTACTTCTTCCAGCCCTGGTCCCAAGTTACTTGGGGTAGACGCAATATGTTAGTCACAATATTGCAAAGGTTGCCGCCTGCCTGACTCCAACCCCCTTGATTGGTGGTTTACGCGTCACCTGCGGGTAAAACGAAGTGCTTAAGACGGCACGGTTGGTGCAGTGGCTGATACAGTCGGCTACTGCGTACCGGGTTGCGGGTTCGATTCGCGCACGGAACTAATATTTGTATGATATGCAGGTTCCGGGTCTGGGTGTATAGTGTGTGAAATTAATGTCTGTAAACGCACCCACGACACAGGAGAAATACAATCGTGGGTCGGTCGACATTTAAAAAAAAATACGCCCCGTATTTTAACCCCCTTAGTCGCCTTCTATGATACCCACGGTATAAGATGGGCTAGCCCTATTTGTGACTAGCTACACGGATATTCTACAAATGTACAAGTTCTCTTATGAGGTTGTAAAACGAACTTTTAACCAAATAGTGTTGCGATACGTATCGGACGTCGAGAGCAGCGTTTGCGAGTCAAATGTGCGGATAGCCGTGTGCGCAGGAGTTTCATAAACATACGAGCTTTTGTCGTGTACTGTTATTTCTCACCCGATTATTTTTTAAATGATGCCTTCACTCTTATTCCTCCTGTATCATGGGTACAGTCTACAGACATAAATATCACACACACAAGGTGGACAGACAACCTGGTGAAGGTCGCTAGGAGTCGTTGGATGCGGACGGCATATAACCACTCGTTGTGGAAATCTATAGGGGGGCCTTTGTTCAGTAATGTAAATAAACGTCCTTGGGCCGATATGATGATGATGATGACACAGAGACAGCCTGATCTATCAGTCATAGAAAATTTGTCCGTGCGGGGATCGAACTAGTGGCATGTAGAGTAGATAGCCAATTTATCCACTTCGTCAAACATGCCGTCGTTGAGGGAACCTGTTTCTGGTATCTGGCCCATACAAATGTATACGTTTGATCTGTGTCCGGATTAACCGCACCACTCCATCTCCTGCCGTGGAAGTCGTAAAAGGCGACTAAGGAACTCCAAACTAGAGGGATGGGCAGCGGCTTCCTTTCTTTGGAACAGCAGCTATACTGCATTCCCCAACCCGCCTACCAAGTGTGGTGAGTAGTGGCAAATTATCCTCGAATTGACCACAATTTGTGAAAATCTATAGGGGGGGCATTTGTTCAGCAGTGGACGTCTTTTGGCTGATATGATGACGCCTGGTTACATTGCTGCTACCCATTGAACTTGATAACACTGCATTAATTTAACCTGAAGTTTCTTTGGTTCTGAAATGAAAGACTCTATCTGTGTTTCTGGATCGTGTAGCCTATACTATGTATGTATTTTGAATTAATAGTAATGAGTAACAAGGAATACCGAAGTGTTTATTTTATTTTCTACAGTGTCTCTGAATATATTATTAAAGTATCTAATGATATTTATTACTTGCATTAACCTACATGCAGCTATTGTATGATATATAAATAATCTTAATTCGCATACCAGAAATGGTCAATATGTGGCAGCTTAAAATAATTAAATACCAGTATTATTGATTTTTGTTTTTCCTGACGTTTCGAACCACGAACCCTGCAAAGTGTTCGAAACGTCAGGAAATACAAAAATCAATAATACACGCGATTTAATCCGTTTAAAATTGTTTTATTATAATGTGTAATAATCGCGAAAACCTAAGACAATACTATGTTATATTGTAAATTTGTGATGTACAAGCTTGTTATCACACTCAGCTCTTAGGGTAGCTATTTCACTTTTCATACTAATATTCACACTCTACGTGTTAAGAAAACTATTTGTAATAGTTTTTTTTTCTTTCTATAAGGCAAGCTCATGCAATATTTTAATACCTTCACATGTACTCTTGATATATTTACATTTATTTTTAATGTGTCTTGTCTATCTTTGGTAAGACTTCGAAATCACTTCTAATCCGTGAAGATATGTAAAACCATTAACGTAACCCATAATCATGGTCTTGTAGCTAATCACTAACAAACACCATTAATAACGTATTGACACTAAACCGCGTGGGAAGATAACGATCGCACACCATTCAGTTTCTCGAATCAATATAAAATTAATAGTGTCCACATATTTAATGCTTACGATAAAAATCCGGTTATCATGCTAATGTCTATGAGAAATACATTTAGCAGGCAATTACATAATTAAGTTTGTAAAATACATTGAGATTTTTGAGCGCTTAGGGATCTGTAGTGGGTTTCTAAAAACGCTATTATATAAATATTGATATTTGATTACCTTTTTTGACAAAAAATAGTCCTTAGGCATACTGACGGCACGGTTGGTGCAGTGGCTGACACAGTCGGCTGCCCCTGCTGCCCCGGAACGGAACAAATGTTTGTTTGATCTGGTGGTAGTTGTTCCGGGTCTGGGTGTATTGTGTGAAATTTCTGTCTGTAAACGCATCCACAACACAGAAGAAATCCTAGTGTGGGGAAACGTTTTTAAAAACAAAAAAACTTAGACAACGGTATATGTTGTTTACGAGATCATCTGAAAAATAATTGATATGGCTTGCAAAATAAACAATACAAAGTACCAGTCTATTTTTATCAATGAATGGTATCGTAGTGCAATTTCACATGCACAACACTCAAATGGAACATACAAATATTAGGTCCGTACGGAAGTAAACCTACAACTCGTGTTGCAGAAATTCGCCCTCGCCATTACACCAACCATGCCTTCTGTAGCTTGACTATGAGAATTATAGGACTGAAAATTATTTGAGCAGATCTATTCTGCGACGAGACGTTGACCAAGGAAACTTGTGATGACATGATCTTCGGAGTTTAATAATCCACTGGTTTCTAAGGATTTAACCGGGAAAGCTGCTGTTGCCTGACGGAGATGTTGCAAGCAAACAAACGCGAAGCTGATCCTACTTTTTAGTAGCTTAGGACCACTCAATATATATCAACTCGCGCCTTGCCATTTTAATTCAATCAGAATCGCGTATTTAATGAGATGATAATCACTTATAATCATTCATAATAACGTCAAACGTGGTCATTGATTTCCAATAACATAATCTTTTAGTATTTATGCGTATAGATTTGACATTTTAAATTACATTGAATATATCATGGAAGTGCTTAGATTGCGTTGCGACTTCGCTCGTGGTAATAGTTATAATATTAGCCATAATAAAACTAGTATGTATATTTCATCATTATAACGGTTATAAATACGCTAAAGACGAAACGGAAACTACACTACTTTTGACGTGACAACGTCTTATAAATTGGTTTGCCGGGTGACACTTCAAGAAACTGCGTTACGCTCCGCTCACGTTATGCGCTCACAATGAGAGCGAGTGAGAGGCACGCGTCCCTTCCACTCGGGCATGGTTAGCCCGCCTAAGAGCGAGAGAGACAGACATAAAAAGTGAAAGGCACGCGTCCCTTCCACACGAGCACAGTTAACCCGCCTAAGAGCGAGAGAGACAGAGCGAGAGAGAGAGAGTGACCACTCAAAGTCGTTGTCACGTAAAACTTTCGCCCGTATACCGACTTTACAGGCAACCAATTTTTTACTACAGTACTTATTTTTTGGGCTTAAAAAATGAAATATGGTTATATTTGAATTGTTAGGTAGTATCTAAATGCGTGTGGGCTGTGAATTAAGAGTAATCTTTGATAGTCCAGTGTTGGATTATTTCTTTGTGTCTATTTGTAATGTAAACGTCAGCAATGTAATGTAATGTAATCGGCAGTAATTAGTAATGTTTATTTATCCAAGATCTCGCAATCTACGAGAGATCGGAAACGTATTGTTAATAACAGTTGACAGCCCTAATCCGAGCACTGACGGTCAGTTCATTCAGCCAAATTCAGGGTATACAGCCAACATTTCACCGTGAATAACAATTCCTCAATTCAAATTTAGACGTGACGACAACACACTGCCTGTGAGTAAGCGAACTCACTTCCATTTTCGTTTATTCAGCTCGAAAACATCGACTGAAAAATTATAGTCATTTGGAATTATTGTGAATGGGATCAACTTTTGGTCCTTCCATTCGAATCAGTTCAGTTCAGTTCATTTATTCCGTAACAATATTTTACAATTGTGTCTGAATATAAAATTTAACATTTAAATATACATTAAAAATAGGAAATACATGCCATACTATTAATACATAATATTTTATCAATAATAATTAAAATCAACCATACAATTAAATTAAATTACTTTAATTAATGACCGGATGGAGTGGCAGAATGGACTGACTGTGAGTGAGCATCGAGAGTAAAGCAATATTTGCTCTTAGCATAATAAAACCTACACAGAGAGTATCTCACGGACGGCTGTAGCTGTCGCGAACGCGCACCCTAAACCGTATTCATGTGTGCGTAAGCTGCGTTTGCTTACTTTAGCTGACACACATAGTTAATTCTACTATTTCTTTTTAAGTATAGGTCCCTCTTCAATATTCCAACGTTGTCTTATACCTTTCTCAAGTAAATGTACAAATAATTTGAAACTTTAAAACATTAACCTTTGAGTTTATTTCGCCATTTTATGTCAGAGGCAGTCAGTAGGAAATGCCGGCTTCATCTAAATTTATTGACGAGTGAAAGTGTGCTTTTGAAAGTTAGTTGTAAAGTCGGAGTTAAAAATAAATTTTATTTCATATCAGTGTAAATGTGATCTAACATCGGCGTTTGACAAAAGTATAAAGTAACAAGCTATAGACACGTGTAAAATCAACTACTGCGCAAATGTGGCTCTGATGGACCAAAATCACGGATATCGAAATACACGGCCGTAACAGAATATTGAAATCAGCCATTGTCACAAAGCTTAAACTAGGAAGCGGTGAAGGGTCGGCTTATAATTAAATTAAAAATAAATAAAAAAGGCGTAGGTGGTTGTCTCGACAGCGCGCAATCGTGAAGTGGTGAGACAGCTTAGGTTGCAATTTGACCAAGCACGTCGTCGAGCCCATACTGCCACTCGAGTCTGGTTCGAGAAGAGCGAGCGCTTCACCTACCACCCGATGCAGGTATTTATCGGTCATAGCTGTTTCCGTGCGTACTTGCGCAGGATAGGACGTGAGGTCACGGCACAGTGCCACCACTGTGGAAGCGACAAAGATACCGCACAACACACGCTCGAGGAGTGCCCTGCATGGACTGCCGACGCGCGAATTCGGGTAGATAGTGTACTACCCACCAAAATGAAAAAAGTGTGTGTGTCAGCTCCGACGCACGACTGGAGTTTGCTGCGTAAGTACAATATTGTCTCAGTAATTAATAGACAGTGAGGGTTAAAAAATTTAAAGCACGGATGTTTGACGAAAACACTGGTAATTGCATCCACGTGTTCGTCAGATTTTCTTCCACCGTCACTTAAAGTGATTAGATTTTTCCATATTTTATATATTTTTATTTAATCACTCCATTGCGTATTAATAATAATGATATTATATATCAATATTTACATGTATTAAATAAAATAATATAAAACTTAGACATCAAACAACATTTGACACATACATGGCGCAGAAGGTGCGCAAGGTAGGTGCGCAGAAAAATGTCACGCATTTTAGTTAACGCTCGACAAAAATTTCACTCATCATCATTTTTTATACGCCCCGGTATAAAAAATTATGATGAGTCTTATATGTAAATCAATTCTTAAGGGGTAAACTCCAATAAAAAATATGTATAATCTATGGTTTTCATGCAGAACAATTAGATACATAAGAATTTAAAAAAAATGAGCACACAGACATCAATGTTATTAAAATTTGCATAGATAATCTAGGGAAGCCATAAAAGTCGCCAGTTTCGTATTTGTCATAATTTTATTTCGAGTTAATTTGACTTGTTGAACGATAAATTACTGTGACCTTGGAATTTTAAATAAAATGCTAATCCGGGCTTAAACGACGCGAACAAACTCCGCAACGGTAAAACACCTTGGTTTATTTTTTATAACCCTTCAATATATTTTTCAGACATCAATTACACAAGCGGTGTCAATTGCCGGCAGCCGTGTAGACACAGTAGATTTTTAATTGTGTCTCGTTTTACGACACGCAATGAGATAAATATTAGCTCCACGCGGAAATAGAATCCGCGCATCTACGCGCAGACAAAACTGAAGAAAGCCGGCCCATTGCTCTCTTATGTTATTGTCCATTGCTGAACATGGGGTCACGGGGCGTCATCATATCAGCAATTTTAACATCCACTGCTAAACAAAGGCCTCCCTCATAGATTTCCACAATTGTGTCGTCATTTTGGGGGGCATTTGCCAATACTCACCACGCTCGGCAGGCGGGTTGGTGAGCGCAGTATGGCAACTGTTTCACAGAAGGGACGCTGCTGCCTATCCCTCTAGTTAAGAGTCCCTTAGTCCCCTCTTTAGACATCCAACGGGAGGAAATGGAGTGGTGCTATATTCTTAATTCGCAAACCACACGAACGGGGCGGGTACGATTTCTTAAAACCAGTAGCTTAAATACCTCACCAGACCGCGCGAATATTCTGACAAATAAGCATTTGATTAAAAATATTGCTGTATTGCACAACCCATGGGTGTCATAAAAAGCAACTAAGAGTTGATACAAGAGGATGTGCAGCAGCATTCTCCCGTGTACTAATATATCATCATATACTATTATAAATGTGAATGTAAGTTTGTTTGTTGCGCTTTCACGCGAAAACTACTTAACCGATAATCATGAAACTTTGTACACATATGCACAAAATACGAAAGATAAAACCAATGCGAGCGAAGTCGCGGGTAAAAGCTAGTACATAATAAAATTATTGTACTGATGTCACAAATATGATCCGATATGATACATAAAAAAATGAGTTGTTATAGTGGATGCAGTAGGTATAATATTAATTTCAATTTAGGCTAAATACAATGTAATTATGTCAATCCATGCCATCAATTAGAAAGTGCCAGAGAGCCGCAGTGTGCAGGGGGAATCGTACGCCAGACATCATGTAGAATCTTCCCATAATATATTACATATATTATCCCTGTGAAAGACTCATAATAAACATAATTATTATATCAATAAGTCTGTACATAAGAATTATACTATAAGAAACATACCTTTCATATAGTAAATGAAAGCATTTACTATATGAAAGGTATAATTCTTATAGTATGTAGATTACCCCAGTAAATGAGTAACAAAAATCGCTAGTGTATTTGCCACAGAGATAGGAAAATAGGACTGGGTCGATTTGGGCCATCCGGAAAAAATGGCCGTTTTATAACATCAGTTGAGATTCGATCGCGTAAGTGAAACTTTGTTAAATTGTCGTGTTGTTCGGGGATAACATGCAAAAAGCGAAGCAAGGAAGGAATCATATACAATATGCAAGTGAAGGAATTTTCTTGTATTTGTCTATAAAAAAAAAAAAAAGTTTTCTTTGTTATGTTACATTTGGATTGATGGAGCAGCGCGACATTATTATTTTTGTACAAAATATAATGCTTCTTATCTACCACTTTTAACTAGCAATCGGTGAATAACAAATGCAGTGAATAGAACAGCGAATGGTACTCCCAATAAACTTACGCGTTGCGTGGTACGGCTGTCGTTTGCGGTCAGTACGCTCGGTATGATTGGCTACCTACAAAGTGGCGGGTGTATTTTAGTATGAGAAGCCAATTATAATGTTTTGTTTATTCAGTTTATTGGATGAGACCTTGTAACTGTGTGCATTAGTGTGCTTTAATGAAGAATGGTAGTGGTAAAATGGATTTCTAGGTTCACATCGATTTTGATCTACATTGCATATCTCCTTTTTTCCAATATCTTTGGTATTTTCTAAACAAATTACGCACATACAAACATGCGGTGACAACACAGAGCTTTCCTTATGTTTGAAGTCGGTTAAAAATATAAGCGGCAACGTTCACTTTATATTCCAGTGTGTTTGCAAAATGTCAGTTGTGCCCATGTTCGGTGTTGGCTGCAGATTTAACGACCGAAGAATTTGTTGGTGCCCTTCTGATTGAAAGGGTATTACTATTTGATTTGAGCTTTTTTAATGTTGTGACTTTCTGTACGCATTTATAGTACGCAGGTTGCACCTGCCTCCTTTGAAGGACATGACAGAAATATTTAGTGTGATCGTTCAGTAAAGATATAGTTTTTATAGGAATAAGTATTGCTAAAACTACAAGTTATTATAGTTAAGTAATGTCTTAAATTTTCGCGATTGTTACTTATTATAATAAAAAAGCCCTATTAAACGCATTACATCGAGTGTATTATTTTGTTTTTCCTGACGTTTCGAACACTTTGCAACGCTGTCATCTAATCAGTTTCATCATTTCGGCCGAATGAAGTCCACTGCTGGACACAGGCCTCTCGCAAAGATCACCACAATGACCGATATGGGTGTGTTGTAGGCTCATTGGGGGGTTTTGCCTTAATCGCCACGCTTGGCAGACGGGTTGGCGATCGCAGTTGAGTTGTTAATGTACTCGAAGGACGCTGCTGCCCATCCTCCGGCTAATCCCTTAATTGACTTTTACGACACCCACGGGAGGAGATGGGGTGGTGATATTCTGAGCCGACACCACAAGGCGGGTTCTAATCAGTTTAAAAGTGTTTTATTATTAATTTATCTGAATAAATGGTACATATTGACTGTTCGTGGAAGTGACTATGGAGAAGCTTACCACTGCCACCACAAGAAGATAGAGCTACGTTAAAGGTGGTTACCCCTTTGCAATCACTCCCTCCGAGAGGTGCCTAAAAGCACAGCGCAAAGAGCAGCTCTAGAATAATTGTAGTCGAGATCCTGAAGCCCGGTGACCTTCGGTAAACACTCCGGTGGTTTTAGCTGGTAGGAGTTCCAATGCCCCTCCGCCCTTCCCCGGAGTGGAGGACGTACATGACGGGTTTCCACCGGGTGACAGTAAAAGAAGTAGGCAAGCTTCCTATTCTGGATGAACTTGTAAATAAAATACTAGGGCATCATTTCTTCATTCTCCTCTTATATCGGCTATCAGCTAAAAAGATGCAGCTGACCTGAATACCAAACGTAATTATTGGGAGGTCCGTGATCAGCAGTGGACATTTACGGGCTAATGATGAAATAAGACACACACACACACACAGTGTGCGCCTTGAAGAACTCGCTAAGCAGTCGATTCATTTCGGCCGAATGAAGTCCACTGCTGGACAAAGGCCTCCCCAAAGAGCACCACAACGACCGATATGGCTGTGTTGTGGGCTCAATGGGGGGTTTTGCCATAATCGCCACGCTTGGCAGACGGGTTGGCGATTCAGGAGGTATGTATAACCATGGCAGTCGCTACTGACCGCCAGGAGCCCAAAAATTGTGTAACCACCTCTTACCTAGGTTATCTCATTAACCGTTACAAAGCCAGACACAATTAAAAATCTATTGTGCCTGGCCGGCTGCCGGAAATTGACAAGCAAGAGGTAGTATACAATTTTTTTTAACGTATTTATCCTGTGTCGTGGGTGCATTTACAGACACAAATTCCACACACAGTACACCCAGACCCGGAACAACTATCTGCAGATCATACAAATATTTGTTCCGTACGGGAATCGAACCCGCGACCCGGAGCGCAGAAGCCAACTGTATCAACCACTGCACCAACCGTGTCGTCGATAATATTAGTGCACATTTCAGATGGCAGTTACCCCGTGTACACACATAGCTCGCTAGCGTCCATTGCTGGACACGAGCCTCTCAATGACCATGTGATCAATGGTCATATGGCCATAATCACCACGTTTACCAGGCCGATATGAGGGTGAGCGGGCTTGGTGATCGTATCGTATCGGCTATTTATACGTCTACGACTGAACAAAGGCCTCCCCCATAGATTTTTACAACTGTCCCATCATTTTGGGGGGTATTTGCCAATACTCACCACGCTTGGCAGGCGGGTTGGTGAGCGCAGTATGGCTACTGTTTCACAGAAGGGACGCTGCTGCCCATCTCTCTGGTTTAGATTCCCTTAGTCGCCTTTTACGACATCCACGGGAGGAGATGGAGTGGTGATATTCTGAGCCACCACCACACGGAAAATATGTTGTAGTATGTTTAGTATATTAACACACTGGAAGATGCTGTAGTCCATCTGCTTGATATTAACTCTTAGAACCTGGAATCAGAATGAAGGAGCTTATCGTGGTGTAAAAAACGATCACCCATCTCAGGCATGACCGCAGCCACACCTCACAGCCCAGTTGATCTACGCCGTTGCCAAGTTACCATGAACCCCTCTTAATTGCTTAAGACATAAAACATACCTATAAACGCCATGCCCTCACAGATTACCATAACTATCCCAAAGGGACAGCTCCACGGGGGTTGAAATCATAGAACGTATTAAGTTACATTATCCCGCCCACCCTATTACAATAATTCTATGAGGCTATTAATATTATCATTTGTGTCATGTATAGTTGCGTGGTGCCGGGTAAGAATAGCACCACCCCATCTCGTCCCGTGGGTATCGTAAAAGGCGACTATGGGATTAGCCGGGGGATGGGCAGCAGCGTCCTTCGAGTATATTTATAACACAACGGCGATCGCCAACCCGCCTGCCAAGTGTGGCGATTATGGCAAAACTCCCGCAACCTTTCGGAGCTTTCTGTACAGCAGTGGACGTTTCGGCTGGAATTTTGAGATTATATTAAATTATTATACTCGGTTTAAAGCAGTTTTCACTTACAAAGAAACATAATTGACGGCACGGTTGGTGCAGTGGCTGATACAGTCGGCTGCTGCGGTCCGGGTCGTGGGTTCGATTCCCTCACGGAACAAATATTTGTATGATCTGCAGATAGTTGTTCCGGGTCTGGGTGCATTATATGTGGAATTCATGTCTATAAACGCAACCACGACACAAGAGAAATCCAAGTGTGGGGCAACGTTTTTCTAGAAAAACAAAAAAAACTAAAACCGAACTGTTTATTGTAGCACTTACCTATATTAATATGTCTATGTTCAGTATTATTACTTTCATTCGTGTTGCTAGTGGCCAGAGTTGTTTTAGAACACCCGAAGGCTTTCGACGTGACTTGACTTGACTTTCTTTCTTTCTTACCGACTGCCGTCTAATGACGATAAACTGAGGCCGATAGTGTCGATCATCTCAATTTCGTAAATGTCCTAACTGGTATTCTTCTAAGCTAACAAACAACGTCAAACCTGAACTTATATTGTGATTATATCGAAAACTAGCTGGGACCCGCGGTTTCATCCGCGTTTTATTTAAAAGAAACTTAGAGTACTTCGACATAGACACTTGACATAGAATATATATATTGGATTTCAAGGGTTTTTTATTTTTTGCGCGGAACTCTAATGATTTTTCTAAAATAAAAGTAGCCTAAGTTATTTCTTATAACATCAGCTATCTGCCAGCTAAAGTCCCGTCAAAATCGCTCCAGCCGTTTCGGAGATTACCCGGAACAAACAGACAGACAGACAGACAAAAAGATTAAAAATGGGGTTTTTTTATAGCTACCGTATATACTTTCATATGCATTTAGTAAAAAGCTGTTATTTTGACATTACAAACAGACACTTCAATTTTATTTATTTGTATAGATGGATCGAAAGTTAATCGCCGCCAAATCGGTATTCTGCTAACATTTTGAGCTGACACGGAGTACCCGTGTTGTCAAAATTGTCATTAAATAATCGTCATCAATCCAGTGTATGGATTAAGAATGTAACACCACTCCATCTCCTCCAGTGGATATCGTAAAAGATCGTATCGACTATGGGACTCTGACCAGAGGGATGGGCAGCAGCGTCCCTTCTGTAGAATAGTAGCCATACTGCGCTCACCAACCCGCCTGCCAACCGTGTAGTATTGCCAAATGATGAAACAATTGTGGAAATCTATGGGGGAGGCCTTTGTTCAGCAGTTGATTTATATATGGGTGATATGATGATATGATATGATGAAACATCAAAATTTACATTGAAATGACACTGGATTGAGATCATACTGAAAGCCGACTGAACTGAAGCAGGCGATTGAAGCAGAATATCAATTTTTTGTGAGTTCATAATTTAATCTCAGTTCGGTCAGCTTACAGTTACAGTGTAAATTAATGACGAGAATTGGCCCTCAAGACGAACGATTCTACCTGCCCTCCGAAGCAAAATGTCGTGAGGAAAGATAAGATGAAATAAGAATCTTTATTCACCAAAGATATGGTTTATAGAATTGGTATACATTTTGGATCTGTCATATCTACCCTTATTGGGCATGCGAATGTTGTTATAGTTTATAGGTGATCATTGTACATACCTAAAAAGATTATAATACCAATACAATACTAGAAATTCCAGTTCTATGAGTTCTAAACATATTTTGCATTTTACATTTACAATTAATATTGCAATTATATAAATATCAATTTTACAATTTTAAATTACACTTTCATTACGAGTATAAGTGTTTATTTATATAGTCACATTCAATAAAATACAATTACTATTATAATCTAATTAATTTTTACAATTAAAATAATCATCTACGGTGTAAAAACACCTTTCAACTATCTGGATAAACGTAGAGCTATACTTAGAGAGAACTATACTTTTATAGCTTTTGATAATAAATGGTTATAAACCTAATTGACATTGCGTGACGATTTTATAGTGAAGAGTGCTTTTGCAACATTCTAGTTTTAATTTTGATGGATCGCTTTTAAAATCTCCGCTTTCTTCACTGACCCTTGCGAATACATGTGAATTGTTCCTACCAAACCAGGAAACCAGGATCTAATGACCTGATATCCAATGAGCACGTGCGGTAAATGGTAATCAATTCGTGCACTGCTAATTTTGATCATGAGGCTGTGTTAGGCTGAGATTCAGAAACGAGTCTAAGCGTGAACTTACGTTTCCATCTGTCAAAATAATTGTATTCACAGACGGCCGGAACACTACTTAAGCTTTGCGTAAACAAAGCTAAGCCAAGTAGTGAAAATCGACTACTTTGGGCGAATTTAGCGCCACTAAGCCGGCAAAGGTGTGCTTGCAACGGGAACTATGAATTATGTTATAACATCTTTGTCAGATTTGTGTTAGATATTTTGTTTCGCTCACGCCAATTTTGAAGATGCGCTTAGCCACTACTTGGCTTGGAGCGTTCTTAGCCCGTCTGGCATTCATGTCTCTGAATGTCACCCTTAGACTCGTTTCTGAATCTCACCCTTAGCACACAGGACACTTATGTTTAGACAGATCGATTAGTCTATCTATTTTACGATACCCACTTGACGAGAGAAAGTAGTATATGCAAGAAACCACACAGCCTGTTTATCGTAATCATAATTTTATAACACCTTATGCGGGTAGATACATACCATCACAGATTCGTAGCATAACGACCCCATAGGGATCACCACGGGGGTGAAATGGAACAAATTAAGTTACATCAACACGCCCACCCTATTTCCAGGATATTATGAGGGTATTCATCTATGGTAAAGTTATAAGTTTGATTTGGATATCGTAGGGGAGATTTATGTAGTATTAGACAACATCTGGCTGAGAGGATATTTTATTCCATATAGGCTTACGTGCTTGCCGTGTGGTGCCGGCTCAGAATGCCACTACCCCATTTCATCCCGTGGGTGTCGTAAAGGCGACTATAGGATTAACCGGGGGATGGGCAGCAGCGTCCTTCGAGTATATTAACAGCTCAACTGCGATCGCCAACCCGCCTGCCAAGCGTGGCGATTATGGCAATACCCCCCAATGAGCACACAACACACTCATATCGGTCATTGTGGTGATCTTTGGGGGAGGCCTGTGTCCAGCAGTGGACTTCATTCGGCCGAAATGATGATGATGAGGCTTGCGTTTGATCGCTGTCTCATCTAATGTTAAGTGATGTACTCGACGATGAAGCACGCTTGCCCTGAAGATATTTAACGATTCATGACTTTAAGACTCTTACGATCGAATCTCTCATACTGTGATGGGGTATAGACATATCTGTGGTAGAGATAATAAATATCTAATAATCTGTATATTAAACTTTCTTGGATGTGTTGTCCTTTGCCATACACGTAGATATTAAAAATAAAGGTGACGCCATTTAGCTATCATATATTCAATCCATAACTCCACCAGTTAATATTAAATCCCGCTAAAACCATTCGAGAAACCTGCTTTCGGTACGAAATTCGGCTCAAATAGTTAAGGCGGAAATTAATATCAGCCGTGGTTTCAGCCGTTAGATTGTTCATCAACATTATTTCAGTCAAAGTACGTCCACTGCTGAACAAAGGCGTGGGACAACGGTTCTAAGATAAAAAGCAAGTTCAGTCCTCTCGCCCCACAATCAAGATTACCGAAGAATTGCTTTTGAAAATCTAAATAATCTAAGTATAAATGTATATTATGGTATGTTCTCATGGGCGCGCACGGACTGTTTTCATGCGACCATGCGGAAGCGCTGCGCGTCTCTTGTGCGCAGAGTGCGGGACAGCTCCAATACCATTCTAAGTATGATAGCAAACAGATTGGGCTGTCCTTATGTGCGACACTGCTGTGACAAACAAGTTACATATAGTGTCGCACGTAAGAGACTACTGAAATTAATATGGGTTCATTATAATACATTGTGTGTTGATGCTGTATTTATATATTGTATTTATTTATGTGTGATTATGTATTTATTATTGAATAATTTAAAGATGTTTTCTAATATGGGTTATATGGTACCTGAAATAAATGAATTTGAATAAAACTAGATTAACTTTATTGGCTATCAAAAGTCCAGCACGCTATAATATAAATATACTTTAACTAAACAACAATAAAATAATTAGCAAATGTTCTCTTTCGCTTCATTTATCACTATTATGAAATCGCTAGCAATTACTGAAGGCAAATTGCCCTGAAACCCACTCAAATCAAAACCGACCTTATAGCTGATTAATAGACCACGAAATCCTATAATACGAATGTTTATGCTTAAAATAGTATGTCATGCGAACTGAGCATAGAATTAGAACTGTACTACCATGAAAATAGAAACGAAAATCCAAGGAATATAACTACAGTATCAGATTTTCACAGTACCAAACCTAGAGGAAAGAGGCAGGTCGTCTATTTCATTCTAACACATTGCTAAAGATATTCCTGTCTCTTTTGCACGCGGTATATTGATTTTCCGCAAGCACCTTAGGAGGGTATTTGCATAAAGCAATTTGCTACAATCTAGTGGACATTTTTTGGGGATGCGTATCATAATTTTGAGGGCGTACAATTTTGAAAATCACCCCTGTTATGATTATGACCTGTTGTGGAGATAAATTCTTGAGTGGCATGGAGAAATGAAGGTGAATTTTGACGCCTATTTTCCTTATTACAAGCACGGTATACAAGTTTCCCATTCGTGAAATGCAGCCACCACCAGCCGCGTCATTTCTGAGAACAGCCGAATTCATACTGACGCGAACAGAAACATTTTAACATATCTCTTTTCTTTTCTTTCGTAAAAACGTTACCCCACACTAGGATTTCTCCTGTGTCGTGGGTGCGTTTACAGACATACATTTCACACACAATACACCCAGACCCGGAACAACTACCTGCAGATCATACAAATATTTGTTTCGTGCGGGAATCGATCCCGCGACCCGGAGCGCAGCAGTCGACTGTATTAACCACTGCACCAACCGTGTCGTCATTTATTATGTATATATGAATATAGCATAGAGAGTCAGTTTCTTTGTTTATAATAGGGTATAGTCTCGAAAACTACTGCACCAATTTTGGAAATGAGCTTGATCGCGTTACTACTGTTATAAATCTGAAAGTTTGTATGTTTGAGAAATTTAGGATAGAGGTAGATTATTATTATATTACAATTATTACTACATTTTAATTTACGCCCAGCAAAGCCATCTAATATGAAGCGAAATTATCTCAAACATCTCGTCCCTTCCGGGTGTCTCAATCAACCAATGAGAAAGGTATAGGTTTATGTGGAAATTTAATTTATGAAAATACATTTGTGCCGTGCCGTGTGGTGCCGGCTAAAAATACCACCTCCCCATCTCAGCCCGTGGGTGTCGTAAAAGCGACTAAGATTAGCCGGAGGATGGGCAGCAGCGTCCTTCGAGAACATTTATGACACAATTGCGATCGCCAATCCGTCTGCCAGGCGTAGCAATTATGGAAAATCCCCCCAATAAGCACACGACACAAAAACATACCGGTCGTTGTGGCAATTTTTGGGGGAGGCTTCTGTCCAGCAGTGGACGATTTTCGGCCGAAATAATGATGATGATATACATTTAATAAAGATAAATTTAAAAAACCATGCCGAATTTTCAAATGTTATTTTTTACACAAGATACAGGCTTCAATGTCATCTGTTAAATTGTAAGTGATCTGAAACTTGTGTAGTGAAACATGTTTTATGGGTGCAATTATCATCATCATGAACATCATTTCAGCCGATTTAAGACCATTACTAAACATAGGCCTCCCCCAAATATCGCCAAAACGACATTCATCCCAATCGCTTTTCACACGTTCGACACCCACAGGTCGAGAAGACATTAATAAAATTAACTGTTTATCTGTCAAAACGTACACCATATTTAAGCCTAGACCTACCCTTGAGTTTCTCTCGGATTTCTTCTCAGAGGTCCTCATGTATCGAAATGCCTTCCTTTGTCTTGAATTTGTATTGGAATTTTTATTTCATTGGAACTGTATATATTATTAATGTAAAATAAGTTGACATGACTCATTTAAAATTGCATTTTTATGTTATTTACTTAAATATTTACACCTTGACATTTGACATAATTTTTTATGTTATTTACTTATGTTCAATTACTAACATTATCTTGAACAAATTAATTTAAAATTTCATTTCTTTTAATGTTAGTTTCTTATATTTAATATTATGACATTGACTATTAGTTATTGTTAATATTGTTCTGGTACCATTATATTATAATATTCATACGAAACTGTAAATGTGTGAGAATCATGTAGCCATTGATGTTATCTTTAGTACTAATATTGTTTGTCTTTTGCCTGGCTGTATTGGTCTGTCATGCTCACTAAAATGTCTTGCTGGCGGTGGCGTTGTGTATCGGGTCGTTTGGTTCCCTACAATATGGTTGAGCTAAGCGATGCTGATGCATGCGTCATGCTCGTGAATGGGTGCCGTCTGTTGGGACTGGTCAGCCGTTAACTGCTACGGCAAATAATTTATTATTATAATATTATTGTGGTATGTTCCATCTTTACACATTGTCCTACATCTTTCTCGGTATATATATTACAATAATTTGTATCAATCAACATAGTAATCTCAAATATTTTAAAAGAGTATCCATGGAGTTTCTTGCCGGCTCTTCTCCACGAGATCAACTATTTGGAACCGTGCAACTTAGATTCTGACGTTTCATAAGTGCCAATATTTGGTTTATTTAAAATAAAAAACTTTGACTATGACTTTGTCTGAATATGACGTGAAGAAGTGTCTGTTGGGGCCTAATAACCGCGAGAGGGCCGATCCCGCTCGGAGGTGGAGGACATGGAGCCGGGGTAACAACCGCCACGGTGCCCGTGTCCAGCACGCCTGATCCCCCAGTCATCTTTATATGGGCGCGAACGCGGTTATTGGGAAATCTCCGTGCTCATACCGACTGACCCCCGGGAAGACAGCGGTGTGCATGAGGTCACGTACCGCCGTGTGCGCAGCACAACGCATAGTGAGGCCTCGGGGGAATCCTTTACAATCACCTCGAGAGATGCCTGGGGGGGTGGCCTCTTTACAGTCGCCTTCCGTCCGCTAGAGGGGATGACCACCTTACAGTCCGAGATGTGCCTAAAGACGTGGCACCAATGGGTGGCCCTAGACAAAGACTTTCGAGTTCCAGGAGCCTCCCGTCGGTGCCGACGATGATCACTCCGGTGGTTTTAGCCGGAGGAAGCGTTGGAAGTACATGAGGCATTGCAACCGTATCAATAAAAAAAAATAACTGAATAAAAAAATATATATTAAATTAAAATATGATTTTAGCATTTACTATAACATATCAGTCAAAACAAAGGCCTCCCTATTAGATTTCCACAATTATATCGTCATTTGAGACCTTAATTTACCCCTGAGCTACGTCGGACCCTATAATATCAACCCTTAGTCGGTATTTTACAACACCATATATAAAATACATAATCAGCCCATTACTGTCCCACTGCTGGGCACGAGGCTTTTCTCACGATGAGAAAAGTTAAGCCTTAGTCCACCAGCCCGGCATAGTGCGCGTTGGCGGACTACACACCATTAAGAACAGCAGGTTTCCCCGCGATGTATTCCTTCACCGTAAACGCAAGTGATTATCAAATTTTGACACGCACATAAATCCAAAATGTCAGGGGTGCGGGCCGGGATCGAACTCAGGCACTCTTGAGTGGTAGGCAAGCGTTCAACTAGGTAGCTAGGTTATCAAAGCATAGAGATGGGTGCGGAGGGGTGGTATATTCTTTGCCAGGAACTACAATACGTCATCATCATCATATCAGCCACAGGACGTCCACTGCTGAACAAATGCCTCCCCCTTAGATTTCCACAACGAGCGGTTACATGCCGCCCTCATCCAACGACTCCCAGCGACCTTCACCGGGTCGTCTGTCCACCTCGTTGGAGGTCGTCCCACGCTGCGTTTTCCGGTGCGCGGTCTCCATTCGAGAACCTTTGTGCCCCAGCGGCCATCAGTTCTACGAGCAATGTGCCCTGCCCATTGCCACTTCAGTTTACTAATCCTTTCAGCTATGTCGACAACTTTCGTTCTTCAACGGATCTCCTCATTTCTGATTCGATCTCGTAGAGAAATACCAAGCATAGCTCTATCCATAGCTCGCTGAGTGACCTTGAGCTTTCTTATGAGGCCCATTGTGAGTGACCACGTCTCTGTTCCATATGTCATCACTGGTAACACACACTGGTTAAAGACTTGCGTCTTGAGGCATTGCGGTATTACGTATACAATACGTCATTACACTACAATTTTTATTGTAATACATACTTTATACCAAAATTCGACTCCTCTATTTACCCCATAATCGCATGAAGATATTTAAGCCCTCCCCCTCCTCCCTCAATTACATAACAATCGTCGTATTAAAGTTTAATTGGGTGTAAAGATCGCCCCCTTAAACGAGACCCTCCCAATGTGTACAGAACTTACACACACGTGGAAAGCGAGCTTCTGATTGGCGGATGAAGGGAGGAGAATTGTGCACATGTTGAAGCTATTTGTGCTATGCAGATATATTTGCACAGGATGTCTTGAAAATTTATTTAAGAGTTTTTTTTTATACTATGGTACATGGTACTGTAGGGATCCAGGTATGGGTGACGTATCTCTTGATAAATAATAAGAGTATTGGATAATTATATAGCCTCCATGGTTAAAAGCTTATTAGAATTATGACAATCAAAGTAAACAACTTTCTCATATAGTTTCTGTTGCAAGCACACCTTTGCCGGCTTAGTGGCGCTAGATTCGCCCAAAGTAGTTGATTTTCACTACTTGGCTTAGCTTAGTTTACCCTAAGCTTAAGTCGTGTTCCGATCGCCTGTGAAGCCAATTATGTGCCTAAGTAGTGCATTTTGACAGATGGAAGCGTAAGTTCGCGCTTAAACTCGTTTCTGAATCTCACCCTAATGCCCATAGATAAAAATACATTAAAATCTTATAAACTAATACACAAAAATCAATATAATACAATCAATGTCTCCCGCAACGTGTCTCTCGCTGATTTCGAGTGATACCAGGATGGGATGGCGCGCAGTTATTCCTTGCAAGTCCTCGCCCCGTCCAGTGCTCGTCTCGGAGGATTCGAACGCTCACTCCAGAGTTTGGGACAAGGCGGAGGCCAGTGGAAGACTGGGCGGCGTCGCTTCACCACCGATTGCTAAGTCGGGTGTCCGTTAGCGCCTGCGTTCAGTGGAAGGGGTATTCGGTCGTGGACTTAACATAGGCGGCTCCTTCTGTGGCCCGCGTGGAGTCGTTGCAGGGTGGCGGAGATGGTGGTCATACTTCAGACCGGTGCTATGTTATATTTGACATGGCCCTTACACAACTGGATTG
This sequence comes from Diloba caeruleocephala, assembly GCA_947459985.1. NCBI lineage: Eukaryota > Metazoa > Arthropoda > Insecta > Lepidoptera > Noctuidae > Diloba > Diloba caeruleocephala. The sequence goes on along the minus strand of OX381626.1, from coordinate 2,851,938 downwards.
TGAGTTGATCGTCGCAGCTGCCAACGTCGCGGCCTGACCTGAGGTCGATCAAGGGATCTTGCTAGATCCGGAGGAGGAAGCGTCCTGGTTCCGGAAGACGATGACGTTAATATGCGATGCATCCATGCCCCGGACGGATGCGCCTATAGGCGTGGCACCAATGGGCGGCTCCAGTGTGATCATAAGAGGACCTGGAGCCTCCCTTTGGTGGCGAAAATGACCGCTCTAATGGTTTTAGCCAGTAGGAGTCCGGTACGCCCCTTCACCCTTCTCCGGGGTGGAGGAAGATCATTATGAATTTGCACTGGCGACGACCTTATGAAGTCACGGGCCGTGAGGCCCATTAAGGAATTCTTCCCCGTGGATTTTATACCTCGTTAGGTATTTTTATGTGATAACGTTTGTGTTTGATGGTGGATTCGTTCTGCGGTCACCAATCGTCTTGCCAAACGTACTGATTATTCCATGTCCACCCTTATTTGTAGAGATTCATGTTCAGCAGTGGCCTAGTAGGTACTTATAGTGCGGGCTAGGAACTTTTAAAGGGGGTCAAAATGAATTTTTCGTTGATACGGTGCCATTGACAAGGATAGTTTTTATCTTATTAATCAAGATACTTTCAAATGTATTTCAAATAAAATACTCATCTAAGAGTATACATAAAATAAAAAGACAACCTTATACGTGGAATAGTCCAGCTACTCGTATGTTAACTGAACTATACAGTAATTACAAAGAATAAGGTTATTTTATTTTTTATTGATATGTGTTGCCTTTGGTTACTACAGCTGCATAGATACCGTTGAACGTTTTATTCGTAAATTTAATAATGAGCATCTTGACATCTTACATAATATTGATAACTGTGTTACTTAGATATATTGCTCACTTTGGATGCTTACAACAATATGAGAGTTCTGACTGCGTAAATACAAATGAATTTATGTCCATCTGATAATTTTGACTACCTTGGACGCTTATATCTATTTGACGCTGACTGTACCTCTTTCGATGTGCTTTCTTTAACCCGAAGGTTGACTGTTAGAGAATGCCTCATGGCATTAAATCTGTCTAGTGTATTGTCAATGTACATATAAATAGTAGAAGATATAGATTAAATAAATAGTTGGAAAATCCAAAAGTGCACGCCTCATGATCTTTAATTTATTAAATAATAATTAAACTACATCGAATTATACCGTGAAAAGTAATAGGCTTCTATTCCTCAAAATACTGAAGCCTATAAAAAAAATACAACTCGATAAGTGAAGTATTTCGCTCGTTATCGTGACCACAAGATACGGGATCCGCACATACAGACACACGGACGTCCAAGACAGAACTTTTTAAACAATTTTAATTCGTTTAAATAATAAAAAGAGATTTAAAAATATCATGAGTGTTAAAAATAGTGCTTTTTCTCAACATTTGTCTATTTATATTCACTTATAAAAGCAATAAAGAATACAAAAAGTGACATTTTAAGTTGGAGAATCACTCGGTGTGCGTAAACTGACAGTAATACCCACCTCAACGCTTCGCTTATGAGGCGTGCAATAAATCATTATTTAACAAATTAGGTTAGGATAACTTTATACTACATTATTAGTAAATTGGTGTCTGACAAACTGATCTAATCTAATCTATTGTCGGCTATATGTCGAACTCAGCTGTCGCCGAAAGCAGCTCGACCCTGTGGATCATTTTTGCTGACAATAGTCCTCTATTCTGGTGCTGGCAAATCGAAGAGTTCTTGTCGGTACCCTGTAACCAGCATGGAATTGCTCGTAATCGTCTGGTACATGATACGCGATTCCGGAGTGATTCGCCTAGCAAGAGCGCAGCGCAGCACACTGCACCTACGGCCGGTCCAAGCAGAGAAACTTCACCTGGTCAATGCAGCAGCCAGCCACTCCGCTTCACTGGAGCATACGCAGCATCAGCTCCAACGCACTGGAGATATTCACCGTAAGCAGTTCCGACTCACTGGGACTCCACGGCATTCAGTTCCGACACACTGGTACTCTTCACTGGCACATTGGCAAAATTCAGAAGACGCAAGAACAGCTGACTCTTCAATCATCCGGTCTTCGGCCCCCCCGATGATGTGGCGACACCTACATCGCCAGCATACAACTGCAACTTACAGCTACATCTACTTGAATATTAATTGCAACTCTCCGATGACGTCAAAGAATCCTGAATCACGCTTGTAAAGTATTCGCGCAACGCTGCATATATATGCAGTATATATATCCTCCTGGTTGGAGGATCCTCCCTTTTCTATGGAGGAATACCATACCTTTTTCCCCATAGACTGATAGTCTTATGACAATCGCTGGTAACCAACACTTATTTATCAGACTGTCGCTGAATTTAATCTGCCTTTCCATTATGTTTCCATTTGTAACCATCCTGTACATCTCTCGGTAATGACGCGTTTAACTGTTGTGCACGTCTCACTCACACATCGAGCCGTACCCTAGGGGAGGGGGTAAAATGCGCGCAATACAGCGAATGTGTCAGTCTAGGAGAACAAAGACATTTCGTTTTAGGAGTGGGTGTAATTAGGATTGTAGCTAATTAATGGGAAATAATGTTAATAATATTGAAGTAATTATATTATTATAGGGTTTCATGGATGTTATGGGTACTTCGCAGATCTCTCTCGATAGATGGATGACAGGTTTTACTTTTTTCTATGTAGGGTTTTTGAAGTCGGTTTTTTTTTAAAGTTTTATTTATTTCTTTTTAGTGTAAATAAATTAAAGAACTTTTTCCAATTTGATATCAGTATTTAACACTAAAAATAAGAATGACTCAAATCGGTTCCCCGATCTGAGTGGAATCGAAACTATTAAGACATCATCTAGATAAGCGCAGTCAAATTAAACCTATTTATTGAAGCTGGTTTAAAAACTACTTAATCAAATTTATATGGGACCAATTCGAAAGCATTCTGCACCTATAAAAAAAATAATCACTCAAATCGGTCCACAAATCTAGGAGTAATCGGTGTACATACATAAAAAAAAGCATAGAATTGAGAACCTCCTTCTTTTTAAAGTCGGTAAAAAGATCATCGCCGCTCGTCAAGCTTTCATGGTAGCGGTTGGTCAGGAAGTCTATAATCAGCAACTTGGCCTTGGATTGGGCCTTGGGCTTGGGCCTTGGGCTTGGGCCTTGGGCTTAGTCTTGGGCTGATTTTAAAGTATTTGTGATAATAGGACTGTTTTAAGTCTCGTTATAAGGACTTCATGTTGTAATAGGCCATACTGGTTCCTTCATATATGATGCATTGTGTAGAGTAATTTTTGTGTGGTTAACTAGCTAATAAAGTTAACGATCTGTTCTATGCTTTATTACCTAATTTATGTAATTAGTTATTATTCTTCATCATCATCATATCAGCCGAAGGGCGTCCTTAACTGTTATTTTAATTGAATTACCTGCACCGTATAGGTTTTTATAAACCTTACCTAATAAATACGTTTAAAAGGATATCGCGTATATTATACATTTTTGATTTTCCTAACGTTCCGAACACTGCAGAGTTCGTGGTCGCAGGATGTTATCTGTTTAAAAGTGGTATTTATAATGAGTAATAATCGCCAAATTCTAAGACATTACCATTTTATTTATTAACTAGCTGGGGACACGCCGTTTCAATCGCGTTTCATTTAAAAGAAATTTAGAGTACTTCGACATAGACACTTGACATAGAATATAGATATTGGATTTCAAGGGTTCTTTGCGCGGAACTCTAGTAAGTAGCCTAAGTTATACCTTATGACATTAGCTATCTGCCAGTGAAAGTCCCGTCAAAATCTGTCCAGTCGTTTCGGAGATTACCCGTAACAAACAGACATAAAAAATTGTGTTTTTTGTTATACCATGTACACTTTTATATGCATTTAGTAAAAAGCTGTTTTTTACATTAAATATTTATTGTAAGTTCCGTGTGGTTCCGGGCAAAAAATAGACCACCCCTCTCCATCCATTGGAGTCATTAAAGGTGACTAGCGGTTGATATCTAGAGGATGGACAGCATCTTCCTGTGTATCAATAACAACTTGCTGCTATTACCAATCCGCCTACAAGAGTGGTCATTCTGGCAATATCCATTGAATGGTCGCGAGCATGCTGATGGAGGACAATGCCTTTTTTTAATTGGTTTCCAGTGGAAATTCTACATGAACTTCCTTCGCCCCGGGGAAGGGTGAAGGCGTATGCCGGACTCCTAGCGGCGAAAACCGATGGAGCGGTCATTTTCGGCACCGAAGGGGGGCTCCAGGTCCTCGTAACATCGTACTAGAACCGCCCATTGGTGCCATGCCAAGGCACATCACGGAAGAGATAACTGTAAAGCGTTCACCCCCTCTAGCGGTAGGAAGGCGACTGTAAAAAGGTCGCCCCCCAGGCACTTCTGGGGGAGGATTGTAGAGAATCCCCCCAAGCCTCGCTGTGCGCTGTGCTGCGCACATGGCGGCACGTGACGACGTGCACGCCGCCTTCTTTCCGGGGGTCGCTCGGTGTGAGCACGCAGACTCCCCAATCTGCGGGCCCGCGACCCCCGAGGTAGGACTATGCCTGCTGGCTCGCAGCTTGGACATCTCTGTCCACTAGACATACAGTGACCTCAGAGACGTCCAATTATATAAACTTACCTACACCATCTTCATATCGTCCGGAGAAAACCAAAACCGCAATATAATAAACGCATGCATAACTTTCTTGACTACTTCTTCTGTATAAGTATGAAAAATGTAGTGGCCAGTAATTTTACATGCAAAGCATGTAGAAGACGAGGTGTGCTTATATTAATTATCCTCAATCTCTGCCTCATTTCTTCATTATCTTCCTCGCAATTAACACTACTCTTAGAGAGGATTCAGCTTCCACCTACGCACACATTCGTGGTACTCAATTGCCCCCGTCGCCGCTTATACTAACAGCTCGGTAATGGGGGACAAATAACATCCCCCTTCCTCAACCCCCGTGTCACCCGCCCCCAAGCTCTTCCAGAGATAAGTGCCACCCTTGGGCATAGAGTACAGACGGGGAAAGAAGTCTATGGTGATGTGGAATGGGTGTTGTAAAGAGGTTTTTCGTTGGAGAGGTTTACATTTGATTGGATTGTTTTGAGTGTTTATATAATGGAAGAATAATAAAGTGTCTTAAATTGATGAGGGGTTGCAACTGTGAAAAAAATTGTTGATTGCGGAAGCAATATATTATTGTAACAAAAGGCTGTTATTTTTTGGGGTTATTATTTTCCGGGCAAGTAAAATATAAAACAGTGACTTTTATTAGACACAAAATAAACTGGTTGCGTATTAATATTTCGGCGCCAATCAATTTAGATAAGCATCGAAAATTCGGTAACATAATATTTTAAAAACGGCAGCGAAATCAAGGTGATAAAGCTATTATACAAGTAAATTAAAATAATAGGTTGGCTAATAAAAATTATCATTTGGCATCCAATATTGTAAACGAGATGACTTTATTGAATGGGTTATTATCTATATATTAATACGTGAATATAAATCTTTGTACCCCTTTTTAAGCACACTGCACGTACGGAGGAGTGTGAGATTTGGTATAGTTAAAGTTTATATTGAGAAGGAGTGCAGAAAGTTAAAATTGACGACAAAAACAAAAAATACGATCGTATTTCGACCTTTAGGCGACCACCGTAAAGAGCAAATACTGACACAGTAGGTTATAGTGCCGGAAACATGTCACAAACGATAGATTTTTATCTATATTTTTGTGCATATTTCACATTATTTTCTATCTAAATATTTTAAACGAACTTCAATTTTGAATTGATTGATGGCCCTTTATGTATTAAAATGGTTTCCTGATATGGTATACTTGAAATGGCATTCTCTATAAAAAAATTGTTGCCAAAATAATGGCTTAATACCTGCCTATATTTAAAAGATTCCTGCAACGGTATTAAAATGACTAAATAAAATTGAGATATTATGAGCCTACTGCGTAATAGCAACACCTCACCTCCTCCCGTGGGTGTCGTAAAAGGTGACTATCGGATTAACCGGAGGATGGGCAGCAGCGTCCTTTGAGTACAGTAGCAACTCAACTGCGATCGCCAACCCGCCTGCCAATCGTGGCAGTTGTTGTTGCGATCTTTGGGGGAGGCTTGTATCCAGCAGTATTACATTTAATAACCATCATACAATATTGAGTAGGTATAGCAGAATAAATATAAACATCTAAAATAAATATTTAAAATTAAACTTAATACATACTAATACTAGGTATTCTATAGTAATGTCTTAGATTTTCGCGATTATTACACATTATAATAAAACACTTTTAAACGGATTCTACCGCGTATATTTTTGATTTTTGATTTTCCTGACGTTTCGAATACTTTGCAGCATTCGTGGTCGCAGGATGACTATTTTACATACAATTTTAATCAAAAAATTTGTTTCGATGCGTGCCGTACGATTTTGAATTGTACGGTAGATAAAATAAAATAACTTTTTAAAATCTGTAACGACGCCTGTCACCTTAGTCATCCTGCGACCACGAATGCTGCAAAGTATTCGAAACGTCAGGAAAATCAAAAATCAAAAATATACGCGATAGAATCCGTTTAAAAGTGTTTTATTATACTAGGTATTCTTATAAAATATAATAGCTAATTAATAACTAAGGTACCCCTTGCTGTAATTGAGTATGACACTCATATCATATTCTCCTCTCTCCTACCTTTTTGGCGTGCCCGATAGGGCCCACATGCGATTCCTATACTGTACTGTAACACCTAAGTAACTTCTGGAGTGCAATAAATGTATTGAGTATTGAGACGTTATTCGGCTGCAATGATGACGTAATTTTGGTATCCACTTCAATTTTTAAGTTACCACTGTTGCTTAGCTGCCTGGTTTAATTCATCCCTTATTTTTCCAGCAGGCCAAGTATAGAGTGTTACTTTTGGTAACTTAGCTTGCTGATTGATCGTTAACTCCGTCCGATCGGTTACTCCAAAATCATCATCATCATATCAGCCAAAGGATGTCCACTGCTGAACAAAGGCCTCCACCATAGATTTCAAAACTCAAACTTAAACTCAAATCTTTATTGCATTCATATGTTCAAGAGTTAACAGAAAATTAGATGTGTCATCATAATATTTGCCAGTACTCACCACCCTTGGCAGGCGGGTTGGTGAGCGCAGAAGGCCTGCTGTTCCATAGAAGGGACGCTGCTGCCCATCCCTCTGGTAAGAATCCCTTAATCGTCTTTTACGACATCCACAGCCGGAGATGGAGTGGTGCTATATTCTTAATCCGGACACCACACGGACTCCGGATACCACACGGACTGAGGACGTTCACTGCAGAACAAACGCCTACCCCATTTCTACGATCTATCGTAGTTTTGGTAAGAATTTGTACTCACCACGCATGGCTTGGTTGGTGAGCGCATTATGGTAGCCATGTTCCACAGAAGCTGCTGCCCATCCCTCGGGTATAGTGTAATGGTCTTCTTTTACGACATCCACGGAAATGGACTGGTGCTATATTCTTAATCCGGACAGCACACGAATCAGATATTAATAATTGCAAAGAGAAAGTGGAAATAACCAACTTACTTTTTCAATAAACGCGATCCCTATAACCTATGGAAAAAAGAAATAACAGACAATTGAAGACCTTGAAGACCCTTGAAATCAAGTTCACTATTTCTAGAACGTTATATTTTAGGTATAGCTGGGACCCGCGGTTTAATTCTAAATTAATTGGATTATTTATAAATAATTTAGAGTATAACGGAATACACACTTGACATAGAGGACATTTATTGGATTTCGTAGGTTTAAATTTTTTTGCGCAAGACCCTAAATATTTTTCTAAAATAAAAGTAGCTTAAGTTATTCCTTATATCATCAGCTATCTGTCAGTGAAAGTCCCTTAGAAATCGGTCCAGCCGTTTCGGAAATTAGCGGGAACAAACAGACAGACCGACAAAATAATCATAGTTTTTAGTTGTAGGTACCGTATACAGTTTCATATGCATTTAGTAAAAAGCTGTTATTTTGATATGACAACAGACACTTCAATTTTATTTATTTGTATATATAGACGCAAAAACTATCGTGAGGAAACCTGCACACCTATGAGGGCTCCAAAACGTTGTTAATGGTTGCTGTAGTCCGCCAACACCCACCAGGCCAGCGTGGGGCACTAAGGCCTAATTATTCACATCGTGAGAAGACGCCCGTGCCCAGAAGTGGGACAGTAATGGCCTGATAATGTTATACATGTAATGAAAAAAATAGAAAAATCTATGACTAGAAACAAGGAGGATATAATAGAGGAATATTATCACCGTCTGTACATAAGTGGGAGGTATTTGCTAACGGAGAGATACTTGTCGGAAATGGGATTGTAAGACGATGGATTGTGTGCCCTGTCTTTCTCTAACATATTTCCTGTCTCGTTCTAGCTGCAATATGGATTAAACGCGTTTCGTTATGCTTCCTTTATGCGAAGCATTTAGGATTACTTTGACCATATTATCCTTCAGATCAGGGCGCGAGGGGCAAAGTCGCTCTAGCAGAATCATAATATGAATCACATTAAATATCACCAAATGGTCCAGAAGGCCTGAAAAGACCGTATTAGGTTTTATTTATAAGGCATAATAATGATCTCGATACGATTCACATTAGAAATAACAAAATGGTCACTTAATCATAACTAACTATTAACGTGACCATTTTGTGATTTCTAATGTAATTCATATTATGATTCACCTAAAGCGGCCTTTTTAGGCCGTCTGATCAGTTCAAGCACCATTATATCGTACCTATGTGTTGGGGATGATCAATTTTAAATTAGTTAGGTTAAAAGCTTTTTACAAATGATTTATTTTGATAAGTATAAAGAGACACGTCCAGAACTGCACTTTAAAGGAGATCTTGTTGAAGTTTTATATGTGTCCAGACGAAAAAATAGTAATTATGCTTATGTTGTTATGCTTACACAAGATTATACAATATGTATTATACCCCTTTTTTTTGTTTATTGGTGCCCAGTGGAAATTCTTCATGAACTTCCTTTGCCCCGGGGAAGTGCGAAGGGGTAAGCCGGTCTTACCGGCTAAGACCACTGGAGCGGTCATCTTCAACATCTAAGGGAGGCTCCAGGTCCTCGTATGATCACACTAGAGATGTATCATAACCCTGTCTGAAAATTAAACACATCAAGACAAAGTCAAATCAAAGTCAAATATTTTTTATTTCAAACTAGCTGGGACCCGCGGTTTCACCCGCGTTTAATTTAGAGTACTTCAACATAGACACTTGACATAGAATATATATATTGGATATCAAGGGTTTTATTTTTTTACGCGGAAACCTAATTATTTTTCTAAAATAAAAGTAGCTTAAGTTATTCCTCATAACATCACATATCTGCCAGTGAAGGTCCCGTCCAAATCGGTCCAGCCGTTTCGGAGATTACCTGGAACAAACAGACAGACAGACTGACAAAAAAAATAAAAATTGTTTTTTTGTTATATGTAACGTACATACTTTCGTATGCATTTAGTAAAAAGCTGTTATTTTGACATTACAAACAGACACTTCAATTTTATTTATTTGTATAGATAAACCAATTACTGGCACTTATTAAACGTCAGAATTCAAATTGCTCGGTTCCAATTGGTTGATCCTATGGAGAAGAACCGGCAAGAATACTTTCAGAAAAACTTTGTTCTTCTACATTTGCCGTTAGGAAAATTAGGCTGATGACCGATGTGGCTACAGCTAGGTCTGTCTATTTTGCGTACTTTCACAGTATCATGTCTTGTGGAATATTAATGTGGAGGTCGGCTGCTGATGTTGAGATAGTCTTTATGTTACAGAAAAGAGCAGTTCGAGCTATCTATAATCTGGGCTCACGCGAATCACTCCGGGAACTATTTAAGGAAACAAAGATGCCATCCTAGTATATATTTCAAAAATTAATTTCAAATATTATGCACGTACGCTAAAATATAGTTAAATTTCACAGGAAAAGTGACGTGCATAACATAAATACTCGCAACAAGAACAAGCTGGTTTTACCTGGTTTTAGGATTAGCAAAACCAGCAAGTCGTTTGAGGGAACTAGTGTTAGGTTGTACAAAAAAAATCCCTTCTGACATAACCTTTTTTTTTTTGGTGCATCTACCTTTTGTCTCTTCTCTGCATCACCCAAAGGTCGTCTGGCAGAAAATGCCTACGGCATTAAGACCGCCTTTGTACACTTTTGTACATCAAGAATAAATAAATAACCGACTTACCAGAAATAAAGTTTAAATCGTTGATTCAGCTGATGTTAATGTCAAAAGCCTACTATAGCATAAATCACTACATTGAAGATAGAAAGAAAGAAAGCATTTTTGATGTCTGGCTCACGATTCCCTTCTGCACACTGCGACCAGAGGGCAGTCTCGTCAATATAATTATTATTGACATGATAAAGTTATATCAACCTATTGGAGAGTATTCAACAGAACTTTAACAAGAGGAAACAATTTGATGGAATCAGATACACGAAGTACAAGCGAATAGAAAAAAATCGTTTGGTTACAGTTCATGAAAGAGCAAAATTGGACTTCTGGGGTGGCAGGCCTGGTGACCTGAGATACAGGCTTCAACCTAGTATAGGCACCAGTCTCCCACAGTAAATTTGAATGATACTGTAACTTTTATTGTGGTGAGAAAAAAACAAATAAAAAAAAACAAATAAATAAAATGTCAAATTTAAAATGATTGAAGTAACTTGATATCAAAGATTTAATGTTTATAAATTGTAATTAATTATATTATGAATGTAAAAATATGTTGTCGTTTGACTGGAATTATTTAAGATTTCATCATTTAATATTACGACATTGATTGCCTGATATTTATCTATAATCTATAAAAATAAATAAAATTGAAGTGTCTGTTTGTAATGTCAAAATAACAGGTTTTTACTAAATGCATATAAAAGTATATACGGTACATAACAAAACAACAGCCAGCTAATCTCAGAAACGGCTGGACTGATTTTGACGGGACTTTCACTGGCAGATAGCTGATGTTATAAGGTGTAACGTAGGCTACTTTTGTTTTAGGAAAAAGAATAAGGGTTCTGCGGCAAAAAATTAAAACCCATGAATTTATTTTAAATTCAACGCCGGGTGAAACCGCGGGACATAGTTAGTAGTAAATATTGTGCTTATTTAACTAAAGTTTAATATAAAAAAATATTATAAAATTGTAAATGTACTTCTCTGTGTCTTTGGCCTGGCACTATTGGTCTGTCATGCTCACTAAAATGTCTTGCTGGCGGTGGCGTTGTGTATCGGGTCGTTCGGTTCCCTACAATATGGTTGAGCTAAGCGATGCTGATGCATGCGTCATGCTCGTGAACTATTCAGGCACGTCATCACGCTGTGTTGCCACAACAACACGCACACACACACTCGCACATCAGCCTGTAAAAGGCCCATGGCTTCCCGTTCGCCACTACAATGTGCGATATTAAGATAATCACCACGCTTGTTAGGCGGATTGCTGAACGTAGTATGTTTTTGTTAGCTCACGGATGTGTTGCCAGTTCAAACATAGAAATATATTATTTAACACTAAATACAGTAAGTACATCATTTTTATCGATTCCGATATTCATATATATAGTTACACCGAAAGCCGTGTGGTGCCGGCTAAGAATACCACCACCCCATCTCATCCCGTGGGTGTCGTAAAAGACGACTATGGGATTACCCGGAGGATGGGCAGCAGCGACCTTCGAGTAAATTTATAACTCAACTGCAATCGCCAACCCGTCTGCCAAGCGTGGCGATTATGGAAAGACCCCCCAATGATCACACAAGACAAACCCATACCAGTCATTAGAGCAATCTTTATGGGAGGCTTCTGTCCAGCAGTGGGCGTTTGCAGGCTGAAATGATGATGATTATGATAGCGACACGTCAGACTGCCGCCTAACTTCTTCCTTTTCCTATTTTCTATCCAAAGGCAAATAAGGCCGCCTTTTTTTATTTTTATTGGTGCCCAGTGGAAATTCTTCATGAACTTCCTTTCCTACCGGCTAAAACCACCGGGGCGGTCATCTTCGGCACCTAAGGGGGGCTCCAGGTCCTCGTATGATCTCACGAGAGCCGCCCACTGGTGCCACGCCTATAGGCACATCTCGAAGAGGGTGACTGTAAAGCGGTCACCCACCCGGGGGAAATAAGGCCGCCTGGGGCTGTTTATTTTATTAAAACTTCTGTAAATAATATGTTTTTGTGTACAATAAAGATATAAATAAATAGTAATCATAACAAGCGCACCAGTAAACGAATGAAGAACATTGATACCAAAGCGCAACTTAAACAAAAGTTTTAAGAGTGTTTCTTTGTTTCTTCTCGACTTTGTTAAAACAGTTCATTCAGAGACCAATACCGTTCAGTCAATACAATTCAATCATCCCGAACCTCATTTTTATGACGTCATCCTGTAAGGAAAAGCTTTAAGTTCTATAGCCAACAAACCAACAAGCCTACTCCAAAATCAAAAAATTGGTCCAGCCATAAAACCGACATGACAAACACCAATAATTGGCTGAAACCCAACACCGATGGCCCAGCTTCGATATAAACTAGTAACACGACACTAGCAATCAGGCTTTATGTGTTGGAAGCAATTTTCCAGCGACATAATAAATCCTAAAGCGATAGATTCGTCCTCTAGATGGTTTGGTTCGATTGCGGCTTGAGATTCGCTGCTTTTTATTATTATATTAACCCACTAACTGTGTGCCGCGGTTTCACCCGCCGTTTAATTTAAAACATTTATAAATAATAATTATATGATTATTATAAATGACGGCGTCAGAGATGGCTGAGCGATAGATCCGTCATCACCTTTAGTAGGTGGTTCATATGAGAATGAAATTTGTTGTATGTGAACAAATAGACAGACAAAATATTTAAAAATTATTATAGTATTATAGGTTACATTCATTTAGTAAAAAGCTGTTATATTGACATTACAAACAGACACTTCAATTTTGATGAACGCCAAAAATCGTATTTCGGTTACACTAACCCCCAGCTGTTGTCATTCATTTTGAAATTATCTTTAGTTAGGTAAATCTTACTGTGGACTATTTTCGAGGGAGCTATATCAATTGGTAACATTTAGAAAATCCGGAAATGCGTTAGCCGCCATGTGTTTTGAGAAGAAACGTATACATACTAACGTTTTCGGGCTGTTTTTGTAAATACAGTAATTATCTATAGTTAAGACTTATATTATTCATCATTTCGGCCGAATGAAGTCCACTGCTGGACACAGGCCTCCCCCAAAGATCACCACAACCACCGATATGGATGTGTTGTGGGCTCATTGGGGGGTTTTGCCATAATCGCCACGCTTGGCAGGCGGGTTGGCGATCGCAGTTGAGTTGTTAATGTACTCGAAGGGCGCTGCTGCCCATCCTCCGGCTAATCCCTTAGTCGACTTTTACGACACCCATGGGAGGAGATGGGGTGGTGGCATTCTGAGCCGGCACCACACGGCATATATTATTAGATTATTTATATTATTAGATTGGTGAATGTCGTGACCATGGGATCTGTACCTACTTAATACAGCTTAATATTAATTAGTCTAGGTTTATATTAATTTAATATAGTTTTATATTAATATAGCGAATAACCGACACAACGATTTTGAGCCAACGCTCATCAATCAATTCTTTCTTTTTCTCCTTCTTTGTTATTTTGGGCATTAGAAAAAGGGTTCAAGACGCATACCTAGTAAGCATACCTAGAGAATATAGTTTAAATTATTTCCAACAACATAATTTTAGCGGTAACTCGACCAGACCAATATAGAGCACACTTTCCCGCCAATTCTATTCAATATGTCGGCTGGCAGTAAAAAGAAAATGGGCTAGAGATGAAACTAATAAAAATACGATAGTCCACAATAAAATGTACGGTAGAAAAATGTTTAGTTTCAAAACTGAAATGTCATAAGGACTTTGTTTTTAATCTATGTACCTTATTATACTTGTTTAAACCTTGCCAACGAATTGAACCGTACGACGTTGCCCATATACTTTATAGATTTATATATATATGTATATATGGTATGTAAAGATTCATTATTCTAAATACCGTACGACATTGCCTTTTACTTGACATTGGCGAAATTGTGGAAGATTCTCTACAGTAGCCATAATCTAAGAGAAGAAGAAGAACCTTGCCAACGTCGACCAGGAATAATAACTCATCAAATTAATCCCGTTGGGGAAGACAGATAGCCTGTCTGGGATGCCTGTTTTTAGAGTTCCGAACGTCCGAAAGAAAAAACGCGAAACCCTTATAGGATCACCCGTGTGTCTGTCTGTTCATCTGTCACAGCCAATTTAGTCCGAATCTACTGAACCGATTAAGTTGAAATTTGGTACACATATGGATTTCTGCGACCCTAACATGGACGTGTAACGTAAATAAATGAATTTTGAATATCCCCTACGTCACGTTTGGGGGGCATTATAGAAAACTAAAAAATAAAGTTTTGTAAACTGTACCGAATAACATAATAAAGGGAAGGGCTTGTTGTGAGGGTCTCAAATTATTAAACATGGACCATTCCCTCCCCATATCTCGGAAACTACAGTGTCTATAATTTAGAAAAAAATGTAAAGTAAGTCCTTTACTTATAGATTACAGGAAAACCTATAAGAAGTCTATGGTCTTAAAATACGTGCTAAATCTTTCAATATTGTGCGTACAAACTTACATTTGCAGTTGGCATGTACAGAAATGTATGTGTAGAAAAAAATATAAAGTAAGTCCTTTACTTATAGATTACAGGAAAACCTATAAGAAGTCTATGGTCTTAAAATAACGTGCTAAATCTTTCAATATTGTGCGTACAAACTTACATTTGCAGTTGGCATGTATGGGAGAACATGTTTTTCAACTACAATGTTAAGTTTGTTCTTCGGTTTATTGGTACTACTCGTTCGCTTTAACTAGGGCAGGCATCCGTCACTCCTCGTGCCTAAAGATAGCATATTCATCGTACAGAACCCTCTCCACGCGAGTTCAAATCGCATTTGTCCGGTTTTTTTAGGGTTCCGAATGTCCGAAGGAAAATACGGTGGAACCCTCATAGGATCACTCATGTGTCTGTCTGTCCGTCTGTCACAGCCAATTATTTCAAAATTTACTGCACGGATTCAAGGGCCTCAAACGGCGCGCTTCTTGAGAAGCAGGATTCTCTAGAACCTTAACACCTTAGGACTTTCCATCTTAGCACAGGCGAGGCTCTGTTTTATAAAATATTAACTTATACTAGAAGCCGTGTGGTGCCGGCTCAGAATACCATCACCCCATTTCCTCCCGTGGGTGTCGTAAAAGTCAACTAAGGGATTAGCCGAAGGACGGGCAGCAGCGTTCTCCGAGTACATTAACAACTGCTGAATAAAGGCCGGGGAGGCCTTTGTTCAGCAGTGGACTTCCTTCATTGTTTCATTGATTTCCAAAGCGTGCACTTGTTGAAGTTAAATAATACTTAAACCTCAAATATTGTGGATTGCAAATTATGCATCAAGTAAAATTTAGCATAGAGAAGTACACACAACTTCTTGTCTTGATAGATACGTATTGTCCTTATATGGGTAGAGCAGTGAATCACCACTAGGAACTATAAAACCTAAACAAAGACGATTCAACATTGGGCGCTTAAATCCGTTCGGATACGTAACCCCACTCGATATTTTCATCGGTTCTTGAACAAATATTGCTCCCGGCGGATCGATTTCGAATGAACGACAAAAGATTTCTGCCTTAAAAAATCAAATTTGGAACCAACCATTATTGATAGACATTCTGTATAGGGTTGCCTAGATTGTGTAAATTGAAATATATAATCGTATCCAATGCGGTAAACCCTTACGTGAATCAGTTATGAAATTTTCGTATAATAAAGATTTTTAATCATTTAAACCATTTACAGGCGCTCATGTCGAATCGAAACTAGTCGCCGCGTTCTAAGATGTACATTTACATGATCCTAATAAATAATTTATTTCAGATTTGCATAGTAACATTAACTTTTGTTAGTAATAAGATTCGACATATTAATAATTCTTATACCTACATACTTAACACTATATATTGTAAGGTTCCCTGGAAGAAATCGCCGAGTGCGATAAGGCCGCCCATTGTACTCTATATACTAGGCTATCCTTTTATTACTTTTTGTTTAACTTACGAATTGGTGTACAATAAAGAGTATAATTAATAAAATAAATAAACAATATGTGATTGGCGCCATAAGATAAGATAAGATAAAGATAAAAATATTTTTATTCATGTAAAACCATTTATAGGCACTTATGAATAGTCAAGACTTTAGTTGCCTCGTTCCAAGGTGTAGATTTCCTATGGAGAAGAACGGGCAAGAAACTCCATGGTTACTCTTTTTAAATCATATTGGTAAAATGTTCTCGAAATGATGGTAATGTGAGGACAATGCAGGAAGAAAGAGTCTATCTTAAAAAGTCTACACTAAACAAGCTTGATTTTAATATTCACCAGAATTTTTGATTCAATTGTCATGACAGCATTAAGATGACCAATCCCAACAGACGGCACTCGTTCACGAGCATGACGCATGCATCAGCGTCGCTCAGCTCAACCATATTGTAGGGAAACTTAGCGACCCGACACACAACGCCACCATAAGCAGGACACTTGAGTGAGCATGACATACCTAAACTGCCAGACAAATATCACGTCAATAAAACAAAATAATTGAAAAGCCCACATAATATTATGAATAGCAATCCAATCCGTCAAGTTCGGACCAATCACCCTTGTTTTGTCTTAGGGACATACTCAGACTTCCTCGGCCTTGGGAAGGGCAGAGAGGCATGCCGGACTCTTACTGGCTAAAATCCCACAGTGTCCTTCCACTTACCTCTAGCCGGGGTTGAGGTGCACGCTTTGTCTGCATTAGACCGCGCCCTCTCGGGGGGCAATCTCCCTCGGCGCGACAGTGGCCAGGAGAGACGGAGCTGACGCTCACATTCCCCAAAGGGTGTCAACTCTATGGCGAATGGCGGCATGGAAACCACATACGTGTGCCTCTGCAAACACCCCAGATGCAGCAGCAGTGTCGCGGCAATAAACCCAAAAAATAACAATTGTGCAAATCTAGATTAGGACAATGTTTCAAAACGATACTTTTCCGGCGCAAAAACTATATCATTTGATACTGGTCAGCTCTTTAGCTTAACTACAGTGTGACCTGGATATCGAAGAGCCCTCGATAGAAACAGAACTAACCGTAAAGGTCACGGTCATTGAAGAGGTCTATATTAAATAGGCAATAACTATTTTTAGGTACTACATCTATAATAAAGAACAAAAAAAGAACTGCCAATAACCGTTTGAAATGTGTTTGGAAGAATCTCGCTCGTCGTGAAATGATAAACTTGCTATATTTACAGTGTTGAAGAACTCGATTCAAGGAAAAACTTCATCACAGGGTATATTTTGACCGACCTTTAGTATTTTGAAAGGGCAACAAACTATTTAATTGTCCAAAATAATTGAATATAGATAGTCGGTTTGGAGTGCTCCCGTTTCCCAGAAAGAACACTAGAAAGGTACGATAAAAGGTCGGCAGAAGCTGTCTTTTTAATAAAAGCGACGTTTGAAAATAGCTTCAATTTTATCTATTTTTATCATGCTTTTATTAGCCTCATCATTTCGACCGAATAAAGTCCACTCCTGGACACAGGCCTCCCTCAAAGATCACCACAACTACCGATATCGGTGTGTTGTGTGCTCATTGGGGGGTTTTGCCATAGTCACCACGCTTGCCAGGCGGGTTGGCGATCGCAGTTCAGTTGTTAATGTATTCGAAGGACGCTGCTGCCGATCCTCCGTCTAATCCCTTAGTCGACTTTTACGGCACCCACGGGATGAGATGGGTTGGTGCTATTCGTAGCCGGCACCGCACGGCATTATTAGCCTCACTTGTATCTAATTCTGCAAAAAAAAATTGAAAGTCGATTTCAACCTACTTCTCATTGTCGTATCGATTTGAACTTTGCAAGTGTATGTCATCCGAATGATATGGAATACAATAACCTGGTACCTTCAAACTGTTCTATTGACGGAGCCAGAAGGTGGATAGTGGAACTCTTCACTGGCTACTGGATAACCCCTCTATTGTAGGCCCATTTGTTTGTTTTAACGAGTCCCATATATTCCACTTAATGACGAGGGTCTGATAACGGAGCCGGAAGGTGCCAGAACAAAGCGAGATTTTTAGTTTTTTAAACTAGGTATTAAACATTTTATGCGCTTTTAAAGTAAATGGGATTAAACGGAGGATGGGCAGCAGCGTCCTTCGAGTATATTAACAACTCAACTGCGATCGCCAACCCGCCTGCCAAGCGTGGCGATTATGGCTAAACCCCTCCGTGAGCACATAACACACTCAGACGGGTCGCTGTAGCGATCTTTGGGGACGGATTGTGTTCAGCAGTGGACTTTATTTGGCTGAAACGATTTATAGTAAAGTCTATTGAAATGTGGCCAATTTTTATACTGCAACTTCCAGCTCCGGGTTCAGTGTATCCTGGTCCCAAAAAAGGTTCTTTTCGCATTGTTTTCACAAATCGGCCCCCGGCCTACGTTCGTTAGATTGTGAGATTGAAATTTGTTCCGGTACTGACCGTTTCATTTTATTTGATCACAGCGAAACGGTCCCATTGTTTTGTTTTTGTTTAAATGTATTTTTTTACCCTTTTTATTTTGTTTTCGAGTGAATATAATTCACGGAGTAAGAGATTCTGTTCGCGATACAGGTGCTACAAAAAAGCAGAGATGTTTGTAAATTTAATTAGCACATTCCGAATTTCATACAATTTACAATAAAGCATTTTTTTTATCGGTGTTTTCTCTTTTTTTTACTTGTCTTGTATCATGGGTAAGTTTACACACACCTTGGAACAAATATACGAACACAAATTTACATTTACAAAGGAGACTGGCAATACAATGCATGGACCCGAATTTTGTTGGTCGTTAGATTTAAGAAATTGCTATGGAGTGATAGGGTATATCATGAGTATTTAATTACGAGTTTTTATTTTTTATTCTCAATTGCGTTTAAGTAATATCCTCGTTTTAGTGACAGTGAGATTAAGTATAGCGGTATGGTCCAATAGCTACTATAGTTTATTTTATTACATAAATAATACCTATACGTATCGATACATCTAATTATGGAATTGTTCGCAATATTCCAGACAAGTCGGTATCCAAGACATATTAGGCACAAGGCCACAGGCAATAGTACCTATGCGTTTCATTGAAATGTCACTGGTTTATTCATGTTGTCTTCTTATTCTTCTGCACTATTTATTTTAATTTTGAAGCTTCAAAATAAATAGTGAACCAAAATATAGAAATATACACTTATTTTTAGATAAGATATCATTTCTGTAACAGATCAGGCCCAAAACGACCCGTGTCCTTTGTGTGTGTTACAGAACAGGATATTTTAGACAGATGACCTGGTGAAGGGATTCGTGGGAGTCGTTGGATACCGGCGGCATGTAACCAGTCGTTCTGGAAATCGACGGGGAAGGGTTGTTTATCGGTGGACATCCTTCGGCTGATATGATAATAATGGTGATATATGTTTTTTTTAATTCCTAATGCAAGAATTGAACCCGCAGCGATCCTCTTCCTAGAAGTCGCTATGCCATGTTTAGATCTATAATATAGTACCTACTTAGATCACAGCTTAAAAATAACAAGGCGCCGGGTGGGGACGGAATTACGACAGAGCTTCTGAAAGCGGGTGGCACACCGGTACTTAAAGTCCTTCAGAAGCTTTTCAATTCCGTCTTACTCGAGGGCACAACGCCGGAAGCGTGGAACAGAGGTGAGGTGGTGCTCTTCTTCAAAAAGGGTGATAACACCCTATTGAAGAATGATAGACCCATCTCACTTCTGAGCCATGTTTATAAGCTGTTTTCAAGGGTCATCACGAATCGTCTCGAGCGCAGATTTGATGACTTCCAGCGTCCCGAACAAGCCGGTTTCCGAAAAGGTTTCAGTACCATAGACCACATCCATACGCTACGGGCGGTTATACAGAAGACCGAGGAGTATAATCTGCCACTATGCTTGGCGTTTGTGGACTATGAGAAAGCCTTCGATTCGATCGAAACCTGGGCAGTGCTGCAATCTCTGCAGCGGTGCCAGATTGACTATCGGTACATTGAAGTGTTGAAGTGCATATACAGAAACGCCACCATGTCGGTCCGAGTACATGAAGAGAGCACGGGGGCAATTCCATTGCAGAGAGGTGTGAGACAGGGGGACGTCATTTCCCCGAAACTGTTCACCGCTGCAATGGAGGATACCTTCAAGCTACTGGAGTGGAAAGGATTCGGCATTAACATCAATGGCGAGTATATCACTCACCTTCGATTTGCCGATGACATGGTAGTCATGGCAGAATCGAATCAGCACAATGCTCTATGATCTTAACAGAGTTTCCCAAGAGGTGGGCCTTAAAATGAACATGGGCAAGACAAAAGTCATGTCAAATGCCCATGTCGTGCCCATCCCAATATCCGTTGGGAGCTCTGTTCTCGAAGTTGTTGACGAGTATGTCTACCTAGGACAAACTGTCCAGTTAGGTAGGTCCAACTTCGAGAAAGAGGTCAATCGTCGAATCCGACTCGGCTGGGCAGCGTTCGGGAAACTTTGCAACGTCTTTTCGTCAACAATACCACAATGCCTCAAGACGCAAGTCTTTAACCAGTGTGTGTTACCAGTGATGAGATATGGAACAGAGACGTGGTCACTCACAATGGGCCTCATAAGAAAGCTCAAGGTCACTCAGCGAGCTATGGAGAGAGCTATGCTTGGTATTTCTCTACGAGATCAAATCAGAAATGAGGAGATCCGTAGAAGAACTAATGTTGTCCACATAGCTAAAAGGATTAGTAAACTGAAGTGGCAATGGGCAGGGCACATTGCTCGTAGAACCGATGGCCGTTGAGGCACAAAGGTTCTCGAATGGAGACCACGCACCGGAAAACGCAGCGTGAGACGACCTCCAACGAGGTGGACAGACGACCTGGTGAAGGTCGCTGGGAGTCGTTGGATGAGAGCGGCATGTGACCGCTCGTTGTGGAAATCTAAGGGGGAGGCCTTTGTTAAGCAGTGGACGTCCTGTGGCTGATATGATTACTTAGATCATAGCCATAACAATTTCCGTGATAATCTTATCGTGCAACATTGTCAATTTCTAGCTCCTAAGCAAAGCAGACAAGACTTTTAAGGCAGCCTAAGAAAACGTCATTTTCTGGTGTGATACCTTTAAATGGTGCGTCTGTAGGAGGTATGAACGACTCCTATGAAACGACGTTCGGGCAGTTTCGTGACTCGTCGGGTCTCTCCGCCTCACCGGCTCCACTCGGCGCTCCACGTTTGTTACTTCACTTATGTGTATCAGCATACATTTTATTAATTCATAATTCATTTATTTGTAAAGCATAGGTGTAATGTACAGACATGGTGTTAATTTAATAATTAGTATCGCTATGTTTTGCCTGGATAGGCGTACAAACTTATTCCATATAATGTGTAGGTATTTAATAAAAAATAATTATATTTTAAATAATAAAGGACTTAACGAATAAATCGGATTCCATACAATTTCATTTCGTTGTTACCCTGTTGCTGTATCAGTTAGAAATTCATTTACTGAATAATATGACTTTTCCACCAAGAAAGCCATAAGCATTTTTTTTAATAAGCGTAAACTATTTGCCGCCTTAATATCTTTAGGCAATTTGTTGAAAAATTTTGGAGCCATACCTAAAAAGCTTTTTGAATAAAGTTCTGTCTTATGGGGTTTTATATGAATTAAATTCCTGTGCCGCATGGAAGTGTCAGTAGCTTTAGTGAGACGAAATATGGTTTACAACTGTCGGTAGTTTGTATTTGACAGACTGCTCTGAGACATTTTTTCTGTGCTTTAAAAGCCAATTGTTTGTCTGGCGAATGTCCCCAAAATATCAAACCGTAACGCAGCGTTGCTGATACATACGCATGATACGCAGTGACAACAGTGCGTCGGTCCGTTACTTTACTTAAATTGTGAAGAGCATAATAAATAATTAATAGATCTTTGAAATATGTATTTATTTGCTCTTGTAAAACATTATTGACAGATATCTAAAATTCGCTGTCTCACATCTGCCAGATGTGCCGCGACGGCTCATTTTTTCGTTTGATTACGTATTTGCTTTATCTTTCTCCATCATTTCGGCCGAATGAAGTCCACTGCTGGACACAGGCCTCCCCCAAAGATCACCACAACCACCGATATGGATGTGTTGTGGGCTCATTGACGGGTTTTGCCATAATCGCCACGCTTGGCAGGCGGGTTGGCGATCGCAGTTGAGTTGTTTATGTACTCGAAGAACGCTGCTGCCCATCCTCCGGCTAATCCCTTAGTCGACTTTTACGACACCCACGGGAGGTTTTTTTATCTTTCTTGCCTAGTGCTAACATAACAGTACAATGCAGCGTTTTAGTCTAAACCCTGTTTAGCAATGGTCGTGAGGATAGCAGGGCAGATGATGAATATTAAGATTAACGTGGCATTACTTGAAATAAGCAGCTGATAAACCTATTATAATCCTCCATGTTTTTTTTTTTTTTTTTTTCCCAATACACTTCCAAGGTATCTGAACACCCACATTCCCGGAACTAATTTGTCGTGAAGCATTAAACTATGAGTTATGGCGCAAAAACACGCATCCCTCGTTAACTGACGCTATTTGTTATAAGTTTATAAGTTTGACGCAATGTGGAAACAGTTTAGTTAGATGTGTTTGTTAAGTGATGTTGGGGAAGTTAATCTCCGTTTTAAATGGGTGCTAATCGAGTATTAGATGGCCTGTGATGAATGACGCGCGATTAGAGGTTATTTGGAGCCCGTATACAAACCTTTATAAGTACCTAGACACTAACACTAATTTATGAAAAATTATTATCGAGAACTAAATAAGCTGTTTTGTTATTTCCTAGAACTAAAAGATGAGATAAGAGTGTCACATCGATTTGAGTAAAATTTATTAAATCCTTGTTCTCTAATATTTTTTGTAACAAATTTTCTCAAGCGCTCGTTAATTTGACGGCAAATATGGTCTAATAAATCTAAGCGCAAAAACTAGGGACATTAATTCATATTGCTTATGCCCCATTTTAAAAAAAAACATCAAAATGGCCGCAAAATTTACAGCTGTTTTCTCGCGGGTGGGCGCGTTCATAGATAATCCGTATAATCCGACTTATTTAAATAACTAATGAACGCAACTTATCTTTAAATCGTTAACATGTGATTAACTATGTTTTTAGTTGAACTGTTACGAAAACGGTTTAGCTTGCAATCCGATATTATAATCTCGGATTAGATTCTTACATTAATTATTTTTACGTTCTTTACTTTTATGATTTTCTACCCTTATTACTGGTTGAAACCACATTTATCAATAGATAACACTTGCAAGCATTGGTGTATGCTTTTCGAACGAATTCTAATCATTTATTTCGGGTACGCCCTTCACGTTTCAGTAACTCTGTACTTAAAGCTAGTACAAGAATTAGGCAGACTATCGTAAAAAGGAATTCATTGTAACTAATTAAGTATACTAGCAGCTGTAACCGCCTCATTAGTCAGTAATTGCAATGCTTACTGAGCGGTTTGATATTTGGAAAAGGGGGCTGACAAGGCAACTGCACAACGTTGTACTTAGTACAACTGTGATCAGCGCACTGGGGATGTATGTAATTACACTTGCCTCATGAATAGACGCCCTACAAAGTGCAGTGTGTGGACATGCCCTAAAAAAACCTTACCATCATCTACGTTTCGATCGACCTAAGCGAAGGAGAAACGATACGTACTGAAAACGCTTCGTGAGGCTAAGGTAGGTGAGGTAATATCAATATATTAAACAATTGTCGAGTGTGTGTGTCACACGCGGTACAAGTGAAACTTTGTAGTTTGGTTAATTTGTAAGAGAATGAGATGAATACACTATGGAGATGGTACAGAGAGAGAGAGAGAGAGATTGATCGACAATAGGCAATAGGGAAACTATTTAGAATCGTGTTTTATCTCATTATCTCACAGCCTAAATCCTATAAATACATATATAGTTGTCTCTCTTTCGTTAAACATTTTTGTTTCATAAAATCCAATTCACACCGTTCCAAACGAAGTTTCACTTCAAAAACATCCTAACTTCAATAGAGAAGATGGTTGGCAGGTATCACCAGTTTGAAATTCTGTTATTAAAATGATAAAGTCCCTAATTTAACACTACACTGAAAACATCTAGATTCTGTGTGTAGGTACGTACGTCAATACTATTTTTGATTAGAATCGAACGGTAGATATAATCTCTTTTAAAATCTATAACGACGCCTACGACCATGAGTGCTGAAAAGTGTTCGAAACAGTAGAAAAAAACAAAACTCTAATAATGCGTATTCACCGCGAAAACCTAAGAGATATTGCTACTACCTCACCTTTTATAAAATAGCTGTGTAGATAATTATGTCATATTGTTCATTTAAGTACCTCTTATCACTATTTAAGGAGCATCCAAATGTCAAATCTTGACTAAGTATACGAAATAACCGAATCTCAAGGGTACTAGCTAACTTCTTTACTTTTTTTACTAAATTCCTACATCAACAAAACAAAAAACCTAGGATTAAATATACACACCCTTATCGTTAAATCCAAATAAATATCATTCAAACCCCAAATTAGTTCGAAAAAGCGCTCATTTAAGTAAAACTATTTCTGTTACCACGAAAACATTAAATTTGACAGAATGATAACGCCAAACAATAATTGTTTTAACGACAGAATCCGACCGAATTGTCTCTGATGAATCGTTGAATGTCTCCAGTGAAAATGCAGCATTCAAAAAAAGAACTGACGATTGTTAAGAAACACGCTTGACTTTTTGTGTTGCCCTATTTTTGAACTGTTTGGGGAAAAAGTTTTTATACAGTTTTGTGTTGACGTGTGTAAAAAGCTAACGGGATGGAGACGGAATGGGTAGAATTTGTGTATTGTCACGCCCGGTTAGGGTATGAAATGAGAAATGAGCGGATATCCTAGAGGTTGGTGGTAAGTAGGACGCATAGGTATTTTGGGCTGTTTTGTTTCCTCTTTATGCACCAGTCTAAATATTGCCACTATCACCACGCTTTTTAAGACAAAGGAAGATGCTGGTCCCTTGACATGTGTAGTGTTAGTACAGATCTGTGTGAAGGGCTCACCTAGAGCAGTACTACAGTTGTTACCTATTTCTACAGTGCTTACTGGTTAGTTGTCATGGCGAGTGAATGGTAGGATCAGCCAACGAATCTATTGGAACACAAGGCAATCCATCTTAAGAATTATCGCAAACATTGACCAAATGCAGAACTGCAAACCATACTTTATTAACTATGAAATGCTCAAATTTACAAGTTTATACATTTTGGAGGTAGGCAAGTTTGTCAGAAAGCACGCGTCATTATTCCCACTAGCAAAAGACCAACGCCCGCAGCAACGCAACCTAAGATTCCATAATAAACTAGCTCTGCCAATTCCAAAACTAACTCTTTATCATTCACCTTTTGTGATGTGCATAAAAATTTATAATAAATTGCCGAACGATATTAAAGATATCGAATATGAAAATAAATTTATAAACACACTTAAAAACTACCTTAAACAGAAGTGCTATTATAGTCTGAAAGAATTCTTAACTAATTAACAAAAATATTAGATCACGTACATTATAATACTTATTATTATAAAATATTAAGAAAGTTCAAAGTCAATAAAATATATATTTTACTATCTGCAAACATACTTTGAACTGTTTGCTCATTTTAAAATTAAGCATAAAATTATATTAGATGACTACTTATGTAGATAACTACTTAAGTAGATAATGTAAAATGAAGTAATGTATTATTAATTTTTATAATTTAATTAATGTATGATTTAAATGGAATTGAAATGTAATGTTCAATATGTAATAATGATTGAATAATTTGATTAATGTAAAAATAATGAGATGTGATAATATTTTTATGGTTTCCAAATGTCATATATAGTTTTAGTTACACAAATGTGTTGCTGTGCCCTAGCAGGGTACATGTTTGAAACTTTATACTACCTATGTAACATCTGGTATACAACGTGAATAAATAAGTAAGCCTCAGATTGGCAACGCATCAGTAATCAGTAGATAAATAGCTTTTGTCTAGGATACGATTGCTACATAACATCAGGTGGCCGGCTGCGCATGCGCAACTTAGTACGGTTCAATATCACACATTTAAACTACCATTTCCATTCATTTTAAAATATTGCATCGCTAAAATAGTACAACAATGAATCACATAGATCGAATCTAAAAGTATTAGTAAGTAACAAACACACAGACAGTTTGATTTACACAATGCTCTTACCTACTGTGTTTATTACACGTCATTGGTACACTACATCAAATCATTACTCAAAATAAATCTAAATAGGTTATGTATGTTTCGGGAGATAGACTTGTTTCGGATAACATCATGTGGTTGTATTAGCAGATACATTTTTATTTTATTTTAATAAAATCTCCTTTGTGATGATTATTTTCTTAGATAGGTACTTTCAAGTACACACATCAATCCGTAAACGTCCACGGCTGAACATAGGCCTTACAATGAGCGTCATATGGGATATTACCATAATGATCACGATTAGAAGGCGGATCTGTTTGTCTGATTGTTTTTTTTTTAAACGTTGCCCCGCATTATTTTTTCTCCTGTGACACAAATGCCACACACAATACACCCAGACATCGGAGCATCTACCTGCAGATCATATAAACATTTGTTCC
This sequence comes from Diloba caeruleocephala, assembly GCA_947459985.1. Lineage (NCBI taxonomy): Eukaryota > Metazoa > Arthropoda > Insecta > Lepidoptera > Noctuidae > Diloba > Diloba caeruleocephala. The sequence goes on along the minus strand of OX381626.1, from coordinate 2,824,891 downwards.
GTGCGGAAATCGAACCCGCAACCCGGAGCGCAGCATACTGTATCAGTCACTGCACTAACCGTACCATCGAATTGGTAATCGTAGTGTGTTTTTATTAGCAGAAGAGAGGATGCTGCATTCTATTAGTCGCCTCTTAAGATACACATAGGTAGGGGGTCTATCTTTGCCAGGAACCCCACGATACTCTCATACCTTTGACAAATACCCCAAGCTGGTGTTAAGTACCAGTGTCATCTGTACAGAAGGCTACCTCGGCGGGTATCAATTCAATTGCCCGTTGTTGTTACTAAGGTTTATAGATACATTCTTTTCCGATAGGCCTACAAGCCGCGGAAGTTTGTAAACGTTAGATGAACTTAGTCTTTTTAGATAAGCACGTCACTTCTTGTGTCCACAGAACGTTGGCAATGCAATAGCGATTCCTCTGATGTTGGGGATGTTTATGAGTGGTGGTGATTGCTTACTTGTAGAAAACCAGAAAGCTCGCTTGCCTAGACAATTACAAAAAAAAACCAATTTAAAGGTCAAATCGTAATTGCCTGAATCTATGAACGTCCCTGGTTACGTTACTTCTACAAACCCGGAAAACGATTCATCACCATTATCATTGCGACCGAATAAAATCAACTGATTTTCTTGATCTCCTGATGATGGAGTAAAACAATAAACTTTGAAGTAAGTCTATGACATGTGTACATGATAGTGATGCAATTAAAATAAATAACTGGTTGATGATTATTGATCGGTGATGCCTAGCTCTTAAAGTATAACATATACCAGCAAATCGTCATAACAGCACTAAAATATGATTATAAAAAAGCAATAAACGGCTAACGGAAACTAAATTTAAGTGCATTAGTTTATTAGTCAGTACGGTACTGGCGCGCTGAACAGTGTTAGTAAATCTTTTAAAACATTTTAATAACATTATAAATGAGTTAAACATGATAGAATTCAAAATATGTCTGCCTTGTTTATATTGAATTTTTCTATTTGTTTATATCTTTTAATATACCCTTTTCACAAATTACTGGCACTTTTGAATTGCACACAATTTAAGTTCCACGGTCCTAATTTCTCAATTGGTCTTTTAAAGAAATAACACTTATGAATTGCGCACAATTTAAGTTCCATGGTCCTAATTTATCAACTGGTGTTTTAAAAAAATGCCGGAAAAAGCTTCTATAGTTACTCTGTTAAACATATATCTTATCTTATATCTTTAAATGAGCAATTCTTGTATATATATAATTGGAATCTCGGAATCGGCTCCAACGATTTTCATAAAATTTAGTATATAGGGGGTTTCGGGGGCGATAAATCGATCTAGCTAGGAATCATTTTTATAAAATGTCATTTTATAGGCGTTTGAGTAGTCTCAACTGAAAAATATGACTCTTCCTGACATCTATTGGCGAATAATAATACTATTTTTTGTAAGCAACTAGTTGCTTTAACGACACAACAGCAGATGGCGTTGTTAAGTAACACGAAAATACCGAGCAAAGCTCGGTCATCCAGGTACTTAGCCATTAAAAGAGAATTGGATTTGGAAATAGATATATTACAACCTTGATCGATTCACACTGTGATAAGAAACAAGGAGAACACATTAGTAAATTGTATTGCCTTATAACAAATTCGCCCACATCAGTTATTGGCTGCTTTGTAGTAGCTGAACAGCGGTAAGTATACAAGATTTTATAGTTAACTTAAATATGACATCAACAAATATTTAACGTATAACACTAGATTTGTAGAGTTCATTATCTACTGTCGTAAAACAAAAATACTTAATTCTGTAAAAGGTGTACAGTACAGGTACATAAAAAAGAGCTCAATAAAAAGCTTTCTTTTTCTTATCATTGTATAGCTATTTATGCCAGGTATGGTACATGCGTATCAATAAGGGAATTGTAGTCTGGGATTATGATAAATATAACGCTAGGAACGGCTGGCTTTTCCCACGTACTATAGTTTTAATTTGCGTTCCATTCAAGTCTAACCATATGCAATTGACACCTTTTTTTTATTTTTTATTGATGTCCAGTGGAAATTCTACATGGAACTTCCTTCACTCCGGGGAAGGGCGAAGGGGTATGCCGGACTCCTACCGGCTAAAACGACTGGAGCGGTCATCTTCGGTACCGAAGGGGGGCTCCAGGTCCTCGTAAGATCACACTAGAACTACTATTTGACCTCCGTTACTCGCTCAATAGTACTCACATCCCGAGTGAATGATGTCATAAATGATTTATGTATTAGTAATTAATAGTCATAGAGACTATTTCTCTTATTTCTTTTTTTTTAAATTAATCTGTTTAAACGCAATCTCACTGCCACATGTTACTGCTTAATATTGACTCCTAAAAAAATTGCCTTAATAAATTATTATACTTATAGGTATCAAGTAAGTTAACTCGAATATAAATTGTTAATTGCATGGTTAAAACTATTATTAAAGATACGTATTTAAAGCTTTATTTCGTGAAAGGAACATGCATGTTAATTTAATTTGATCTCTTATTTTTATGTTAATGATCGCACTAATTGTTTTTTAACTGGCATCTTTTGCGCGTAATCTTTTAATAGATCTTTTCTATTGAGAATAGGTATTATTTCACTGTTTAATAGAAAAACAAAGGCAGACAGTAATTACCTACTATATTATGTATACACAAGCAGAAGGTTTGATGGGAATCGGTCTTTAAATAGGATTTTTAAAACATATCTTATTATTTTATTTATTTTTTCAAACCTGTGTATTTTTTTACTTGCATCCGGCTGCATCCCTCATTCACTCGTTACGAATGCTGAATATAATTATTCGGTATATCAGACCGAGTACTGTTTACAAGCCTACGTTTTATTTACAGAAAAAGAGCTCTTCCTGTTTCTAGGTCTAGAGCTCCAAAAATTTAATATTATGTCTCTACCTATTAAATCACCGCTTTGTACGAAATAAAGTAAGTATAGTAATGTTTTCTCATCTTTTTAATTATTTTAATCAAAGTAATCACCCAAGCAATCGATGCATCTTTGCAAACGCAGTGGCTGTTTGTCGATGCCCTTCTTGAAACAACCAGATCGACGGGAGGCGACAAACTCTCTAAAGGCATTTTATACTGACTCTCGGGTATTGTTTTTTTTCCCGCCATAAACTTATCCAAATGCTGGAAAAAGTAGAAGTCTGTAGGTGCAAGGTCTGATGAGTGCGGCGGATGACAGAGAGCTTCCAACCCCAACACGTGTAGCTTGGAGACCGTCTATTGTGCAGTATGAGGTCACGCGTTTTCGTGCAGGAGCAGTGGGGACGAGCAATTGATTAAAGCTGGTTGTGCAGATTCTATATCATAGTGTTCAATTCTTCACAGTATACGACTGCAGTAATGCTCATCCCATTTGGTAAGAAGCTGAGATGAATCACACCGGCACTAGACCACCAAACAGTGACCGTCACTTTTGTATGGGTCATTTTTCATTTAGGGCATTGATCAGGTGCTGAACCAGGATCTAATCAACTTGAATCCATTTTTCATCACAGGTAACAATGCGGTTCACAATTCCTTCGTCTCTGTGCCTGTTAAGAAGCGCAAGGCAGACCTCGACGCTCACGTTGCGTTTATGTTCGTTAAGTTCATGGGGCACCTATTTGTCAAGCTATTTTACTTTGCCAATTTGATGCAAATGGACGAATATTGCTTTGATGCTAACGTCGAACGCTGCTGCTAATCCTGCAGTAGATTGAGTATCATCAGCTACCACAATCGCCTTTAATTCGTCATTGTAGACCAAAGTTTTCGGACGACCACATGGTCATTGTTCAGAACGGAAGCGGGCAATTCAATAAGGGATTGTGCGTTCATTTGAAGTGTTCGCTCCCTAAACTTCGTTGATGTTGCATGCCGCTTGTGCCGTGTTGGTGCCACGACGGTACTCATATTCCATAATTAATCTAATTTTCAACATATCAATGATGACAAAAAAGATTCAAACTTGATGAAAACATAACACTAATCAATACACACAAGCATGATTTTGAATAATGAAAACAATAGAAAATAAAATAAATTTGAAAATTTTCATAGCAAACGAAAATATTTTTATTTCAAATGGCAAGTACTGCAGAACGCCAATTCATCGGTAAAGACCTATTACAAAGGTAAATTCTTAAATAGCTCCTAAACCCTAGACAACTTAAAATATGTTGATGTGTCCTCATGTGGTCTAAATGATTCCTACTAGAAATTAAAACGTTTATACTCCAACGGAAAAAATAAGAAAATGATCTTTTTTACTGTAGTACAGTCTGAAATTCATACAATAATTCTTGAAACACTTTTTCTCGTGCTCGTACATCTGTCAACGCGACAGATAAGTGCGCGCGAACGTATGTTCGGATACATTTTAGCGAAACGTAATATAACATAGATGCGTTCATATTATCTGAGGCATTGTCGAAGTGATGGCGCGGATGGATTGGGTGACAGATGGGTTGCCAGCTTAATATTTTCCTCAGAGTTAGGGTACTTGAAGTAGAGTTGAGCTTTTGAAAAATATAATTTATATTGTGGTTTTTGTATGAAGGTGATTAGTATTAAACCTTGTAACGTAGCTGTAACCTAATCCCCAGATACTTAATAGATTTTACAAACGTTGCATACTTAATTGCTTTCCTCTCACCAACGTTTGAAAAACTATACAAAATATATAGATGATTATTGTTGGTTAATGAGAGTAGGTGGGTAAGTTGTCTTTTTTAAGGTTCCAAAATAAAATTCTCATTAATATTGTAAGAAGGTAACCTAAAGTTGATCAGTTCAGTGTTTAGCAAAAAAGTTATATTATCCTGATTCACTGTATTAATTTGTAATTACCAACATTTGATTACACCGTAACAATATAAGATAGAAACATAAGTTATACAACTAAGTGTAACAAACAATTACAGCTTTTACTTAAAATTTAACTAGGTACAGTCTCAGTGATACGAGAAAGTGCTAACTTTATATCATAATCATCATTTCGGCCGAATTAAGTCCACTGCTGGACACAGGCCTCCCCCAAAGATCACCACACCACAATATGGGTGTGTTGTGGGCTCATTGGGGGGTTTTGCCATAATCGAAACGATTTTTAACGACTTTTACTACACGCACGGGAGGAGATGAGGTGGTGGTATTCTGAGCCGGCACCACACAGCATTTATTACATAACTTTATATAACTATCCTATATTACGGACGCTACTTCCAGTGTGGTACTTAAACTGGTAAAAAGTTAATATTGTTACGTAATGTAGCTGTAATTAATATTAAAACAATAAAAACGCATACACTTTTTTTCACAATTTCTATTTAAACCTAGCAACCCCACATGATTCGAAAATATGGCGCCAACAGATCGCCCGTTGATAGCTTTATAGTCCACCATTTTGGAGTCCATTTAGTAAATGCGGATAAATATTTATCGGCCCAATAACACTGGTTATGTTGATGAGTGGGGTTTATTTTCGTTGCTGAGAGCTCTCTCTAAATCTGATGCTTGTCGATAAATACGATTATGGACATTTTTCAAATATGTTAATCATATTAACAATAATTTAAAACGATTAAAGTAATCAGGTAGCAGTGTCCTCTCATTATCATCACCGTATGAATCAAAGGCCGTCCACTGCTGAACAAAGGTATCGGCTATAGATTTCCACAACTTTGTTGTCATTTTGGTATCATGGTGCTTAACATCAGGTGACGTAGTGGTCAAACGCAAGCCTATTAATTAATATAAAAAGTTTTGTACGATAGTAAGTAACGTTTTTTCTAGGGCTATTATTCTAAAAATACTCAACCCCTACCGAGCAGGTACACTGAGGCTGGACTACCTATGGTACTTTTACCAATGCTGTTTATAGCATACGTGTAAAGGCTCCGTGTGGTTCCCGGCACAGAATAGACCACCCCTCTCCACTCATGGGTGTAGTAAAAGGCGACTAATGGTCGGGCATCCTCTCTGTGCTAATGATGACATACTGTGATCACCAATCCACCTGCTAAGCGTTGTGGTTATGGCTATATCCCAAATGACCGCTCATTGTAGTGATCAATAAATGGCTCATGTTCAGCAGTGCATGTATATCGTACACCCCTTAGGGCCCACTTTAGCCACTCTGGCAGAGAGAGCGTGTCTGATCATAGACCCACGCATCCATCTCCACAGGATATGTAAAGCCGGAAAGCGCGCCAGGAGAGTTGCCACCTCGTAGGAGACAGTTCTGTGTCCTCGCGAGTTCCATATAGCCACTTACTATAGCAAACCTTGGGAGATTCTGCAGCGCAAGATGTCTGACACGAGAAGGTTAACAGGGCGCCTGTATATTCAAACTAGTGCCGCCCTCAATCACGACCCACTGGATGGAGTCAGCTATGTCAAGGGTGACAGCCAACGCCACTCCACCCCGCCCTTACTTGTCCATACACCACCACTGCCGGAAGCCATATTGGCGGTCGACCAGGTTGGTAGCAATTCGCGTCAGGTGCTCTAAGAGTCTTTGGGCAATTATGTTCTCGAATTGATATGAAGCCTCGTTGAGCAGGAAAACGCGACGGTACGCAGGTTCTTTCCTTCCTCGGAAGAAGCAATCGGCTTCCTTCCAGCCAGGCGGCAACACGCTGTGACGGATGCAGCTGGTGAACAGCCGCCTCAAGCGGCCCTCAAGAAACTACAGTGCACACACTTACGTGCGAGCTGGAATGCCTTCAGGGCCGGGTGTGGTGATGCAAACCTTCAGGCGGCCAACGGCAATCGACATCATCAACTCCTGGCACCAAGTCGTTTCCTCATCTGGATTAAGCAAGATTCTTGCCTTGACTTGGTCGACCTCTAACCACGTTGCAACTAAGACTCATTCCTACTAATGAATGATGCTATGTGATGATGAGTTCGCTTTAAGACTTAGTGCCATGTTACTACTAGGTGAACTGCATCCCACAGTTTTCGGTGGGGCCATGGCCCCCTGCAATGGATCCACCCTTAAAGCCACCGTGCGCTGACCGTTTGCTTCTGCTACGTAATAATAATAGATATACTTATACTTACTACAAGTATGTGTCCGACGCAGTTCTCGAGAATGACCAAGTAACGTCGAGTTCTCGAGAATGACCAAGTAACGTTACGACGTTTTATTGCATTCTTGTGTACATAGATGTTACATTTATGTGGGCTATTCAATTATTTAGTTTTATTGACGTGATATTTGTCTGGCAGTTTAGGTATATCATGCTCACTCAAGTGTCCTACTTATGGTGGCGTTGTGTGTCGGGTCGCTAAGTTTGCCTACAATATGGTTGAGCTGGGCGACGCTGATGCATGCGACATGCCCGTGAACGAGTGCCGTCTGGTGGGATTGGTCATCTTAATGCTGTCATGACAATTGAATCAAAAACTCTGGTAAATATTAAAATCAGGCTTGTTTAGTGTAGACGTTTTAAGAAGTTAAGAATCTTTTCTCCTGCATTGTCTTCACATTACAATCATTTCGAGAACATTGTAGTTAGGAAAGCATGTACCAATATGATTTAAAAAAAGTAACCATGGAGTTTCTTGCCCGTTCTTCTCCATAGGAAATCTTCACCTTGAATCGCGGCAAGTAAAGTCTTGACTATTCATAAGTGCCTATAAATGGTTTTACATGAATAAAAAATATTTTTATCTTTTATATTTATCTTTTCTTTAAGTTGATATATGGTTTCAACAACAAAGGCAATGGGTACAGCAACATATCTAATAATAAAAATATCTATATGAGCACTATACTTAAATTTAGTTATATGTTCAATAGTAATAATAACAAATAACGAGTAATAAACCCGTGTAATAGAGAAACAAATAACGCGTAATATTTTAATTATAATGAATTGTAAGGTTATTTCGTATATAGTTAGATAGTACTATTTATTTATCGACTTATCGACTCATAACAAAAATTTTAATAATATTAAATTGTATGTAAGTTATATAAGTACAATACAATCAGCAAGACGACCCGTCACCGCAAGCAGCACACGTTCATACTAGTATGACGCAAAGAATGTACTATATATATAGTTTCTCTTTTCACGGGTTTATATCCCCTGTAAGGGGGAACCCGGTCTTTTGACAGGCTTACGCTGGGACATAGGTCCAACGCGCAGAGGCCCTTTAGGGATTTTTAATCTAAAATGTAATGGGACACCAACCGGGGACTCACCATAGCTGCACTATAAAATGAAGTCATGGATTGTCCCCGGTCGTGTAAGGCTATTGTATGAGATGGAAACTATAACGATAAGGGTGTTACATGGAATAAAAAGACTAATAAATACGGGAACAACGGCGTCTGCCTTTCAACTTTGATCGTGAAATTCTGGGGCAGACGGTGACTCGCCACTCACAAGATGGGCCCCCTAAATGGCCACCACTACAGGCGACAAGGAGCAACACCGGTGTGAGCAGCTAGGGGTGTAGAGAGGTGCGGCACCGGTTTCACCATCGCGCGTCTCGAAGACTCGGAGCGGGTTTCCCCGTTATTACGCCATTAGACACTTCCACCCCCGAGCATATAGCTCTGGCGGCCCCCCTCCGATCGGCCAACTAAGGCAAGCCAGAGTTGAAAATCCTGCGGGCACTCATGGGGTTCCACTCCAACCAACCAATAAAGGCAAGCGGAGACGAGGCCCTGACCGACTCTCTGGAGCATTCGGGTACGCAGTGTCGCCACTCACATTCAGCTCGCCACAAACTGCCCTGCGTTCTGTAAGCTACTTAATATACTTTTTTTTTTCTTATGATATACTTTTTTTTTATCCTAAGGTATGAAGAAATCAAGCAGCTACTTTAATCTGCCCTCCAGGATTACCTTATCCCATGGTGAGATAACGTTTGCCCAGAGGGGTTATATATATATATATAGTTATTATTACGTATTTTATTTAAAGCAATAGTGTAATTTCAATTGGCTTCTGTTTTCATTTAGTTAAAATATACTTAGGTACACTATAATATGTCACCAGGACCAACAAATAAAAAACTGCTAAAGTGGTAGGTATGTGTTTCTAAGCTTTGCGGGCTTTTAGAACATTTCCGGCACGTGGGTAGTCTAGACTATAGAACTGTAGTATATACTACTACCTATTAAACATTAATTTATTATAACAACAGTGCAGCTTTATATAACTTTTCGGGGAAATATAGGTTTGATAATATTATAAAATAGTTATACTGTATGGTATACAATACAACAGACGCAATAGTGCTTACAAATACAACATTATGCATGGATGTCAATATTATTTATAGTAAATACATTGTTTCTATAGGTAAGATTTTATGAATTCTTGAATAATATTGTATACTAGTACAGCCATCTATTGCGACATTGAAAAAACTATTTTGCGCCATCTAGTAAACATAATTAAGACTCCTAGTACCTCAACGTCCTCAACTTCAGCAGCTGTGTGTTTCTATAGATGACGCTAGCATTGAATGGCTGGAAACATTTTTACGTTTCGTTATACTTTCCTAACGATTATGATGACTCTAACTTATTCATATTCAGTAATCAAACATGACGTCATAAATTTATATTTTACTAAACTTTAGTTTTGGCATGAAATCTATTAATATAATTATTATATTAAAATATTTTGTATAAAACTACATAAAGATTTATGCATTAGTAAAAAAACAATCCGATTTATAATCTTTTGACTTAATTTATTTCACATAATAATGTTAAATGGAACAGCTAACCGGACAGTACTGCCAACCACAAGAAGTAGGACATCAGAAATAACTTGTCTGAAATCCACCATTTTCTCTTTGTAACTAACCGGTGTTCAAAACACGTGCGTACGATCAAGTTACATGGAAAACTTGAGTGATCACGGTGCATATTGAATAAAAGTTACACTAAAAGGTGCTCTGTGTTTCGATAAGCGTGCGAAGTGTATTAAAACTACAAAATGAACACCGAAAAGCTAAAGAAATTGCAGTCCCAGGTGCGCATCGGCGGTAAGGGCACACCGCGACGCAAGAAAAAGGTTGTTCACGTTACCGCGGCGACAGATGATAAGAAACTGCAATCGTCGCTCAAAAAGTTGTCAGTAAACACTATCCCAGGCATCGAGGAGGTGAATATGATAAGAGATGACGGTACAGTAATACACTTCAATAATCCGAAAGCGCAGGCATCACTTGCAGCAAATACTTTCGCTATCACGGGGCATGGAGAAAACAAGCAGATCGCTGAGATGCTCCCCGGAATTCTCAGTCAGCTCGGTCCCGAGGGTTTGAACCAGCTGAAGAGGTTGGCGTCAAGCGTCGCCGCACCTAAACCAATCGACGAGGACGATGAGGTCCCTAACCTAGTCGGCAACTTTGACGAGGCTTCGAAGCAGGAGGCCAAGGAAATCATCACGAACGAGAAGGAGAAGGAAAAGGAAAAAAAACCAGAATCAGAAACCAAAGCTGCAGATAAAAAATCCGATTAAACTTACAGTCGGCCACAAGTGTAGTTTTTAATTTTGCTCACCCAGTGAAATATGGTTTCCAAAGCCACGGAGGCGTCTCAAATAGTTCTCATTTTATTTTACATTGTGTTCCTACTTTAAATTTATCATTTTCTACATTTATTTATATGTGTAAATTGTGAATGTGTTAACTTGGTACAGGGACACTGTTTTATAATATTTTTTATTTACATGTGACTTTGGGAACCTCTACCATCCTGATTTAAAACTGCTTAACTCTATGCCATGTACTAAAACATATTCTTAGTTTTATATTGTAACATACAGCATAATGGGACATAAAACATGCCAACCCACAAAATAGGACTTAGTTAAGTGTATGAACCTATTGTTGAGAGATCGGCAGTATAGGTTACATTTATATTTAAAATATATATCATATTTATACATAAATTTTGGCAGTGCACCAGGAAATCATAGTTTGTATGTAAAGTAAATAAGGTGTAAAATCCACCTCAGAATATATTTAAACTAATGTTGATTCACGTACGGAGTAAAGGTTTGCTTTCTTAAAAAAAGTAGATTAAAAAATAAAACATCAGTCACAGGTAGCTCTTTAGGTTATGGAGCTAGCATTGTATAAATAAAAATATAAAAATTGCAAAAATTTGTAAATGATTCAAGTTTTGGTATGTGAAAAGAACATTAAAACTTTGATCGAAGAAAGTGGACTTTTATTTATTTATAATTTCCTTTTTTTTAAATAGTTACATGCACACTATTATTAAATACAACTTGTGTTAGATGTGACTTTAGTTCTCTCTGCTTTTGTATAGCCAAGCAAGCTAATGCAAAGTAAAATTATTCCCATGCTGTACTTAAAATAATTTAAATAATAAATTTGAACCTGAAGGTCATCAGATTCTAGTGCATTATTGTATTATATTAATGCAATAAGTATAAATATAATTACGGAGTTGTGCTTTTAAATTTGTCATTGATTTGGTTTTCAATACTTTTGCTAGTTGTAGTTTTATAACTAAAGAGAACTTTGACCACATTTGAACAATTAGATTGGAGGATTTAAACAAGTTTTGTTTAAATAATAATATCTTAATCACATCAGTTTGCAAAGGTAAAATATAGGAAGGTATTAATATACCTAGTGGGAAACTAGTTATTAAACCATATTTTGTTTCAAACAAATTAATAGCCTTGTTCTAATCGCTCGCATCAATACATTTTTAAGGAATAGCAGTGAATCATTTACTTAAGGTTGCCTTGTTGGCATGGTTGGTGCAACGGCTAAATGATTGAATTTCTATGCTAGGGGTCTGGTTTGAATCCTGTACAGGTTTTATATTTCTATATTCTCTCATCTCAGGAATCTACAGAAAGGTTTTTGTTGTGGGGAAGGGCAGATGGTATTCCTTCTATTTTCCTATCACTGGGCTGCACCCCCGGCAAGTATATTTATGTAGACGTTCTGGTGGGAGGTTAGCCTCCGCCAAATAGGGTAGTAGCAAGAGCAGCCGTGGCGCCCGTTACATTGGCCTGCCACTGGAAATGCAGCATGAAGATCCGCTGGCTGTCGACAAGGGACGAGTCTCATTCGTTTATACTTTGATACCTCAGCAGTTAGATACAAGAGGAGAAAAAAATTGCTTTGGCTCTTCTAAGATCTAAGTGGCCGGAGATCACTGACTTGAATTCGATGCGCACGCTTCCTAGCACGATAAAGGACACCTAAGGTGGCGCGCGGGCCTTGTCTTGTAACAAGGCCCCTGACTTGTTGACACCCGACCAGGTCCTTCAAACGACTTGTGCAGTCCCACCTCTTGCTCCGCACCGTCACCAGCGTGTCGTCGGTGTAACAACAGACATCGACGCCACGGAGCCAGATCGGGCAACATCGGCCACTCAGTCGTAACCGATGCTTGTGGAACGCCGCACGACGCGTCGTCTCACGCCGACCCTGCCTCTCCGACCCGGGTCAATTACTATCCTGTTTGCCAAATAGGCAATGCGACGGAAATAGATTCTCGCCCGATGCAACACCAGGGCAGTGTAGAACGCTTTGGTAATGTCGAGAAATACCGTCACCACCTCGCCCCGAGACACTGCTTCTTCCACTAGAGCCCTGAACAATCATGATGTCACTAACGGATGGAGCGCCCCCGGCGAAAATCGTAACTGGTTGTACGCCAGATCTGGCCCTACCCTGGTGACCCTGGTCAAATGCCGGCCGAGGCGGTCCGTTGTTACTCTTTCAAAGGGTTTTCCCACCTCTTTCTCGTCCACCAGTACGATGGGATGGTATGGGGACGGAGACTCTGCAGGACGCTCCTACTTCCTCAGCAAGGCCAGGTACCCATTCTTCCACGGTATCGGAAACAGGGTCTTCAAGGCTATCCAGAGAAAAAGATGTAGGTGGCAGATGTTCCGCTAAAGGTAACGGGTCTAGTGGAGAGCCCATAGCTCCAGTCTAGAATGATCTTTGTTAATAGCCATAGCGTGTGTAAGGAAGCTGCGACGGCTCTGGTGCGGTGTGCCAATGCGTAGGTATGTAGATACCCCCTCCGTGATATGCCTAAAGGCGTGGCACCAATGGGCGGCTCTAGTGTGATCTTACGAGGACCTGGAGCCCCCCTTCGGTGCCGAAGATGACCGCTCCAGTGGTTTTAGCCGGTAGGAGTCCGGCATACCCCTTCGCCCTTCCCCGGAGTGAAGGAAGTTCCATGTAGAATTTCCACTGGACATCAATAAAAAAAAAAGGTTTGTAGACCTATCGTTACATATTCCACATAGTTTCATTTGAATGCACACATGCTAAACAAGTGCTTACTATTTGTAAATAAAATTGTAATTATATCGTTATTTGAGCGTACTTATGTAAGTAGCTAACAGATAGTAATAAATTATTTAGGTAGGTACTTCCCTATTTCATATCAATCTCTAACCTAGTAAATTTTATTATGGTTTATACGGGAAAGGAAGTTGTGGTTTGAAACAGTATCTATAAGTGAGATAGAAATATTACTGCACGATTAAATTACAAACTAAGCATACTTAATGAAAAACCGAAATAGGTACCTACTCTAATCATTTCATTAAAGTGGCAACTCGCGTGATTAAACAAGCGGTTAAGTGTATCCCGGTAATATCAATGCAGATTTAATATAAATTTCTTAGAAACACGAACCATTATAATATAATACATACTAAGTATTATGTTTGACAAGTTACTAAATGGGATAGTGAATGAAAATATGTTCAGAATTATGAGCCCAAGATTTGGTTCTAGTCTACCTACAGTTTTCTTTGCCAAACAGATACAGGAAAAAGTTTCTAAACCTGTGGATTTGAAAGTTGATGCGAAAAGATACCCGTTGCTGCAACCGCGTAATTGAGGTTGAAGGTGTAGGTACTCTCAAAAGTTAAAGAAAATCAATCTAATGAAAATTTACGCCCAGATTAACTGCTTTCAATTGGATATTCTCAAAGATGTCAAGAGTTTCTCTAGCATAAAAAAGGGATAAAGCAACTATAACCACCGACCCTAAATCCTTAACCATTACATTACGCCAAAGATTTTCTGACCGTTGATCAGGGCGAAATAAGGGCAGCGCTTGAGCAGTTTAATAAGAACACAAAGGTTCAAGTTTTGATAAAATGCGCTCCAGAGCTCTACGGAATGACTGAACCAGACCCGGAGCCGTCCAGCAAGAGCTAGGGAGTCTGTTCTAACATTGTCAAGAAACGCCAGACTAATCCAAAGGGTGTGTGATGGTTCTTCAAAAAGTCAACATAACCATGCTGACAAACTATAGACCCATATTATTACTAGGCTAATAACTTACATACAAGTTGCTCCCGACGGCCGTCATGCATGCGTGATCTTACCACTGCCAGAAAACGAAGTATTGCACCCGTTATTTAACCGGGTATCAAATAGGTTGCAGCAGTGCTCGGCAGATTTTTCAGAAGACCTAAGAGACTAGTCCCTTTTTATGGTTAACTCGAATTATAGACCCTTTATTTTTTATTCACCCTGGCATTTGATTCCAGCTATTGTAATTCCTGTTATTGCAGCTGTTTGTTTTTGTGTTCTAGTCGTTTTATAGCGACATCATAATACCTGTTTGCGCATTAAGTATGCTATATGCTGATTGGTCAATTTGTCGTTTCTCAACTAAAAATGGAACTTTCGTGTTAAAATGTTATGTACCCATGATACGTCGTGATAGTCTGTGGTAGTAGGTATTTAATTGCTCTAGGTTTTGTATAGGCTTTGTAAGTTTGTAAATTGTAATGTACCCATCGAACTGAACACTAATATTATATGCTGAACACTTATATAGTATTTAAGTCGATATAAATATCGCCTATTATCGAAAGATAAATATATAATTATAATAAAACAATTTAAACGGATTAGATCACGATCGCGAAAACCTAAGACATTACTATAAATATATAATTTCCATACTATTGGTGATATTTTTGGGTAACAATAAATCAATTATCAATTATTAACTTATATCTATCTGTCCACATGTTATAGAAGTATCTGTAAAGAAGTTTCTGTAGGTGTTGTGAGTAATGAAGTTATCGACAGCTAGAGAGTAAAGGTGAGATTCAGAAACGCGTGAACTTACGCTTCCATCTGTCAAAATGCACTACTCACGCCCCTAATTTTGACAACGAATCTCACTCTTATTGTACAGATACCGGTTATTGTGAATAGTGAAGCTATCGCCGATTGTCTATTTATTGTACTTACTCATACAGTAACATATTGTAGGTACTGATACAGCTAAATTCAATACGAATTCGGTATAGCAGCTTTTGGTGTTTTCAAAATGTCTATTGTCTACTGCTGAACAAAGGCCTCCCCCTTAGATATCCACTATGGTGACGTCATTTTGGGGTACTTCACCAGTATTCACCATGCTTGGCAGGTTGTTGAGTGCAGTATAGCTACTGTTCCACAGAAGAGACGCTGCTGCCTATCCCTCTGGTTTAGAGTCCCTTAGTCACCATTTGCGACATCCATGAGAGGAAACCGAAACGGGGTCGCACTGGAATACGCAGCGTGGGATGACCTTCAACGAGATAAACAGATGACCTGGTGAAGGTCACTGGGAGTCGTTCGATGCGTGTGGCATGTGACCGGACTTTGTGGAAATCTATAGGGTAGGTCTTTGTTCAGCAATGGATGTCCTTTGGCTGATATAATGACGATGATAAGAGGAGTAGTGCTATATTCTTCATCCGCCGCACGGAATGGATTTGGTGTTTTGTGAAATAGATAATATTGAAATAATTGCTGGTCAACAGCAATCTGTTACAATGTTACCGTCGTTAAGGTCAGGCGGGGCAAGTGCGCAATATAATTTTCATAGATGAATTCGATGCAAAGTAAATTATTTTTATGCTGACTTATAAGTGGTAACTCTATTAAGTTGAGAATATATGGTATTTTGTGGCTCCACCAATCTTGATTCAAGCAAATCTATCAGTAAATTTATTATACTTTATATTTTACACAACTATGGCTTTCAAACCTAATTTGGAGCAAGCGCATCATACATTTGTAATCAGAAGTTCAAAATGTTCTAGGTTTTTTATTTTGTACCTATAAAAATATGATTTATTTAATGTAATTAAGTGATCTTATCAGAGGTTTTTGATATTTTTAGGGTAGTCGGGGTAACCGTTGGCACCCTTGCACCACCTGACCTTATATCAACCCACACGATGAGCAGATCTAAATAATGGTTATGTGATTTATATTCATCTATGAGTTGGTTTACGAGATTTGTTTTTAAATTGGTACAAACTATAACTATGCGAATAAAGAGTTAAGACGTATTAAAAATAATTGAAGTTGCCTTCATCACCAGGTGTGAACTGGCTGAATTATGTACTTACGTTGTAACCTTTATTTTTTATAAACTTTCTAATCTAATCCACAGGAGCAGCGACAATGAGTGAGGATTATATATTGCTATTATGCTGATACAGACTAGTCGCCGCGCACCTCATTGCGTCGGTTTCCGACGTTGGTCGTAATATTCGCAACGAGTTTAATCAATCATTTTACCGAATAGCTAACTCTTCACAATCAATACTTTTACTGATATCCGTTTTGGTAATCCTACCAATAAATAGTTACAAAAACTATTTATTGTTTGCGACGCGCATCTCTAGTATCCTATATTTGTAGACCGATTCATGTAAAGTGAAACGTTAGATTATTGCCTTATGAAGAAAATAAAAAAGTGAAATGTCAGTCAAGTGTCAAATTAAAAATAAATAACCTGAAAATATTTATATTTGTGTTCCTTTTCTTACTTCTAAATACGGTATTCTAGATTTTGCGGCTTAATTTGACTATGATAGCACGGCCCTGGACTGACGATCTACCAAAATGCAAAAATACTTGTGTCGCATCTTATTTTTCCCGTTTAGGCGGTGGAAATACGAACAACACAGATGATTATCTCTGTTTTTATTGCCAAACTGAGGATAATTTGTGAGTAAATTAGAATTTAGGGCTAATAATAATATCTGCTACACCTGTCTAGACCTAATAGTAAAACGTCTCAAAACTAGGTTACACAATAAATACAGTAGGTGCAACATTTATAGGCCTATAGGTACTCATTTGTGGACGGATGCAAGTTGTTTTTGGTGATAATGATGTGGCACAAAAATAAAGACAAAGTCATCATCATTTCGGCCGAATAAAGTCCACTGCTGGACACAGGCCCCCTCAAAGATCACCACAATGACCGACATTGGTGTGTTGTATGCTCATTGGGGGGTTTTGCCATAATCGCCACGCTGGCAGGCGGGTTGGCGATCGCAGTTGAGTTGTTAATGTATTCGAAAGATGCTCCATCCAATCCCTTAGTCGCCTTTTACAACACCTACGGGATGAGATGCGTGAGACAAAATAGCAAGCCATAATTAAAACTTAGATCATACAAATTGAATTACAGCACATGTTTATTTGGTATGATAATATTGGCTTGCCTAGTGTGAGCAGGATAGCAAATTAGTTCTGTTTGATGATAAATTTGGTTTGTTATTCCTGTTACATAGTTATGACAATCATGACACCAAATAATTTTATTTACTGCCTGTCCTGAAAAGAAATTGAGGAACTGTCTTACTATGCAGTGGGACAAAAGGGTTTAAAATTAATAATTGTATTATTTTCTCAGTTCTCTATATGGTGTGTTTGAGCCGCATAATGGGTTGGATGCTGCAAGGTTTATTATGCAAAGGATGGCTGCTGAGATCCTGTTTCCTCCACCATCTGCTAATACTGATGAAGAAATTAGAGAGAGGCTAAGGTACAGTTTGTTTATTTAAAATATGTAAGTACTATTTATATATTTATATATATTTAGGTTCATCAGTAATGGTTGTAACTGTATTTGAAATTAGAACTGCCATTAAATAAAACTATCTTAAATGGTAAATAGTTGGCTCCATTAAAAATAAGAATGTTGCAAGATAAGAACACACTGAAATTCCTGACAACCGAAATACCTGGTATACACCTTACCTTGCTGTGGCGCACGCTAGGAGAGGCCTAAGTCCAGCAGTGGACTGATAAAGGCTGATGATGATGATGGCAATGATGACACCTTACCAGTTGCCCAGCTATTTAGCACTATTTTTCTGTGATAATTAACACATTGACCAAATGTATGAAGTTAATACTACACTGATCAGCCCGGGATCAACTTTATTTGCCTTTTACTTTAAAGGCAACTGAGATATCGCAAGAGAATGGGTTTCCTCTTGCATGCTAATAACATACAGTAATCACTTATTAAGGGTACAGGACAAGAAGGGGCTCATCAACATAACCAAATTACGACAATTTGTGACATATTGCTCTAACAGACACATTCTTGAATTGAACATTACATTAATCCCTATATCCTTCATTAGACACTGCCCAATTGAAAATGGCCCAGTGAAAAAATTGATAGATATATATTAATCATTCAATCATTATATTTAATCATTCTTTAGATCACATAATGAATCTTTTTACTCTACTTTTTAGTTCATTCAACTCAGTTGCAATCTAACAATTAAATTGAGCTGCACTTCTAAGAGTTTCTGAGTGCACACAAACAACACAACTTGCTCAATGCCTTTTTTCCTTTTTTTCTCTTTTACATGTCTTTAGCTCATTTGACTCAGTCAGATGCATATTAAAACTTTCTTCTTTTTCGTGTGGATAGTGGCCAACCTTTGTGTCTGAGTTGTTCAAGCCGCCCAAAGGCTTCTGACTTGGCTTAACAACTGCCATCTTATGACAACAACTGGGACCACCATTTTACGTGCACTCCGAAGCACGGAGACGCTTAGTTCTAATACCACTATGCAGTCACCTATCCATTTCCATAAATTTTATTTAAAATGTTGCCCCTCACTAGCATTTCTCCTGTGTCGTAAAATTTCCTTACACAATAAAAATATTTAATGCTCAATTAAGCATGTCACAAATCGTATATGACATTTAAACTTATAAAATAACTTCGCCTCATCGCCCAGCACCTCTGCCCTTACCTGGCTACTGGTCAAGGTTTTAGGCTGAATAAGCAGAGTAAGATTTTATTTTTATAAACTATTTAACGGCTCTTGGACTTCACGGTTGGCGCATTGGATAAGCGATTAGCTTCCTACCCTACGTGTTGCAGGCTCGATACCTGTACGGAACAAATATTTGTATGATCTACAGATAGCTGGTTCAGGCTGTGCATGTGGGTTGTATATTGGTATACAGTAATCACAATATAGGAGAAACCATAGTAATGTGCATTGTAAAAAAAAATCTAGTTCTTAACCACAATCATGATTATATTTATTCCAGGAATGCATTCGTATCAGTAGAGAAAGCATACACAGAGAACTATGATGGCATGATAGCTGAGCGGACCAGTCTGCAGTATCAGTTGCAGACATTGAACGAAACACAGGTAAAATGATTATCTTACTAATTTGTGATC
Source organism: Diloba caeruleocephala (assembly GCA_947459985.1). Lineage (NCBI taxonomy): Eukaryota > Metazoa > Arthropoda > Insecta > Lepidoptera > Noctuidae > Diloba > Diloba caeruleocephala. Next base: position 2,805,349 of record OX381626.1, on the reverse strand, counting down.
ATGAATAGATTTACTGGATTGGATATGGAAGGTAGGGGAGGCGGAGATGCGAGCGGTGCTATATTCTTAATCCAGCTACTGCACGGATACTGTTCGATCTCCTAGAGTCGGGAAACTTACTTGCCGGAACATCGTCCTGGGATCTGGAAGCGACAGCCCTCGCGTCCTTATATGGCGCGGGAGACGCTACGTCAAGGCGAACAGCCAGCTTCTCGAGGCTCGGTTCGAGCTTCGGCCGATCCTGGTGGCGGAATGGTAGGAATTGTGCAACCCAGTACAGGGCACGCCACGACAGCGGCGGTAGGACCCGTTATGGAGGATTGGCTGGAGACACGGCATGGCGCCCTCACCTTCCCGCTGACATAGATACGCTCGGGACATCGGTGTTTCGGGAAGTATCGCATAGGCCGAGAAGAGACGCCCGGTTGTCACCGCTGCTAAAATCCATGAGTTGCCGCCTGCGGGTGCCGTACTTGTAGCAGTCTGTTGCCGAAACAGAATCAGGCATGAGATGGTGGCCTGATGTGTTCTGCGCGCGCCTCAAGAGGAATGTGCGGCGCAGAGCGGCAGAGAGGGGGTCCGTCAGACCAAGTAACGAGCCGGCCTAATGAATAGACCATAGCCATAGGCAGTAGAAAGAACACCGTAGGGTCTGCTGAGGCTGGCCCTACCCAGAGCAATGGAATCCCATGAGAAGAAAGGCACCACACGAATCGAAAATATACGACGGTCGCGGATACTTCCGATTGACGTTTGTCCCAGTGCCGTGGATTTGTGCAATATGTGTGCATTTATCAACATCATAAAATGTTTTTTCCTTGTTATCACCAGGTATCCCAAAACTACAACATCCTAACCCGCTTAAAGGAGATAGACGTCCACCTCTCCGGTGGGGCGGCTGTGGTCATCGCTTTGGTCCACGCCAACAAACTCTTCGTGGCCCATGTCGGAGACACCCGGGCGTTGCTCTGCAGGACTGATGATAATTCTGTGCTGAGGGTTGTGCAGCTTACTGTGGACCACAGCTTGAACAATGAGGATGAGCTGCTGAGGTTGCAGCAGTTGGGCCTAGACGTTAACAAGCTGAGGAATGGTGAGGCTTTTTTTCCCTCATGCTATATGAGTAGACATAGGTGACAGCGTACGCACAGCAAGTAGTAATTACCATTAAAATCTGCCACTCTTAACTTATACCTAACTAGCTGTTCACCGCGGTTCCACCCGCAGTTTGACGGCACGGTTGGTACAGTCGGCTGCTGCGCTCCGGGTCGCGGGTTCGATTCCCGCACATAACAAATATTTGTACGATCTCCAGGTAGTTGTTCCGGGTCTGGGTGTATTGTGTGTGGAATTTGTGTCTGTAAACGACCCACGACACAGAAGAAATCCTAGTGTGGGGCACCATCTATAAAGATATAATAAAAATACGCGGCGGTAATATCTGTCGACATCAGCTGAGCCACATTTTCGTTTGCCTTTATTTATTACAGAAAAATGCCTCAATATTCTTCATTTTAACCTGTATTTAGTATCCACATCATCATATCCACTAGGAACCATGTTGATTATCATTATTTTGCCTGGACCACACGATTAGACTCGCAATCATTATTCATCTGTTTAATGTATTTTCAGCTCAATATTTAGGAAACCAGACAGGCACTAGGTGTCTTGGAAACTACCTCGTGAAAGGGCTGTACAAGGCGTTCCCTACCATCAGTGCAGCTGTCACAGAACCTGTAATTGCTGCTCCAGAGATACATGGACCTATAATGCTGGATGAGTCTTGCAGGTATTACAGAGTTTATATCTACATCCATGGGGTGAGAGGGGTAGTCAGTTCGCCGGGAACCACATAGGTTTTTTTTGTATCATATAAATAAAACAATTGTTACTGGCACGTTTGGCAGAGTGGCTAAGCAATTGGCTGTTTGCGACACGTGTCGCGGGTTTGATCCCCGCTTGGAACAAATATTTGTATGATCTACAGATAGTTGTTTCGTGTCCGTGTGTTTGTGCATGTGAGATTTATGTCTGTGAACTGTACTCAAAACACAGGAGAAATACAAGTGTGAGACAATGTAAAAAAAAAATTACTTACGTATTGTACGTATTTGTAATTTTAGCCGTAACAAGAATGGAATTGCAAACGAATTATGTACATGTATCACTTGACCTTTTATTCTCGTGTGACAAATACCTTGTGATGATAACTTGTTTTTGTTTACTAAACTTTGTGGTTCAAGATTTTCTTCTGAAGTTCACATAGATTTAATTGGCCTATACATGTCTATATTTTGTTGGGTTTCTCGCATACATTTCTTGGAAATGTGGTTGCTTAATCGGTCGTTTCTGGCAAAGCCAAAAGGCTGGAGGCCTTTTGGCTTTGCCAGGCTTAAAATTATTTTTTACAATCTAAGCAATTTGCGCTAAGGGACCTCAGCTTAGGGCGTTGCTGGGGATAACAGCTATTGTTTTGGGCACAGCTAGATTGGTATTATTTAAAAACTACAGGCTGGGCACGGGCCGGTGCAAGAGGCGAGGGGGGGGGGGAGTACTAACTTAAACGGGATGGTGTCGCGGCGATAGGCCTCTGGCGACGTCGGTGAGCGTCGGCGAGGGCGGTACACCGGTCAGGTGTTGCCTATACATGTCGTAGGCACACATCATCATCATCATCATCAGTCTATGTCGGTCCACTACTGGACGTAGGTCTCCCAGGGTGCGCCACAACACCCGGTAATCAGCATTCCGCATCCAGCCGGACCCAGCAACCTGCTTCAGGTCGTCCGTCCATCTGGCCGGTGGGCGTCCCACACGACGTTTGCCCATACGCTGTCTCCACTCTAGGACTCGCCTACTCCATCGGCCATCGGTTCGACAGAGGCACACTATCGAATTAATACCTGTCTCATTTATTAAAAAGCGGCAGCCAATCATCGGTCGGTGATGTATTGTATTGCCATCAATGAAAATATAACTTTTAACGAACGGGGTTGCCAGTGCATATTCTACCAAATGGTAGAACCGTATCTCGTATTATTTTGTTTAAATAATCAGAATGTATGTAGTTTGATGAAGGGCTTCATTCGGATTCGATCGGTAGGATTGTCTTTTTTCCGTGAGGTGTGTCTGGGGTGGCGGCCTCTTTACAGCTGCTTTTCCCATCCGCTAGAGGGGGTGACCGCCTTATAGTTATCCCCTCCAAAGGCTCGGCCTCCTCGGCTTAAAGGCTTGGCTACAATGGGTGGCCTTGGTGCGTACCATCTCGAGCCCCTGAGCTTGGGAGTCCCTTCAGTGCCAAAGATGATCGCCCAGGCCAGTGGTGGATCCAGGATGTTAATCTGGGGGGTCCCTCAGGTCTCATGTCATGATTTTCAGAGATAATTGTTGTTTAGCTCCAAGGTCAACCGCATCCCACAGTTTGGCGGGAGGGGAGGGGGAAGACGCTTCGCTTCGCCAATTGTCCAGTTAAGCATCCAAATCTCTCTCGAGATGTATGCCTTCTTCTCATTAAGAAATCTACATCTTGTAACGCGCTTATTATTATTCCGTGTGGTGTCCGGATTAAGAATATAGCACCACTCCATCTCCTCCCGTGGATGTCGTAAAAGGCGACTAAGGGAATCTAAACCAGAGGGATGGGCAGCAGCGTCCCTTCTGTGAAACGGTAGCCATACTGCGCTCACCAACCCGCCTGCCAAGCGTGGTGAGTATTGGCAAATACCCCCCAAAATGATGACACAGTTGTGAAAATCTATGAGGGAGGCCTTTGTTCAGCAGTGGACGTATAAATGGCAGATATGAACGCGCTTATTAAAGTCTGTGTGGAGTCCGGATTAAAAATATATAGCACAGCTCCATCTCCCCCATGGATGTCGTAAAAGGCGACTAAGGGATTCTAAACCAGGGAGATGGGCAGCAGCGTCCCTTCTTTGGAACACCGAGCGTGATGAGTACTGGCAAATTCCTCCCACAATTATTGAAATCTATGGGGGAGGCCTTTGTTAAGCAGTGGATGCCTTATGGCTGATATGATCCAAAAGTGCCTGTAAATGGTTTTCATGAATAAAATTTTATTTATCTTTTTAACTTTCGTTTTCCTTATTTCAGATTTCTAGTCCTTGTAAGCGCCGGAGTGTACAAACGCATACAAGAAGCCAAAGGAAGCTACGAGCAAACGAACAAACAGCTCGCCCAAGTAATAGTAGAGAATTTCAGAAAACAAACTGACTTCAGAAAAGTCACCCAGTCGGTCCTTGAAGAGATCGAACAAGAATTTGTCTCCTACTGCGTTAAAAACAATTTAACGCCAAAACCTAACACGCATATGTCCTTATTGATAAGAAACTTCAACTTCCTCCCACCAAATGATGATGACGAACCCCCAAATCAAAGCGTCACAAAAAACGCATCGGTTCGATTCAATCCGATCGTTCAATCGAAATCGAATACGCTGCTGAATGAGATTGATTCGGAAATTTATTCGTCGGGAACGAACGAGATCGAGATCGAGACGAATGATTCGAATATTGATACTAATCGGTCTATGGAATCGAGTTCCGATATCTATCCGGCTGGAAGGCCGTTTGATAAAGATCGAAAAATCAAGGGATATGTTGATTTTTCGTGTTATTTTGAGAACGTAGCGAAGGCGCGGAAGAACGGGACCTTGCCAGATTTTATTAAGTAACTCAATATGGTCGGTTCCAATGTCCATCTCGTTGGAGGCCGTCCAGCGTTGTTTTGCGTTGCGAGATCTCCACTCGAGAACCTTTCTGCTCCAACGGCTATTGTACGAGCAGTGTACGCCATTGCCACTTCAGCTTTTATTGAAAGAAAGAAAAAGTTTTATTTTGGTCTCATACACAATGACAATTAAAACGACATAATAAGAATATATACAAGTATATATGGTGCCGGTTCAGAATACCACCACCCCATTTCCTCCCGTGGGTGTCGTAAAAGTCGACTATGGGATTAGCCGGAGGATGGGCAGCAGCTTCCTTCGATTACATTAACAAATCAACTGCGATCGCCAACCCGTCTGCCAAGCGTGGCGATTATGGCAAAACCCCCCAATGAGCCCACAACTCACCCATATCGGTCGTTGTGGTGATCTTTGGGGGAGGCCTGTGTCCAGCAGTGGACTTCATTCGGCCGAAATGAAATGATATGGCTTAGTGCTGTACGAGGCCAAAAAAGGTCCCTATCTCAGCATATGCTGCAGCAGTTTATGCTACAGCGATGGTCTTCTGTGGGGCCTCTATGTTGATGCCATGGGCGGCTACGGCAAAAGATAACATGTATATACTTATCAATAAATGAGGAAGAAACACATAAAATATTGGAGGGATACATACATATTACGTGGGACGAGAGATTTTTACACAATTAGTCAGTTTATATAGATACTAAAAAGGATTGATTTTAAGTAAAAATCGATTAAGAGTCAAAAATTAACTCCGTGCACCTTTCCGAATGCACGCTTCGGTTATTGGTGGAAGGTCACTTATTACAAGAGGCCGGCTAGGTACCACCTAGCGCCAGATAATCACCGCGAAGCAGTGGTGTTTAAACTTTAGACAGATTAGTTACGAAGGGCATTGTAGCTTAAAATTACTGGGCATACGAGGCTAAATAACTAACGTCTAGAGCCACGCTGGAGTAGTCTTGGGTAGCAATTCAGTTGCTTGCCTCTTCACCATGCTGTTGTTTGTATATTACTAATCCTTTGAGCTATGTCGGTAACTTCTACGGATCTCTTCATTACTGATTCCATGTCTCGATAGCTTGCTGAGTGACTTGAAGCTTTCTTATGAGGTCCATAATAAGTGTCAATAATTATTCGGTGGTTGTGGAAATGTATGAGGAAGGCTTTTGTTCAGCAGTGGACGTCAACCCAGTTACTCCAGGATACCGTTGCCTAAGGTGTCCTTGTCCGGTTGTCCGACTGCCCGTAACGAGCAGTACTGGCGGCTTGATGTTCTCTCCGAGGCTCGTTATGGTGCATCATTCAAAGTGTGATGGCGGTGAGATCGACTTGGCTAATAAAATATTCCCGATTAAGAATATAGAAATCGCAACTCCTTCCTGTGTCACATAGGTATATTTCTCGATTATACTTAACCAAACTATTGCTTAAGAAGCGAGTTCGTGAAGCTTCGGTTCACGGCGACACTGCATCATTACGTCTATTTGTATTCGCCAGATTAGGTCAAGAGTGTATCTTCTAGAGTACTCCAATAGTCCACCTAGGACTAATAATGGCTGTTGGCATTTGTCGTTTATAGGGTTCCGAAAGTTCGAAGGAAAAAACGGCGGAACCCTTATGGGATCACTCGTGTGTCTGTCTGTCCGTCTGTCACAGGCAATTTTCTCCGAATCTACTAGACCAATCAAGTTGAAATTTGGTACACATATTTATTTATTTATTTCAAACAATACAAGCTTACAGTGTGGACCAAAACGCTTATATGTTATGTTATGCTACTACTGGATATGGATTTCTGCGACTCAAACACGTAAGTGTAACGTAAATAAATGAACTTTGAATATCCCCCATATCCATATCAGTTTTGGGGGTCAATATAGAAAATTAAAGAGTAAAAATTTGCAAACTGTACCGTGTAACATATGAAAGGGAAGGGCTTGTGAAAAAGTTATTTAAGAAAATAGACGATAATTGACCATTCTCCCCCTATCTCTGAGACTACTGAACCTAAAATTGTGGAAAAATGTAGTTAATAGCTCTTTCTTTGGTAAATCTTTCAAGTGTGCATGCAAACTTATGTTTGCGGTTGGAATGTATGGGAAAACATGTTTATCAACTACGATGTTTAGTCTGTTCTTGGTATTAGTTATTCGTACAAGACCGAATCCAACAATAGACAATATATTCAGCAATTTCGGAACCTTTTCCACGAGGGTTCAACTCGCACTTGACCGATTTTTATTTATTTTGTCCTGGATCTTAAATCCAACTCTATACACAGGGTGACACAGGTCAGTTATAGAACTGAGAAATAGCTAGAATCCAAAATCTACAAAATACGGTCAGGTAAGGCGCCACTGGTGCCTTATAAAGAGCAAAAGTTGTAAGTAAATGTGTAGTCTTATTTTCATCCTTTGAATAATTATGCTGTGAAGTAAATAGTGGTAATGAAACTTTTTATCAAATATATGTTACCAACATTAAAATAATTGCATTTAAAAGTGACGTTAAGAATTGAATGTATTTTGAACTTATGTACTAAATCAATTTTTTGTTATTACATTAAGATGACAATATTAGAAAATGTTTGTTATTGTATAAATAAAATGTTAATTTATATATTTGGTTTTTTATGCATACATCTGAGTATATGAGCAAAGTGAGGTTCTCGTGTACAAGGGCGGATCCAGAGAAGGGGTCACGGGGGTCATGACCTGACCTGTCAACACGGGCCTAGGTCAACCACTGTTAATATTCCTCATCATCATATCAGCCACCGGACGTTCACTGCTGAACAAAGGCCTCCCGCATAGATCTCCACCACGACTACACGGTTACATGCCGTGTGTCGCCATTTTTGGGGGGAATATTTGACATATTCCCACTCACCATAGATTATACACTTATACTAGTGCTATTCCACAGAAGTGACGCTGCTGCCCATCTCTCTGGTTTAGATCCTTAGTCGCCTTTTCGACATCCACGCGAGGAGTGGTCCTATATACTTAATCCGGACACCACAGGGAATGGATAGTTTTCTGAACATGTTATTGTATTGGACACCGTTCCATATGTTTGCGAATATTTCTCCCACAGACTGCATATGTACAATGTTGTACAAAATGCTCTAAAAAGTCACTCACTTTTGTAATGCAACATGCAAACCTATCCTACCAATCCTGGTGAATATTAAAATCAAGCTTGTTTAGTGTAGACTTTTTAAGAAGTTTACTCTTTTCTCCTGCATTGTCCTCACATTACCATCATTTCGAGAACATTGTACCAATATGATTTAAAAAGAGTAACCATGGAGTTCCTTGCCCATTCTTCTCCATAGGAAATCTACACCTTGGAACGAGGCAACTAAAGTCTTGACTATTCATAAGTGCCTATAAATGGTTTTACATGAATAAAAATATTTTTATCTTTATCTATTATATTCGCCCGTCGGACATTGCCCTCTGTTCCCTTTCATTTCACCATTTTTTTTAAGGTCAGTGCTGACCAAATGATAGATATTTAAAATGTTCCACTATAAAAAAACTTATACTAAAAGGTAAATGACTATTTATTAGCAAGTAAATGGATGATACATAATTCTATAAAACAATAATTAAACAGGCTTGTAGTCCAGCTTGCTCTCCAGCTTCTTATTGTCTGCTACCTTGCGCACCGCCTTCATTAGGTCCTCCTGGATGTTATAAGGTTTGTTTCAATAGATGTTAATTAAACAAAAACTAGTGGCTAAAAATTGTAGGAGAGTATACTTTTATTTTTATTATTGGGCCCGAGAGAAAATTCATCATGAACTTCTTCCGCCCCGGGGAAAGGCGTCGGGGCATGCCGGACTCCTACCGGCTAAAACCAGTCAGTTTCAGTCGCTTCAGGTCCTCGTTAGATTACACTAGAGCCGCCCACAGTGCCAAGCCTTTAGGTACATCTCGGAGGGGATGACTGTAAAGTGGTCATCCCCCTTTAACATAGGGTAGGCGGCTGTAAAAAGGTCGCCTCCAGGCACTTCTCGGGGAGGATTGTAAAGGATCCCCCCGTCTTGCTGTGCGCTGTGCTGCGCACACGGCGGCACGTGACCACGTGCGCACCGCCGTCTTCTCGGGGAAGGAGAGATTATACCCATTATATTTAAAAAAAACCTTCGCACTGATTTCTCCTGTCCGGTGGCGTTTCATTATACAGCCAAAGGACGTCCACTGCTGAACAAAGGCCTCCCCTATAGATTTTCACACTTGTGTCGTCGTTTTGGAGCGAATTTGCCAATACCTGCCACGCATAGCAGGCGGGTTGGTGAGCGCAGTATGGCTACTGTCCCTCAGAAGGGACGCTAGAGTCCCATAATCGCCTTTATATCTTTAGACGGAATGGTGCTATATGCTTAATCCGGACACCACAAGGAATAATAGGCAAGGCAATATTGTAGACGTCTACAAGACACATGAGTCACGAGGGCATTTCTTCTCAAAAGCAGGTCGGTAAGAAATAACGGCGTAAAAGTGTCTTGAGTCTTTAAACCTACTTGCTAAATAAATATATAATTCATCATTTCGGCCGAATGAAGTCCACTGCTGGACAAAGGCCTCCCCCAAAGATCACCACAACATAACTGATATGGGTGTGTTGAGGGCTCATTGGGGGGTTTTGCCATAATCGCCACGCTTGGAGACGGGTTGGCGATCGCAGTTGAGTCGTTAATGTACTCGAAGGACTCTGCTGCCCATCCTCCGGCTAATCCCTTAGTCGACTTTTACGACACCCACGGGAGGAGACGGGGTGGTGGTGTTTTGAGCCGGCACCACACGACAGTATAATTACTGACCTGTATGATGTACTCCCTCTCGGCTCTGATGGCGAACAGTCCAGCTTCAGTGCACACATTCCTGAGATCAGCTCCGTTGAATGTGTCAGACAGTTTGACCACGGCTTCGTAGTCCATCTCCCCGTGCTTCGCTATTGGGGCAGCGTGGATCTTCAGAATTTCCAGTCTGGAATGAAAAAAGATAGGAATTATGGTATCATTACAAGCCCAAGAAGCTCATAACTGGTTGAGGATAGGCTTCAGAGCCTTGCGTAGAGGCGCCGAGATACGAGTTTATCGCTTTTGTATCGGATGTTTCAGCGACTATGCATTCGAATTGAATCGCCTAATTCCTTTATCTCCACTTTATCATAGGACCAAACGCGATCGACGATATCGGCTTTTAATACGACGGAGTTTCATGGTAGATGATCCACGCACGGAGCGTTTCACTTCTACATTTATAGTAAGTACGTATTAAGGACACGCCGATTGGTCAAAGTCAAATTGTTTTTATTCATGTAAACCATTTGCTGGCACTTACGAATAGGAATTGGGGAATCTGTTTGCGAGTACTCACCACTGCTGGCTGCTGTTCCAAAGGAAAGGAAGGAAGGAGCGATGGAGATGGGGTGGTGCTATCTACACTCTTAATTAATCCGGACACCGCACTGACATTTTGCTACATAAGCATTTGTTATAGTTTTTTGATATAGCTAGCTAGCTATTTATTACTTACAAACATATGTACATGTATAATAAAATTATATATACATACATATGCTATGGATTTTGTTTTGTTGTAGGCGACTATTATAATGTTAATATTAATATATACAGAATACCACCACCCCATTTCCTCCCGTGGGTGTCGTAAAAGTCGACTATGGGATTAGCCGGAGGATGGGCAGCAGCTTCCTTCGATTACATTAACAAATCAACTGCGATCGCCAACCCGTCTGCCAAGCGTGGCGATTATGGCAAAACCCCTTCAATGAGCCCACAACACACCCATATCGGTCGTTGTGGTGATCTTTGGGGGAGGCCTGTGTCCAGCAGTGGACTTCATTCGGCCGAAATGATGATTAATATATAATAATACGGCCTAGGTACTTGACGACTGTATCTTTTACCAACTAACTCATGTGTGTGTGTGTGCGTGTGTGTGTGTGTGTGTGTGTGTGTGTGCGCGCGCGCATGTGTGGGTATGGGTATGTGTGTCAGTGTGGGTGGGCGGGGATCCCCCGGGATGATGACTTCAATGCATATTTTGGCATATAATTCTCGAGTGTTACGTCCACGGCGTGGGACTCTCCTGGTCGAGCCAGCCCATTAACGGGTTCTAATCGACTAATGAAAACAGCTTTTTCTTTTTCAATTTATCCACTTTTATAGCATATATGTGACATTTAATTTACATACATTTTTGACATTTAAATACATTTTTGTATTGTTTTAATTTTTAATTGTTTTGTGTACATGTACAATAGTGTATATGACTGACGTGTTGCTGGGGAGTTTGTTGCGCCGTTTCTTCACCCCAACTTTAACACTAGGAAGCAGTGAAGGGTGGGCTTATATGGGTGCTGTCTAATGTTGACGTTCAAAAATAACTAATTCATTTGGTCTATTTTGAATCAATCTTCCTTACCTAGCCTGTTCATTGGGCAGCGGAATTTCAATCTTCCTGTCCAGCCTGCCAGGCCTCAATAGCGCAGGGTCCAGGGTATCGGGCCTGTTGGTCGCCATGATCATCTTGACCTGGCCGAGAGAATCGAAGCCGTCCATTTGATTGAGGAGCTCCATGAGAGTACGCTGGATCTCTCTGTCAGCGCTTGTTCCTTCGGAGAAACGTCGTCCACCTGGAGAGAAAGGGTCGTTATAGTGTTGGATGAAAGACAATATTTATTTATTTCACAAATTACAATTGTCATTACAGGTTTCAACCCAATCCAACAATGTAGTTACACAAAAGACAGATAACTAATCGTCGCCTTCTTGAATTCTGCCAATGAGCAAGTAAAAATATCATGCCGTAGCGAGATGGTGTTGAGTATTTGTGCTGCTCGAACAATGGGTGCAAATTTTAAAATGTTTGTGCGGGCTACCGGTACCTCAAACAGCTTCCCCCTCGGCCCCTGCCGCAGCTTGGTGTTAGGAATGAGCAGCCCCAACGATTCTAATATTTGTGGGTTATTTAGTATTTAGTTTGCCACGGAACACAAGAAATATGTTTTCTTTTTTTTTTTTTTTTTTGTTTTTAATATGGTTTACACATTAACCTACATTTTTGTCATTATTGTTTTACTATTTTAATTTAACATTGTTATCTCAATTATAAAGAGAATTCATGGAGTTTCCTGCCGCCTCTTTACCATCCTATCAGCCAAAGGATGTCCATTGCTGAACAAAGGCCTTCCCCATAGACTTTAACAATTACGTCGTCATTTTGGAGGGCATTTGCCAATACTCACCATGCTTGGCAGGCGGGTTGATAACCATAGTATGGCTACTGTTGCACAGAAGGGACGCTGCTGCCCATCCCTCTGGTTTCATAATTTCAGCCGAAAAACGTCCACTGGTGGACAGAAGCCTCCCCCAAAGATTATGTGCTCATTGGGGGGTTTAGCCATAATCGCCACGCTTGGCAGACGGGTTGGCGTTCGCAGTTGTTATAATTGTACTCGAAGGACGCTGCTGCCCATCCTTCGGCTAATCCCATAGTCGCCTTTTACGACACCCACGGGATGAGAAGGGGTGGTGGTATTCTTAGCCGGCACCACGCGGCTCTGGTTTAGAGTCCCTTCATTCTTTTACGCTATCCACGGGACATCGGGTGTGATAACTTTTACTTCAGATACTGCATGGAATTCCTCTTCGCCATGGGATCAAACAATTGGAACTGTGCAACTTAAATTCTAACGTATCACATGAGCCAGTAATTCGTTTATTTAAAACATACACTTTGATTATTGACTGTCACGAAATTCATAGTTTTTTTTATAAACATTGCCCCACTCTAGGATTTCTCCTGTGTCGTCGGTGCGTTTAGACATGAATTCCACATACAATACACCCAGACCCGGAACAACTTCCTGCAGATCATACAAATATTTGTTCCGTGTGGGAATCGAACCCACCACCCGGAGCGCAGCAGCCGACTGTATGAGCCACTGCACCAACCGTGTCCTTAAACGTCATTATCTACTTGATCGATCGATCTAGATACCACCTGAGTTAAATACATACCAATAGCATCAATTTCGTCCATGAATATGATACAGGGTTGATGGTCACGCGCGTAGTTGAACATCTCTCGGATCAGACGCGCTGACTCTCCTATGTACTTGTCTACTATAGCTGACGATACGACCTGAGGAAGTAACAATGAATGAGATCATTCTCCAGTCAAGAAATTACCTATTAATAATAATCCATCTTGGTTTTCTCCTCAGCAATTGGAAATCCAGAAATTTCCAAACCTATAGGCGGCCAATCTGTTATTTGTTTTAGCTGACTAGCTTAATAAAACAAACGCCCGGAATGTAGCAATTTTTTTAAAATTGTTATGCTTTGGTAATCTATACAAATAAATAAAATTGAAGTGTCTGTTTGTAATGTCAAAATAACAGCTTTTTACTAAATGCATATGAAAGTATATACGGTACCTATAAAAAACAAACAATTTTTAATTTTTTTGTCTGTCTGTTTGTTCCGGGTAATCTCCGAAACGGCTGGACCGATATTGACGGGACTTTCACTAGCAGATAGCTGACGTTATGAGGAATAACTTGGATACTTTTATTTTAGAAAAAAATTAGGGTTCCGCGCAAAAACAATAAAACCCTTGAAATATAATATATATACATATATTCTATGTCAAGTGTCTATGTCGAAGTACTCTAAATTTCTTTTAACTTAAACGCGGGTGAAACCGCGGGTCCCAGCTAGTCCTAAATAAACTTCCATGTCCCGGGGCGAAGGAGGTATTCTACCGGCTAAAACCACTGGAGCGGCCATCTTCGGCAGGTACCCAGGTCCTCGTAAGATCACAATAGAACCGCCCATTAGTGCCACGTCTTTAGGCACATCTCGGAAGGGGAATGTAGCTACCTACTGGCTACAGGCTTAATCTCCACTTGCGACTTATTATTCTTTGGTTTGAGAGTAAACTAATTGTGATGGCTGGTTAGTGCCTTTGCACATCGCATTACGCAGGCTACTATCACAACATGAGCTGTTCTAGAATGTTCTAGGGTCTTCCATCAGTTCAGTGGACAGTGTAATGCTGCTGCCATTGTCTATGGCAATCTTAATACTAAACAAACCTTCAAAAAGTTAGCATCTAGCTGCGATGCGACGGCCCTAGCGAGAAGAGTCTTGCCAGTGCCAGGTGGCCCGTACAATAAACAACCCTTTGGTGGAGTGATACCGACGCGCACGAAGAGCTCTGGGTTCATGAGGGGCAGTTCGATCACCTGTGGGAAGATAGTATAATGACGAGATTATATTTCAAAATGTCAGGCGATTCATATGCATATGTATTTGGCAGTAATACCAGTTAAACTACGGGTTACTTCCAGATTCCTCCCTATAACACATTTAAAAGATACTACAGTATTGAGGTTGAAAGCAAAACTGATTTATTTCTATTGTCATTTACAATTACCCACAATCATATTTATAAAATGTAATAACCAATCTACCTACAGGTGTCATACATAACATACCTTTCTCTTATACTCGTAAATCTAAACAATCATAGAAAACCCAAGACTAATATGTATGTAATTTAGATTGATTAAGAATTAATGAATGATTAATTTAAATAAATCATGAACTTTGGTAATCAGGTATGCCTATGATATCAGGCCACAAACTTGGATCGGGTATTATAGGTTCTGAGGAATTTTCATTAGAAGCGGACTCATTGTCTGGGCGATCCCATGACAAACGGCGTTGAGTCCTTGTTTGCGCAGTTGTTCGGGATAGCATCTGATCGACATGTCTTCGATGCAACTCTCCATCTTCCGTTCTCACCCTATATGTAGTGGGACCTTCTACAGTCTCAACTATGGCTCTTTGCCATTTTTCGACTGGACCGTACATTCGGATTAAAACTGGCTGACTTGTTGTAAATGTCCTATCAGGTGGATGTTGGGCAGCTGCATCAAGCTGTTGATCAACATGACTAGGGACATTATCAGGATGCAATACTGAGATCGCCGTTCTATATTTTCGCCCGTTTAACATCTCCGCTGGTGTTTTATTCGTACAACTGTTTGGTACTGTACGCAGGTAGTACAATGCTTTTGAAAGTTTCTCAGTCCAAGGCATGTTTGGGTATATCATCTTCTTCAACTTATTCTTGAATGTTTGAATAGCCCGCTCGATTTGACCATTGGACGCTGGATGATATGGAGGAGAAAAGAGGTGCTTAATATTGTTCTTTTTCAAGAATAATTCAAATTCAACGGAGCAAAAAGTCCGCCCATTATCGGAGACTACCGTTTCGGGTAACCCCTGTGATGCAAATATTTTTCTGAGAACAGTTATTACTGTACTACTGTTCATTGATGTCACAATCTCTGCATCAAGCCATTTACTGTAGCTGTCAATTACAACTAGGAAAGTTTTACCATGGAAGGGTCCAGCAAAATCAACATGGATGCGACTCCATGGTTTCTCTGACCTAATCCAATTTTGTGGATTCTTAGGTGGATTATTCCTTACTGACTGGCATTGTTCACACTCAGCCACGATCCTTTCAATCTCTTGGTCCATTTCAACCCACCATACATACCCTCTAGCATAAGCTTTAGTATGAACAATACCCGCATGCGGTGTATGTAACAATTCCAACACATTTCTTTGAAGATTCCTTGGTATTACAACTCTATTGCTCCACAATAAACAATCTTTATTGAGAGAAAGAGCATCCCTGCGTGTCCAAAATGGTAATACACTTGGATCGGTATTTGAACGTGGCCAGCCATGGAGAACATAAAACATTATCTTTTTTAGTACCGGATCCTTCTTAGTCTCACTAGCAATCTTATTTGCGTCTAAATCCCAACCATCAGGACGTTCTTCTAAAAGAAGTACTTCTCTTAAACGTTCTTCTTGGACTGCTACAGTGCTAGGAGAACTCCACCGACTTAGAGCGTCTGCATTTCCAATCAATTTTCCTGGCCTATATTTAATAATGTAGTTATAGCAACTAAGTTTCAATGACCACCGCAACATCCTGGGCGATATCTGATCTGGAATCGGCTTTGTAGGATTAAACAGACCAACTAAAGGTTTATGGTCGGTTATGATGCAAAATCTACGACCCGCTAAGTACTCGTGGAATTTCGATAAACCAAACATAATAGCTAGGGCCTCTTTATCAATCTGTCCATATCGCCTTTCATGTGGTTGTAATGTTCGGGATGCCATCATCACCGGCCGTTCGGAACGATCATCCATCACATGAGCTATAATCGCACCAAGCCCAAACTCTGAGGAATCACATATTAATAGAAGCTCTCGTTTTAAGTCATATCCAACTAGTGTAAGATCTGATGTAAGCAGATCCTTGGCTCTCTTAAACGCCAACTCTTCTGATGCTTCCCAAGTCCAAGGTCGCTTTGACTCTAATAGGCGGTACAATGGTTCTAATATCGTTGCTTTGTCAGGCAGAAATTTTTCATAAAAATTATAGAGTCCTAAGAACGCGCGAAGTGACTCTTTGTTTTTCGGGGCTGGCTTCTCCTTTATCTCTTTAACCTTAACAGGGGAGGGGTGTAGCCCTTTACCATCAATAACATGTCCCAAAAATGTTACACTATCAGATGCAAATACACACTTATTCAAATTAAGACGGAAGCCCATTTCGCTCAATTTGTCTAGTACAGCTAGCAGCCTGTGTTCATGTTCTGCCTTATCTCTGCCCATCACGGCTATGTCATCAAGTAGGCATGCAACTCCTTCTATTTCTGCAAGGGCTGTAGACATTAACCGTTGGAAGATTCCGGGTGCTGCACTCACGCCAAAGGCTAAACGATTCATTTTCATTAAACCAATAGGTGTGTTGAGCGTTAATATCTCTGCCGTACTCTGGTCTACCATTAATTGTGTATATGCATGCTTCAAATCTAGTTTACTAAATATTTGGCCTCCACTTAACTTGACAAAGGCTTCTGAAGATGTGGGCAGTGGATAACTATCAACGTCAATAGCCACATTAACTGTAGCACGGTAATCACCACAGATACGCAGTGTCCCATCTTCTTTCTTTACTATCCTCAAAGGGGTAGCCCATTTAGAGTATTTAACTGGAGTTAATACACCCTCATTTATCAATCGCTTTAGTTCCTCTATGACTTGTTGTTTAAGTGGAAATGGAACTGGCCGCACTTTCAGGAACTTTGGGGTAGCATCAGGACGTACATGAAGTGTCACCTTAGGACCTTTGTATTCTCCAAGTTCGTCTTTAAATAGTTCAGGGTATTTCAAAATATATGGTTTAATGTCTTCATCACTCCAACATAAGCCAGCAATATGAACACCCAGTCGATCAAACCAATTTCTTCCTAATAAACTAGGACCACACCCTGATACCACCAGTAACTCGCACTCTGCTTCTTTGTCACCGAGGGTGGCCTGTACATATAATACTCCCTTTACTTTCAAATATTCACGAGTCCAAGTAACCAATTTTACATTAGTAGAATTCAAAACAGGAGGTGTAGACCATAACTTCTTAAATGTTTCCTCTGATATAATTGTCCTAGCAGCCCCAGAGTCAACTTCCATTGTCAATTTTGCACCATTAATTGTTACATTAACTGATATAGGTGGTTTAAAATTATCAGAGCATACATAGATGCCCATCATATTTTCTGACATCTCTAACTCGTTATTGGCACTACATCCTTCTTTATCCTCAATCTGATTTACCCTTCTAGCCTTCTTATCACATGCTGGTGCTATATGTCCATATCTTTTGCAATAATAACATCTTGCTTTACTAAATGGGCACCGTTCACCAGACTTATGCATGCGTGTACAGTGGGAGCAATCATTAGATTTAATTCTACCTATTTCCATGGGTTCTGATGTACTGGACGGAGTTTGCTTTGTTTCAATACTGTCAGGGTATAAATCAGGAAATGTCGCCTGATAGTTGAGACACATCTGTAATGCAGTCTCATAAACGAGGTTCTTTGTCTTCAACAAGTCTCTGCGCAAGCGATCATCTCGTATACCCAACACTAATCTGTCCCTCAACTGACGTTTTAAGTCAATAAATTTACACTTGGCACCGAGTAGACTAATTGCCGCCACATAGTCCTGCACGCTTTCATTTTGTAATTGTTGACGTTTGTGAAACTTCCCTGATTGCAAAATCTCATTGATTTCTGGTTCATAAAAAGTGTCCAGCAATGCTAAAATCTTTGCCAACTTTTCATCTGTTGGTCGTATGGGCACTAAAAGTGACGCGATTAGGGCATAGGTGTCTTTGCCACACTGTGATAGAAATAAAGATCGAGCTTTATCACTGCTAATGTCATCATAACCTGCAGCATCTAAAGCACACAATAACTGTTCTTTGTAGTCACACCACTTGTCTGTTTTTGGATTAAAATGTGCAGGGAACACTATATTTGCTATATTTGATGCCATAGTCAACCCAATTACATTAATTTTACACAGTCGCCAATAAAAGATACTACAGTATTGAGGTTGAAAGCAAAACTGATTTATTTCTATTGTCATTTACAATTACCCACAATCATATTTATAAAATGTAATAACCAATCTACCTACAGGTGTCATACATAACAACATTCATAGCTCCACTTCAGCATTCAGGCCTGTATTACAGATAGAGTATCAAAACTCCAGTAGAACTCGATCTGTAATACGGGCCTCAGCGTTGGATATAGGCTGTGACATTTATAAGGTTTAAACTCGAATCATCTTTCATATGACCATGCTCACCTCTCTCAGTTGTCTGATCTGTTCTTGAAGACCACCGATAGCTGAGTATGTGACATCACCAGGGTCTTCATGACTCATGTTGTAAACAAGGGGATCCACCTGAAAGAAATTGATAATGATGATAATAGAATTTTTTCTGCCATCAGAATTAATTAACCTATTCTATGTGTCAGGTTCAACCAGGTACCATTTTGGTTACCAATAGAAAGGGTTTCTTTAAACGGTTGATAAAATACCCACATGATATGTTTTATACTATTGAATGGGTTAATTTATGCCATTCTCAATTGGTTCCTCATACAGTTTGACAAGGTGACTGATTCAGACTCGGAGCAGTGTAATATGATTTCTCGCTAATTGGCATCACTTGCAAAATTGCATGTTCAGGCTAGCTCGCCACATGCCGCGTCGGTATCTCCTTCGTACCGAGCGGCTTATAAACAGGGACTATAATTATTGCTATGGCTCTTTAGAGCTGAGAATAATATAAACTCTAGTTTGTATTATTCTTCCAGGTTTCGAATGTATCGAAAAGCCGTATATTTTTTTCATGTTAATACTTATTCTAACATTGAACTTGGAAGTTGTTGCTATTTAATGAGTGCTATCAATGGTGGTACCCTGCCATTACTGGTGGCCCATTAAAATCGTGCTGTGCTGTAGGTCTATAGCCAGGGAAACCATAAGGTAACTAAACAGAACCCATTCAAGAAGTAAGCATCTTTTAACTTTAAGCACCTAAGTGAAAGAGGTAAGCCCTTAAAGTGGTTATCATAATGAAGGGGTGACCCTTTCAATGTATTACAAGGAGAATACACATTCCAGAGGTAAACATTGTTTGTTTTAGAGGTAACCTTATAAAAAGACTACCACTTCAAAGGGGTTAACTCATATCCAGGGTTGTAGGTCCCTGGTTTCAACATATTTATTGGATTATATAAACTATCCATTCTCATCACTTAGCCTATTCTTTATTGGCCAAGAACTGTAACAGCAATATAACAATATGATAAGTTACCTCTCTAGGTAAATGCCTCATGATGGTCAGTGTGGTCATATCCAGAGCAACTCTGGTGCCTCCCTTCAATTTCTGCTTGTCCAGTTGACGACGGCATCCAACAACATAGCGAGGCCCATTTGTAGCTTTTACTATGACTGTAAATTATAAATAGGTTTAACATTTAAATTATTGCAAGTCATGGTAAGTTTCTTAATGATTCTTTATAGTGAATTAGAATTCATTCTGGATGACAAACTGTAGTTGTATTGTTAATGCCATATTGAGTCATCATCATCAGCCACAGGACGTCCACTGCTGAATAAAGGCCTCCCCCTTAGATTTCCACAACAAGCGGTCCTGCACCATGTTGTCTGTCCACCTCAGTTGAGGTTGTCCCATGCTGCGTTTTCCGGTGTGCGGTCTCCATTAGAGAACTGTTTTACCCCAACAGCAGCAGTTCCACAAGCAATGTGCCCTGCCCATTGCCACTTCAGTTTACTAATTCTTTCAGCTACGTCAACAACTTTAGTTCTACGGATCTCCTCATTTCTGATTCGATCTCATAGGGAAATGCTAAGCATAGCTCTCCCCATAGCTCACTGAGTGACCTTGAGCTTTCTTATGAGGCCCATTGTGAGTGACCATGCAAAAGACACAACAAAATACAATTAACTATTACATAAATATCCAGATTTTTACTTACATTTCTCTTCTGTAAGCTGTTTGAGCACTTCGCCAACAATTTGACCGACACTCTGCAGTGCTTTGAGATCATTCTCACTTTTATCATACTGTTTTGTAACATCCTTTAGTTTGTCTCTCACTGGTAAGTAAATAAACGATACCATTTTCATAAATTAGGATACAAATATAAACAAAGATATCTGGAGCAGTTTCTAGGCTAGCTCTAGGTAATTTTAAATGTGCAATGTAGACAAAAGAAGTATTTAAATGATAATGATTTGGAGTTACTTTATAATAGTATATATGTGTTTAATCAGAGCATTGGTGAGCAAATATTCAAACGATATGATCGGAAAGTACTTGAGATGATGAAAGTGAACTATTAGTCGGAATTAAGTTAATTTGAATTAAAAACGTATAGTATTTGCAGTATTTGATATAGTTAGTAAGTAATTTCGTTTAAAATATTGTAAACCTAACAAATATAAATATTTTAAAGAAAAGTTTCTGTCATGATTCGGCAGAAATCGACGACTGCCTCCGAACTCAATACGTACTTTCTTTGAGTCTAGACTCTACTTCTTTATGTTCCATCAACTTTTTTCTGTAGTCTTGAAAGGCTTTTTCACGTAGCTGTTCCAGGGATGACGGTCCGGCAGGCATTTTCGATAAAATTAATGTTTTAGGAACGCAAATTGCAAAAACGAAAACCACTTCTGTTTGACAGATACCAGTTAGTGTGTATTGATGACACTTGTCGGCACAGATTAGTGGTAGACAGCTACAGAGTCTAAATATATTAAAGTAATATATAATATATATAATATATAAGTATATAAAAGTATGGTGAGAACGATGCGTTTATTTTGTTTGGGGCCTCCATAAAATAGTAATGTATTAGCAATGGTTACGTAACGTAACTATTGATGATATTTCAACAATTACGATATTCAGAACAGGTACGTATGAGGTCGCAAATGTAGAATTCTACGTATCGAATCGTGATAAATAAGAGTTAGTTGAAATTGAACGTAGGTAACACTGGTGAAGTGCGAATATTTGCAGACAGAGATAAATTATTATCTTTTTTTTTCCCGCCCCGGGAATGGGTAGAATGGCATGCCGGACTCCTACCGGCTAAAACCACCGGAGTGGTCATCTTCGGCACCGTAGGGAAGCTCTAGGAAGTCGAAAGATCTCCATCTAGAGCCACCCATTTGTGCCACGCCTTTAGGCACGTCTCGGAGGGGATGACTGTAAAGCGGTCATCCCCTCTAGTCCGCTAGTCTAGTCTCCGGGGAGGGCGACTGTAAAGAGGCCACCCTCCAAGGCACTTCTCGGAGGAATTGTAAAGGATTCCCCCAAAGCCTCGCTATGCGCTGTGCTGCACACACGGCGGTACGTGACCACATACACACCGCTGTCTTCCCGGGGGTTGCTCGGTATGAGCTCGCAAATTTCCCAATAGGCGCGCTCGCGAGCCCTCAGTCATATAAAGACGACAGGGGGCTCAGGCGTGTTGGACACGGGCGCCACGGTAGTTGTTACCCCGGTTCCGTGTCCTCCATCTCCAAGCGGGGTCGGCCCTCTCCCGATCCCGCTCAACGAACTCCTTCTGGAGCATGACGCTCTCACAGAAGGAGACCACAGCACTGCACAGCATTTTCATGCTCTGCCAGCAAAGCCACAGACACTACTACTGGCAGAGAAAGATCTTGCCCGATCCGAACGACCAGGATCAGCCGCTCGGCAGCCCACGCTGGGCACTCTCCGAGCGTGTGCTGTGCGGTATCTTGATCGTTTCGACAGTGATGGCACTGTGCCGTGACCTCGCGTCCTATCATGTGCAAGTATGCACCGAAACAACCATGTCCGGTGAATACCTGCGTCAGGCGGAATGTGATGCGCTCGCTCCTTTGGATCCAGGCTCCGAAGAGCGGCAAGACGGCCTCAACGACCGTTTTGCGCGTACTGCGGCAACATGATCCGCACGCGCCACAGCTTGGGTGCACGCCACTGAGCCTGCCGTCTCAAACGTTCGAGCACCCCTGAAGGCACGCCTTCACCGCTCTGGCGGACGGACCGTGTTTGGTGATACACCCACGCATCCATCTCAGCCAATCGGCGCCAAAGCGCGCCAACAGAGTTGCCGCCTCAAGGGACACCGTTCGGTATCCTCGTGCGATTCGTATAGCTGCTCTACGCTGCAGACCGTGAATCTTAGTTCTGCAGCGCTTGACGCCCGAGAGTCGAGATGATCAAACAGGCGCCCCGTAGAGGGCCACGGACCGCACTACTCCCCCGTAGAGGCGGCGAACTTCTTCCCTCGGTCCCCCGAGATTGGGCAGTAGACGGTGCAAGGCACCCACTATCCTTTAGACCCGGGGGACAAGACGCTCGAAGTGCTCCTCGAAGCCCCAGCGACTGTCCTGGGTGAGCCTCAGGTACTTCATGCCAGCCCACCCTGATTAGCGCGTCACCAACGCGTATCCACGAACTGGGAGGCTCCCTGCTCCGCGGCAGTTTGTGGAACCATAGCGCCTCGGTTTTATGAGGCGCTATCTGCAAACCCAGAGCGTGGATTTCGGCCACGACAATTGCCACCGCTTGCTCGGCAAGCTGGATGGTTCTCTCGAAGGACTCCCCGCTGGCCAACACAATAGCATTATACACAATAACAGACTAAGCTGACGCCAGCGGAGAGAACGACACGCAGGACCGTATCATAGGCGAGGTTCCACAATAGGGGCTGAGACCTGTCCCCTGCGGAACCCCGGACGTAATCTCCTTCCGCTTTACGCTACCGTCCCTGCTCACGTAGCGAACATGCCTGTCGCGCAGGTATGCCCCGATGACACCCTGCAGATAGGGGGGCACTGGTGGTGGACTAGCACCCCCCTAATCGCGCCCCGCGGGACCGAGTTAAAGGCGTTGACTGTATCAAGGCTGACAGCCAACGCCACCCCGCCCCGCCGGGACACTGCCTGTTCCGACAGCGAGCGGACGCGAAGAATCGCGTCGATAGTGGACCGCCGCTGCCGGAAGCCATACTGGCAGTCAGCCAGGTCGGGACCAACTCGCGACAGGTGCTCAACGAGTCTTCGGGCAATTATTCTCTCGAATAGCTCTGAAGCCTCGCCGAGCAGGCAAATGGGACGGTATGCAGAGGGAGACTCCGCGGCCCTTCCTTCCTTGTTTAAGAGAACCAATCCGGCTTCCTTCCAGCTGGACGGGAACACGCTGCGACGGAGGCAGCTGGTAAACAGCCGTCTCAAGCGGTCCCCAAGAGACTGCATTGCATACACCCACGCACGACCCGGAATGCCATCCGGGCCGGGTGCGGTGTTGCGCACCTCCAGGCGGCCAACGGCTCGGTCCAACTCTCCTTCCGAAACCGCCAATTCCTCAGCCCATTCCAAGGCAATCGGCGGTAGAGAAGGACTGGCACAGATCAACGACAGGCGTTAAATAAAGGGTAATATATTCTGTTTATTACGACTCTCTGTTTTACTTATTTGTTAATGATTCATTCTTTCTAATTAGATGCGTTAACGTTGAATTAGATCACGCTATGATTTCCTTAGCAAAAAGCCCACACGCGGATTTTCTAAGCACAGCGCTTAGAACAACCTCGTCAAGCTACGCTTCTTGCATTTTTTTACTGTGCGATGAGGATCTGTTAACCAAATGGCTAGATGGGCATAATATACGTATGAGAATCAAATAGGTGTGTTTGATCGACGTCAACGTAAGTGTGCAGTAGATGCTTTCCCGAGAGTTATGAAAAACGCCACATAAGGTAGGGTTTCCACAGTGCACCCAAATAATGTCCATTGCTATTTCTTGCACCTTTTACTATGCCCAGTAGGGGGACCGACATCCTTTGGGTTCTCGAGGACAGTTGATGCCGTTAAGTTTCCCACATATCACGCAGCCTGCGGGGCGCTTCATTACTTGAAGATGATAAAGACTGGGATGATACTCTTGTGGAGGCCAGCGTCGGTGACAGTCCCAGTCATCTGCGAGATTTGTTCACCTACCTGTCCTGTCTCTGTCATATTTATCTTCTACGTGCCGACAGCCATGGTTTGACTCATTGCCGTCCGATCAGTGCACACTATAATGAGTAATCTCGAACGCGTGTCTGTGCAGAGGATTGCACTAGCGGCGCCGGTAAGCTCAGTGCTCAAAATGCGCGCCCTGTATGCTGTAGGTGGATGCAATATGCGGCAGGCCTATGGGTCGTGTCATTCGGAGATATAGCATGATCCCTCTAAGTTCCTAATCAAAGCGCAGATCATTATTGCATGTTTTCAACAACATAGATATCCGAATTCCACGTGTGTGAAGCCAAAAGCTAGTATCAGATAAAACAGGAGCAAAGTGAAAGCTACTGTCTCTAAACAAACATGCGCCGGTCGTAATGGTGGCCATTTCGCCGCTTTCGCACCATAATATAATATTGAACCCCACGCGTGTGTTATTTGCACATTTCGCACAATACGTGACCCATACTTCGCACTGATTAGCAAACGTGTATGTATCTAATTTTAGACTTCACGTGTTCATTTATTATAATCTCGCACAGAATGGGCCACATTTTTTAAAACTATGGGAGCGTATTTATTTCGATTACGGTAAATGTTACTGTAGTATATTGAAAACTCTTTAGACAGCCGTCTGTATGTTAACTCGCTAGAGGCCATATATTATAAGATGTCAGGAATACTGTCTGTCATATTTAAATAAATGATTTTACGAATTAGCAAGACTTGTTATTGGCGACGAGAAAAAGCTAAATAAACGTTGTGTAAATAGAAATATGAAATGGACAAACTAAGAAAATATCGTGGCACCCTGCGCGGGATGCTCACGCGACTCGACACCTATATCGATCAGAGGGCAACGATGTCTGACGAAGACA
Source organism: Diloba caeruleocephala (assembly GCA_947459985.1). Taxonomy (NCBI): domain Eukaryota; kingdom Metazoa; phylum Arthropoda; class Insecta; order Lepidoptera; family Noctuidae; genus Diloba; species Diloba caeruleocephala. The sequence goes on along the minus strand of OX381626.1, from coordinate 2,780,229 downwards.
TTAATGCTCGCTTCCTGGGCCTGAAGGAGACGATCCTAGCTATACGGGAAGTACAAGAGAAAATCGAAAACAAGACCGTCGACGACAAGGACGATGACGCTTATGATCAAGAACAAGAATACAGGTACGAGTTCGAAGAACTTCATACAACGATAAAAATTAAACTTTTAACTAAACAGACACAGAATGGAGGTCAACAACAGAACCAGCAACAACAACAACAACACATAAGACAAAGTGAATCCAGGCATAAAAATACACCGAAGATACAATTTCAACCCCTACAACAATCAGAAACTTTCAACAATTTCAAAAAAAGACTGGAAGTATACTTTCGATTGAACGATATATCAGATGCACACATGAAATCAAATATCTTACTGTCAACATTATCACCAGAGCTCCATGAAAATCTTTGCGATTTATCCTCACCGGAAGAACCAATGAATATGTCATTTGCTGATATCACTGAAATACTTAACGACTACTTAGACCCAAAACCTAGCAAATGGGCGCTACAACATAAATTCATAACAAGAATGCAAAAAGTTGATGAAACTGTAGCGCAGTACGCCGCAGAGTTGAAGAAACTTACCACTAACTGTGATTTCAATTGCCAACACTGTCAGAAAGGAACATCAGAAAGCTTTTTATCCCTACAATTTATAAGGGGATTGAAAGATAGCGATGCACGTTTAAAAATCTTACAAGACCGAACAGTACATACATTCAAATCACTGACACAGATTGCGATATCTATTGAAACGGGTAAGGCAGAAAACGCATCAATGATTACTAATGAACAACCAAGTGGTGACCACATCAACAAAATTACCCCCTATAAGCGACCGGCAGGACGAGGACAAAGTCCAAGACAAATTACACCTAAAGATCTAAAAGGGAAATGTTTCCGCTGTGGTGCTGCGAATCACGAATCCAACAAATGTGGCGCTATAAACGTTACATGCTATAAATGCAATAAAATAGGTCACCTAGCCCGTGTTTGCCTTCAGCGCCACTCTAATGCGAGTATTAAAAAGAATAAACCGAATACGAACCTATTAGAAGACTCAATGACAAGTGACCACGATGACTGGAATAATATTAATATCATATCTGGAGAATCATCTGAAAAATATATGATAACGGTACATATTGAACACGTTAAGATAAAGATGGAATTTGACACTGGAGCTACACTAAGTTCAATGTCATTACGAGACTATAAAAAACTAAACATTGGAAGAAGAATTTTTAAGACAAACCTAAAACTCAGAACTTATACTGGAGAAATAATTAAACCAACAGGCGTAGCATACGTTCAATGCAGATGCCAAGGAAAAGAATTCCACGGAAAACTGTACATTATCAACAGCAACGTTGATCCAATTTTTGGCCGCAGCTGGATGAAAGAACTCGATACACTTAACTTAGCAGACATAAAAGCTGTACCACTTACTGAAAACATAGAATTAGACCAACTTCTGGAGCTCTACAAGACATCAGTCTTCAGAAACGACCTTGGCGAAATACCTAATTTCAGAGGACACCTAAACCTGAAAGAGAACACTAAGCCAATTTTTATTAGACCACGTAGAATACCTTATGCTTTAAAAACCAAAGTGGATGAAGAAATAGAGCGACTATGCACACAAGGTGTAATCACGAAAGTTGACCACTCTGAGTGGGGTACTCCAGTAGTACCAGTTGTCAAACCAAATGGGGATATCCGATTATGCGCTGATTATAAGGTTACCCTAAACAAAATTATACAACATGAACAATATCCAATACCTATGATTGAAGATATTTTCTCAGAGATGAATGGAGGTAAACTATTTTGTACACTCGACATAACTCAGGCGTACCTAAACATGGTAATGGATGAAGAGAGCGCAATGCTACAAACACTCAGTACACACAGAGGAACTTACAGAGTAAACAGGCTCATGTTTGGAGTTAAGGTAGCTCCGAGCCTATGGCAGAAATTCATGGACAAACTGTTACAAGGCCTAGAAGGAGTTAAATGTTTCTTTGACGATATAATAATACAAGGAGCTAACAAAGAACAACTACTACATAGGCTCAAACTCGTACTCAATAAACTAAAAGAAAGTAACCTTCGAGTAAACAGAGACAAGTGCCATTTTTTCCAAACAAGTATAAATTACCTTGGACACACTATTGACAAAGAAGGTCTACACAAAAACAGGGACAAGATAAATGCAATAGTTAAAACAGAACACCCAACCAATACAGCAGAATTAAGAACATTTCTTGGGATAGCAAATTTTTACAACAAATTCATACCAAACCTAGCATCGATCACGAACCCACTAAACAACTTACTAAAGAAAGAATCAAGCTTCCTCTGGTCTGCAGAGTGTGAACAAGCTTTTAAACAAATAAAGAAAGAAATTGTAAGTGAAAGAGTACTGATACACTTTGACTCGAAGAAGCCGTTAGTACTTTCAACAGACGCATCACCACTGGGAATCGGAGCAGTACTATCACATAGACTTCCAGATGAATCAGAAAGACCTATAGCATTCGCTTCGAGAACGCTGTCTAGTAGCGAGAAGAATTACAGTCAAATCGACAAGGAAGCCACAGCGATACACTGGGGATTGAAAAAGTTTTTCTACTATTGTTATGGTCGGAAATTCATCCTCGTCACAGACCATAAACCACTGACAGTAATTTTCCACCCACATCAAACGCTACCGGCAATGAGTACGATGAGGCTGTTTCACTACGCTCACTTCTTATCTGGATTTGACTATAACATCGAATACAGAACTTCGGCGAACAACTCAAATGCTGATTATTTATCCAGGTTCCCAGTAGAAAACACCAAGACCAACAGAATTGACCAGAATTACAGTTTTCAATTTCAGCAAATCCATACCATTGATATTAATCCAGATGTCATAGCGACAGAAACAAGAAAAGACGTCGACTGTACATCTTTGCTACAAGCATTGGAAACTGGCCAATCACTAAAAACACTCGGTTACAAGGACAATGAATTTACTTTGCATGATGGTTGTTTATTGAGAGGATCACGAGTCTTAATTCCAAAAGCACTACGCGAACAAGTGCTAGACGAACTACACCTCGGTCACCCAGGCATTGTAAAGATGAAGCTATTGGCTCGCAGTTTCGTATACTGGAAAGGAATTGACAACGAGATTGAGACCAAAGTCAAATCATGCAGAACCTGTAGATTGCAACAAAATGAACCAGAGAAAGCGCCACTGCACCATTGGGAACAGCCAAATGGCCCATGGCAAAGACTTCATATTGATTTCGCTGGACCTGTGCACGGACACCAACTTTTAGTTATTGTAGATGCACTCTCAAAATGGACTGAGATTATACCAACCAAGTCAACTACAAGCTCTTGGTGCATACAAAAACTGAAAGAACTATTTTGCACCTTTGGGACACCTCACATCTTGGTTTCAGACAATGGTCGACAGTTCGTTTCAGAAGAGTTCGAAAAATACTTAAAAGATTGTATGATCATTCATAAGACCTCCGCTCCATACCACCCTGCAACCAATGGGCAAGCCGAGCGTTTTGTGCAGACAATTAAGAGAATCTTACGAAGCATAGAGGGGGAAGGAGGTAACTTAGTAGAGAAGTTGGTGACAGTGAAAACTCGTCTCCGACGGACACCAAATGCTAATGGTCAAACTCCGTACCAGCTTATGTTTAGCAGAGAAATACGCACGGCACTACATTCTATGTTTTTAAGAAAAGAAAAGGAGACCGCACCAACGCTTCAGGAGGTCAATGTCAGAGAGTTCAACCCAGGCGATCGGGTACAGGCTCGTGACTACACGAGTGCCACGCAGCGGTGGCAGTTTGGCAGCATCATAAAACGTTTGGGCAGACTGCACTACGAGGTTCGCACCGATAATGGTGATGTCTGGCGCCGACACCTTGACCAGCTTTTGGGTGCACCCTTGATCCACAGCAGCTAGGAGGGGAGAGATGTAGTATATTGAAAACTCTTTAGACAGCCGTCTGTATGTTAACTCGCTAGAGGCCATATATTATAAGATGTCAGGAATACTGTCTGTCATATTTAAATAAATGATTTTACGAATTAGCAAGACTTGTTAGTTACATTACACGATACAGCGACGACCAGCGTCCAAATTATTTCATTGATGACACTGCATGTTGCAATGTTGTCGCACCATTCAGCGACCTTAACAACATAGGTAGCAGTGTTTTCAATGAACAATACAATAACATTGTACTCTTTATTTATTTATTTATTGTACACCAAATGTCGACCACAAGGATACTAATACTATTACCTTTGTTAAGGGGCGTGGTCTGGAATTGTGGAGCGATAGCAAATGGGGTTTTCTTAGCAGTGAACGCGCATACTTGTGGTATGTAGTATAGCATTTCGAAAGTTTAATTGCCCAACACGTTGAGCACCTGTGGCGAATTGGTCTCGACCTGGTTGAGCCAATATGGCTTCCAGATATTTAAATCACTACACAGCATATAAAAAGAGACCAGCAAAGTCTCATGCAAACATACCGTTATACCGTACTCACCAGCGAAAAAAAAGCGTGGGGTGCTTGATGTCAATTGTGGTAAATATTTGTAGTAGTATCGTGGTTTTTTCTTTTTTTAATCATCTATTGTTGTTTTATACTTACTGAATATGATTATCTACTTTTTAGTTCGGTTATCCACAAAAGCCTGGTTTTTAGTTTCTTAAACTATATTTTTTCTTCTATTTTTTGGTGCGGCTTACTACAAAAAAGTTATTTTTTTGTTTTGCGCATGGCTGAATTTCATGCTGTTACCTGTCCATAGCCTCAATAACTCCGGTTGGTAATTATTTACTCAATTATTTCGACTTTTAAGTTAACAAATTCTCCCTCCATTACGGATAAAAACATTAGAAGAATGAGACGCTGTTCGAGCCTCGTCGCACCCTTACCGTGGAAAATCGATATCTTATGGAGGTATTATTTTTTGTGCAAGTTTGTGTATGTCGATGAATTTGTGCAAGTTTTTTTATGTCGATGAAGTTATAATTTTTTCCGGGTATCAGAGATGAAAAAAATCAGTAATCCTGAGGATCCTAGCGAGGATAATGGGACAAACTATTTAAATTATTGCATTGTCATCAGTCCTTGATAAGTGTGCGAAGTTTCAAATCAATCCGACGTTTTGAAGGGGATGAAAATCGAGTTAAAAAAATCTGTTACATAGATACATGCCAAGCTAATAAAAGCGTGTTAATAAAAAGCGAGCAAATGACTGGAAACCAAGCAAGCCGAGAGCGGGCCGTTAGCATTTGATTAAGTATCTCAATCTTGATGAATAAAATTCATAATTCAGGAACTTATCTATGAGAAACAATGCCACAAAATTTAATGTGCCATTTCCTAACCAACACAAGCATTTTCATGAAAGAGCATGTTCATAAATAGAGATAAAGCAGAAATTACCTAAAAGACCAAACATTTCGATTGAAACTGCAACGTTATATTAGATACGCTTATATGTGAGATCTCGACTAAGCACTTTATTAGAGCGTAAAATTTTAGTTCTGCCAAATCGGTAGTTAATGGTTCTCTGGAGAACTGAGAAAATCTTGGCTACTATAACATTAAGTAAAGGTTTTCTACAGAATTTAACTTCCAAACTACAATTCGGTTGTGTTTGAGTTTCAGATTGTCTTTTGGGAACAAAATGGCCTTTGAATCAAGTACTAATTGAAAGAATTCAGCAATAAATTAATTCATTGTCCTAACTTTTGTTTTTTACATCCTCTAGAATCAAACAAAACATTTCAAGTTTTTGCACTTCAAGTTTGCGTTATTGGTACTTACATTACTTTAAACGGAGTTAGACCACGTTATTCTGTGGTAATAATAGGTACCTTAAAATATACCGCCTGGTACAGTCAGTATCAAAAGTCAGTCAGTGTATTGGAATAGGAAAAATATTTATTACTTCCGAAACAGCCTCGTTCCGCTCCAGGTGTTAGTTGGACTGACACAGGATTCCACCTTTCATTGAGAAAAAATCTCATAGTTCAGCTAATCTTAACTTATTAATAAATAGAGGAAACGTTTGTCTGTTTATACGTCAAAATCTAAAAAACTACTGAACCAATCAGCCCCAAATTTTAGAAGTAGCGTTATTATTTAGTCCGAAATGTGATGTTGGTGTTTTACTACTTGAAATGGAACAAGGTAGCATTCTTTATTATTTTGGTCGAATTTACTTCTCATTTAAACAGTCTGCCGAGCAGTTCAAAAAGTATGGCCAGTGGCAATGGACAGTATTCCGGTATATGTCGTGAAAGCTGACAAGAGCAGCTCCTGTGTGATATTACTTTCAAAAACTGCGATCACACATCTTTTTCCAATCGGCCTGAACGCCTTGGATGTTGTTAATGACATTTCAGTGGTAATACTGTAGGAAACGTCGCTTGGTACCGGGACTCTGGTCAATAAGTGAGTGTACTTCTTTTAAATACTCATTGATTTATTTTTGTCATATGGAAAATCAGAAGTTTGATGCTGAACGGATTCTAGTAAAGTTTGGCAGTAAGGTAGATTATATCTTGAACTAGGGCCCTTATGAGTTTAAATTAGTTCCCTTACAGACGAAGTCAGAAAGTTTAGGAAGAGGGTTAGGTACATATTAATACATTTTTGCTACAAGGTTATGACTTCGGGTCAGCTTAAGAATAAACGGCATATATTTCGAGTATGCCCGACTCGATTCGTACACAACCATAACTCTTATTTATATTCAGTCCGAAACTAACCGGGCAAACCCGAAATATGCGTGTAACTAAAGCCGTTTACACTTACAAAGATTTCAAAATCTTATCCGCAACGTTGTATCAATTTGCCATGAAGAATTTAAACTTTATTCAACCGCTGTTCTCATATACTTTTACGAGTATTCGTATTTTATCACCAGATACGCCACAATTTTATGAGACACTTTAAAAATAACAATTTCTGCGGAAAGTGTAGTAAACTGTGTCAGTGATAATCTCGGAAAGTGCTGACACGATACCAGTGTTATAGTTTGTGAGTATGTTTTTTTTATCTATGTACGCCGATTACTCCAAGATTTGTAGACCCATTAGAGCAATTCTTATATAACTGGTACTGAATGCTTTATAAATCTCATATATAATTTCCCATATATATTTCATTATATTTGATTAAGTAGTTTTTAAACAGCTTCAATAAACGGGTTAATGTGACTGCGCTTATCTAGATGATGTCTTGTCACATAATGTCCTTTGGGATAAGCTTAGGGAAGCAGAGGTACCTCCTTAGTTACTATGACCATTCCAGTACTGGTACGCTAATCAACTAAACAATGTTCAGAGGAATGATGCTCTCTCTGACACGTGTAGGTTGGAGAGCGGTCTAAGGCAAAGGGGGTTAACCTCACCCAAGGTCTTATTTATTTTTTGTTTGTTTTTAAAAAAGTTTTTAAAAACGTTGCCCCACACTAGGATTTCTCCTGTGTCGTGGGTTCGTTTACAGACACAAATTCCACACACAATACACCCAGACCCGGAACAACTACCTGCAGATCATACAAATATTTGTTCCGTGCGGGAATCGAACCCACGACCCGGTGCGCAGCAGTCGACTGTATCAGCCACTGCATCAACCGTGCCGTCGTGTTTCTTACCACAATCATGAAAAAGTTGCAATAAAATAAAATATTGCTTAGCTATAATATTATTCAAATTTATTGTGGGAGACCGGTGCCTAAGCTAGGCTGAAGCCTGTGTTTAATGTCACCAAGCCTCCACCCCAGAATTCCAATTTTGCTCTTTCATAAACTGTGCCAAGCGATTTAATCTATTTTTTGCTTCATCGTGTATCTGATTGTATCAAGTTGTTTCCTCTTGTTAAAGTTCTCTTGATGAATACTCTCCAATACTTTGATATAACTTTATCAGGCCCCGATACTGGTTGATTTTGTCCTTTATAACCCAGTTATCATCTTGCATTCCATGAATGCGCACTTTCGCTACATATATCTTGATATAACAATAAACTCGCTGTTCTAATAAAATGTGTATATTATGGCTTTGATACACCCAATATTGACGATTTATCAAAATCCATTTTCAATTTTCCATATCTTTGTTTTACTTCAACATTTACATAGATCTTGAGTTGATAAACGGGACGCAGCAGCAAACCCGTCGGATGTAAAATAGATAAATTAGAAATTTAATTTAATTACCTGACCTTTGAGGTCCTCAGTGACATAGTGCCCCAGGTATTAACCTGAGGACCTCAAAGGTCAGGTAGACGTGTAACGTGAATGCAGGGTGCTAACAGCTGATGCAACATGTTGGCGTACGAACCTGTGCGCCAACATTTTGCATGTGCTCGTTGCAGTAAGGAGGTTAAACTCAAGTCTACACGTCTACGTCAATTACACGCGTAAAGCTGTAGAACTTGATGGTCACCCTGCGAGTGCAATATAATGGCTTCAGGATGTTGATGGGGCTGCCACGCTTCGGCAGTGCATCGCCATATTCGCTTGGCGCGAATCGACGACTTTTATGCCATTATAAGGGAAAATACCGCATCCTTACTAACAACAATGCGTGGCAGCAACAACAGCATACTGAAAAAGTGCTCGCTGTGCAACGTGACAATGCTGAGGCATTTTGTTGTGACAGGGGTAACCTCGTTTGTCACCATATACGTGATTTCGTTTGTTGTTCAATTTATTTTAATACTAACCCTTAGTTCATAAGTCATACTAACCATCCCCGCTTTGTAGTTGCAATTTTTTTTTTTTTTATATATATTATAATATTATCATACATAATTCCATAAAATAAAATATTACAAAGATATTGTGCGTCGATTTTTTTTTTTATTTGTTTTTTTAAAAAACGTTGCCCCACACTAGGATTTCTCCTGTGTCGTGGGTGCGTTTACAAACATATATTCCACACACAATACACCCAGACCCGGAACAACTACCTGCAGATCATACAAATATTTGTTCCGTGCGGGAATCGAACCCACGACCCAGAGCGCAGCAGCCGACTATATCAGCCACTGCACCGTATTCGTGCAAAGAAGAAGAATTGAAGGACCCAATAACTAATATTACATGACATTGGATGAGTGCAATTTTTATTTTTTATTAATGTATAATCTATGACCGACATTGTTAGCTATGCTTAAAAAAAATTGAATTTTTTTCTTCTTTCCACGAATACGACGTACGATATTTTATAAAATTTTATTTTTATGTATTGCCAGTTATTATCCTGGTGCTAAACTTGTTTTTTTTTTTTTATACATGGGGAAATTATTTGAGAATACGTCGTTTTGGTGTGAAAAAAGAGTTTTTCTTTATTTCTTTTCTAAAAGTCCACTGCTGCACACGGGCCTTCTCATACATCCACTCATTCGTTCCTAAGGTAATTGCCATCACCAGGCATGACGTAACGGCGATGCAGTATATTTACAACTGCATTGTACACACGGCTAGACATCAAGCTATACAAAACCAGTTTACACTGATTCTTCATCATACCGAAAGTCTATACTATGCGAGATCATCTTATACTGGTTTTGTATTAAAACAAACTATACCTCATTAAAGGGCTCAATCACATACACAATTAAAAATCTATCTGTTTTGTTAGAAAGGTCTGAACATGTTTTTTAACAAAATGGGGCTTACTAACCTATTATATTCCTAACTGTTAAACTTAAACTTTAGTCCGAAAAAAAGAGTAAACATTTTAGTAAAAAGCTACTACGTATTATGACATTACAAACAGACAGTTCAATTTTATTTATTTGTATATATGAAAGGTTTCCGGATTAAGAATATAGCACCACTCCATATCCTCCCGTGGATGTCGTAAAAGGCGACCAAGGGAATCAAAACCAGAGAGATGGGCAGCAGCGTCCCTTGTATGAAACGGTAGCCATATTGCGCTCGCCAACCCGCCTGCCAAGCGTGGTGAGTATTGGCAAATACCCCCCAAAATGATGACACAGTTGTGTAAGTCTATGGGGGAGGCCTTTGTTCAGCAGTGGACGTATAAATGGCCCATATGATTAGATGAAAAGATATCCAACATTGTTCGTTGACTTTTTGTTTACAAAGTTGCAGAACCGGTATGTTTTGCTAATATGTTCAAGTTTAGGTTACGCCCCCATTTGTTATCATGTTTTGTTAGTTTGTTTTGTTAGATTTCCGCACAGTAGACCCGCCTTTGCACATAAAGTTTTGAGCTGGGTTCATGTCACAAGTTTTTATCTTCGCTACTAATGAGTAGGGTCCCATGCATTCGTGTGACGCTCATGAACCCAGTCTGCTTTTTGTTTACTGTTCACGGGTAAAATGATTAATTTTTAATTCAATTAAATTAAATTCTTTATTGCATTCCATAAGTAAATTATCTAAAAACAGATGGTAGGTTTATATGTATAGACCAATTATGGACCCTGTTGGGCACAGCATAGTTAATTAGGAGAGAGGAAGAGTATTAATAATAAATTGTAATTAAAATGTATCGTCGATTAATTAGTAGCTTTTGCTAAGCAAATATTTTTTAAATTTAAATACAAAAATATTAAATCTGTTTTCAGTTTTTATGACATTTGGTAGTTTGTTATCTATTTTTATAGACATCAGCAAGGGACCCGGGGAGTGCATAGCTAGTCGAGAAGGTGGTAGATTTAATCTATTTTTGTGTCGCAGTATAATTTTGGTTTATCACGTTTATTATAGAATTCAGGGAATTTACGGACAAATTTGTGCAGTGGCTGATACAGTCGGCTGCTGCGCTCCGGGTCCCGGGTTCGATTCCCGCACGGATCAAATATTTGTATGATCTGCAGGTAGTTGTTCCGGGTCTGGGTGTATTGTATGTGGAATTCATGTCCATAAACGCAGCCACGACACAGGAGAAATCCTAATGTGGGGCAACGTATTAAAAATAAATGTTACTAGAATAATATACCTACCGGTAAAAGTTATTTTTGACGTTTCCTTACTCACCCCTAACGGAGTAAATACCGTTTCAGATCTCAACAATAATAATGAAGAATCCAGAAAATCAGACATCATTTTCAATCTTGTATATAATAAATCTGTCAGGTTCAGAACTCGAAACTATTCGTAGAGCGTTTTTGTTTATTTTTTTGACACAGAATAGGAGACTCCGTAAACTTTTATAGGAAGCTCTGTGTCAAACTAAGTCTGTAATCTGTGTTTGAGTTTTATCTATTTTTACGAAAACTTTGTCACCCGGCTTTGAACAGAGCTGATAAACCCAAATCTATGTGTTATTTTATCTTAGAAAGTAAGTTTTAACTCCTATGATAAACGTAAACTTAGTTTTAGTTTTGTTTGCTTAATGAATGAGAAATACTGAGGAATCATAGGAACTAAGTAAGTACATCCAAGGTTTTTAGGGTTCCGAACGTTCGAAGGAAAAAACGGCGGAACCCTTATTGGATCACCCGTGTGTCAGTCTGTCTGTCCGTCTATCACAGCCAATTTGCTCCGAACCTACTAGACCGATTAAGTTGAAATTTGGTACACATATAGATTTATGCGACCCAAACGCGGAAGTGTAACGTAAATAAATGAAAGGGTCACTTTTGGGGGGCAACATAGAAAATTCAAGAATAAAGTTTTGCAAACTGTATCGTGTCACATATTAAATGGAAGGGCTTGTTGTGATGGTCTCAAATATATTTATTTTATAATGTTAAAATATATAGTTTAAAAGTTATTTAAGATAATAGATGAAAATTGACCTCTTATCTGGGAAACTACAGAGCCAAAAAAATTTCAATAAATTAAAGATAAATGCTCTTTACCTATAGAGTTAAGGAAAACCTATAAGAACTCTATGGTGTTAAAATAACATGGTAAATCTTTCAAGACTGTGTGTGTGCAGTTGGAATGTATGAGAGAACTTGTTTTTCAACTTCGATGTTATGTTTGTTCTTGAGATAAGTAATTATACTAACAGTAGAGAATATAATTTAATTACGACAGACAAATATGCGTCAGATTAAAAAAAAGCTTGGTGGATAACATATTCATCGTACGGAACCCTCTCCACGCGAGTTCAACTCGCACTTGTTCGGTTCTTTTTATAAATAGAGCCCCCTTTTATTTAGGAACGTAACAGAAATATTTGATGACACGGTTGGTGCAGTGGCTCAGTAATCGGCTTTCTGCGCTGCGTGTCGCGTGTTCGTTCCCGCACGGAACAAATATTTACATGATCTTATCATTTCAGCCGAATAAAGTCGACTGCTGGACATAAGCCTCCTCCAAACATCGCCACAACGACCGGTCTAGGTGTATTGGGTGCACATTCGAGGTCTTGCCATAATCGCCACGCTATGCAAAGAATGGTTGACAAACAAAATAAATATATACATAATATTGCTACTATAACTAAAGAATATTATTCAAATATATACCGGTATCTACAAGTTGTTCTCGACAAACTTAAACAAGATACATCGCGTCTTCGACGTCTGAACTGCAGAACGCGACACACGGAAATTACAAACGAACTATTTTAAACAGCGAACAAGTGGGTATCTTCATTGTAAACTTTGAACTGTTATATCGAAGTCTTCTGAGCTTTTCTGACTAACTCGGTTCTGCGGTATTAAGTATATAATCGTACGCGGTACGACTATATGATTAGTTTTTACTTCATTTGTGATGTTAGTGTATTGACAATGAAGAGGTCATGCAACGTGATGTCAGTTATTACGAATTTTTGTAGACTATCAAAAGCGGAAAGCAGTTTATCTATATTTTGTAGTATTAGCTTAACCGGCTAACCAGCTAACCGTGTGCTGGCTAAGAATGCCACCACCCCGCCTCATCCCGTGGGTGTCGTAAAAAGCAACTACGGGATTAGCCGCAGGATGGGCAGCAGCGTCCCTAGAGTACATTAAGAACTAGACTGCGGTCGCCAACCCGTCTGCCAAGCGTGGCGATTATGGCATGAGCACTCAAGACAAACCCGTAACGGTCGTTGAGGCAATCTTTGGTGGAGGCTTATGTCCAGCAGTGGACGTTTTTCGGCTGCAATGATGATGATGATTAGCCTAATGGCGAAGGCTTCGGACTGATCGAACCCCAACAATTACTGCGTTCCGGTTTTAAGGGTACTGTCGTAGTGAAATGACTGGACGTTGCTTAAAACGATTTGTTATTTTTAATTCATTTTGCAGTAATTGATGGGTAAAGTTGCTATTCGAGCAATTAAAAAAAAATGTTCACATTTTTTATTACAGCGACGAAGATTGTACCGTGTGACCCGTGCGCGTTGTAATAAAAGGGAGAAAAAAGACTACTTCTTAAATTAAAAAATCACAATTATCTAGCTGTGCCCCGCGGTTTTACCCGCCATTTTATTTAAAAGAAATCGGACATTTATAACTAATCTATACAAATAAATAAAATTGAAGTGTCTGTTTGTAATGTCAAAACAGCTTTTTACTTTACCGTCTACGTATTCTAAACTAGCTGGGACCCGCCGTTTCAACTGCGTTTAATTTAAAAGAAATTTAGAGTATACATAGACACTTGACATAGAATATATAACATATATATTCTTATTCTAAGTATATTGAATTCAAATTAGTTTGTTTCTTTTCCTAAATAACCTAAAAGTAACCTTAGTTATTCCTTGTAACATCAGCTATCAGCCAGTGGAAGTCCCGTCGAAGCCAGTCCAGCAGTTTCGGAGATTAGGTGGAAAAAACAGACAGACAATTAAAAAAAAATGTTCCTTTTGTTATAAGAACCTATACTTTCATATGCAATTAGTGAAAAGCTGTTATTTTGACACTACGAACAGACACTTCAATTTCATTTATTTGTATAGATATAGATGAATACTTTCGCAAATAGTACAAGATATCGACCAGCTCTCTCGTTAAAGAAGATCGTTATCTTGACATCCCTCGATAACGCACACGTTGCGTTTGTCTCTGTGGTGCATTTTCGTTGCTGATTTGAAACTTAATGCCTTTATTTTCTCGTGTCAGTAAGAGCTACATTTCAGGTGGGAATAGCACATACCAGGGCGAAAAGTTTTGCCAATCAGCAAGACTGGTATTGCTCAAAGTGCTCTGGACATACTTAGGCACCTTTTTTTTTATTGGTGCCCAGTGGAAACTCATCATGAACTTCCTTCGCCCCGGGGAAGGACGAAGGGGTATGCCGGACTCCTACCGGCTAAAACCACTGGAGCGGTCATCTTCGGCACCTAAGGGAGGCTCCAGGTCCTCGTATGATCACACTAGAGCCACCCACTGGTGCCACGCCTATTGGCACATCTCGGAGAGGGTGACTGTAAGGCGGTCACCCCCCCCAGGGGGATTGTAAAGGATCCCCCAGTGCGTCCCACGGCAGCGCGTGACCACATGCGTGCTACCGATACTTAGGCACCTATCATCTCTGGTGGTGGACAGTCACTCGTTAGCAGTGATTTGAAATCTGTTGCCACTTAAAGCTCTAAAGTCTAAAGCAATTGATCGTTGATCCGAGCACGGGACATGAACAGCTTTTTCTAATTGTTGTTTTGTTTATAAACTAGCTGGGACCCGCGGTTTCACCCGCATTTAATTTAAAAGAAATTTAGAGTACTTCGACATAGACACTTGACATAAATTATATATATTGGATTTCAAGGTTTGTTTTTTTGCGCGGTACCCTAATTATTTTTCTAAAATTAAAGTAGCCTAAGTTATTCCTTCTAACATCAGCTATCTGCCAGTGAAAGTCCCGTCAAAATCGGTCCAGCCGTTTCGGAGATTACCCGGAACACACAGACAGACAGACAGACGGACAGACAGACAGACAATTTTTTTTAAATTTGTTTTTTTTTGTCATAGGTACCGTATATACTTTCATATACATTTAGTAAAAAGCTGTTTGACATTACAAACAGACACTTCAATTTTATTTATTTGTATAGACAATGTATGTACATACACACAGAAATAATTAATACATAATAACATAGAAAAACAGAGTACAAAGGCATAGCTAAATCTTTTCCAGCAGACCTGCGTGAGGAGAGTTAGAAGAAAATACATGTAGGACGGTGTTTATATAAATATATCTACATAATATATAGATACCATATACATAAACATAAATATTAATACAAACATTAGCAATAATGTGGATAGAGAGAGACAGTGCTCTTTAACTCGTTGTTAGAAATTACAAATGGTCTTATGTACATGCTTATTTCAAGTGGTAGCGAATTCTACAACCTGACTGATGGACAGATAAAAAAACAGGAGTAGAAATCAGTTTTGTGGAATGGGAATTTGAGAAGGGTTTTAACAAAGTCGCACTGCAGGGCGCATATGGTAGATGGATGAAAAATAAAAATAAAAAATTGTGTCGAGTGCCGATAGAAGTGTTAACTTATTTTGGCGCGTTAGGAGATTTTATCTCATCTAAAAATATGCGTACCGCGCTAAAAGAAGTTTTCCCCTCAAAATTGCACTCCGGGAGTGCCGACAGAAGTGCAAACTTATTTTGGCGCGTTAGACATTTTTTAGATGGGTACTAGGGTTAATGCGATCCCGACGGCGAAACGCCAAACTAAACGTCTAGCGTCTCGTAACGGTGTCGCGAGTCCAGAGATTTTATCTCATCTAAAAATATGCGTACCGCGCTAAAAGAAGTTTTTCGTACGTACGATAAATATGTTATTTCTGTTATGGTTTAAATTACGTATGGTACCAGATTGTAGAGAAAAGTTGCTGAATATATTGTCTATTGCTGGATTTTGTCTTGTACCAATAATTTTTCCAAAAAACAAATTTAATATTGTAGTTAAAGAACATGTTTTCCCATATATTCCAACTGCAAATGTACGTTTGTACGCACAATATTGAAAGATTTACCATGTTATTTAAGACCATAGACTTCTTATAAGTTTTCCTGTACTATCTAATGTGTAACTTTTATATTCTGTACATTTTTGAAATTTCAGACATAAGCTTTTTAACTAAATATATTTGAAACCCTCACGATAAGTACCTTCCATTTCATATGTTACAAGGCACACTTTGCAAAACTATATTCTTTAATTTTCTAATAGTGCCAATATTCAACATTGATTTATTTACGCTGTACGTCTGCATTTGGGTCGCAGAAATTTATAGATTCGGAGCAAATTGCATGTGACAGACGGACAAATAGATAGAGACTAGAGTGATCTTATAAGGAGTCCGCCATTTTTTCATTCGGACCTTATGACCCCTAAAAGGGAAGAAACAGCGTAGAATCCGATGTACATAACTTAACTATCAACACATTCACATGACTGAAGCCGCAAGTACTAAAGTTACAGTGCACTCGGGACTATAACTGCAAGTTATTTGTACAGTGTATTTTTATTAAACTGAAGGCTGTGGTTAAATATACCTACTAGATTTATGTAACGGGGCCACCTACAATATACTTGGAGGTGCAGTGACCAACCCCTTTTCATAGTGTGGTTGATTATGTTAATGTTCCTTTATGGCCGTTCTCTGTAGCGGTCTTATCGGAAGGCCCACTTTGAGTCGTGGATGATTGTTTATTTAAGGATTACCAAGGAACGATACCTATATTCTAAAAACTAGCTTTTGCCAGCGGCTTCGCACGCGTGGAATTTGAAAATCTACATCATGTTGTTGAAAACATGCAATAATGACCTGCGCTTTTATTAGGAACTAGCTGAGATCCGCGGTTTCACCCGCTGTTTAATATAGAGGAAATCGGATATTTGATTATTTAAGCATATTGGTAGGTATATTGGATTTTATTATTTTTATTTTTCTTATATAAAAGTAGCCTTATTCCTTATAACATCAGCTATCTGCCAGTGAAAGTCCCGTCAAAATCGGTCCAGCCGTTTCGGAGATTACCCGGAACAAACAGACAGACAGACAGACAAAAAATTTAAAATTTGTTTTTTTCTTATATGTACCGTATATACTTTCATATGCATTTAGTAAAAACCTGTTATTTAGACATTACAAACAGACACTTCAATTTTATTTATTTGTATAGATGTGTAGAGGGATCATGTTATATCTCCGAGTGACGACAATATGAGTTATGACTGTCTATCCTTGCATCAACTCGTTTCAAGTTAAGCAGTTGAAGTATTAACATTTGGTGCATCAGCATTCGTTTGAAATGTGGTTTAACTTTGAATGGGCACTATCAGGTGGGAACGTTGCCAATCTTTGATGGCCGGAAGATTAGAGTGGAAATTGAATTTTAGTTTAAAAGTGACTGAAGCCGGTTTGGAAGATATCCTATCTGTACACACTTAC
Source organism: Diloba caeruleocephala (assembly GCA_947459985.1). Lineage (NCBI taxonomy): Eukaryota > Metazoa > Arthropoda > Insecta > Lepidoptera > Noctuidae > Diloba > Diloba caeruleocephala. Next base: position 2,762,833 of record OX381626.1, on the reverse strand, counting down.
CTTTGTATTCATCATCAGATCAGCCGAAGCAACAAATCCCCCCAATGCTGAACAAAGACCTCCCAACGATTTCCACAACGACCGGATACATGTGGCATCCAACGACTCCAAGGTAGCTTCACCAGGTCGTCTGTTTATCTCGTTGTAGGCCACCCACTCTGCGAATTCGGGGTTCTACCTGAGAATCTCTTCCCGTGGATGCTGTAAAATTTAAACCCAAGGGATAGTTAGCAGCGCTCCTTCTGTGGAATAGTAGCGATACTGCGCTCACCAACTCGCTCGCCAAGCGTGGTTAGCAATGGCAAATTTCTCCCTTTTCTATTGTATAGAGCAAACGGGTATGCGTTTCACCCAAACGATCACCATCACCCATACAACATCCGCAGTATCAGGAGAGACATACACTTTTATTTGGTACTAGCTGGGACCCGCGGTTTCACCCGCGTTTAATCTAAAACAAATTTGGAGTATTTTGACATAGACACTTGACATAGAATATATATATTGGATTTCAAGGGTTTAATTTTTTTGCGCGGAACCCTAAATATTTTAATAAAATAAAAGTAGCCTAAGTTATTCCTTATAACATTAGCTATCTGCCAGTGAAAGTCCCGTCAAAATGGGTCCAGCCGTTTCGGAGATTACCCGGAACAAACAGACAGACAGACCGACAGACAGACAGACAAAAAATTTAAAAATTGTTTTTTGTTATACTTGAATATGCATTTAGTAAAAAGCTGTTATTTTGACATTACAAACAGACACTTCAATTTTATTTATTTGTATAGATTTTTTATTGGGTATTCGTCACTTGCCGTATGGTGCCGGCTCAGAATACCACTACCCCATCTCCTTCCGTGGGTGTCGTAAAATTCGACTAAGGGATTAGCCGGATTGTTTACCGGTTGTCTCGGAAAATGTACGACAGCAGCGCCTAAGAAGCAGAATCCTCCTCTATCCCGTCAACGCGGTGAAGTCGGGGGTCAAGGGGTTTTGCCATAATCGCCACGCTTGGTAGGCGGGTTGGCAATCGCAGTTGAGTTGTTAATGTACTCGAAGGACGCTGCTGCCCATCCTCCGGTTAATCCCATAGTCACCTTTTACGACACCCACGGAATGAGATAGGGTGGTGGGATTTTTAACTGGCATCACACGTCACGACACATTCATGGCCGCCATTGATTTATTTACGTTATGTCCACAAAGTTCTTTAAATTTCGTTTTAATTCCCCAATCAAAATATTCCTCAAACATGTACGTCGAAAGCTTCACCCGATCAAAACTAGTTCTATCTAAAACTTTTCACATTATCGAAGTTAAGTGGGAATTTTAAAACATAACTTACGTCATAAAAAGTTTTGTAGTCGATAGCAACACTGGTACTGCTAGTTACTTGGTAAGGTTGGAATATAGTTTAAGCCTTTTTTGCTTGAGAGGGATCTAGAGGGAAGAGAAAGAAAGTGAACAGATAGAAGAGTATATTTTCGTAAAAACATAAACACGGATCGAAGTTCAAAATTAAGTTACCATCTAAAGTGTCCGTGTGGTTTCCGGATTAAGAATATATCACCACTCTATCTCCTCCTGTGGGTGTCGTAAAAGGTGACTAAGGGATTATAAATCGGAGGGATCTGCAGCCACGTCCCTTCTTTAGAACAGCACGCAGAACGCTGATTAATATATACTATATTTATTACTACAAAACATTTGGGATGTCTACTAAAACTTCAATAATAGAACCCAACATGTAAAACAATTACTACAAAATGTCTTTCATCGCTTGGGCTGCTGAAACTATTCATGATAGAACAAAAATGTTCTACAATATTAAAGAACATATCTATCTATAATAAAGTTCGCGATACCATATGTCTAGTCTAGCTTAGCCTAGTTATGTAACTATAACTTCATTTTAACATTAGAAAGATTGATAGAAATTCCGACCAAAATCAGACCATGTTTACATTTACTCTACGTTTATCTAAAAATGTTTAAAAAATAAATGTCCACCCGTGCGAAGACGGGACGGGCCGCTAGTGCGGGATATGATAATGATGATTATGTATAGTGTGTAATAATTGCTAAAACACTTCTCATAATAAAACCTACTATAGGATTATAGACAACGTTGAAGATAGGGTCATATGGCGTTAGTTCTTTTCTGCACAAGTGGCTTCACTGGAAATCATATATATCGTATTTGTATTGTATAGCTGCTATATTTATTTTTCATAAATGTATACGCCGAAAGTGCAGCGCGGCCCTCTCCAAGGCGTTCGTGGTGCGAGTACCAACATGTTGTCTGCATCTCGTCATGGAAGAGGACTTTTGGCCGCAAGGTGTGGTGTTCCGTCGCTTCCGCGGACAAGTGCCACTAGAACGCACAGTGACGTAGTGCGAGTGAAGTTTTTTACTAACATAGACTTAAGTTCCTTTATACTAACATTAGCTGGGACCCGCGGTTTTACTCGCGTTTAATTTAAAAGAAATTTAGAGTACTTCGACATAGACACTTGACATAGAATATATATATTGGATTTCAAGGGTTTTATATTTATGGCGCGGTACCCTAATTATTTTTCTAAAATAAAAGTAGCCTGAGTAATTCCTTATAACATCAGCTATCTGACAGTAAAAGTCCCGTCAAAATCGGTACATCCTTTTCAGAGATTACCCGGAACAAACAGACAGACAGACAGACAAACATTTTTTAAATTGTTATTTTGTTATATTTACCGTATATACTTTCATATATATTTAGTAAAAAGCTGTAATTTTAACATTACAAACAGACACTTGAATTTTATTTATTTGTTTAGATAATCTGTATTATTACAATATATATGTTAGTTTGTAAGGTATATATATCTATGGGCGAAAGTACCCTGAAAATAAAGAATTTATTACTATTATTCATTATTGTTATCTACATTTCTCTCTATTACACGTGTTTATATCACCCAGTGTAAGCGAGAACCCGGTCTTTTGATAGGCTTACGCGGGGACATGGGTCAAACACGCAGAGGCCCTTTAGAGAATTTTAATCTAAAATGTAATGGGACACCAACCGGAGACTCTCCATAGCTGCACTATAAAATGGAGTCATGGATTGTGGGGGGTTGTGTAAGGCTATTGTTTGAGATGCAAACTATAACGATAAGGTCTATTGCAATGAGTGTTACATGGAATCAAAAGACGAATAAATACGGGAACAACGGCGTCTGCATTTATTATTAATAACGTTTTAAACACCTTGTATAAATTCAAAATATTTTGACATTCTAATATTTATACAAGATGTAAATGTGTGAGCATCATGTAGCCATTGATATTATATATTTAGTACTTATTTATAAACTTGCCTGGCGGTATGGATCTATCATGCTCACTATAATGTCTTGCTGGTGGCGGCGTTCTGTATCGGATCGTTAGGTTCCCTACAATCTAGAGCTAATCGATGCTGATGCATACATCATGCTAGTAAACGGGCGTCGTCTGTCGGGACTGGTCAGCCGTTAACTGCCATGGCAAATCAGTTATTTTAGTATGAAGTTCTTTACACATTAACCTACATTATTCTCGTTATATATTTTACCGCCATTTGTATCTGGATCTGTATTGGAGTCGTAGAGTTTCCTGTCGGCTCTTCTCCATAGGATCAACAAATTGGAACCGTGCAACTTAGATTCTGACGTTTCATAAGTGCCAGTAATTCATTTATGTGAAATAATAATATTTGACTTAGACATAGCTTTTCCTACTAAATAAAATAACATTTCAGCCATCAATTAAGTCCTAAAAACTAAGAAATAATAAATAAGCGTGTAATAAATAAAATTGAAGTGTCTGTTTGTAATGTCAAAATAACAGCTTTGTACTAAATGCATATGAAAGGATATACGGTACCTATAACAAAAAAACAATTTTTAAATTTTTTGTCTGTCTGTCTGTCTGTTTGTTCCGGGTAATCTCCGAAACGGCTGGACCGATTTTGACGGGAATTTCACTGGGAGTTAGCTGATGTTATAAGGAATAACTTAGGCTACTTTTATTTTGGAAAAATAATTAGGAATCCGCGCAAAAAAAAACCCTTGAAATTCAATGTATATATTCTATGCCAAGTGCCTATGTCGAAGTACTCTGAATGTATTTTAAATTAAACGTGGGTGAAACCGCGGGTCCCAGCTAGTAATAAATAAGCGTGTAAATATCTAAAAATTTTTAATGTGAACATTTTACACTTAATAAATCTTACACGATTATAACGCAATTACAATTATTGGTGTTTTCATTTATAATGCTATCAACTTGGTCTTCTTTTTTCGCGCAGCATGATATCATACGGGGGCATATGACAGGGAAGCATGCGACCAGTGCGACGAGGAAGTATGGACAGATAAAAAATGGAATACAACACATTTGATAACGAAGCGTTTTTCTCGTTACACGTAGTTTTTTGGCCGCAGCCTATATTTTAAGTTTCTTTGCGAATGAATTTAGTTGTAATGCATATTTTTTTCAATATTAGTGCTTGATTTTTGTTACTCGCCAATTGGTCATTGGATATTCTTTCTCTTCTGGAATAACCCAGTTCAAGCAACAGTCGCGACAAAGTATGCAAGATACACAACGACTTACAATAAATGGTAGGATAGGAGGTATAGATCAGAAGACACATATGTTTTTTTACTTTATATCCTCATACAAATTTTTGTTTATAAAGTTTTAACAGAAACTTCGCGTTTTTGAATTTTTTTTATACACTGTGTTAATCACTTTTTTGTTTATAAATAAAGGCGTCAAACAAACAGTTTTGCGTTTCTGAACCACATTAAGCATCTTTATTGATTCTGCTTGAGTTTGGGGTATTCTGTCCTTAGTTCAGCATCATAGTTGTCGTTTTACCAGATGAAATACCAGCCTGGCATTCAATGTAAACAGCTTGAACAAAGGATAAGTATGCAAAGGATCACAGAAAACGATGGAATAATGGAAAAATGTAGTACACCTTAAATTAACAAAGTATAATTCTTCTTCTTCTTCTTTTAGATTATGGCTTCTGTAGAATGTCTTCCACAATTTCGCCAATGTCAAGTATAAGGCAACGTCGTACGGTATTTAGATTGATAAATCTTTATATATTCATATAATATTTCTCAAAAATGAAAATTTCTAATAAATATGTCGGCAACGTCGTACGGTTCCATAAAATATCTTCCAAAGTATAATTGCTGTGATTCAACTGTGATTTTTGTATTGACACTGGTGACAGTATAAATTGACAGGTGTGTGTAGATAGTCTTCTTCTTCTTCTCTTAGATTATGGCTTCTGCAGAGTATCTTCCACAATTTCGCCAATGTCAAGTAAAAGGCAACGTCGTACGGTATTTAAATTAATAAATCTTTACATATTCACAAAATATTTCCCAAAAATGAAAAAAAAATCTAAAAAATATGTCGGCTATGTCGTACGGTTCAATTCACACCGTAGATAGTCTTTACAGTTCCAATTTTAATTTAATGGCCCCATCGACGAGTCGTGCCGTGCCGTGTCTATGCCGTGTGGTGCCGGCTCAGAATGCCACCACCCCATTTCCTCCCATGGGTGTCGTAAAAGTCGACTAAGGGATTAGCTGGAGGATGGGCAGCAGCGTCCTTCGAGTACATTAACAACTCAACTGCGATCGCCAACCCGCCTGCCAAGCGTGGCGATTATGGCAAAACCCCCCAATGTGCTCACAACACATCCATACCGGTGGTTGTGGTGATCTTTGGGGGAGGCCTGTGTCCAGCAGTGGACTTCATTCGGCCGAAATGATGATGATGAATGATCGACGAGTCGATCATACTGTCAATGTCAAGGTTGGGTAAAACAACACGTAATAAATTAACAATAATATATATAGCCCTTGAATAACTACCGCTTGCCGTGTGGTGCCGGCTCCGAATAACACCACCCCACCTCCTCCCGTGGGTGTCGTACAAGTCGACTAAGGGATTTGCCGGAGGATGGGCAGCAGCGTCCTTCGAGTACATTGACAACTCAGCTGCGATCGCCAACCCGTCTGCCAAGCGTGGCGATTATGGCAAACCCCCCCCAATGAGCCCACAACACACCCATATCGGTTATTGTGGTGATCTTTCGGGGAGGCCTGTGTCCAGCAGTGGACTTCATTCGGCCGAAATAATGAACTACCGAACCAGGTTGAGTAACCCAAAAGGCAAAATTGAGATTAAACAAAGCTTTTTTATTTTTATTCTATGCCAGTTAAAGTCCAATAGTCTTGATAAGTTCCTAATCAGTACTTCGAGGAGGCATATGTTTCTCCTGATCTATAAAAAAAGTAAATAAGGTAAAAACTTAAAAGTCAAATAAAAACACGTAGATTAAAGTTTAATATTGTTCTTTTTTATAAAGTACCTGGATGACCGAGCTTTGCTCGGTATTTTCGTCTTACTTAACAACGCCATCTGCTGTTTTGTCGTTAAAGCAATTAGTTGCTCACAAAAAATAGTATTATTATTCTCCAATAGATGTCAGGAAGAGTCATATTTTTCAGTTGAGACTACTCAAACGCCTATAAAATGACTTTTTCTAAAAATGATTCCTAGCTAGATCGATTTATCGCCCCCGAAACCCCCTATATACTAAATTTTATGAAAATCGTTGGAGCCGATTCCGAGATTCCAATTATATATATACAAGAATTGCTCATTTAAAGATATAAGATAAGATAAGATTTAACTAATATTTCAATTGAAGATGATTCGCCAATAGATGTTCTTTGGTGTTTGGTAGAGTATGACATCAATGTTGGTGGCATTGATGATGGTTATGATTGTTGAAAAAACAAACTACTATTAGAAAAAGCATCAAAATATCATAAAAACTCTTATTGCACCGTACAAGATTTGGATTTGGGAACTTCCCAGCGCTGTAGCTTGTACCGGGAGGAAACTGTCTCGTCTCCCAACACAAAAGCATTTTTTTGGTTTCTGTCACTCAAAAGGGGCTTCAAATCCTCGCGCCCCAGGCTCTGCCCTATTTAGCCTATATGCTAAATTAGGCTCTGGTCGTCAAAAATATTTCTATATGAGTATGAGTCATCATTTCGGCCGAATGAAGTCCACTGCTGGACACAGGCCTCCCCCAAAGATCACCACAACGACCGATATGGGTGTGTTGTGGGCTCATTGGGGGGTTTTGCCATAATCGCCACGCTTGGCAGACGGGTTGGCGATCGCAGTTGAGTTGTTAATGTAATCGAAGGACGCTGCTGCCCATCCTCCGGCTAATCCCTTAGTCAACTTTTACGACACCCACGGAAGGAGATGGGGTGGTGGTATTCTGAGCCGGCACCACACGGCAATGAGTATGAGTACGAGAATTAAACTAAACGCAAGCGCTCCATCTTGCTGTACTTCTTCGAAACTCTAGTATTTTTGTTGTTCTACGATGTGCGATTCGACAAAGTCGTGATGTTAACACTCGACGTGATCAGGACACATTGATCTGATCTGATTGTCTGATCGCCGTGGAGGACCTCGCGGAATTGTCCTCGCGTTTCATAATTATGTAAAGTAACTTGAATTTAGTAAATTGATAATTTGATGCATACTGTAGGTGATGCTGCTAAAATAAATATTGTTTCAATCTGTATCTATGTTCTCATTATACTCTCTTTCTGATTCTAGTTTTTCACGATTCTACTTTACAAGCTCTCTGGCGCGTCTATGGCGCACTGCAGTGCTCGGTAAAAAAAAATGGTCCGACTCGTCGACCGAGGACCTAGGTGCTCGCAAAATTTTGTGTTAGACGTTGAAATACTTAGTTATATATTTTAATTTATTCATGACCAGTGCCTAAAACTAGAAACCAGAAACCAGAATATAGACTCTCTAAAACCGCGCGGGGTTCGACGCGGTACGGGTGGCTTGCCCCTCTACCCTTCCCCGAGGTGCATGCAGTACTTGATGTATTTCCACCAGATGAAACAACAAATAGAAAGGATATTGCAGGACTTCGCTATTTAAACATTTTAAATAAAATTGGCTAAAGAAAACATCTATTGCTGCTGATGTTAAAAACTTCATCATCAAAATTACATCACAATCGTAATCATTAAAACTTCTTTGGGTATAATAAGAGTAAAATTTCAAGGTCGAATTTGAATCTAACGTAATAATTATGTGAAACGTTTAAGACGCATGCGCGGGCATAAAAAGAGAGCGCGCGCGCGAGATAGCAGGTGCGATCAAGTTGCACTTCTGTAACGAGTACACGTGTTTAATGAATAATTTTTTGAGGAGCATGAAATCATGCAACCAATAAAATAGGAAGTCAGGGCAATGTTAAAAATAATGAATAAAACACAATTAAGCTAAGCAATCATTTTCTTTTCTTTGGTGTAAACTTATGTCTCTGCGTAAAATTATTTTTGTTGCAACAACCCCGAAAAGGAATGCAGGATACAAATGGACTTACAATCAAAGCCAGGATATAGGCCAGTATACACATTGACATTATTTCACGTAATATTCTCATAAATTGTGGTCTTAGTTTAATTTCACGACTCTCTTAGCTTTTGCTAATTTGCTTGAGATTTTAATGCATCGTATGTCATCCACTTTTCGATTTAAACAAAGGCGTAATCTAGTTTTGCGTTTCTAAGTAAGATTAGGCTCCTGTATTGATTCTGTTTGAATAAGGGGTATTCTTTCCTTAATTAGCATCATAGTAGTCGAGAACCAGATGAAATAACATAGCACCCAATGTAGACAACTTGGCCAAAGCATAGGTATGCAAATGATCCAAACATAATGGAAATAATATAAATGAAAATACACCTTCCAAATTTAGTTTAACGGCTCCATCGTTTTGTCGATGATCCTGCTAATGTCAAGGTATAAATATAAATGAATACACCTTATATAAAAAATACATTGTTGCTGTGATTTTTGTATTGACACCGGTGACGGAAATAAATGACAGGTTAATATATAGATGCTCTTTGGTGGTAGATTTTTACATGTATGGCTCTACTAATATATTTAGTACTCTGTGGCCAAGATGTATTACTGTCATGGAGGTTTCATCACATCGGCCATTTATACGTCCACTGCTGAACAAAGGCCTCCCATAGAATTTCCACAACTGTATCATCATTTTGGGAGGAATTTGCCAATACTCACCACGCTTGGCAGGCGGGTTGGTGAGCGCAGTATGGCTACCGTTTCACAGAAGTGACGCTGCTGCCCATCCCTCTGGTTTAGATTCCCTTAGTCGCCTTTTACGACATCCACGGGAAGATATGGATACTATATTCTTAATCCGGACACCACACATATATTTAGAAGTCGTTTTATTTTTACTCTGCGTCTTCTCCTGATGCATAACGCTCTTATTGAAGGAGATCACTGCACTCTAATGTTCATGCTCTGCCAGCATAGCCAACACACTGCCAACAGAGAGTGAGAGTGAGAGGTTTTGATCCGATCGACCAGGATCGGCACTCGGCAGCCCATACAGGGAACTCCTCAAGTTTCTACAAACCTATCGTTTATGTCAACTGACGACACGTAATATTCTAGGCACTCCAAGCGTTTTTTGAGTTGAAAGCTTTCAGGGTTTTGGACATTAGCGCTAGAGGGCCGGAGCGTAGAATTATTCACACGAGAAGTTTTTTTTTAAACCTTGCCCCACACTAACATTTATCCTGTGTCGTGGGTGCGTTTACAAACATAAATTCCACATACAATACACCCAGACCCGGATCAACTACCTGTAGATCAAATATTTGTTCCGTGCGGGAATCGAACCCACGACCCGGAGCGCAGCAGCTGACTGTATCAGCCACTGCACCAACCATGCCGCCTAATATTCAATGCGCCTCTTACTATTTGGTGATCACTGCCGGTTTTTATCCTATGGATCAAGGAGATATCATTGAATATTTGTCTTTTATTAGTCATGATGAAATGAATATGAAGAAGCTAATTTAAAAGGCCTTTTACAAAAGTCAGCCCGACTCTATCCCCTGAGGTTCCATACCTCTTAGATATTCTGAGTAAAAGGTACGCACCCTGATCGACACACTTTCGATGGTAATTATTTTGTTAATGAGGGACATGTTGACGAGGACTCCAACACCATCTTGAGACAGATGGTTGGTTTTCAGGTAGTAGATTAGATGTTGGATTTCAGGGTTATCGTGTCTCCGCCTTCTTTTCGGACTTCTCATAAACCCATGACATTCCGGTGCAACTTATCTATTTCTTCTACCAGATCGACGATTTTTTCATCTGCCCTCCGTGTGCGTGCGTTGTAGGTTAGGGCCACGGCCAGGACCACGTTCGGGGTGGTAGTTAGATCTCTGCCGAAGCTTCTAAGCACACCCGATCCACTGTTGCTACAGCGCTACCATGATCAGGGATATTGGGGCCCTTGGGGTCAGTCAGGTAGCTTTTGTGTTGTTATTTTGGAGGTAATTTGCCACTCCTCGCCCCGCTTGTCAGGTGGGTTGTTGAGCGCTGAAAAGCTTCTGTTCCACAGAAAGGACGCTGTTATCCATTGGCCTAAGCCAAAGGCTAATAAAAGCTAGTCAAAGCGACTAAGAGACTCTTAAGTCTCTTAGTCGCCTTTGACGACATCCATGGAAGGAGACGAAGTGGTGCTCTATACTCAATTCGAACATCGCACAGAATGCCAACCTAGATGCAAAAACTTATGTAGAAAAATTAATAAGCTTAAAAACAACTCAACATTTTTACTGATAATATGTTACACTTATTAAATCTTACACAATTACACCGCAATTATAATTGTTGCAAATATTCATAAATTCATTAGAAATGTCTTCTTTTCTCGCACAGTATGAAATTATACAATGAAATATGACAGGGAAGCATGCGACTAATAAAACGGGGAAGTACTGCCAAGCACATTTGATTGAAATCTCAGCGTTTTTCACATTTCTTGGCAGCTGCCTCTATTTTTCTTTTCTTTTTGTAAATGTCTTATCGTGCTTATTTATTATTGTCAATATTCTCGCTGTTGTTTTGAAATTCGTCAGTATATGAATCGTCTTTTTTTTCAATTATCCGATTCATGCAACAGTCCCAACAAGGAATGCACGATACAAAAGGACTTACAACCACTGGTAGGATATAGAAACACATTTGTGTGTTTGACTTTATATTCTTATACTAAATCTGGGCCAAGTTTAGTTTGTTTTGCTATTTTTTAAAACGCCGTGTATCAGGCACTTTACCATAAAACTGAAAATGCAAACGAAACCCGTTTCTAAACAAAATTAAACACTTTTATTGATTCGGCTTGAATTTGGGGTATTCAGTCCTTAGATCAGCATCATGGTCATCATTATAGATAAAAAACCTGCCAGGTATACAACGTTCATAGCTTGGATAGATAATAGATATGCAAAGGATCCAGGGACACAAACAGAATAAGGACAGCCAGCAACAGTAAGGAAATAATGGAAAAATGAAAATACACATTAAAATTTATAAATATTGTTACTAAGATTTTTGTTGACACGGGTAGCAAAAAAATTTGACAAGTAAATCTAGATCCACAGTCTAGATCCTCTTTGGTGATTTTTTTTTTTTGAGCGTAGATTTCAGGTAAATTATCATGGAGGTTTAGTGGTAATGAGGCGGTAGCTGGTAGGTAAGCAGTGGATGATGACGCATCGTAATGATTGTAGAGAACCATGTTACTTAAAAACTATTAAATTAGAAAAGGAATATGCTTCTACTTTATTACTTTTAATCTTACGCGGATTCTACTAAGGAAATTTCCATGTGTAGACCGTTTACGTAGACGTGTGTTTAGAAAGGCGATGGGTTTATTATTTATTTATTTATTTAAACTTTTATGTACATTGAGTATACATAAGGCGGACTTAATGCCATGAGGCATTCTCTACCAGTCAACCTTTGGGTTAAACAAAGCACTTCGAAAGAAGTATAAAAGCAAAGCTATATTGAATGTTAAAAAAGACTGAATTAACAATAGGAATACATACATATACTAATATAAAAATAGATACTATATTATATTACATAATTATAATATATTCATTTCAAAGTATTCGAAACGTCAGGAATATCAAAAATCTATAATATACGCGATCTAATCCGTTTAAAATTGTTTTATCACCAGCTTTTCTCAACTATATTCGGGTTGATTGGTGCTATTAAATATTAATACAACAAATAAGTACTATCAGTTGGCCGTCACAACCCAATTACTTGTGGTTACGGACATCCTAAAGAACCGATTGGCAGACTTCTAGGGCTCTGACTCGCCATACCATAGATACACACCGACGACAACCGGGACTAACGGACTGGGTCCAGTGGGAGTTCTCTCCGAAGTATGGGTCTCGGTGTGAATAACGGTAGTTTAAAAGGGTACTTTGACTCTTTGCGTGCCACTAGGGTCTAAATATGGAATAAAGAGATATGTGCTTTGTAGTATTGGTGACCCTCGCCTTAATCAACATCGGTAATAAGTATAAAAGGTCCCTCCCACCCACGTTTCGTATTAACCATAACCACAGTATTAACCATTGAGCTATTATTCACTACGTACTAGAGGAGACACCGCACTCCATCACGGTTCACAATAAAATCTTTAGATTTAAGATTCAGAACTGCATTCGTTTTTGTGTTAGGATCACAATTAACATAAAAATCATTGATTAAGGATTTGTCTATCTTTTGATCAGATTAGATCCAAAGATTTTGGATTAGATTCCTTATTAATTTCGGCTATTAGTGAAGTGCGGTGGTGCGAATAACACCAACCCGTCTCATCCCGTGGATGTCGTAAAAGCCGACTAAGGAATTAGACGGAGGATGGGCAGCAGTGTCCATCGAATACATTAACAACTCAACTGCGATCGCCAACCCATCTGCCAAGCGTGGCGATTATGGCAAAACCTAAAGCTCAAGAGTAACCAGAGGGATCGGCAGCGGCGTCCATTCTATGTAACATTACCAAACCGAACTCACCAACCCACACGCCAAGCGTGGTAAGTACTGGCATATTCCCTCCAAAACGACGAAACAATTGCGGAAATCCATGTGAGGGTGACCTTTGTTAAGCAGTAAGAGTGACGATTATGGCAAAACCCCCCAATGAGCCCACAACACACCCATATTGGACATTGTAGCGACCTTTGGGGGAGGCCTGTGTCCAGCAGTGGACTTCATCCGGCCGAAATGATGAAGAGATTATCCTTACCTTTAGGAGAAGACAATCTAGTATTGTCTGTTCCTACAGCTGCATTAAACACCTGAAGCAAGTGTTCGGACGGTACCCAACGCGATTGTTGTCATGTGAGTGATCACATGACAACAATCGCTCACGCTGGCGGTTCTTCCTAAACTGTGAAAATCTTTTTTTTTTATTTAAAAAAACGTTGCCCCACACTAGTATTTCTCTTGTGTCGTGGGTGCGTTTACAGTCATGAATTCCACATACAATACACCCAGACCCGGAACAATTACCTGCAGATCATACAAATGTTTGTTCCGTGCGGGAATCAAACCCACGACCCGGAGCGCAGCAGCCGACTGTATCAACCACTGCACCAACCGAAAAAAAATGTAATTTTAGTTAAAAATGCTACCTACCCAGGAAACGATGGTATGACCTATTTTTCACTTTAAGACAACACAACTTAGAAGTTATTTATTAAATAAACCAACAAAAACTTTATGCAAACAAACAATTCAAAACAAACTTGGATTAACAAAAACAATCGCGGAGACGTTTAAAACAAATATATTCTGCTATAAAATATTTAGTTTCTTGAAGCTTGCTCAAAAGTTTGGGAAATTCAGTTAAGATTAAGTTTACAGACATCCGCAGCGGCTTAATAACTTGTGAAAACCTGAAGGCGGAGTTAAATTTTATAATTTATTGTTTGAGACATTGCTTGGCGGGAAATGACAATGAAATGCCACGGACCAATCTGTCGAGTTTAATTTTATGAAATGATGAGAATAGATGTTCGTGCTTATTGTTTCATCATACATTAGCTTACTTATATTACTTACTTAAAGTGTGACCGCCAAGAGAATGCATTCCTGACATCTGCTAATTGGTCTAGTTATATTTATACTTGTGATAAAATATTTCAGTGGTTTTAATGTAGTAGATGTGAGACAAGGGGACGTCATTTCCCCGAAACTGTTCACCGCTGCAATCGAGGATGCCTTCAAGCTACTAGAGTGGAAAGGATTCGGTATTAACATCAATGGCGAATATAACACTCACCTTCGATTTGCCGATGACATCGTAGTCATAGCAGAACCGCAGCGAGCAAGACGAAAGTCATGTCAATTTCCCATGTCATGCCCATCCCAATGTCCGTTGGGAGCTCTGTTCTCGAAGTTGTTGACGAGTTTGTCTACCTGGGACAAAATGTCCAGTTAGATAGGTCCAACTTCGAGAAAGAGGTCAATCGTCGAATCCGACTCGGCTGGGCAGCGTTTGGCAAACTTTGCAATGTCTTTTCATCAACAATACCGCAATGCTTCGAGATGAAAGTCTTTAACCCGTGTGTGTTACCAGTGATGATATATGGCACGGAGACATGGTCACTCACAATGGGCCTCGTAAGAAAGCTCAAGGTCACTCAGCGAGCTATGGAAAGAGCTATGCTTGGTATTTCTCTACGAGATCAAATCAGAAATGAGGAGATCCGTAGAAGAACTAAAGTTGTCGACATAGCTGAAAGGATTAGTAAACTAAAGTGGCACAGGGCGGGGCACATTGCTCGTAGAACTGATGGCCGTTGGGGCATAAAGGTTCTCGAGTGGAGACCGGAAAACGCAGCGTAGGACGACCTCCAACAAGATAAACGGATGATCTGGTGTAGGTCGTTGGGAGCCGTTGGATCATGTGGCATGTAACCGGACTTTGTGGAAATCTTCCGGGGAGCCCTTTGTTCAGCAGTGGACGTCCTGTGGCTGATATAATGATGATGCCATATGAGTGCCAGTCAGACGAAAAACGCCCCAGTAAAAAAAAATGGGCTTGTCTTCAATTCTCCAAATAATCAAATGTCGTATCTGTCTATGATAAAGTATAAAAATTGGGCTGTTCTTAATACGACCACATAGAACGATCAAACAAAACACGCTTTATAAAAAAATGCTATTATGATAAGTTGTCGATTGGGCCCCTCTTCGTTTCACCTCTTCAACTGTAGCTCGGGCGCAGTCGTCGTCCACGATTATCCGCGGGGAGCATTCATCATCATCATTTCGGCCGAATGAAGTCCACTGCTGGACACATGCCTCCCCCGCAAAGATAACCACAACGACCGATATGGCTGTGCTGTGGGCTCCATGGGGGGTATTGCCATAATCGCCCCGCTTGGCAGACGGGTTGGCGATCGCAGTTGAGTTGTTAATGTATTCGAAGGATGCTGCTGCCCATTCTCCGGCTAATCCCTTAGTCGACTTTTAAGACACCCACGGGAGGAGATGGGGTGGTGGTATTCTGAGCCGGCACCACACGACACGGGGAGAATTGCCTCGTTACAAATCTGCACATGTGCGCAGTACTCGCAGGCAATATACAGAGATCAGAACATTCTAATTGCAGTACAAATTTCAGTTAGCAAATTCTATTTATCGTTTCTCCCGCAGATGGTATGTTGAACAATGTGTCGTATATGTCTAAAGGATTTCATTATTTTGTTTGTGGATTTATAAAATTCATATATCAAACGAGATACTTCACTTTCAGGGTTCCAAACGTCCGAACGAAAAACCGGCGGGACTCTTATAGGATCACTAGTGTGTGTCTGTCTGTCCGTCTGTCACAGCCAATTTGCTCCGAATCTACAAGACCAATTAAGTTGAAGTTTGGTATATATGTGGATTTCTGAAACCCAAACACGAATGTGTAATGTAAATAACTGAATTTTGAATATAAGGCTCACTTTTGGGGGGTAATATATAAAATTTAAGCTTAAAGTTTTGCAAACGGTACCGTGTAACATATTAAATGGAAGGGCTGATTGTAAGGGTCTCAAATATATTTATTTTATTATTTTAAAATAAACAATGTTAAAGTTATTTACAAAAAAATACCAGTCCCCACCCTTATCTCCGGAACTACAGAGCTGGAATGGAACTACTGAAATGAAAGGTACTCATCGTGGGGGTCTCAAATATATTTAGTCAAAAAGCTTATCTCCAAAACTGATGAGCCTAACATTAAAAAAAGTACATATTATAAAAGTTACATATTCAGGAAAATCTATAAGAAGTATATGGTCTTAAAATAACATGGTAAATCTTTCAATATTGTGCGTACAAACTAACAGTTGCGGTTGAAATGTATGGGAGAACATGTTTTTCAACTACAATGTTAAGTTTGTTCTTCAGGTAAAATTATTGTTACTACTAGTTCACCTTAACTAGGCTAGGCACCTGCCACTTCTCGTACCTAAAGATAACATATTCATCGTACAGTACCCCCTCCACGCAAGTTCAGCAAGCACATGTCCGGTTCTTTAAAATTTATGTAACGCTTGTGCTTCAGCACTTATAAGCAGTGGTGCAATTCCTTAAGGTCAAACATCCTTACATCCTTTAATACAGAATTAAAATGACGGTGAGAAACCAATTTGGTATACGCTAAGACATGATTGAAGCTATTCAAGGACAAGTTGCAGACGGTGAGCCATGGGGACGAGTCTTAGGCCATACCAAATTGTAAACTGTATTCAAGGATGTATGGATGCTTGAGATTAAGAAATTGCACCCCAGTAGTTGAGCCTGTTCGGTTCGTCATTCTAAGGAGACGAACCAGCAAGAAACTAAGTTTATAATGACCTTATAAATTTACTTACAATTTACTTTCTGCGCTACGTATCGTGAGTTCGAAACCCGGACGGAACAAATATTTGTATCTGCAGATAGTTGCTTTGGGTCTGGGTGTTCGTGCATGTGAGATGTATGACTGTAAAATGTACCCACGACACAGGAAAGGAAAAGGTAATATACATAAAATCGGCCACTTATCTACCAAAACCAATAAATTTATGTAACTATCATCCAAGTAAGACTTGAACATAAATTTTAACATGATACTATGTAACTAACAGGAACAATTTAAGCAGGATTAATGGTAGTTGTTATAACTCAAGTTATAGCACGTCAGTACAAGTTGAGATAACTTAGCGTGGTGCGACGGTTTAACCAGACTTGTCAACGTCACAACTTGCATATGTAATAAGCTATCAAGTTACGGAATGCCGATTTCATAGTCAGTTGCACTCACTGATCGGTAGATGTTTGGCGAGGTTAAGCTACGTTCGGCGTGGTTAGGTCGATCTTTGGATGGACTGCAGAGTGGTGTTTGAACTGAGCATCTTTGACTGTCGGTCACGGTTGTTGTTGTTAGACGACAGTTGTCTCGTTTCAGCAGCTAGAACAACTCTAACATAAGGTGGCCAACCCTGTGTCAGAGTCACCATCACAACGAAAAAAATAAAACAGCAGATAAAAATAAGGTCTAATGGGACTCGGAGGCTCCCTAAAAATAGAATAGAATCGTTTATTCAGTTACCAGTGATGACATATGGAACAGAGACGCGGTCACTCACAAAGGGCCTCATAAGAAAGCTCAAGGTCACCGAGAGCTATGCTTGATATTTCTCTACGAGATCGAATCAGAAATGAGGAGACCCGTAGAAGAACTAAAGTTGTAGGTATAGCTGAAAGGATTAGTAAACTGAAGTGGCAATGGGCGGGGCACATTGCTCGTAGAATTGATGGCCATTGGGGTACAAAGGTTCTCGAGTGGAGACCGTGCACCGGAAAACGCAGTGTGGGATGACCTCCAACGAGATGGACAGACGACCTGGTGAAGGTCACTGGGAGTCATTGGACGAGAGCGACATGGAACCGTTCGTTGTGGAAATCGGTGGGGGAGGCCTTTATTCACGCAGTGGACATTCTCTGGCTGATATGATGATGATGATTTTGCGTATATGGTTTCTCGGGAGTTATGAAAGTATAAAAAATAGTAAATCCTATTTCTTGTGCCTTTCACTGCACTCAATGCGGGGATCGACCTTTGCGTTCTTCAGAACAGTTGACGCCGGTAAGTTTCCCAAATATCATCCAGCCTACGGAGCGCTTTATCTACTTGACCATGATAAACACCGGGACGATACTCTCGAGGAGGTCAGCGACAGTTCCAGTCATCTGGGACATGTATTGGTCGTCATGTTGATCGTCTATGTGCCGAGAGTCAGATTATAGTGAGTGACCTGGAACGCGTGTCTGTACAATGGGTGGCACGGGTGGCGTCGGCAAGCAAGTCGCTCGCAATCAGCATGCTGTATGCTCGCTTTAAGCGCGTGGTCTGCTCGCTTGAAGTTCTCTGTCTGTGGGATGGGAGGATAGCAATTGCGACCACACTCGCGAAATTAATCTTGATATTATAAAAGTATTGTACAACAAGCCCTGTCGTACCGGCTCAGAATACCACCACCCCATCTCTTCCCGTGGGTGTCGTAAAAGTCGACCAAATTAGCCGGAGGATGGGCAGCAGCGTCCTTCGAGTACATTAATAGCGCAACTGCGATCGCCAACCCATCTGCCAAGCGTGGCGATTATAGAAAACCCCCAATGAGCCCAAAACACACTCATATCAGTCATTGTGGTGACCTACGGGGGAGGCCTGTGTCCAGCAGTGGACTTCATTCGGCCGAAATGATGATGATTGTACAACACATGACTTAAAGCCCTAATTTAAATGACAAACTGAGCAGTTTTGTTATCGGGAGTGATGTTATTTGCACAGTTAATACTGGGCGGAAAACTGGGCGGCTACATTTTATGAAAGTTATTGATGACGACACCTAGTGCCATGCGGAAAGCAAACAAAAGACAATAGCGCTCGGTCTGGCACTCTGCTAGCTAGGCTGGATGCAATATGCGGCAGGCCTATGGGTCGTGTCATTCGGAGATTCGTATCATGATGCCGCTACACCTACTTTTTACTGATGACTCCATGTTTTGAGTCATTATATCAGCCAAAAGACGTCCACTGCTGAATAAAGGCTTCACCCACAAACGATCGGTTACATTAGCGCATGTAGCGGCATTTTGGGGGGAAATTGCCAGTACTCAACACGTTTGGCAGGTGGGTTGGTGAGTGCAGTAGCTATTTCACAGAAGGGACGCTGCTGCCCATCCCTCTAGTTTAGAGTCCCTAGTAACCTTTTACGACATCCACGGGAGAAGATGGAGTGGTGCTACATTATTAATCCGGAAACCACAGGTATTCAGCTAGGGTTTGACTACACACTTCAAATCATCATCATGAAATCAGTCGAAGAAAGGCCACTGCAGAAAAAAGGTTTTCATAGAATTCCACAACGATTGGTTACATGAAACCCGCATCCAACGATACCAGGTCATCTGTCCATCTCGTTGTCACCACCTTGTCAAATCACTACAAATTTATAGTTATCTCTGTTCCCTTAAGTCATATCTCCATATATATCTACGTAAAATAACGCCGACCCAGCAAGTTCGAAGTTGAGAAAACTTCATTAGCCTCGGTTGGGCAGAACATAAATTTGAAATCGTATTTTCAATTATGTTGTGTGTGAGTTAACGGGACATTTCCCAAGCGGCCGTCGCCGACTTCCCCTCGCTGCCATACAGACGCAGCGAATGGTCAGCACGAACATTGGGGCTGGAACCGCCTGCGGTGCTTGGAATGGTTATGCTTATTGTATACATAGATAAGAAAGAAAGAAAGAAAGAAAGAAAAGTATTTTATTTGCACTAAATAGACACATACGCACAACAAAGACAAAAATAAAAACAATTTGATTTAAAAATTAAAATAAAAGTCATGTTGGGAAGATATGCGCCATATCCGTGCAAAATGGCTGTCGCTCAGCATATTACTGTGGAGAGGCATCCCCACAGCTCTGATATTCTGCGACAGCCTGCGTCAACAAAGTGACGTCACTCGGTGCAGTCATCTATACATACAAATAAACAAAATTGAAGTGTCTGTTTGTAATGTCAAAATAACAGCTTTTTACTAAATGCATATGAAAGTATATACGGTACATGTAACAAAAAAACTATTTTTACATTTTTCGTCTGTTTGTCTGTCTGTCTGTTTGTTCCGGTTAATCTCCGAAGCGGCTGGACCGATTTTTACGGGACTTTCACTGGCAGATAGCTGATGTTTTAATGGAATAACTTAGGCTACTTTTATATAAGAGAAATAGTTAAAAATTTTGGTACCTGTGGTGCTTGGCAACTAGGCTTATCCTAGTTGTACACTACCAATTATTGTGCCTATGGCCAAGTGTTTTCTCTGTCTCCTGCTTGCTATGGAGGGAAGTGGAACGTACATTCTTTCCTACTCCTCCTTTTTCTTTTCTGATTAATTTCGTTGCGGGTTCCGAGACAGTTTTTCATTTCTCTGGGACACACCGACCTTCATTGGTCGGTGTTCTTTTCGTCGGTCGCCATTGTAGATCCTGGCTTACAGGAGTTGCAGTGGTTGGGAATGCGTGGCGGGCTTGTTCCATATTAAAAAAATAAGAAAAATAAAAATAATTAAATCCAACATACCTACCTATATGCTTAAATAATCAAATATCCGATTTCTTTTAAATTAAACAGCGGGTGAAACCGCGGGGCACAGATAGTCCAATATAAAACAAGACGTGCTTATAACATGAAGATACTCAAGAATAATATATCTATTGTGTTTAAATAATATAATAGTGTATATGAAATATAAAAAGTAATATGAAAACAGCAGTTAAAATAAATATAAACAAATACAAAAATATATATAATGTAAATTATTGGCATTAGGTCGCGTTGCCGCCAGCTATCGCTGGACGACCAGGCATTCAGTAGAGGTGGGATGTACTAGGTAAAATACGTACCGAGTCGAAGAAGTACGCGTACGTAGAAATACTACGTACGTAAAACTAGGTCCACGAGTATTTAGGCGTTTCTAGTATATTGACGTTTCCTTATCTGGTGCGCCTTCATACGTTCGAGTAGTTAGGAGTTTCAGAGTATAGGTATCTTCGGTAACATAATAAATAAATTATTTAACAATACCTATTTATATGTACATAAAGTTTCGCCAATTCAAGGTATATATATATGAAAAACGCAGCGTGGGACGGCCTCCAACGAGATGGACGGATAACCTAGTGAAGGTCTCTAGGAGTCGTTGGATGCGGGCGACATGTAATACGTCATTGTGGAAATCTATGGGCAGGCCTTTGTTCAGCAGTGGATTTTATAAAGACACGTTGAAGTTTGTTTGTAGAGTGAAGAAGAAGAAGGCCAGGTTACGGCAGTATTGTTAAAAGTGAATGCTGTTGATTCAACTTGGATTGCGCAATTCGAAATTGTTTCTAAAAAGAAGACAAAATTTACCAGCGGAAATGCACTAACGGGTGGGAAGGACTGCTATCCTATGCCATGGAGGTTATCTTTTGAAAGAAAAGAAAGAAAAATGATTTATTAGAGGACACAAATCACACATACAACAAAAAGAATCGCGCACACAAATTATAACGACAACACATTATAGAACATTAAATAATAAAGTGGAACAAAGAAATACACAGTAGGTACGTAATAAAAAGCACAATAATAGATCGGCGGGTCTCAGCTTATCTATAGTCTTGGGCTCTCGGCACCATCGACTATCATCCGATCAGCGTGTTCGCGCACACGCTTCAGTGACATATTACACTTTGCGGTGAGCGGCCGTCGCCCGTCATCGAATGAATATCGATAGCGCTGCGTGCAAATCATACGGTTTCGGGTGCCGCAAGCCGAATATATATTTTCTACTCTTCTTACTTATAACTAAAATGTCAAGTGTCAAGTAAAACAAGCTATGAATTTTTTTAAATAATTTATTTAATTATTGGGTATATCAAAGCCATAATATACACATTTTATTAGAACAACGAGTTTATTGTAATCAAGATGGTGGCTGCAGCGAAAATGCGCATTCATGGGATGCAAGCAAAGAGATTTAAATCTTTGGATGCAAGATGATAACTGGATTATAAAGGACAAAATCAACAGTATCGGGGCCTGATAAAGTTATATCAACCTATTGGAGAGTATTGAACAGAAATTTAACAAGAGGAAACAACTTGATGGAATCAGATACACGAAGTACAACAAATGGAATAAAATCGTTTGGTACAGTTCATAAAAGAGCAAAATTGGTCTTCTGGGGTGGAAGGCCTGGTGACCTGAGATACAGGCTTCAGCCTAGTTTAGGCACCAGTCTCCCACAGTAAATTTGAATAATACTGTAACTTTCTTGTGAACTTCGTCGACTTTATTAGTGCTATACATTAATTGTTATCAGTTTTCTATTGCCTCTAGCAATTGTCTGTTTTGTTATTGTGTGTATTTTACATTTAATTAGTCTACTTTGTTCGCACATACCTAGCTTATTACCATGTAATAACAAAATTGTAGTAATTTTATTTAAAAAGAGTATATCCATGGAGTTTCTTGCCGGCTCTTCTCCATAGGACCGACTTTTCCGAACCTGACTGAACTTGACTTTTCGTAAGAGCCTATCAGGGCCTATATGAAATAAAAAAAATGAGTTTGAGTTTGAGTTTATTGTGGTGAGAAATAAACAAAAAAAAAAAAATTTGTTATGAGGATCTTAAGGATTTTTGACGTCATTAGAGAGTTGTGGACTCCATCCCTATAAATGTCACTGTTAGTCGTTGACGTTACATGTGCAAGCAAGATATAGTTCGAATAATTTACCTCTCACGTTACACACAGATGCAAATAGGTCGATATCTCATTTACCAGTGAGCGCCCAGTATTTCAGCTGCCTTCACGATTCTTAGTAATTCTTCTCGCTGCCCAAACATAAGATCCATGTGTCCGACCAGACTTCACAAAGTGTGCCTAACTCAACAATAAACTTGCCTACGTTTGTTTCGATATGTGAGACTACTTGGCACTACATAATGTATAATATCGAGCCATTTCCCAGCGGTGCTCCCCTGATCGCGACTGTCCGCGACTCTTAGGAAGTTAGTTATACGGTGGTAGGATCGTATAGTTTGTTGGTTAGTTTATACGACTTTTCTTTACTTTCTTTGCACGACGTGTCTTAGGAATTTATATGAAATCGAATGGAAGCTGTGTATTTGATAGCATTGTATGAGTTTAAAATGAGCATGGGCAAGATGAAAGTCATGTTAAACGCCTATGTCATGCCCATCCAATATACATTGGGGATTCTGGGGTGAAGTTCCTTAAGTTAATTAATCATCCATATATCCTTGAATACAGAATCAAAATAACGGTGTAAAACCATATCGGTATTCGCTAAGACATAATTGAAGCTATTCAAGGACACTTTGCAGAAGGTAAGCCATGAGGACCAGTCTTAGCGAATACCAAATTGGGCTATCACCGTTATTTCAATTTTATATTCAAGGATGTATGGATGTTTGAGCTTAGAGAATTGCACCCCTGTTCTCGATGTGGTTGACGAGTATGTCTACCCGTGACATTCGCCCAGTTAGGAAGATCCAACTTCAAGAAAGTGGTCAGTCGTCGAATCCTACTCGGTTGGGCAGCATTCGGGAAACTTCGCAACGTCTTTTCGTCAGCAATACCGCAATGCCTCAAGACGAATGTCTTTAACCAGTGTATATTACCAGTGATGACATATGGCACGGAAAAGTAGTCACTATGGGACTCGTAAGAAAGCTCAAATTCACTCTGCCAGCTATGGAGTTATGCTTGGTATGTTTCTATGAGATCGAATCAAAAATAAGGAGATCCGTAGAAGAACTACAGTTGTCGATATAGCTGAAAGAATTAGTAAGCTGAAGTGGCAATGGAAGGGACGCATTGCTTGTAGAACCAATGACCGTTGGCAAAAGTGTTCTCGAGTGGAGATTGAGAAACGGAAAACGCAGCGTCGAACGACCTCTAACGAGACGGACGGGCGACCTGGTGAAGGTTGCTGGGAGCCGTTGCTTGTGGGCGGCATGTAATCGTTCGTTGTGGAAGTGTATGGCGCAGGCAGTGTATATTCTCAGTGGACTTCCACGCGTCTAACATGGCCAAAAAAACATATACCTATACGGAAACTGGTCACCTCGTAAGTGGTTAAGAATCATATTGTGGCGGGGTTTATCGTGTGTTTTATTATTCTTTGTATTTATTTCACACATAGTCTATTTCGTTTTCAATTAAACTTTTCGCACATTTGACTATTCAAGATAAATAAAGTAATAAGATGGGGATGGATCTAACATCACTGATAGGACTATTACAATTGTCACGAGTAAGCCTGATAGATAGTTATGGATCAGTTTTGCTGCATGATGATTGTTGATGTTACCATCCCGCATGATGAGAATCCCTTCAAAGCCGAGAAAGTTAAATAACTTGAGTAGTTGTGGTAGCCAACGGTAGCATTGCCAAGAGCCACAGAGGACTCCGATAGGCTGAATAAAGTTTAAGCTATAGTAAGTCATTTATTTAAAAAAAAAATGACTTTACGTTACTGACATTATGTTATGGACATCTTTGTAATTTATTCTTCGAAAAACAACTGAAACATCCGACGTTGCCGACATATTTTTTAGAATTATTTTCATTTTTGATAAAGATTTTTTGAATATGTAAAGATTTATTCATATAAGCACCGTACGACGTTGCCTTATAAATTTTGGAATCCAATCCAAAAAAAATCCAATTGGAAAAATTGTGGAAGATACTCTAAAGAAGCCATAATCTAAGAGAAGAAGAAGAAGTAATTTATTCTTGTCCTGTTTTTGTAGAATTGAATGTATTATTATTGTAAGGGTTTAAGCATTATGTATAATTTTCAACACGATGTTATATTGTAATGAAATAAATAAATTGAATTGAATTGAGCCTCGATCAACATTGCCGTTGGGTCAAGCCAGAAGCCAGAGCGGCGAGAGAATGTATTTTTGTGCATAATAGAGGGACTCGCGTGTGAGCGATGCAATGGTGCCGTTTTTACGCGCCCATGTGCCCGCAACCTAGCAAGAAGTCAAACTTTAAATAAGAAAAAATAAATTGAGGATGTACTGTAAAAAGTAATGACATTAAGTAAATAGCCAAAGGAAAATATTTGTTTCTTATGTAGGTACGAGTACTTGATGGCTATTAACTAAATAGTAAAGCTGCGAGGGCGTTCCGGCCGCTGGTCATATTTACAGTTCATTACGAACTAGGTTGGGGGATGAAACATTTAATACAATTTGTTTCCTTAGATCTTTCAAACTCAAAAGCGATTTTATTATTATATTACTGTGCTTTATGCAATTAAGAATTCGATATTTTGTTATGTTAACCAAAACTAACAAATCATCTTCATCAGCCTATATCAGTCCGCTCCTGGCATGCGCCACAACACCCGGTCATCAGCATTCCGCATCCAGCCGGACCTAGCAACCTTTTCAGGTCGTCCGTTTAACTGGCCCGTGAGCGTCCCAGACTACGTTTGCCCATACGTGGTCTTCACTCCACTATAGGGCTCGTCTGCTACATCGGCCATCGGTCCTTTGACTGCCACGTCAGCTTGCTAATTCGGTGTGCTATTTTGATCATTGTGGTTCTCTTCCGGCAATCGTCGTTTTGGAAATTTTGAAACTAACAAATACTAACTATTAATAGTTCGTGGCGGATCCTGGTCGAATGAAGTGATCTCGCTGCATCAGTCTGCTTGTGACCACGATCGATACAACCTGGTCAAAACGTGAAGCTATTCAAAGGTAATTTCGTGATAATTCCCGTTTCATTATATATTAAAAACTAACTACGTTGTATGTTTTTATGGGACTAGGTTAGGCTAGGTTTCGTGGATACGCGTTGGTGACGCGCCAATCAGGATGGGCTAGTGACATGAAGTACCTGGGGTTCACCCTGGACAGCTGCTGGAGCTTCGAGGAGTACTTCAAGCGTCTTTTCCCCCGGGTCGAAAGGATAGCGGGTGCCTTGCACCGGCTACAGCCCGAGGGAAGAAGTTCGCCGCCTCTACGGGGGAGTCATGCGGTCCGTGGCCCTCTACGGGGCACCTTTTTGCGTGAGCGGCTCATGTTGTCGCAGTACCTAGGGGCAAAAGCACGCCATCTCGCCGCTCTTCGCAGCCTGGCTCCAAAGAAACGAGCGCGCCACATTCCGCCTGACGCAGGTATTCACCGGACACGGATGTTTCGGTGTATACTTGCACAAGATAGGAAACGAGGTCACGACTCAGTGCCACCACTGTGGAAACGATCAGGAAACTGCACAGCACACGCTCGGAGAGTGCCCTGCGTGGACTGCCGAGCGGCGGATCCTGGTCGATCGGATTGGGCAAGATCACTCTCTGCCAGTAGTAGTGTCGGCTATGCTAGCAGAGCATGAAAATTGGAGTGCTGTGGCCTCCTTCTGTCAGATTGCATGCTCCAGAAAATGTCATGCTTCTATTGGAAAACCTTTTTTTTATTTATTTTTATTGCGGTCCAGTGGAAATTCTGCATGGAACTTCCTTCGCCCCGGGGAAGGGCGAAGGGGCATGCCGGACTCCTACCGGCTAAAACCACTGGAGCGGTCATCTTCGGCACCGAAGGGGGGCTCCAGGTCCTCGTAAGATCACACCGGAGCTCTATTGGGAAACCTGCGTGCTCATACCGACCGACCCGCGGGATAACTGCATCCACGTGTTCGTCGGATTTTCTTCCACCGTCACTAGATTATAGAATGTCGTGGAGATTTACGAACGGGGTTCTCAAACGCAAAGTGGCTGGTTCTGACTAACCCTGACTTATACGGTGAAAGAAAACGTCATGAGGAAACCTGGATGTAAGGGATCTGAAACCGCCAACTTGCAGTGAGTAGCCGTAGGAATCAATGTCCATTCCTTCTCTGTAAGAGGCCTTTGCCCTGCCGTGGGATACGGTTACAGGCTGATAGCGATATTCAGCCTTCATTATCAATATCGAAAAACGTCCACTGCTGGACATACGCTTCTCCCAAAGACCACCGGTTTGGGTTGTGCTCATTGGACGGTTTTGGTAGTGGTGATTAACCACGCTTGGCAGGCGGGTTGGCAAATGCAGTTAATTTATAAAATTACTAGGATGCTGTCGCTCATTTTCCGGATAATCCCTTAGTCGCCTTTTAGGACACCCACAGGATGAGATGGGTTGGCGCTATTTTTAGCCGGTACCACACAACTCCAGCCTTATAAAAGTCCAAAATCTTAATGCAAAGGTTTTGGACAAATTCTTCTGTACTTTCAACTCACTGTAGGTTTTTAGTAAATGAACATGATTTTTTTGGGTTTACTTTGCAATTAATAAAACAAGTCAATAAAGATTAAAATTTGTATATTTGGTACTTCGTATATTTTTTCATTTACATTTTGAGTCAATAAGAATTAATAGTTAATCGTATAGTCTTAGACGATTTTAATAATTATAATATTTTTATAAAGAACAATACAAACGTAACGCGTTTCGAATTTATTTATATAACATAAATTAAAATATTTAACAAATATTATATAGATTATTATACTGTAAGTATAAATAGTTTTTATTAATTTAGAACATTTTTTATTGAACGAGTTACTAGATACACAGGATAGCCACCTATAAGTTATTTAATTTTTAAAAACATTCTAAATATTTTTACTAAATATGAAAGTAATGGCGTTAAAATGTATTTTACAAGATTTTTAAAACTGTACAAAAATTGTATGTATTACGAAAACCTATCACACATTTAACGAATACAGATTCACTCCATAAATTAAAATTATTGCGTCGTGAAATCATTCGCACAACACTTTACACAAAGTGTTATAGGAACAATTTTTAAAGTCTCAAGTGGACTTTTACGACGGTAAAATAGAACCGGCACAACCAGCAAGGGCTCGGTGCTGGATTGTGGGGTTCTAGATTCTTAAAAAAATGTTACTCCGCATCAAAAATATTTTTTCATCACAAAATCTTTACATCCTTAATTTAAAACATAAAAATCTTAACAAAGAAAATATCTTTGGTGTTTTATATTACAAACAAGTAATGAAAGGTTACTACTATTATTTGATAATCACACACACTTTGGAAGACTATATATGAAATATTAAAATCGTGAAAAATTATAAACGAAATGAAAACTACAATCTCTATTGCTTTTGAATTCAGTACGTAATTAATATCTAGTAATTATTTATCTAAATTTCTAAATTATAACTATTCCGGCAATGGTGTCGCAGTGTTATTAATCTTACTTAAAAATAGTTTCAATACTTATCAAGTATTATTTTATTAACTCTAAGATTCAAGAAATCTAGTTTACACCAATTTAGAATTAAGTCATCGTTGTTGTTCATTAAAAATTACTTTACAAGATTTTTCGCAATAGAAATTGAGGAATTTGTATATTTACAAATGTATTTAGTTAGGAAAAAGATTATTGTTATTAAAAACTATCATCAGTCGTAGGTATAGTCGATAATATTTAAATAATATATTTAGAAATTAAATAAATCTAAAAAAGGATATGATAATGTTTGCTTACTGGATAAATAAATCACAGGATAATAAACACATAAATATACTTAATAATATTAGATTATACCGAAAATTAAAATGTATCTTAATACTATGTGAAACAATACGCTAGATTTAAATTTACGGATAAAATGTTTTTATTTATAAGATTAGAAAAAATTACAGGAAGTATTTGGTGTTCTTTTTGGTATATTATATTAATGTTAAATCTAACACGTAACTTAGGCTATGTAAGTACATTATTTACATGAAAAACTTTAATTTTTTTTATTAAAAGCGACCAGCGCTGTTTAAAAACATTAAAATTATGCATATTAAACTTCACCAAAAATATGGTTGAATTAAATCTTTAAGAAAAAAGAAACAACTAAGTGTAATAATATTTACATTTTTTTAATAAAGTGCATTTTATTGTTGTGTAGTGCTTGTCGATAGGCACAGAGGCACAGTCATTTTTTATTTTATTTAAAATAGATTTAACCTACATAAGACCGTTTAAACTGTGAAAGTATTACAAACTTGTCTTCAATTTATTGAATTTGAATTGAATATTGATTCATTCAATTTATTCCAATACTGGTTTTTTAAGTAATTTTCGGATAGTATTTCTATTTCTGTATTTTGGTAAAACTGTCTTTTGTTTATTTTCTTATTCATTTTGGAAATGCTTCTTTCTAGTTTTTATTACTTTCACATTAAATTACGTCCAATTTATAACACCGTATCTTTACAATGATTTCATTATTCAGGTTCTTGTTAAATATATGTAGTGAATTAATAATATATATTTAGCTGTGTTGGTGTTTATATTTATTACGAGAAATCACTCCTAAATATCAATAAAAAGTATTTTAGTGGGATAATTTAATCTCTACATTTCGTAAATAAAACCTACTCAAGTATTAAATAGTTTTTTGAAGATTCATGGTATTTTTATAATTATTTATTAAATATTTTAAGACAATTGCAATAATAACTGGATGTACTATTTAATGATTTTATAAGTGATTTCTCGATATTTAAAAATAAATGATTTAATTTTAGTTGCATTCGTTTTTAGAATGAATAATTTTAAGATATTCGATATAGCAAATAATTTTACATGAAAACTACAAATACTTCACTATTTTGTACGTGTATAAGCGTATGGGTAAGTCTTTAATTCTTAAAGAGGAGATTGTTAAGAGAAATTCATAAATGGATTTGAATATGAATTTAAAGGTAATAATAGTGTTTTTTCTAGCAAGTATACAGTTTCTACGACTCATCTCTCACAGTGGCGTAACAGATTCTTTTATTGTATTTTATTTTATAGTTATAAGCAACGTTACATAGTTATTTTTGTTAAAGTAAATATGGTCGATTACTGGTCGTGTGATTTCTAGCAAAGAAAGTGACTTTTTTGTTATCCAAAACACATCAAGGGTGTCGTATAAGGCGATGAAGGGATTCTACAGAGGATGGGGATTCTTTCTGTATTCAAAAAATATCGTACTATAATCAGCAAATCGCCAGTCTTCGATGAACGTGCTTTGGAATAATTGGGATTTTTAGCAGTGGATGTTGAGGAGCTGATGTATCTGATGAGTAATTATTGCTTTAGTTATGTGAAACAAAAACTAGCAAGATTATTAGATATTCTTCCGGAGATCAATTTTAAGCATGATAAAGGCGTTTGAGAATGCTACAATTTATTAAGCAGAGTGCTTGAGTAGAATTTAAGAGACACAAAAAGTAAATCTAATTCATCGTCACTTAATTTAAACTTTTTTTTATCACCTTATGGTGATAGGTTAAGTTAATTACATTCTCGAATATTCTTGAGAATTAATGGTTCTTTTAAATATAGGCATAAGACTTTTGCAATTTAAACATAGGTACGCCAGTATGCATGCAATATCTAAACTGAACCGACTACGGCGACTTTTGAAAATGTATACGTAATATAAAAATGTATTGATAAGGTATAGACAGCTCTATTGATTTATTTCAATGTACCACATACCGAAAAAAATAAAAAGATTATTGAATATTTATTATCTCAAAACCTGCTACGCCACAGTGGATGCAGGCACTAACACAGCTAATGCTAAATGTTTTACATAATCTGATGATATTAAAGCTATGTAATTCCTTTATTGTAACTTTAAAGGAATAATTATATCATAAGTATGTATAATTTTTCAAATCCGTTAGTGTTTTTGCAGTTTCTTTATACTTAAAATTTTAATCTATGATTCAGCTACGAATGTTAAAATGTCCTACAAAATTAATTATATGATAATTATGTATTTTATAATGTACAATTCCTTTTTATATTGCAAATAAAATGTATTGTTTCTACATATTTCATGATTGTTTTTATGAAGTAAAATTTATGAATGTTAATAGATTTTAGTTGGATATTTTTTATTTATATTATTTATTTAATCATATAAATGGTTGTTCTAGAGCCGAATTGGCCCGCTATTTTACCGAAGACCAGCCAGAAATCAGCTTTGGAGAAATTGAGATGGCTCTAAAGCAATAAAAAATGGAAATGCCCCGGGAGATGATGGAGTTACATCTGAGCTACTGTATCAGGTATTATACCTGTGTTGAAGATACTTCAGAGAGCTTTTAACTCTGTCGACTTTGATGGGAGAACTCTAAGGACGGGGACAAGAGCGTGGTCGTCCTCTTCTATAAAAGGGGTAACAAGACCCTTTTGAAGAATTATCGAACCATTTCGCTCCTAAGCTACGTCTACAAGTTGTTTTCAAAGGTCACCACAAATCTTCTTGAGCAGAGACTCGATAAATTTCAAGCTCTAGAGCAGGCCAGGTTTCGAGGAGGATAAGGCACCATAGACCACATCCTCGCAGTGCGGCCAATTATACAGAAAACCAAAAACTATAATCTGCCGCTGTGCTTAGCATTTGTGGACTATAAGAAGGGCTTTGACTCTATCGAGACCTGGGTAGTTCTGGGATCCTTTACAACAGATGCAGAATGACCCAGTTCTTTCCATCGCACCGGTCTCCAGATAAACTTGGACTAAACTATGATCATGTTTAACCAACATGTACCGGAACCAGTGGCAGTATATGGACGGGCTCTTGAAGTAGTAAACTCTGCAGTTACCGAACTGCAAGGTTTAGGAACAATTTCTATTAGGAGAATTTGGCTGGGCTGGACAGCGTTCGGGAAATTGCGTCAGAGTGTTTTCGTCATCTATACCACAGAGCCTGGATAGTCTTTGACCAGTGTATCCTGTCTGTTATGATATAATGTGGATACGGAACGCGGTGATCCGACAGAAAACCAAACTCACCGACATAGCACATTAGAATAGCAAGCTGTAGTGGTAATAGTTGACTATATTAGCCGTAGAACCGATGGCTGTTGGGATAAATGTGTTCTTGAGTGTAGACCGCGGCTCAGCAAAACGTTGTATAAGATGGCTTCAGGCTCGGTGGAGTGACGATCTTCGCGAGTTATTATGAGTTGAATGAGAAAAACCGAAGATTGTGTTCAGTGGTGTGAGAGGTCTTTGTCCAGCAGTGAACTGCTGTGGTTTAATGGTGACGATATTTAAAGACAATAGTTCAAACTAAGAAATGATAGTTGATAATGATTTCAATTTGTACATATCGAGATTACGTTAAAATAATTGGATAATCCATTCGCAAGCTATATGCTTAGAGGATGTCAAATTCGCTGGTAAAGCTTAGTTGACTACTGAATGATCTTCCTTTTTTAACTACCTTTAAAAATATCTACCATGTTATAAACTCTTTGAAATTGATGAAAATGTGGGCAAACATTTTAATTTCAACGTACAGTGACCGTAGAATACTATAAAAAGCTTAAAATATGAACAAGCTGAACTAAGCTAATACGACGAGATAATATATAATTTATTTAATCTGTAGGTATGCGTAACTTTTCCTTAATATTTTTTCTACTGTCTCACTTTTTGTCCCTTGACTGATAATATTAAAAAATACAATATAACATGTATTTTGATCTGAGAAACGTACCAAATTATTATTATAAGTTTTGACCAGTCAATTGAAAACAGTAAACTAAGATTTCAACTAGCAATTATTGACAATGGATTCGTCAAAACTCAGTTTAAACATAATCGTTACTCATATCAAACAATATCAGCCAAAGATACAACCCCGGATGCCACCAAACCATTTCATTCTTTAACTATAGAAAGTCCATTAACGTACATTGTAAAGATTCGGTGCTGCCCTCTGCTGAGCCATCAGGATCCTGTTGGCTACGCAGCGGTAACAGCACACGTAGGCTAAACATCACTTAAACAGTATCCTCCTGAACGCTCTTCTAAAATCCTTGTTGAATATCGTGTAGATCACTGGATTCAGAACGGAGTTCATGTAACCAAGCCAGAACGCTATCGCAAATGCGCTAGAAGGTATAACACAGTTTCTACAAGCTGCTTTTAATATATACAAAAAGAAGAAAGGCAACCAGCAAGCGATGAAACTGCCCATTATTAACCCTAGAATCAATGTCGCTCTTTTCTCTTTCTTCCGCGCTAATCTTTTCTTCTCTCTTTCTGGATCTCTCGGTTTGTGCGGTTTGGGTAGGGCTGGTTCTAATTCCGATTTGCTTGGTTGAGACTTTTCTTGTCTTCTGTCGGTCTTTTTGAAGATCCGAAGTTTTAGAGGCTTGACTCCACCGCAGCGGCTGACGACGCCAGAGTCTGAGGATGATGGTTCTAACTCTGAGACCATATCAGCATCAATGGCAACACTGGGTGCTCTGCCTCTGGACTGTTGTAACTGAAGCTCCCCATTCACTGAGAGCGTTGAGCTTCTCAGCGGGCAGGAAGCCAGCGGGTTTTTCGTTACTTGTGCTGATGTTATGACCTGGGAAATTAATGTTTGCTTAGTAATTGTTCTGCTTTTTCATAAAGTATACATTTATTTTAGTGGGCAACGAGAAGGAAGTAATTATGACATGGTAGAGCACTTTATTTATCTCTGGACTTCTACTAGTGTCATTCATCATCATTTTAGCCAAAAAACGTCCGCATAGGCCTCCCTAAAGATCGCCACAACGACCGTGTTGTGTGCTGATTGGGTGTTTTGCCATAATCACCAAGTTTTGCAGGCGGTGGGCTATTTATCGCAGTTGACCTGTTATTCCTAGAAGAACTCGAAGAACGCTCCACCAGCTTCATCATTTCGGCCGAATGCAGTCCACTGCAGGACACAGTCCTCCCCCAAACACACACAACGACCGATATGGGTGTGTTGTGGGCACATTCTTTTACGACACGCACGGAATGAGATAGGGTTGGTACAATTCTTAGCTGGTCGCACACTGCAGTTTATGTCTACTTACTTGTAATTTTTTATACAGCTATATATTTATTTATATTTGATCGTATTTGAAATTAGACTGGTTGCGATTATAATCAGTTTGTAAACAATCGACTGAGCTGATGGTTGAATACAAACTGATCAAAACTTAACTGAAAGTTTGCATTGATCTTAGCTTTAGCGTTTGCCATTAGTTGAAAGTAACTTTGAGGCGACTAGGAGCCGCAGCTTTTGATCTGTGGCTTAACGTTAGCCTAATTTTGGATTAGATCATTTGGAAGAAAGTCTTCCTCGGGTATTTGGTGTCTTTCGGTATCTTTTTCTGTTGTATCTATATAGTGTTTGGTTACCTTGAGGGTGTCTTTCCGTTCATCAGGTGGAGGAGGTATAGTATCACCAGCTTCGCTCGTCGATATGTCAGACGCAAGCTCGCAAGTCACTGTCGGGATCTGAACTTGCGGCGTCTCTATTGTTGATATTTGGCTTTCGCTGGAAAAAATAATGATTCAAATTACAATATGTAAGTAAAATAAAAAAGCGTATATGCATCATCATCATCATTTCCGCCGAAAAACGTCCACTACTGGACAGAAGCCTTCCCGAAAGATTGCCACCACGACCGATATGGGTTTGTGTTGTGTGCTGATTGGCGGGTATTGCCATAATCACCCCGTTGGCAGACGGGTTGGCGATCACAGTTGAGATATAAATGTATTCGAAGGACGGTGCTGCTTTTACGATACCCATGGGATGAGATGGGGTGGTGGTATTCTTAGCTGCCACCTCACGGCAAAGCTTATATTAGAAAGCCACAAGGCAAAAGGCAAAAGAAGGAAGACCTTTTCATAAATTCAGATATCACGTGTTGTGCCATTTAAGAATAGAGAAGAAAAGTTTTGGATACTGTGCCAAATTGCTTATGAAATGAAAATGAAGCCACAGATAACGGCTCAAGAAAAATTGTTTGTTGTGGTATTTATAATTACAGAATAAGCATCCACGAAATCGTTTCCATATACTTTTTAGGGTACTTCAAAGATCACTATTGATCCAAGTAAGACAACTTACAAAACTGAGCCGCTATTGTGTTTGCAAGATTGCCGTAATAATCAGAAAGATAGAACACACGGCTTGGCGTAGTACGAGTACACACACAATTTCAATGTAAAGGAAATTTGGTAAAGGAAACACAGTAAGTGCACGTCACCAATATTAATGAATTTTGCGTATCACCCAAAGAACGTCCACTGCTGAACAAAGGCCTCCCCCACCCACGATCGTTTACATGGCATGTGTCATCATTTTGGGGAGAAATTGCCGATACTCACCACGTTTGGCAAGTTGGTGAGCGCAGTATGGCTACTGTTCTACAAAAGGGATGCTGCTGGCCATCAGTTTTACAGTCCTTTAGTGTCTTTTTATCACATCCACGGGAGGACATGGAGTGAATTATTAATCCGGACACCACACGGACAATAATCTGTTCGGAGTTACCTAATTGGAGTTATGAAACCCATCATTTTCAGAAGATTACATCGCCAAAATTCATTGTTTTATTTAAAGCATGACTAGTATAGTAAGTGGTACCGAAATGGCCACGTATTTTGTTAAGATCTATCTTAAATCATCATTATCATATCAGCCACAGGACCTCCACTGCTGAACAAAGGCCTCCCCCTTAGATTTCCACAACGAGCGGTTACATGCCGCCCTCATCCAACGACTCTCAGCGACCTTCACCAGGTCGTCTGTCCACCTCGTTGGAGGTCGTCCCACGCTGCGTTTTCCGGTGCGCGGTCTCCATTCTAGAACCTTTGTGCCCCAGTGGCCATCAGTTCTACGAGCAATGTGCCCTGCCCATTGCCACTTCAGTTTACTAATCCTTTCAGCTATGTCGACAACTTTAGTTCTTTCTACTTTAGTATCTTAAATATGCGATTGAAATGCCTGCAGAAATACTTCATGTGCTTCCTCCTGGGGAATGCCCAGGATGGCAGCATGGACTACTACCGGTTAAAACCACCGGAGTGATCATCTTCGGCACCGAAGGGGAACTCCAGGTCCTCGTATGATCACACTAGAACCCACTGTTCGCCTCACTGTGCACACGGCAGCACCTAACCACGCGAGCACCGCCGTCTTCTCGGGGGTCACTCGGTATGAGCACGCAGACTCCCCAATCCACGCGCCCGCAACCCGCACTCAGGCGTGTTGAACCTGGGCATCGGGGCGGTTGTTACCCTGCCTAGTCCTTCTCTTGTTCCTTCTGCAGCATAACGATCTCACAAAAGGAGACCACTGCACTCTAATTTGCTCTGCCAGCATAGCAGACACTACAACCGGACGAGAAATATCTTGCTCGATCCGTTCGACCAGAATCTGCCGCTCGGCAGCCCACGAGGCACTTGGCACTTTGAGCATTTGCCGTGCGGTATCCTGGTCGCTTCCACTGTGGTGGCATTGTGCCGTAACCTCGTGTCTTATCTTGTGCAGGTACGCACCGACACAACCGTGACCAGCGAATACCTGCGTCAAGTAACGCGCTCGTTTCTTTTGAGCTAGGCTCTGAAGGGCGGAAGGATGGCTAGCCATCTCAGTCTATTGCACGCCCCTGGAGGCGCGCTTTCACGACTCTGCCGGAGGGAGCGTGTCTGGTTGTAGACCCATGCACCCGTCTCCGTTAGGATGTCCAAAGGCGGAAAATGCGCCAGGAGTGTTGCCGCTTCATAGGATACTGTTCGGTACCTTCATGCGATCCGTATAGCAACTCTACGCTGCAGACCGTGAAGTTTGGCTCTGCAGCGCTGGACGCCTGACAGTCGAGGTGACCATACAGGTACCCTGTTGAGGGAAACGGACCACATGCGGCTCCCCCGTAGAGAACTTCCTCTCTCGGTCTCCCGAGATTGGGCAGCAGCCGGTTCAGAGCACACACTACCCTCTGGATCTGGGGTGACATCATTAGGATTTATCACAATTATCTGGCAAAGAATCAGTTTGTACCAATCTACCTATCTCTATCGCATATTAAACGAAACAATGTGAAATGCGGCAACAAGTTTTGAACCCCCGAAATCTGTAGCAGATTTTCTGTCATGCCGTTGGAAATTCATACAGAACAAGATGAGATGAGAACATTCGAAATGTTCAACGAGTGGCTTAGCGGCCACTTGACGAACCTATTACTGTTTGTTACGTGACGTTTGACGTTTGTTTAAATATAGCTAGTGGTATTTTCCTTTCAAATCAATCAATACTTTTATGCAACGCTGTTATGGTAAAGTTTGATAAGTGACTGTTGTATACCTTTTGTTGCCTAGGGAAATTATAAATATCAGCCAATAAACATCCGCTGTTTATAATGAGGTCTCAGTAACCGATACATTGATCAGTCATCCGCATAACCGTGATAGTCACCATCATTTGCTTACACGTTTTTTGTGCGTACTACTTAGGAGTGGAATTACTACTACTACTAGTTGGCACTCGTGTGTTACTATGGGCTCCGGCTGAAAATCAGCGCCCGGCATCACTGCCAACAAAATTGTGTCACATGTCATCATTTCGGCCGAATAAAGTCCACTGCTGGACACAGGCCTCCCCCAAAGATCACCACAACCACCGATATGAATGTGTTGTGGGCTCATTGGGGGGTTTTGCCATAATCGCCACGCTTGGCAGGCGGGTTGGCGGTCGCAGTTTAGTTTTTTTTTTTTTTTTTTTTTTTTTTAAATTAAACGTTTATTAGGAACAATTGTTAATGTACTCGAAGGGCGCTGCTGCCCATCCTCCGGCTAATCCTTTAGTCGACTTTTACGACACCCATGGGAGGAGATGGGGTGGTGGCATTCTGAGCCGGCACCACACGGCACTCTGAGCCGGCACCACATGTCACATGTATCTGTGGTCAAATAAATGTCTTTTTTCTCGAACTTGAACTCCTCGCCAGAGTTTGTTTTCTGACCGTCATAATCTTTTTTTTTTATTGGTATCCAGTGGAAATTCTACATGAACTGCCTTCATTCACCCAGGGGAAGGGCGAAGGGGTATGCCGGACTCCTATCGGCTAAAACCACTGGAGCGGTCATCTTCGGCACCGAAGAGTAACTCCAGGTCCTCCAGGTGCCACGCCTTTAAGCACATCTCGGACGGAATTACTGTATACCGATCACCCCCTCTAGTGGAGGGCAGACGGCTGTAAAGAGGCCGCTTCCCAGGCACTTCTCGGGGAGAATTGTAAAGGATCCCCCCAAGCCTCGCTGTGCGCTGTGCGACGCACGCGGCGGCACGGGACCGCGTGCACGTCTTCCCGGGGAAAAGACCGTCATAACCTGGGAATCTTCAGTTGCAAATAAACAACTTTCTTCTAGGTAAGTTTGTACCATCGTCTACCGCATCGTCGCTTAACATCAGGTGAGATAGTGGTCAAACGCAAGCCTGTTCAATAAATAAAACTATTTGTAGCACTATAAGTGGCCTTTTACGGCACCCTCTGGGGAGGAGGCATATTATCTGCTCAGAACCGCACCATCACTCGACTAGAATAATATAACAGTATATTTACCCATTATTATTACTACTAAGGTGTCCCTGGGGCATGGGGTGTGTGGAGGGCATAGGCCGCGTGCCCTTCGGAGGGTTGCTAAAGCTGGTCTGCTGCTCGTTCTGTAATTATATTGTAGGCGTGAATTATTTGTTTATAACATAGATTAAAAATCGAATTTGATGCTAATCTTAATAAACTTGAACTTCTAGAGGCTGAAATTAATAATCAATCTATTAATAAAACGACCGTGTGCATTAGAACAACACACTAACGTTATTTATTTATTAAAATGTCACATTCCATACATGGTTACGCTAAATGAACACAGATGTTGCTACTTGTAGCATACATGAACAAATTACAATATTTTGATATTCTAACATATATTAATACAATCAAATCCAAAACATTTGGATGTCCTACTTGTCTGTTTTTTATGAGAAATATGATCCTAACACAACGTAGAATGAATGGATTAGATTGGTTGTTAATTTCAGCCGTAATAAACTTGAACCACGAAAACAATTTGGATTACGTAATTATGTGAGATTCAAAAGTGACTTCTTTGAAAATCGGAATCAATATTTAAAATTGTATGAAATCCATTCTAATGGAACTTTGGTTGGAATAAACTTGCATGAAAAGGAACTTTGATTTAAAAATGAACCTTCGTGAAAATCAACACAAAGGGGCTCAAATGAACTTGAATTAAAATTTAATTGGATTTAGAAATTAAAATTTACAATTGCAATTTATTATGTAAATTAGAAGAGCGAAAATCCTAACACAAGCAAACTGTTGCTTAAAATGGGATTCCAAATTTTGTATTGTAAAAACCTTGTAAGAGAAAAATTAATATTTTTTTAAATTAATTTCTTTAACAACAAAACTTACAGGCCTCGGCCTTGGGTTTTTCCGTATCCCTCTCCGCGCCCGTGCTTTTGCCGCGAAGTATATCCTGATGTAGACGAACACCATGATGCAGGATGGTATGTAGAAGCTGCCTAGCGCAGAATATACCACGTAGCCGATGTCGTCCGACACCTGAGAAAGAGAGGAAAGAAAGTTAGAGCAAATAATTCCACGTCACATTACTTATCTAAACGATTTTTATCATCATCATCATTTCGCCGAATGAAGTCCACTGCTGGACACAGGCCTCCCCCTAAGATCGCCACAATGATCTATATGGGTGTGTTATGGGCTAATTGGGGGGTTTTGCCATAATCGCCACGCTTGGCAGATGGGTTGGCGATCGCAGTTGAGTTGTTAATGTACTCGAAGGACGCTGCTGCCCATCCTCCGGCTAATCCCTTAGTCGACTTTTACGACACCCACGGGAGGAGATGGGGTGGTGGTATTCTGAGCCGGCACCACACGGCGATTTTTATACATCAATGAGATTATTATATTTGATTCGCATACTATATTTGATTCAGTACATCAACTATAATTAGTTGATGTACCGAATCAAATATAGTATGCGTGCTGGATTTTTTATTTCTTAAAAGAATGGATGGGCCGAATTTTGTGATGGCCCGGAAGTTTACGAACTCTTGTCTCTCAGCACTGGGTTCAAAATTTGGGTCGTACCACTGTGTTATTACTTTTAATGTTAGGTATATATTTTAATTTTTTTTTAATTTTACGCCAATTGTTCGTATAAATATTACACGTATGATATTTTCAGGTATTATCAAGAACAAATGTGAGTGTGTAGGTTAGAACAATAAAATATTGTTTTATTTCATTTTGTATTTCATATATTTGTGTATTAATAATAGCATAATTGTATGTGCTAGGGCTGCACGTTGCACGTATAGATGCTGTACGTAAGTATTATATAGAATGAATTAATTAAACGCGATATATTTTTTCAATTCAATGTTATATATTTTCTTAGTTAATTTAAGATACCACTGACTTTAACAGTTAAGAAAAACATCATGGCTTTCTCATGATGTTTTTCTTTGATCAAGTGGTCTGCAACGCGAACTCGAAAAGATGCCTTTGCTCTACAACGCATCTACAAGCTGATATTCTGAGAGTTCTGGACACATCGAGATAGTTAACTGATATCTGTTAAGCAAACATGCATGCTTTGTATATGCGGTGCAACTTTTCTAAATTATAAATACATGAAGTATTCATCGGACTTCTAGAATAAAGGAAAATAGGAGGAATGGAAAGGCAATTTAATCTTTCTAATGCCTCCCTATTATATGGAATAATAACTTTTTAAGGTTCTCGGAAAGACATCTAAGGCTCCAAAGCAAGTGGCTCGGAACGTATCGATTAGTAAGTCTTTGGGGAGGTGATTATGGGAAACGAAAATAAAGCATAAAATCTGGTTCTCCGCTTTTAATGTTTTAGTTAGAACAATATTTCTGCGAAGTTACGGTAAGTACCCAAGGTAATAAATTCGACATTTTAATGAAAATATTACGTCTAAAAAGTGTTCGACTTAATTTACCTACAGCAGAGAAAAGTGGGTATCAGTTACCCTTTTAGTGCAGTGCCAGAGGACGTCCACTGCTGCACAAAGCCACCCCCCCTTAGATTTCCACAACGAGCCGTTAACTGCCGACCGCATCTAACGACTCCCAGCGACCTTCACCAAGTCGAATATTCACCTCGTTGAAAGTCATCCCACGCTGCGTTTTCCGATGCGTGGTCTTCATTCGGGAACCATTTCGCCTTTTTATTCACAAATTAATCTCTAGTTACCTGGCAACCTGGTTTTTCAAAATAGATCCACAATAATGTAACGAATACATAAATTACATCAATATAATCCGTGTGGTGTCCGGATTAAGAATATAGCACCACTCCATCTCCTCCTGTGGATGTCGTAAAAGGCGACAAAGGGAATCTAAACCAGAGGGATGGGCAGCAGCGTCCCTTCTGTGCAACAGTAGCCGCACTCAATGATTTTAAAAGAGTGTCCATGGAGTTTCTTTTCGGTCCATCTCCGTAATATCAATCAATTGGAACCGTGCAATCTAAATTCTGACGTTTCATTAGTACTAGTAATTTAAGTGAAACTAGCTGAGACCCACGGTTTCTCCCGCGTTTAATTTAAAAGAAATTTAGAGTACTTCGACATAGACACTTGACATAGAATATATATATTGGATCTCAAGGTTTTTTCTTTTTGCTTGGAACCATAATTAATTTTCTGAAATAAAAGTAGCTTAAGTTATTCCTTATAACATCAGCTATCTGCCAGTGAAAGTCCTTTCAAAATCGGTGCAGCCATATACATAAAATCTTTGACATTTTGAGTAACGTCTGACTCACAAATACTGGTATCCCGAGCAGTGCCAAAAATCTTGTACAAAACATCATCAGACCTCGAGCTTTTGTAGGTCTAAATGGTCTCAAATCCTCTCTTATAAGTTGCGCCTTGCAACATTTCTTATTCCGTAACATTCTTTTCAGAGAAATTTAATCTATGTCTATTGTGCTTTTACAATGGCCCTCTGAAATATTGGTTCAAATGGATTTTGTATGAAAAGTAGACTCCCTGTCCAATTGGACACGGTTCGGTTACGGATCTGGGTAATAATGTAACGGTTATTTATTATGGAGGGTTAAGTAGAAATATGGTTCATTGATGGTTTAGGTGGAATGGAATTTAATTACATAATTCAGAAAATAGGTCTCAATAACGGACGTTCTTTCTACACTGAGTGTAGTTTCATATGGGAGCGGCATATGTTGAGTATTGGATTGGGGCTATGTAGCATTTTAACCTTTCGAGATACTGGCCGTTCATCTCAGCCCAGTGCCTCTCTGTACCATCGATATAATCTATCTAGCTATTGTTTCCATATCCCAGAGCGGTGCATCGGCAAAGATACTCGCCGCCTCATAGGAGACCATGTGGTATCTGTATCACCCTTACAGCCATCTCTTGCTCCGGTATCCATTGACATCCTGGCAGAGAAGGATGCTTGGCTCTACAATCAGGCACGCTCTTTCCACCAGAGTGGCGAAGGCGCGCCTCCAGGGGCGTTTGACAGGCTGAAGAGGCTAGCTCGGCGGCGCGCACATGCAAAGTGCGAACGGAGTTTGCGACCAAACGCGTCGTCAAAGCCGTCCTGCCTTGCCCACACCTGACGCAGGTGTTCACCGGGCACGGTTGTTTCGGTGCGTACCTGCACAGGATAGGACGTTATGTCACGGCACAATAATACCATTGTGATAAGGACCAGGATACGACACAGCACACACTTGAACCGTGCCCTGGGTGGATTGCCAAGCGGCGGATCCTGGTCGATCGGATCGGGCAAGATCTCTCCCTGCCGGCAGAAGTGTCTTTGTTGGTAGAGCACGGAAACTGGAATGCAGTGGTCTCCTTCTGTGAGAGCGTCATGCTCCAGAAGGAGACCGCAATGCGGGATTGGGAGAGGGCCAATCGTGCTCAAAGAAGGAGGAGACGACGCCGGGGTAACAACCGATCTGGCGCCTAATTTCCATACGCCTGAAACCGCCTGCCATCGCTATAAGGCGGGGGCCTCTGGGTTTGCGGACGTGTAAATTGGGGAATTAGCGTGCCCAAACCGAGCAAACCATGAGAAGACGGTGGCGCGCATGTGATCACGAGCTGCACTCTAAGGGGGATCCTTAACAATCCCCCGGAGAGGTTTTACAGTCACCCTCTCCGAGATGTGCCTATAGACTTGGCACTAGTGGGTGGCTCTAGTGTGATCATACGAGGACCTAGAGCCCCACTTAGGTGCCGAAGATGACCGCCCCAGTGGTTTTAGCCGGTAAGAGTCCGGCTTACCCCTTCGCCTTTCCCCGGGGCGGAGGAAGTTCGTGTAGAATTTCCACTGGGACCAATAATAAAAAAAGGTGCTACGTTGCGGGCCATCAGGGTGACCTTCAGGATGGTCAAAAAGTTAGTGTATGTACTTCAGCAGAGTGGTTACATTCTACGTCAGTGGCTATAAAAAGGAATGGGCTAGGATAATGATGATTAACTTAACAATATGAAGTTTCATCCCATTTCTTTCAATCAAGTTTTTCAAGTCGCGAGGGAGGTATACTTATGTTTCATTTATCTCCACCAAAATGAGAACTTTGTAAGTTAAATGTGCCTTAGGGATATACTTCGAGATGTGATGTATTTTTGTTTCTCTAGCAGTACAAATCCCGCAAGTAATTGATATTTACTTGCCAGGTTATCCTGGAAAATTTATAATAAAGATATGTGTGGTGTCCGGATTAAGAATACAGCACCACTCAATCTCCTCCCGTTGATGTCGTAAAAGGTAATTAAGGGCCTCTAAACCAG
This sequence comes from Diloba caeruleocephala, assembly GCA_947459985.1. Classification (NCBI taxonomy): domain Eukaryota; kingdom Metazoa; phylum Arthropoda; class Insecta; order Lepidoptera; family Noctuidae; genus Diloba; species Diloba caeruleocephala. The sequence goes on along the minus strand of OX381626.1, from coordinate 2,718,994 downwards.
AAGGATGGGCAGCAGGCTTTCCTTCTGTGGAACAGTAGGTTAGTTATACTGCACTCACCGCTTGCCAAACGTGGTGAGTGCTGGCAAATGCCCCCCAAAATTACGACACAGTTCCATAACTGTGATAACCACATATCTATGGAGGAGGCATTTGTTCAGCAGTGGACATGCTTTGGTTGATATGATGATCATAACATGTAGAATGGAAATCTGTCAATAATCCAATGACCGTTAGATCAGCTGTGTCCTTGTTTGAACGCTGGTTCAAACTGGTTAAAATGAACAATATTGGAATATATAATATTCAACCCAATGCGTACATGTTATAACTACTATATACACTCTTGTACTCTGTCTCGCTCACACACATGGGCCCACAATATGTGCTACCCAGCCAATGCGGAGCGTTGTTTCCATTTTATATTAAATTGAATTAACACTTATTTATATTTATTTGTTATATTACTCTACCGTTTAATAGTTAAATTACCTTTAAACTTCTAAGGAATTTATTTACTATATTTTTGTCCGTAATTCCCTTAACTTCCTCTCAGTCTCTATATCATAGCGTCAAAGGTAAAAATTAAAAACTTGCATACAAATAAAGTCCAATTAATTATATAAAAACAAGTTGAATTACGTTATTTTACAAAGACAATTAGTCGAATTAATTAATTATCTTTCTGTTTTATTTCTCACCTTATATATCGTTAGCCTCATTTTATTAAATACAAGCTCGTAACTATTAACTCAGTCCCCATGCCGCAAACACACCACCACGATCAGCAGTCACTCATTATGTTTACTGACTCACTCATCAACCAGACGAAGAAGGTAAGACACTCGCGAGTCAAGTTATTAATAAGATACAGTAGTTTAAAGTTTAAATATGAGTTACTCTTTCATTTGCCTTTCTCAGGAACTCGAACGAGGTCCTTACTCGTGAGGGATTCATCACTAATTTCAATTTACAACTTTGCTCAGAGATAACCACTTTTAGTCTTTTATCTCAGTTCTCGTACCTGGCATTCACGGGAATCATCGTCAAGGGATTGCTAATATTAATCTGAAAGGGTCACATAATGTTTTTACCGAGAAAATACTGACTAACGAAGGGGCCAATTATTGGCTCACGAGTTAGATACAATCTTACAGACTGGCGGTTCTCTACTATCCACGGGTAAATTAATAGATGCTTCAGCTTTGTATTTTGGCAACCAATCAGGTGAACAGAATCGAGCTCTAAGTAGGAATTATCATCAGCATAGAGTTCATACAATGAATTATGAATTTATCAACAATAATAATGCCGTGTGGTGCCGGCTCAGAATACCACCACCCTATCTCCTCCCGTGAGTGTCGTAAAAGTCGACTAAGGGATTAGCCGAAGGATGGGCAGCAGCGTCCTTCGAGTACATTAACAACTCAACTGCGATCGCCAACCCGTCTGCTAAGCGTGGCGATTATGGCAAAACCTCCTAATGCACAACTCACCCATATCGGGCATTGTGGTGATCTTTGGGAGAGGCCTGTGTCCAGCAGTGGACTTCATTCAGCCGAAATGATGAATAATATAATTCTGTAACTGTTCCACTAAAGAGCAAAGGTATCTTCTCATTCATCAGCCTATATCAGTCCACTGGTGGACACTCACTGCGTGTTGGCGATTCCAGAATATTAGAACCATGATCCAGGTCCAGTGGTGTCTTTTTGATTTAAAGGTACCATCACCGTTATGCCTTTTTTGTAATTCCCAATTTTTTCATCCCAGTCCCGCTTTTATTTTCATTTAAGACCTGATATTTGGAAAATTTAATCTAGCAACACTACCTATTTGCAATCCAAATAGTTCTGTGTTTAAGCGGCTTTAGCCCAACGGTCCAGACATTGGTTGGCAAGCGGGTGATCGTCAGTTCGAACCGTACCCTTAGCAATAGTGCTTCATGCGGCCACAGCGGTCCTTGGATCCCTCCGAGATGTGCCAAAAGGCGTGGCACCAATGGCTCTAGATGGAGATTATTCGAGTTCCTGGAACCTCCCTTCGGTGCCGAAGATGACCACTCCGTGGTTGTAGCCGGTAGGAGGTAGAAGTACCCCTGCGCACTTTCCCGGGGCGGAGGAAGTACATGATGTATTTACACCGGATCATAAAAAAGGGGGTCCTTGCATAAGTAGATTTGGTTTAGTTATAGCAAACTGTACGCAGACTATATACAAGATAGGTGACGTACATTGCTAGTAATTTTTTGAAAACAAGCAATAATGATTAGTAAACTGAAGTAATGGGCGGGGCATATAGTTCGTAGAAGCCATTGGGACAGAAAGGTTGTCGAGTGGAGACTACGCACAGGAAAATACAGCGTGAGATGGCTTTCAACGAGATGGAGAGACAACCTGAAGAATGTAACTGAAATGGGCGTGTAACAGGCCATTGTGGAAATCTAGGGGGGAGTTCAGCAGTGGACGTCCTTTCAATGATATGAGTAAGGAACTGGCTGTAGAGGAGGTGGAGAGGATACTCATAGAAAGGGTTGAGGTGGAGTTATCCAATAGTAGACTATTCGGGCAAAAATCTTCTTTTTATTATCACTTAAAGCTGTAACCCCCACTCAAGTACTACAATCACCATTACCTCACTTCGTACCAGTTTCACGCATCCTTGACTCAGAATAACCATTACTTAAGCTCTTACCGTTTTTTCTTCCAAATAGGAAATTACGTAGGTCCGTAACGATTTCATTATACGACCCAAAGACAAAAGTCGTTTTGCAGACGGAAGGCTAGTTAGAGTCGATAAGTGTGCTTATGTACAATCCAATCTAAACTTAATGCTGTAACAAAATGGTCTATTTTCCAACTTAGATTTTGTGATTACATTTCGGTAAGAGATTTTCGGGTGGAGCTTCAGTGTTAGCGAGCGAAATAGCAATAGTGTTAAAATTATGTTTACTATTAATAACAGATTTATATTATTTATTATAAAATAATATTTTTTGGAACGAAGTTCTTTTACGCGGCTTACAGTAGAGTGAACTGGCAGAAATCGTCACGTAAGAAAAAAGCGTTATGTCCCCTCCAGCCGATCTTTCTCTCTCTCCTCTCTTTCGCTTTCTCTCTATCTCTTTTTATTATATATAGTAGGTGACCTTTCCCTCTCTTTCTATTATATATGGATATATGCGTGTGTGTGTGTGCATGTGATTATCGAGATTCGAGAAGCAAACATTCTGCGTGGTCAGCTGTATAACCACAATTCTAAATACATGTAAATATTATTGAAACAGATTTTTTGTTATTGTTTTAATTCACACGGGATTTATGATGTGTATTGCATGTAAGGAACTTCGTTCCTGACGGGGGCCTGTTACATGCCGTTCGTCATTCCGGGGGGTATTTGCCAGTACTCACCACGCTTGGCAGGTGGGTTGGCGAGCCCAGAATGGCTACGGTTCTACAGAAAGGATGCTGCTGCCCATCCCTCTGGTTTAGTCCCTAAGTCACCTTCTACGCCATCCACGGGAGGAGATGGAGTGGTGCTATATTCTTAAACCTCCGTGTGGTGAACACTAATTAATGTGAAAATAAATAAATAAAGTTAATAATAAATGTACATATCTAACTATTCAGAAGTTAGAATTTACATTTGAACATTAATTTACCACGTTATTTTATTCACATTTCGTAGTGTCGATCAAAGTCAAAGTCAAAGTATTTTATTTCAAACCAAATATTGGCACTTATGGAACGTCAGAATCTAAGTTGCACGGTTCGAAATAGTTGATCTCGTGAAGAAGAGCCGGCAAGAAACTCCGTGGATACTCTTTTTAAAATAATTGAGAATACAATGTTGATTAATACAAAATACTTTAAACCATATGCCGAGAAAAAATTTAGGTCAATGTGTTAAGACAATAATATAATAGTTTATTTGCCGCGGCAGTTCACGGCTGACCAGTCCCAACAGACGGCACCCATTCACGAGCATGACGCATGCATCAGCATCGCTTAGCTCAACCATATTGTAGGGAACCGAACGACCCGATACACAACGCCACCACCAGCAAGACATTTCAGTGAGCATGACAGATCGTTGACAGCAGTAACAACATACCGTCGCGTTATGCGCCAAGCCATTGGGTTCCAAAACAACTGGCACGCCAGCAGTGACAAGAGCACGATAAATAATGTTGTTAATTATTAATTATTTATTATAATATACGTTATTGCTCTAAGTGACTGTGGTAAAGTAAGAGTTATCATTTTTATAGATATACCATGAATCCCTTGGGCAATGGTAGATATATTCTTAATGGTTTTGAAAATAGTTTCTCGATCCGTTGGCGTAAGTAAAAGTCTTGCTGGGCCAAATAGATTGAATTCAAAAAAGGTTAATTGTGAAATGGTAATAATAATGTAATAAATAATAATGGCGTGCTCATCGATCATTATTATTTTGAACCGTTTGGCTTGGGTCACGGGTGTACACTCGGACCCAGGTCGGTCGGTCTGTTTTTCGTTATCAGATTTACTTTTTGTATTTTAGTTTTGCGCTATAAAGTATCATAAGTAATGTGTATAGCCCGTGGGGTGTGTATGTATTAAGAAAGTTTTTATTTCCATCTCCCCTTTGTGTATCGTAAAAGGCGACTAAGGGACTCTAAGCTAGACGAATGGGCTGTAGCGTCCCTCCTTTGGAAACTTTTTATTTTTTTAAACATTGCTCCACACTAGGATTTCTTCTGTGTCGTGGGTGCGTTTACAGACATGAATTCCACATACAATACACCCAGACCCGGAACAACTACCTGCAGATCATACAAATATTTGTTCCGTGCGGGAATCTACCTGGCGACCCGGCCGTTGTCATAGTGCGCTCAACAATCCGCCTGCCAGCGTGGTGAGAACTGGCAAATTCTCCCCAGCATGACAATACAGTTGTGGCAGTCTATGGGGAGGCCTGTGTTCAGCAGTCGTCGTCCTTTGGCTGATATGATGATTACTATTAGGATTCCGAACGTCCGAATGAAAAAACGGCGGAACCCTTATAGGATCACTCGTGTGTCTGTCTGTCCGTCTATCACAGCCAATTTGTTTCGAATCTACTAGTAAGTCTAGACTGATTAAGTTGAAATTTGGTACACATATGGATTTCTGTGATCAAAACACGTACGTGTAACGTAAATAACTGAATTTTGAATATGGGGTCACTTTTCGGGGGCAATATAGAAAATTAAAGAATAAAGTTTTGCAAATTGTACCCTGTAACATATGTAATAGAAGGGTTTCTTGTGAGGGTCTTAAATATATTTATTTTATCATTTTGAAATATATAGTTTTAAAGTTATCTAAGAAAATAAACGAAAATTGATCATCCCCCCCTTATCTCCAAAACTACTGAGCCAAATATAAAAAAATAAATATAGATAATAGCTCTTTACCTATAGATTACAGAAAAGAAGGCTTATAAGAAGCCTATGGTCTTAAAATAACATGGTAAATGTTTCAATATCGTGCGTACAAATTTACGTTTGCGGTTGGAATGTATGCGAGAACATGTTAACGTGTTAAATTTGTTCTTCAGATAAGCTATTGGTACACACGGCTACACATCAAGCTATACACATCCAGTATAAGCTGATCTCGCATTGTATAGGCTTTCGATATGGTGAGAGATCAGCGTAAACTAGCTGTATGTGTAGCCCTGACCAAGACCGAATTCAACAATAGACATTATATTGAGCAACTTCGGAACCCTCTCGAGTTCAACTCGCACTTGTCCGGTTTTTTAATGTTACATTAGAATTGACGAACAAAGACCTATTATAACAAAATATTTATTACTGACTACATCATAAGAATCAAACGGGAAGAAGTCTATTGTTATGTTCTAACACAATGGAGATGAAGCTACTTACATACTACCTACTTAAGGAACTTGCTATTGTCCGTGTATCTTAAACCATTACTAATGAATAATATTGTGTCCAAAAGCAGGAAGAAATGGCGCGAAAATAACAATGTTAACTTTTTAACAGGAAAACGTGAATAAGGAAAATTTTACTCACTTATTATTTCGCTAAGCTATAATTTATACTTCAAATTATCACGGGGGAAAGCGGTTATTGCTTAACACAAGTTTTCCCTCTTGGCCCCTCTACTTGACCTTACAAGAATTGCTTATACAGCCAACCGAGGATAAAGTGATTGTGTATTGTCTTAGTTTTGCTCCAGCGCAAAGAGATGCCGTGTGGTTCCAGTTATGAATAGACTGTTCATAAGTTTTTTGGAAAAGCTATACGTATATTTTTATCGACGAATTTCCCCTGTTTCTGGGGTACAATAAATCTACTTGCATGGGAGAGCCAGAAGGTTTTATTTTTATTGGTACCATTGAAAATTCATCATCGATCTTCCTCCGCCCTGTGGAAGGGCAAAGGGCCATGCCGGACTCCTACCGGCTAAAACCACTGGGGCGTTCATCTTCAGCACCGCAGGAGGGCTCCAGGTCCTTGTAAGATCACAGTAGAGCCCCTCATTGATGCCACGCCTTTAGGCACATCTCGGAGGGGATGACTATAAAGCGGTCACCCCCTCTAGCAGAGGGAAGGCGACTGTAAAAAGGTCGCCCCCAGGCACTTCTCGGGCAGGATTGTAAACGATCTCCCTAAGCCTCGCTGTGCGTGTCTAACATTAAATTGAATCATATTTCTTATACAATAAAAATTTCAAATACCTCATAAAATTTCCAATACATTATACTAAGTGTCAACGTAATTTTTAATCATCATATATCACCACTACGACCGATATGGGTGTGTTATAGGCTAATTGGGGGATTTTGCCATAATCGCCACGCTTGGCAGACGGGTTGGCGATCGCAGTTGAATTGTTAATGTACTCGAAGGACGCTGCTGGCCATCCTCCAGCTAATACATTAGTCGACTTTTACGACACCCATAGGATGAGATGGGTTAGTGGTATTCTGAGCCGGCACTCTAAAGTAAAATTACCCCAACATGGCGACACACGCCAGGTAACTAGTCGTTTATGGGAGAGGCCTTTTTTTTTGGCTGATATGGTGATGATGAAGAGAGGAAGAGAAGTTACAACACTCCAAAAATATTGTTACGAGCATGGGTTCGGGATAAATTAAATTTACCAATATTCACGGTACACACAATTTAATCTTAATTACAATTAATATCGCTTACAAAACTTACAAGATAATTGTTTGGTATTCCACTTGTTCTTCACTGTGTCGCAGATTAAACTGAACTCTATGATGTCCTTTTTTTTTTTTGTTGGCCTTCTCGCATACATTTCTGGGAAATGTGGTTGCTTAACCAGTCATTTTCTGGCGAAGCCAAAAGAGGCCTCCAGCCAGGCTTAAATTTAATATTAAAAACTAAGCAACTTTCGCTAAGGGCGCCCCCTGCGGGACACGGACCTCGGCTTAGGGCGTTGCTGGGGATAATAAGCTATTGTTTTGGGGACAGCTGGATCGGTATTATTTAAATTGTGTTAAGGGACATTTAAAGCTACAGGCTTAGCGCGGGCTGGCGCGAGCAAGAGACGGGAGGGAGAAGTGCTAACTTGAACGGGAAGGTGACGCGGCGATAGGCCTCCGCGACGTCGGTGAGGCGGGCATCCTCGGTGGCGAGGGCGGTACAACGGTCGGGTTCTCTGTCCTTCCATCACGACCGCTATATATATGGGCTGACCGATACTTTGTAGAAAGTTCCAGAATGATCACTTTCTAGAATTTTCCAGACTATACTACCGCTACCAGACACTAGATGACGCCACATAGAACAATCCCGATGATTCTGGAAGTTACTGCAAACCGTAGTTCAACTACTGGATAACAGATGGCGCTACGTGCCTTGTTTACGAAGAACTATTCAGAACACTCCATGATTTTCAACACGCCTTAGTATTCCTACTAAACACCAGATGGCGCCACATTCCGCTATTGTTTATCGGATGGCGTAACAATATCAGTTATCAGAAATTATAAAATAAATTATTAGCACCAGAGGGTCACAGTGTGCAGAAGGGAATCGTGTGCCAGACATCTTTGTCATCGATATAATGATTTATGCTATAGTAGACTTTCAAAATTAAAATGCGCTTAAGCAATTATTTGAAATTTAGTTCTGATAAATCGATATTCGGTCGGTGTAGAAATGGAAACTGCGAACGAACTGACTAAGCAAGGTTGTCGTCTTCCTAGACTGCACTGACCTCCTTGTTCTACTACTTTTCCATGTATATTGTGGCTGGCTTCTAGTATAATCAAATTAAATACTTTTTATATTTATTTATTTAAATACGAATTAAACATTAATTTCAGCAATAGATTTTCATAAAATATACTTTTATTTTTCAAGTCACTGACCAACACTACAACTTCTCCTGTGGCCAGGTCCGTTTACAGACACAAATTCCACACACAATAACACCCAGACCCAGAACAACTATCTGCAGATAATAAAAACATTTGTTCCGTGCGGGAATCGAACCCGCGTCGCGGAGCGCATCAGCCAACTGTATCAGTTAACCATGCCGTCGTCATCGTCATCCGATTTTTGTTTCTTTGTTTATATTTCTATTTACTAACATACCCGCTGTCCCTGATACCCCACCTCACAGTTTTCATTAGACCATCTTCGAGCCGAAGCTAATGGTTATTCGCAATGTGAGTGTTTCTGCGGCAGGCTCATAATTGACATGGAATGTACACATTTGATCCTCAACCTCCTCATAAATGGGGGATAAGGGAGGGAAGAGCTCAATACTACCTTTACTATTACACGGCGTTGTTCTACCGCTGCACTACGAAGTCTTTGACACCAATAGGAAATATAAACCTCAGGAAGGAAAGTTGTGAGAGGAGCTTGCCTATAGTCTCAAAGTCACTTGCCAGTGGTAATTAAGGGCAAGACGAATCGACGTGTGGTGTCCGGATTAAGAATATAGCACTACTCCATCTCCTCCCGTGGATGTCGTAAAAGGCGACTAAGGGAATCTAAACCAGAGGGATGGGCAACAGCGTCCCTTCTGTGAAACGGTAGGTAACTGTGCGCACCAACCAACCTGCCAAGCGTGGTGAGTATTGGCAAATTCCCCCCAAAATGATGACACAGTTGTGGAAATCTATGCGGGAGGCCTTTGTTCAGCAGTGGACGTATAAATGGCCGACATGATGATGATGATGACACGATGAATCCATTAACCATAAAAAACGTTATCAAAAAGTTGTGATGTCTTCCATCGAATTTTCCAGACAATAGTTCTTTCCCTAGTAATTAGGCTCTAACAGAAACCTTACACAACATAATTAACCTACCACCTCTGAGAAGAAATGCCGAAAGAAACTCAGAGCTAGGTCGAGATGCCGAAAGAAACTCAGAGCTAGGTCGAGTTATTTTTTTCCATAATCTTTTATTTTGTAATGTATTTACTTTCATATACACAATTATGCATAAATATACGTTACATTTTATATGCTGCTTTATAAAGTGGGTATATATTGGTATAATAAAACACTTTTAAACGGATTCTATCGCGTATATTTTAGGTTTTTTGTTTTTCCTGACGTTTCGAACACTTTGCAGGGTTCGTGGTCGCAGGATGACTAAGGTGACAGGCGTCGTTACAGATTTTAAAAAGTTATTTTATTTTATCTACCGTACAATTATAATCAAAAATTATTTCGATGCACGCAGTAATCACTCACAGTGAATTGATGTTTTTTAGTGTGGTATTTAGTTTGGGACTTTATTATTTTAATAACAGGATTCCAAACTGGTGGTACCTGCCAGCCATCTTCTCTATTAAAATTAGGATGTTTTTTAATTTCTATAGCCTCACGAAACATTCTTGGTACATATCGGTTCTCTTTCGCGAGGACTTGAGGTTGATCGAAACGAAGAAAATGGTTAGGTTTATCTAAGGCATGTTCGCACACTGCAGACTTTGTGGAGCGTCTATGCTTGACGTCAGCTATGTGTTCTTTTAACCTGGTGGCTATACTACGCTTTGTTTGCCCTATGTATGACAACCCACACTCACAGTCAATCTTGTAGACTCCTGCATCTTGTAAAGGTATGTGACATTTCAATGGTTTGAGAAGTTGGCTGATCTTCTTATGCGGCTTGAAGTAGGTTTTAATAGAAGCACGCTTCAAGATATGACCAATTCTGTCCGTGACTTCCTTAATATATGGTAAAACAGCGGGTCGTCGATCAACCGTGGTGGGTTTCGGGCGGCTTCACCACGAACCCTGCAAAGTGTTCGAAACGTCAGGAAAAACAAAAAACCTAAAATATACGCGATAGAATCCGTTTAAAAGTGTTTTATTATAATGTGTAATACTCGCGAAAACCTAAGACATTATTATATATTGGTATGTTTTATTAATTCCTTTTATTTATCACCACCCCATCTCTTCCCATGGGTGTCGTAAAAGTCGACTAAGGGATTAGCCGGAGGATGGGCAGCAGCGTCCTTCGAGTACATTAACAACTCAACTGCGATCGCCAACCCGTCTGCCAAGCGTGGCGATTATGGCAAAACCCCCCAATGAGCCCACAACACATCCATATGTCGTTGTGGATATCTTTGGGGGAGGCCTGTGTCCAGCAGTGGACTTCATTCGGCCGAAATGATGATCAATTAGACCGTCAAAGTAAGTGCAAGGGGTTGTTATGTTGAAACAGCATTAACCATTATCAATTATTCCAGCATTATAAATTGGGCTCGTGTTTGTCAAACACGTGAAATAAAAACGTAGCGTTTGGAAATGAATACTTAAAGCAAAAATCCTATTACACTTCGCAAGAGTTTTTTGAAGATAAGACAAAATTTGTATCATGTGATTAAACAAATTCTGTACGTACTAAGTAAATAAATAATATTAATATAATATAATAAGAATGATCAGATTTCGCTTTTTTAATAATATAATACTAAAATCTACAAGATGTATCAAACATTTATAATTAATATAAATAACCGCTTAATTATCGCCATAACTTTTAATAAGTATGTAACATCAATCTCTTCCTTTCAATATTTTAAGCAAACAAAAATACTATTGTTAATGTATAGTAAAATTGCTGCGCCCTAACAGGGTTTCATATTGATACGCATCTAATTTTCTGTCAACTTATGAACATATGAATGCAATAAAGATTTGAGTTTGAGTTTGGAATTCTTGTTTGTTGTTTTACAGAGATAAAAATCTTCTCGTTGCTACAAAAACAATGCCTGGTTACCGCTACGCCTGGCCTGCGACGTTCTCGTAGCAATTAACCAACCTACTACGCATCATTTCATTAATAGGAAATTGAAATTATAGACTTAGTAAATTATTCTCCGTATGATGCCTATGATTATCATTTCAGCAGAAAGACTTCCACTGCTGGCCAAGAGCCTCCCCCAAATAACGAACAATGACCGGTCTGGTTTTGTGGTGGTCGCTCGTGGGGAGGTGTTGCCATAATCACCACGCTTGGCAGGCGGGTTGGCGATGGCAGTTGAGTTGTAAATGAACTCGAAAGACGCTGCTGACCATCGTTCGGTCAATATCATAGTGGCGTGGTCTTTTATGACACCCAAGGGATGAGAAAGGTTGGTGCTATTCTTAGCCGCTTAGTGCTATTATTATGCCGTGTGGTGTCGGCTACGAATAGCACCAACCCATCTCATCCCGTGGGTGTCGTAAAAGGGGACTAAGGGATTCACATAATTCATTCATCCATCATATTATTTCTCAAAGGTGTTTTTGTCAGTACGGCATAATCTCCCATAATTAATACATTACCAACATTAATAATTAAGACATCGTTTTGAAGATGTTTCCCGCTAATGACGTAAGATATATACACCATTCGGCGACTAATGACGATATTATGCGAAAAATTTGCACATGTCCACTAGTATCCAATCACAGCGTTTAAAATCCCAGATCAGCATAAAATTTAATCCAATGACTATAAAAGAGAAGTATACTAACAATTCTCTTCTATTACTGTCGTTAATATTGCCCAGTGTTCCGTAAAAACGATGGTGCGTTTCAATAAGTAAGTGATATCGACTAGGAGTGTTACCTTTTGGTTTTCAGGTCGTATACCTTTTTTTATTGACCCGGTGAAAATACATCATGTATATCCTCGGCCCCGAGGAAGGGTGGTGGCGCATGCCGGACTCCTCCTGGCTAGAACCACCGGAGTGGTCATCTTCGGAACCAAAGTGGGGTTTCAAGAACTTGGAAATTCTCCATCTACAGCCATCCATTGATTGACAGACCACTTACCTAGAGCGTGGCTTTAGGAAAGTCTAAGCGGAGGGAAGTTGACTGTGACAAGGCCTCAGCTAATCACTTACTGCACCAACTTCTTTCTACTCATGGCAAGTTTATTACACCCATTAAAAAAAAACTAAAATAAAGACTAAATTGACGATAGGGACGTGTGGAATAAATTCTCTTATTTTCCACAGAAGGAACGCTGCCGCCCATCCCTCTGTTTTAAAGTTCCTTAGTCGCATATCAGAACATTACTGGGAGTAGATGGAGTGCTGCTACAGTCTTAACGCAGACACCACATTGAAATTCCACTGAACAATTCAATTCAATCATTTATTCAGAAATAATTATTGAAACAACGGAGGATATTTCGCTCCATGACAAACTCTGAGGAAAAATCCCGAAAGAAACTCTAGGCTGGGTCTTTTTGATTGACCAGGACCGGGACAGAGCCCAGCCCGATCAAATATAAACAATAAATTTGAGTGTTTATATTAAAGTCTCTCTTTTCACGGGTTTATATCCCCTGTAAGGGGGAACCCGGTCTTTTGTTAGGCTTACGCGGGGACATGGGTCCAACACGCAGAGGCCCTTTAGAGTATTTTAATCTAAAATGTAATGGGCCACCAACCGGGGACTCTCCATGACTGCACTATAAAATGCAGTCTCGGATTGTCCTCGGAGGTATAAAACTATTGTATGAAATGAAAACTACAAGGTATAAGGTCTATTGCAATGGGTGCTAAATGGATTTAATACTAAGAAAAACGGAAAAAACGGCGTCTGCCTTTCAACCTTTAATGTGAAATTCTGTGGCAGACGGTGCCTTGCCACTCACAAGATGCGCCCCCTAAATGGCCACCACTACAGGCGACAAGGAGCAACACCGATCAACAACTTAACTTAATAAAAACATCAACAACAACAATCTATTTTTATTATTATGTAATTAATAATTGATAGTGGCGGAATTTATAAAGATGCCCATTCTCCTTTTACGGAACATGTGGAAAGGCCAAAGGCAATAGTTCCACGGAAGGGACGCCCTTCCGTGGAACTATTGTTCACACGAAACATGGCTACTGCCATGTCGAGCTTGGTGAGTATTGACAAATCCCCCATCAGCGCTAACCCATATAATCCCGTGGGTATCGTTAAAAGCGACTACAGGATTAGCCGCAGGATGGGCATCCTTCGAGTACATTAACAATTGCGATCGCCAACCCGCCTGCCGAACGTGGCGATTATGGCAAGACCCCCAATGAGAACTCAACCCGTCATTGTTGCGATCTTTGGGGTATACATGTGTCCAGCAGTGGACTTTATGCGGCTGCAATAATGATGATGAGGGAGGCCTTTGTTTACCAGTCGACGTTCTTTGGCTGGTACTCGTATGATATTGAATAGTATTCGATTTTTTGTGACCAACATTTGACATCAATGAATGATACATCGATACAAAAAGAACTTAATAATAAAAGGCAACTGTAACCTAAAGAATGCGATAAGCCCGCAGGGTAAAGCAACTATGCAATAAATAAAAATAAAAGCCCCAACATAGGAGGGTTAGCAAAAAATACTTTATTAAACACAATCGCACTAATGCAACGTAACCGAGAGGTTGGTTTTTTCTCCGTTGAATAAAAACAGGGATCTTTTTCTCTAAGTGGTAAGGTTAGCAAAAAAGTGTCATAGTTTTTTATTTTCTTGTAGAGATTTTTAGTAGAGTAATAGGTTGAAGTAACTGTTTTCAATGTTTAACAGGTAGTTTTTTAAACGGAAAAGTGAAGGTGGAGTATGTAAGATAATTAAAATGCCTAACAATGTTCGTATTAGCGTTTTAGGTGCATTCCTGGAGCTATTTGACTGTGCTAGTGCTATGTGGTTCCATGCAAAAAGAAGTAAGTAAGGCTCTGGGTTAGTGGTTGGGTAGATTGGGAAATCTGCACGCTCACACCGAATGACCCACGAGAAGATCTTGGCGCGCATGCGGTCACGCGTAGAATAGCGCACAGTGAGGCTTCGGGGGGATCCTTTCCAATCCCCCCGGGGGGTGACTACTTTACAGTCATGATCCGAGATGTGCCTATAGGCGTGGCACCGGTGGGCGGCTCTAGTGTGATTATACGAGGACCTGGAGCGCCCCTTAGGTACCAATGATGACCACCCCAGTGGTTTTCGCCAGTAGAAGTCCCCTTTGTCCTTCCCTGAGGCGGAAGAAGTTCACGACGATTTTCCACTGGGACATATAAAAAATGGATCTTCTACCCATCTCGTTCGAGGTCATCCCACGGTACGTTTTTCAGTGTGATATCTCCATCAAGAACCTTTCTGCTCCAATAGATTACCACTTCAGCTTACTAATCCTTTAAGCTATATCAGTAACTTTAGTTCTTCTACGGATGGTAATTGGTAACTAAAGTAAATTAAATTTGTAAGCGTGTTCCCAATCTAAACTACGCCGACTAATTGGTGCCAAATATCCTACACGCGTAGATCGTTACGGATAATTATTTAGCTTTGTTTTATCAAGGAAAATCGAACAAGTCCTCAGAGGATTTCGACGATAGCGAAACTCTAGAAAACAATTAGTAAGCGATAAAAACTAATTACTTTTATTAAGAGGCTGTGTGTAAGAGCTACCTAAAACACAAGTATCAATTACAATGAAAGCCTTACGCTTACTGCTGAATATGATTCATATGATTTCTATTGATTACGGTAATGATTTTGCAACTATAGGTTCTGATTTTTTTATGTTTTACTAGCTGGAATCCGCGATTACACCCGCCGTTTAATTTAAAAGAAAGTGGATTATTTATATATAATTTAGAGCACTTCGGCAAAGACACTTGACATAGAGTATGTATATATATTGGATTTCATGGTTTTTTTTTCACGGAACCCTCATTATTTTTCTAAAATAAAAGTAGCCTAAGTTATTCCTTATAACATCAGCTATCATCTTCCAGTAAAAGTAAAAATCGGTCCAGCCGTTTCAGTGATTACAAATTGCTTTTTTGTTATAGGTACCGTTTATACTTTCATATGCATTTAGTAAAAAGCTGTTATTTTGACATTACAAACAGACACTTCAATTTTATTTATTTGTAAAGATAATGTAAGGGGTAAACAGTGTGTAAGTTGCCTTTCTCACCCCGCGGGTGTCGCAAAAGGCAACTGTGGGATTGGCAGAAGGATTGGCAGCAGCGTTTATTGAGTACATTTACAAATGAACTCCTGCCATGCAAGACGCGGTGATTATGACAAAATTCCGGTCGTTGTGGCGATCTTTGGCTGAAACAATGAGAAGCGAAATTTATGATAACGTGTGTAGTGTTTTTAGAAGCTTCAGTTGTTGGCTTTAGCGCGTGTCGAAGGTATTGGTATAGGAAGTGTGCGATAGATAAATAAAACATCTTTTTACAAAGCACAGAGCAATGTAAACTTTATCCACTCAACACAGCAAATAAGTACAGAAAAGTAAAGTGTGACGATTACAGCGGTAGAATGATAGAATAGGATAAAGTATCTGTATACTCATGGACTAGAAAAAAAAAAGGACTCCGCGCCACTCATATCGAAAGTGAAGCACCCTAAGTATGCCGATTCGCTTGTACATACGTGCCTTACGCACACACATGCATCATAGTATGCCGGTTGACCGCCATTACGTGGCACGACAGCGGCCGTGTAGTTACTGTTTACGTTAATTGAAACAAAAAACCAATAATGCCGTCTTGTGTCGTAAAATAGTGTAAAATTCACTCTACATCCCAAAAAAAGTGTCAAGGAATTACTTGTTATGAGACGTACAATTAACGAGTCATTCACACCATTCTGTTCCACGGGTCTCATTTCTCACATATTTGTATATTCTCGATATTCTAGTGTAGGGTATTGACACCGTTAATAAATGTATTTGCACGCCAATATTGAAGAAACAATAAATCTGTTACATCCATTGTAACACTCAAACAGCGAATAAATAATTTAATTGATTGATGAATAGAAGTTCCGGCTACGAATAGCTATGCTATGCGAGTTGATGCTATTTGTAGCCGACACCACACTGGTTGATAGGTGGACACAAAACAAAAATCATCCAAGAGCTTTTAATTTATGGATGTAAAACTTTTTTTGCGCTCTCTACTAGTGGAGCGAGAGACATAATTCGTGGAATCAATGAGCGGATACACATCAAAGTAATGCAGTTATCTTGTAGCTCAGGGGCTCGTGATTAACTATACTGCTTACCCCCTTACCTTGTTATGTAATATCATTTTTGGAAGCAAAGAGTTTTGTAAATAATATGTATTAAGATACTTAGAAATTGTTAAGAATAAAAGCTAAAGAAAAACCGGACAATATGTGATCCCGAGATTCTTTCTTCTTCTACGGTTTATTTTTTGTAACAGAATAAATATAGCCTTAAATAACATTCATCATCATAAGACGGGCTTATTCCTAAGTCGAGGTTGGCTAGTCTTATCAGATGCGATTTGATATCAGTATTCTATCGAGCGATAACCATCTGATCTAGTAAGCCAGTGAAAGAAAAAAGGCGAATGTTCACCGGAGTCTGTAAATAATAATTTATAAGTAAATGAATCGATGCGGAGCGGATTGGATATTGGCTACGAGAGCGTAGCTGGCGTAGCGCTGACGCCACCTCGATCGTAGCAACTTCGATACGGACCACAGTCAAGTGTGTAGAAAACTCGCGGACTATGGTACAAATATTAAACCTCGATACCGTTTTCAGCAATTTCGTTAAACGAAAATATGTATATCAAACCTTGTCGTCACTCAAATAATTCGTTAAACACATATTTTACAATATTTTTTGCGTCTACAGCATTACGTCTTTAATATTGATTAAATCTACCCCAAGCCAAGTGTCTCATCATTTCATCATTCATGATTTCGGCTGAATGAAGTCCACTGCTGAACATAGGCCTCCCCCAAAGATCACCACAATGACCGATATGAGTGTGTTGTGGGCTCATTGGCGGGATTTGCCATAATCGCCACGCTTGGCAGACGGGTTGACGATCGCAGTTGAGTTGTTAATGTACTCGAAGGACGCTGCTGCCCATTCTCCAGCTAATCCCTTAGTCGACTATTACGACACCCACGGGAGGAGATGGGGTGGTGGTATTCTGAGCCGGCACCACACGGCAAAGTGTCAAGTTCAATTTAATGTCAAAAATGAATGGGTGTTTTTTACAGTGTATCCTATTACCATTTATATTATTAATGCAAAAATATGGATGGTAAGATGTTTGTATGTTACTCAATTATGCTGGAACAATTTAACGGAATTAGGCAAAATGTTGTACAAGGATACTGTATCACGTATTAGTTTTAGGGTTTCGCACGCCCGAAGGAAAAAAAAGGCGGGACCCTTATAGGATCACTCATGTGTCTGTCCACCTGTCACAGCCAATTTGCTCCGAATCTATTGGACCAATTAAGTTGAAATTTGGTACACATATAAATTTATGCCGTGTGGTGCCGGCTCAGAATGCCACCACCCCATTTCCTCCCATGGGTGTCGTAAAAGTCGACTAAGGGATTAGCTGGAGGATGGGCAGCAGCGTCCTTCGAGTACATTAATAACTCAACTGCGATCGCCAACCCGCCTGCCAAGCGTGGCGATTATGGCAAAACCCACCAATGTGTTCACAACACATTGGTGTTGTGAAGTCGGTATTTATATCGGTGGTTGTGGTGATCTTTGGGGGAGGCCTGTGTCCAGCAGTGGACTTCATTCGGCCGAAATGATGATAGATTTCTGCGACCCATCCACGTACGTGTAAATAAATAAATTTTGAATAAAGGGTCCTTTTTGGGGGGCAATATAGAAAATTTAAGTATAAACTTTTCTGAACTGTACCGTGTAACATATCAAATGGAATTATCGTGAGCGTCTCAACTGTATTTATTTTATCATTTTTAATTACATAATTTTAAAGTTATTTAAGAAAATATACGAAAGTTGACCATTCAATTGCGGAACCCTCTCCACGCGAGTTCAACTCGCACTTGACCGGATTTTTTACCATAAAATCTAATAACTTTTACGCAGGTGGTTTTTTTCTTAACTGACTCTACTATAACTTACACACTTTTAGAAGTCTCATGTTCTACGCACTTGATTCCAAGGACTGCATCAATATCTTCACTGTGAGTGCTTCTAGGGCATACTTAGTGACGCGTTTTGTTATGACCAAATCTTTCTCTTTTTACTTTTCTTGCAGATAACTTCATAAATTATGCTAAACTTACCGTTACCGCTTCGCTGAGCGTAAAATTAATTTAGTTTTTAATGCAACGCGATGACGATACGGGCGAGTGATTCTTCTGGTGGTAAGCGTCATGCCTGCCCTTAATAATTGTCATGCTACCCAGGCTAGTCCTGCGCGGCACCACACTGCGCTCGTCACCTCGAGATATAAAGTTATTTAGTCTCTTATGACCAGTAATTTCACTAGCTACAGTGCCCTTCTTACCGGAACGCAGTATGTCTAAAGTTTCAACGCTACAGCTTCATCATATCGGCCATTCATACATCCACACTGCTGAACAAAGGCCTCCCCCATAGATTTTCACAACTGTATCATCATTTTGGGGGGTATTTGCCAATACTCACCTCGCTTGGCAGGCGGGTTAGTGAGCGCAGTATGGCTACCGTTTCACAGAAGACGCTGCTGCCCATCCCTCTGGTTTAGATTCCCTTAGTCGCCCTTTACGACATCCACGGGAAAAGATAGAGTGGTGCTATATTTTTAATCCGGACACCACACGGAACGCTACGGCTTAGTGGCAAATATCTGGTACTGGGGTGGTACCTACCAGCCAGCCCCTTGCAATAAGACACCACCAGTGAATTTACCTCTATGCCAAGTTTCATTAGAATCCGTTTGCCATTTGAGTGTGATGGAGCAGTAAGACGAACTCTACCTGCGTCAAATGCTGAATGAACGTGGACGAGCCAAATAAAGTAGCTCGTGGCATTCTGTAGAGACTACCTAGGGCAGGGGTCACCAATTAGTTTCGCTCGGGGTCCGTTTTAAGAAATGAAATGACCATTGCGGTCCGCACGACATTTTATAGAAAAAAATATTTATTAAACATATGTAATTACGGAAATACGTGCCGTGTGGTGCCGGCTCAGAATGCCACCACCCCATCTCCTCCCATGGGTGTCGTAAAAGTCGACTAAGGGATTAGTCGGAGGATGGGCGGCAGCGTCCTTCGAGTACATTAACAACTCAACTGCGATCGCCGATCGAAATAACAAAGGTATTTTTTACATATCAATGAGAAAAATGTCTGTTTTTATTGCGGACTATCTGTCTGAAGTTTGGAGTAAAATTGGTGCAAGCTATTGACATTAAATATACATTTTTATTAAATTACGTAGTGCAAGTTGCTGTGTTCTCGCGGTCCGCACAAAATGGGTCGGCGGTCCGGATGCGGACCGCGGTCCACCACTTGGAGACCCCTGACCTAGGGTATATGTAAAAATTACATATAACATACATCAGTATAATAGCTCCCATGTCTTCTCATTTCCAAGTTAATCTCAGTACTGTTCCACATCAAATATTACAGCCATCTGTATTTGTAATGTAAACTGGGAAGCTATTAAACGTAAACATTGTGTTTTACTCATCGCTGTAGTGGTTATGTGTTACGGATGTAAGATGCCAATAGTTTAGAAGCACTTAATCATATAAGCCAAATGAAGTCCACTGCTGGACAAAGGCCTCCACCATAGATTTCCACAACGATCGGTTACATAGCACTTAATTATATAACTAATAATAAACCCCGGATATATAATAGCCGGAGGGTGGGCAGCAGCATCCTTCAAATACATTAACAACTCAACTGCGATCGCCAACCCGCCTGCCAAGCGTGGCGATTATGGCAAAACCCCTCAATGAGTACACAACACACCGATATCGGTCGTTGTGGTGATCTTTGACGGGTTTTGCCATAATCGCCACGCTTGGCCTGTGTTCAGCAGTGGACTTCATTCGGCCGAAATGATGAATATATCCCACCTTTCACAACGCATAAAATCCTTCGAGAAAACTATTGTTGTGCTTACCTGTCCATGTGGTACCAGCTGAGAACACCACCGCGCGACTATGGGATTGGCCGGGAGATGAGTAGCAGCGTCCTTCGAGTACATTTGTAACTCAACTGCGATCGCCAACCCGCCTGCCAAACCTGGTGATTATGGCAAAACCTCCCAATGAACACACAATATAAAACCAGATCCGGCCGTTGCAGTGATCTTTGGGGAAGCCCTATCTCCAGCAGTGGACGTTTTTGACGGTAACACTGAATCATCATCATCATCATATTAGTCACCGATTTCACTACCACAACGGATTACATGCCACGTGTCGCAATTTTGGGGAGAATTCACCATGCTTGTGACAGTTGACAGGCGGGTCAGTTACCGCATGGCTGCCTTTCTTCAGAAGAGACGCTGCTGCCTGTCCATCTGGTTTAATTTCCCTAAGTCACCTTATACGATATCCACGGGAGAACATGGAGTGGTACAATTTTCTTAATCCGGACACCACACGAATTCTAAAATTAATCACAATTTTTTTATTGGTGCCGTAAGCTACCTTTCAGTCTTATTTATTAAGTTATGCTTCACAAAGGCGTGCCTCTTGATGCATTAAATAATACCATATCAAAATAATTTGCGCATCGTATCAGTTCACCGGCTTTCAGATGAATAAGGCATTAAGATTGTGATGTGTGTGTGATTACGCTAGTAATTATAAACAGTAGTTATATTCATTTTGTAGTTGTGTATATTCACGCTTAAATATTGCTTCATTAGTGACGTCTTCTCTCGTAACGACAAAGGTTTATATTTCAAAGGAGTTGTTCCAAAATGAAGGGGTACCCGGCCAGGTCCTTGTATAATATACAAAAAATTGCTAGATAAACATAAATACGATTTCTTTTATTCTTTATTGTCAAAATGTCTTTCTTTTCTGGTACAAAACTAGAATTTGGACTTAGAATTGCAACACACAACGTAAAAATTCAACATGGCGGTAAGAGACATTTAGGGATGTATTATACTGCTAAGACATCTATACTTTTACTCATTACTTATACCGAAAAAAAGTATCGATACTTGCTCATCGCTTGATCAAACAGTATCGGTATTTTTTTATGGAACACTTAGATTTTTAGAACCATATAAAAACACGTTACCTATCTTTGGATTTTATTATATGAAATATGTCATTTATGGTTTAAAATACTGCTTATAAAATTATTTAATATCCACAAAGAAGTTGAATCTCTGAGTCACCATATTGAAAGTCAATGAAATTACTGATTACAAATGATTTTTGTACGACTAAAGTATGCATTTAAATGAATTATAAGTATTTTCTGGGAACGTCTGGATTTTTCTCGATTTTTAAAGGTACTGTACATGGACCTGGCCGAAAATGAAACATCTCCTTTGAACAACTCGTCTGAAATTTAAAAAAAACTTATTACGCAGGACAGACTTTGTTATTGTCTCTGGTCGAGGCTATTTTTATTAGTGTGATGAAGGATGGCTATAAAGGAATAGCTATGGCTATACCTTCTTTGTTCAATCCACTCTACTATGGAATACGCTCCCCCTCGAAATCAGAATGTCAAAACAGTCGGCACAATTTAAAATAATACTTTTAAATAATAAATTAATAATTTAATAAATAAAACATTTATAATTTAAAAATACTACTTGACAAGACTTCTGCAGATTCATCTCGGATTTTGCTCTTTTTTCCTAGTTGTATATATCTATTAAATATGTATGTATATTTCTTTAGTATGGGTATATCATTAATATAATATACAGTTGTATGTTTATACACCTATTTCTGTACGAAAGACAGCAAAACCGCTGCTACCAACAATGTAGCTACTTCACGCCGGCATTCTGCGACGGCGTACTACTTCCACGGTCGACCCATCCCATTTACGAGATCTCATCATTTCAGCCGAATAAAGTCCACTGCCACTGCTGGACACAGGCCTCTCCCAAATATCGCCATAATGACCAGTCTGGGTGTGTTGTGTGCTCATTGGGGGTTTTGCGATAATTGCCACGCTTCGCAAGCGGGTTGGCGATCGCAGTTGAGTTGTAATGTACTCTTAAGACGCTGCTGCGCGTTTTCCTGCTAATCGCATAGATGCCGATTACGACACCCACGGGATGAGATGGGTTGGTGCTATTCGTAGCCGTCACTACACGATCTACTAAACGAGATTTAGTTAACTTATAGTGACTACAGCTGGACTACTCTGTCAAGAAAGTAACGGGGAAAGATCAATAATACACAAAATGTTTGTTATTCATCCAAATTTATTTTATCACCTTCAAAGTATGCTCCTTCAGAAACGATACACTTACGCCAACGAATAATCCAATCATCAAAATATTTTTTAAACGCTGTTTCCGGAATTGAGTTCAGCTCTCGCCGCGAATTCTCCTTTATGTCTTCTACCGATTGAAAACGGGTGCCACGAAGTGGTAATTTGAGTTTAGGAAAAAGAAAGAAGTCGGCTGGAGCCATATCTGGTGAATATGGTGGTTGCTCGATGGTACTTATGTGTTTGGTCAATAAGGATTTTCAGTCACTATTCCCTTCACTTTTACGATGTTAACTTCAGTTGCAGACGTTGATGGCCTACCAGAGCGAGGCAAATCTTCCATCACATCTCGACCGCTTTTGAACGCTTTGTACCACTCATAAGCACGTGTTTTTGTATAAAGTCGATTCACGCAACAAGCCTTCTGTAACATTTTCAGTGACTCCGAACACGAAATTCCATTGGCGATGCAAAATTTAAGACAAACTCTTTGTTCAGTGTTTTTGTCCATAGTGAAATTCGGTATACACACTAGATATGATATAACTAAAAACAGCACTGTATTTAATATAAATAACACATGCAACTCAAACTCCACGCCAAAATGAAAAACAGTTGTGCCAATCTAATAACAACAATAAAAACAAAAATTTGAATTTGGAACCATAAACAAATCATTCATACCCGATACTTTTTTGACTGAATGTATAATATCGTGGATTCAAATGGCTTTAAGATGTCACTGAAATCACATGAATATACCTTTTAATTTATTAAAAAGGAGCACATGCAGTTTCGGGGAGTAACTATCACATTTTAATAATATGGTGGATCGAAATAACTCTCATAACAATTAAATTGTTCATCATCATCATTATCATTTTGGCCGAATGAAGTCCACTGCTGGACACAGGCCTCCCCCAAAGATCACCACAACCACCAATATGGATATGTTGTGGCTCATTGGGGGGTTTTGCCATAAAAATTTGTATGGGTCAGGACTTCTTGTGATAAATAAGAACCAGGTATCAAGACTATTTGTAGGATTTAATGCAAGTTGAGAATGTTACAATAAAAATTATGACAAGAGAAAAAAACGTGCCGATCGCAGCGGCGGTGACAGGACGACTCCTTTTTAAATATCTATGTACCATAAACTAATATATTAACAATAAAAAGGTTCGTTCATATTTGCGTCGCTTACATAGCCCCACCCTAGTGCTGCTAACACAGCACTCATTAATCTATTGGAATTCTAGCGACGCGAGCAACAGATCTTTTCAGACTACCTAATTGCGTTTGCACTTGTACCACTCGCACTCTGCCGTCCTTCCCAGAAAAAACTTCCTCTATGATACCTCGCGGCCACATATTCCGCGGAGCATTAGGGTCGGCAATAAACACTAAGTCCCCAACTTGAAGAGACCTCTTACTATCTTCAGCCCACTTTTGGCGTGGTATCATCTCTGGTAGCACTTCGATGACCCATCTCTTCCAAAACATATCCGTCAGCCTCTGTGCTATGCGCCATTGCCGTCGCCGGAACAGATCAGAATCGTCAAAGCTGCCCATATGCGGTGAAGTGGATGACGAGCCGAGCAAGAAATGATTTGGTGTCAACGACTCCTTGCTGTTGACATCGACCGACACGTGACTCAGCGGACGTCCATTCACCATGGCTTCCACTTCAGCCAGCAGCGTATTGAGCACCTCCTCTCTGGGCGCTCTTTCCTTTAGAACGACCTTCAGTGCAACCTTGACACTACGAGTTAAGCGCTCCCATGCCCCACCCCAGTGTGGGCTGGCTGGTGGTATGAAGGTCCATCGGGTACCCTGGATGCCGGCAGTGGTCTGCAGTAACTGTTCATCAAGTTCTGCGGCGGACCTTTTAAGCTCTGTGTCTGCACCTCTTAAATTTGTCCCGTTGTCGGAGTACAGATTAGCAGGCCACCCACGCCTTGAAGCCATCCTGCGAAGAGCCATAATCAGTGAATCAGTACTGAGCGATGACACTGTCTCCAAATGAATTGCCCTAACAGTGAGACAGGTAAAAATTACTCCGTACCGTTTCTCTCTTCTCCTTCCTATTGTGACCTCCATGGGCCCAAACAGATCAACACAGCAATGAGTGAAAGGCCGTTGGTGATGAGCTACTCTGGCAGTAGGTAAGTCACCCATTTTCGGCATTTGAGGCTTCACCTTTCTTAACCTACATAGCATGCATTTTGTTGTTATTTCTTTAACAATAGGTCTCAATCTTATTATCCAATATTTCTGTTTCAGGTTATTTATTACCATCTCCTGGTTGCCGTGGCCTGCCTTCACGTGGTAATGCCTGACGATGAGCTTGGCCACCTGACTTCTTCCGTCTAAAATTGCCGGATGCTTCGCTTCGAAGGAAACATCGGCAGCGGCGTCTATGCGCCCGCCCACACAGAGTACATCCCGCTCATCTAGGAAAGGCGTTAAGGTAAGTAATTTACTATTTTTTACTAAGCATGTTCCGTTCTTTATTACAAGTATATCAGTGTTAAATGACTTTTTCTGAGCGTACCGTAAAAGCAGAATCTCGGCGCGTTTCATAGTAGTACATTCATCAATTTCAATCTTTTGACATGTATTTATAAATTTCAGCACAACAAACATACTCCTCAGCAGGCGTATCCAAGAGGAAAACCGCATCGGATCCGGTACACCTGCATGCTCAGGTAAGTATTCTGTCTGTACAATGTTTGTTACATATTCCAAGTCACACTCTTCGAAACAAGGTATAACTGTACTCGTAGGCCACGAAGCTTCTGTCTCATGCAAAAATAAAGGGCCACTAAACCATTCACCATCCAACTGAAGGCTATCAAAGTTTTCCCGAGTGGCCATATCTGCAACATTCATAGACGTAGGTATGTATCTCCATTCTTTAATTATTGATAATTCGTCAATGTCACCCAAGCGGTGAGCTACATAAGGTTTATAATACCGCGTGTTGTTACGTATCCATTGTAACACCGTTGTGGAATCGCACCAAAAGAATCGGTCAGCTGTTTTTATTCGATGTGTGGACTGCATTGTGTTCGCCAACCTGGCGGCTATTATCGCTGCCTGCAATTCCAGTCTGGGTATTGTTACAGGTTTTACAGGAGTAACTCGACATTTACTCGCGACGAAACTAACCCGTATCCGTTTATTACTATCCAACCAACGCCAATAAGCAACCGCGCACATAGCTTGTACCGACGCATCACAAAATACGTAAAGTTGTAAACAATCATAACCGGTTTCGCTGACAAAGCTCCATCGATCCTTACGTAATGCTTTGCGGAATTTCTTACAATCCTGTAATTTATGTTTAGATATACGACAGTACTGACATTTTTCATTATTATCGCATTTTTTATTAAATAACACTGTGTGTTGACCTTCTGGGTATTTTATCTTGTTGTGGTAACTATCAGTAGTATTTTTCATGTTCAACAAAGCCATAGTAGACACTTTAGCAGCTTCTTCATGTAAAAATTCGGAAATGTCGAACCATGTCGGTCTTTTACCTTGCTTGATGAATATATAAGTAAAATCCGCCCACTTTGAGAGCAAAACTGGTGGTAACTTTGACAATATGCATGTAGTTATGCTTATTCCATTGAGATATTCATCTAGACCGATAACTTTCACAGCGGCTACACAATTTCTCACTTTTATTGAAAACGGCACAATATCTTTGTAATATTCTTGTGACACTGGATGTAATTTCTTTAAATCAACCATGATGCGTGACAGTATAACGTCAGGATTCCCAAACTGCAGCTCAAGTGTGGACATTACAGTCTCAGGCGAGGTAGCACTTATTAGCAGGGCCGAGACAGCTTCGCGAGCTGATCCTTTTAGACACTTTCTTAGGCGCCACAGGTTTTCATTATCTTTGAAATTACAGACTTTTGACGATTCTTCATATGCCTGTTTAAAGTGAAGCCACTCCATAGCGTCACCAGAAAACAATGGTAAGTCTTTTGGTGTGCAAATTCTACTTAACAGATTGGCGTTCAATCCGTTGCTGGTAGAAGTGGCTGCAAGATCCTTAAGTGCGCTGGCCAGAAGATGAACTGTTCCATCAGTGCCGACATTCTGCGTGGCCGGCGAGCACGGCGCGTCCTTAATATGACCTCTGTCGTGGACGGGCTGAGCTTCCAGTTCTCGATGGCTGCGCTCCAACCACTCTTCTACCTCCTTGTTAGTGTGGTCTGACTGCACACTACACTCGTCGTCAATCTCCGCTAGGTCCGCCGCTAAACGTTTATTTATCAAGTCCATCTCAATTTTGGCCCGTGCTTCTGCAGCCGCTAGTTCTAGCTTTTTCTTACGTGCTAGCACTGAGGAAGATGTAGACCTCTTAGAAGTGGCTTTTGAGACTTGATGAGACGTTGAAGGCATAATTTGAACCGCGGGTAACGGCCGTTCCATTTTTACCACACTACCTTCATGTTTATTTTTGAAAAGAACGGTTTTATCTTTTCGCAAATTATCCTCAATAACTTGTTTCTCCTCGCTTGCTGGTAGTGCTGATACCTCTTGTGTCGAAGACTTTACCTCCTGTTGTTCTTCATACTTTTTCATCATTCTCCGAGTATTCACCATACTTTTCGGTGTGTGGAACATTGGTTATAGATCGATATGATCCGGCTCGAAGGACCAGCTGTATGGGTCAGGACTTCTTGTGATAAATAAGAACCAGGTATCAAGACTATTTGTAGGATTTAATGCAAGTTGAGAATGTTACAATAAAAATTATGACAAGAGAAAAAAACGTGCCGATCGCAGCGGCGGTGACAGGACGACTCCTTTTTAAATATCTATGTACCATAAACTAATATATTAACAATAAAAAGGTTCGTTCATATTTGCGTCGCTTACAACCATGCTTGGCAGGCGGGTTGGCGATCGCAATTGAGTTGTTAAGGTACTCTAAGGACGCTGCTGCCCATCCTCCAGCTAATCCCTTAGTCAACTTTTACGACACCCATGGGAGGAGGTGGGGTGGTGGCATTCTGAGCCGGCACCACACGGCAAATTAAATTAAATTGTTATTCGTGGATAAAATTACAGGCACAAATTAGTTATGGAGCGTTTAAATTATTAAAAGCAATATTCAAAATAATTAACAGAAATGTGTCGCTCCAATAATTGAATTTTACATTTAATTTACTCGCGTAATCGAAAATTGATTGGTTCGATTAATTATAATTATTAATGTTTAATAACAATGTTATTATAAAAGTCCATCGGCCTGTTCTATTGAGTGCTAATTTACAAAGATGGATATTAATTATAAATTGAGCGCCAATGTCAAAAGTTAAGATTTATATTGAAAAGTAAATTATTTATCATGAAATGAACAGTCAGTAAATAATGTGGTTTATCGTTTGAGTTCTTTGTGAACGAATATGACTTAAGGGATTTTTCATAATTTAATTCAAATAATTTATCTCTGCTTGAGTCCATATGATGTATGAATACTCATGTATCTTAAAACTATGTTAGTACAATGAATAATAATGTGCATACTGATACAGTGTCTCCATATTGGGCTTTCTATTTTACCAGCGATTACTTGCACGGTCATTGTGGCGATCTTTGTCGGAGGCTTGTGTCCAGCAGTGGGCTTTGTTCGGCTGAAACGACAACGACGACGATCTATAAATAGTTTTTTTTAGAACGTTGCCCCACGATCCACACCTTTTCACCTGTGTCGTGGGTGCGTTTACAGACATGAATTCCACATACAATACACCCAGATCCGGAACGGAATATTTGTACCGTGCGGGAATCAAACCCACGACCCCCAGCGCAGCAGTCGACTGTAACAGCCTCTGCACCAACCGCGCCGTCAAGTTGTTTCGGGTCTGCGTCCTTATACTGGTTAGATTTACGTCTGTAAACTGTACTCCCAACATAAGAGAAATAAAAGAGCCGAGACATCGTTTGGTATTAAATATGATGTATGTGATCAATTACCAGTGCCGTGGTATTGAGAAAAACATTAATCTATTGCTGAACAAACGCAGGAAGCAGCATCTTCCGCGACTGGTTACAGCCTCCGTTGTGAGCTGTTAATGAACTCGAAGGACGCTGCTGCCCATCTTCTGCTTAATCCCATAGTCGCTTTTTATGACACCCACGGGTTGAGGTGGGTTGGTGCTATTCGGATCACTAGACAATATGTAGATCATACAAATTTTATTTCCGTGTGGGGATCACACCCGCGTAACGTAGCATATAAATCCAATTGCTTAGCCACTGCACCAACTGCGACTGCAACTGCAACTGCGGTGCGTGTATGTGTTTTTTTTTTTTTTTTTTGGATAACGTGTTCCGTTACTGCGATTATTTATTAAATTCAAATTCAAAAGATTTTTATTCATATAAACCATTTACGGGTGCTTATAAATAGTCAGAATGTAGTTGCACGGTTCCAAGAAGCTGGTCCTAAGGAGAAGAACCGGCAAGAAACTCCATAGACACTCTTTTAAAATAATTTTAAAATGTTACATAAATTGCAATATAGTAGCATAAAGTTACGTCAAAATAATGTACTGCCAGTGTGAAATAGATGAAGTAGAATAATTTCATTAAACAAGATTATATGGCAGTAAGGATTGACCAGTCCCACATGACGGCACCCGTTCACGAGCTTGACGCATAAATCGGCGTCGCTCAGGTCAACCATATTGCAGGGAACTTAACGGCCCGATACAGGACGCCACCATCAGCAAGACATTTTAGTGACATGACAGACTCATACTGCCAAACAACACGCATTTATAATTCATAGATGTAGGCTACATGATACTCACATAAACAAACATATATGCTCAGTATAATAGTTAAAGACAAGTTCTTATCAAAGCAACATTTTCTTTAAAATATACAATATAACGTAGGTACACACCATCACCATCACACCATAGATGGATCTCACAAATCTCACAAAATCTGAAACATCTACAACACATTAGTTAATTGTTATATAATTATATTGGATCTCGCAATAGCCATGAGGTGTTTACAGCCAGTTGCACTCACTAATCGGTGAGTTTAAGCAATGCTTGGCGTGGGGTCAGTTTATGGATGAATTACTGCATAGTGGCATTTGATCTGAGGATCTCCATGCTTCGAAGGGCATCTATATCGTCGGTCCGGTCGTTATTAGACGGCAGTCGGTAAGCCAAGTTCTCAACTCGTATGGTTAGTGGGTAACCTTGAGTCCAGAGTTAAAGAAGATCTCATAAATAAGTTACCTCCCGGCGCTGATGTCAGAAGCTGCGTGCTCTGAATCTGGTCTTTGGGTACGAACTGTTTAAAAACCCACAGCGACTGAGCCACAGGTTCGGACAGTGAAAGAAAGAAAGAAAAACGGTTTATTGCCACAACAACATGCATCGGTAAATTTAAATTAAACAGAACGATGCGAATATGTACACCAAACTTGTAATAAAAAGTACACTGCACAGTTGGCAGTAGAGGAAAGAAAACTCCTGATGCATACTCCGAATAATATTGTATTTTAACGAGAGCCACAATACGCCGCTGTTTTTCAGCGTTAACCCTCAATTTAAAGATTTAATGGGTTATGCCCGATGATTAAACAGCTTCGTCTCTAAAAACTCTCAAGAATTTGCAACATTAAATCTCATCTCAGCTGATCTATTAAAAATATACAAGCGTGAAGAACTCAGTCCCCAAATAAACAAAATTGAAAGCTTCAAAACATCAGCAAAGTGACTAAGGAACAAAATTAAATTTGTTAAAGTTTTCGCTACAGTGACCTTCAAGCGGCCTCTGCGACCAATTTGGGCCAATATCCAAGTTATAGAAAATAATAAATTTAGTAAATTTAAATGGAGGGTTTCAAAGACGGCCATACCGGAGCTAATGGTCTTTGCAAAATGTAATGTTGCGTTAATTAATTTCTACGCAATAACGAAACTAAAAGGAAACTTCTGGAACTGGTCCTTTACCCCGGACCCTTTTAGATATAGATAGAATTGGCTGTCACTATATACTGTAACGTATTCGGATTTATAGGAAGTATCCAAGTGACGGCATCAGGTTGCCGCAGTGGCCCAACTGGCCTTTTATCAATTGGATTTTTCTGGAATTACCATTGGGTCCATGTAATTGGATTTTTGCGTTACGTGTCGCGCGTTCGATCCCCGCACGGAACAAATATTTGCATGATCTGCAGATTGTTGTTTCGGGTCTGGATATTTGTATATGTGAGATTTATGTCTGTGATCTGCACCTACGACACTGGAGAAATCTT
The DNA here is from genome assembly GCA_947459985.1 of Diloba caeruleocephala. NCBI lineage: Eukaryota > Metazoa > Arthropoda > Insecta > Lepidoptera > Noctuidae > Diloba > Diloba caeruleocephala. Next base: position 2,687,954 of record OX381626.1, on the reverse strand, counting down.
AGTGTAGGAAATCGTTTTAAAAAAACGAGGATTTCCTTCCCCCTTTTCTAGGAATCTTCGTCATAGAGCATGGCAACTTAAGTCTCTATATTAATTTTGCCTGTAATTTTAGTATCATTTTGTCATACTATTATCATATTTGTGAAAGTTTGTATATTTTTGAGGCTCTAGCACGATCAGGTTCTAATGAAATTTGGCATAGAGGTTGATTATCATGTGCAATAGGATATCATCATATCAGCCAAAAGACATCCACTGCTGAACAAAGGCCTCCCCCATAAATAACCGACTAAGGGGAAGTTATAAGATATAGGATACTTCTTATTTGAAATCTACACCACTACTCCGAACTGGCTTAACAAATTTCAACGACAGTTTTAGGGATTAAAACAGGTATTTTAACTTTACATTTATCGAAATAGTATAGACCTTTCAGGGTTCAGAAAACATGAATATAAATATAATTTACGGGTAGAAGCGAGCGGGTAATGGCTAGTTATAAACTAAAAACGTATTCACAAAGAAAAATATTTACACGCAGGGAAGCGGGCTAGTAACGACTAGTGTTTATATAATAGTAATATTTTTACCTTGTCTTTAAAGTTATCTTTCCGAAACTCACGGCAAAAGAAAGAGTGATGGCAACGTCTGAACCCATCAATCCAATAAAAAGATTAATTCTGTCTTTGCTTACTGCATCCAAATCTTATATGCTTTTGTAATAAATGCGCATACAAAACGAAAGTATAAACAGCTAATTTAGAATTCCGTTTCCCGGGTACGTTTTTGTACGATTTGGAAATACCGGGTGCGAATTTTCCGATTGCTTTTGAAATAGACACTTATCATCAAGATTGGTTCTTTGTTGAGATATTTTATATCGAGCTGGAGGTGGAACAGGTAAGATGATACATTAGTTAATGTATGTGATGATTAATAAATATAAATTATACTTTGACTATAATTTCATTGACATAAAGCTCAATAGATCCCTGTAGTGTCCGGATGAAGGGCACCACTCCATTTCCCCCCATAGATGTCATAAAAAGCAACTAAGGGATTCTAAGTCAAAGGTATGGACAGCAGGGATGCCATGCTACGCCCCGATATGCTACGCTACGCCACTCTTAATTATGCGACGCTACGCCCCTCTACGCACCGCTATGCCACGCTACGCCATACTACGCCACGCTTTGCGACGCTACTCCACCCTACGCCACGGTACTCCACGCTACGCGCGCTATGAAAATCATTTTGCATGATGTGTGGTGGAATATGCAGTTAAAAAAATAGTTGCTAGGACCAATACTAGTCTCCAGGCTTTTCCTATATTAAATCAAGTCGGAGATTAGATAGCACTTTTTTCGCGGGTTCAATTCTCGCATGAAACACTACTTCTATGATCTACGGATAGTTGTTTGGTCTGGATAATTATGCATGTGAGATGTATGCTTGAAAGCTATACTCACGACAAAGACGAAATACATATTTGTCCCGATCAGATATATTTGTCTCGATAAAGGAAACTCAAAACCATCGAGATAGAATCGACGCTCCGGTACCACTGGGTATTGAATTTGCATCAATCACGAAGCATCTCTCAGCAACGAAATTGCTTCGAACGTCCAGAGCCAAAACAAACAATCAAATATTAGTTCCGTTACGGAATTGAACCAGCACCGTTGAGTGCTGGAGGCGGATGCAACGTTGCTGGGCCATTAGAGCAATCAAATATGTATGCTAAAGAAGGACTTATTTGGTAAAATGTATCGAATGTATAAGAATAAAATGTATAAGATTTATGATATCTCGATTTCTGTTTCTGTTTCTGATGATGAATTATAGTTGTTTTTATTGTACTACAACAATACCTTAAAGGATATGCGGGACACGCAATGCGTAACCATGGAAACTGAAACGGATCGACGGCTACCAATCTGAAGTTCTGGATTTGATTCTAAATTCGTTCGACGTGAGGCTATGTTTTGCGCAGTGGCGATGTCGATCCTCGTACGAAACAAATATTTGTATCGGATTTAGGTGTTTGAGTATGTGACTTTTATGCTTGTAAACTGTACCAACGATAGAGATGCAACTACGTGTCGGACTATAAAAAAATTTTTGGACTATGTGCTTCAATGGCAGCTCATCATTTCGGCTGAATTAAGTCCACTGCTGGACACAGGCCTCCCCCAAAGATCACCACAACGACCGATATGGGTGAGCCGTGGTCTCATCGGGGGGTTTTTCCATAATCGCCACGCTTGGCAGACGGGTTGGCGATCGCAGTTGAGTTGTTAATGTACTCGAAGGACGCTGCTGCCCATCCTCCGGCCAATCCCTTAGTCGACTTTTACGACACCCACGGGAGGAGATGGGGTGGTAGCATTCTGAGCCGGCACCACACGGCAACTCAGTGTTTGGAAATGTGAATGTTAATAGTTTCTCCCCTTATTCATGTAACTGCCACTGCCCAGCTTAACGAGCAATACAGTGTATAACATTAAACTAATAATACATAAAAAAAAAAAACCTATATATACTGAAATGAGTAATGCCCATCTCATCGCGTGGGTGTCGTAAAAGGCGACTAAATGATTAGATGGAGGATGGGCTCAACTGCGATCGCCAACCCGCCTGCCAGGCGTGGCGATTATGGCAAAACCCCCCAAGGAGCATACAACACACCGATATCGGTCGTTGTGGTGATCTTCAAGGGAGGCCTGTGTCCAGCAGTGGACTTTATTCGGCCGAAATGATGGAAAAAAAAAGACGATGAATTGAGTAACAAACATTAATAATCAAATGTATTTAAAAAGCTTGGACCGCCACTTACACCCGCTCACAAACACACTCAAAATCTAACACACACACACAAATACATTAATACTAAGCACACTACAAGTACACTACATAGAAATATATAAACACTACATAGAAATATATAAACTTACATTGTTAAAAGATTCTCAAGCACTGTTTGTACATATATTATTGTACCTAATTATAGAGTGGACGTATTTTTTATCTCATAGAAGCCATTATGTACTCCATGTGCCCCACGGTAGAGTATGCTGGACTCCTACCGACTATAACCACAGGAGTGGTCATATTCGGCACCGAAAGGGGTCCATGAACTCGAAAAATCTCTATCTAGAGCCGCCCATTTGGTCTTTCTGGGGGTCGCACGGTATGAGCATGCAGACTCCCCAATTTGTTCTTGGAGTTCTGAAATACTAGCCAAAATCACATGATTTAAATTTAAATACATATTTACTGTATTATATTGTGGAGAAATAACAAAGATTTACCTCATTTTATCTTATCTTATTTGAAAAAGGTAAAACCCACATTCTAAGGGCAAACGTTTCTCGCATCGTCGTGTAAAATTAATCTTTTGAAGTGCAGACGGACGGAGACGCTTACAGTGACGCCGCGTCGCGCCGCCGTTTGTCGCGTATTGCCATTACCACCATAAACGCCATGAGCACTGACAGATCATAAGATTATTTTTTATTTAGTGATGGGCGGTCTCGGTTACCTACTCATTAGATTATTTAAATGCCAACTATGAAATTATTGTTAAATATATTCGATTTTATTATTTATTTTTTGCGCTTTGTGTAGTTCTTATTTGTATATATATTTGTTGATTTATTAGAAGGTATAATATGCAATATTTATGTTATATACTGTTTTTACACCCGTGAATCACCGAATCACCGAAGGGTCCAGTTGAAAACCAGCGCCAGGCTCTTGTCTGGCAAATGCTGAACTGGTTACCTGTTTGGCGCAACTGTGGGGCACACAACAAACTCTAGCCTAATATTGTTTTTTTTTTTTCTGTCTTGTTTATAACCCTATCCAAATTTTTATCGTGTTTTTTTTTAGTTTTATATTAAGTTTTATTACCGTTTGTGATGTCTCACTTTGCTGTCAAATAAAAAAATTCTTTCTTTCTCATTCTTTCAATGTTTAATCACTCTAAACATATTTCAAAGATCTGCAACTGGTGCCAACTCTACCGTGAAAATGAAATACAGTATCTATATTTTCTTTAGAAATGTCGAAAATAGTTCACCAGTTCAGAAGCCGGTATGACATCAGGGGTTGAAAAGGGGTGGCCGTTGAATAAATTTGCGAGACAGTACTTTTAGCGGGCAAGGCTTTAAGTATTGCCCATCGAGGTGAAGCCGTAAGTTGAGCTAGATGGGTTTAATAAAGGCTGTTTTGGAAGCTTAAAGCCATTTTAGTATGAAATATTAGGTATCGCAGATACTTGGCTAAGAGAAGGCTGTACATACCATCTGTTCCTTTGTTCTCAATCTATACTTAATTTAAAGCCTATTCGAAATTATTTTCATTGAATTTTTAAATCCATTTTTGTTGATGTTGCCTCGCTTTGAGATTTATTCTGTATCTAATCATAATTATCATATCAGCCAAGGGAAGCCACAGCTGAACAAAGGCCTGCCGCATAAAATACCGGTTAATGCCATCATCATCATTAGATGATGAGATAGGTACAGAATAAACCTCAAAGCGAGACATTGAGGGAGAATTTGCTAGTGTTCACCACGGTTGGCAGGCGGGTTGCTGAGCACAGAATGGCTGCTGTTCCACAGAAGGGTCGCTGCTGCCCATACCGCATATCCACGGGAGGAGACGGAGTAGTGAGATTCTTAATCCGGACACCACACGGATTGTATATAATTAGTTTAAAAAGAAATTAGGACTAGGTAACGTATAAATGTACCTAATGTGGAGGTGCGTAGGTTTTCCGTACCTGTCCCTCAAAAACTACGATGAGGAGGAAATTACTCCCTTACGTCCTTAGACAAGACGGGTCCATACCAAGCGAACCAGCACTACTGGTGTCACGGACGATTGCGAAGGTGCCTCACCTTTTTTCTTGGTGTCCAGTGGAAATTCTACATGGAACTTCCTACGCCCCGGGGAAGGACGAAGGGGTATGCCGGACTCCTACCAGCTAATACTACTGGAGCGGTCATCTTCGGCACCGAAGGGGGGCTCCAAGTTCTCGTAAGACCACACTAGACCTGCCCATTGGTGCCACGCCATTAGGCACATCACGGAGGCGATGACTGTAATGTGGTCACCGCCTCTAGTGGAGGAAAGGCAACTGTAGGAAGGTCGTCCCCCAGGCACTTCTCGGGGAGGATTGTAAAGGATCCCCCCAAGCTTCGCTTTGCGCACCACCATCTTCCCGGAGGTCACTACGTGTGAGCACGCAGACTCGAGGGTGTCTCTCTTAACCAAGCTTAATTGGCACCGGAGGAACACCGGGGGGTTATAGCCGGTAAGAGTCCGGCACGCCCACCCCTTGGTTGTACGAAGTATACGATGGATTTCCCCATCGTGAAAAGGAAAGAAAATATGATGAGACCATCGTGCTTTGTCTAACTAGATGTGTCAGAACATCAATAATTGGAAAGTAAGTTTAATGAAAATATTATAAGTGATATTTTAACCCAACGTAAGCCGCTTTCAGTGACCGTAATTTCAAAATAAGGGCTTTTCGAAACCCAATTTTCTATATAAACACTCGTATGTGAAGCGAGCGGATGCTATTTATTATTTAAATATTAACCCTTAGCCTCGTTTCGTGCAGGACCCTAATTGACAAGCCGTTTTGTTTGCCAGCTTCGGCCTTGCCGAAAGGAGGGTTGTGACTTCAGCGGTTATTTGTACGTATCAACCCGTGAATGTGTTACCGTGCATATAAGATAAGATAAAGATAATTTATTACCACACACACATAATTATAAAATAAAAACAAAAGATACATACAATTTTGTGTAGTATGGTACAAGAAACGGACTCAGCAATGTTGGCAGTACGCAATGATTAAACCACGCACGGATAAACGCTGGTTTTCAGTCCGTCCTCTTTACTACGAATAATAAATTAACAATTAGACTGCAGTTCCTACAAAAAAAAACATATAGTACGGAAAAAATCAAAACGAAAAAATATGTTTTGCAAAATAAATAATTAGTACATACATAAAATATTTCTTGCATAGTTTGTATTAAATAGTTTAGTAGTTTGCCTGCGTATAGAAAAATACCCGCTCGCCACTCGCTGTACACCTGCACGTAAACAAAAGAAAGGTGTGGGGGGTCGCGGGGAGGCAAAGTCCTACGCGTCGTCAATCTCAATATTTCCATTAACAGAAAGTATGGTATGCCGCTTCGATCGGATCTGCTATCACCAGAAGACTGAATGAATTTTATTGGTTTATGCTATTAAACCCAAACTGTGCTAAAATAAGCCTTCTCATAGCCAACCATGTACGTTGACGGTACGGTTAGCACAGAGGCTAAGCGATTGGCTTTCAGCACTACGTGTTGCGAGTTCGATTCCCGCACGTCACTAATATTTGTACGATCTGCAGATAGTTGTTTCCGGTCTAGGTGTTTGTGCATTTGAGATTGTCTGTAAACAGACTCCATACAGGAGAAATTTCATTTTGTCATAGTTTAAAAAAATGTACAGTCGTGAATATTCCCATTGCCATAATAACCACGCTTGGCGAACGGACCGGTTAACGCAGTATGATGTTTACATCACAAGGGAATGGCATTATCTTGATATTATTATATCTGTTACTTGCCTTTTACGACATTCACGAGAGACACGGGGTGGAGTATTCTCTTCCGGTGACAAGAAAACCAATAATGTGTTAGTAAATGGTAATGTACACAAATATGAACAAATAAAGGCCTATGCAATGGTTAGGATACACTTAAGGAATTAAAAGAAAAATGATTCAGTGAAACTTATTTAAGTGCGGCGGGTATAAATATTTCAAGGTATTGATATATCACACACAAAGACGTGGTCACTCACAATGGGCCTCATAAGAAAGCTCAAGGTCACTCAGCGAGCTATGGAGAGAGCTATGCTTGGTATTTCTACGAGATCGAATAAAAAATCAAGAGATCCGTAAAATAACTAAAGTTGTCGACATAGCTGAAACGATTAGTAAGCTGAAGCGGGCGGGGCACAGGCAATGTAGAACTGCTGGCCATGGGGGCAAAAAGGTTGTTGAGTGGAGACCGCGCACCGGAAACCGCAGCATGAGACAAGCTCCAACGAGGTGGACAGACGACCTGGTGAAGCTCACGGGGCATAGTAGGATGTGAGCGGCATGTAACTGGTCATTGCGGAAATCTATGGGGGAGGCCTTTGTACAGCAGTGGACGTCCTTTGAATTATATGATGGGTGCAACGTCTCATGTGTAACGTTTCGTGTTTAATATTGTGTGCGCCCATGCTTGGGCATATATGGTGTGGGCGCATACGCAAGCATGTTTCACTTCTGTCACGTGTACTGAGTTGCATGCGCGCTAGTTTAATTCATTATTTAATTCAGGTGATATACAAGATAAAAGACAAAAATATTTTGAATACTTATAGTCAAGACTTGACTTTGTCGCGTTCCAAGGTGTAGATTTCCTATGGAGAAGAACGGGCAAGAAACTCCATGGTTACTTTTTGGATCATATTGGTATATAATATACATATACTCACCATACATAATATAACTTCGTGGTTGAGCCCAGCTGTAGTCAGCAGTTGACTGCGGTCTACAGATCGAGATTGTTCTAGCTCGACCGGGAAAGTGCTACGCTGCTACGAAATATCAGCGGAAGGCAGCAATATTTTATTACTGCGTTTCATGCTGTAAATGACAAATACCGGAAGCTAACTCCTCTCTCTCTCCTCCTGTCCCCTCTTCTTTCCTCCTCCCCTCCTCCTCCCCTCCTTCTCCCCTTCTCTAGCCCTCCGTTTCCTCTATATTTCCCTTCTTTTCCCCTTCTTTTCTCTACGTTACTCATCCTCCTCTTTACCCCTCTTTCTTCCATCCTTCTCCCCTCGATTTATCCTATATTTCCCCTCGTGTCCCCTCCTTTTCTCTATCTTTCCTTCTATATCTTATTTCTGTACATTGAACAGCGGACACTTCCCTCGATATCTTAGCACGGAGGTGTGTATGTTGTAAAAGTTTATTTTTGTAGTTGAAGATTGCTTACTATTAAGTTATCTACTTAACTGTACCAGTCCCTAGTTTTCGTCGCTTGTAACTTTCACTCAAAACCAAGTTTTTGTATGTTACGCCTGAAACTTCGCGAAACTAGGCCAAGTTTTAACTTTGTATGACAAACTGTTTCAAAGTAAGGTACATATGTAACGGATAAAACGGGTTAGTGTTGTACACAAGATGGCGTGGCAGTGTCCGATATCGTTGCTCAGGTTTGGAGATCCGATTCTTGATTTTTCTTACGTTTGCTGACAATGCCTTTTTTATATTGAATAGCCTTACGTTAGGCCACTATCTCACCTGATATTAAGCGACGATACGGTCGACGATGGTGCACGCTTGCCCAGAAGAAATCTGTCTTTGTTGCAGATTCGCAGGTAGAAAGAAGTGAGTAATCCTACGGGTGGTAGTAGGAAGAAAATACTGTGGTTTAAATAGTGGACTGTAATTATAAGTTAGCAGGACGGTTGTAACAATTAAATATTCTAATCAAAATTTAAAAAAAGTGACGTGGTGTGCGGATGGCCGACGATAGCGCAGTGTTTGCTGAGTGCTCACCGGTCGAGCTCGCCATGTCACCGCGCCCCCGCGCCCGCTGACCTCAGCCCGCGGTCGCCCCGGGCGTAGTGATGTTCTTAACACAAGTTATAACGGTCGGGAAACAGACTCTGGCAATGAGTTCCGCATCTTAGCGGTACGTCCGGAAAACTTGCAAGCTAAACGTTTCGCATGTATAAGCGATACATCATACATCTACCATATAACGGTGGCCCAATGCCATTTATCTGGTTGTCTCCAATGCACACTCGTCGAAGTGTATCCGATAAGCTTGCTTGTCTGCGTCTATCTTAGAGGATCTGGAGCCTAGCCACGACCAGTGCATCGTTGTTAATGAGCCTCTTAGCGCGTCTCTCCATCATCTTTAGCGCTTCAAGCTGGTACTGTCTCAAAGATGAGAGCAGTATACCACACATGATCGTACTTGCGCTTGGTATAAGTTAAGCAGCTGTTCCGGTGTGAAATACCGTCTCACCTTTTCTTTTTTTCTTTTTTTAAACGTTGCCCCACACTAGGTTTTCTGTTGTGTCGTGGGTGCGTTTACAGACATGAATTCCACACACAAAACACCCCGATCCGGAATAACTACCTGCAGATCATACAAATATTTGATTCGTGCGGGAATCGACCCACGACCCGGAGCGCAGCAGCCGACTGTATCAGCCATTGCACCAACCGTGCCGTCAACCTTCTATATGATGCCAAGCTTTCTTGCAGCCAATAAAGATTTAGACTTGATGAAGGAGCCAAAGTTGAGGGTAGACGTAACGCCCAAAAGCTCAAAGTGGTTAGTTATCGCACGGATACATCTGGGAAAGTCGCAGTCAGTTAGAATGAGGTAAATTAGATAGAAGGTTATATATGTCTGGTTGCTATTGCCTAACTTTCCATCGATATGGCTTACGAATAAAATGAAAAAAAAACCGTGAATGTTAAAAGTATGGAGTTATGTTCATCATCATCATCATCATCTCAGCCGGAAGACGTCCACTGCTGAACATAAGCTTCCTCCAAAGATCGCTACAACGAGCGGTCCTGCGCTATTCGCATACAGCGGATTCCCGCAACCTTCACCAGGTCGTCAGTCCATCGCGTGAGAAGTCAGCCCACGCTACGTCTTGTGGTACGCAGTCGCCACTCGAGAACTTTTCGGCCCCATCGGCTATCCGTTCTACGAGCAACGAACCTTCAGTTAGTCATCGACAGGTGAATTTTTGAAACTAGAGTATTGAAATTCTTAAAAACTTAATACGTTCTATTTTCGCAAAAAATATTTCTCCGTATATATTATCGCTTATTTCCCTGTAGTGTCCAGATTTAGATTATAACACCATTCCATCTCCTACTGTGGATGCCGTAAACGACGCCTAAGGCGTCTATACCAGAGGAATGGGTAGTAGCGTCTTCTATGTAATAGTAGCCACACTGCGCTCACCAATCCAACTGCCAAGCAAGGTGAGTATTGGCTAATTCACCCCAAAATGACGACTTTGTGGAAGTCTCTGACCTTTGTTCAGTTGTGGATGTTGTTTGGCAGATTCTATGATGATCGCAATCAGCAAAAAGACCCCAGATAACTATTTATGTAAAAGGTGTCCTATATGGTTCTACATGAATAAATTAGTAAGCAAATTTCTTCCATTGTAAGGGATTACATCAAGTTAATTAACAGCAAAACTGAACTAAACCGAATTGCATTGATATGTTCCTCTTACTTCAACATCGTCTCTATAGGTTAAAGAGTTTAAAAAGTAACTGTTCCGCGTTAGAGCTCCCTGTTTAATTAATTAAAGAACGTGCGCCCATTACCAAGTACAGAAAACGTTAGGAATCCTACAGAAAATGCTGCAAAAACATGAAGGATTATGAGACACGTGATTTAGGTTTGTACGTAAATCCTCTTGGAAGCTGTCAGGAAGTCCTGTGCCTTGGGAAAGGTGGAGTGGCTTGCCAGACTCTTAAAGAGTCCGGCATAGTGATACTCGTACGTATCACTAGGGGTGCAGGATTCACTCTAGTATTCGGCGCAGCCTCAGCCTGTCTTGGCCCGTCACTTGGTGTAACGGGCCCCGTGCCTGTGACTGCATGGCCAGTCCATAGTCACCGTAAAATTTATCATATCAGACAAAAGACGTAGCTTGGGATGGCCTTGAACGAGATGGATGGACGACCTGGTGAAGGTCACCGGTAGTCTTTAGATGTGGGTGGCATGTAATCGGCCATTGCAGAAATCTATGAGGGAGGCTTTCGTTCAGCAGTCCACGTCCTTCAGCTGATATTATGATAATGATGAAAGGACATTGGCCAAAATAGGCCAACCAGCGGACAAAAATGAATTTTTTTTTTTACTATTTACCGTTATTTGTAAATAGCTCAAAACGACGGATAATGGCGATCACGAAAAGAAGAACTCGACACAGGAAATTATAAGACTGTATTGTCATTTAAGTGAGTTGATATATGTAACATACTATGATATTCTTCTACTACAAATAACTCACTCTGTCTCAGGTTATAAAGCACAGTTTTGTTTTCTAAGACACATTCATAAGTTTTTATACATTTTTCCTTTGGCTAAAAGACTAAATGCCAAATCAAATCAAACGTCACGTCAAAATATGTATTAATATGAATATGAAGTTAATAATAAATTATACTTTCTAGAAGCATATTTAATAATCTTCATATTCATAAAGGTATAGTTCTAAAATATGTAATTTCACTAACGTTATCTACCCTCATTTTCTTGTAAAATATAGTACCATTTAGTAAATCTGTATCTTTACATCCACACATCTTTGTATAACCACGATAAAAAAAAATTAAAGTTATAATAGTTGTTTGCGTATTTTTGGCAATCTTTTGACTATATTATAGCTCTTGTCCATCGACCTATCGAAGTGGGCCTGACCTACTACGGGCGATTATATCTGTCTGTAAACTGTATCAGATTTGTACGAGAGAAATAGCGTGGGGTAGTTTGAACACAAAATTAAATAGTTTTACAATAAGTATGTATATAAAATATAAAAATTACCTTTGTTGTGCCCACAAAGAGCTCAAGATATTATACTCCCATACACTTGCCCGTAGTATCCTCTAACTACCAGCAAAATGCGTTTCTGTGGCGAGCGAGCAATACCATAAACAAAAAATGCTTGCATTTCAATTTTGATATATTTGAAACAAGTTTGCAATCGGCGAGGCGGGCACTTAGTCTAGAGTTATTTTCAAGTTTTTAGCTCTGTGACATTACATATGTTAATAAGCATATTATCATATGTAATGTCTCTACTTTTGTATCCACTCACTTTATTGTAACCAATTACTACACGTGAAGACCTGTTATTGGCTGAATGTGACTAGCGTAAAATAACTATTGTAATTGTTAAATGCTGTTGGTCTTTCAACATTAAATAAATAAATAAATAAATAAAAACCTTCATTCCATTGTTTCATACAATAATTATTGTTCGTTGGCCGTCCCGTAAAATATATATCATATCTCATAATATATTCTGTACACGACACAGGGTACTCGTAATTTTTACGACTTGTACAACATAAACGAAAATGTGAACCGCATTAATAATTGACGTGTACTTCGGGGTTTATTTACACTCTTATGAGTTAGCTTGAAGATATTATTTGGTGATTGGAGTTGGTGACAAGAGAAAACAGTGTTCTAAAAGACTCGAGTCACAATTATGCAACCGACTCGATTTTTCAAAACTCGCGACGACTTTTCTCTCCTTTTCTCATAAGTCTTTCTCCTTAGTGTCCCTTAGTCAAATTAAAAGGACTCACATATCGAGTCTTGTTACTGGAACAATTAAGAAGGTATAGTTTTATCAGGCGATTGGGGCGTTACTTAATTCAGTTATCATATATTTTTTATTAGCTATTATTTTATTAACTACTTTTAAACATATTAAGGAAAACAGTATGACTTCACCGACATGTTAATATCAAATAAATAATTGATTGATTATAGATATATTTCTTCTACATTCTTATATCCTACTTCATTGACTTGAAACTCTAGCCTGGACTAGGACTGTTGAGTTATTTCGAAAGTGTAAAGTCTATCTGAAGAAGAATAGAGCACCACTCCATCTCCTCCCATGGACGTCGTAATAGGCGACTCAGGAACTCTACACCAGAATGATGGGCAGCAGCGTCCCTTCTGTGGAAAAGTAGCCATACTGCGCTCACCAACCCGCCTGCGAACCGTGGTGAGTATTGGCAAATACCCCCCAAAATGACGACAAAATTGTGGAAATACAGGGGGATGCCTTGGTTCAGCAGTGGACGTATAAATGGCTGATATGATGACGGGCTTCCTAATGACTGCTACAATGAACGAATATGGGGGGAAAATTCCATAACTATCACGGTTAGGAGGCAGAAGGCACTACTGCCAATATTCTTCACATCAACTCCATGAAACACCCATGCACGAGAAGTACGGGTTGTATTTGCAAGGCATGACCCAACTTAGTTGGAAAAATGCTGGATTAATAATAACATTCCAAATTCCAATGCACAACAACTCGATGACAAAAGGTTACTCAGGTATGTTATACGACTTTGAACCTTACATACATGTAAGTTAGGTTTATTATGCAAGCTGCCGCTAGCGTTCCTTATCAGAATCAGAAGTCGAAACGACGAAACATACTCAGGGTTAAAAGTAGGTCCTTCAAAAAGTTTGTGACACTCTGCTGGCTCACAGCTGCTCCATAAACCGTCAGAACGGTAGAAAGAGACCAAATATTTGATGTAGATAAAGTAAGTCGTGTTTTATATCTGTAATTTAGGAGTTATATGCGTTAAAATTATATCGAAAGTACAAAGTACACATCTATTCACTCTTTATGTAGGTTTCACTTTTAGTATAAAAGCTCTGAGCTCTGAATGGTCCTTAGGTAGGATGTGAAGCAGAGATAGCAGAGTGCGCGTAAAATAGCAACGAGTATGTCACTATTGCGGTTTCCAATTCAACGTGAATTGGAAACAAGGCTGGAACTGGTAATGGTCTTTAACTTACAAGATATAGCGTTGAATTCCGCTAAGTGAACATGACAATAATATCAAAGTTATCTAAGAAAACAGCTATTATTCACCGTTAGGCATGGCCATTTAATAAACTGCTGTATAAATAAATTTAAGAAAATAATTTGTATTCTATGTTCGATTATTGTAGGTACTCATAAGGTGACCCATGGGAAGATGGTGGTGCGCACATGGTCACGTGACGCCATGTGCACAATGAGGCTTCGAGGAATCTTTTCATATCCCTTAAGATGTGCCTTCGGCCTTTTTACGGCCGCCTCCCCTCTGCTAGAGGCTGTGACCGCTTTACAGTTATCCCCTCAGAGATGTGCCTAAAGGCGAGACACCAATGGGCCACTCTAGTGTAATTGTATTGAGGACCTGGAGTCCTCCTTCGGTGCCGACGACGACCACTCCGGTGATTTTAGCGAGTAGGCATGCCCCTCCACCCATCCCCCGGTCGAAAACCGGGATAAATAAAATAAAAAAGGCACACGGTATATGAAGATCGTAGCACGAGTGTTCTATAAGTTCTGCCAACTCCTATATAGTTTGTGAAGGGGTGATGATGAATGATAATGTTAAACCCAATATAATATACTAAGGCCTAATTTTTCCTCAACTCCTTATCGCAATTTGTTTCTCTTTCGATGGTTATTGAAGTCGACCAATGTTAATCTATAGTTTTTTTAAATAAACATATAGAATCCGCGGTGGTTCGTAGGTCCTCTGCGTGCAAGGTATACAAAAATATCTAACACATATAAATTGTGCTCATACGTCACTCTACCAAACTCAAAGCTTTTTACTGTGGGGCATTCAACGTAGAGGTGCGACAAATATCGATGTTCTAGTCGATATTTTATATCTATGTAGTAGTTTAGGATAAGTTAGGGAACTAAAATATTACGATACTAGCTACCCGGCCCGGCTTCCACGGGTGCAATTTTATCGTGAAAGAAAGTACATGTACGTAATCAACCTTCTTATGAAACTATTTAGTTGGTCAAGGATTAATATCATGATACGAATGTCATTGTCTTTCGATTCTACCCGTATTTTAATTCACTAATGTAAAAATGGCGGTTATTGAGACTTTACTATAACAGCTAGACATATAGCCTCCAGGACTTTTCGGGGGTATAAACGAGTACTATAAACACATTATTAGTAGTACATTATTTCATGTATCATCAATAGTGCAACAAGCGCAGCGAGCGCCAAATAATGACTTTTATAGCCAAATTTTTTATACATTGCGTTACATTATTGTATTGTATATTGTATTTTCGGAGTGAAATGTAATTTAAAAATAATTTAGCTGTCTATAGAAAAATATTTTTTTTATCGATTAAGTGGTTTTTGAGTTGCACGGTTGGTGCAGTGGCTGATACAGTCGGCTGCTGCGCACCAGGTCGCGGGTTCGATTCCCGCACGGAACAAATATTTGTATGATCTGCAAGTAGTTGTTTCGGGTCTGGGTGTATTGTGTGTGGTGTTTACCTAAGATTGTTGGATATCTTGGCAAGCAATATAATTTGTTCAGAATAAATTGTTGACACTGATGCTTATATCATAATATAAATATATTTATGCTGCTCCTAGCTCTGTCTCCAAGGTTCGATGGGATTGTATGTTCCATTAATCATCATATTTACGAGAAATGCATTCCGTGAATGCAGAATCGTCAAGTGTCCTCATAGTACCATATAAACTCAAAGTTACGATCCACAAAAGAGACTAAGTGTGCTCTGCAGCAACGTCTCCAATAAGTTATATTGGAATTTTTTATGATACACTGTCCATAAAACTGAATAATATCGTGCTTTGATCGATTCTACGAAAATAATATTGAGTATGCAATAATAATTTATATGTTTGTTTAAAGTATAAAAGTTTTATGTTTGATTTGCTCTGTGACTATACTGAAATTGTAAATGTTTTTATACCAAAGTAAACATTGTGTGGGTAAGAAAAACATTCAGATTTAGTCATATGTTGTTTAATGTTAGTTGTAGAAGGCAAATGGGGGAAGTAGATTACATTTAAAATGTTCGAATGTGAAGGGTAATGTCAGTTTAATTTTATAACAACACATGGGCCCTTAAGCGTCCACTGTTGAATCTAGCTATCCGAATGATAACTACAATGAGTGGTCATAGGGGATATTATCAAAATCAACACGTTTGGCAGGCGGATAAGTGATGGGTGCGGTCCATTGCTTACAAGGCGAACAGCTCACCCCCAGCCATAGGTAAGTGGAAGGAACAGCGTGTGGTTTTAGCTGGTAAGAGTACGGCATGCCCCTCCGCCCATTCCAAGGTGGAAGAAGTCCTTGAGGATTGAGGATAAGTGATCGCAGTATGTTTTAGTCAGCACATAAGAGCCAAAAGACGTAGAAGACATGAATGGAGAAGGGGTAGTCCATTCCCTGCCACATAGAACTCATATTACACACAGTAGTGTCTTAGATTTTCGCGATTATTACACATAATAATAAAACAGTTTTAAACGGATTCTATCGCGTATATTTTCTGAGTGCATCGAAACACATTTTTTATTAAAATTGTACGGTAGATAAAATAAAATGACTTTTTAAAATCTGTAACGACGCCTGTCACCTTAGTCATCCACGAATGCTGCAAAGTATTCGAAACGTCAGGAAAATCAAAAATCAAAAATATACGCGATAGAATCCGTTTAAAAGTGTTTTATTATCATACTAGCTGGGACCCGCGGTTTCACCCGTGTTTAATTCAAATGAAATTTGGAGTACTTCGACATAGACACTTGAAAGAAAGAAAGAAAGAAAGAATTTTTTTTATTTGACAGCAAAGTGAGACATCACAAACGGTAATAAAACTTAATATAAAACTAAAAAAAAACACGATAAAAATTTGGATAGGGTTATAAACAAGACAGAAAAAAAAAAAACAATATTAGGCTAGAGTTTGTTGTGTGCCCCACAGTTGCGCCAAACAGGTAACCAGTTCAGCATTTGCCAGACAAGAGCCTGGCGCTGGTTTTCAACTGGACCCTTCGGTGATTCGGTGATTCACGGGTGTAAAAACAGTATATAACATAAATATTGCATATTATACCTTCTAATAAATCAACAAATATATATACAAATAAGAACTACACAAAGCGCAAAAAATAAATAATAAAATCGAATATATTTAACAATAATTTCATAATTGGCATTTAAATAATCTAATGAGTAGGTAACCGAGACCGCCCATCACTAAATAAAAAATAATCTTATGGTCTGTCAGTGCTCATGGCGTTTATGGTGGTAATGGCAATACGCGACAAACGGCGGCGCGACGCGGCGCTCACTGTAAGCGTCTCCGTCTTAAAAACATAATAGTTAAATAAATAGATAAATGAAGAAGAAAAAATTACAACTTTAGTGTCAGTGTGGTTAAACGAAAATGTTTAAATTTAAAAAGGTGGACCCACCACAATCCCAACCGGAAGTGGTAGATAAATAATAAGAAGCGGAGAAAACGAAAGAAAAAAAAAATCCTAATTCACAATTAAGCACAAAAAAGAGGTAAGTCAATCTTCCGATTCACCTTTTACCGAATAAAACAGGAACTATTCATTATATGTATACGTAAGGTTAATAGAATTAGCTTTTTTTTTTCTTTATACCCACGTTTTTGTTTCAGTATAATCAAATTCTGGTTTGTAACACATGGTGCAAATGTAGCAGTGGCTGAAGCAAGAGGAGTTGAGGAGTATTTAGTCACTAGTGGCCCATACCTAGAAGATAGATGACGAGTGGAACAGTTAAACAGCGAGAGTAACTCGGCTTTGAAAGGTAGCCACACGATTAAAGAACGTACTCGCACAAACACAAACGCGGCATACTCCCGCACCTCAGTCTTAGATTCCGAATCATATGAACGACATGTTTGCATTTATCATATCACTTGACATAGAGTATATATATTGGATTTCAAGAGTTTTTTTTTTTGCTCGGAACCCTAATTATTTTTCTAAAATAAAATTAGCCTAAGTTATTCCTTATAACATCAGCTATCTGCCAGTGAAAGTCCCGTCAAAATCGGTCCAGCCGTTTCGGAGATTACCCGGAACAAACAGACAGACAGACAGACAGACAAAAAAATTAAAAATTGTTACTTTGTTATATGTACCGTATATACTTTAATATACATTTAGTAAGAAGCTGTTATTTTGACATTACAAACAGACACCTCAATTTTATTTATTTGTATAGATTACACACGTTTTATACATAGGATAGAATAATAAACAAATTATTTTAAAAATATCGACACTGTAACGCATGACTCCGCCCTCCCTAAACCAATTTATTACACAAATGTGTATATGTTTGGTAACAGTGTACTCGGGAATCCTTTTTTACTAATACGCCATAGATTAGAGTAAAAGCATAGTAATGTAGGGATATTAATTTAAGGTTCCCTTCAACGCAGAATGTGGGTACTTTGTTGTCTTGGCTATGTAGGTTAATGTTAAGAGAAAATACTTTGTGACGAAATATAAAGATCGTGTACTCTGTAAAGTGTGGTTTGTGTCTCCGTGAAATGTAGTTTTAGTTAAGATGAAACTAACCCAGAGTACTTTCGCGTACTTTTACAAAAATATGGCCACAATCTATATCTTACTGTGTAGTAGAGATGATCCGTCTGTAGTTGTTAACACACTTGATTGCGGTACAATCATTACTCAATTGAATGCTGTTATTTACCCAATAGCAATAGCCGTGTGGTACTGGTTAAGAATACCACCAGCCCATCTCATCTTGTGAGTATCGTAAAAGGCGACTATGGGATTAGCCAGAGGATAGGCAGCAGCGTCCTTCGAGCACATTTATAACTCAACTGCGATCGCCAACCCGTCTGCCAAGCGTAGCGATTATGGAAATACCCCCCCATGAGCGTACTACACAAACCCGTACCAATCGTTGTGGAAATCTTTGGGGGAGGTTTCTGTCCAGCAGTGGAAGTTTTTCGGTTGAAATTATGATTAATGATGATTTACCCTATGTCAGAGATATGTTAGCTTAAAAATCTTATAAAGAGATAGCGCTAAAAGTCTTTTGCAATCCAGTTGCTAAGCTTGTCGTCAACCTTCCCCAAGATAGTTCATTTTTCGGACTGAAGGACCATTTTTATTTGAGAAAGTCTAAGTGATAGGTGTTTTTCCATTCTCTGTTTTATGCGTATATATGTTTATAACGCAAAATTCATTACAAAATGGACATTATTAATAAATTTGATATTGAACAAAACAATAAATTGCCGTTAATGTTACGATTAGTTAAAAAGCCAAATTATAAAATTATTTGCAAGTATCAGTCTCCAGAGGAATCCGGATGAATCCGACTCGGCTGGGCAGCGTTTGGGAAACTTCGCAACGTCTTTTCGTCTACAATGCCGCAATGCCTCAAGACGAAAGTCTTTAACTAGTGTGTGTTACTAGTGATGACACATGGAACAGAGACGTGGTCACTCACAATGGGCCTCATAAGAAAACTCAAGGTCACTAAGCGAGCTATGGAGAGAGCTATGCTTGTTACTTCTCTACGAGATCGAATTAGAAATGAGGAGATCCGTAGAAGAACTAAAGTTGTCGACATAGCTGAAAGGATTAGCAAAATGAAGTGGCAATGGGCAGGGCACATTGCTCGTAGAACTGATGGCCACTGGGGCACAAAGGTTCTCGAATGGAGACCACGCACCGGAAAACGCAGCGTGGGACGACCTCCAACGAGGTGGACAGACGACCTGATGAAGGGAGTGGGAGGGAGAGACGCTGGGAGTCGTTGGATGTGAGCGGCATGTGACCGCTCGTTGTGGAAATCTAAGGGGGAGGCCTTTGTTCAGCAGTGGACGTCCTGTGGCTGATATGATGATCAGTCTCCTCATCGTTAAACCGTCGTAAAGTTATACAAAAAGCCAACAATGGCGCAAAAATTATCGTTAAAATACAAATTGAAAGAAAGAAGGAAAATGTAAATTTTATTCAGGACAGGACATAATGGCAGCACAAAAAAATAATGGTAATACAGCAAAATACAATTAAAAGAAAAAAACAAAGTATCTTACACTAAATATCTAAACAATGTGCTGTCAAGCACGCCCATGCCGTAAAGGCCACCAACTCAGCATTTGCTGGGCACGCGGTACCCAGCGCTGGTCACATGTAAGCAAGGTAATTGCCCGGAGTTCACTTAGTCGCGCACCAACCAGTGTCGCCGCTCGACGTGAATCATAAGCGAAATACAGTAACATATTGCGAAAAATAATGCCATCCTGTGTTTATAGACGATTCACGAAGTATACTGCTATTGTGACAGAAAAAAAGACGTTTTCTTTCATAAATAAATTAATACGTAACGTAAATCGATATTGTAAATAAAAATAGTATTTTGTGATATTTTTTATTACGCACTCTAATGGCGGCCGGCGCTCCGTTTTGTAGTGCAATAATGTTCGTATATGGTCGCGTCTATATGTAAAATGTCTTTGGTTTTCAGTTGCCCCTGTGCCACAGTGACACACGGACGAAAGCAATTACCTACGTAATTAAATTACAAGTACTAATTATTAAATATCCAAATAAAATAAAAAAGTTCTTATAAAAGTAAGAGAATAATATCTAAAAATTGCAACACTCAATTGCCAAACATTTTATCGATAGCTGGTACTCTTGTGGTTTTATTACATATGTGGTTTATCAGTAAGGTCCACTATCGTAACTTGTTACTTGATAGTCAGCTGACTGGTAAAAGGTTATATCGTTATAATTCAGTTATGTTCTGCCGTTGGAACAAAAACCCTCTAAAACCGAAACAGCTTACACAACAGCGGGGAAAGTTATTAGTTATACATATGTATTACGTATTCCTATCTCCAACCCGAACCCTTATAATATGATTCTAATAATTTATCTGAGCTTTCACAAACAGTCTAGGCATGCTCGTAAAAACTAGGTCTCGATGGCCGGTGGGAAAATATACGAGACACAGAATGGGACGTGTTCGCTTTGCGTAGAGAATATTTCCGTGTACTTTTCGTATTCATATAACACTGTGCTATAAATACGTACCCAAAAATCAGTAAAGAGTCCAATATTGAATATAAGTGTGTTTTATGGACCGCTAAAACGGATGATCATTGGATGTTAGTGTCATAGTGACCATGATGCGCTTCCACGCCTTAGTAATACTAGCAGAATGAAGACAGCGCACAACTGAATTCTACTGACCCCATATCCCCCCACCCGATGGTATTCCTCTGACGTCCTATATTGTATCCTTGGGAAAATCAGGAGACCTCTCCGTGTGGTGTCCGGATTAAGAATATAACACCATTACATCTCCTGGCGTGGCGATTATGGCAAAACCCCAATGAACACACAACACACCCATATCGGTCATTTTGGTGACCTTTGGGGGAGTCCTGTGTCCAGCAGTGGACTTAATTCGGCTGAAATGATGATGACATCTCCTTCCTTGGACGTCGTAAAAGGCGACCAAGGGCCTCTAAATCACAGTGCTGTGCAGAAGCATCTCTTATATGGGACAGCAGCGCTCAGCAACCCGCCTGCCAAGCGTGGTGAGTACTGCCAAATTCCCCCCGCAATGATAATACACGGCATGTAGCCGGTTCTGTATGGGAAGGCATTTGGTCAGCAGTGGACGTCTTTTGGCTGATATGATGATGATGATGAGGAAAGTCTGGAAAGCATACGACAGATACTCTACTACTCTGTACAAGATACAGAAATTAAATTAATTGATTACTCTTTAAGACACTATTTCTTTTCCCCAGGCGAGCCTTACATGGTTGCTGTCTTATACTGACGTTCAGAAAGAACATTTTTTCATTTTGAACAAACAACAGGTAATACATTATTACAAATACACATACTTGAAAATTAATTTCAGGCTTCATCATTTACATTACATACAGATTTCTTTTATTTTTATATATGACGGGGACGTAACACAAAATGGCGCCCGTCCCAAAATCCTTCGCCTATGTTTTCTTCTAACAGTGTTACGTCACTGGTGACTACAGAAAGTTGAGTCTAACAAACGATTCTATATTTCTATTCATTCGCTAGTTTTTGCGACAACCCTCTCGCTTACAGGGCCTTTTTAAAGATACTATTTTTTCTAGATGCGTTATTGGATGGGTGTCAGTCTGTATCAACTTTTAAATATTTCATAGTAAAATTTTCTTATTGGCGTTTTATGCTTTTCAATTTCGTCTGTACTTGATTGGATTGGTATCTAATAGAGGTTCTGTTGCAATAGACAACACCATTTAAGAGTTATTTCTTCATGTATTGAATTTGAATAAAACCTGTGTTTTTTAACGGTAAATTGCATAGTGGAATATTTCCAAATTAAAACCTTTGCTTTTGTATTAAAAATATTCAAAGCGATGTGGAAATCGAAGACAAATGCTGTATATGCTGCTGTTATCCATGCGTACCATGTTACTGATACAATAATTTATCCAACACGTCATTTGGCCACGCCTACTAATTCCAAAAGGACCTTAGCAGCAGGACGTAGCAGTTGCGGTGGTATTGTTCTGATCTTCTTTGCACAAGCCTGTGATTCCCGTATGCGTTATTGCGACGGCGATAGGCTCTTCTAGCTGTAAGGTGTTTGCAATTAGATTTTGAATTTGCGGTTTTTTTATGTCAAGTGCGGATGCGAGTTGAGCGTCTTCTTTTTATTTTTGTGTTCTGTCAGATTCCTTCAAGAACACACACACATACAGATGTATACACGCTTTGATATGTTACCTCAACCACTAAGATATTTAATGCGAAAAAACAATAATGGATAATTTATAATGTAAAGTCATTACAGCTGTGTGGCGCGACCATCATTGGTTCAGTGTTTTTATATATTCTGAGACATAGCCCTAATAACAGGAATTTTTTTCAGGAGGCAAATCTATAAGTTGCAATGATGCGTTTTAGCAAAAAAATAAACATTACATAAACCTTTATTTTATAAAAATACTACAGAGTTAGTAAATCTGTCGCTAGTCGAGTATTTAAATATTAATTTATTTACTATCAGTAAAACTGATACTTGACATTTAAAATGAATTATTTACCATTCATAGAGCCTAGCTTTAAAATATTTTCCATTATTAAAGTAAGATCCTATATATAAGCTGTCCCACTGTAGGGCAAAGGCCTATTGTCATACATAGAAGCAACCAGCATTGACCACTACACGTGCTCGCTACGTTTTGGTGCTTTCAGACATAAAATCCAGATTTCCTCGTTATGTTTTCCCGTACTGTTGAACCAGCCTCTACGACGGAGGTTGATGTATAAACGGAAAATCACGATGGGCTTACTACCAATCATATACCTAACACGATATTAGCAAGCTAAGGCCGTACTGTAGCAGGATTTCCAATGCTTAGCTGATTGCAGGCGTAACAGTTATTATGAAATAAAATAACTTTTTATGTCTTAAGTCGTTTGGAAGACCCAAAAGACCACTCAGCAAGTTTCAATTTCACTCTGATACTGATTGTATTTAACGATGTCCCTTCCATTAGATGTAGGTATAACGCGCATTGACTACGGGTATTTCGCACCCAAGAATCCGCAAAAAACGGCCTGACTGAACATTATGAGTAAATTTCCATAGCGTTTTAGTTAAGTGTTGCTTTTTTCCTCCATATGTACCCTTTTAGACCCCAAGTGGTCCTTTGATTGTGACAGATCCTTGGGTCCGAGTGACCCCTATTATGTTGCTATTCTGAAACGGGGTAGATTTAGGCTAGTGTGAACGTGTCTGCTTTTGTTAAGTGATACAGTGTTAGGTCATTTTCACGTATTTTGTGTGCGAATGCTGTTAGCATTAAGTGGATCGTGTCTTTCAAATTTTGAAGTAATGTGCCGTCGTGTGCTATTTTTTGGAATAGATAGGTTCTTTTCTTGAGATGAGTAGCGTCTTTCTTTCTAAAAATCTATACTCCGCATTTAACAATGGCCATGCCAGTTGGAATCGAAATATCGATATGCGGAAGAAGAAGGACCAACTATTTGATGCAAGCTTGTGCATTTTTGTGGACTACGATAGACTCAGATAGTGAATTGATGAAGTACACATGCATAAATGTTATATACAAGTAGTATTCATAAAAAAATGAGTGTGATTGGAAATTTGAGCTACAATATTTGATGTGGGGAAAAGACTATGTAGCCGCATTCCTATGCGGCATAGACTACAGAACGGAATATAGCACTTCGACCAAAAATTGTCATCATCATCATTTCGGCCGAATAAAGTCCACTGCTGGACACAGACATCCCTCAAAGATCACCACAACGACCGACATCGGTGTGTTGAGTGCTCATTGATTTGTTAATGTCTTCGAAGGACGCTGCTGCCCATCCTCCGCCCAAAAATTGTACTATTGATCAATGATAGAGCATCATTTATTTCTGATTAGGACCTAGCAGACATTATTATTTGAGAACAAGGTGCAACGGACTTCCGCAAACTTTTTATACAACTTGGTGCAGTATTTAACTTGCTTGGTAAGACGAGCAAGTTAAATACTGCCCGTAATAATTGTAATGCTATCCAGGATTAATCCTGCGTGCCACACTGCGCTTGTCACCTTGAGTCATTCAGTATTTAAGCCCATATTCAAGTAGAAAGAAAAGAAAGGAAGAAATAATTTATTTTTGCACTAATAACAACGCACACTTGACTAAAATTAAATACATAAAGCAAAATTGGAACAACACTAAGAAGAGGAATAAACTGGCAACACATTTTACAACAAAAATTGGCCAAAGTACTCAGACTCCAGGCCAAAATAAAAATATAAATAAAAAATAAAAATGACAACAAAAATTAGTACCTCAAGTTCTAAAAATTACATTTTACATAAAGAAACTGATTGTGCGTCGTGGCCGTGCAAAAAAGGGTTGTCACTCAGATTAAATGCTGTCGCATTGTAACTTGTACCAAGATCACCAAGATCCAAGATCCAACTACAACAACGCTGGTTTTCAGTGACAACCTTAACTACATTCACTCGTTTCGTAGACGATAGATACGTATTTCTTCACTTAGTGAACGCATAGGGAAGAATGCAGTGTTTTTACCGGTCGGTTTCGGAACTAACTTCGTGCTGTTACTAACTTCAATCAAGTGTCTCATAACCCCAAAAAAATCGTGTTTATTTTTATAATTTGTCTTTAATATGCTTTATTTTAAAATGTAATGGTAAGAATATGGATTATTCTTTTGAAATTTGCGTCTATTGCTGGTAATATAAAACAAAAATAATTTGACGTCTCCGTAATCTGTATTTCGTCATACGCTGTGTTGTTTTATTGCAATACTAATTTGTTTTCAGCTCAAAAATCTTTTCATTTTTCATATTCAATAAAAGTAACAGAAAGAAAGCAACAAACGAAACACAACAATAGACTAAATAAGTAACCTTAAATAATTTTAGGGCTGATTTTCACTTTTGCTCCCACACTATGCACTCGTTAAAGTAGCTAACGAGCTACTTTGGCACAGGTTGCACTTAACTAGTCAAGTGACGTTTATGAAACGGGATTTCATGCACTGTGGATCGAGGCATACTGTGCATTCCCATAGTGTCGCTCTTGAATTCGGGTATTAGTCTCTTATGCCCACTAATTTCACTGGTTACAATGTTACAAGCAGGCAGATGCAGATATTGCTCGATAGTAATAGGTAGTTATATAGTAATAAAACGCATACAGTTATAGCTGCTCACAACTAAAACAAAATAATCGACAACACTAGCAATACACAGATAAATAATTTTAATTCATGAAAGGTTTTTGGATTTTTATGACAACATCTAACTGATAGAATGAAATGAAGTGCTTAAAGGTAAAACCTAGGTAATATTAATTTATTTTGCATTTCAGCGTTTATTACAGATATTTTTGTAATGCAACTTATGTGTGATAAATATCGTGTTAGATGTCAAATATTACAACCTCAAAATCCGATTTCTTTTTGTATTTTAAACGATTCTTAGGAGTGTCTATTACTTTAATTTAATTTCAGTCGAATTTACTCATTATTTAGAACACATAAAGTTATTTTACGTGTCTGTTGGTTCTTAGGCGAACGATGTATGGCCGCAGAATAATGTCATTTGTTGGTATTCCCCACGCTTGGCAGGTGAGTTGGTGAGCGCCAAATAGCTACTGTTCCATAGAAGCGATGCTGCCCATCCCTCTGATTTAGAGTCTCTTAGTCGTTTTTATAACATCCACAGGAGGAGATAGAGGATTTTTATTTCATCCGTACACCAAACGGAATACCGTTCGTAGTTGATTACTTGGTTTAATTTTCCTTATTTGCAAATTTGCATTTGCAAAAAGGAAATAAGTAGATACTTTCAATACGCGTTTCTTTCTAGAGCAATGTCATCTTACTTTTAAGGGAAATATGTTGGAGCATTTATAAAACGGAGGATCAACCAGTTTCTGTGTGTATAACGTTATAATTTTCACGTGGTATGTGGACAATACTTTTTATACTTATGGCTACATTTAGCCAAACCGTAATACTATCATATGCATTTAGTTAAAATCTGTTATTTTGACATTACAAACAGACAATTTTATTTATTTATAAACAAGAGAGGGCCGAAGTTAAAAATTAAATGAACTGATGATCTATTACGCCCCTCCCTGATCCTTGCCTTGCCGTGTGGTGCCGGCTCAGAATGCCACCACCCCATCTCCTCCCATGGGTGTCTTAAAGTCGACTAAGGGATTAGTCGGAGGATGGGCAGCAGCGTCCTTCGAGTACATTAACAACTCAACTGCGATCGCCAACCCGCCTGCCAAGCGTGGCGATTATGGAAAAACCCCCCAATGAGCTCAAAACACATCCATATCGGTGGTTGTGATGATCTTTGGGGGAGGCCTGTGTCCAACAGTGGACTTCATTAGGCCGAAATGATGATGATCCTTGGTCGAGTCCTGCAACAAGGCAGTAGTTTTCATCGTCATCATTTCAGCTGAAAATCGTCCACTGCTTGACAGAGGCCTCCCCAAAGATTACCACAACGACCGGTATGGGTTTGTGTTGTGTGTTAATTGGAGGGTTTTGCCATAATCGCCACGCTTGGCAGACGGGTTGGCGATCGCAGTTAAGTTATAAATTCACTCAAAGGATGCTGCTGCTCATCCTACGGCTAATCCCTTAGTCGTTTACGACACCCACGGGATGAGATGGGGTGGTGGTATTCCTAGCCGGCACCACACGGCAAAGTGTTTTAAATATCCCTAAATAATTCCAACCAGATCTAGCCCCTTAAGATCTTCCTCCAGCAATGCTCTAAGCCTAGGCCCAAGTCCGTTTACGAGGTGCCCTTAGATGTGTTGTTTATTTTTTTTATTTTGGCACCGGAGCTGTATAAATATGCTGCATGCGAGACCTAACAAAAATAATGAATACAAACAGTTAGAACAACAACGAAAAACTTACGAAACATACTTGTATGACACAATGCTCAATGAATTCTAGTTTGCCATAGTTTTAGGCAAAGAGTAGGCCAGCTCCCTCTAACCATAGGTGTCATAAATGGCGATTACAGATTTCCCAAGAAAACGTATCTTTGATAAATATCAACATAATGCGGTAAGTAATTTGTCTGTTAAGCGTGGCCATTATGCCAACATCTGACAGAAAAAAGTGGCCATTGAGAATATGATGAATTGAAGTTAGGAATGTTTATATAAAGACTCTCCTACAAAATAGTATGCAGATTATAATCTAGATACCAAAAAAACGACACATTAATCCTTATTACTGAACAAACACATATTCATAAAAACACACTGCACAAAGCCTGGAAGAATATAATGGTACGTCATAATGAGCACATGAAACAAGGGTTAAATGGGTCGAGAGGTGTGTAACGTTCCCTTGAAATGTTATCTCTACATTTCATTGTTCCTATTTTTATAACCTTCAAACCTATATACCATATATGTAAGGTTAGGTAGAAGAGTATTAAATACTTAGATTAACCGAGGGATGACTCTGTATTTATTTACCTTTCTTTTTTGAGTAAACGTGTAAGAAACAAGTTCCGCAAACGGTTATGTTAATTTGATCAAAAGACAGTTGCCCAAAACAGCTGCTAATGCCATGCGATATCCAGAAACATCGCAATATGTTGCAGTTTATACGTGCAACAAATGCCAACAGCAAATTATTGTGTGTTCACTTAAAAAAAATCTTAAAATCTCATGGTGCCTCAATTTGAGTTTGCAACCCTATGCTGGTAAGAGAATTAAGGAATAGCTCAGAATATATGAGCCAATAATTCCATGCAAAATGCAATTGGTATTGGATTGGGGATTTAAAACATTTAAACACGAGGTATGTATTGGCTTTTCAGTTGCCTCCGTGACGTCAGTATAACATTTTTGAGTTTGTCTTAAAATTCAGTGGTTCTATCGAAGCCACCATCAAATTAATGGCTGATAATTGGGTCAGGTCTTTAGGAAAACCGATGACTATTGTGCAGAAGGGTATGAAAGCAAAAGAGAGGTAACCCAAGACGAAATTACTTAGATCAAGTCAATTTCCGTGTGGTGTTCAGATGTAGAATATAACACCACTCCATTTATAGATACCGCCCAATGATGACACAAACAAACAACAGGGCACCAGTTTAACTGGTCGTTGCGGAAGTCTATGGGGGGGTCTTTGTTCAGCAGTTGATGTACTTCAGCTGACAAGGTGATGAAAGAAGCCAATGAAATTAAATTTCTACACTGACCAGAGTCAAAGTCTTTTTATGATGGTTTTTTATTATAATAAATGGTCATCCTATGACCACGAATGCTGGAAAGTGCTCGACACGTCAGGAAAAATCTATAATATACGCGATGTTATCCGTTTAAAAGTGTTTTATTGTAATGAGTAATAATCGCGAAAACCCAAGACTTTACTATGGTTTTTTACTTTATATTATTGGCTCCTCGAGATATTTCAAGATCTGGCTGCTTAACCGGACAAACTTTCGATGCCGAGAGGTTTTCATCCATCCATCCAGTTTTTTATGATGATGAGTACCACAGATGCCTACTTATATGCAGCCCCATCTCATTAGTCTAGAAGCCAATCTATTATACTTGGGTAAAAAGCCAGGAAGAAGATTTAAAAAATAATGCACATTCAAATGTCCCGAATTCGTTTTCTGGTCCTTCAGTACGAGTACCCAAACTTGTCACCGCCAAAACTCTTCTCCATCCTGAAACCAGAGATAACTAAGTGTACTTATTTTTTATCATACCAACGGGTCGGAAATGCTGCTTGTTAACGAAACGAGCTTCGTTTCCCTCATCACAATAGCCTTTTAAAATTCCACATCTGTGAGTTAAAAGGCCCATATTTGGGATTACTCTATATATCTTTATTATGTTTCTAGCCGTTTAGTATTTTGTGTGCGGTACATTTTGTACGGCGGCAAAAATATGAGATACTGTTTTGTTTATGAAGTCATGTTGTACGGTGCACGTATATGTTTTTAAAATATTTTACTGTAGAAAAATAAGTTAGCTGTAGGCTCGCGTGATTGCACTTTGATCGCGACCTACATTCGGGAGTGCATTGACATACGGCGGAGCATACCTGATGCATTTTTCACATAATTTAATTAATGTTCAATTAGACGTGGTTTGAGTCGGACAACTTGCATTTTTATTCAGATTCATCCCCGTGGAGCGTGGATTGACTGATACTCTTACATTTTCTGCATAACTATATTTGAATTTTGCACTGACAATCTTAATGTTTAGTTAACACACCAAACATTTTTTTTTTGGTCCTTCGACCCGGATTTTTGTAATTTATCGGGTTTTTCTATAGGAAATGTAAAGCTTGAAATTACCCGCTGCTGAGTATATTATAGCCTCTCTTTGCATACGCCCCTTTACCAGTATAATAATATGATGCCCAATGTCATCATCGCATGGCGCCGTTGGCCGTCATATTGTGACCCAACAACTTATTTATAAATGTTGTACTTTCATAAAATTACTTTAGAATAACATTACATGACTAGACGTGAAAGGTGAAGGACCAACTGTTCAGTTCAACTTGGAAGAGGCAGTAGATTGTGAGGGACTTAAT
Organism: Diloba caeruleocephala; assembly: GCA_947459985.1. Taxonomy (NCBI): domain Eukaryota; kingdom Metazoa; phylum Arthropoda; class Insecta; order Lepidoptera; family Noctuidae; genus Diloba; species Diloba caeruleocephala. The sequence goes on along the minus strand of OX381626.1, from coordinate 2,658,078 downwards.
TGGTTGATTGACAATATTGGTGATGATGTAATTCAAGAAAGGCCTAAGGTAAGGCTAAATTGCAGTACTGCTTCACTGATCCTAAACGTTATATATTAATTATTAACTACATGCATGCCAGGATCACTCAACAAGTTGTACTCGCCAAGTATGAAACAACAAAAATATAAAAGTGAAATCCAGCTTATATTTCTATGAGATCTTAAATTTATAATTATGTACAAAGTTACGTATACATTCTACACATGCTCCATTAGATCTCATCACGGAACAATGAGAATGTCTGTCTGTAACTCACAAACATTCAGCGAACTTTAAACAAGCAAGCGTCTATTGTCCAAAGTTAAAATGGTTGGAGCATTTCATTACGCACAAAGAAATCGTCTTGAAACTCAAACGGAGAAGATTTTGTTTTACGAATTGAGTTTCAACTTTTTGAAGATGGTTGAGTTTGTAAAAACGTTTTGACGAAGCTGTGATGATGCGCATTTACAAAAATTACTATGAAACAATTAAAAATCGTACGGCGTTGTCGACATATTTTTGAATATGTAGAAATTCATTAATCTGAGCACCGTACAACGTTGGCTTATACATGATGATGGCGAAATTGTGGAAGATATTCTAACAGAAGCCACAAATCTAAGAGAAAAAGAAGAAGAAAAATGACTAAGAAATGTTTAGTTTTTTACGCAACCCAGTGACGAGCAACGCAAAGCATTCGGCTGGTAGTACTAGTATCGTCGCGCCTGTCCATACTTAGCAATTGTAATATTTTTAGGACAAGAGTCCTGTGTAGTGCCACACTGTGCTCGTTACCTCAAGTCAGTTGTTTAGTCTCTTAAGCCCATTAATTTCTGTACCCTTGTTCAGTTGTCCATTTGAATCAATGTGTTAAGAGTGTTTTATTTATTTAATGCCATGTGGCATTCTCTACCAGTTAACCTTTGAAGAGGAACAAAAAACTAATATATCAATCATAATTAGTTATTGATATATTAACAATATACTACATACAGTATGTATTATATCCTATTAATCATAATAACACTGCCCAATATTGTCGATTACGAGTACAGCAATTTCAAGTAGTATTCCCAAATTTTTCATTTGAATGAAAATTAACTAGAAACTTTTTTAAATCAAGTGGAAGCACATTCCAAAATTTGATTGCTGAGACTGAGAAAGAATTGCAAATAACACCTGTAAGGTGAGAAGGCATCTGAAGAATCAAATTTTCAGCAGCACGCAGGTTACGGCTGGGAACTACCCAAAACTTGGACATATTTTATTAGATACTCAGGAGCACAAGGATCGTTAATAATGGAGAAGAGGAGACAAAGAGATCTGATCTCTCTGACGAATAGGCAGCCATTTGAGATGAGAACACTAAATAAGAGATGTGGTCATATTTACAAAGTCCAATGAAGCGACTGTAGTCGTTCAGAAGGCGATCCAATTTATTGACAAGGTTTAGAGACAAATCTGAGTAGCAAACATCCGCATAATCAATTACAGGAAGCACAAGTGACTGGACCAGAAAGGTTTTAGTGCTATATGAGAGGAAACACTTAAATCTATAGAGATACCGCAGTATGGCTGAGACATTTCGGCTAACCTGACAAACTTGTTCAATTGTTAGTATTTTATAGTTAGCGCTGGAAACGCAATGATTGCATTGTTCGTTGTCTTGATAAAGAAATTGATTTCAGAAGTGGTGGACTTAAAGGCCCTTCAAATCAATTCTATTGGATGACAAACCTCTTGCGCGCACAAATATGTAGCATTCAGCTCTTTTGTTTTCATTAAAATGCCCAGTAATGTGTTTGCGTTGCAGTAAAATGTGTATAAGACTAAAGGTGATGTTTATTTCACCTTTTCAGTTCATTTGTCTTGTCAAACTGTCTTGCATAACTAGTGAGTGTGTTGTCATTGTTGTAACATCTGTCAGTTCATCAATATCATCAATGGGATTTTCGGGTTTATCGCACTGCGACATGGCTTTATCAAAATTTATTGACAAGTGAAAGTGTTTCTTGAAACTATTTTCTATTTTATTTCTATTTTTTCTATTTTTTTTTTAAAAACGTTGCCCCACTCTAAGATTTCTCCTGTGTCGTGGGTGCGTTTACAGACATGAATTTCACACACAATACACCCAGACCCGGAACAACTACCTGCAGATCGTACAAATATTTGTTCCGTGCGGGAATCGAACCCACAACCCGGTGCGCAGCAGCCGACTGTATCAGCCACTGCACCAACCGTGCCGTCAAAAAATAAAGATCATCATCATCATCCCAATAGGCGGTAAATTCCGTTTTTTTACCACGGTGCAAAGCTTTATGGAGTTCTTCTGCCCTGGGGATGGACGCGAGGGTGTGCTGGTCCCCATACCGGCTCGAAACTCCTGAGCGCTCATCTTCTCAGCGAAGGGGGGCTCTAGGTTTTCCAGATCGAACGCACCGTAGACAGATTGTGCACCTAGGCACTGAAGTAGTGCATTCTATCGATATCATCTGGTAACGTACTCAAAAGACTGGCAGCATTGTCATGTTGAATAAAAATACTATTTTTGCTAAATACCACTACATCTCGGAAAAGTAGAGGATTCAGTCTACTGATTATAAGCCCTTGAATTAAACACGCATTCATAAGATTCATACACATTACTTATCCCGCCTAACCAATAAAAGGAGCGAGCGAGATAAACCACTTGAAACAAATCCCTATTTAAGCAATTAGGTGGCCAGTGGAGCAAATATTTTAATATAAGCAAATTCACCTGTGTGAACACACTGCGTGGTTTTTCGGTACGTTTACGGCGGTGAGTTTTCGTTCCGTGTGGCTACACAGCAGTAATTTGTTTTACATGAGTGTTTAATGTAAGACTTTTTCAAATGAGCGATTGCGCTGTCTGTTGTAAGTATTGCATAGTTCTGAGTCGGTTGCAGACGGATTTTCAGATTTTTCTTCTACCTGTTGGTGCACCATCTATTTGAGTGCAGTGGCTGATACAGTCAGCTGCTGCGCACCGGGTCGCAGGTTCGATTCCCGCACGGAACATTTGTATGATCTTTTTTTTCCTTTTTTTTAACTTTGCCCCACCCTAGCATTTCTCCTGTGTCGTGGGTGCGTTTACAGACACACAATACACCCAGACCCGGAACAACTATCTGCAGATCATACAAATATTTGTTCCGTGTGGGAATCGAATCCACGACTTGGAGCTCAGCAGCCGACTGTATCAGCCACTGCACCAACCATGCCGTCACTTTGTAGGGAGAATGGTCATATTTGTAACAAGGTAGCAGAAATAAGGCCGTTTACAAAAATCTGTTGCATTCGGAATTGTATAATTGTAGCTATTAAAACTGGGCCTAAGAGACTAAATAATAAAGTCCTAACGAGAAGAGCACAGTATGGTAACATGGAGGACTAGTTCGCGGTAGCATTGTTATTGTTTTGGGCACGATGCTTACCACAAGGCGAACGAACAAACTCTCGTTTAAATGCGTGTTGTCATTTTGGAGTGACTTTGCCAGTACTCGCCACGCTTGGCAGGAGCTTTGGAGTTGGTGAGCGCAGACTGGTTCGTGTTCCACAGAAGAGACGCTGCTACCCATCCATCTAGTTTAGAGTCACTGCATCATTTCGGCCGAATGAAGTCCACTGCTGGACAAAGGCCTCCCCCAAAGATCACCACAACATAACTGATATGGGGGTGTTGATGGCTCTTTGGGGGGTTTTGCCGTAATCGCGACGCTTGGCAGACGGGTTGGCGATCGCAGTTGAGTGGTTAATGTACTCGACGGACGCTGCTGCCTATCCTCCGGCTAATCCCTTAGTCGCCTTTTAAGACATCCACGGGAGGAGATGGAGTGGAGTGGTTCTTAATCCAGACACCACTAGGATATGTGTCTGGATGATGCCAATCAATAAACCACTCAGAATATTATAGTAGGAAATTTCTTCAGAGCTTGCTTCTTCAGTATTTATTTATCGCGTCTTATTTAGTATCGCTATACCATATATTGCTAGCCTGCTATGCTTCCAAGAAGAGAATGGACGGAGACACAAATTATTTGACATAACAGTCCTAGATAACATCGGCACTATAATATTTCAACGGCTAACCCGGTTCGTATAAGCTGGTAACCATTTAAGTACATAATAAAAATATATTGTATGTGTAAGGATCGAGCTAACTTAATTCTTGGCGTAGATAGTATATTTGGTATTCCTTACATAAAATAAATATACAAGCTGAGCCTCGCGGTTTCACCCGCCATTCAATTTAAAAGTAATCGGATAATTAATTAATAATTCTTGTAGTTCGGCATAGACAGTGGACAAAGAGAGAATATATATATTGGATGTAACGGGTTTTTTTAGAGGGGTAAGTTCTTTTAGCGCGGTACGCATATTTTTAGATGAGATAAAATCTCTGGACTCGCGACACCGTTACGAGACGCAGCTGTAGTGTGTGCATATATGTATGTACATATAGCAGACCGGGAACATAATATTATAAAAAAATTGTTTTCACTTTCACTCCCGGAGTGCAACCCGTATTTTTTTTGCGCGGAAACGTAATTCTTTTTCTAAAATAAAATTACCCTAAGTTACTCTGTATAACATTAGCTATCTGTCAGTTAAAATCCCGTCATTGTGGTTCCAGCCGTTTCGGAGATTATGGAACAAACAGACAGCCAAACTAAAAAAATAATTTTGATTTATGTGTGTGTTGTGGTACTGTATATACTTTCATATGAATTTAATAAACAGCTGTTATTGTGATACTACAAATAAACACTTCAATTTTATTTATTTGTTTAGATTAATGGAATGTTAAAGGATATGATATTTGGTCTATAAGCCGAATAAGTCCTCCTTCTTGTGTGCGGGAGTGCGGTTTGCGTTGGGAGCTTAGCTCTAACCCCGCATTGCCTCGCCAAGTTATGTGCCATACATGTGTCCAGTTAGTCGAATAACATTATCAGCTAGGGTGTTTTGGTTGAGCGACCCCGGGGAAGACAGCCGTGTGTATGTGGTCACGTATCGCCGTGTGCGCAGTACAGCGCATAGCGAGGCTTCGGGGGAAATCCTTTACAATTCCCCCGAGAAGTGCCTGGGAGGGTGGCCTCTTTACAGTCGCCCTCCCTCCGCTAGAGGGGATGACCACTTTACAGTCATCCCCTCGGAGACGTGCTTAAAGGCGTGGCACCAATGGGTGGCTCTAGATGGAGATCATTCGAGTTTCTAGAGCCTCCATACGGTGCCGAAGATGACCACTCCGGTGGTTTTAGCCGGTAGGAGTCCGGCATGCCCCTCCGCCCTTTCCCGGGGCGTAGGAAGTACATGATGTATTTCCACCGGATCAATAAAAAAATAAATCAAAAAAGGGTGTTTTGGTTAGTTGCGGTAACTGTTTTTCGACGAAAGACCACACACATACACACATCAGCCCGTAGAAGTCCACTGCTGACCATGGACCTCCGAATGATGACTGTAATGAGCGGTCACATCTTGGCATCTTGCCATAATCACCATACTTGGCAGGCGGATTGGTGATCGTAATATGTTGTTATTAGCACATGGAAGGATGCTGCTGCAAATTCTCATCATATCAACCCTTGGTCGGCTTGACACCCATGGGTTGACAACTGGTAATTGTTTATCGGGAACCATACGGAAAGACCATCGCAGGGGAAAAATGAGAACTCACCAATTATCATATACATATTATTTGTTCTCTTTATTTTTGTAAGGGACTTTTATCCTATCAGGATATGTCAGCTCCATAAGACCTTAATATAAATACAACCAACTTAATTATCTACGACACTTTAACAATTATTATTACGATATGCTAAATCATATAGACTCGTTGCAATTATCATATTATATTTCATGCTTTATTTTCTGGTGCGTCCATCCATCAGATGGGAGTCACCCGGTGGAATATTTGTAATGAGCTTCCTCCGCCACGCCATGGGAAAAGGTCACCTTCAGCACCGACAGGAGTCCCCAAGTCCTCGTAAGACCACACGAAAGCCGCCCATTGATGCCACGTCTTTAAGCACATCTCGAAAAGCATGACTCAAGCCACCACACCGTCTAGCTGGGGGGAGGCGACTGTAAAAATAGGGATGCAGCCCAATGCCTCGCGGAAAGACACCGCAACCCCGCCATAGGTGAGTAGAAGGAACATCGTGGGGTTTAAGGCATATAAGAATAAGAAGAATACGATAATAGATCTAATTGACATGTCGTATAAGAATGCCGATTCTTATCTCTCCGAGGGCGGAGGAATCCCATGAGGATTTCCCAACACAAAAAAGTTCAATATGGGCGATAGCCAAACATATAATCGTATCGCATAAATATTTATACCGCTACAAAATTTCTATAATACTAACTTAGCTTAGAGGTCTAAAAGTTATTACCAATTTATTAATCCTAATAGAGCTTAGCTGTAGCTAACAGTTCTCCAAGGTTTAAGAATACCACTCCATCTTCTTCCGTGGATTACGTGAAAGTTGACTAAGGGACTCTAAGCCAAGGGATGGGAGCAGGGTGTCTTCTGTGGAACAGTAGCCATACTATACTCGCCAACCGATCAAGTGTAGTGGCTACTGGCGAATACTCCCAAAATTTCAACAAAATTATGAAGATTTATAAAGGAGGACGTCTTTCAGCAGTGGATGTCCCCTCCTTTGGGGATTAACCATCCCAATTCATCGCCCTCCTGTCTTGCTCTACCTTTTAATGGATCGGCAACACATAAAAGACTCTTCCAGTGCTGCAGACAATTGCTGTTATCGCTGACTAAGTGAGGTGCATGAAAATATCTTATAATAAAAATATTTTCGCAAAAACATAACGTAACCTAGTCAGTAAAAAACAAAGTTGTATACGTCCCGGAAATTGCGCGCGGAAGCCATTTAAGTAAAGTCAAAATAATTTGCTTTTATTGTATTTCAACCGGTTTATAATAGAAAGACTATTTTATAAGATTTTTTTGATTAAATTAATAAAAAAATGTAAATACATTGTTAGAAATATTTGTTTCATCATTTTGGCCGAATTAAGTCCACTGCTGGACAAAAACCTCCCCCAAAAATCACCACAACCACCAATATGGATGTGTTGTGGGCTCATTGCCATAATCGCTACGCTTGCCAGGCGGGTTGGCGATCGCAGTTGAGTTGTTAATGTACTCGAAGGACGCTGCTGCCCATCGTCCGGCTAAACCCTCGGTCGACTTTTACGACACCCATGGGAGGATATGGGGTGGTGGCATTCTGAGCCGGCACCACACGGCATATATTTGTTTACTGGCTGTATATTTTGACGTCAGTCGGATTTTAATGAAACAAATGGTACCAGCGCAATGGCAGTTTTTGCAAGGCAAAATAAAAACTCATTAATTTTGTTATTTTTAAACGTTGCCCAATTCTAAGATTTCTCCTGTGTCGTGGGTGCGTCTACAGACACAAATTTCACACACAATACACCCAGACCCGGAACAACTGCAATTTATACAAATATTTGTTCCGTGGGGGAATCGAACCTGCGACATGTAGCGCAGTAAGCAAATCGTTTAGCCAGTGCACCAACCATGCCATTGTCATATGTAGATTGTCACTGTAGACAGTCCCCTTTACAGTATTGCAAAGAAATCGTGGGGCATACAGCTGCCAAGTGAATTGCCTTCATGCAATGCCTTTTTTTATTTTATTTTTTATTGGTGTCCAGTGGAAATTCTACATGGAACTTCCTTCACCCCGGGGAAGGGCGAAGGGGTATGCTGGACTCCTACCGGCTTAAACCACTGGAGCGGTCATCTTCGGCACCGAAGGGGGGCTCCAGGTCCTCGTAAGATCACACTAGAGCCGCCCATTGGTGCCACGCGTTTAGGCACATCTTGGAGGGGATGACTGTAAAGCGGTCATCCCGTATAGCAGAGGGTAGGCGGCTGTAAAACGGCCGACCCCCAGGCACTTCTTGGGGAGGATTATAAAGGATCAGCCCAAGTCTTTGTGCTGTGCGCTCTGCTGCGCACACGGCGGCACGTGACCACGTGCGCGCCACCGTCTTCTCAGGGGTCACTCGGTATGAGCACGCAGACTCCCCAATCTGCGCGCCCGTCACCCCCGAGGCCCCCCACCATGAACTCACGGCAGGGGCAGTTTGGGCTCAGGCACGTTGGACTTGGGCGCCGGGGTGGCTGTTATATGTACCTCGACGCTGTCTCGTCCTTCTCCGTGTAGAATCAGCCCTTTCCCGATCCCATTCTGCAGTCTCCTTCTGGAGCATGACGCTCTCACAGAAGGAGTTCACGCAGTGCCTACCCGGCAAGCACCACACCCCCAGCCATAGGTAAATGAAAGGTATTCCATGGGGTTTTAACCGGTAAGAGTCCGACATGCCCCTCCCCCCTTCCAAAGCGGAGAAAGCCGACGACCCCACGACACAAAAAGGGATTGGCTTCAGATAATGTACTACAGATATATGTTTTCTCACTACACTCTGCAGAATTATATCTCCGACTGTCTGAGTAATAATTCTTTATTTCACTTTACAAGGTCCTTCCCCCACGAAATGATCTCAAAAACGAAAAGAAATTGTCTGAAAATAAATATTAATGCATGTGCCGACGTGATCAGGGAATTAAGTACAAACACAGAGTGGATCGGTTGTTTGTTATTCAACACAAGGAGCATTGAAACAGTAAACGAAGGACTTTGTACAGAATGGGGCCGTTGTACAAAATGAAAACTAGAAATATAGCTGTTCCTCCTGTGCCTGGGGTCCACTGTTTGTTTCCGTTGTCGAATGGCGTAGTTTCGTCATTTCCGACTGTGTCCGTCCCAAGTTTGTCCGTTAGTGTACCACGGAAAAGTGCCCTCAGCATATATTATGTATTTTATAAGCCAATGGGATCCTGTATAATCAATGTTTTATTTTATTACAAAACGATATGATTCATATCATCATCAATCATATGATTTCTACCGTAACATTCGGTACTGTTTATTGACATTAACCTCACACTGGGTGCACGAACACCCAGATCCGAAACAACATTATGTTCCGTGCGGGAATCGAACCCGACCGCAGGAAGCCAAACACTAACCTACTGCGCGCTAAAATAATAAATAAAACTGTAACAGAAAAAATAGTTGTCTTTTAATAAATATCCCGATCAAAGTACATGTCTTTTCCTTTTTATTTGAAGAGTCGTTGTTAAAACATTTATTTTGCGAAGCTACTTCAACTAAAATAATAAACGTACTTTTTTTTTCTTGTTTTTGCCTTCTCGTGACCGGTCACGAGTCAATGCAACTTGGCCGAAACGTTGAGATTAGTCAAAATATTGTTTTGATTTATCTGTGCGCGAAAAGTCCCGAAATCATAGTCGTACTTTGTAAACAGTGAAAAATTTGTTTTCGCTTTTAACCTTAAAAATTACTAAATATATATGGAGGTATTTCTGTTAAAGAACTTGAATTCATTACCAACTCATCATCCCAGCCGTATGATCTCCACTGCTGGACATAGGATCTTTTTTAGGGTTCCGAACGTCCAAAGGAATAAACGACTTACTAGATCAGTCGTGTCTGTCTGTCCGTCTGTCACAACCAATTTGCTCCGAATCTACTGAACCGATTCTGATTTGGCACACAATAGGATTTCTGAGACCCAAACACGTACGTGTAACGTAAATAAATGTATGTTGAATATGGGGGTCCTTTTTGGGGGACATGATAGAAAATAAAAATTGACCATCCTCCCCCTCTTATCTCCGAAACTACTGAGCCTAAAACTCTAAAAAAAATATAGGTTATAGCTCTTTACCTATAGATTACAGGAAAACCTATAAGGAGTCTATGGTCTTAAAATAACATGGTAACTCTTTAAATATTGAGCGTACAATGTTACGTTTGCGGTTGGAATTTATGGGAATACACGTTTTAAACTACGATGTTAAGTTTGTTCTTGGCAAGTTATTGGTACAAGACCAAATCCAACAACAGACAATATATTCAGCAATTTCGGAACCCTCTCCACACGATTTCAACTCGCACTTGACCGGGTTTTTTTTTAATTTATTAATCACAATATCCACAGGCCTTAAATATTACAAATTTCCATAAATATTAATCTTACAGCCAATTACGGATTTAAAATTTACTTTCCTTACTTTTTATGTAACAGATACAGAAAGTGACAAAGAACAAAGACTAATAACAAAATACGTAAATCATAAGTGTATGTATGTGTGAGTAGGTGCGGAGTGTTAGTGTGAGTAGGTGCGGAGTTTTAGTATGAGTATCCATGTTCTGAATGCATGCATACCTTGTGAGATACTTCCATCCAAACAATTTACCGTGTGGTGCCGGCTCAGAATGCCACCACCCCATTCCATCCCGTGGGTGTCGTAAAAGTCGACTAAGGGATTAACCGGAGGATGGGCAGCAGCGTCCTTCGAATACATTAACAACTCAACTGCGATCGCCAACCCGTATGCCAAGCGTGGCGATTATGGCAAGACCTCCCAGTGAGCACACAACACCCATATCGGTCGTTGTGGTGATCTTTGGGGGAGGCCTGTGTCCAGCAGTGGACTTCATTCGGCCGAAATGATGAAACAATTTATCATAAGTTAGTTATCACAAGTTAGGTATTAAATCTTTCTGGGTTTGTGTTGTGTGCTCATTGGGGGGTTTTGCCAAAACCGTTTAGCAATCAGGTTTGCGATTCTACTGACTGCCCATACTCCGGCTAAACACATAGTCATCTTCCATGACACCCACGGGATGAGATGGGGTGCTGCTATTCCTAGCCGGCACCACACAGCTTATATGTAATACAATACATTTCTTGACAAAAGCAATCTTTGCATAAGCAGAACTTTCCATTATATTATGGAATACGGATTTAAAAAACCGGACAAGTGCGAGTTGAATTCCTCGAGTTGGTCCGATTACTCCATATTTTCTTGAGACTATCTATAACCGATCTCATGATAGCTGTACATCATATGATTTCATCTGTGCATTCACCATTGTGCAAAATCAGTGCCAGATAGATGAATGATGCCGTGTGGTGCCGGCTTAGAATACCACCACCCCATCTCCTCCCGTGGGTGTTGTAAAAGTCGTCCTTCGAGTACATTAACAACTCAACGGCGATCGCCAACCCGTCTGCCAAGCGTGGCGATTATGGTAAAACCCCCCAATGAACCCACAACACATCCATATCGGTCATTGTGGTATCTTTCGGGGAGGCCTGTGTCCAGTCCAGTGGACTTCATTCGGCCGGAATGATGAGATGAATGATTGAACGACTTCACAGTTGTTACAGCTCGGTCAACAATCTTCGTCTTGCTGCGACAATCTTCAGTCCGAAATGAAGGCTACGAATCTATGTTGCATAGATCTTCTACTTGGTTGATGCTTCTTGCAAAGTTGTATCACCTTCGCATCGCAAATTGGAAATTTTATAGCCTTTGATAGTTCTCGTTTCTTCGTTCTAGATGATGATGAATGATGATGAGCTTTGTATAGATGCCTCACGCATTCACAACCACTTGCTATCTTATATGATTTACTGTTTATGTAAAATTTGCAACATGTGTATGAATGAGGACTCAAAATAAACTCATTTTCTTTCTTTCTTTCTTTATGTTGAACGGAAATGTTTATAAAAAAGTAGGTACTAAAATACTAAATCTATATCTATTTTTAAGAAACGCGTTATAGATTACATAACCTTTCCTCATAATTGTGATAGTATATGTATTAGTCTATTTGTAGTTATTCTATGTATGTATATCTACTGTTAGAAATTATTATATCGTTTACTTTTTATTTTCATAATATTTCGCACTGTGTCTACGTTTCCAATTGCCCTCTCCTGTCGCAGGTCTGCTGGCAGAAATTTCTTTAGAAATAAGCAGTGCCTTTGTACTTAAGTGACCTATATACCCTGTATTTTTTTGCTGTTGTGTGTACATAAATAATAAATAAATAAATAAAATTCTTATTTATCATTTCAGCCGATAGTAGTCCACTGCTGGAAACAGGCCTCCCCAAAGATCACCACAACGATCCATATGGGTGTATTGTGGACTCATTGGGAGGATTCAAATTAAAAAAATCTTATTGAGAGACGATTATATAACACTTCATCATCATTATCATCATATCAGCCAAAGGACGTCCACTGCTGAACAAATGCCTGAATGAATATAGTACATAATGCTTTGTATATTTTGAGAAAATAAATATAAACTTGTTTGGTCCTTCGAGTCGCAGCTCGTTCTGCTCAGCCACGTGATGTATGTATACGTTGTTTTGCTGTCAGGTAAATCATATCAGCCACAGGACGTCCACTGCTGAACAAAGGCCTCGCCCTTAGATTTCCACAAGGAGCGGTCACATGCCACTCTCATCCAACGACTCCCAGCGACCTTCACCAGGTCGTCTGTCCACCTCGTTGGAGGTCGTCCCACGCTGCGTTTTCCGGTGCGCGGTCTCCATTCGAGAACCTTTGTGCCCCAACGGCCATCAGTTCTACGAGCAATGTGCCCTGCCCATTGCCACTTCAGTTTACTAATCCTTTCAGCTATGTCGACAACTTTAGTTCTTCTACGGATCTCCTCATTTCTGATTCGATCTCGTAGAGAAATACCAAGCATCAGGTAAATATGATGATGTAATTCGAGCACAGACAATTAAATTATGACACATACAGATAGTTTGTTTATTTGCTTTCTTTTGCCGTCATACCTTAGTTCGAAACGGACGTTCCATTGATTTATCTATTTCAAAACAGCTTCAGCATTTCGCGATTTGTTTCCAAGTTGTAGGTTCGGATAACAGATAAATATTTGATATATTGGTAATGAATTATTTAGTTTTTGTTTTGTGAAATATGTGTGTTTTTATATTTTAGTGAAAGTATTATGGACTCAATCCAAGTAAAGTCCTTATGTTGTAGAATTGGTAAAGTTTTCGCTATTATTTTGTTTTTATACAGTGCTTCTCTCTAATCTTTCCATTTAATGTCAAAACGTATGGCAACTATTATTATTGAAATTATTGACTAATATTACTGATGTACCTTACTACTTTTGGCCGAATTAGTCCACTGCTGGACACGGGCCTCCCCCAAAGATCACCATAACGACCGATATGGGTGTGTTGTGGGCTCATTGGGGGGTTTTGCCATAATCGCCACGCTTGGCAGACGGGTTGGCGATCGCAGTTGTGCTGTTAATGTACTCGAAGGACGCTGCTGCCCATCCTCCGGCTAATCCCTTAGTCGACTTTTACAACACCCACGGGAGGAGATGGGGTGGTGGTATTCTGAGCCGGCACCACACGGCACTGATGTACCTACTTCGTGTTAAATCACTAAGGTCATCACCATCATCATATCACCCAAAAGACGTCCAATGCTTAAATGAAGGCCTTCTCTATAGTTTTCCACAATTGTGTCGTCATTTTATGGGAAAAATTGTCTTTACTCACTACGCTTGGCATGTTGGTGAGCGCAGTAAGGCTACTTTTCGACAGGAGGGACGCCGCTACCCATCCTTCTGGCTTAGAGTCCCTCAGCCACCTTTTAAGCATTCACGGGGGGAGACGGAGCAGTGCTATATTCCGGATACCATACTAAAATTTTAGCTACAGTCAATTTTCTTAAACAAAATTCAATAACACTGCCTTCTGCAATTTGCATTTCTGGGAATAGAAAATAATTTAATTCTAGACTATCTACTGTTATTCCAGACTTGCCGCAATTTTTTTTCTAATACTTTGCTCCACACTACGATTTCTCCTGTGTCGTGGGTGCGTTTACAGACACACATTTCACACACAATACATCCAGACCCGGAACAACTATCTGCAGGTCATACAAATATTTGTTCCATACGGGAAACCAACCTGCGACCCGGAGCGCAGCAGTTGACTGTATCAGCCACTGCACCAACCGTGCCGTCAATAGCACTGTAATATAATAGCAATAAATGCTTTTAGGACACTTTCACCAATCGTAACTTAAATGTATACTTCACAGCCTCCAAGCGATGTACTTTCTGTTGCTCCTGATGCTATTAGCAGGAGTCGTAGCAGAAAATCAAACCGACCTGATCATGTGTGATGGCGTTATTTTCCATCATGTCTACTATGATAAGGAGCTTCTGTTTAGCAGCATTGGAAGACCGTATAACTTGGTAATGCATAAGTAAGTGGTTATCTTGATTCATTCTATTGGTGAATATAAATTTAATGGCTTCAGAAATTTGTCCAGAATAAAAAAAGAAAATTGAGCCTCTCGCAGATAGTTCAGAGAAATGGGGCTGCTTAACCGATCGTTTCTGGCGAAGCCAAAAGAGGCCTCAGGCCAGTCTTAAAATTAATATTTAATATCTAAGCAACTTGCGCTAAGGGCAAACTAACACGAACTTCGGCTTAGGGCGTTGCTGGGGATAACAAGCTATCGTTTGGGGGACAGCTGGATCGGTATTATTTAATATGTTTTAGGGGACATTTAATACTACAGGCTCGGCACGGGCCGGCGCGAGTTACGGGGGGGGAGAAGTACTAACGTGAACGGGATGGTGTCGTGGCAATAGGTCTCCGCGACGTCGATGAGGCAATGTAAATTTTTAAACATCATGTTTATATGTTTCGATAAAATATTCTTATTTGTCTAAATCTAATCTATGTAAATATACATTTTGATGCGTCGTAATTTATCTCTAGAAATACATTCGATTTTTAAGCGGTAAATATTAATACCAAAGCCGATATTAATCAAAACCTTTTATATATACTATGCTAGTCTAGTCTCAAAACATACGATGCACTGTTTCTCAAAAGATACGGAACCATATTTTTTGATCATAAAGTCATCGTTGCCAATATTGATTTCACATCAGCAATAGTTATTGCTTATCATCGCGTCATATTAAAAACACAAATATTTTCACTCACACGATGTGATGTTATACATTGTTCCATTAACGCGATATCAATGACGTCATGCCATTAAAAAGTCTTTAACACGCAACCTTTACATAGAGGTGTCAAAAGGGTCCCTTGGATCAACGATGATAGGATTATCTTTGGGCCTTTATGGCAAATTTTTTTTGACAAATTTTTGCTCCACACTAGGATTTCTCCTGCGTCGTGGGTGTGTTTACAAACACAAATTCCACAGACCCGGAACAACTAACTGCAGATCACACTAATATTTGTTACGTGCGCGAATCGAACCCGCGACCCGGTCCGCAGCAGCCGACTGTATCAGCCACTGCACCAACCGTGCTGTCAAAATCTCTAAATCGGAAGCCTTAGCGAAAGTCAATGTATTACACCAGTAAGAGTTACTCTTACGCTTCATATTATTTTTTACTACAAAATCATTTCAAAGGAAATGTTCATCCACACATGATTCGTTCCTGCCACTCGAGGTGCCAATTGGTGCTGGCCCTAATACGTGTACACGCCTTATGTGTTTAGGTTGTATTTTATGACTTATATCTACCATTCCCCTTCTATTACCTCGTAACGATTCTGAGCAAATCCAGAGGGTACTTTGCGATTTATTTGTTTATTGCCCAGTATCTACATTTTCCCCTTCTACAATCACCAGGCAGCTGTGTTTTCACAATTTGATTGATTACCATACTGATCATAATAAACAGAACCAGATCTTTGGTCTACTAATCGTTGAGTACCTCATTATCTTTCTAGTAAAATTTGCGTCATTCATCTTCCACAGATTTTCTGGTATCCTCTTCTTCAGCCACACAATACAGAACGGCACCCAAGTAGATTTCGGAATCAGGGCTTGTCACCTCGAAAAGAAGACTTGCAGGGAAATCCAAGGAGTACCGGGAGGCTACGCCATAGCGTATGACGCTGGCAACGATGATATTTACTTCGGCGGCCATGACGGTATCTACAAATACAACTTTCTAACAAAAGCTGCAGAGTTTTTTGCTGAAGAAGGAAAGTCAATCTGGGGACTGTTTGTCCGTAGAAACTTTTACTACATAGAATACCCAACACAGAGACTCTTCGTCTATCAAGATGACACTTTTATACAAGTAGCTGAAGCTTTTAATATAGAGGTTGACCATTTCTTCGTTTCCAAGCACATCGATATTTACTTCTCAAACAAAACGGCATTGTATAAAGTAGAGAAGCCAAATACCGAAGCTATTGTTTTGAATGATGAGATCGTTATCCGGCAGATCGTTGAAGATAGTTATGGTGACGTATATTTCTGTGCAAGTAATGGAATTTATCTAGAAGATAAACCCTACCATAAAGTTAAGAAGGTTGCTGAAATTGAGCAGGCTTTTGGCATGACTTTCGACGATAAAGACCATATAATATACTCTGATAAAGATACGATATATCGACTGAATCCAAGCCAATATAGTGGACTTTGTTTAAACGCTATAATAAATCCTGAAGAAAAAGATCAAAGTGAGAAAATTAGAAAATCTATGATAAGTTAGACTGATTACAAACAAATATTAATATTATATGCAATAATAAATACCGTTTGTAGTCTCTTTTTTTTTTTCATGTTATTTTTCGCTACGACACAACAACACAACTTCTGTTTTACGGAAAAGGGATAGGTATTGACAGATTGACTGCCACATAATCATTATGAACTTGGAAGTTTTGTGATTCATTTTAAGTTTGGCCTTAAATTATGATGTTTTTATTTATTAAGACTAAATTTAAAAAAAGTATTTAGTTAGTAGTTACTTAATTATACATTAAGATTGATAAATTTTACAGAACACAGATACCTACTAAAATAATAGGTATAAGTGCATATCCGTGTGGTGTCCGAATTAAAGATATAGCACCACTCCATCTCCTCCTGTGAAATACGTAAAAGGTAACTAAGGAATTCTAAACTAGAGAGAAGGGCAGCAGCGTCCTTTTTGTGGAACAGTACCCATTCTGCGCTCACCGACCCACCTATTAAGCGTGGTAAGTACTGGATAATTCCCGCAAATTGACTACACACGGCATGCAACTGGTTGTCTTATGGAAGAGGTATTTATTCAGCAGTAGACGTTTTCTGGCAGGAATTACATATTAGCCAGGATATTGAAAGACGAAAAGCGTGCCAGGAGAGTTGCCACCTCATAGGACACTATACGGTATCCGTATGGCTACTCTGCGCCGTAGACCGTGAAAGCAAGGAGCGTAGACAAGATTTTGAATTTTTACGAATCATCATCATCATTTCAGCCACAGGATGTCCACTGCTGAACAAAGGCCTCCCCTTTAGATTTCCACAACGAGCGGTCACATGCCGCTCTCATCCAACGTCTCCCAACGACCTTGACCAGATCGTCTGTCCACCTCGATGGAGGTCATCCCACGCTGCGTTTTCCGGTGCGTGGTCTCAATTCGAGAACCTTTTTGCCCAAACGGCCATCAGTTCTACGAGCAATGTGCCCCGCCCATTGCCAATTTTACGAATGACAGTATGAAACCTATACGATACCAAAGGAGCATGAATAATTAATAGTATAGTTATTATAATATACAAAAATCCATATTCCAGAACAGCCCATTTCAGAAGAATATCAAATATGTTGCAAGATATAAAAATGCAAATAACCCTCATTTGTGGGTAATGAACACATAAAATGAGCTCAACATAATTTTCAAAGAAAAAACGGATACTATAAAACTTAAGGCGAACCTTACCAACAATGTTCTCC
Source organism: Diloba caeruleocephala (assembly GCA_947459985.1). Lineage (NCBI taxonomy): Eukaryota > Metazoa > Arthropoda > Insecta > Lepidoptera > Noctuidae > Diloba > Diloba caeruleocephala. The sequence continues at coordinate 2,640,296 of OX381626.1, read as the reverse complement.
AAGTCTTAAAAAGCTGTTGGTCATGGGACATGCGAAAGTTGCAAATTAAACGTACAGCTATAGTTACTAGCGTAGATTTGAGAGACCAATAATTAAAATACGTCCAAGCAGTTAGAACGCTGAGCAGAAGTCATGATTTAAACCAGAAAAAACATCACAAGATTGATAATATTTTCTTAAAAGAGAGAATTAGTCCTTTAAATGCAAGCATCAGTTAAGATAATTAAAATTTGCAAGTTCTATAACTCTAGGCCTTATATTGTTCGTATAGTAATTTATAATGATGCTATAAAAAAAAGGTTCTTTGGAGTAGTGGCTGCGGATCCTCTTCGTGCCTGTCGAAGGCTGCCAGAGCTTATTGAGAGTACTAGTGATGATGACTCAGTCATTTGGGAGTACCTGATTAACTTAATAGAAATCTAAAATAGTGCTCGGACCAATAAGGATGTAATTGTTTCATACTAACCAAATGTAATGAAAACAAGTAGCGCGGCGATGAGGGCATTACTTGGAGCGGGAGAGCAAGTTGTGAAAGGAGAAGATAGACAATTATAAAAGTTCTGTAGTTATTATAAGATGGGTAAATTAACAACTTAAAACAGTTATTTATTTATTTATTTATTTATTTATTAGGACCTCCAACAAGGAATACACATTACAAATGTTTTCTTATAGTAGTATTTTACAAGACACTGTGCTTCCTCAATTACAGGAGACCACAGCATGCGTATTAAAAATAATCTAAACATAGATCTAAGTTCAGGTTAGGTACAAACAGTTTCTAAAGTATTTTATATTTTACTTTCTTTTTAGTTTTAATTAATATTCCAAACTAAATCATTTAGACCTAGTAATAATGATATTAAACATGAATTTATAAAGAAATATAATACTAATTACAATTATAAATATAAAGATAGCTATAACAAATACAATCAAAGTGATAAATAAGATCGGACATTACATTACATTATGTTATCAGTGATGGTTTGATATTAAGAGTATGTCAACATTGAAAGTTGTTGGAATTTTAAGTGATTTGAGATTAAAGATTTGAATTTACCCAGAGTGTTATTAAAGATGTCCATGTCTTTTGACGCACCAGATATGATATTGTACTGTTGCGTCAACCTCACTATCGGCGAGTGTTTACCCAGATTTGTACGGTGGCGAGGAGCTTTGAGTATTGAGCACGGATAACGCGGGATTCTGTATGGCACGTTAATACAGATCCTATTAAGTAGATCTGGACAGTCAACACCGTTATTGAGCAGCTTGTAAAGAAATGTTAGGTCAGAAATGGTACGCCGAGATTTGAGAGACATGAGCTTAAAGTGATTAAGCTTTTCCTCGTAAGATCTAAATGTGTACTCAGCTCTAAACCTGAATGCTAAGTGGCGGACCAGCCTTATGTTATAACTTATCATTTCTGTGTGTTTTAATTATGAGACTACTGAATACTATAAGAAAATCATCCATTCTCCCATCCAGAGAATTTGTTATCATCTTATACAAGAACTGTTTATCATTGTTGCAAACAATCGATGCATATATAAAACAAGCAATTGTCGTAACATTAAATTAAAAACAATGTACCTTTAATGACAGGTAGATTGTTATTAACAATGGTTCCCGAGGCTGCAGTAGAGAATCATGTGTCAGACAATTATTAGCTATAGTAAATTGCATTTGATTCGTAATGGATATTAAAGTTTCTACTTTAGGGTGAGTAGTGTTGTATTAGATTAAGCGAATTATATACATCGCCACAGTATTTTAGATTGTAAGATGGTGAAGGAAGAGGAGCATCCACTTCCAATAGTACTGGCTGTATATCAAGTCAATCATTTGCTTGTAAATGTAGAATAAAAAGCATGGTGCTGCTGTTATTAAAAAAATTAGAGGACCCCATGTATGTGATGGACGTCTACAAACTGGTTTTGTGTCATGCATATCAATGGTGGTTGATAAATATAAACTGCTGCCATTTTCAAGTTAGTTACAGACTATTTCTTTAGATTTAAAGCCAATTTCAAACACTCCAACAAAGTAACCGCTTTCGGCTATTTTGGTCTATCAAGGGACCAAGAAAGCTTGGTTAATACCATGAATATTTGATGATGTAGTTAGTAGTTAATAACTCAGCGTTTAGGGTCTGTTTGTTAGAAAACTTTATCAATACAGTGTACTTTACGATAATATTAAGTAACGTATTTTTAGAATGCGCGTTATAATTTTCAGATAAAGATCAATGATATTACAATTAGTGCTTTTATTGCTTAACATTTCTTGGCATTTGGAATCATAATGATATTTTATAATGAGAAATTTTGTTTTTCATATTTGTATAATTCCAGGAAACATTCAATGTTTGTCAAGATATACCTCATTATATTGTCAGCCATAACATATGTGGGAGGAATACCAGAAGTTGCGTGCAACCGTCTCAAAATCGGAGATAATTGGTACGATCGTGAAACTCTGTGGGCCAACATCGGGAGACCTTATAATTTGAACGTTCATAAATCTTCAAATTCACTATTTTTCAGCTATTCTCTTCCAGAAACATATTCAGATGTAGATTTCCAGTTAGCTTGCTTTAACATTGATACTAAAGAGTCCCAGACTATTGCTGGTATAAGGGGAGGCTGTGCAGTAGCTATAGACCAACTGAACGATGACATATATTTAGGAGGAAGTGATGGCATATACAAATACAATATGTTAACAAAATTAGCCGACTTTTATAATGAAAAAGGAAAAAATATATGGTCCTTATTTTATAAAAAAAATCTATTCTACATAAGTTATCCAGACCAAAAACTACATATTGAGTATGATGGGAAATTTGCAAAAGTGAAAGAATTCGAGAACATCGAAATAGATTATTTTCATGTCAGTAGTATAAATACTATATATTTTGCTAACAAATCAGGTTTATATAAGTATGATAATGAAAAAATGGAAGCACAGATAGTGAATGAATTGATAACTGTTAGACAGATAGTTGAAGATAACGAAGGAGATACATATATTGTTACTAATTTTGGTATATTTGCTGAGGGCAAATTTGAAGGCCTAAAAAAGATTTTGGACGTGAAAAATGTATATGGTTTGGCTTTCGACAAAGATAATAATTTTATATACTCAGATGATAAGAACATTGTTAAGCTTGTGTATAGTTTAGTTGGTTGTGATAAAAAGCACTTACACTGGTAATATATTTATGATTGAAATGTCTTTTTATTTTATATTAAATACAATATTAAATAGTACACTAAGTTTCAAACGGATCTATATATTAATACGTGAAGAAAAAACTGTGTACCCCTTTTTAAGCACATTGCACGCACGGAGGAGTGGAAGATTTAGCATAATTAAAGTTCATATGGAGGAGCAGTTAACATTAAAATTTAAACAGGAAAGTAAAAATTTAGGTTGAAAAAGGTCTAATTTCGGCCACTAGGCGACCACTAGCTATGTTTTATTTTGCATACTCGCAAGAGTAAAATGCACACAATTTGCCTTAAGAAAATGTCACTTCTTAATTAATAATATTAATTATTAACAAAATCCTTTAGTTTCATTGTTCTAAGTGTTCTAGCGATCTTTCTATTTACGTCGACAATATTACATTTTATATCATTGTGTTGTATAATATTATGTATTTTTTGTATGATATATCTTTCATTATTTACTGTGTGTCGTATTTTATGCATGTGATCACACGTTCACGACACTTCAAAGAGTTTGAAACGCTGGAAAATGTAGCACGAAGCAGAATATTTATCATCATCATATCAGACGTAGAGCGCCCTCTGCTGAACAAAAGACTATTATCTATTAGACTCCCCCATAGACTTCTAGTCTTCCAGTGATGACATATGGAACAGAGACGTGGTCACTCACAATGGGCCTCATAAGAAAGCTCAAGGTCACTCAGCGAGCTATGGAGAGAGCTATGCTTGGTATTTCTCTACGAGATCGAATCAGAAATGAGGAGATCCGTAGAAGAACTAAAGTTGTCGACATAGTTGAAAGGATTAGTAAACTGAAGTGGCAATGGGCAGGGCACATTGCTCGTAGAACTGATGGCCGTTGGGGCACAAAGGTTCTCGAATGGAGACCGCGCACCGGAAAACGCAGCGTGGGACGACCTCCAACGAGGTGGACAAACGACCTGGTGAAGGTCGCTGGGAGTCGTTGGATGAGAGCGGCATGTGACCGCTCGTTGTGGAAATCTAAGGGGGAGGCCTTTGTTCAGCAGTGGACGTCCTGTGGCTGATATGATGATAGACTTCTACAATTGTGTTATCATTTTGTGGGGAGTTTTCCGATACTCACCATGCTTGGCAGGATAGTTAGCGAGCGCAGTATGGGTATAGAGAAAATGGATTGGTGCTATATTCTAAATCCGGAGACCACGCTGTACTCTAAATCCGGACACTTCACGGAACCCTTAATCCGGACACTATACAGTGAATGTATGGTGTGTACGTATAACTGAAAAATAAAACTGTAAAATATTCGTTGCATTTCAATCAACAAACTGAATTCATTTTTTAAAGAACTTCACAGGCAATGATGCATTTTCATGCTAAAAATCAAGATGACTTTTCCTCTCACATAACGGCATGGTAATTTGCAGGTTATAATTAGTTGTAATCAACTATAATTACTCTTGTTTCTATACATATTTCACGAAACATTTACTTAGATATCATTTAAATAGGAATGCAGCACAATTGTAAATAACCCTCGCAAACTGTAAATGAAATTTTAAGAAATAATAATTGTGCCGTTAAGTATGATAATACTATGCTGCTTTGAAAGTTAGGGTTCCCAAACTGGGTGTAGTCAAATGCCTACGCTGTAAACACCGCACCCCCAGCCATAATTAATGGGGAGAAATACTGTGGAGTTTTAGCCGGTAAGAGTCCGGCATGCCCCTCCGCACTTCCTAAGGCGGGGGAAGTCCATGAGGCTTTCCCCACGACGTAAAAAATAAAACAAGGTTCAAAATCAGCATGCCGAGGCAACGAGTAGCTGGAGAGAAGGCACGGCACCTTCGCCTTCTGGCTGACGCATATACTCTTGGACCAAGGGTATTTCGGAGAGTTTCTGTGTCGCATAGGCCGGGGAGAGACGTATGGTTGTCGTCACTGCAAAGACTGCCTGAAGGACACGGCGCTGCACACGCTGGAAGAGTGCTCAGCTTGGGTCGCACAGCGCTACGATCTCATCATCATGGCGGTCGAAGTGGAGACCTCTCGCTTTTGGCCATGGTTAAATCCATATTCAGACAAAGGAGGCGGCGGAGCGGGGGCGGGATGAGACCACCTCTCTTCTCTACCACGAAAAACCACAAAAAACGCACCGCGCGTCGTCGGAGGGTGCTGACAGATCTTCGGTCTCCATGAGTTGCGGGCGACGAAGTTGGGGCAGTCCTTCACCTGAACAAAAGCAGGCCTGAAACGACAGGGCGCTGTGTTCTGTACGTGCCTGTATGGAGGAATGGGCAGCTGACTAGGTTGCACGGTGACTATGCCTGTCAAACAGATACCTGCTGGGCGAGCGGCTGATGCCTATTGGACAGACACCGCACACCAGCCATAGGTAATTAGAAGGGACATTGTGCGGTTTTTTAGCCGATAAGAGTCGGGCATACCCCTCCGCCTCTCCCAATGAGGAACTGTTTTCTACGTCATTAGCAACTGAGACACGAAAAAACCAACAAAAACCATTCGCTTTTTCCTTTAATTACCAGAAAACAATATGTATAAATATGCCCGGTTTCATGTTCGAATTATCGTAACCAAACTTAATCATCGACATGTTTTTAATCCTCCCACCCTGAGGTTTCAGCACGGGACCGAAAACAGGTGATATTTTAAATTTTAAATCCGAATTGACGTGTACAGAATAATTGAAACGTGAATTGCATATTTTTATTATCTGTTGCGATGTTCCTGCGTGACATGTTTTGGATTTCGAATTTTAAATGCGAAGTAAATTTTTAAATGTATTTTGTTTTCGGAGTTCGGATTGCGGGGTATTCGCGTCGATAAATATTCGGTTTTATTTTTGCATTTTAAAGTATTATGATCGAATTCAGCTCAAGTAAAATAGCTATGTATCTGGGCCATAACGTATATAGAGAAGAAAAAGGAAGAATTCAATTACCATGTAATAAGTAGGTAAATTTTATTAAAATCGGCCGCACATTACTAATTAACTAAACTACATAAACTAAATAAACTAACACAGGCCGCACCATGTGCGGCCGATTAAAAACAATCGCAGTTAATATCGCGTGATAGCGAATTCCTTCTAGAAAGAAAGAAAGAAAACACATTTATTCAGCACAAACAAACTGATAGCACATAACAGAAAGAAAATAGACATATCTTTAGGTTAATAAAAACAAATGTACCATTGGCATGATCATGCCGAAAGGGTTACCAACTCAGCATTTACGGGACAGTTTTGATCCCGGCATGCCCCTCCGCCCTTCCCGAGGCGGAGGAAGTCCAAGAGGATTTCCCCACGTTAAAAAAAAAGGTACACAGCGCAGATTTTCAGTTGGCACCCCTGCAGTGACACACGGATAGAGGGAACGTAATATTAATATAAATAAAAATGTATACCTATAAGGCAGTGGCAAATAACATGAAATAAATATCGGTACATAATAAAAAGTAAAACAGAATATTTAGAGGGTCAACAATTTATACATTGTGTTTGAGTGTAAAATAAAAATAAGGTTTATTGGTTTTGCAGGCACAGACTATAGTTTGTCTTTGAAATTAAATGGGGTCTGTCTACTACTCACACATATATCTATCTTCTATTTATCTTACTTATTACTATATCTACCTAACAGCTCTAGGTCATCGTCTGACTCGCTTGCGCCACCCGTTTGTAAGCGTGCGGTCCCTCTGTTTATTGAGGTCAATTTTTCCTAGAATTTTTTTATTTTGCATTGATAACGATAATTTTGTTTTGCTATTAAAGAAGTAATTTTTTTTCCAGAAATATTAGAAAACGGGGACTGTTCCTAGAAAAGCCAGCTGTTCTAGGTGATGTTCAGTGAATCATTTTTATGTCAAAATATTATCAAAGGCATTTACTGTTTTGTTTTAACAAAACATTCTTAAATGTAGTATAAGTATTAACGCAGCAATTAATTGTTCATAAGTTGGTTTTAAGTTAAATCACAGATTTATTAGAACGGCCTTATATGGAGTTATGTAAAACTTAAATATGTTAATGCTCATGGATTCTAAAATATTTTCTTATATTAAACTAGCTGCCCGCCCCAGCTTCGCACAGTCACCACCTACCGGGTCCAATTGTGAATCTGAACCATCCAGGGACCCACTCAAACATGCACACTAAATTTCATTAAAATCGATCAAGGCGTTTAGGAGGAGTTCAGTGACATACACACGTACAGAAGAATTATGTATATAAAGATAATAAATCAAAGTGTTACTTAATACTTTGATGAATTTAAATACGGAAATAATCCTGATTAGTCGTTATAGTGACCTTTCATGATCCTGGGTAAATCTTAGATACTTTAAATAGATATTTAAATAAGAATAAAAGATTAAACGTAAATAAAAGGCTTAACAAAACTACGTCGTTTCAAATATAATTCCAAGCATAAACGCTCACAAAAATCTCAAAAGTGTTTCTATCCCAAATCCGGAACGTATAAAAAATGCAACAGGTGATAAAAAACATATATTGTGGACAAAAAGACTGGACAAAGCCACCACTGGCAGCTATTGCCACGCCATCAATATCACACAGATAGCTTTTTCAAGTTATCGAATAAATTGGCAAAGCTGGAAATTGTGCTTGGCAATTGGTAGACTTTTTATTAAACTATTAAATCCACGATAAAAGTGTCAAAAATGTTACCCGTGGCTTTATTATTCTATAAGATTATAATAATGTCGTAGGTTTTCGCGATAGAATCCGTTTAAAAGTGTTTTATTATAATCTATAGAATTCGTTTTTTTTTTAAAGAAAACGTTGCCCCACACTAAGATTTCTCCTGTGACGCGGGTGCGTTTACAGACATAAATTCCACACACAATTCACCCAGACCCGGAAACACTATCTGCAGATCATACAAATATTTGTTCCGTGCGGGAATCGAACCCATGACCCGGAGCGCAGCAGCCGACTGTGTCAGCCACTGCACCAACCGTGCCGTCCGTTAGTAATACGTGAGTATTAAAGATCTAGGTGATCAACATAGAGTGATGACACAGGCTTTATTTATTTAACTCTTATCAGTAGTCCTAAGGTCCTATCGGAAGACCAGCGCAATGCTGAGATAGGAGCCTATTCTAATGTCTCGCACAAAAATCTGTTTGCATGCTTTTTATTTTTAATATGATATTTTGCAATATTATGTGTTGTTGTTTACAATTATTTTCTTGTTGTGTGCAATCAGAATAAAATTATTTCTTTCTTTTTTTCTTTCTTTAGTCCAACTTTTTCTCACTAACAGGGAACACAGTAACACAGTGGTCAGTATAACAAAGGTATCTAATATTTCTGCCTTTACCATCACAGCGCATCCATGTACAAACTTTTATGCAATACTAGCTGTGACCCGCGGTTTCACCCACGTTTAATTTAAAAGAAATTGAGAGTACTTCGACATAGACACTTGACATGGAATATGTATATTGGATTTCAAGGGTTTTTTTTGCGCGGAGCCCTAATTTTTTTCTAAACTAAATATAGCCTAAGTTATTCCTTATAACATCAGCTATCTGCCAGTGAAAGTCCCATCAAAATCGGTCCAGCCGTTTCGGAGGTAACCCGGAACAAACAGACACACAGAACAAAAAATTGTTTTGTTGTTATATGTACCGTATGTAGTTTCCTATGCATTTAGTAAACAGCTGTTATTCTGACATTACAAGCAGACACTTCAATTTTATTTATTTGTATATAGATGTACTATTTTGTTGCATAGAGTATCGTGCGGCAGGTCAGGCCACGCAGGGTGACGGGCTCTGATAGAAATGGTGCTTTTAGCCAGCAAGGGTCCGAAAGAGTTCTCCAAGGCAGAGGATATCCATAAAGTAATCTTCTACTGAACGCCTTGTGGTGCCACCACCAGATACCACACCTTAGCTACTGGACACAGGCCTCCCCCAAACATCACCACAACGACCGATATGGGTGTGTTGTGGGCTCATTGGGGGGTTTTGCCATAATCGCCACGCTTGCCAGACGGGTTGGCGATCGCAGTTGAGTTGATAATGTACTCGAAGGACGCTGCTGCGAATCCTCCGGCTAATCCCTTAGTCGAATTTTACGACACCCATAGGATGGGATGGGGTGGTGGTATTCTGAGCCGGCACCACACGGCATGAATGATACGGTGAGCGGTAAGAAGTAAAAACAAGTTCTTCCGTACTCACGTTTGTAATATTCAGATACCAAATATACATTCATAATAAAGTCAGAAGGTAAAAAGGTACATAAAAATACCGGACGAATTAATAGTAAGCACATCACAGCATAGTCAGTATAAACAAAATACCAGCACAGATAGTCTATTTATAATTATCAGTCAAAGTCTTTTATTTCAAATAAACCAAATATTGGCACTTATGAAACGTCAGAATCTAAGTTGCACGGTTCCAAATAGTTGATCTCGTGGAGAAGAGCCGGCAAGAAACTCCATGGATACTCTTTTAAAATAATTGAGATTACAATGTTGATTGATACAAATTATTGTAATATATATAGTGTAATAACATTTCGCGTATCTTCTTCTCTTAGATTATGGCTTCTGTAGATTATCTTCCACAATTTCGCCAATGTCAAGTATAAGATAACGTTGTACGGTGTTTAGATTAATTAATCTTTACATATTCAATAAAATATTTCTCAAAAATGAAAAAATCTATAAAATATGTCGGCAACGTCGTACGGTTCAATTGTTTTTCTTCGCGTATCTTATTTTGGAACAAGGGTTCTTCTTCTTCTCTTAGATTATGGTTTCTGTAGACTATCTTCCACAATTTCGCCAATGTCAAGTATAAGGCAACGTCGTACGGTGTTTAGAATAATGAATCTTTACATATTCATAAAATATTTATCAAAAATGAAAAAAATCTATAAAATATGTCGGCAACGTCGTACGGTTCAATTGTTTTTTTTTTAAGGGTTATATCAAGCTTGCTGCCATAAAATTTTTCATGTCAGTATGAATTCAAAAATTATACTTCTTTTCCGAATGGCTAGGAGAACGAAAGATTATAAATACATAAATATTTATATAATGTGTAATATAATGTGTGTGTGTCGTGTTGGAAAAGGAGGTTTAGTGGTAAAGACTAAGTTAAGGATTGCCACACGCATAACACTATGTTCCGACAGAATTTACAGTGTGCACATTTTTGGCAAACTTGCCAAAATACAGTCAGTATTGCCCTGTGTCAGCCAAATTAAATTTTACAATTGCGGCCCAGTATGCACCGTCGTACACCAGTTTTATTGACCTCGCCTTTTTATTTCAGTAGTACCGTGTCGACTTTTTCGTGTCAAAACATGAAATGTATTTTAGATTCAACATGCAGTGCAATAATAATAACTAAATACAACAGCACAATTTACTATAGGTAAAACTGAATGTTTATTTATAGAGGGGGATGAGAAATTGTGCTCATTTAAAGTCAGCTGGGAGAAATGGCTTCTATCACACTCGTCGAACAACTAACCGTGTTTGTATTTTATTTGTAATCATAATAATTTTTTATATATATATTGTCTATGTAATATACACTTTTGACATATTAATTTTACTCACATATTCAATATGACATTTAAAGCTCTGGCGTTTAAAATGCCTTTTATTTTAAATAATTTAGTTTCTTCTAAATTTTGTAAATGTGTGAACTTCGTCGAATTTATTAGTGCTATACATTAATTGTTATCAGTTTCCAATTGTGTTAGAGGCAATTGTCTGTTTTGTTATTGAGTGTATTTTACATTTAATTTTCGCATGTGCGAATAAAGTAGACTAATTAAACATTATATTACAACTTTTTTTGAAAAGAGTATATCTATGGAGTATCTTGCCGGCTCTTCTCCATAGGACCGACTTTTCCAAACCGTGCGCTTAACTTGACTTTTCGTAAGAGCCTATTAGGACCTATATGAAATAAAAAGAATTAGTTTGAGTTTGAGTTTTATTATAGCACAATATTAGTTTTGGTCATATCCATCACGTGCTAAGGTGTTTTTCATGACAATACATTTTTAAGAATAAAGTCGCACTTGTGTTCAAGTTGCTTGAGATTCAGAGCATACCAATGCGTGCGCATGGCATTGCTGCGTCAGCAGTTCCACGGACCCCATTGCATAACATAAATATGCGCCGAGGCGGTGCAACTGCACCTGAAAAACTTAACTAAGGTTTTGCCTGTCAGTAAAAATGGGACCTTATGGACATTGAGCTATAATCACATTGCAATGACCGCGAAAAGCTACTTACTAGTGACTCAAATACGTTAAGACCTGCTGGTCAAAGGCAACGCAAACGACACACCTGAAGAAGGAAATAAATGCGAAAAAGACCTCGTGCAACTTTTTCGTTCATGCACTTGCTGCTGATGCGGAACCGGGTGATGAGATACAGCAGCAGAAGGCGTCTATTTCGAAGGCGAAAGTTCGAAGTAAAATAGACAAGGACTTAGACTGGTAAAAAAAAAAACAGGAAATCCACACCGTCACAACAGCAATGAACAGAGTACATCCGCTCCTGCTACAAAGTACTCTCCCGGTTGGAGCCTCAAACATCGGGAGATAAGGTCTTTAAAAACATCACCAAGATAAGCCAAATTCAAGCTGGTCCCAAGGAAGAGCGATATTGAAGCTGTCGCGGATGGAGTCGAGTTCAAGTCCTACATCCTCCAGAGTCCCACGACGCACAATCCACATTCCTCAGCGCAGAATTTTGGCCGTCACGAGTTGTGTTTTGACGTTATAGGAACGCACGACCAAAACAAAATGCCCTGGTATACTTTAAGCTAATACTGAATAAAGATTGGACCGCTTAATAAGCCTTTGATACATAAAAATAAGCATAATGAAATCTATTAAGAAGCATACATACTGCAGGGTAGCTTGTGGATAGCTGTCGACACTGCGTACCAGAATGCCCCAGAGAATCGGTCAGACCTTCATCTCTGGCTTGCCCTTAGTGGCTGGCTAGAGTGGACTCCATGAAGTCCACGCAGGACTCTCAACTTTGGCTTGCCTCAAAGAGGGGCTATCAGAGCTATATGCTTGGGGTAGGAAGTGTCTAACGGCTTAATAACGGGGAAACCCGCTTCGAGTCTTCGAAACGCCAGTAAAACTGGTACCCCACCTCTTGACACCCCGAGCCGCTTATGCTGGTGTTGCCTAGCACATGTGAAGCAGGATCTTCTCTTTGTGAGGAGAATTGAGTGATAGGAAAAGAAAGAGAAAGCACAGTTTATAGTTTGAAGTTAGCAATCCTCAATGCACTAATTTTCAAACAGCGGTAAAGTTATAACGAATGAATGCGACTGGCGAAGACGTGAGCGACGTGCACTGCAGGGCAAAGCTACAGATCGACTGCTGGTGGCGGAGGTGCGCGGGCGCATGGTCAGGTCACCGTTCGCTATGCCCAGCCAACCGGTCTCGCATACCGTAGGGTATCTAATAACAAACCTTGGTAGTTTGTTTGTCAATTACCCGTTATATATATAATTCATTAACCGTTAGGCACATCTCGGAGGGGATGACTGTAAAGCGATCACCCCCTAGCAGCATAGCATAGGGAAGGCGATTATAAAACGGTCGCCCCCCTAGGCACTTCTCGGAGAGGATTGTAAAGGGGGACCAAGCCTCGCTGTGCGCTGTGCTGCGCTGACGGCAGCACGTGACTACGTGCATGCCACCGTCTTCTCAAAATCCCTAATACCCCTACAGTCCATAAATCCCTAGACCTACTATCTTGTAGTTTGAAGGGAGGGAAACCTATTACCAGGAGACCTAAGGTAACACGCGGATGCTGGGTGGGATCTGGGTGCGTGGAAATGGGTTTCTCACTGCCAGTCGAGCAGGCTCACAGACCGATCGTTCTGACGGCTAAAGGTGTCTTGGCTGCAGTGAGAGGTGGAGGACGGGTAATGAGTTAGATCATTTGATCCAGATGTTTTCTTTCACCGTTAAAGTTAGTGGTATCCTAAATTAACTAAGTACAATCTTATCATGGAAATAAGTCATATCAATTATTTTTCTATTAGCCGTGTGGTGCCGGCTTAGAATACCACCACCCCATCTCGTCCTATGAGTGTCGTAAAAGTCGACTAAGAGATTATCCGGAGGATGGGCAGCAGCGTCCTTCGAGTACATTAACAACTCAACTGCGATCGCCAACCCGTCTGCCAAGCGTGGCGATTACGGCAAAACCCCCAATGGGCACACAACACACCCATACCGGTCGTTGTGGTGATCTTTGGGGAAGGCCTGTGTCCAGCAGCCCACTGCTGTGGCCTGTGGAAAAGGAAGTCCACTTCATTCGGCTGAAAAGATTACATCAATTCTAGGCAAAGGGTTTAAAGGATGCGTTTCGTCTATGCTCGAAACAAAAGATGTATTTTCCTCAAAGCGCAGTACTTAATGAGTAATATAAAAATATGTCCACAGACACAATACCTTTTTTAGGTGATACCGCAAACGTCGGAAAACATAAAACACGAGACAGTAAACCAAGAGGCCGTAACATCGGAAATAAGAACATAATACTTACAATAATGTTACTACTAACATTATTTCTTCCATTTTATCGCTCAAATGTTACCTGGAACAATAAAAAAACAAATATGAATCATTCTGGATGTGAAAGAATGGTTGGACAATTTAGGGTATCTCTTATCGTAAAAGTTACCTTTTGAGTACGTTGCCTCTTTGGTATAGATTAAGGCTGGCGACATTTAGGTTAACAAAATCAAAGTCAAAGATTTTTATGTCAAATAAACCTTAAACCTTTGAAAAGAAAAATACAACTGACCCGTACAACGTTGCCGACATATTTATTAGATTTTTTTCATTTTTGAGAAATGCTTTATGAATATGTAAAGATTCATTATTCTAAACACCGTACGACGTTGCCATATACTTGACATTAGTGAAATTGTGGAAGATACTCTACAAAATCCAAAATCTAAGAGAAAACGAACCAAATATTGGCACTTAGGAAATGTCAGAATCTAAGTTGCACTGTTCAAAATAGTTGATCCTGTGGAAAAGGACAGATAGGAAACTCAATGGATACTATTTTAAAATAATTGAGATTACATTTTAACAAATGATGGTACATATACTGAGAAAATGTTTGGTTTATGTGTAAAGATATACTACAATAATATATTTGCCGTGGCAGTTAACGGCAGTCCCAACATATGGCAGCCGATATAAGTTTGTAGGCCCCAGGTATAGGACTATTGTTGCCAGGCAGTGATTTGTTTTCTAAAAATTAAAGACTAGGATTTCTCCTGCCTCATGGCTACAATTTACATACATAAATCCCTCATGCACCAACACCCAGACCTGAAACAGCTATCTGTAGATTACACAAATATTTGTTCCGTGCCGGGATCGAACCTGCGACACGTAGCACAGTAAGCCAGTCGCTTAGCCACTGCGACAACCATGTTGTCAATTGGAACTCTTATACAGATAAGTCGCGGAAAAATACCAATCAAACTTCTCGTTTTTTAGGCAAATAAATGCTGTGGCCATAAATGATATAATAGTATGAAAAGACCAATATGAAAGAAGGCTAAGGGCCGATTTCAGCATTGGCATTAAAACCGTGTTTAATAAAACTTAGTTTTGCATAACTGAGTTCAAATTCTGAGTTCGATCTCGGTTTATGTCAAACTGATTCCACCAGGTAAATTTTAATCGCGTTCACGAAAACGAAGTTTAGATGCATGTTTAAAATAAAGTAAATGTCGTCAAAATTTCAGGCAAAAACGCGATGCGTCTTTCATAGTCACAGTAATAGCGACCTACTGTAAGACAGTATATGGGCCGGAGAGTGTCATTACACTTTCTGTGGGATAGCGCGTAGCTGATAGTCAGCTAATACATATAAGTAAAACTGGCATGCTTGCATAATCATCGAGATAATAATCCAAAAAGCAAAGAGCATCGCTTACAACGTTATCCATAAATTGTTTAAAACTCATTCTCATAGTCATATTTACCGAGGGCTAGAACTAACGCTCATAAACAAACATAAAGATCCGCAAAATATAGTCAATAACAATTATCACAGCCCTTTATACGCGTTTAAACGAGCTAAACGTCAAAATCGTGCTTACAAATATTTAACTGAGTTCAGGTTAAACCGCGTTTAGTTGATGTTGGTGAAATGCATATTGGAGCTCTGAACTTAACTCCTAACTTTCGTACTTTTATCTAAAGTTAAAGATTTTCATCATCATCATCATCATCATCATATCGGCCATACAACATCCACTACTGAACAAAGGCCTCCCCCATAGATTTCCACAGCTGTGTCATCGTATTGGGGGGAATTTGCCAGTACTCTACCATGCTTGGCAGGCGGTTTGGAGAGCGCAGAATGGCCACTGTTCCACAGAAAGGACGCTGCTACCGATCTCTCTAGTTAAGAGTCCCTTTTTTTTTATTGATGTCCAGTGGAAATTCTACATGGAACTTCCTTCACCCCGGGGAAGGGCGAAGGGGTATGCCGGACTCCTACCGGCTTAAACCACTGGAGCGGTCATCTTTGGCACCGAAGGGGGGGCTCCAGGTCCTCGTAAGATCACACTAGAGTGGTTAAGAGTCCCTTAGTCGTCTTTTACGATCTCAACGGGAGGAGATGGTGTGGTGCTATATTCTTAATCCGGACACCTCACGGATATCCAGACACCACACGAATAATCCGGACAGAATACGGATAAATATTTTAACAACATTTTACTATTTTGTACAGATCAGTTCCTAATAATCCTGCTTTTTTGATGAACATCATCATAGCCAAAAGAAGTCCACTGTTGAACAAAGGTCTTCCCCATAAACGACCGGTTACATGCCGTGTGTCGTCATTTTGGGGGGATTTGACAGTACTCACCACGCTTGGCAGGCGGGTTGGCGAGCGCATATTAGGTGCTGTTCCACAAGAGCGACGCTGCTGGCCATCCCTCTGGTTTAGAGTCCCTTAGTCGCCTTTTACACATCCACGGGAGGAGATGAAGTGGTGCTATATTCTTCTATTCTATTCTATTGTTGGCTCCCACGGGCTCAGCATTAGCCGAACGCACTTCGACCCTATTGGATCCATTGTGCTGCCCAAAGCCCTGCACTACTCCTCCGCTGGCAAATCCAGAAGTCCCTGTAGGTACTTCGCAATCATACCTGCCTGCAGCCGTGCAAAATCATCAGGCAATGGATAAGCCACTCCTAGATGTTTTGCCCTACGTCTTCCCAGAGCGTCAAAGCTGCACAAAATGTGCTGCATAGACTCTTGATTGTCCATACAGAATCTGCATGTATCCGTTGTGCTGAGCTTCATTCTATGGAGGTGCTCCTTGGTGCCGAAGTGGCCTGTCATTGCACCTATATAGTGCCTTAAATGGGTTTTGGTAAGATTTAATAGTCTCTTACACCCGTTTAGTCTTGTGCTGCAGAAAGTTTTGGAATGGTTTAGGCCTCTCGCTTGCCTCCATTCTCTGACATGTTCTATATTCTTAATCTGGGTACCAAATAGACAATACCTTATACTCGTGAAGTCATCTAAATCGTTTGCGAATAAACAAAAGACTAATTAGTACTGTCCCCACTGATCTTGAAAATCGCACAAGTACATGTTGAGTTCGATAATCATAATACAATCCCACTTCGGAACTTGCTAACTAAAACAATGTATCGCTTTATTATTTCGCAAGCGGAACCCTAAAACGGAACAACAAAACTCATAAATCTGGCAAAAGTTGTGCGTTATTGCTTAATGTTTAGGTACTTTGGTAACTTGAACAAGTTAGATATTTAGGATAGATTATAGTTTTAGATTTGAACTATTTAGCTCGATAAGGTTTTTTTTTATAAATTATTGACTAGACGAGCAAGTCATTCGCCTGGTGGCATAATGCCTTTTTTTTTATTGGTGCTCAGTGGAAATTCTTCATGAACTCCCTTCGCCCCGGGGAAGGACGAAGGGGTATGCCGGACTCCTACCGGCTAAAACCACTGGAGCTGTCATCTTCGGCGCCTAAGGGAGGCTCCAGGCCCTCGTATGATCACACTAGAGCCGCCCACTGGTGCCACGCCTATTGGCACATCTCGGAGAGGGTGACTGTAAAGCGGTCACCCCCCCAGGGGGATTGTAAGGGATCCCCCAAAGCGTCCCACGGCAGCGCGTGACCATATGCATGCTACCGTCTTCTCTTGGGTCGCTTGGTGTGGGCACGCAGATGGTGGCATTATGCCTGCCTGTAACAATTGTACTGCTATACAGGTCTAGTCATGCGTGACAACACATCGGGTTCTCTTATGCCCAGAAGCGAAGAAAGTTCATGATAAATTTCCACTGGAGACAAATAAAAAATAAAAAAGGGTAGGTATTACTGCAGTGCTCTGGGAAAGGGCGAAGGGGCGTATCGGACTCCTACCGGCTAAAACCCGGTCCCCCTAAGGTCATACTAGAGCCATCCATGGTGCATTTAGGCACATGTCGGAGGGGATCACTGTAAAATGGTCAGCCCTGAAGCATAGGGAAGGCGACTGTAAAACGGTTGCCCCGCCAGGAACTTTTCGGGGAAGACTGCAAGGGATCCTCCAAGCTTTGCTGAGCGCTGTGCTGCGCACGGTGACACCTTTTTTATTGATGCCCAGAGGAAATTCTTCATGAAAATTTGCTACTGTAACGCACACCTATGGACTATAAAATAGGTCTTTATGCATTATGGTCACCAATTCTGTCAGCATTGGTACAGCAGGAATGTTATCCCTCGATCAATGGATAACGAAAGGACGAATAGGGTACCTTTGCCAACTACTACAGGCCATCATATCAGCTAAAAGACGTAGACTGCTAAACAAAGCAGACGGCACGGTTGGTGCAGTGGCTGATACAGTCGGCTGCTGCGCACCGGGTCGTGGGTTAGATTCCCGCACGGAACAAATATTTGTACGATCTGCAGGTAGTTGTTCCGGGTCTGGGTGTGTATTGTGTGTGGAATTCATGTCTGTAAACGCACCCACGACACAGGAGAAATCCTAGTGTGGGGCAACGTTTTATTGTAAAAAAAAAGACCTACCCCACAAACGAGGTCGTCATTTTGGAGGGAATTTGTCAGTGCTCACCAGGTTTTGCAAGCGGGTTGGTGAGCGCAGAATTGTTGCTGCGCCACAGAACGCTGCTGCCGATCCCTCTAGCTCAGAGTTCCATAGTCGCCTTTTACGACACCCACGGGAAGAGATGGAGTGGTGCTTTATTCATAATCCGGACTCCACACGGAAACTACAGGCGGATGTAACAAACCACTCCACAAACAATAGATACGGAAAATATTTAATTTACCTATGTCATCATTTCGGCCGAATGAAGTCCACTGCTGGACACAGGCCTCCCCCAAAATACACCACAACGACCGATATGGGTGTGTTGTGGGCTCATTGGGGGGTTTTGCCATAATCACCACGCTTGGCAGACGGGTTGGCGATCGCAGTTGAGTTGTTAATGTACTCGAAGGACGCTGCTGCCCTTCCTCCGGCTAATCCCTTAGTCGACTTTTACGACACCCATGGGAGGAGATGGGGCGGTGGCATTCTGAGCCGGCACCACACGTACACATACCTATGTATTAATTTGATATTATTTTAATAAGTTTCTTTGTATTTTGTTTTTTGTAGAACCCGCAGTCTCCTTTTTATTTATTATTCGTAGTAAAGGGGACGGACTGTAAGCCAGCGTTGACCCGTGCGTGGTTTAATCACTGCGCACTGCCTACATTGCTGAGTCCGTTCCTTTTACACTACACTAAAATATCGTATCTACTCCTACCTATTTATATTATTTTGCATTGAACGAATTATGTGGGTTTAGTTTGGTAATAAATTTATCTTTATCTATATCTTTATATATTACTAGCCGTACCCGCCCGCTACGCTAGGCGCAAATTATATTTACACCTATTCGTGTATTCTGGACCCCGCTGCAAGATATAAAATTGGAACACACATGAAAATTTAAGTTATAATTCATGTATTGATCCCGAAAACTTTCATTGAGAACCGTTGAGCCGTTTCGGCGAATATTCGAGATAACATTCAGAATAGTAAAATGATAATTGTAAACGTTACTCTTACGTTTGATGCATTAATAATAATATAATGGCCGAAAACTGTGGAGGGTGTGAGAGAAGGCTTATTGTGTGAGAGAAACAGGAGACCGGCTTCGGTCTCATCCCTACTCCGTGCTATTTACTGGGCGAGAAGTGACACCGGTAGACGCCTGGGGGGGGATAACTTACCAAGTGATAATTGATCAGTTATCGAGCGGGATGAAAAATTACTAAAACAACTATTAAAAAATATGGGTTGGTGATAGAAGGGTGAAAATTTAGGGTTGTATGTATTTTTAATGCCACATTATAAAAAATTTAAATTTGTCCAAAAATTAAAAAAAAATGTTAGGGGTGGACAACCCTTATCACTTAGGGGTATGAAAAATAGAAAGTAGCCGATTCTCAGATCTACTGAATATGCATAAATAATTTCATAAAAATCGGTCAAGCCGTTTCGGAGGAGTATGGTAACTAACACTGTGACACGAGAATTTTATATATTAGATTAAATCCCATTCAACCAATTTTAATAAATGTTTTGACAACAGAACGATACCATCTTAACATTTCGACTTATTCTTATACAACCTCTATAAGCCACCCAAAAACTAATTACTCGCCTTATTTTAATAAAGCTCTTACAAAACCAAGTGCTAATGTCTAATTAAAGTTAAAATATTTAGATTATGCTAATTCCCGTGCTCTCTCCGGAATCATGTTTTTGTAGCGTTTGGGAAAGACGAAAATAAATGCGGTACAACGTGTTTTTGGAGGGAAATTTGCTGGGTCAAAGTGCTGTGTGGCCTTGGCGGGGAATTGGACCAGCCTGTTACTTCTTAAAAGTGAAATAACACTTTACGATCCGTGAGCGGACGTACTTCAAGTTACCATCATTTCCTTGATTACGTAGAACACAGCGCTGCTCCTCAATCTTGGTTATGCGCACAAAGTGCGAAACTTCTTGCCAGCGTCTGTGTTTCCACTTACCTATAACCGTTAACTTTTAAAACAAGAGACAAGTAGGTATCTTCTGGGCACAGCGAGACTTGGGGGGATCCTTTATAATCCTCCCCGAGAAGTGCCTGGGGGGCGGCCTTTTTACAGCCGCCTGCCCTCTGCTAGAGGGTGTGACCGCTTTACAGTCATCCGCTCCGAAATGTGCCTAAAGGCGTGGCACTAATGGGCGGCTCTAGTGTGATCTTACGAGGACCTGGAGCCCCCCTTCGGTGCCGAAGATGACCGCTCCAGTGGTTTTAGCCGGTAGGAGTCCGGCATACCCCTTCGTCCTTCCCCAGGGTGGAGGAAGTTCCATGTAGAAATTCAACTGGACATCAATAAAAAGAAAATGGTATCTTCTGGGATCGTTCTGTCCATTCTAGACCTTGTCCATCGCTCCATCAGACGAGATCGCATTCAACAGCAGCCTCGTCGTCATATCAACAAAGGACGTCCAATGCCGACAAAGGCCTCCCTGATAGATTGCCACAATGGTGACGTCATTTTAGAGGGAATTTGCCAGTACTGTGTGTTGGTGAGTGCAGTTTAGCTGCTGTTCCGCATAAGAGACGCTGCTACCCATCTCTCTACTTTAAAGTTCTTGGTCACCTTTTACGACATCCTCGAAAGGAGATGGAGTTGTGCTTATTCCGGACACCATACGGAACAACCCGGACACCAGAGGGAACATTAGTAAAAAAGTAAAATAAGAATTTGCCGAAGTTTATCGTAGTACGTCTACGTACCACTATAGAGATCCACTGCAGGACTCAAGCCTCCATGTTGTTTTTAGAAAGAATGAAAACGCCTTTTTTGAAGAGCTTTTGCTGCAGTTTCTAGGAAAGCCCCGGTGGGGACCTGATTCCACAACCTGAGCGTGCGTGGTAGAACGTTCTTCTGGAACCGTACGGTATGAGACCATGACTCGTGGGTATGCGGATGAATTTCCCGCAGATGGTGAGAGGTGCAAAAGGAGATAGACGAAAACAGCTGTGTGGTGATATTACCAGAAACCATCTTGCCTTACAGATTGCTGCAGAGTTAGGAAACTAAATTACTATACCAGGAAGAGAAAAAAAAAGTGCAAATATATGTATGGCCCTAACGGTGGTTCCGGGTCTTATTCAGTGACTTTTTTAATTTCAATAAACAATGTGAAACAACAGGTTCTTGAACCTATCATGACTAGCTTCTCCGCTAGAGGGTGGCGGAACTTTTGGCAATCAGCAGGCTGCAAGCTGTTTTTTAAATGTCTATAATTACTATTGTAATCAGTACTCTGTCCTTGAATTTTTTGTCCTATTCTACAAGCGAAGGCTTTAAATCGACTAAATTATTGTTATTTTAGAATAATTTAGCTACAAGTTATCCACGCTGTGTTAAATAAATAAACCCGAACTAAGTACTAAGTAAGTCGTTGCAGCAGTAAAAACTATGTTTTTGTGACAGAACATCGGTATAATTCCCATTTTGTTTCTATTTTATTTCTGCTTTCAGCTCGACATGAAATATCTTCTCACTCAAACAAAAAAATGTTCCAGCGGCAGCAAACACCTAATTATACTTGTTGGGCGAATTACAAAAATCACATTAATTATATTAATTATAAAAGGTTACACTTCCCACTTTTCGTTGTAATTAAATGATTTCAAAGCTGTTCGTCAGGCACCATTTTTTACTCATAAAAAGTTAATTTAATATTTTCTCTTTGAATGTGGAGGTGAACGGTAGGAATGGAGGCTGTGGTGGAATTTTATGTTCTGAGTTAAGCAAATTTTGTCGTCACGTTAATGTAATTATTGGAGGCGCCGGATTTGTTTTCATTACAGTTTTTAAGATGCAACTCGTGTTCTGGTCGTTCTGTCCGTGTGATGTCCCGATTAAGAATATAGCACCATTCTATCTCAATCTTTCATCAGTGGATATCGTAAAAGGCGATTAAGGGACTCTAAACTAGAGAGTTCTCCTCACGATGACCAGGATACCGCACAGCACACGCTCGAGGAGTGCCCTGTGTGGGCTGATCCTGGTCGATCGGACCGGGCAAGATCTCTCTCTGCCAGCAGCAGTGTCGTCTATGTCGGTAGAGCATGAAAATTTGAGTGCAGTGGTCTCCGATTTCTGCGAGAGCGTCATGCTCTAGAAGGAGACTGCAGAGTGGTATTGGGAAAGGGTCAATCCCGCACGGAGAAGGTCGAGGCGGCACCGGGATAACAACCACCCGGGCTCCCAGGTCCAACACGACTGAGCTTCCTGCCGTTGTTACATGTTGGGGGGCCTCCAGGGTCGCTGGTGCGTAGATTGGGGAGTCTGCGTGCTCATACCGAGCGACCCCGG
Source organism: Diloba caeruleocephala (assembly GCA_947459985.1). NCBI lineage: Eukaryota > Metazoa > Arthropoda > Insecta > Lepidoptera > Noctuidae > Diloba > Diloba caeruleocephala. Next base: position 2,617,575 of record OX381626.1, on the reverse strand, counting down.
GGAAGACGGTGGAACGCACGTGGTCACATGCCACGATGTGCACAGTACAGCGCACAGTGAGGCTTAGGGGGATCCTTTACAATCCTCCCTAAGAAGCGACCTTTATATAGTCGCCTTCTCTCCGCTAGACCGCTTTACAGTCATCGCCTCCGAGATGTGCCTACAGGCGTAGCAACGGGGGCGTCTAGTGTGTGCGAGGACCTGGAATCCCCCTTCAGTACCGAAGATGACCAATTCAGTGGTTTTAGCCAGTAGAAGTCCGGAATGCCCCTTCCCTGGGTCGGAGAAAGTTCATGTAGAATCACGACTGGAGACCAATAAAAAAAAGTGGATTAGGATAGTCAATACTAATAAAGTACATAGGACATTGAAAAAAGTTATATTAGTTCACAAGGCAACATATCAGTCTATACATTTCCAGTATATAAGCTGATCTTGTATCATAAATCTTTCAGTGCTCTAAGAGATTAACTTACATTGGAAATATATGTAGCTAGCTAGCTTTATATGTAGCTGTGTACATGTCAAGTTTTGAGCCTGCAACTTAGTGTTTATGAAGCGATTCCGTTCATTTCCGGGCCACAACGACATTGCCAACCATACCGCAATATACTTTATAACGACTGTCATTATGCATTAGTCTTATGGTAAGACGATCACAAAATATGGTCTCAGATCATCTGTATCATATCAGTCGAAGGACGTTCAGTGTAGCTGAAAAAAGACTTCTCCCATAGATTGACGAACGGTGGGTGCAGTGGCTGATACAGTCGGCTGCTGCGCACCGGGTCGTGGGTTCGATTCCCGCACGGAACAAATATTTGTACGATCTGCAGGTACTTGTTTCAGGTCTGGGTGATTTGTGAGTGGAATTTGTGTTTGCAAACGCACCCACGACACAGGACAAATCCTAGTGTGAGACAACGTTTAAAAAAATACTATTCTGTAATTTTGGGGGGGACTTTGGCAGTACTCACCACGCTTGGTAGGTGGGTTGGTGAGCGCAGTATGGTTACTAGTCCACAGAAGGTACGCTGCTGAATTAGAGTCCATCCACGGGAAGAGATGGATTGGTGCCGTAATCCGGTCACCGCACAGATAACATATGGTCTCAAAACCTATGGAGAAAAAAGTATAAAGTCTTAAACCAGTCTTAAAGCCAATGGACCATGCAATGCTCTGTGACTTGAGATTCAGGCTCCGACCGTTAAGTAGAATAAGCCAAAATGAGCCAGTTAAATATAGATTCACAAATGTTTCGCCTATTACAGCTGTGTTAACTGCGTTCAAAGTCACACTTTCTGTGTGCATACCCGAGGGGCTTGCTACGAATTCTAATTACAATTTAGTTGCCAGCCGAAAACTGTAATTTTGCATACAAAATGACATTCGGGACTTAGTATTGCATGTAAAATTCAGTCATCTACTATTTCAACTGTTATTCTTTTGCTATTATCCTTCTTCTGTTATTCCTACATACTAGTACTGGGTGCCGCTTTAGTTCCCTAGAATCTTTAAGGAGAAATCAGCACCACATTCGCTAACGTAATCAACGTAAAAATTGCAAAAAAGGAAAGACAAAACAGCTAGCAGCAACGGAAAGAAAGAAAAAATATTTATTTGGCACACCAGAGGCATGTTACATGTAAATTATACAATATCATGTAAAAGAATAATTACGACATTAGGCAGGTAATTGTTCCGGGTCTGGGTGTATTGTAGGTAGAATTCATGTCTGTAAACGCACCCACGACACAGGAGAAATCTTATTGTGGGGCAACGTTTTAAAAACAAACAAAAAAGAAAAAAAATGTAAGAGAAACGGTAACCAATAATTAATTTGACAATTACATCGATATCAAGAGAGAAAAGTTACATTGATAAAAAGAAAGGGTAAGGTAGTTAATTACAATTATATACCATTCATTGTTTCCCGTACAATACCAAAGTTGGGGAAACTTCGCAATGTGTTTTCGTCAACAATACTGCAATGCCTCAAGACGAAAGTCAGTGTGTGTTACCAGTGATGATATATGGGACAAAGACGTGGTCACTCACCATGGGCCTCATATAAATGGTCATCATCATCACAATATCAGCCAAAAGAAGTCCACTGCTGAAGCAAGGCCTCCCCCACAAATTTCCACAACGAGCGGTTACATGCTACCCGCATCCTATGGCTCCCAGCGACCTTCACCTGTTCATCTGTCCACCTCGTTGGAGGTCATCCTACGCTGCGTTTTCCGGTGCACGGTCTCCACTCGAGAACCTTTTTGCCCCAACCGCTATCAGTTCTACGAGCAAAGTGCCCTGCCCATTGCCACTTCAGCTTACCTATCCTTTCAGCCATGTTGAACTTTAGTACTTCTACGGATCTCCTCATTCCTGATTCGATCTCGTAGAGAAATACCAAGCATTGCTCTCTCCATAGCTCGTTAAGTGACCTTTAGCTTTCTTACGAGGCCCATTGACCACGACCACGTCTCCATACCATATATCATCGCTGGTAATACACACTGGTTAAAGGCTTTTGCCAGTTAAAGATTAAAGACTGCCCAACAATGTTTCCAATGATTCATTGGTTAATTGAAATAATAAAGTATGGATGCTCTACATCTGCAGCCACCAAATTGTTTCCCAATACTCCTGCTACAGAAAGTCGGGCAGTAGGTACGTCGGTTATCTTATTAACAACCAATTTTTGTACCATCAGAAGTGGACATTTATAAAAAAAATTGGAGATAAAAATTGTATAAAAAGACCTAGTTTAGACCCTGAGTTTTTTTCGGCTTTTCAGAGGTTGTGATGTAGCGAAATGCCCTACATTGTTTCAATATGACGTGTAAAAGTGTCTTATTACTCAATAAATGATCGAATTGAATTGACTGTGGATTCAGTAATATTTCGATTATATACGAGTATTACACATTATAATAAAATACTTTTAAACGGATTACATCGCGTGTATTATAGATTTATGTTTTTCCTGACGTTTCAAACACTTTGCAGGGTTCGTGGTCGATAAAAACGTCAGGAAAAACACAAATCTATAATATACGCGATGTAATCCGTATAAAAGTCTTTTATTATTATAAGGTTCAGCAAAACCCTAACATCGCCCATTCCTGTTCAACCTAAGTTTGGAATTAAACATAGCTTCTATTCATCCAGATGGCACAATTACAGTGTCTGAACTTTAAACCAATATTTAAAATAAAATAAACGAACTGTATATGAGGTATTGTAGTGGAACAGTTTTTTAAGATTGGTTCCTAACGTTTTGTTTGCACCAAATCTGTGGTATGCTAATTTATTGCTATTGAGAATCCAACAGGCGCTAAGACTTGAATAACTCCGGCGCTATTACCATCGCCACTAAAGTCTACATTAATGGGAATTCATATTTAGCAAACAGCATTTTTGCATCGTTGGTACAACGTGTGCATTGTGAGAAGCGAAGCAGGTATATAATGGTTCATTGTGTAACTACAAACATGACCGTTGATTTGGAAATTCAATATAATATGTCGATGCGTCACTATCTAATTTGGAAGCACTATTATTATGATTTCCGTGTGGCGTCCGGATTTTAAGAATATAATCCCACTCCATCTACTCAAGTGGATTTTGTAAAAGACAATTATGGGACTCCAAACTTGAGGGATGGGCAACAGCGTCTCTTCTGTGGAACAGTAGCCATACTGCGCTCACCACCCCGTCTGCCGAGCGTGGTGAGTACTGGAGAATGGCAACAAAACAGCGGATATTTATGGAGGAGGCCTTTGTTCAGCAGTGAACGTCCTTTGGTGGATATGGTGGACGGTGGTCCTACATGGTTATACAAAATATTGCCATTTACAAATTAACAAAAAAAAAAAAAAATAATCTAATAAAACTTTGCCCGACCCGGAAATCGATCCCACGCCATCACGCTCGGCAGCCACACTTGCCACTTAAACCAAATTTTGTTTATCGTGTTCTCATATCATTAAAACGCCTTCCCGCTCCTGTTACGTCTTTATTTAGAAGAAATGGTACAATAAATAATTAAACCAATTATGAGATAGGTTTTACAACATTTATTTTATAACAGATAGGGAAGTGGGTTCGGTACCCTTGAGGGATAGTCTTTTATTTGCACTAACGACAGAACCACAAATACGCTCCTGTAATCGACGGGTAGGCGCCGATCGCTGAGCAGGCAGAACAGCTATAAGACTGCGACACGGTGAGTAGTCTGCGGCACGGGAACGTGACGTCCTCACGACGATTAGTAGTTCGTGGTTGTTCGGTTGCCCGAGGTCGCAGGCATACCCAAGCGGCAAAATATAGGGGTGAATATGAACCCTGTAATCCAAATGGGTGGACAATAAATAGTTGTCCGAATTCGCACAGTGACTGCAGCATGATGATGGAAGGCGAAGCGTATGATTCTATGGAATGTAGTAATCAGCGGTCAAGATGATGCGGTCACGGTTTATGAAAAACCGGAAGGACTTACAATGTTCTATATGAATAAAAGCTATGGATTCACCCTCTAAATAAAATAAAATAAACGGCAGGTACTTTCACAAATCAACTAAAGTTTGCGATCTAAGATGGCACAACTATGGGAGTGGCAAAAGCGGATATATTTATATTACAAGTTACGATTGATAAGACTTTATAATGTTCGAAACACTGCATTTTAAATAAATAGGTACGAATACTATCATATCCAGCCATTCCAATGGAAACCAATATATGCACAACTTACCCGATCACTGGGTTTCACTATTCACTTTGTTTTATCAATATTAATTTAAGTAAATGATAGATACAGATGAATACAGTACTTGACTATGACAATATTATAACACAGATGGCTTTCGCAATGACTTATTAAATATATTAAAGATTACTGGTTCGCGGGTGATTAGACACCAGTCTCAGTGTGAAGTGAGAGGACTTGTCGCCGAGTGCCCCTCCTAAACCGTTGCGGCCACCGTCGCTGTGACGTTCGAGACTAATTTATCTATATTAAAAACTGAATGTGAAGTGTTGTTTGTTAGTTGAAATATATTGTTTAATAAGTTCAACTTTTTAAGAATACGTAATGAACTTTAAGTTTAGATTAATTTTTAGATTTTATTATTATGTATTTATTTATCCCTATACATGAAGTATTAAAATGGGCTAGACTAGTTCACAATTATTACATTAAAGTTTTACAACAATGTAACAGTACCCCCCTTCCTAAGGAAGGATTTTTCCTACGAAGAAAAATCCGTACTAAATCAATATCTTGATGCTATATGATACTGTTATGAAGTAAGCAATTTTAATTTAATATCTTTTATATGCCAGGCGCCAAGATCACGCCCAGTCATGTCCTCCAGTACGTATACTAAGGGTGATCTCTTTTCTTTTACTCTGCATCTTTCGAATTTGGGTGCAAGTTTTTTACTGAAACGTGCACCCTTATCACTTTGGAAGAAACATCGCTTCCACACCACGTCACCTACATTAAATTCTACATGTTTGCGCCGTAAGTTGTAACGCTGACAAGCCTTCTGATGGCTATGCCAAAGTGCAGTTTGTACTTTATTAAATATTCCTGCCAAGTAACCCAAATTTTCACCATATACATCACGAGGTAGGAATAGAATCTCGTTCCCGTTATCATTGTCGACATAGTGAGAACCGCAAGTTACTAACTCCCTTCCGTGAACCAAAAAGGCAGGTGTAAACCCTGTCACTTCGTTCACAGAATTATTAATGGCGAATTGAATCTTTGGTAAATTGAGATCCCAACTTCTGTGATCGTCATTAACGAAGGTTGAGATGGATGTAACAATTGTTCTATTATACCTTTCAACATTATTTATTTGGGGAGTGTACTTAGGAGTAAAATGCACATTGGGCACTTTATATTTTTTCAATAGTATTTCCATCTCACGACCTGCAAATTGAGTTCCATTGTCCATTATTACAGTCTGAGGAACTCCGTGCACAAGAAAGACACTGTCCTCAAGATGCTTACAAACAGCGGCAGCAGTAGCTTGTCGTAACGGGAATATCAGAGAGTACTTAGAGAAACAGCAATGAACTACAAGTATGTAATTATTCTGTTTTCTGCTACTAGGTAAGGGACCAACAATATCTATAGAGAGGGTTTGGAAAGGCCGGGAACAGTCTTTAGGTCTACCCATTTTTCCTAAAGTAGTATGAGCGGGGTACTTATAAGCCAGACACGTATTACATTCACCCACGAACCTAACAACATCAGCGTACATGCCTGGCCAGTAGGAATTCAAGAGAAGCCGTTTATAAGTTTTATAAATACCCAGATGTGCAGCAGTTGGATCACAATGGTTTTTATTTATTGTCATGTCACGCAATTCCTGAGGGATTACTTTCTTCCAGCTGAACTCTGAGGTGAGTGGATTTTTACTTTTCATATAGCGATATAATAAATCCCCCTCAATTCTATAGTTAGGATAACTAGTTTCAGACTTTAAACATCCATTAAAAATATTTAGATACCAAGTATCTGCAGTACTAGAAAGCGAGACTGGTAAGGTGTTCAGTGGAGCAACTGATACACACCTGGATAAGGCATCAGGTATAACGTTATCTTTTCCTCGACGGTGCTTAACTTGAAAGTCAAAAGAAGAAAGTCGTACACCCCAACGAGCAAGGCGACCGGTGGGATTGTTGAGTGACAAAAACCACTTGAGTGCGGAATGGTCTGTATACACTGTAAATTTTTTACCATTTTCAAGATAGCAGCGCCAGTGTTCCAACGCAACAAGTACAGCAAGAGCCTCTCTTTCGGTAACACTATAGTTACGTTCAGCACCAGTAAGAGATCTGCTCATATACGCTATGGGATGTTCTTCCCCATTGATAATCTGCGAAAGCATAGCACCTACCCCGAAATCACTGGCGTCAGTATGCACATCAAAATGGTAATTGAAGTTGGGACAAGCTAGCACAGGTGTATTAACAAGGTGAGATTTTAGATCATGAAAAGCCTTGTCTGCTTCAGGAGTCCATTCAAACGAAGGTGCCTTTTTTCCACTTGAGGTTAACTTGTTCAGAGGGCCAGCTATTGTGCTAAAATTTGGAACAAAACGTCTGTACCATGATGCAGTTCCTAAGAATCTTTTAACTTCCTTTTTTGTGGTTGGGACAGGAAAATTTAAAATGGCCGCAACCTTGGCAGGGTCGGTACGAAGACCTTGTTCATCGACAATGTAGCCCAAATAACGTAGTTCTTTTCTAAAGAACTGGCATTTAGACAGATTGACAGTAAGATTGGCATTTTTTAATTTGTCTAGAACACGATGCAGTAGATTGACATGTTCCTCAAACGTGTTACTGGCGATTACTATGTCATCTAAATAACAGAAGACCTTTAGTTCAAATTCTGGGCCAAATACAGCATCCACTAGGCGCTGCTGTGTCGCAGGAGCATTAGATAAACCAAAGGCAGTGACTTTAAACATAAAAGTACCCCTTTCTGGTACGTAAAAGGCAGTTTTTTCACGATCAGATTTACAAATCGGTATCTGCCAAAAAGATTTTGACAGGTCAATGCTGGATAAAAACTTTGCTTCCCTAAGGTTGTCAAGAATTTCGGATATGTAAGGTAAGTTATAGGCATCTTTTTTAGTAACCAAATTCAATTTTCTACTGTCCAGGCAGAAACGAGGTTTGCCATCTTTTTTATCTACGATAAGAACAGGAGAAGACCATGGACTCTCACATGATTCTAGCACATCTAGTGCCAGCATTTCATCTACCTGCTCAACGATTATTCGCTTTTTTTCAGGAGATAAGCGATAATATCTCTGCCTAATAGGAATAGCGTCACCTGTATCGATCCTATGTTCGATTAAGTGAGTTCTCCCTAGACCCTTATTTTCAAAAGAAACTTGTTTAAATTGTTCTAATATATCATTTACCTGTACTTTTTGAGAAGAATTTAGGTTATCATATGGCTGTATCATAGATTCAGAAATATCTGATAAGTTAACATCGTCACTACGAAAAAAATTTATATCCTTAATTTTATTTGGAAATATTTCAAATTTGTTCCAAAAATCGATACCTAAAATTAAGGGTGATAGAATTTCCGGAACTATATGTGCTTTAATTACAAAGCACTTATCATTAAAAATTATAGGTAAAAGCATAAAACCTAAAGATTTCATTGTTTGACCACCAGCAGCAGAAATAGTTATGGTTTCAACATCAGTGAATTGTAAACCATGTTTTTGTAAGTCTAAGTGTAAATTATTCCCAATAATACTCACGGCGGAACCAGAGTCTAATAAACCGTACATAGACAAGGAATCTAAATGTCTAAATTTTACTTGTACATAGGGACGAGGATCATTAGATGGTGTATAGTTTTTGATTGCAGCAACAATATTATAGGTGTTAAAAAAATTGTTGATAAAACACAGCCAATCACTCCAGTCATTTTGGTCAAAGTGTTTTATGCTGCTACAATCTTCAATTAGTTTTTTGACTTGTTCTCAATGAAATTAGACGGCGTTTTGCAATTGGGACAGTCAGGGTAGCGAAAATCTTTCATACCACATTTAAAACAAATAATAAATCTAGGTTCTTTACAATTTTTCAAGGAATGGTTATCAGAACGGCATCTTGGGCAGTATACGTAATTAGACCCTTTGTTCTTATTTTGGTATATAGCATCAACAGGAGGAGTATCTATTGAACTAGTAGCATAGTTTTTGGAGTTTTTATTTGTAGAATAAGATGTACTCGAGCTAGCAGATCTAGTGTAAGCAAATTCAGGTGCTAGAGTGTCCACAGTTACTCTTGGTGGTTCTCTGAATTGTAAAACGCGTGTTTGGTAGTTCTCATAGTTACGGCATGTAGTACGTAATTCCAAAATTGTTTTAATTACCGGGCAGCATGCCAAGGTATTGGCGTAGCAAGGTCTAATGTTGTGTAAGAGTATTTCTAATTTCTCTTCTTCACCAATTACTTTAGATAATCTTGAAAACATACCCTCCATTATGGCAATATATATAATAATAGACTCGGATTCTCCCTGGGTACGCAAGCGTATTTCATTTAACAACCTGTAATCGTAATCATATTTTCCAAAGTCCTGCTTTAGTAAAATAACTAATTGTTCCCAAGAATTTACAGAATGACATATACTACGAAACCAATGTAAAGCATCTCCTGTAAATATTTCAGTTGCAAAAGCCAAGACACGGTTAGATTTTATGTCCCTAGCTTTTATACGTTCATCAACCTCTTGTATAAATGCTCGTACACATGACTTACCATCGTACTTTAATTTAGATAATTCTGCACCAATACCACGTTCGCAGGTAACAGAAATGTTAGTAATAGGAATGTCCTCCTGTTCACCACTTAAAGTGGTTTTAGTAGACTGAGTTGTAGCAAAAGTAGCCAGATCCTTATAGTAAGATTGCAGTTTTTGTGAGCAATCTTTATATTGAATTAAGTCCTCTGGTGTCTCGGGTTGTATCCTAGCAAGTCGGTGATATATGTGGTGAGCAAGATTCTCTGATCTAGAATATAGATTTTTATCATATTTAGTTTTTAAATTTTGTATATTGTTTTTAAATTTTAATAGACTATCTTTAGCACCCTTTATATCATCTTCAGGCTCAAGATGTGACTCTAGAATGTCTTCTGAAGGAAGATTTTTTACTTGCTTTATAATTTGCTTTCTAAGATCTTGAACGTTATCAGCTGGTACTTCACCTCTAATCTCTAGCTCATATTCAAGTTCTGTTTTTTGTAAGGAAAGGTATTTAATTTGTTTAGACATTATTTTAAATGAGAATATAACGTATATTTTTATTATACCAATCTGATATGTTGTGCAAATACTAGTATGGTAAGGTTAAAGACGGTAAGTGAAAAAGAAAAAAAAATGAGGGTGTTATAAAAAATAGATGATGCTGGTAAGTAAAAGTAGCGGTCATTCAAAATCAGATAAGTTTAAATTGTTCATTTAGAAATTGCCCATTCCGTTACAAAATTCAAATTAAAAGAACGATTTTGTTTAAATTTAAATTAACACAACAGTGTATTACTAACGCAAAAAAACTATATTTATATGAAGAGACAATTTCTTAAAAATAATAAAAGAAATGATGACCAAATAATGTGTTTTAAACAATTTTAGTAGTTGAATGTAGCAGTAAAGTAAATTGATTAGCACATTACCTGGGCAGAAACAACATCGTTTTACAAAAAATAACCATGAAGCTATCACCAAAGAGAACCAACTATCTACATATATGTCAGTGCAAATTAAAGGGATCCTCAAGACCACGATAAGGGCGCCACTGTTACGTCTTTATTTAGAAGAAATGGTACAATAAATAATTAAACCAATTATGAGATAGGTTTTACAACATTTATTTTATAACAGATAGGGAAGTGGGTTCGGTACCCTTGAGGGATAGTCTTTTATTTGCACTAACGACAGAACCACAAATACGCTCCTGTAATCGACGGGTAGGCGCCGATCGCTGAGCAGGCAGAACAGCTATAAGACTGCGACACGGTGAGTAGTCTGCGGCACGGGAACGTGACGTCCTCACGACGATTAGTAGTTCGTGGTTGTTCGGTTGCCCGAGGTCGCAGGCATACCCAAGCGGCAAAATATAGGGGTGAATATGAACCCTGTAATCCAAATGGGTGGACAATAAATAGTTGTCCGAATTCGCACAGTGACTGCAGCATGATGATGGAAGGCGAAGCGTATGATTCTATGGAATGTAGTAATCAGCGGTCAAGATGATGCGGTCACGGTTTATGAAAAACCGGAAGGACTTACAATGTTCTATATGAATAAAAGCTATGGATTCACCCTCTAAATAAAATAAAATAAACGGCAGGTACTTTCACAAATCAACTAAAGTTTGCGATCTAAGATGGCACAACTATGGGAGTGGCAAAAGCGGATATATTTATATTACAAGTTACGATTGATAAGACTTTATAATGTTCGAAACACTGCATTTTAAATAAATAGGTACGAATACTATCATATCCAGCCATTCCAATGGAAACCAATATATGCACAACTTACCCGATCACTGGGTTTCACTATTCACTTTGTTTTATCAATATTAATTTAAGTAAATGATAGATACAGATGAATACAGTACTTGACTATGACAATATTATAACACAGATGGCTTTCGCAATGACTTATTAAATATATTAAAGATTACTGGTTCGCGGGTGATTAGACACCAGTCTCAGTGTGAAGTGAGAGGACTTGTCGCCGAGTGCCCCTCCTAAACCGTTGCGGCCACCGTCGCTGTGACGTTCGAGACTAATTTATCTATATTAAAAACTGAATGTGAAGTGTTGTTTGTTAGTTGAAATATATTGTTTAATAAGTTCAACTTTTTAAGAATACGTAATGAACTTTAAGTTTAGATTAATTTTTAGATTTTATTATTATGTATTTATTTATCCCTATACATGAAGTATTAAAATGGGCTAGACTAGTTCACAATTATTACATTAAAGTTTTACAACAATGTAACACTCCGATCATCACAGCTCACAACTCCCAACACTAGGGTTTGTTTAAACGCTGCGTTCAAAGCGTCCATCCCCAATTGGTTTAGAACCTATCTCGGCGATGCAGCCCGTTTTTATTATGATGGAGCTTTTACAGTTTCACAACCTCAAACGTGTTGTTAAATTGATGTTGTTGTTGTTGGAAAGCGTTAACGTTGGGTTTTAGTGGAATGAAAAATATTTGAAACTAGCTAGGACCCGTGGTTTCACCCGCGTTTAATTTAAAAGAAATTTAGAGTACTTCGACATAGACACTTGACATAGAATATATATATTGGATATCAAATCAAATCAAATCGTTGTCAAACTCGTACCAATAAACAACAAAACAAAACACGCATACATTTCTGCTGATAAACGTCCACTGCTCGACAGCTGTTGCCCATCCTCCGTCTAACTCCATAGTCGCCTTTCAAACACCCACCGGATGAGATGGGGTGGTGGTATTCTCAGCCGGCACCACACGACAACACGCAAAAATGTTATTTATTAGTATCCAACCAAAACACTTGCAGCTTATATGCACTTATCTCGTACAATGACCAAATGCGAGGCGGTTACTGTAGAGTTGTTACTGATGATTGATACTTACCACTTGGGACTCAATTACCGTTATTCTTTGGTAACGGTATGTTATAACGTTACACTTACTGATATAGCGTTATTCAGATATCGTTATTTATAACAGTAGAAAGTAAGAATAATGATATTAATAATATATTAGTTACCTAATCTGGCTGGGTCATTTTCGGCACCGAATGGTGGCTCCGGGATCTCTAAACGACCGCTCCTGAGTCACCTCTAGCTACCATGCCTGTAGGCACCTAGCAGGGCGGGTAACTGTAAAGAGGTCATTCCTTCTAGCGGAGGGGAGACAACTGAAAAGAGTACGCCTCCCAGGCACATCTCTTAACCAGCTGAATGCTGCCGTCTTTCCGGGGAGCCCGCCATAGTTGACCATCGAATCTGACACTCATACGTTTGTACAATATAATATTTTCTTAAAACCTACCAAGGCAATTGATATTTAATCTGTGGCAGCGCCCCAGAAGTGCGGTTTCGACTAAAGCTGCGCTATTTCTAGGTAAGCTTCATGATTCCCAGCGCATATTGTTGTTTGCACATACTTTACGTGGCAAATGTAAGCTTTAATTTAATAAAATGTAAATAAATGGTTGTTTTTAAAATAAGAATATAATATAAGTTTGTGATTTGGGTATTTATTCATCTTTGATATTATGAGGTTCTCAATTGATTAAATCGGTTAACAGACTTATTTGTTCATTGATCTAATATTGTAATGTTTGTAGTGATTATTATATTTATCTGTATTTTAATATCTTTATTAAACCAAACTATAATGCTTGTTTTGGTTATTTAGATTATAAGTATTGATATTGTAAACTGGGATGTTGCAGTTAATCGTATCAGAGTGGGTAGTGGGGATTTAATAAAACTGTTTTACAAATTAGTTTTAAGTTAGTTATTCTGCAAGTATTGAAGAGAATAATACAGTCGTAAAGTGTTGTCGAGAGTTTTATTTTACGCCAGCCTGTATAACTTCTATCACAAAGTAGTGGGATTATTATTTTTAAGGGTAGGTCGTGTTGAACATTGAACAAACTAAGAATGCTGAACAAAATTTAATATAAAGATTTTCATTTTTAAGGGAAAAAGAGTCTATGCATACATTATTCAATTGCGTTTGTTCTCATGTACGGAACATTACCGACAAGTGCGTGTGGTGTTCAGAATAAGAATATAGTACCATTCAACCAAAAGCGGGCCTTTGGTTTAGAGTCCCTTAATCGCCTTTCACTACATGTACGGGAGGATTGGGAGTAGTGCAGCGTCCCTTCTGTGGAACAGCATCATTCTGCACTCACCACCCCCTCAAAATATGCGACACGTTATGGAAATCTTTTGGGAGTCTGATATGGTGACGACGATGATGGTTTATTTTTCAATTACTAAGTTCTGGATAGATCTTAAATATACAACCAAAATGTCCTCTCCATTCAGTATTCCTGCTTCTTGAATACGATTGATCCACCGCTTTTCAGCCAAAGGAGGTCCACTGCTGGATAATGCGCTCCCCCGTAGATTTCCACCACGAGCAATCACATGCCACCCGCAACAAACGACTCCCAGCAACCTTCAGGTCGTCTATCCACCTCGCTGGAGGTCGCTCACGCTGCGTTTTCCGGTGCGCGGTCTCCAGTCGAGAACCTTTTACCCCATCGGCCATCAGTTCTACGAGCAATGTGCCCCGCCCAACGCTACTTCAGCTTACTAATCCTTTCAGCTATGTCGGCAACTTTAGTTCTTCTACGGATCTCCTCATTACTGGTTCGAACTCGTAGAGAAATACCGAGCATAACTATCGCTAGTGCCATTCAAGCCATTCAAATGGTGGTACGTGGTAATGCAAACACATTTACATCCTCTTTCCCCTCGCCTATTCCTCGCTTAGCCCTAACATACTTATTTATAGTAACAGCTCCCTCGGGTAATACATTATTATCGTATATACGTTAACGCGGGTTTGCCTCTACAAGGTTCCCCAATTTTTCAGCTCATAGAAATTCCCCTCCTCCCTGCCGTTAAAATACATTATGTGTGTTTGTATAATGTTAACTCCTTCCTTTCGTATGTTTGTGTTTATTTTATAACTTTTTTTTATAAAAAATATATTTTTAGGTTGTTTCTTTCGTTTTTTTTTTGTATCGATATGAGCAAGTCATCTAACTGGTGTTAAGCATCATGCATGCCCACAACAATTGTAATGATGCTCAGATATGGTCCTGGTCTACACTGCACTCGTCTAGTCTCTTATGCTCAGTAATTCTATTAGCTACAGTGCCCTTTATTTTATTGGGTGCCAGTGGAAAATCATCATGAACTTCTTCCATCCTGGGGTAGGGCGAAGGCCGGACTCCTACCGGCTAAAACCACTGGAATGGTTATCTTCACCACGGAAAGGGGGCCACGCCCACACACATCTCGGAGGGTATGACTGTAAAGCGGTCATCCACTCTAGAATAGGGAAAGTGACTGTAAAAATTAAAGTAAACGGTAAAGTGGCCGCCCACCAGGCACGTTTCGGCGGGACTGTAAGGAATTCCCCTCGAAGCCTCGCTGCCACCATCTTCCCAGGTGCAGTAAGAAACCTACCATGAGAAAAAATATTGAGTTATCTCCATTTTCTTATTACACCTGCATCGTCCGACCTGGCTTCGGAGTCGATTCAGGGATTTCCAAATAGACCATGGTAGTTTGTGTTCTACTGTAGCTGTGGGTACTATTATCTAACCCAAAAGATTTACGTAGTTGGTGCTTCGTATTATTAATTAAATATAGAAAATGTAATGACGAAGAACATTAGTCTCCCGTTAAAATAATCACCACATATAAGATTACCTTGAGAATGGACGCATTATTTTGAAAGCACGTACCTCAACACAACTAAAGTTCCGACCGTATTACGGAAAAGTACAAGCTCCAAGTATAAACATAAACAAAATCCCTCAGTCTTATCTTTCGCCATTATTTTCTTCCTATACAACAAACACCTGAAATTCTTCATCAAAATGAACCACAACATTTCTTGGAAGCATCCAGTTTTGTTCTTAATTGTAACAGACAGACGAACTGAGAGCGCCAGGAATGTTGATTGTGAGGAGGAGAGGGGGGGTTTTATTATTTGTTATTAGCATACAACAAAAATAATGTGGCGGAGGTTTTTTAGGCGGTAATATTTATTTATTTATTTATTCCTCAAACTTACCACTATCATTACAGGTTTTAAAAACAAAATACCCAATGCGATAGTGTAGCATACAATATTTTCATCTACTTGTTAATTAATCTTGTAACAAATTTACTTTACTTCTTAATTAATCTTGTAACAAATTTACTTTACTTCTTAATTAATCTTGTAACAAATAATAAACAGTGCTACCTTTGTGAAATCACTCAGAGTACAATGGAATACGTCAGTCTCACTAGCTATGAGGTTGAGAGTGCGGAGTGCTCGCGTCAGCGGCGCCTCACTTAAGAGGTTGGTTCGGCCACGCGACTCCACCAGCAGCCGTGACTGTCGTCGTCGCCACACGTACCCGTCCGGAACACACAAACCTATCTGCCCCAGGATGTCGGCATTATACACCTTCCCTCTAAATATTTTGAACATGTACAAAATGAGTGCGAGATCCCTCTTGATCCTCAGTTCGTTATATCCAACCATGCCCAAAATAAATAAAGTTGGGTATAATAATGGATACAATGGATAAACACCATACAGCCGCGAGTACACGTACCTAACAAACTTGTTCTGTACTCTCTCCAACATGAGCCTATATTTAGATTCGTGCGGAGCCCAAATGACTGCGTTACATTCTAACTGGCTTCTAACCAAAGCATTGTATAAGGCTATAACGGCTTTAATATTGGTAAAATCACGCACCATACGAAGCATAAATCCTAAATTACGATAAGCCTGTCTACAGCAACTAATAATGTGATCACGAAACGTTAGCCCTGTGTTGAAGCTCACCCCTAAGTCCCTGACTTCTGTTACCCTAACCATTGGCAACCCATCTATCTTGTAATTATATAGTATAGGAGAACGTGCGCGAGAAAAAGTTATTGTTACACACTTTGAGAAATTGAACAGTAGGAGGTTGTCCTTGCTCCAGGTAACCACTCTGTCTATGTCTCTTTGTAGCCTGGCACAGTCTTCTACGTTACTTATCGCGAGGGACAGCTTGAGGTCATCAGCAAACAGCAAACATTTGGCATCTTTAACAACTTCCGATAAGTCATTAATCATAAGAATGAATTGCAAAGGCCCAAGATTACTGCCCTGACTTACCCCAGACCTGGTAAAATATGGTTCTGACTTGTATCCCGCATATTCTACGTATTGCCGTCTATCGCTCAAGTAAATTGCAAAAAATCTTAATAGATGTGGAGTGAAACTAACTGCTGCTAACTTTTTAAGCAGAACATCGCTAATTACTAGATCGAACGCTTTTTTAAAATCAAAGTAAGCAACATCAGCTTGTCCCCCACCGTCCACTGTTGGTACAAGGTGAGCCATGTAGCTGACAAGATTGCTAGTAGTGCTTCTTGCTGGTCTAAATCCATGCTGAGCTTCTGAGAGCTGGCCGCTGACCTGTTGGAATATGCTTCTATGAATAGCAGCCTCGAAATTTTTGCTGGAGTCGATAGCACTGCGACCGGCCTATAACCCTCCACCGTCGTCCCTAAGCCTCCCTTTGGCACCGGAACGACGCGGGTAATCTTCCACTTCTCCGGAAACACCGCAGCCTTCAAGCATTTATTATAAATGTATTGAAGCGGTTTTGCTAGCACCGACCGACAATCCTTAAAGATGTATGGCGGAATGCCGTCCGGTCCAGCAGACTTTTTCGGCTTAAGCTGTTGAAGCGCAAAATTTACGTCTAACAAATGTAGGTGATCGATATGTACCCGTGCCGCTCCGTTCCCACTGCCCGCTTCTGTATCCGCTGCACTCACACTCAACTCGGCCTGTTCCGTACTATAGACCGAATAGAAATACTCAGCTAATTCCGTAACACACTGCTCACTAGTCAATGGCTCGCCATTCTTAAAAATCTTACGCGGACTTCTAGTACCTCTTTTTGGTTTTGTATAATTCCAAAACGACTTCGGATCTTTCAGCATTTGGTTTTGAACGCTGAAAACGAAGAGTATTAAGTTTCTTTTCTCGGGTGTCATATACATACGGGGACCATAGGCATGAAGAGAGGATGGAGAAGAGGACCTTATACATATATAGCGGATGTATGTGACATCGTCACGAAAACTGATACTATGGATTCTGTACATGGTTCTGGAACCCACAGAATTTTGGTCAGTCATTTCACGAATTTCCTGAAGATTTAATTAACTGGTTTCAGTATAAAATAATAGAATTCTATTGTTTAATAAAAACACATTTTCACAAAATATAATGTCATATTATAATACAATAATCACGTAGCGTTTTGATCGTGTTGTTTACGGTACATTGCGTGCTCAAAAATGTCAAAATCTGTAACTCATTACTTCCGATATAAATGGCTTTACTATTTTTATTATAGGCCTAAATGTGACCTCTTCCTAAAGTGATTGGTACCTTTTTTATGAACTTACTCCACCCCACGGAAGGGCGAAGGGGCATGCCAGACCTACTGGCTAAAACCACTTCGGCACCTCACGTAGGCACGTACACTATGTGTAATATTTCTATGGCTTACAGGTAGTTGTGGGTGTTTCAGATTTAGTTAGTTAGATGTTTGTGCGTGTGAGATTGATATCCGTTAACTGGTAAACCATAAAGGAGAAATCCTAGTGGAGGGCTAATGTTTTTTGAAGCTAAACTTCTTTGGGCACAATGATATTAAAATTTCAAGGTCAAAGAGTGCAAAGTTTTATGTATACGTCGTGTGGGCGCATGCGCAGCCATAAAAGGTCTATGTGCATGGGCGAAGGAAGGCAATGAGGCTCTCCATCAAGAAGAAAAAAATGAGAAGTGGAAGCAGGGTGCTGTAATATTGGTCACCGCCATGATGAAAGTTGCCGACCACTATAAAAACGTATGATTTAAATGAAGTACTAATTTGGAATTGGTGACTATCGTTCAATACGGAGGCTTTTACCTTGCAGTGGGTTCAGGCTTTCAATAATAATATTGACTAAATAAACATGGACAGAAAACCAAAAGTTGTAGCAATCCATTTCTTCAGTCAATAATTCCTGTCCTTTTGCGAATGGCCTAAACCTTGACAAAGTTGCTCAAACTTGGTCCATAAAGGCAATAACAAGTTGGATTGTAATCATGAGTCAGATAATTGCTTCCCGATTTAATAAATAAGAGTTTTAGATGTAGGGTCTGATATTTGTGGGAGATTTGAAGAACTTGTCTAGACACATTATTGATATTTCTACTAGGAATTCGGTGCGAAATGGACTTGCCGCATGCCTGATAAATGGGGTCTCAATGGTAACGTCAGCACAGTGGCTAAGCCACTGGTTTTATGCGCTATGTTTTGCGGGTAATCAGTGTCCGGATTAAGAATATAGCACCACTCTATCCCTCCTGTGGATGTCGTAAAAGACGACTAAGGGACTTTAACCACAGGGATGGGCAGCAGCTTCCCTTCTGTGGAACATTAGCCATACTGCGCTCACTAACCCGCCTGCCAAGCGGGGTGAGTACTGGCAAATACCGCCCAAAATGACGACACGCGGGTGTAACCGATCGTCTATGGGGAGGCCTTTATTCAGCAGTGGAAGTCGTTTGGCTGGTATGATGGTGTTGGCATCTGCAGGTAGTTGTTCCGGGTCTGGGTGTATTGGGTGTGGAATTTGTGGCTGTAAACGCACCCACGACACAGGAGAAATCCTAGTGTCAGGACAAGTTTAAAAAAAAACTTGAGAGGCGTTCATAGTAAGTTGAACTTATTGTGATTGGTAAAGGATCGGTTACGTTAAGCAATGTCAGCGCGATCAGTCTATGATGGTATGATGGGTGACCACTTCTTGGAATTGGAACTGAGCATCTCCGTGCTTCGGAGGGTAAGTAAAATCGTCGGTCCCGGTTGTTGTCATTAGATTGGTAGGTTTTGTTGATAGGTTCTCGTTAAGCCAAGTAGAAAGCCTTTAACGACACAAAGTTAGCCACGATCTACACGAAAATGAATGAAAAACCCCTTAACTGGGGAATACCGGTATTCTGGGGTTTAGACCAGTTGTCAGAATTTATTGCATCTTTATTTTTATTTTTTCATTAAAAAAAAACGTTGCCCCACACTAGGATTTCTCCAGTGTCGTGGGTTCTTTTACAGACATGAATTCCACATACAAAATACACCCAGACCCGGAACAACTACCTGCAGATCATACAAAATGTGTTCCGTGTGGGAATCGAACCCACGACCCGGAGCGCAGCAGCCGACTGTATCAGCCGCTGCACCAACCGTGCCGTCATCTGACTTCCCACAACCTATGTACCGGGACTAACCGGTTTAACTGGCCCTCCAAGCCGCGCAGGGGTCTTGATGTGGATGGCATGCGCAGATTATCTTTTTTATAGGTCACCCGGAAAACTTATTATTTCCACCGCCCCAGGGGAGGGCTGAGGGGCCTTCAGCGCGGAAGGGAAGCTCTACTAACATTGCTTACAATCACACTTAGTCCCATAGGTGCTACGTCTTTAAGCACGTCTCGGAGGGGATGTCTGTAAAGCATTCGGACCCCCTGGCGGAGGGGAGATAACTGTAAAAAAGCCGCCCACCAGGCACATGTCACGGGAGATAGTGGAGGATTTCCCCGAAACCTGTGCGCAATGCTGCGCATACCATATGCACGGCATTGTTTTCCCAGTGAGTGCAGTTGAACCCATCAGGTCGACCGTTTTGCGTGGTAACCATTTAGGCACAAACGTCTATTTTATTACTCTCTACAGAAACCCCAAAATAGCCTTTAAATAATCTCTTTGACATCTCACCTCAGTTATTCAAAGAAAATTGACGCCCTATCTCATCCGTAGTAATCCTCAACGTGGACCTAAGACATAAATAAAAGGGCTTAAGCGTCCACATAATTTTAAGCCGGTTTCATTACACAGACTTTATTTTAGTGCTAGAGAGATCTTGCGAGTTAAAGCTTTTTAGCTCGATTTATAACAACTGGCTTTGTACTTGTGACTAGCATTATTAAAAATAGGAAAATAAAATAGAAAGTTCATTACCCTAACCGTGTGGTGCCGGCTCAGAATACCACCACCCCATCTCCTCCCGTGGGTGTTTAAAAGTCGACTAAGAGATTAGCCAGAGGATGGGCAGCAGCGTCCTTCGAGTATATTAACAACTCAACTGCGATCGCCAACCCGCGTAGCGATTTTGGCAAAACCCCCCATGGAGCACACAACATCAACATCTCGGTCATTGTGGTGATCTTTGGGGGAGGCCTGTGTCCAGCAGAGGACTTCATTTGGCCGAAATTATGATTACCCTAACATGCGTGACAGAAAAAATGGTGCAGGTTGGAACTGGACTTTTCATTTGGCAATTTTCTTAGGCTCTTTTTTACTGGGCTTGCAGACAGCTGCTTAACTAACTGGCTAAAGGCCTCCAGTCTTGTAATGAAGTTAAATACTTTGCAACATAGCTTAGAGCACCCAGACTTAGGCCTCGACCGTTGGTGAGGCCTGAGTCCCACTAGGGTTTGGAGTACCTTAAGTGCAGATTTAGTTGGTTTTATCATCTCCAAAATTAGCCTATTTCGTGTCTCCACTCATTTATTTTTGTAGCCTTGTAGGGTTTTCCATAGTGGTGCAATAATAAATAAGGGTCGTCAAGGTATAGCAAATGTTAAAAAACCTTCTATTAGATATCCACTAGGGGTTGGATACCACCCCCGGGAAGACGGTGGCGCGCACGTGGTCACGTGCCGCCGTATGCGCAACACAGCGCTCAGCGAGACTTGGGGGGATCCTTTTCAATCCTCCCCGAAAAGTGCCTGGGGGGGTGACCCTTTACAGTCGCCTTCCCTCCGAGATGTGCCTAAAAGCGTGGCACCAATGGGTGGCTCTAGTGTGATCTTGCGAGGACCTGGAGTCCCCCTTCGGTGCCGATGATGGCCACTCCAGTAGTTTTAGCCGGTAGGAGTCCGACATGCCCCTTCGCCCTTCCCCGGGGTGAAGGAAGTTCCATGTAGAATGTCCACTGGACATCAATAAAAAAATAATAAAAAAAAGTGTTTGGATACCGGCCGGCGGTATTCGCGCGTTGGCACACACAGCGCGAGATGGCAGCATTGCTAAACTCGCGTACGGGCATGCTGGTACCGTCGGGTGGGGCTAGCGACTCCGAGGAATCTTTTGACCCTCGGAGTTTGCAAACCTCACTCAACATCATGTTGGTGCTAGAGCGATGCAAGCGGGCCTTCCCTAAGGCGATGGGGTCATCCCTCGGCGGCGACGCTAAGAAGTAGGCCCACAAGGATAAAAAATTGAGTGGTTGGAGAGGAAGAAAGCGTAGTTACGCTCTTAGATCGCCTGCACTACGGCGCAGATTGAGAAACTAACAACGGAGGCAGGTCTTCTACGAACGCTAAAGCGGGCCCTAGTGGAAATGTAGCATTAATACTGCTGGACGCAGTGGCCGAGCTTCGGCCTTCGCTCGCCCTCGAGGTCGGGGGCATATGGCTGTGGGTGAGGATTTCAGTTTGAAACAGTAAGAAAATTCTTAGTTTGGATTGTGTCCGGTAAATAGTAAAGGGCTTATCCCTTATTGTATATATGTGAATGTATAATAAAATCATCATTATTTTAGCCGAAAGACACCCACTGCTGGTGCTGGCTTTCCTCAAAGATCACCATAAGGACCGGCCCTGTGCTGCTTACAACCAGCGGATTCCCGCAAACTTCACCAGGTCGGGTGGAGGCACAACGATCTGTTAGTCTGACACGCTGCGTCTTCCGTGGTCGCCACTAGAGATTTTTTCCTCCCCATCAGTCATCCGTTCTGTTACTGCCACTGCACTGTTAATTCTACCGGAGCGGTCATCTTCTGCGCGCGAAGGTTCTCGATACAATCACACTAGAGCTGCCCATTGGTACCACGCCTTTAGACTCATCTTGGAGGGTATCTGCCTAGCCGTACTCTAGCACCACCAATATCATTGTCAAACATTTTGGCGTTTTAATATAAAAAAATATGTTATATGCCGCCATAAAAATCAATAAGAACTGAATTTTTATACAATGGCATTAACTTTGAGCGCTTTCAATAATGTATAAGAGTTGACAGGTCGAGTGGCACTAATAAATAATACATGTTCTCCAATTCTTGTACTCCACATTGTAACAAAAGATATTAGGCCCGATCCCTTGGTGGGAGTAAGGGTAAGCTGGTAGGCCTAAACCAGTAAATAATAATTGAATTGAGTTCATGTTTCAAGATGAAAACTTCACATTATTTTCATCACAGCAAGTTAGAATTATAGTTTAACTTTGTAACAAACGACCCTGTTTCCTGAAAAGTATGTCATCTTCAATTGTTCATTGGGATTAATGGTCTTTCATACCTTTTTCATTTCAAGCAGGTTTTAAATGTCAAAAGCTAAATATTAAAAATATAATAAATATATTTCTTTGCTGTTCTGAGGGCCGCAGGGTTCGATCTCCGCATGGTATACTCTTAGATACTTTAATATTGTATCAAGTTAAGCCTATGGAAGAGCTGCAAGTAAATACCCTCACATCATAAAGTACCTTTCCTCTCAGTTTACTTTTATGACTTGCACAAAAGATTAGGGGCTTAAGGATGTAAGTAGCAATAACACTTAAAAAAGACAAAACAGAAGGATAGCTGCTTATAACATGGTATAAACAACTTTTATATTAGACGGTTTGTAAATAAGCGAACCATACTAAAAGCTACGAGCTACGGCTCGGCTCGTAGCTCGTAGAAGTGGTTAAAGGTTCAGCAGTGACGGCACGGTTGGTGTAGTGGCTGATACAGTCGGCTGCTGCGCTCCGGGTCGTGGGTTAGATTCCCGCACGGAACAAATATTTGTATGATCTGAAGGTATTTGTTCCTGGTCTGGGTGTATTGTATGTGGAATTAATGTCTGTAAACGCACCCACGACACAGGAGAAATCCAAGTGAGGTGTAAGGTTAAAAAAAAATAACAAGAATAAAAACAACACGAAAACAAGAAAAACAAGCAGTAGAAGTCCTTTGGCTGATATAATGATTATATGATGAAGCTTATATAATTATTTGCATGGAGTAGACCTTCTGCACATAGTATTGTATTTTTTTGCGGTGCCAAGTTTTGTTTTTTTTTCTCTTAGATATGACGAAGGTGACTTGATTAAGGTTGTAAAAAGTTCCAAGTTCTTTTTTTATGTAAAAACATTGTAAACTTTTATGTTAGATTTGGAATTTCGCCAAGGATTACATTGAATGATGGTTGCATTGCATAGCATAAGGTAAAAAAAACAAGTATATATTGTTATCTTGTAAGCAAAAACGACAATAATGAAACTGAAGATTGGTTGGCGCAGTAGCTTGGTGATTAGATTTATAGGCTACGTGTCGCGGGTTCAATCCCCGCATGAAACAAATATGTGTATGGCCTGCAGATAGTCGTTTCGGGTCTGGGTGATCGTGCATGGGAGATTTATGTCTGTAAAGTGTACCTACGATACAGAAAAGAAATATAATCTTTAAAAAAGTTTAGGCATTTAAAAACAAAATGTCAAGGACTCGAAATTAATATATTATCATTACAATAAAAAACTTTTAAATGGATTACATCGCTTATATTATTTTTTGTTTTTCTCCTAACGTTTCAAGTTTGCAGCGTACGTAGTCGCAGGATGACTAGGTTGGCAGGCGTCGTTACAGATTTTAAAAGTTATTACATACACGTACATTTCTAATCAATTATAATCTATAATTATCGACTCTTTGAAGGCGCTGTACAAAATTATACAATGATGTTGACATGCAATAGGCGCCCATTAGGTACTATTTACCTCATAAACTCCTAATTATACCTCATCTTGTTAATGTCAAGCAACCTGTGTGTGTGTCAGGCAACTAAAAGTAAAAACAGAAAACAACATAACTCATTTTTGTTTACCTAATATTTTTGCGAAAACATTCTTAACATTTTTTTTATATTTTATTTTTTTGTCTGTCATGGGGCACGGTTTTCTAAAAGCAAAGACTCGTTAAAGCGGATATTAACGATCTTTTTAGCGACAAAAAGAAGGCACACATGGCCTGTTATTTATTAACGGTTGGGTTTCATTCTCGCGCTTGCGTTGTTCACTTATACGAAATAATTATGTGAGTAAATTTTAAGTATGTTTTTTTTTTTGCTGACAAGGGTAAAGGATTTTAATGTTTGCCTGTGGCCTCGACCAAATACAGTATGGTCCAGTTAAATAAGCCTTTTAAATCTAAATTAGCGCATATTGGCAGAATTTTGATAAAACTAAATTTGAAACATACAAAAATCAAATAGGTTTGAAAAATAAATGAAACAAGTAAAAAATACGCTATTAAAGTATACATAATAATGGTCTCTTAAATTTTGTGCCTACCCTCAAAACTAATGGATTTCGGGAGATTGTAAATTATAGAATAAGATAATTAATTTATTGTAATAATTGCACAAAACAAAGAATTGAAAGAAACATAAGTCAAAATTTGCAATGGATTACATAATGAATGCGAAAGAATGAAATTGAATGAAAGAATGGCGGCGGCGGATTATGGCAAAACCGCCCATGTGCACACAACACACCCAGACCGTTAATTGTGGCGATCTTTGGGGGAGGCTTGTGTCCAGCAGTGGACTATATTCGGCTGAAACGACGAGCTTGTTTTCAGAGATAGGAAGGTTTAGGTAGAAATTAAATTACAAAACACGTACATGTTTTGTTATACAAAAAAAAATGTATGCCTTAAACTAATTATGGTAAACATTCTGCCAGCTCACTTCAATTTCGATTTTAAGGCTTGTTTAACTTGACTTGTAGATTCATATCAGTATATAGTGGACTAGGGTTTAATATATATGAGTGACATCGTGACGAAAACGGATACCATGATTCTGGAGCCTGGAAGCGTTAGAATTTTGAGTCGGTTTTTCATGAATTATAATTTTTTTGTTATTTTTCTATTTTTTTAACTGATATCAGTTTAAGAGGATTTTTTTAGTCTATCCTAAGTCTATTTTGAATAAAAACAGAATATATTTTTTTTTTCTTATAAAACTGCAATGTAAATAAAAATTGAACGACAAAATGTTGTTTCGCTACAGTTCACGGATGAGGTCTTCGACTAGCACAGTAGTATAATAAGATCATATTATAGTAGAATAATTACGATTAGTTTTGATCGCATTGTTTACGATACATTGCGTGCTCAAAAATGACAATAACCTTTGTACCCAAAAAATATTTCCGAGATAAATTGAATTCCTACTTTTATTATAGGCCGAAGTGTAGCCAAATTTTCGAACCCAGATGATGCCTATTCACTTTAAAGATAGCAGGAAATATAGACACTGGCAAGGAGTTCCACTCTTGGCTATGCGCATAGTGAAGTTTGAGGAGGACCGTTGAGTACGACATACCAGGATATCAACCAAGTGCGGATAGTAAACTGTAGTGCGTCTGGAAGTCTGATAGTAGTGGGGAAATAATGGGTTCATCTTGTGTAGCATCCGCGCACAAATCCCAAAGTATAATCTGTAGAAAACTGACAGACAGACAGACACAGTGTTACTGTTGAACAGACTTCTATGGTCTACTAGGTATATATTCTGGTAGCTTCTTTAGTTGGTAATAGTCACATTGGTAAAGTCCGTGGTAACCTGGATAATTTAACAAACCGGGTGATGTGAAAAAGGATTGATGAAAACGTCCTCCCGCCTTGGAAACCCAGTGAGGGTGTTTGTGTATGTGAGGTTTATGTCTGTAAACTGTACTCACGATACCGGTGAAATCCTTATGTGAGGCAAAAAACCCAAATGGTCTGATCAGGTTAAGGATCTTCCAATAACTACCGCCTAGAAAATGCTGGAGAACGAACTGAATAGAACTAGCGGCTGTCACGAAAGCCTTACAATACGGATATGGTCTTCATCTTTCTGTGTGGTGTCCAGATCAAGAATATATCACCGCTCCATCTCGACCGTTAGATGTCGTAAAAGCCGACTTAGGGACTAAACCAGAGGGGTGGGCAGCAGCGTCCGTTCTGTTGAACAGCAGCTATTGCGCGCGTACCAACCCGCCTGCCAAGAGTGGTGAGCACTAGCAAATTCCTCCCAAAATCACGACACAATTATGGAAACCTATGGGGAGGCCTTTGTTGAGCAGTGAACGTCTTTTGGCTTGATGATGATGGTCTTCACAAATGAAAGAACTCACAAAGAACAATAGTGATGATCGTACAGTCTTGGATAGTCGTAATATCGTTCTCATACTTGGAGATACTCAACATTTTCAAACGTGCAAGGATGAGCATATTTCCATGTGAAATTAAAGCCACCGATTTATGCCAAGGTCCCCGCGGTAAATATTTTCTAATAGCTTCACTTAGCTCCGCTCGGCATAATGACGTCAACGTTTGCTTTTACGCTCGAGTGCCCGCGGCGTACTATTGGTGAACATACCCAGGTGGCGCTGGTTTAATGTTGGGTCGGGGAGAAAATGAGGATGTTTTTTTTTGTGATCTGTCAATTTGAGCTGTGGCTCTATTTGATTTTGAAGCCAAGATATTTTCATATTTAATTCAAATGTCAATTTTTTTATTTTGCTTGGGGTACTGAACGCTTCTACAAATCGCGGTCCTGGATTCAATCTCCAGAAGGCCTCAAATAGATTTTTTATTTCTTTTATACCTTTTTTTTATTGGTTTCCAGTGGAAATTTGACATGAACTTCCTTTGCTCCAGGGAGGGCGAAGGGGTATGCCGGCCTCCTACTGGCTAAAACCACTGGAGCGGTCATCTTCGGCACCGAAGGTCTTCGTAAGATCACACCAGAGCCGCCCATTGGTGCCACGCCTTTAGGCACAACACGGAGGGGACGACTGTAAAGGTCACCCCATTCAGCGGAAGAAAGGCAACTGTAAAAAGGTCGCCACCCAGGCACTTCTCTGGGAGGATTGTGAAGGATCCTCCCAAGCCTCGCTGAGCGCTGTTCTGCGCACACGGTTGCACGTGACCACGTGCGCGCCGCACGTCCGTCTTCTCGGGGGTCGCCCGGTGTGAGCACGTAGACTCCTCAATCTGCTCGCCCGCGATGCCCGTGGCCCCCCACGATGTAGCAACGGCAGGGACATTTCTTTTATACCTATAGATTATAATATTATCGCATTATAGTATTAGCGCATTTGATTATCATTGTGCATAAATATGTGTGTATTATCCTCACATAGCTTTTACGATTATATTGAAGACTGTAATACTTTCAAATATTATTTCAAAAGAGTATGTCCATGGAGTTTCTTGCCGGTTCTTCTCCATAGGATCAACGACTTGGAACCGTGCAACTATTTAAATTCTGACTATTCGTAAGTGCCAGCAAATGGTTTACATGAATAAAAACAATTTGACTTTGACTTTGAATAAAATACTCTATCATATTTTCAGTCTTTCATTATACCAGCCAAAGGACGTCCACTGTGGACCAAAGGCTCCAAAGATTTCCACAACTTTGTCATCCTCTTGGAAGGCATTTCCAATACCCGTTCCAGCCCAGTAGTCACCACGCTTGGCAGGCACGTTGGTGAGCGCAAAATAAGCTGCTGTTCAGAATGCAGAATGGACGCTGGTGCCCATCTCTCTAGTTTAAAGCCTTTTATTCGCATGTTACGACATCCACGGGAGGAGATAGAGTGGTGGTATATTCTTACCACGAACACCAATTAAAGGACATGGAAATTTATTCGAATACCACACGGTACTTATTTGCTTACTTACATAATAAACTAGCTGTATTTTGCGACTTTACGTGCGCGGGAACTGATTTAAACTTCATGATCACAAACCTCCCCCATAGGATGATCAGCTGCATGCCATGTGTCGTCATTTTAGGGGAAATTGCCAGAAGTTCCCACGCTTGTCAGGCGGGGTTGGTAAGCGCAGTATGGCTACAAAAGGGATGCTGCTGCCCATCCCTCTGGTTTAGAGTCCCTTAGTTGCCTTACACGGATGGAGTAGTGCTATATTCTTAATCCAGACACCACACGGATAATTTACACTAATAAAATAATTAATAAATTAAATAATTTAACCCAATTTAAATAGGGAACTTAATAATTCAATTAAACAATTATTATGCTTTATTTCATAACATAATCTACATCTCTGCCAAATTTTCACTTAAATCTATTCAGCCGTTTGCGCGTGATGGAGAAACAAACATTTACATATATAATATTAGTAAGGTAAAAACATCAAGGTGGTTTGCTCACATTCCTGTTGGTCTGTATTATACTCCAAATCAACCGGATATTTTTGTATTTTACTTACAACAAAAAGAAAAATATGAACAATACGACCCTTTGAGAATGTATATCAACGGAAAGTTAATCCAGGGAATGACACAAAAGTCTCCACTCATAACTTGCCCCGGTACACAGCGGCAGGACAATACGGGCGCGGACAGGCCATGGTGTAAAACATAAGCGTTTGAAGGTAAAAAAAATATAGTGCTATATGGCGAGACCACGCTACACTTGGTAAGCGGGCTGGTGACCGCAGAGTTGTTGCTATTCCACAAAAAGGACGATGCCGTCAATCCCTCTGGCTACCAAGAATACTATGAAATGTCACATTCATTGTTCACATTTTTGTTTTAGTGGACGTTCCCCCACACTAGGATTTCTCCGGTGTCGTGGGTCCGTTAACAGACTCAAAATATATCCAGACCCGGAGCAACTACCTGCAGGTTATACAAGTGCGGGAATCGAACCTCGCGGGGCGCAGCAGCCGACTGTATCAACTACTGCACCAACCTGCCGTCGACGACACACGGCATGTAACCGGTCATTTAAGGGGGAGGCCTTTGTTCAGCAGTGTATGTCTTTTGGCTGTTGTTATGATGATGAAGATGATGATGCCTTCTACGAAATCCATGGGAGGAGAGAGAGTAGTGCTATATTTTTAATCTGGACACCATACTGAATTACGTTTCTGCGGATTTCAGCTGCAGACGGATAAAAGAGACATAGGACGCATTGAAGGAACGCTTCATATACTAAGCAAGAGATGCATAATTATTTACAGTTTTAACGATAATGGTTGTCCAGCCCAGACCGTAAGTAGCGTGTAGTTTCTGGCAAATAAACCACCTCATCTTCGTCCATGGTAAATTTAAAAGGCGTCTAAGGGTTGATATCAAGAGAGAAGCCGCATCTTCCCGTTTGATAATGGCCATGTCCTCTATAACCGTTCACTGGGAGGCACATGACTAGCAGTACACGTACGTGGGCTGATAAGATCCAGTAAGGTAAGGAACCCTGCAATAGAAGTCAGCTAGAAATTCATTACAGTTTCTTTGCTTTCGTTCGATAACTTGAACTTGTAAACTCGTAGTTCCAACATAAAACACAAACAATTTATTAAGAGAGCCTTATGTTTAGCGAAGAGAAGCCGATACCCTGAAATCCAAAAAAAATAAAATGATCAGCAAAGAGTTGATATTCTGAATAACTCGGATCTTTAGATAAAACCTGTTGAAATTCCAATTTTGTATGTGTATTTTCTTTTGTATTAGGTCATGAGAAGTTATGTCCTTGTACGATAAAAATGGAACCTTCTTCCAGCCGTATTGATGAACTATGTGTATGATATGTCCAGAATTGAATTGCGAAAGGTTTAAGCAACCGAGCCTCAGTCTGTTGAACGCCCCTGAAGGCGCGCTTTCGCGGAGGGAGCATGTCTGATCATAGACCCACGCATCCGTCTCCACCTGGATGTCGAAAAGCAGAAAGTGCGCCAGGGGGAGGTAACCTTTTTTATTTTTTTATTTGTACCCAGTGGCTATTCTACATGAACTTCCTTTGCCCCGGGGAAGGACGAAGGGGTATGCCTGACTCCTACCGGCTAAAACCACTGGGGCGGTCATCTTCGGCACCGAAGGGGGCTCCAGATCCTCGTAAGATCACACTAGAGACGGGGGTGGTACCTACTTAGCCGGCCTCTTGCAATAAAGGACTTACCACCAGTAAGAAGTCATGAATGAATGGGTTACTTCTAGGCAAAGATGCTCCACGATCGACCGCATCGTCGCTTAACATTAGGTGATATAGTGATCAAACGCAAGCCAATTTAATAAAAACCAATTCTTATACTACCCGCTTTCGCCTATGAATCAGGGCACAATGTCTACGCCAGCGGAAGAAACTAATTCCTTAACATGGCCAGAACTTTATTCGTTAAACTTTCGCGAAGCCGTCACAGGCAGTGATGTCAGCGTATCTCGGCTATTTTGTTATCATGCTCATCTGTGCTATGCTGAGCACCAGGGTTAGATAACCAGGGGTTTTGTGTCTGTGTGTATTTTGGCTGGAGTAGCGGGTACGTTAAGAGCAGTGTCCTCATCATTTCGGCCGAATGAAGTCCACTGCTGGACACAGGCCTCCCCCAAAGATCACCACAACCACCGATATGGATGTGTTGTGAGCACATTGGGGGGTTTTGCCATAATCGCCACGCTTGGCAGGCGGGTTGGCGATCGCAGTTGAGTTGTTAATGTACTCGAAGGACGCCGCTGCCCATCCTCCGGCTAATCCCTTAGTCGACTTTTACGACACCCATGGGAGGAAATGGGGTGGTGGCATTCTGAGCCGGCACCACACGGCAAACCGGCACCACACGGCAGCAGTGTCCTACTAGTGTTTTAACCGCAGGAGATTGTGTTACTGTATTGGGAGGTTTTGTCCAGCAGTGAGCATTCACGACATGATGTAGTGATGATGGGATTGTATTATAAAAATGAGGTTAGTAGCATTTACCTTTTTTTTATTGGTGTCCAGTGAATATTCTTCATGAACTTACTCCGCCTCGGGGAAGGGTGAAGGGGCATGCCGGACTCCTACCCACTAAAACCACTAGAGCGGTCATCTTCGGCACCGAATAGGGGCTCCAGGTCATCGTAAGATCACAATAGAGCCGCGCATTGATGCGACGCCTTTAGGCCATTTTCAGAGGGGATAACTGTAAAGTGGTCACCCCCTCTAACGAAGGATAGGCGAGTTTAAAAAGGTCGACCCCCAAGCACTTCTTGGGTAGGATTGTAAAAGATCCCTCCAAGCCTCGCTGTGCGCTGTGCTACACACATGGCGACACGTGTGTGTAACCACATGCGCGCAATTGCATTTACCTATCTATGTTGATGTAACATATTCTTCACTTATCCTCTTACCAATGTACACGTAACTGATTTATATCGAGTGAAACGGCTGAAATTAATACTCAATCTAGTCTAAAACCTTTGGATTTGGGATTAAGGATAAGGGTCCCCACGTTTAATTATTTGTTATTTGCATACAACAAACATAATGTGGCGGAGGTTTTCTTGACGGTGTGAAATTTCTATTTCTGGGTGTCGTATATACAGGTTGTCCAGTAAATAGCACGACATACTGCAGGGGATGAGAGCTTGGGTCAATACCTACCAAAAAAACACAATATAATAAATTCGTAAGATTTTGCTGAACATCAGCAAAATCTTACGGATTTACAGTAATACAACATTTTAAAATAAGAAAATTGTACTGTGAAAATTTAAATAAAAATTGTATTTCTTGAATTTTTTTTAGTTTTTGGAATAGAGACTTATCAATGAGTAAAGTAACTATTCACAAATAATTCGAGGTAAAAAAACTAGAAAAGGAATTTTTCATTACGAGATGCTTAAAAATCTGTGTCAAGGTAGAGATTTTTCGATATTTCGAAAAATTTTGTACTACTGTAAATCCGTAAGATTTTGCTGAACATATATTGTGTTTTTTGGTAGGTATTAACCCAAGCTCTCACCCCCTGCAGTATGTCGTGCTATTTACTGGACACCCTGTATACGGGGGCCATGGGCATGAAGAGAGGATGGAGACGAGGACCTTATATATCGCGGATGTACGTGACATCGCCACGAACCCCCCGTCTCTTGCTCGCGCCGGCCCGTGCCGAGCCTGTATTTTTAAATGTCCCTTAATACATTCTAAATAATATCAATCCAGCTGTCCGTAAAACTAATGAGCACACAACACTCCAAGACCGGTCGTTGTGGCAAACTTTGGGCGAGGCTTGTGTCCAGCAGTGGACTTTATTTGGCTGAAACGACGAATGTCCTCAAACCAATAGCTTGCTATCCCCAGGAACGCCCTAAGCCGAGGCCCGTGTCCCTTAGGGTCCGCAGGTCCCTTGACGCAAGTTGCTTAGATTTCAATATTAATTTTTAGCCTGGCTTTGCAAGAAACGACTGGTTAAGCAACCACATTTCCCAGAAACGTATGCGAGATGCCAAACAAAAAAAAAAGCATCGTTCTTTAAGGTAAAAGAACACTGTATAATAGCGAAACTATATGAGTATTCCGACGAAGGCGTATTGGTAACCATTTGAGCTTATTACGATATTCAGAGATATGATCATATTTGCGCAAGACAAATATGAATCTGATACAAAAAGTCTGGAGTCACTCTAACTTGTCAAATTGGTCCACGGTGATATCAAGATAGCGCAAATAGGCATAATCAAGAATTGGAAGGAGCAGAGATTGTACGAGCGCAGTTTTAGTGGCAATCGGGGGGAAGTTTCGTAACCTTCTTAAGGACCGAGCTGAAGGAAACATTTTGCGTATAGGTTCCTGCAATTGCGGACCCCAGGATTTTTTTTGTCACTATATATCCCCAAATTGTTGACCCAATCACTTGCAGAAATTATGGATCCGTCACAATAAACTTGAGGAAGTTGAGACCAATCAATTCTAGAGATCTTCCTTGAGCTCCCAATGACAGTAATCTGGGTCTTCGCCGGGTTGACCTTCAGTTCGTGTGCTATACTCCATTTGCAGATTTTATCCAGAACAACGTTATAAACGTTATAAGCATTGGTACCTTTTCGATCCTTGTCTAGTTTAAGGTAGTTTTAAGCTCTATTTAATATTATGCCTTCTACTCTCACTTCTGGTGAGGTGACTGAAAGGAGCAGCCATTTAGGCACGATGGAGTCGACGTTCGACTTCTGGGAAGAAAGCTGTGTTGCGGTGCCGTGCATGCTTATGCATAGGTCGTCACATTGTACAGCTTGACTTTTCTTCACCTACTGAATAGTGCTTTCTGATCGTATCAGAACAAAACGTAATATTCGAATGTGTGTGCCTACGATTTGGATTCCGTGATACTTTTCTAGAAACCTAAAGTGACGTCACATCCATCCAAAAGGAAGCAAGCTGTCTCTGCAAGCTTGATCCGATCTAGGCTATGGGAGAAACTTAAGGACCAACCTTAAGTTTGTCCGGAGTTCAGATTTCTTTGTTCTAGACGAGGATCTGAATTGTACTCATAATATCGTATTTTTATAGTCTTCAAAAGTTCCTCATACAGTCCACTACTTTTTTAAGTCGACGTGCTTCAATACCCTCTACCAGCTTTTTCAGGATGACCAGTGCGCCATGAGGAATAGGTGTGTTCAATGTTATCACGTTGCTGATGGCCAAACAGGCAACTGCGAAAGTAGGTAATACAGAACCAGTGTTTTGTAGAAAAAACGGTTTTCGTACGCTTACATGGCTAACGTTGGCTGAATAATAAGAGATAAATCAAAACAATGTACTTAAAATTGTAGATCTTAAGATGGCTTACAAAAAAGTCCCGAATAACATGTGTCTATCTCCTAAGGTACACTCGCAAAACAATTTTTTATCTATTACAGATCATGAAAAACCGAAAGGTTTTTTTTGCGAAGAGCGGTATCGGGAAAGGGCTGATCCCGCTCCAAGAAGGAGGTGATGTCGCCGGGCTATCAACCATCCTGGCGACCCAAGAGAAGACGGTAGCACGCATGTGGTCACGCGCTGCCGTAAGACGCTTTGGGGGATCCTTTACAATCCCTTCAGGAGGTTGACCGCTCTACAGTCACCCTCTCCAAGATGTGCCTATAGACGTGGTACCAGTGGGCGGCTCTAGTGTGATCATACGAGGACCTGGAGCCTCCCTTATGTGCAGATTATGACAGCTCCAGTGGTTTTAGCCGGTAGGAGAACACTTCGCCCATCACCGGGGCGAAGGAAGTTCATGGAGAATTTCCACAGGGCACCAATAAAAAATCAAAAAGGTTTTTTGTGAAGCTATTTCCTCCAAATTATTACTAATCCTTATTCAGATAAATATGTTATATATATACCTATTTTCCTGAAACTGTTCACCGCTGCAATGAAGGATGCTTTCAAGCTACTGGAGTGGAAATGATTCGGCATTAACACCAATGGCGAGTATATCACTCACCTTCAATTTGCCAACGACATCGTAGTCTTGGCAGAATCGCTGCAAGAGCTCAGCACAATGCTCAATGATCTCAACAGAATTTGCCAACTGGTGGGCCTTAAAATGAACATGGGCAAGATGAAATTCATGTCAAATGCCCATGTCGTGCTCATCCCTATATCCATTGGGAGCTCTGTTCTCGAAGTTGTTGATGAGTATGTCTTCGAAGTACAACTTCGAAAAAGAGGTCAATCGTAGAATCCGGCTCGGCTGGGCAGCATATGGGAAACTTTGCGAAGTCTTTTCGTCAACAATACCGCAATGGCTCAAGACGAAAGTCTTTAACCAGTGTGTGTTACCAGTGATGACATATGGAACAGAGACGTGGTTACTCACAATGGGCCTCATAAGAAAGCTCAAGGTCTCTCAGCGAGCTATGGAGAGAGCTATGCTTGGTATTTATCTACGAGATCGAATGAATGAGAAAGAAATGAGGAGATCCGTATAACTAAAGTTGATATAGCTGATTAGTAAACTGAAGTGGCATTCAGCGAGGCACATTGCTCGTAGAACTGATGGCCGTCGGGGCACAACGGTTCTCGAATGGATATTATCTAGTATATATATACTAGCTATCCGCCTCAGCTTCCTACCGGGTCCTATTGTGAATCTAAATCATCTAGGGAGCCACTCAAACACACACAAAAAAAATCATTAAAATCGGTCCATCCATTTGGGAGGAGTTCAGTGGCATACACACGTACAGAAGAATTATATATCTTTATATATAAATATATATAATTATAATAAAAGCTTTACATATTAATTATTGCATTTTTTCCAGCTTGTTTTCAGTAAACACGATATGTATAACCAGCTGATTTTCCCCTTAAAATAAAGTGGACCATTTTCCTGTTGTTGGAGAATATATAGGGTCTTACATTAATAATGGAAAATATTTTAAGGCTAGGCTCCATGAATGGTATAGAATTAATTTCAATATCAAGTATCGGTTTTACTGATAATAAATAAATCAATATTCAAACATTCGACTAGCGAAAGATTTACTTACCTATGCTATTTGATAAAATAAAGGTTGATGTTACGTTTATTTATTTTGCCAAAACGCATCATTGCTACCTATAGATTTACCTCCTAAAATATTTTCCATTATGAAAGTAAGACCCTATATATTGGAAATAAATGCAACCGTTACGTTTAAAAACATGGTGTTGTCCCAAGGGTATTTGAAAAAGCATTCTTTGAGGGTTTCAAATGTAACTCTTATTTCCTCTAAATTCCCAGTTCACATAAAAATATAGCAAATACCCGTAACATTACTATTAAAATATTCACTTATACAAGAAGGTTTGTATAGTTCAGGTTCAGGGTCTGGTTATCGCACCCCAGGGTGTCGTGCTATCTGGGCCCGCCGCCAGTGATCTATGGCTCGTTCAACTGAATTATATTTGGTAACGGAACAATTTTGTTTGATATTTGCGGAGGTATTATGGCGCAACGCAGGAGAGGGAGTAGTGGACTGTGGAAGGCTGAATTTATGATAATGACTTTCGGAGGTATATTTACCTCTAAAGACGTACAAATAATACAACAGAGTAGTTTGCAGCCTGCAGCCAGCCAGCAGAGTATGTCGCCCTTAAAGGTTGGTAACACATCCATACAGGGTGTCCAGTAAATAGCACGACCTACTGCAGGGGGTGAGAGCTTGGGTCAATACCTACCAAAAAAACAGAATAGATGTTCAGCAAAATCTTACGGATTTACAGTAGTACCACTGTAGGTTAAAGTTAAGCGATAAGAAAATTTAAATTTTGAAAATTTAAATAAAAATTGTATTTCTTGAAAACATTTCAGTTTTTAATAGAATAAAGACTTATCAACGAGTAAAGTTCACAAATAATTTGAGGTAAAAAAAAACTAGAAAAGGAATTTTTCATTACGAGATGCTTAAAAATTTGTGTCAAGGTAGAGATTTTTCGATATTTCGAAAAAGTTTGTACTACTGTAAATCAGTAAGATTTATATATAAAATGCCATATACATATATTAAAGGTATTACTGATAAAATTAGCTATATCTTAAAGCGTGCCTCAATAAAAACATTTTATAAGCCGCCTAAAAAGATTAGTCAGTTTTTACCATCCATCAAATCCCATATACCTTAACAAGATGCAGGTGTATATAAGCTCGATTGTGCATGTGGTCTCTCATATATAGGTCAAACAAAGAGAAATATAGGAACCCGCGTAAAGGAGCACATAGCCGACGTTAAACATCGACACTCTTTAAAATCTGCAGTCTGTGCACATACCTTAGATGGTTCTACTCACTACATTCGCTTTGATAAGCCACAAATCCTTGCTAAAGAACAGCGTTTTATACCTAGGATGATTCGCGAAGCTATTGAAATTAAAAAATAACCTAATTACAATAGAGATGATGGGTGGACCCTTTTTTTTTTTTTATTGATGTCCAGTGGAAATTCTACATGGAACTTCCTTCACCCCGGGGAAGGGCGAAGGGGTATGCCGGACTCCTACCGGCTAAAACCACTGGAGCGGCCATCTTCGGCACCGAAGGGAGGCTCCAGGTCCTCGTAAGATCACACTAGAGCCGCCCATTGGTGCCACGCCTTTAGGCACATCACGGAGGGGATGACTGTAAAGCGGTCACCCCCTCTAGATGGGTGGACCCTACCATCAACTTGGGATCCTGTAATGAAAATTATTAAAGCTAAAAGCAAGCAACCTAATAAAAAATCTCACGATACTGTCAGCTCATTTTGCGTCATGCGGAACAATGTTTCACAGTGACAGGCTAGTGTGACTCACCAACTTGGCATTGTAAAAGCTATGCCGGCGATAACAAATCTCTGGCTGGAGGACTCTTTTGGCTTCGCCTGAAATGACCGGTTAAGCAACCACATTTCCCAGAAATGTAAGCGAGAAGCCCAACATAAAAAAGATAACAAATCAGTCTGCTGGTGACCACGGACGCTGCACAGTGTTCGAAACGTCGAGCGAATTAACATTAGAATTTTATTTTATATATTTATGGTGCATGCAGTTATGTTCCACTATACAAAGGTGTTGCTTAATTGTGTATTGCACGTATGATTTTTCAGGTGTTATTATGACCAAGTGTGAGTATATCGGGTAGAACAATATAATATTGTTTTATTTTGTATTTTATATATTTGTGTATTGTAATAATTGTGTATGCTAGGGCTGCACGTTGCACGTATAGATGCTGTACGTCAGTATATAGAATGAATTAATTAAACGCGATATATTTCCGTAAGCTATTGTCAATTCGAAGTATAATAAGCCAGTATTTATTAGAGTAGATATAGTACTACTGTACATAAAGTGCATCAATCAGATCGCATGGGCAAACGCTACAGACAATTACAACTCCAACATCATGACTGAAGATTTCCTATCAAAAATTACAGTAAAAATTTTATGTGGAACATTGACCTTAATTTAGTTTTGAACGCTATTTGAAAAGAGTCAACCGAGGTTAGTTCGTTCATTTTCGCTACAACGAACTCGCCCCCTTTTGACTATTTGCGCGTTTAACGAGCTGTAAACAAGTTTTATTTACTGTTCACTCTCACATCGTTAAAATCATAACACGTGGACTTAAATATCATGTTGGATGCCCCGAGACGGGTCGGCAGAGGTACGTTTTCTTTTTACCGCGGTGGAAATTCTCATTCACTGTCTAACGCACTGAGAGAGAAGGGTGAAGGGTACGATGCTTACCGCCTTTAAACCATTAGGGAGGTCATCTTGCGGACAGACTTTCTTTGGGATCTCGAGAACGTGCGATCCAGGGGTGCAATTCTCTAAGCTCAAACATCCTTGAATACAGAATTGAAATAACAGTGATAACCCAATTTAGCATTAGCTAAGACTGGTTAACTTCATGGTTTACTTTCTGCAACGTGTTCTTGAATAGCTTCAATCATACTGTATCCCTATCAGACATAGACAAGCGTTACGATAGTAACATATATATATATACATCAATGGACAAGCATAGAACATTTACAGCTATAGACAATACAGAAAAAAATAGTGTAGGGATCACAGGTAATATAGAATGAAGTTTTCGTCGATTACTCACAAACATTTTATTTTATTTATATTACACAATTATCAGGGACGTTCATATTTTTGTTGTTTTTAAACATTACATGCTGGACAAAGGTCTCCCCCATATATTCCCGAATACATAAAATTGATCAATTAAATCCCTCTCTCCTCTCGCAGGTCTGCTGGAAGAGATTACTGCGAAACTTAAGCAGAAACTTTGTATGTTTCACTTTTATTTCGTCTTTCTTTTTATTTCTATTTAAACAA
This sequence comes from Diloba caeruleocephala, assembly GCA_947459985.1. Lineage (NCBI taxonomy): Eukaryota > Metazoa > Arthropoda > Insecta > Lepidoptera > Noctuidae > Diloba > Diloba caeruleocephala. Next base: position 2,578,544 of record OX381626.1, on the reverse strand, counting down.
ATAAGCATACACACTGTTAAATAAAAAACACGCCTCTACAAGTAAATTACTTCAGAATTCAAGTTTAACTAACGCGGTGTAAGCGACCACTAATCTCTTCTTTTTATCGCCATAACAGGGGCGAAGCTTGTATCTAAATAAACAAAATTAAAATGATATATTTAATTTTTATGTATGGAAGCAAGCCAGATTATAAATCTGCGAGTCATTTCCATGCTTATGTGGGAGATAAAATGTTTAACTGCTGAAATTACGTTATGAGAAAGATAGAGTACTTAAGCCATATAAAAAGTTACCCCAAAAATATGGAAATGGTGCCATATCTACAAGATGGTCTCATGTATTGTTCATTTTATTTAGGTATTTAAGATTAGTAAGCAGAAGTAGAAGACAGCAATGAAAGCCTAGTGGTTGGACGCTTGCCTTCAATACAGGACGGTCTAAGCTCGATCCCGGCCCGCATCTCAGGCTTTTTAGATTCATTTTCAGGTAAGAATTTGATAATCGTAGCTTATTGGTGTATTTTATGTACGCAAAAAGTAATGTCTTCCATACTGCGTTCCGAACCGACCTCCGCGGTGCACACGAATTTGTTGTCTTGGTAATCGTGCTAATTAAATTACTTTAACCCTTTTAAAACCTCGTTTTCTTTGAAAAGAAACCGTTGGTCATCTACAGGTTCTCAAGTGGAGACCGCGCACTGGAAACCAATGCGTTGGATGACCTCCAATCACTAACCTGCTCGCTAGGAGGAGACCTAAACGATGTATTGGATTGTTATGCACTAAACGAAAAGGATAAAAGAAATCTTAATCTATGTTATACTATAGGTAAGATCTTTTGACGCTAAGACAAATAGGTTCCTACACTAACTTATTAATTGTTTAATCGAATACCGTTTTCACCATTATCATTTAGAATGGTTAACGCCCAATGCTAGATAAAGGCTACTTAATGACCGCTAGAATGAATGGTATTTGCCATAAGTTTCACTCTTGGCAAACTGACAGATATTTGCGTCAAACAGATACCGACTCAAATTGCCGTAGCGTGACATTTTGCGTGTGTACGATTTAGTTAATTTTAGTTGTCAAGTCCCACTCGTGCATAGGGCGTGTTCATTTGATACTACTGAGCGCTTACTCAGAGTAGAAGCACTATTTTAGTATATTATGCTATGGAGAGAGCTATGCTTGGTATTTCTCTACGAGATCGAATCAGAAATGAGGAGATCCGTAGAAGAACTAAAGTTATCGACATAGCTGCAAGGATTAGTAAACTGAAGTGGCAATGGGCAGGGCACATTGCTCGTAGAACTGATTTGAGCAAAAAGGTTCTCGAATGGAGACCGCGCACCGGAAAAGGCAGCGTGGGACGACCTCCAACGAGGTGGACAGACGACCTGGTGAGGGTCGCTGGGAGTCGTTGGATGAGAGCGGCATGTGACCGTTCGTTGTGGAGATCTAAGGGGCAGGCCTTTGTTCAGCAGTGGACGACCTGTAGCTGATATGATGATGATGTATGAGAATGACATACTTGTGAATCTCAATGACGTTGACTCAATTTTCATATTACAGAAAAGGGCTATCCGCGCTGTCTACGAAATGGGTCCTCGCGAATCGCTTAGAGAGTGTTTTAAAGAAATCAATATACTCACTCTGCCGTCACTTTATATATTCGTGAATGTAATGTACGTGCCTAAGAATCTTGATACACTTAAATTAAAAAGCGATTATCATGACAAACATACTAGAGACAGACATAAAATAGTGGTACCTTTATATAGATTAACCAAGACAAATAAGTCTTTCTTAGGGAATTGTGTCAGATTCTATAATAAGTTACCAAAACGAATTACAGATCTTACTGATGGGTAGTTTAAAACGCACATTAAAGCAATTCTCATAAAAAAGCCTATTATAAAATCAAAGACTATGTTGACGATAGGGACGTGTGGCGTTAATTTTTATAATTTTTTATCTATTATCTGCACATGCGGCTTCCCTGGAAACGGAATTTTATCTGCATTGTTTGTATTGTATAGCTGCAATTGTTTTTCAATGTATAACAGTTGTTTTAAATAATTTGTAAAAAAAAGATAATCAAAGCTAACCTGCCCTGAGTTTCTTTTGGCGTTTCTTCTCAGAGGTTGTCATGTAGTGAAATTGCCCTCCGTTGTTTCGATATGACATGTAAACGTGTCTGTTAGGACCTAATTACTGAATAAATGATTGTTTTTTTGTTTTTTCATCTTATGTCAATCGTAGCCGCGTAGGTAGGCCCGCGGGATGCGAAGTGAGCACTACGCGATTACGAGTCATCTATTTGGAGGGATTTTGCCAGTACTCACAACGCTTCGAAGGCGGGTTGGTGAGCGCAGTATGCCTATCGCTCCACGAAAGGGTCGCTGCCTATTCCTCTGGTATACAGTCCGATAAGCGCTTATGACATCCGCGGAAAGAGATGGAGTGGTGCTATATTCTTAATCCGGACACCACACGGACACCACGCTACGCGATCGCGAAGCGCATTTTCTGATCTCACTCTGAGCGTGAGCGACACGTGCATGATAGCTTTATATGACGGCACGGTTGGTCCAGTGGCTGATACAATCGGCTGCTGCGCTCCGGGTCGTGGGTTCGATTCCCGCACGGAACAAATATTTGTATGATCTGCAGGTAGTTGTTCCGAGTCTGGGTGCATTGTATGTGGAATTCATGTCTGTAAACGCACCCACGACACAGGAGAAATCCTAGTGGGGGCAATGTTTTTTAAAAGAAAAAAAAAAGTAATATCGATAGTAATTTTTAGGTTAAGAATAGAGAATAAAATACAATTTGCAGTACATCCCAGAGGATAGTGCGATGCTAAAGCGACGCATGCGCGGTTTGTCGCCGAACAAAATCTCGCCATGTGAATGACCACTAATACCGTGACTAATTTAGAATTCTGTCCAGTCCAGAATTTAACTACACTGTTCTTACACATAATGTCATATTCAACAATATTGTTACGAAGTATACTTTAAGACCTGACCTCTTTTCGGCATTTCTTCTTAGATCACTTCATGCAGTGAAATAATCTCCGTCGTTGTAATGTCACGTGTGGGACCTAATTACATTCACGGTACGGTTGGTGCAGTGGCTCAGCGATTCGCTTACTGTGCTACGTGTCGCGGGTTCAATCCCCGCAGCGAACAAAAACTAAATAAATAATGTACTACTTTTAGTTAATGTACAACCTTTACTTAACCGTTGACACCTCCTTTGTACCGATATTAAAGCGGTGGTATGAACCGTAGTATCTACTGGTTTCAGTCCCTGTTTATAACACTTTACTTACTAGCATAGCAAGGTATATAAAACGAAAGTACATTACGTGTCTCAGTTTTGTAAGAGGGCTAACAATTGTTGTTTTAAATTTACAGCGTTTTACGTTGACACACTAGAAATTGCCCACCCATTTTATCTGTCTTAGTTTTCATGTCACTTGGAATTCTGCTAAACTCGACGCATAATAAGGGCAAGAAAGTTATTTTTAACTCACAGAAGAACAGTTTTATGTATGCGATTCCGAGTTCTGGACGGTCGCCAGACATCCAGGTGTCGACCACCTGTTCCCTATTACAATTGGATCAGCATCATCCCTAGATTTTATAGTTCAAGTATTTTCTATCAGATAGTTCTGGGGACCTAAAAATGGTAATGAAATTGATTTGTAATAGCTGTCTGGATTTTTTGTGGCTTAGGGTAAGGTCATAGGCATAAGGTCGAGTGGCTGTTATTACACAGATTTGGTACACGAACAATATAGTGACGTCATCGATTTCAGTACAACCGTTTCACACAACTTATATATACAAATTTAGTTTTTATACATGTACTATGATCTTAATGGCGTGCGGTGCCGGCTATGAATAGCGCCAATCCATCTCATCCAGTGTGTCGTAAAAGGAGATTATGGGATTAGCCGGAGGATGGGCAGCAGCGTCCTTAGAGTACAATGACAACTAAACTGTGATCGCCAACCCGCTTGCTAAACGTGGCGATCATCGCAAAAACCCCCCTATGGGCTGGGCCCACAACACACCCTGACCGGTCGTTGTGATTAGGCGATCTTTGAGGGAGGCCTGTGTCCAGCTGTGGACCTTATTCGGATGAAATGATGATAATGATGATGATTGTGATCCTTTTGGTGTTCGGATCACGAAAATAGCACCACTCCATTTCCTCCCATGGATGGCATATAGGGCGACTAGGGATCAGTATACTGGAGGGTTGGGCAGCAGCGCCCGTTTTGGGGAACAGTAGCCTTACATTGGCAAATTCCCCCCAAAATAATGACACAATTGTGGAATTCCATTACAATTGCGAGTTGAACTTGCACGAAGAAGTTGCCGTACGATGAATATGCTATCTACCATGTTTTTTAAATCTGAGAGTTTATTTCAATTTTATAATTTCCCCCCCAAAAGAGACACCCATTTTCAAAATTCATTTATTTACGTTACACGTCCCTGTTTTGGTCGCAGAGTTTCATATACCTTCCAGCTTAATCGGTCCACTTCTTTTTATACCACTTAAGTGGCAAACAAGCATACGGCCCGCCTGATGGTAAGCGGTTACCAGAACTTATGAACGTATGCAACTCCACATTGGCTGTGTCAGACGGATAGACAGACAAACAAACGACTGAATTATAAGTGTACTGCTGATTTTTCATTTGGACGTTCGGAATCCTAAAAAGGATACTGAAACCTGTTTTTTAAAAGACGCGACCCGTTTAATCTCTTGTTAATTTTCTTAAAATAAATTCCACTATTTTTGTAGGACGCTATAATATAGTTGCCCGAAATAACTGTCTGGCCTGTAGTCTCGCCAGGCATATCAGCTACCACTCTGCATTAGTTGGGTACCTGTTACTATATTGAAATGGAAGTCTTATTACGTGATTGAGCATATTTTATGCAAATGTGGTGTTCAATAAGTGTTCTGCCACTAATATTAATTAGTTATCAAGCTTAACTGGAATTAAATTTTGGTTCCACTAAGAGATATGCAGCACGTTTCATGTTGCGTTTATGTAGTTTTTCCTTTTAGTAATTCACAAATGGTTTTATAGTATTTTTTACATTTTACATGAAGTCCTCACAGCCAGTTGCACTTGCTCACTCACTGATTGGTAAAAAATAAGCAACCGTTTAATATATTAGTATTTTATCGTATGTCACATAATAAGGTGGATGTTCTCTACTTCGATTTTAGTAAGGCCTTAGGCGATAGGGTCAATCATAAGCGAAATGCAATTGGCAAAATGCGTCGGTCTGGACCTCCTCTGACTTTTCGCTACCTCCGTGATTATAATGATTAAATTTTTCACTGTTATAACAAAGGAGAGAGGGGGGGGGGGGGGGCGGGGGTAAATAATAATAAAAAGACAATTTAAAAACTATAAATAAGTCACAAATAACATCTATATATAACTAAAAACTTATCAATAGACACATAATTTTGTTTTTTAAAGTGGCAATAGAATGTACTAAACTAAATATAGTTATAGGCTCAAATTTAAATAAAAAAAAAAAAACAGAAAACATGTGCGCCGCGAAGTGTGCAGAAACGGGTTGACACTCAGCATATTGCCCAGGCGTTGAGCCAACGCTAACAGCACTGATTTTCAGTGTTAGCCTCCAAAGGACGTTTATTGTTAAACAAAGGCCTCATTAGACCAGAAATTTCTACAACGAACTGTTAGTACTCACAACGCTTGGCAATCGGATTGGTGAGCGCAGAATGGATACTGTTCCCCTGAAGGCACGCTGCTGCCCATTAGAGACCCTTAGTAGCGACTCCCTTAATCTAAACGAGAGGTGAGAGATGTTTTATAAAATCCACAGAAAGAGATGGAGTGGTGCTTTATTCTTATATCTGGATACCATACAAGTAAAGTACAATTAATAATATATTTTTATGTTTTATGTATAGCTTATTTAATGCATGCATAATGTTTCTGAATATGCATAAATTGTAAAATAAATATACATCAGATACTAGAAAATTTGCAACGAAGTCTCGGACGCCAGTAAACAACGTATCACGGTCTCATCTTTTCACACAATTTGTTAAAGTCAAGGAAGCTCCGTGAAACAGATGGGAGGGATCGGCTTAACATGCACCCGCCGAAGTGAAGGAAACTTTTTTATTTTTCACCTCATTTGGTTTTCGGTGTGCAATGTTTATGGGTTTCGGGTTATGGGATAATATTCTCCGTTATGTTTCAGCTCCACTGAAAGTTATAATAATTTGTATGAGTTTATTTGCAAAAATATTACATAATATCGACTTGTTGTTAGTTACCGACTTCGTTCGCTAGATAACTGTTTGTGCTACTAATTAAAACCCTTTGGAGAACTTGGCAATGCAATAAAAACTGTTAACATTATCATTTTATCAGCCAGAGGACGTTCACTGCTGAAAAAGGCCTTCTCCATAGATTTCCACAATTGTGTCGTCATTTTGCGGAGACTTACCACGCTTGGCAGGCGGGTTAGTGAGTGGAGTATGTCTGCTGATCCTAGGAAGGGACGTTGCCACCCATCCCTCTAGTTTATTGTCACTTACGGCCACAATTATTAATCAACTTGATCCAAAAAGAAAGACGTATTTAAACGAAATATCCGTAAGTATTTTCACAATAATTTGGCAAAATCATCTCAGTAATAATTCATCTATTTTATATATTAAAGTAATATGTATGGATTTATATATTCTTATTAGATATGCATGTATGTTTATTGTATTTATAAAATTTGTTCATTCTGTTCTCAGTTTCTTGTCATAAACCTTATTGCAACTGCCATGTCATCTCTGTATCACCCTAAGGTTGACTGGTAGAGAATGCCTAAGGCATTAAGTCCGCCTATATAGATTTGTTGCATAAAGTTTAAATAAATAAATAAAATCCATGGATTAAAGATTTTGAAATTCATCCGTTTTTGTGTAAGGATCACATTTAATACAAAAACAGACAAATTCTTAATTCCAAATCCAATGATTTTGGATAAGATTGATTAATAATTTCGGCCGTTAGTCGCCTTTACGACATCCACGGTAGGAGATGGAGTGATGCTATATTATTGATCCGGACACCACACGGAATTAACGGAACGGAAAATAAAAATTATTCTACACCCTATTCCTGGACATAATCTACCTCTGTGCTAAATTTCATTACAATCCGTTCGGGTGTTTGAGTGTGATGGAGTCTCAAACATACATACTTACATTTACATTTATAATATTAGTACCGTAGAATGGGGTACTTGAATTCGCGAGGTGACTTTGCTCGAAACATTATTTTCATATTAAATCGCGGATTGCGTTAATACATTTACAGAAATAGATTTAATAGTTAAAGTGTTGCTTTACCAGAAAAAATACTACCAAATTGCGATGCGTTTTACGCATTATTAAAGGTGCACAGAGAAGTGAGTTTTACTAGATGCGATCCTACTTTATCTAAATCATTATCGTCATCATATCAGTCGATAATCGTCCACTGCTGGACAGAGGCCTCCCTCATAGATTACCACAACGACCAGTAAGGGTTTGTGTTGTGTGATCATTGGGTGGTTTTGCCATAATCGCCACGTTTGGCAGGCGGTTTGGTGATCGCAGTCAAGTTGCTAATGTACTCAAAGGACGCTGCTGGTTATCCTGCGGTTAATTCCATAGTCGCCTTTTACGACACCCACGAGATGAGACGGGTTGGTGCTATTCGTAGCCGGCACCACACGGCATATTCGTATAATAGATATTTATTGTTTATCGAAAGTAAAAGTGTATGTAAAGTAATATTAAAAATGAGCAAGAATGAGTGTCCTCAAAATAATAAGTAGTGAATAAGCAGGATAACAATGGCATAATGTTGTATTTAAGTCTCTATTTTTGAATGTTGAGATTTAAAATATCTTGTGATGTTACAAATCAAATTTAGATTTAATTTATTAGATGTAATTTTTTAAATTTTATATATTTTTTGTTTGATGATATTTATCATGAAATTGTTTCGTGATCATTTTAAATGAAATGTAAAAATGAAAATTCTCATGTCTACTACGGCAAAATCGATTGAACTTAGCACTAAAATATGAACCAATGTAACTCCGTGTTAAATGAAATCAATATTGTTATTATTAGAACATCAAACTATTATTATTTAGGCAAACTCTAAAAGTTTTGTTGTTGAAAATTGTACAAAAGCTAACAAACACCAAGAGAATTAAAAACAATTGATAAGTTATTTCAGACATTTAATACGTAAAAGTAATTTTTAACTAAGGTATCTAGGTAAAACGGTCACTTATTATGGCCAAAAATCTATGAAAATCTCTCTTGTTCTTGACATAAACACGCAAAAACATACGTACATGCTATGTACCCTATCTCTAAATTAGCATAAACATCCTTTCCTTCTATAAAGCGGGCAAATTTTCCTCAAAAAAGTTTGCCATTGGATACAATATAATGCCGATGTGCACACCCTAATTTAAACTGAGATAAGGCTCAGTTTTCCTTATCTCAATGTTTGTTTTAACTTTGTCGTTCGTTTAGTGTTGGGCTTTGAATTTTTTTTCATACAACTCTTGTTGGTTTTTGCTGAAATATATTTGAATAGACTTTTATGGGGCGTGTGTGCCGGTTCCTGGTCACAATAGAATATTAATATGTTGGATATAATTGCATCTTCTATTAGGATTTTTTTTATAGAACATGGTAAGTCTGCGGATAGCGCCTCCAAAAAGCGAGGAGTTCGTAGATACGCGTTGGTGACGCGTGAATCGGGGCGGGGCGGTACTTGAAGTACCTTGCGCTCACCTTGGATAGTCGATGGAGCTTCATAAATCACTTCTAGCGCCTCATCCCCTGAATCGAGAGGGTAGTGGGTGCACTACACTAGCTGCTGCCCAATATCGGGGGACCATGTGAGGAAGTTCGCCGTCTCTACGGGAGTCTCTCGTGTGGTCCATGGCCCTCTACGGGGCGCCTGTATGGTTAGCTCAACAGTCAACCGCCCAGCGCTGCTAGACCAAACTTCACGGCCTGCAGCGTAGAGTGGCTATACGGAATGCACGAGGATACCGATCAGTGTCCTACGAGGTGGCAACTTTCTTGGCACGTTTTCGGCCTTTTGACGTCTTGGCGGAGACGGATGCGTGGGTTTACGATCAGACACGCTCCCTCCGCCAGAGCGGTGAAGGCGCGCCTCCAGGGGCATTTGACAGGCTGAGGTGGCTAGCTCAGCAGCGCGCACTTGGAAAGTGGCGTCACCGCCTGCGGATGCAGTTTGCGACCAAGCGCATCGTCGAGGCCGTCCTGCCTATCTCTGGAGCCTAGCTCAGAAGGAGCCAGCGCGTCAGCTTCTGCCTAACGCAGGTCTTTATCAGGCATGGTTGTTTCGGTGCGTACCTGCACAGGATAGGATGTGAGGCCATGGCACAATGCCACCATTGTGATAGCGACCAGGATATCGCACAGCACTAGCTTTTGGCGTGCCGTGCGTAGGCTGCCGAGTGGCGGATCCTGGTCGATCGGATAGAGTAAGATCTCTCTCTCTGCATGGCTGTAGTAGTGGCATGGCTATGTCGGCGGAGCACAGACACTCGAATGCAGTGGTCTCCTTCTGTGAGAGCGTCATGCTCCAGGAGACCGCAGGGCGGTATCGGGAGAGGGCTAACTGCTCACCCCCACCGAGATGTACCTATAGGCGTGGCACCAGTGGGCCGATCTTGTGTGATCATTCGAGAACCTAGAGCCCCCCTTAGGTGCCGAAGATGTGCCCGTCGGGCATGCCCCTTCGTTCTTCCCCGGGGTGGAGGAATTTCATGATGAATTTCCACTGGGTTCAATAAAAAAAAGGTTAATTGAAGCACACAGAATGTATGTCACTGATGACGCCACCAGTCAAAATCATTTCCGTTTTAATGCCATCAAAGACGTCCTCAATAATTCCAACATCGGGAATTGTGAGGGCTTTTCAACTTTTGTAATTGATTCAAGTAAGTTTCAGCATTTGAAAATACTGCAATTATAAACGATTTCAAACAATTCAAATTCGGTTTGAATTCAATGTAAATTGAGTTGATAATCTTTGTAAACATTATTTTCATTGTTTGTAATAAATTACGGAAATTCTATTGGTATAAATAAGATGATATGAAGAAGAAGGCCTCCCCGCAGATTTCCACAGTTGTGTCGTCATTCTGCTGGGAATTTTCCATTAGTAACCACGCTTGGCACTTGGGTAAGTATGGCTACTGTTTCACAGAAGGGACGCTGCTACCCATCCATCTGGTTAGAGTCCCTTATTCGCCTTTTAGGACATCCACGGAAGGAGATGGAGTGGTGCTCTATTCTTAATCCAGACACCACACGGACCTACCACCAGTAAATAAATTAAACTTGAATATGTCACTCGCTTAATCTAAAAAAGGATACAGATAGTAAACTTTTATATTGTCAATGTGGAAATACATGTACTTTCTCCGTCCCGGGGAAGGGGGGAGGGACATGCGGGACTCCTACCAGCTAAAACTACCGGCGCGGTCATCTTCGGTACCAGCTCCAGCTCCAGGACCCCATACAGTCACACTAAGGCCGGCCATTGGTGTCACACCTATAGGCACATCTCGGAGTGGATGCGTTACCCAGTTTTATAATCAACTAGCTGGGACCCGCGGTTTCACCCGCGTTTAATTTAAAAGGGATTTAGAGTACTTCAATATATACACTTGACATAGAATAAATATATTGGATTTCAAGGGCTTTTATTTTTTTGCGCGGAACCCTAATTATTTTTCTTAAGTTTTCTAAGTAGCCTAAGTTATTCCTTAGAACATCAGCTATCTGCCAGTGAAAGTCCCGTCAAAATCAGTCCAGCCGTTTCGGAGATTACCCGGAACAAACAGACAGACAGACAGACAAAAAATTAAAAAATTGAGTTTTTGTTATAGGTACCATATATACTTTCATATGCATTAAGTAAAAACCTGTTATTTTGACATTACAAACAGACACTTCAATTTTATTTATTTGTATAGATATATACTTTCATATGTATTAAGTAAAAACCTGTTATTTTGACATTACAAACAGACACTTCAATTTTATTTATTTGTATAGATTAGTGATATTCAAATTACTGTAAGAAATCTTAATAGGCGGCTCCATTAATTCTGATGCTTAATAGTGAATGCCATGAATGCCTTAAGCATTGGTCTGAGTATTTAACATTGTTTTTAGCATTAATGTAATGTATGTAATGGTGGCTGTACTTCTACAAACCAATAATCAATCAGTCTGTATACCTGGTATAATACTAGTAACATACAAGCTATTTGAGTTCAATACCACATTTTCCCATCACTAGAGCTGGCGTCAGCTCAGGTAGGGACACAGGTGTCTGTAAAGTTTATTAAATGAACGTTTTGCGCTCACACAATTATGTATTCTGTTAACTTTGTTGAAAAATGCCTGGCTCCAAGCCAGGCAATACTTTAGACTTGAGATCTGAGCAGCTGTGGAGATGAGCAGGATTGACGGGAATGGTCAACATCAATATGTTGGATTTGTGAAGTTGTTAGTAGGTTAAGCTTTCGTGTGGCTCCCAGCAAAGAATAGACCACCCCTCACTGCCCATGGGTGTCTTAAAAGGAGAAAAAGGGTTGACCATCATCATCGGAAGCCTGTCGCCGCTACACCGTCCCGTTCAATCATCATCTCCCCTTTCTCGTTTCTTGCTCGCGCCGACCCGTGCCGAGCCCGTAGATATTAAATATTCCCAAAAATATTGAAATAAAACCGATCCAGCTGTCCCTACATAGCTTGTATCCCCCAGCAACGCCCTAAGCCGAGGTTCAAGTCCCGTACGCTCTTCGCGGCAGTTGCTTAGTTTTTTTTTTCACATTCCTCGGAAAAGTCTGCGAGAAGCCCATAAAAATCACCATCATCATAATTTCAGTCTAATAAAGTACACTCCTGGACACAGCCATTCCCCAAACATTGCCACAACGACTGGTTTTTGTGTGTTGTGTGCTCATTAGGGCACACGCTTCGCAGGCGGGTTGGCGATCGCAGTTGAGTTGTTATGTACTCAAAGGCGCTGCTGCCCAGCCTCCGGATAATCCCATAGTCCCCTTATACGATACACAAGGGATGAGATGGGTTGGTGCTATTCGTAGCCGGCACCACACAGCTTAAAAGCTTGTATGATATATAATGCGTAACGACATGCTTAATATGGGGGAGGCCTTTGTTCAGCAGACGTCATTTAGTTGATATGATGATCACGATTGAGGTCCGAACATACACTCTTACTGGTCATATTAAACCAACAAGGACATTTCGCCATACGAACACTTCTGTGAAGAAATTAATGAGATCAATGAAATAAGGTCTTAACCCTCATACGTTGATTCTCTTTTCCCACCGTCCAAGAACTAGCAACAAAGTAATAACATCTTGCCGCTGTCAAACAATATGAAACATGTCAGCTACGGCCTTTTATTGTTTATTCTAAACTATCTTGGAAAATGCGTGGCGCTCTGCCAGAAAATACTTCAATGTAAAGACCTGAACCAGCTGTGAGCGTGGCAGTGGAGGTCTGATATATTGGCTCTTTGAAAATAGATATCTGTCTGTTGTCTGAATTAAGAATATAACTCCATCTCCTCTCATGGATGTCGTAACAGGCGACTTTGGGACTTAAAACTAGAGGATTGGGTAGCAGTTTACCTTCTGCGCTTACCAACTCGCTTACCAAGCGTAGTGGGTATTGGCAAATTTCCGCACAAAATGATGATACAATTGTTGAAATCTTAGGCCTTAGTTCAGCAGTGGATGTCAATGATGATGATAATGACAACACTATACTACTTCGCCTCATCCCCTGCTTTAGGATACTCTGTTGTTAAACCAGCGTTGTTTTGCTAAAATTATAATTTCTGCAGCGAACTTCTATCTGAATAAACAACCTGAAGATGCTTTTGAAAGCGACTCTACAGCCAAAAGTTAAATTTTTCTTTCGAAGTATATGCAAATCTTTGTGGATAGGCAAACGAAGTGAAATGCCAAAATAACGAGAAAATGTTGGTTCCTGCAGGCTAGAAATAAAATAAATCTCCCTAAATGTTACCACGGTAGATGCTAGATTTAATCTGGTTCTACTATGTAGATGCCTGCAATACCGCGCTTATATTGTCCCGGAATGGTAGCCAGAAGTGTACTGTTCACACTAACATTTTAGACCGAGACTGAAACCTTTGAAAATGGTAAAATGTGAAAAATAAATAGGGGCATGAAATCCATTGGCAAAGGAAGAGAATATAAGAAAAATGAACATAAAATAATTTACGGGTAATCTGAGGTCTGGAAGTGTAAGGGAGTTTTATCTTCGGCAAAACTACAAGTCCTATGTAAAAAAGTTAAATGGTAAAAATTTATAATAAAACACTTTTAAACGGATTCTATCGCGTATATTTTAGATTTTTGATTTTCCTGACGTTTCGAATACTTTGCAGCATTCGTGGTCGCAGGATGACTAAGGTGACAGGCGTTGTTACAGATTTTAAAAAGTTATTTTATTTTATCTAGCGTACAATTTTAATCAAAACTAAAAAATGTTTTTTTGAAATCTAATCTAAAATAAAACAAATTACTATGTGTTTGGGACATAAAAAGATAAGTTTTTAACAAATTTTGTTTTTTTTGTATAGATTAAAAATAAAATACCAAAATCTTACATGTGAAAAAAGTGTAAAAACAAAAGTTGTAGATCTTTTTACTACCTACAACTTTGCCATTCATTTTTTCCTTTAATTTTTGTTATATTCTCTTGCTTTTCCAATGGGTTTCATCCTACTATTATTATTTTTTGGTTTCAAAAATTATCGACCCTGGTCTATTTTACTAATCATCATATCAGCCATTTATACGTCCATTGCTGAACATCAGCCTCCCTCATAGACCTTCACAACTGTGTCGTCATTTTGGGGGGCATTTGCCAATACTCACCACGCTTGGTAGGCGGGTTGGTAAGTGCAGTATGGATACTGTTCCACAGGAGAGACGCTGCTGCCGATCCCTCTGGTTTAGCGTCCCATAGTCGCCTTTTACGACCTCCATAGGAGGAGATGGAGAGGTGCTATATTCTTAATCCGGACACCAGACGGATTCTGCCAAGTAGGCCCTTCAGAGTAACCAAATTCCAGCCACGTTATACACGCGGGTTATTATCGACCATCTTCTAGATTAACAGAATTCAACACCACCATTCTACAGAATTCGTAATTGAGGCGAGAACGTGTTAACGCGAAATTTCGAGAAAAACCAGGATTATCGGAAGCCCCTGAATAATTCAAGAGCAAAATATCACCGATTTCAATTTGCAACAACTAAATTTGATTGTTTTTTTGGCCATTATCGATTCTTATAAAGTATTCATTGAGCGTGACCGTGACTAAGCGAATGAATACTTTTTTGTAAAAACACTTATAAAACAGAAAGGAAATTTGTTTCACTAGAGATGGAGAATGGAAACAGTTACGTTTAGGTTTAATTTTTTTTTTTAATCGCTGGTCCACACTTGTATTTCTCCTGTGTCGTGGGTGCATTTACAAACACAAATTCCGCACACAATACACCCAGACCCGGAACAACTACTCGCAAATCGTACAAATAATTGTTTCGTGCGGGAATCGAACCCACGACCCGGTGCTCAGCAGCCGATTGTATCAGCCACTGCACCAACCGTGCCGCCAAAATTTAGGATAAACTGGGGTACAATTCCTTAAGGTGAAACATCCATACATCCTTCAATACAGAATTAAAATGATGGTGAAAAACTAATTGGGCATACGCTAAGACATGATTGAAGCTATTCAAGGACACGTTGCAGACAGTGAGCCATGGGACAAGTCTTAGGAAATACCAAATTGGGTTGTCACCGTTATTTCAATTCTGTATTCAAGGATGTATGGATGTTTGAGATTAAGGAATTGCACCCCAGTACTCTGTTTTTAATATTGATGATGAGCAAGACTGCAGAGAAGATTGTGCGACAAAAACGAAATATTTTTATTTCAAAGTGCATATATATTTTTGTGGGTCGATGCAGAAAGGGCGAAAATTCATTTTTCTAACAAATAAATGTTACTGCATATATTGAAAAAACATATTCATTGGTGCTAATATGGCGTAAAAAGAACAATATGGTGTGCCCTTTCACACTGTAAAACATAGTTTTGTAAGAGTTAAAAGGCTTCTTTTCTTTTATCTGTTTATTAATTAAGTGGTAATTTCTGACAATAGGGATTGTTAATAATTGCCCTTTTAGTATGAAGCCACAGATTTTATGATACAAAATTATGAGAGTAAAATGTAGGGCATCGTCTGGAATGGCCCTTTGAAGAAAGATTTATAAGCTTATTGAGTTGACTCTTCTTGACCAACGGCATGCTTGAATCATATATCAGCCACAGGACGTCCACTGCTGAACAAAGGCCTCCCCCTTAGATTTCCACAACGAGCGGACACATGCCGCTCTCATCCAACGACTCCCAGCGACCTTCACTAGGTCGACAGACGACGTTATTGATCGTCCATCTGGTTCTAAAAAGGTATAACAATATTACAAGATAGTTTGCTGAAGCCATTTCTGGGAAAGTTTCTAGGCGAAAACTGCTGTGATGTATTTCTAAGAAAATTGAGGTGTACCTTCTCTAGACTGTGACCATTTTAAGTCATAAACCATAAGGTATTATCTCAAATAAACAAAATGATTAAAAAAAAATATTAATAATTCTACCTTCGAAACTTGCACTTAAAGTAAGAAACCTACCGCAAAATGGATAACATTTAACAATTTTTCGGTACGCTTATCAAACTTTCGCGTACAAGTGTAAATGGTCCCTAAGGCGTTATAAATAGGCGTTTTATTCATGAGCCTATCGCAACAAAATTAATGCGTGCATATCAGTCACGTTAAAGTTGAAACACACTTTGTCGCGTTTTAGCGAAATGACGTAAGCGTGTACGGGGGAAATAAATTGCCGTAATCGTACCATGAGCCGTTTTCCACGGATAAAAATAGGTTACCTTAACACTTGCGTGAATGTTGAAAGTGGCAGTTAAAGGGTTAACATCAGGGGCAGAAGTATTTACTTACATATTGATCAAATCTGCAGATTCCGTGTTTTATTGAAAGAAAACAATGAATGTTTGCGTCAAATCGACGCACACAATAGGTTAAAATTTGACGCAGACGTACGTCTAATTTTAGCCAAAAGGCAGGCAAAGGTCGACACAGCCATACAGCCTTAATGTTGCCATAATAATGACAACAGTATGACGTACTATCACGTAGTTAATCGTAGGCTAGACATTACAATAACATTTATATGTTGGTATGTAAAATTATCAGTGTTGCCAGCGCGTGTATTCAAGGAGGCACCACACGGCTGGGAAGAGTTACTGGCTGATATTAGTAACTCTTCCAAGCGTGGTGATTTTAAGAATGTTTCCTTACGACAGTTCCCCTTAGCTCTACGTGATACATGTTAAGAATTGGACGTCTACGAACAAAGATTTGGAACATAAACTTACGTCACTTTGCCCACCCCCAAACACAACGAGATCCATATTCATTCGTTTCTAAATATATTACAACAGGTGGGTGTATTACACACGCGCACTTGGTTTTCTGTGTCGCTCTGCCCTAGTAGTCCAACTGGAAATGTTACATCGCTTTCGAATGCGTTCGTTATAAGCAGCGAAGGGTTGGTAGAGATAGAGCTAAAATGTTTACAGTCTTAAATCTGGTCGCGGCTTTGGGTCTGGGTGGTCATGTGAGCTTTATATCTGCAAATTGCTGAGCTGCAAAATCTTTAATAAAAAACACAAGAGCAGATTCTAGGGGTGAGCTCAGAGGTTCATTCCCCGCCCCCCCAAACTGTGGGATGCAGTTGACCTTAGACCTAGTAGCAACAATTATGTCTGAAAATATTGAAATGAGACTATCCCCCGAAGATTAAAGAACTGGCTACATGTCTCCATCCAGAGTGTCATAAAAGGCAATAAATGGTTTGAATCAAGAGGATGGGCAGCAGAATCCTCCTGTGTGCTAATAACACCATATTGCGAATGATCTATCACAATAATAAAACACACGATTGCCTCTAACGATACTTAACCCGTAAGAAATGCCTTCCGTGTGTTGTCCAGATTAAGAATATAACACCACTCCATCTGATCCCGTGGATGTCGCAAAAGGCAACTAAGAAACTCTAAACCAGAGGGATGGGCAACAGCGTCCCTTCTGTGGAACAGCAGCCATAATACGTTCACCAGCCCACCTGCCAAGCGTGATAAGAACTGGTAAATTCCCCCTAAATGATGACACAAGTGTGGAAAGCTGTGGGGCCTTTGTTCAGTAGTTGACGTACTTTGGCTGATAAGATGTTGATGTGGGAATTAATATTAATACGTTTGTAGTTAGTAATTAACTAATTATTCATGATTTTTTTCGGCCGAATAATGTCCACTGCTGGACAGGCCTCTACCAAAGGTCACCACAACAACCGATATGGGTGTGTAGTGAGCTCAATGGGGGGTATTGCCATAATCGCCACGCTTGGCAGACGGGTTGGCGATCGCAGTTGAGTTGTTGTGTGCTCGAAGGACGCTGCTGCCCATCCTCCGGTTAATCCCTTAGTCGACTTTTACGATACCCACAGGATGAAATGGGGTGATGGCATTCTGAGCCGGCACCACACGGCAAAGCCGGCACCACACGGCAGTAATTATTGGTGCAACAAAACTGGCATAACTCTAAATAGTTTACACAAACGCTTAGTTGAGCGGCCATCTTGACGTCAGAATGACTGGTCACTGGTGGACTTCAAAAACCATGTAACTTTTTTAATACGTAGGCAGCAAGTATTTAATGAAAGTAATGGTAGTAATGAGCAGCAAATAGCTTGCCATTTTTGTATCCATCTCAACGCTGAATGTGGTAGGCGACTAGCCATCCTAATCATCACAAAGGCATTCTATATAAAAGCCAGGTAGAGTGGCCTTTTAGGTTCTATATTTTTCTCTATTATCAAGATTAATGCGTGTATGTGAGCGGTGGTAGCGAAGTTTTTTCTTAAGCTCGCTTGTATCGCTGGTTGATGTTCCTCGGTGTACACACGGCTACACGGTTGGTGCAGTGGTTGATACAGTCGGCTGCCGCGCTCCGGGTCGCGGGTTCGATTCCCACACGGAACAAATATTTCTATGATCTGCAGGTAGTTGTTCCGGGTCTGGGTGTATTGTGTGTGAAATTCATGTCTGTAAAATGAACCCACGACACAGGAGAAATCCTGTGTGGGGCAAGGTTTAAAAAAAAAATAGAACCAGTATAAACTGATCTCGCATTGTATAGGCTTTTGGTAAGATGAGAGATCAGCGTAAACTGGTTTGTATAGCTTGATGTGCAGCCGTGTGTACATAGCAGGACGTTATTCTAGACATAAAGCGAATATCTATATCTATACAAATAAATAAAATCGAAGTGTCTGTTTGTAATGCCAAAATAACAGCTATTTACTAAATGCATATGGAAGTAAATACGGTACCTACAAGAAAAAAAACTATTGTGATCTAGAATAAGTTCGGTTGTTGGTATAGTAATCGAATTCTAAACCTTATATTTTTTTTATGATCTCAACCGGTAGATATAATCTTTTCCGGGTGAAAGAGGTTTGAGTGAAAACTAAGTTTTCTTGATATATCTTGGTGGTTTTCATAAAATGTTCTGGTTGTTCCTATAATTTGTGAACTAGAAAAAGTTTCGTTGTTGGTACAGTCTTATTTTAGACAACGTATAAATATTATATGTTTTTTAAATAATATAGTCTACTTTATTTTCCCATCACTTGTCAAAATGTACAAAATCAAGATTATGATATTACTTTTACCTAAATACTAAGATAATTTAATCAGTACGAAACGAGTATTTCCAAAATATTATCAGGTCATGGGTTACGACACACACGCCTGCATATCAGCCTCCTCATAGATTTCCACAATTCTGTCGTCTTTTTGGGAGAAATTTGGCTGTACCCACCACGCTTTGCAGGCGGGTTGGTGAGCGTAGAATGGCTGTTGTTCCACAGAAAAGACGCTCTTGCCCATCCCTCTGGCTTACAGTCTCCTTATTTTACGATATCCACGGGGGTAAAGATTGGTGAAGAATGCTTGGGGTATCGTGGACTGAATTCCGTACCAATATCTCCATACTCAAAGAACTCGCATCCTGAAATTCTTTGGGCATGTTTCAAGACGTGAGCATGGCTCGATGGAACGTATTATCGTGCAAGGTAAAGTGGAGGGCACCAGACCGCGCGGAAGGTCACCCATGCGATGGACCGACCAAATAAAATCTTGCTTGGGCGGACCCTTGAATGAGTGTAATAGAATATGCTCTAACAGAGAGAGATGGTGATGTATCGTGAGGCGAGCTACATCTGCCCCTATCAGTACTACATGATGACCACGACCGCTCTGTCAAGAGCGAAACGACAAAGAAGTAGAAAGATTGGTGCTATATTCCTAATCCGGATACTACACAAATATTGCGCTACATTAGTCTTTAAAAGCTCCGTGTTTGTTATATTAATTAAGTCGGCGCATTGGTGAGTTGCTCGCCTTTCTGCTCTACTCTCTCTCTACTCTACAATGGCCTACAAGTAGCTCCAGGTTTGCGTGTTTGTGCATGTGAGGTGTGAACTGTAACCACAATAGAAAGCGCTAGGCTTGTCACCGTTTATCCATATTCTATATAATTTGATTTATTAAGAACTTCATTTTACTGAAGATATAGAGGTAGAAAGGCATACTCCGAATTAACACAAATTAAAACCCCTATATGAGCACACAACACAAACCTATACCGATCGATGTGGCAATCTTTGGGGGAGGCTCCTGTCCAGCAGTGGACATTTTTCGGCTGAAATGATGATGATGAAAAAGATGCACATGATAAATTGTGATGATTGAGACTTTGTTATTTTTCAGCTTGTATTCCGTAAAAAAAACAGTACAATATGCACATAATTCATCTTCACCAGGACACCTGTCGATTTCGTTGGAGGCCGCGACACGCTGCGTTTTCTTGTGCGGTTTCCACTCGAGAACTACAAGTTTAATTGCTTGAAACCCAAAATTTTAGTGCCCATAAACTAAGTCGGCTAACAAAGGAAAATCACGTAGTTACGACCTCATTAACCTCTTAATATATTTAGCGTAGGTAAGACGAGTATTTGTGAATACTACATGCAAATTATATGTAGCATATGTTTAAGTAATTGCCTAATTACTCTGTTTCGTTCAGCTGATTACGGGGGCTGTACCCCCGATGGCGTTTTATGAAGAACATTGGGGAAGAATTTATGGTTTGCATCTATTTATTATTTACGTACACACAATTGTATAAAAACACAGAGTATATAATATAACAGAATATATTAAACATAAGTATAAATTGGTGTGGTGCCGGCTCAGAATAACACCACTCCCTTTCCTCCCGTGGGTGTCGTATAAGTCGACTAAGGGATTAGCCGGAGGATGGGCAGCAGCGTCCTTCGAGTACATTAACAACTCAACTGCGATCGCCAACCCGTCTACCAAGCGTGGCGATTATGGCAAAACCCCCCAATGAGCCCACAACACAACCATGTCGGTCGTTGTGGTGATCTTTGGGGGAGGCCTGTGTACAGCAGTGGACTTCATTCGGCCGAAATGATGATAAATTTACTGTTTATTTCTACAGAAATTTCTGCAAGTAGACCTGCGACAGGAGGTAGATATTGTAATTTGAAGAGAAGCACGGGGTAGAACTAGGGGGAAGGGAGGCTCAGGGGGCCGACCCCAACCCCCCAAACTGTGGGATGCCATTGACCTTAGACATAGTGAGAACAATGATGTCTAAAAATATTGAAAAGAGACTATCCCCCGAAGAATAAAATCCTGCGTCCGGATGTCCGGATGCAGGATTTTAATCTTCGGGGATGGTCCGGTTTAGATTAAGTTAAGAACTGACTACCTGTCTCCATACATCAGTGTCATAAAAGGCAACTAATGGTTTGTATAAAGAGGATGGGCAGCAGAATCTCCCTGCGTGCTAATAACAACATATTGCGATCATCAAACCGCTTGCCTACTGAGATGATTATGGAAATATCCCATGACTGTTCATTGTTGTGATCATTGGGAGGCCTATGGTCAGCAGAGGATGTTTGCGGGTTGATGTGTGGTGCAGTTTAGATTCCCTTAGCCGCCTTTTACAACATCCACAGGAGGAGATGGAGTGGTGCTATATTCTTAATCCGGACACCACACGGACTGTGCACTGTAATATACACCAAAATAACGGAGGATCCAATACAGAAAAATACATGCACAAAGTGAGATTTTTTCGCACTCAGCGATTTCTGCCAGACAACTTTGGGATGGACAGATTTGTAAGTGAAACAGAAACGGGTTGTTAGTTAATAATTTTAAGTTATCGCATAATAAGTGACACATACAATAAATATTATTATAATAGATACATATCGACACTAATATTATAAAGAGGAAACATTTGTATTTTTGTAACGAATAAACTCAAAAACTACGGACCCGATTTAAATTCTTTCACCATTAGAATGCTACAATATCTTTGAGGCTAATAATATTAAATATATTATATTCTAATATAGGCTATGTTTATTACTAATAAAAGTAAGGGATCCCTACTAAAACTTCAATAATGTAACCCAAGGCGTAATGTTTTTTGCCATAAAATGTCTTTCATCGCATGCGTTGCGGGAACTATTGATGATAGAACAAAAAAATGTTCTACAATATTAAAGAACATATCAATATCTACAAAACATTTCGCGATACCATATGTCCAACTATTGTAGTTATGTAACTAAGTTATAGTACATTAAAATTCAAAAAAATTATGAAATTGGCGACCAGAATCAGACCATGTTTACATTTACTCTACGTTCATCCCAAAATATTTAAAAAATAAATGTCCATTCGTGCGAAACCGGGTCCCTCCCGCTAGTAAATATATAAACATAAAAACAAAGAAGTGAAGAAGAGACTACAGTTTATATAGTGTTCCTTGACTAGTCTTTTAAATATTGCTAGGGATTTTGCACGTGTAATTATTGCTACTGGCAACACATTCCATATGCAGCCTGGACAGATTTTCTAATTAACTAGTGGAATGTATTGGCATTTTCAACGTCAAGTTCTCTGATGACCATAAGGATCGCGAATGTGTGTCTTGAAGGAACTCAAAACTTTTTTTAAGACAACAGGGAATAGATAGGGAGTAGAGTACAGGATACTGTATAGAAAAGAGATGAAGAATACGAGTATTCCGACGAAGGGAAGAGGAAGCCACTATATATCAAATGTCAAGTAAAACAAGCTATGAAAATATTAAAATAATTTATAAAATTATTGGGTATATGAAAGCCATAATATACACATTTTATTAGAACAACGAGTTTACTGTTATCAAGATGGTGTCTGCAGCGAAAATGCGCATTCATGGGATGCAAGCAAAGAGATTTAAATCTTTGGATGCAAGATGATAACTGGATTATAAAGGACAAAATCAACAGTATCGGGGCCTGATAAAGTTATATCAACCTATTGGAGAGTATTCAACAGAACTTTAACAAGAGGAAACAACTTGATGAAGTCATACACGAAGTACAAGCAAATGGAAAAAAATCGTTTGGTTCATGAAAGAGCAAAATTGGACTTCTGGGGTGGAAGGCCTGGTGACCTGAGATACAGGCTTCAGCCTAGTTTAGGCACCAGTCTCCCACATAAAATTAGAATAATACTGTAACTTTTATTGTAGTGAGAAATAAACAAATAAATATATATTTATTGAAAAGACAACCTCTTTATTGCGCGCCAATATAAACATGTTTTGTTCGAAACTGTATCGCCAATTAAACTTGGTGAAAACTTGGCTAAGGGTCGGCTGCGTAAAAACATCACTAGCATCAATATGTTCGCGTTCGTCCAACTTGGCGAGTGATTGCCAAGCTCGGCGAAACTTGGCGAGCTTGGCAAACTATTTGGCGTTAATACGGTGCGTTTGATTGATCGCAGTTTTATCGGTTGTTTTATTAAAAGATTGTGTCGATGTGTGTATTGGATTTGTCAGTGTGTGAGTTTTGATGTATTGCTTAGAAGTTTTTCATTTATTTACTTTTTTTGGGTTTAACTTGAACGGGTTGGTTAGTTGTTTCACATTGGTTAACTTTGTACTATGACTCAGTATCTGGAGACAGATTTTGTAACATATATCTGCAGAATTAAAAATACTATGAAATACAATATTTTTGAGTATTTATATTGAACGCTAAAGGCAAGAAATGTAAGAAAGATCATTGTTGAGACGGCAAAGTTGATGCAGGGGTGAAGCAATTGTCTTAGGCAATCGAGCCCGCGACCCGTAAGAACAAATATTTGTATGATCTACGAATAGTTTGTTCAGGTTTAGTCATCATTTCGGCCGAATGAAGTCCACTGCTGGACACAGGCCTTCCCCAAAGATCACCACAACTACCAAATATGGGTGTGGTGTATGATCATTGGGGGGTTTTGCCATAATCACCACGCTTGGCAGACGGATTGGCCATCGCAGTTGAGTTGTTAATGAACTCGAAGGACGCTGCAGCCCATCCTCCAGCTAATCCCTTAGTGGAATTTTGCGACACCCACGGGAGGAGACGGGGTGGTGGTATTCTAAAAAACATCTTATTTATAGTCTGTACCCATGACATAGAAGTAGTATGGAATATGCTTAAAATTCTTGACAATAATTACACATTAAAAAAAACCGGGTAATTGCGAGTTCAACTCGCGTGCCATACGATTAATATGTTATCTACCATGTTGTTTGTTTGTGGTAACTAAAAAAAGTATATATAGTACCGGATTGTCGAGGCAAATTGCTGAATATATTGTTTACCGTAGAATTCTGCCTTATGACTAATTTATCCTATGAACAAACTAAACATTGTAGTTCAAAAACATGTTCTCCCATACATTCCAACTGCGAATGTATGTTTGAACGCACAATATTGAAAGATTTGCCATGTTATTTTAAGACTATAGACATATTCTAGGTTTTCCTGTAATCTAATAAGTAAAAATAGTTTTCTGTATTCTTTTCCAAAACTTTAGGCTCAGTTGTAACGAAGATAAAGAAGGGGAATGGTAAATTTTCACCTATTTTCGTAAATAATTTTACATCATTGAATTTTAAAATCTATCAAATAATTTGAGACCTTCAGAACAATCAGTTTCATTTGATATACCTTACACGACACAGTTTGCAAAAAAAAGTAATTTTTCTATTTGACGCCGAATTTGAACCAGAACATTCAAAATTCATTTATTTTCGTTTAGTGTCTGTGTTTGAGTCACAGAAGTTCATATGTGTACCAAATTCCGACATAATCGGTCCAGCACATAAGGAGCAAATTGGCTATGATAGACGTATAAGGATGATCCTATAAGGTTTACAGGTAAGGTTTTACATTCGAGCTCTTTGATTTCATTAACACTCACCATCTACCACCAACCAGCATATTGAGCTTACCTGAAAAATAACAAAAAGAATATTTATTATAATTGCTAAGTATATGTAAACTGTTCGTGTGGTGTCCGGATTATGAATATAGCACCACTCCATCTCGTGTCTCCCGTGGATGTCATAAAATGCGACTCAAAGACTCTAAACCAGAGGCATGGGCAGCTGCGTCCCTTCTGTGAAACAGAAGCCTTCAGGAGCCATTCTGCGCTTCCCAACCCGTCTGCCAAGCGTGATGAGTACTGGAATATCCCCCCCCCCTCCAAAATTATAACACAATTGTGGAAATTCATGGGGGAGGCCTTTGTTCAGCAGTGGACGTTCAATGGCTGACACAATGATGATGATTTTATCTGAGGTACGCTAGACCAGTTGATAACCGCCTGATATTTCGACGGGCTCGCAAACGGCCATTTATATGCTTCCAATCCTCAGTGGAGTGCATCTATCACTTTTTTTTTTTCATTTTAGTCCAAGTTCCAGTCGGGAATTGAGTGATTTAGGAAGTTCATGATCATCAATTACCACTGGTGACCAATAAAAAATAAAATAAAAATAAGCACAATGTTGATTGATACAAAATGATAGTAATATATTCTGTATTGCCATCATTTCGCATGTATTCATAACTAGATATGTTTGTTTAATACTATAGAAACTATATATTTATTCAAGTAACGAAGACTCATTGGTGTTAGTAGTACAAATTCTACTGCAGCAGCGATTCGCGCACAAGAAATCCAAACTTTTTTTTTATTGGTGTCCAGTGAAAATTCTTCATAAACTACTCACGATCATGGTTCGGATGTTGTTGGTACACACACACTCCAGGCACCAGAGCTGCGTATCTTTTTCAATTTACAAAAACAGTTGACTTGTGATTTCGCGAACATCCAGTCCTTCCAGTGGAAATTCTACATGGAACTTCCTTCGACCCGGGGAAGGGCGAAAGGGTATGCCGGACTCCTACCGGCTAAAAACACTGGAGCGGTCATCTTCTTCGGCACCGAAGGGTGCTCCAGGTCCTCATAAGATCAGACTAGAGTGGCCTCGATACCTATATTTCATAATGTTTGTAAGGTTGGCTGGTAGTTAAACTTTCTCTAACTTGTTCCATAGGATATCGTAGCAAACCGGGACAAAAGCTTTAGATAGTTCGAGAAAGCAAGTTTAAACAGGCATTCTGCGTGCAGTATAGTATATGACACATGCTTAAGATGCTGCAGGTGTCTCTAGAGAGTCTAGATAAATAAAAAATACGATGGTTTATGATTTTGGTAAACATTACTTTACTCTATCGTATACTGATGGTGGTTTCCAATCGGAAGAATTCGGCTAGATAGGTACCACCCCTTGGGAGAGGGCCGGTGTCTCACAGAGAAGGACGAGACGGCCCCGGGGTGTCAACCGCCCCGGCTCCTGGGTCCATCACGCCTGAGCCCGCTGTCGTTGTTACATGGTAGGGGACCGCGGGGGTCGCGGGCGCGCAGATTGGGGAGTATGTGTGCTCACAATGAGCGACCCCGGGAAGACGGTGGCGCGCACGTGCCGCCGTGTGCGTACCACAGGCTTGGGGGGATCCTTTACAATCCTCCCCGAGAGGTGCCTCGGGGGCGACCTTTTTACAGTCGTTTTCCCTGCGCTAGAGGGGGTGACCGCTTTACATTCATCCCTTTCGAGATGTGCTTAAGGCGTGGCATCACTGGAGGGGCTTTAGTGTAATCTTACGAGGACCCGGAGCCCCTCTTCGGTGCCGAAGATGACCGCTTCAGTGGTTTTAGCCGGTAGGAGTCCGGCATAACCCTTCGCCCTTCCCCAGGGTGGAGGAATTTCATGTAGAATTTCCAATGGACATAAAAAAAATCCATGTGGTGTCCGGATTAAGAATATAGCACCACTCCATCTCCTCCCGTGGATGTCGTACTAAGGGAATCTAAACCAGAGGGATGGGCAGCAGCGTCCCTTCTATGACACGGTAGCCATACTGCGCTCACCAACCCGCCTGCCAAGCGTGGTGAGTATTGGCAAATACCCCCCAGAATGATGACACAGTTGTGAAAATCTATGGGGGAGGCCTTTGTTTAGCAGTGGACGTATAAATGGCCGATATGAGATGATATGATAAAAAAAAATGGTACCACCACTTTCCCCATAGATAGAAATATAAATAGAAAAGACATAGAAATTCTGCTGCCCATGGGTTAGATTCCCTTAGTCGCCTTTTAAGACATTTACCGTTTATCCTAATAAAAAACGGCACACCCACTTCTTATAAAAATCTCAAAAGTTGCCACAATCATGAAACAAAGCAAAGTGCGAATATCAAGAGTCGTCACTTTATTTCCTACCCACCCCTGTCCTTCAACCGAATTTATTGCTCATATTGATTGTTCGATAGCTCTCTTATGGTAAGCAGATCTTTATGTAAACTAGTTTGGGTGGAATGGTGCAAAATATTGGAAATGTTTTGTCGGAAATAGTCATAAATTGTTGTTACGGAAAAATATTCTAAAAGTACATAAAAATGACACTGCATTTTCCTTACCTTCAGGGAAAAACAGATAATGGCGCTGATGCAGATTTATATTCATAAAATATTGTTTGGAGACGAAATAACTATATGTCTTTCTGTAAGGTAAAAATACAATTTGAAATTTAGAAGAAAATTTAATAGATGTTGATTGATCGAGCTTGTGGGAGGGAATTCACTTGAAATATTTAATCAATATGGCGAAATGCAAGCTTTTATGATAATAGTAAAAGGCTTTGATGATGGATGAGTATATCATCAAAGTTCAGCACACAGCAGGGGCGACGTTTTTTTGAAGATTTAAACCAAATAAACAGATTTGAAAATGTTATGAATTTGGGAGCACGACTCACTTCAGTTTTACTTCGACAAGATCCTCCCTAAATACATCTGTTCACCCACATACCACAGATTACATAATTGATCATTGATACCACAATCACTATTGTAAATGCAATATACTCAGCGGGTGCCATAACACAGATATAATATCCATTTATGCTTGAATTATTAATTGATGCTATGTCATCCCTGCGTCTTTAGTATAGGTTGAATATTTTAATAATGGCGTAGTGTCAATCTATACAAATAAATTAAACTTAAGTGTCTGTCGGTCATTTCAAAATAACAGCTTTTTACTAAAAGGATGTGAAAGTATACAGGGTACCTACAACAAAAAAACAATTTTTTTTTTGGTCTGTCTGTCTATTTTTAATCTCCGAAATGGCTGGACCGCACGCTCCATAACAAATACAATCTTTATAGAATATTCTACCGCATCCAGTTCGATCACTAGAGGCGCTGACCATAACACACATATTTGTATTAACCACAATGCCAATTTAATATTTTAGTCAATACAGAATCGATATACGCTATTATTGGTGAGCGATTCGTTATCGTTTTTCCTTCTGTTTCCTTCTTATTCTCCAATCCGAGATAATGATGGACTACTATTCCCGCCAATCGTCAGCCGACATCGCAAGTAGCGCTGTATGCGCTTGCAGATAACAATTACAGGAAAAGTTTTCAGTTCATTTGACGAGTTCCCGCTGGCTCCCGTAAACTTTTTTCACTTAACCGCTAAATAACTATTTCCCGCACATAATAATCTAAATGCAGAGTTCTATATCCATTCCTGAAGTGCATTCCAGTGATGCACTTTACAAAACTGGACAACACTCACTGCAACTATAGGTAAGCTGCCGAAGAAGTGCTTGGAGAGTCTATTAGCTATTCTATTGTATTTTATTCTATTCTAGTCCTTTCCCTTTTCCAACTGCGGTGACTGCTCATATTGCATACGTAAGTAATCTACCGCATTCTATACTCTAACACCACCACTACCGCTGATGTATTCTATGAAAAAGTTAGTTACGTATCTTACACTGAAAGTACATTATCCCCAATAGTTAGTGAACGCCTTGTGATTGACCGCTTGCCTTCCATACAGGAAGGTCTGAGATTGATCCCGCCGCGCACCTCTGACTTTTCGGTCTCATGTGTGGATGAGAATTCGTATGTATCTTACGTTAACGTTGAACTAAAACACAGTGAGAGAACCTGTACTCCTGAGAGGGCTCCAAAAGGTTCTTAATTGTGTGTGTAGTCCGTCAACCCGCATAGGCCGGTGTGGTGGAGTAATGTCTAACTTTTCTCATCGTAAGAAAAGGCTCAGCCGTGCCCAGCAGTGTAGTAATGGGCTGATTATGTTATGAAATCTCCAATCCACGTCCAAGTTTTAAGCCGATCTATGGAAGCAGACGGTTTCTGTAACAGATATAAAAAATCAATTCAGATCTGAACTCTGCTCACCCCATTAGCAGTAACAAACTTGAATATGCGAATATCTATACTAAGTTGTTAAGATGTTTGAATACACTTGAGCATTTAGCGAACATTGGAACACCGAGTGTCAGTCAATATTGAGCATTCGATAGGAACAAATATTTGCCAGAATCACATGTTACATTAAAGTTAATGTTAACTTGCGTCATTCTAGCTTCATCATTTCATCATTTCGGCCGAATGAAGTCCACTGCTAGACACAGGCCTCCCCCAAAGATCACCACAACCACCGATATGGATGTGTTGTGGGCTCATTGGGGGGTTTTGCCATAATAGCTACGCTTGGCAGGCGGGTTGCCGATCGCAGTTGAGTTGTTAATGTACTCGAAGAACGCTGCTGCCCATCCTCCGGCAAATCCCTTAGTCGACTTTTATGACACCCATAGGAGGAGATGGGGTGGTGGCATGCTGAGCCGGCACCACACGGCAATTCTAGCTTAATAAGTGTATATAAAAATATGTGATCTTTATTTAGCAAGTCGTATCAGTCGTACCATCATATCAGCCAAAACATGTCCACTGCTGAACAAAGACCTCTCTATAGACTGTTACGTTGAAGTGGGTGTCGAAATAAAGATTCGACAACCCAAGTAGACCAAGGTAAACTTATACATATTTATAATCACTTTCACTATTAACTTTTCCACTATCTAAGGTAGTTAGACACAGCTGTACTCCTGGCTCTATTCTCGATGTTGGCGGTGATGGTGACCTAGTGATGTGATGGTGATATAGTTTTTTTGCTAATTTGTTATCCCTGATTTGTAATGTATCAAAAAAAGATGAAAATGTGTAAAGAACACGCAACCCTGAGTTTCATTCGGCATTTCTTCTCAGAGTTTGTAATGTAGTGAAACGCCGTGTTATTTCAATGTGACGTGTAAAAGCGTCTCTTAGGACCTAATTACTGAATAAAGGATTACATTCTATTCTAATGATTTATTGGTACTCGACTACCTTAATTTGAGTAATAGGTATATAAGATTTGATGTTTATTTCTGGTATTTATACCATGGATGTCGCATGACAGCTGGGACCGCCAGTCGAGGAACGAAATCTTCTTATTGTGAAAAGAAAGGTCACCCATCCAAAGCCTGACCGTGACAATCACAGTTTAATTTCGCACATAAAATATTATGCGTTGCAAACGCCTCCTATGTTCCGAGATTTCGATACCTAACAAAACATCCTGTTTATGACGCCACCCCTACACATTACAAGGGATGACAAGCACCTAATCCCTTATATTTTTCTCCATTTTGTAATACGATAAAATAAATATAAGTACGAAATAATCGAACCCCTACATAAAAACACACGAAGTACAATATCCACACTACAAATGGGTATAAACGGGGTAAAAGATATTATAATAATATTATGTCTTGCGACTTAGGGCTAACACAGACAGTCGAATAAACTGGATTAGTAAATAAAGTCGCTTTTACTTTTTCCTAACGTTTCGAACACTTTGCGGCATTCGTGGTCGCAGTATGACAAAGATGAAAGGCGTCGTTACAAAGGACATTGTTAAAAATGGCCTATGGGTCCACGCTTGCGACCTTTCCTACAATTTCTAGTTTTTTTAGATACTTTAATATCAGTTATTACAATCCAATGGACACTTCATAATCTCGTAAAGATTTTAAAGTGGTATCACGACTTCATGTTCCATTTATTCCTACCACCATATTTGGATGAATTAAATATTTAGCGTTTGTAGCGCTTGATCTGTAGACAATATTTTTTGGTACAAATTTTTTACCCAAGCGATAGAAAGCGCTGCCTCGCTGAATGGGCAAGGTAATTACGACTGACAATTTTTTTTTTCTTAAAAACAACACAATAACTTTGCCTAACCAAAAGGTTTATATTTTATTCAAGTATTTAGATTTCCCTAAACTAATAATTATTTTCAATAATATTAGAATTGCATAGAAAACAAATCATCTACTATTATAATTATTATTTTGGAAGTTTTCCTTTACATCTGCAGAGCCTTACTGATTTCGCCTCGAAATACTAGAGCATACGTGGCCCCATATTCTGATTATGTAGGCAGATGCAGACATTGCCCGATAGTAATAGGTATATGCAATATAGTAGTACACCACAACTAAAAATGTACTGGGATAGAGAAAACTATGCTTTGAGTTTTTGTCATATAATATAATAATATTAGCCTTTAACTGCTGAAACGCTCAAAGCAAGTTGCACACACTGAACGGTAAACGATTGGTGAGGTTAAGCAACGCTCGGCACGGCCTGTATATGGAGGGTAACCGCATAGTGGTATTTGAACTGAGCGTCTTCGTACTTCGGAGGGCACGAAAAATTCGTCGGTCCTGGTTGTTCTCATTAGACGGCAGTCGTTAAGCCAAGTCGGAGCCCTTTGGGCGGCTTGACCAACTCTGACACCAGGCTGGCCACTAACACGAAATGAAAAGAAGAAGTTAGAAAAATAAAGGCCTCCAACTATCCTACTGCATGGCAAAGGCTTCTTCTCGTACAGAGAAGAAACGATCATTGATCGCAAAGCTTGCTCACCGTATTTTGGCGATTTCAGACCATTTAATCCAGATTTCATCACGATATTTTCTTTTATCTTTTAAGGCGAGGCTTTAGTAAACAATCTCAAATCAAGCACTGCGCTCCACATTTCCCTCTCATTGATACCCATGGTAATTTTTTTTTTACGCGGCTAACCTCGGCGACGACATCTAGCTTAAGACATCCATTACATGGAGACTTAAATGACAAGGTATCCGTTTCAAATTGTTTACTATGAGTGATAATCGCGAAAATCTATGATGAAACCTTTTCTAGACCGAGTTTACTCTCACACCAAAACGTTTCATTATCGTGAAGAAAACATTAATACAAACTCGGATAGACGCCTATAATCAGTTGTACTTACTGGTCAGTAAACAATCGGCGAAGTTAAGCGACGCCTATGGATGGGTGACCACATTTAAAGGTATTTAAAGATAAAGAGACTGGGCGTCGCCGTGTTTAAGAGGGTACGTAAACTCTTCCGTCCTGATTGTTGTCTTTAGACAGCAGTTTTTAAGCCAAATCGGTGCTCTTTGAGCAGCTTGAAATATTTGTGACACTAGGTTAGCCATTAGAGAGGGCCGATCCCGCTCGAAGAAGGAGGAGACGGCACCGGGGTAACAACCGCCCTGACACCTTATTCCCACACGCCTGAAAGCCCCTGCCGTTGCTACAAGGCGGGGGACCTCTGGGGCCGCGAACCCATGCGCGTAGATTGGGGAATCTGCGTGCCCACACCGAGCGACCCAAGATAGGACGGTAGCACGCATGTGGTCACGCGCTGCCGTGGGACTCTTTGGGGGATCCTTTACAATACCCCGGGGGGCTTGACCGCTTTACAGTCACCCTCTCCGAGATGTGCCAATAGGCGTGGCACGAGTGGGTGGCTCTAGTGTGATCATACGAGGACCTGGAGTCTCCCTTAGGTGTCGAAGATGACCGCTCCAGTGGTTTTAGCCGGTAGGAGTCCGGCATACCCCTTCGTCCTTCCCCGGGGCGAAGGAAGTTCATGATGAATTTCCACTGGGCACCAATAAAAAAAATAAAAAAAAGGAGTCTGGCATACCCCTTTGCCCTTCCCCGGGGCGAAGGAAGTTCATGAAGAATTTCAATGGGGCACCAAAAAAAAAAATTGCTACCAACCACAAGAAAGAATGAATGAAATTACTTTGAATGTAAAGCAGCAAACATTTTTTTTAAATTATAAAATGAACGCGATCGAATTCGATCGTGTGTCTCAAGCCTTACACGCGTGGAATGTCTCATAAAATATAAAAATTATGCGGCATCTAGTAACTGCGGGTGTCACAAGACAGGTTAGCGAATTTATGATGTTTATTTTAGTGTCGGTATAAGACAGATAAGATGGGACATTATACGCCGAAAATCGTTTTGAGACATGTATATTAATAACTGTTTCAGGAAAAGATGATTTGAATTATAACAGGCGGTACGGTTGGCGCAGTGGCTTAGTGTCTGGCTTTCTGCGCTACGTGTTGCGGGTTCGATCCCGCATAGAAAAATTATTTGTGTGATCTACAGATAGTTGTTCCCGGTACCTAATCTATCATCATCATATCAGCCACAGGACGTCCACTGCTGAACAACGGCCTCCCCCTTAGATTTTCACAACGAGCGGTTACATGCCGCCCTCATCCAACGACTCTCAGCGATCTTCACCAGGTCGTCTGTCCACCACGTGGGAGGTCGTCCCACGCTGCGTTTTCTGGTGCACGGTCTCTACTCGAGAACCTTTTTGCCCTAACGATCATCAGTTCTAGGAGCAATGCGGCCTATTACATTATATATGTTGTATCTAGAGTGTCATAATCATCATCATTTCGACCGAATTAAGTCTACTGCTGGACACAGGCCTCCCCCAAAGATAACTACAACGACCGATATAGGTGTGTTGTGTGCTCATTGGGGGGGGGGGGGGGGGGGGGTCTTGCCATAATCGCCACGCTTGGCAGACGGGTTGGCGATCGTAGTTGCGTTGTTAATGTATTCGAAGGACGCTGATGCCCATCCTCCGGCTAATCCCTTAGTCGACGTTTACGACACCCACGGAATGAAATGGGGTGGGTGGTGGCATTCTGAGCCGGCACCACACGGTTTACAATACCTACGTTAAATTACGAGTAGTACTGGCTCCATTTTATATTATACAATGTTAAGCGCAAATATATTTTAGTTTGCTTAATCTTTCTGTATTTAACACTCTCGAAAGGAAGAGGCAAAGCACTAGAGTGTAACATATGGAATTTTGTGGTTTTTACCTTTTTTTGAACTAAGTTCCATCTAGCATTTCTCGTGTGTTGTGTCGTGGGTACAGTTGTCCGTGTGGTGTTCAGATTAACAATATAGCACCACTCTATCTCCTCCCGTGGATATCGTAATACCGACTAAGGGACTATAAACAAGAGGGATGGGCAGCAGTGTCCCTTCTTTGGAACAGAACCCAAACAGCGCTCACCAATCCGCCTGCCAAGCATGATTATTACTGGAAAATTCCCGCCAAAATGACGACACAATTGTGGAAATTTTTCGGAGCCTTTGACTAAAATTACATAGTTACAATTAAAAGGAATAAGTGACCCTTTCTCTTTAATTTTAAAATGAATGATAGCGTCCAATTACCTACATACTCTAAATTATTAATTACCACACCTTACATAAATGCAAAAAGCCCGACCCCAAACCTCTATTACAACCATTGAAAACCCCATCCATACGACCGAGTTTGATCACAATAAGTACATACCTATACCATTGTTCGAGTCCTGCCCTCTTCAGAAGGGTCAAAACATGGAGTAGCAAACAATGGAGTGATGATAATGCGACTGAAACAGCTCTGAGAAATTGAATATTTCAAGAGGACAGTTAGTATAAATCCAAATCCCTGTAGTCTACTGACTGTGCCCTTAATATAAGGATCTCAATGTTGGTAGCACCCCATAAATAAATAAAATTGAAGTGTATGTTTGTAATTTCAATATAACAGCTTTATGCATATATACGATACTTATACAAAAAAAATCTTTTGCTTTTTTTTGTCTGTTTGTTCCAGCTAATCACCGAAACGGATGAACCAATTTTGACGGGACTTTCACTGACAAACAGCTGATGTTATAAGGCGTAACTAAGGCTACTTTTATGTTAGAAAAATAATTAGAGCTCCGCGCTAAAATATTAAAACCCATGAAATCCAAAATATACGGTTACGGTTACAGATAGTCACAGAGTTATTTTCTCAAAAGATTGCTATATATGATATACTCTATGTCAACTGACTATGTCGAAGTACTCCAAACTATTTATAAATATTCCGGTTTCTTTTAAATTTAACGGTGGGCGAAACCGCGGGCACACTAGTAACTAAATAAAATTCATTTAAATTAAACAGCATAGACAAGAACACATAGATTGGTGGTCGTAGTATCTTGTTATTAGCACACGGGTTCTCCCTACATCTATTGCCCATCTCCTTCATATCAACCCATAATCGCCTTCTACGATACCCATACAAGGAATACCGTGATGGTTTTATCCTGCAGGATTGCACACCCCTTCGGCTTACCCAGGATGGAAGAGGCCCAGGATTACCCCACAATAAAAAAGAAGAACGGAGGAAGTCCAGTATTTCACGCCATTAAAAAACACGAGTTCATGACATAAAAAGCGCGTACAGAATATATTCTTCACAAATCACGTTTTCATTCAGGACATACCACCATTTTTGTTAATTTTGATTTTATACAACACAATGAGGAGATGACATGATGAGAGAAGTCCCAAGATGGGGGAACAAATGCTATCCAGGACTAGTCTTGCGAAGCACCACAGTGCGCTCGTCAGCTTAATCCATTAGTTATTTTACCTCTTATACCTAGTTAAATAAAGGTCGTTATTGTCTTTTTCCTTATTAGTTTTATTTTTGTGCAGTGAAATTATCAAAATAGAGCCAAATATAAAAAGGACCCGTGTGTCTTTGTGTACGCGTCTGTATACACTACTCATGTGCGCATGACAGTCGCGAACCGTAAAATGAAAGAAAGCACTTTCATTTTCGCCCGACTACGGTAAAGCCAAAAGTCTATGTATGTATGTTCTATTGTAGCGCCTAAACTACTCATCCGATTGTAATAAATGAGGTGTCAATCGATTTGTTATTATAATCCGGGTGTTATAAGTATTTTTTTATTTTTTTATTGGCCCAGATTGTGTAAGGATTATACATATAGAAGCAGCCCAAAGCCTCGGACTTGGCTTAACGATTGCCGTTTACTGACAGTAACCGGCACCAACAACTTTACGTGCGTGCTCAGTCAAATACCACAACGCGGTCAACCATCCATAGACTAACCGCACTGAGCGTTGCTTACCTCACTGATCGTTTACCGATCAGTAAGTGCAACTGGATATGAGCGATTCCAATCCAATCCATAAACATTACTTATTTTTAATTTGTTTCAATTTTCTTCGTAAAACTAATTCGGTTGAGTGGGATTCGTGCGTATGACTATGAACACTCCATTAATTATTACTCGGTGGGTCGAAAGGACCCCGAGTATTCTACAAAGGCGTTTTACATTCGAGAGAGGGTTAATGAAAATGCTAATCTTTATAATAGGAATCGTGACCTATCAGGTTGAGTGTTGAAGAAAAATTGCCGCAAAAAATATCACGGTGTTACTTCCGCGTTTTTTTAAACAAATTGCGAGGTAAGCGGATATCATAAATTTCTTATCAAAATGTGCGTGAGAATGTATCCTCCTTTACCGAGTCTGACCTCTCTTTTCTTCTCCTATTTTCTAATAAAATACTTTTAAACGGATTTAATTGCGTATATTACAGATTTTTTTTTTACTTTACGTTGACTAAGGTGACAAGCGTCGTTACAGATTTAAAAAGTTATTTTATCTACCGTACAAAACTAATCAAAAATTGTTTCGATGCACGCAGTAATCACTCACAGTGTCTTGATGTTTTTTAGTGTGGTGTGTTGTTTGGGTCTTTATTCATTTAATAACCGGATTCGAAATAGGTACCAATTTTCTTCGATTTGATCATCCTCAAGTCCTCGCGAAAGAGTACTGTTATGTACCAAATATATTTCGTGAGGTTATTGAAATTAAAAAACATCCTAATTTTCATAGAGAAGATGGTTGGTAGGTAAGACAATAGATTTTTAATTATGTCTGGCTTTGTGACAGTTAATGGGTTATTCACCCTGCGACCACGAACCCTGCAAAGTGGTCGAAATGTCAAGAAAACAAAAATTAATAATATTCGCGATTTAATCCCTTTAAAAGTGTTTTATTATAATGCGTAATAATCGCGAAAACCTAAGACATTACTAATACAATACTTATTGAATACGTACTTTACTGAAAAACTGCAAGCCTGATTCTCAATGGACCGGGCATGTGAAATTGTAATGGAATGTTTCGTCTTTTTCATTAACATCATTTCAGCCATATCCACTGCTGGATGTAGGTCTCCCCCATCACCACAACGAGCTTATGGGTTTATGATCTATGCTCATTGGGGGTTTTGCCATCATCTACACGCTTGGCAAACTAGCACCACCAAATTAGCAAGCCGAAGCGTTGGTGGGCTGGTCACGTCTGTCGAAGGCTCGATGGCCGATGGATCAGGCGAGTCCTAGAGTGGAGACCACGTACAGGTAAATGTAGTGTGAGGCGCCCACCGGCAAGATGGACGGACTACCTGAAGAAGGTTGCTGGTCAGGATGGATGCGGAATGCTGATGACCGGGTGGCGCACGCTAGGAGAGGCCTATGTTCAGCAGTGGACCGATATAGGCTGATGATGATGATAACCAGCTTGGCACACGGGTTGCCGATCGTAGATGTTGTAAATATAGGTAAACTCCAGCTAATCCTATAGTCGCGTTTTACGACACCCACGGGATGAGATGGGGTGGTGCTATTGTTAGTCGGCACCACGCTTAAGCTATCTATTTAGTCATCATCATCATTTCGGCCGAATTAAATCCACTGCTGGACACAGGCCTCCCCCAAACATCACCACAACGATTGATATGAGGCTCATTGGGGGGTTTTTAAAATACTTATTCAGCCACAACAAGAGAGACAATATATGTATATACAAACAAAAGGATAAGTGTAATTATACAAACAATAAAATAATAAAAAGTAAAAACAGTTGCGTGTGTCTCGCGGTTGTGCTGAATAGGGTCTAGTTCAGCGTGTGCCGGACGGAAGCCCGGCGCTGGTTTTCGACTATACCCTGTAGTGACTCACAGATTTGATACCAGCTTCTGTACCAACACTATAAAAAGAAAATTAAACCAATTTTCTACCAAATAAAACAACGCCAAAGAAAGAAACAAAAATTAACAACAAAATAAAAAATAAGTTACCTGGACAAAATTAGAATAAATAAAGTTTTGCCATAATCGCCACGCTTGGCAGGCGGGTTGGTGATCGCAGTTGAGTTGTTAATGTACTCAAAGGACGCTGCTGCCCATCCTCCGGCTAATCCCATAGTCGGCTGTTACGACACCCACGGGATGAGATGGGTTGGTGCTATTCGTAGCCGGCACCACACGGCATGTCGTATGTGTGTTTCATTCATTTACATCATCGGCACACCGTTACTTCGTTGCCATGGAGAAAGCCTCCCATAAGAGCTAGCCGGAGGAATACACAGAGGGCAGGCACTCCGCAACAACTTGCTTCTCAGTGTAAGCTTGCCTGAGTATTGATCACAATGCTTGCTAACTGTTTGTTAGGAATTCGAGGCCAATTGAATCAGGTTTTACTCACGATGTCTTTCTTCACCGTTAATGGTCAGTGTGCACTTAGATTTTCTAAGAAAGTATATCATTTCGGCCGGGTGAAGTCCACTGCTGGACACAGGCCTCCCCCAAAGATCACCACAACCACCGATATGGATTTGTTCTCGCTCATTGGGGGGTTTTGCCATAATCGCCACGCTTGGCAGGCGGGTTGGCGATCGCAGTTGAGTTGTTAATGTACTCGAAGGACGCTGCTGCCCTTCCTCCGGCTAATCCCTTAGTCCACTTTTACGACACCCATGGGAGGAGATGGGGTGGTGGCATTCTGAGCCGGCACCACACGGCAAGAAAGTATATACGACATTGAAAATATCACATCGGTATATTGCAGGTTTAGTACCTACAAGCTTGTGCTTAAGAGAGCGAGTCCGTAAGCCTCCGAGGCTCCACGACATAAAATCAACCTCTCCAATTTACCAAATATATGCTTGTCTTAAAAGTGGGTTCAAAGGACCGCGGTTCGAACTCACAACCTCTCGATCAGGTGTCTAAAGATTCGCCCATTGGGCTATTGCTACTTTTTAAATAAAACAACGTTACTTCATTTAAGCGCAGAAGTAAATATTTAATCAAAAATGAAAGCCATCATAATGAACTCAAATGAAACTCAGTGTAATGAATAAAAAGTTGGCCACGGAGTCTATTTGGAATCATTCGAGAGGAAACATCAGTGTCCATTGTTTATTTACGAAAAAAATATCAAAATGATTTAACTAAATAACCCTCACTGAAGTCAAAATAGAAAACATAATTTGACTGACATAATTTTGTAAACGAAAAAGGCCCTTAATTTTATCTACAAACGGTAAATTTTTTATTACAGGTCAGGATTACAAAGAAGAAAATAGCTCGACATTCGTCTAAATAAAAGTCAACACTGGAAAATTGACCTATTTTTTATGCTTCTTGGGTGTTTCAAGTAAATGACCACCAAATCAAGTTGGACCAAACATAGTCAGCTGGATTATACGCAACATAGCACCAGCACATAGCGAGGCTTCAGGGGATCCTTTACAATCACCCCCCGGGGCTTTGGGTTACCGCTTTACAGTCACCCTCTCCGAGATGTGGCTGTCGGCCATCTTGGAGCCCCCCTAGGTGCCGAAGTTGACCCCAGTGGTTTTAGCCGGTAGGACTCCAGCATGGGGTTCATGATAAATTTCGACTGGGACCAATAAAAAAGTAATAAAAAAAGGTTAAGGTGCGGCTAGGATGGAATATGGGCCACCATAATACCGCAAGCACGGAGCCTTAGTTCTTATTTTTATAGCCCTAGGAATCATATGGAATAGTGCGTGTTCTGTTAAACCCTTTAATTAATCTAAATGTAATGCTCGTTCATGTGGTTCCCAGCAAAGAATACATGATATCTAGATAATAGATTAATGTCTAGAGGATGGGCAGCAGCATCCTCCCGTGTGCTAATAACAACGTACTGCGATCACCAGTCCGCCTGCCAAGCGTGGTGTATAAACCACTCATTGTAGGGAGTCAATTAAAAAGGAAACTTTTTATTGTGTGTTTGAACTTCGAAAAATAATAACAAAATATTATCAGCCCATTACTATCCCACTTCTGGACACGGGCCCTTTCTCACGATGTGCAAGGTTAGGCCTTAGTCCGTCACGCTGGCCTAGAGCGGGTTGGTGGACTGCACACACCATTGAGAACATTATGGAGCCCTCGCAGGTGTGCAGGTTTCCTCACGATTTTTCTCTTCACCGTTAACGCAAGTGATAATAAAATTCTAATCCGCACTTAAGTCCGAAAAGTCAGAGATGCGGGCCAGGATCCATCCACCACTATAGTATCACTGGAACATAATAAACTGTCTATCTCTCTCTTTCATCTGTATGTAAATATCTAACGTTTACATGCTCACTTCTAACGCTTAACATCGAGCATTGTCTTCGAGTGAAATTCTTTTCAGTTCATAAAAAGAGGCTAAAGTATTTATGAAAAATTCCTTCATAACTTTTCGCATCGCGTCACAAAGTACGGGAACAAGCGCCCCCGACTTAATTTCATCAAGAAAGGGTTAATGAAATGTCATTCAGTGATTTTCGACGTGACAATGGAGCTGCGTTTATTTTAGGGTTATATTAAAAGGCCTTATTTACTTTCTAGGATAGCGGTATATAAGATATGAGAATAGAAAAGAATATTCTTTATTGTACACCATTTTAAAAACAATTTCTTGGTACCATTCTATGAACAATAATTGTACAATGGGCGGTCTTATCGCTATTAGCGATTTCTTACAGACAACCTTTGGATGGACCAGAAAAAGATGAAAAAAGACAAAGGGGGTAGTCCGTGGTGTACTTATTATATTAATATAATCAAATTGACAGTTGAATATAGTACGAATAGGTATATATTCTTTAAATTACTTAAATATATTATTTGCACATATATAATACTTTATATAATACAATATAAATAACCCATATATACTCGTACATATATACAACCATATACTATGCTTTATACAATACAATATAAATAATTCATAAGAATATAGGATATCCTACATAAATATAATAAATTTATAGGAAATACACAATAAGACGAAAGTACTACATTGGTAAATACAACAAACATTTAAACAGAAAAGTAATGCTCTTTTGCTAGTTTTTAAAAAGTAACCAAAGACTGGGCACGATAGGTTTTGCCCGCGGTTTTGGTTGCGTTACTAAAGTTTTTTGGAGCGAAGCTTCTTCACGCACCTTTCGGGTGCGGATTTTGTACGTAAAATGTGAAACGAGCGAACGCTAATGCAAACGCGGTGATCTAGCGCACCTCACTGTCTCGGCAGCGCATATTAAGACTTGCTTCTGTCGGGTATCCCACCAATTCTCAAGCTATTTTTGGGTATCTT
Source organism: Diloba caeruleocephala (assembly GCA_947459985.1). Classification (NCBI taxonomy): domain Eukaryota; kingdom Metazoa; phylum Arthropoda; class Insecta; order Lepidoptera; family Noctuidae; genus Diloba; species Diloba caeruleocephala. Next base: position 2,537,172 of record OX381626.1, on the reverse strand, counting down.
CTAGTATCTCAGTTACGATCATCGCTTTAAAGATGTATGTTACATTTGGATTAATAGAAAACAGACGAGGCATACCAAACAAAAAGGATGAATTGTGTGAAGACATGCCTCTGTCGGGTATCTCACCAATTCTCGAGTTATTTTTGGGTATCTTCTAATGTCTCAGTTACGATCATCGCTAGAAGGACGCATTTTAATGTTATATTTGGATTAATAGAAAACAGACGAGGCATACCAAACAAAAGAGAAGAAATGTGTGATAGATGATATGTCTGGTAAATTGAGATGACGGCTTGATAAAGATGAATGGAAGAACCAGACAATATTAGTGCGCCGATGCCAAGCAAGCGGGATAAAGTAGCGGGACTTTCAAAGTAAGTTTATTCATTAATTTTATTAATTAAATCGATGTCCCCACAAATTCTTCTTGAGCCGTAGTCTCACCATGGGATAAACGCCGTCCTGGAGGGCAAATTAGCTTTCTCATCTTTTTAATACAAAAAACTATGTCATAAGGATCTATTGAGAAGAGTTAAATTCAAACCGCAGATTGCCGCGTGGTCCGGCTCAGAATACCGTCACCCCATCTCCTCCCGTGGGTGTCGTAAAAGTCGACTAAGGGATTAGCCGAAGGATAGGCAGCAGCGTCCTTTGAGTACATTACAGCTCAAAACCCCCTAATGAGCCCACAACACACCCATATCAGTCGTTGTGGTGATCTTTGGAGGAGGCCTGTGTCTAGCAGTGGACTTAATTTGGCCGAAACGATGAGCCCAGAGATTAGGCCAGGATCTCGTCTCCGGCTTGCTCTTATTGGCAGGCTGGAGTGTCAGTCTGCTGGTCAGAAGGGGCCACTAGAGCCATATTTGTAGTGCAGCCATTGAGTACCCAGTTAGTGTCCCATTACACCTATATAAATAAATAACGTTGAAGTGTCTGTTTGTAATGTCAATATAATAGCTTTTTACTATATTAATATATCAGTATATTCGTTATAAATAACAAACAAAATCCATTTTTTTTATTGTTTGTAATACAATAAAAATATGATATGATGATGATGATGAATATTCGTTGGACGTGGTGATTGAACCCGCTACCCGAAGCCCAAAGCTCATAGCATAGCCATTACCCCACCCATTTCATCAACATTACTTCCAATCTCAGATAATATTCACGGAAATTTGGATAATGGAATGGCATTCTTTGATTTTTCAAGGCGAATAATATTACCCCTGTAGTGAATGTTGGTACGGGCATTACTTGACATTTTAACTGAAATTCTACTGAACATCAAAATAAGGAAAAAAAGATTAGAATTTGCCGACTCTTGCATTTTTTTCTTTAATGCTCTTTCATTGAAAGGTTAAGTTGTAAAGGGAGATATTTTACTGACATATTTTCATATTACTATGCGATGGAAGTTATATGAGCTGTTTTACCAGGCAATAATGACAACAATTTGCAACCAAAAAATTCACGTGCTGCTTTTGTATGAAGCCTTTTACCTTGTCGCTATACAATAAATTTCAATACAAATTGTAAATAAAACCTCTTTTCTTTTTGCGACATAATTGTGGTAGCATATTATTGTAATTAAATTGCCTGGTATTCCACTTGTTCTTCGCTGTGTCGCAGAGTAAACTCAACTGACTGCCGGTTTTTTTTTGTTGGACTTCTCGCATACATATCTGGGAAATGTGGTTGCTTAGCCGGTCATTTCTGGCGAAGCCAAAAGTGGCCTCCAGCCAGGCTTAAAATTAATATTAAAAACTAAGCAACTTTCGCTAAGGGCGCCCCCTGCGGGACACGGACCTCGGCTTAGGGCGTAGCTGGGGACAACAAGCTATTGTATTGGGGACAGCTGGATTGGCATTATTTCTTATGTATTAGGGGACATTTAAAACTATAGGCTCACGCCGGGAGCAAGAGACGGGAGGGGGAAGTGCTAACTTGAACGTGAAGGTGACTCGGCGATAGGCCTCCGCGACGTTGGTGAGGAACTGACTGTTGTTCCTTCACGGCCACTATATATATGGGCCGATCGATACTTTGCAGAAAGTTCCAGAATGTTCGCTTTCTAGAATTTTCCAGACTATGTGGTACCGATATTAGGCATCAGATGGCGCCACATAGAACTCTCCCGAACATTCTGGAAGTTACTATAAACTGTAGTATAGCTACTAGATTACAGATGGCACTACGTGTCTTGTTTACGAAGAACTATCCAGAACACTCCATCAGTTTCTATACGCCTTAGTATCGCTACTAAACACCAGACGGCGCCACGTTCCGCTATTATTTATCGAATGACGTAACAATAATATCATTGAATATGCGATACTTTATATTAAAAAAGTACAGATATCACTAAACCTTTATTAAACGACCAGCGAAACAAGCGGGTAACGTCTAAGTATACTTAAAATTCTCCTAACCCTACCAGCCATAGACTGGGTAGGAGTTAATAAGTAACTCTTTGAAAATGTTTACAGTGAAAACGTCAGAAGAGAATTTAATAAAGTTCTACTTAGGGTTAATATGTGTTGCGTACGTTCATGTTGCGGATTTTAGGGACCCGTAGGTCTTTGAAAAAAAGAAAAGGCTTTTGTATAAAGATTTGGTAATATGTGAAACATGTGTTAAGTAAACTAATATGGTTGTTGTTGCTGTGTATGTAGAATGGTATACGTTTTATGAGGTACATGCTAAATTTACTCGTGCCTATTTGAAGATATTTATGTTTAATATAAGAGTAATTTGGTCCTGAAACGTGGAAAGTAAAGTAGCTGTTTGCACCATAACTAATTCTCGGGAGAGAGAGGCAATGAGATACGTCATGTTTATGTAATTTGAATTTGTACGCAACGTTTAGGCGCGAACGGTCTATGTATTCTATCAACTCGTAATTTTACTCAATTTAAAGTGTAAAATAATTTAAATCTGATTGTAAACAATAAAATTATTATAAATAGCAAACACGGAAAATGTTTAAAATGGTAAAACATAAACAAAGATAGTTTTTTTGTGTGCGTTATTAGGGATGTCTCTATAAAGGAGAACCCATCTCAGCATTATGCTGGGCTTCTGATAGGACCTTAGATAAAAATGTGAAATTACGGAGATTTACAATAATATATTGTTAATCAATAAAACTATTTATAAAAAATATTATGTACATAAAATTTACATGTCGAAATTAATCATAATAGATAAATACTTTCATGTAATCGACAATCAATCGATTAGTTGATTTAATAATTCACCAGACACGTGCCCTTTACTTTCATTTCTATGAAAAAAAGTGCGCGGTGTTCACATTTCAATCTTGGAATATCATAACAAAGCATTCATAATGTGGAAAATTCTAGAATTACAGAACTATTGTAAATAAACTGGCAATAATGTAAATTGTGTAGACTATTATTATTAATTTGTGGGTCATATATTGTATTGAATGATAATAAATTTATTCAATACGTAATTTTTTGTATGTCGTTAGTAGAATGCCGCAATTACACCTGCATGCATCATAAATTGTTTTGTATTGCGACAAAGTAAACGTTTGCGCGGTTCAACTCTTCCAAATGTTATATAAATTAAATCTAAAAATGTTCCTCTTTTCAAATATACACGAATGAAGTGATGGACGTTGTTGCTCCAGCATGTACCATCGTATACAAAAGTCATGAATAAACATTAAAATGGCCCATTTTCCTAATTCGTCCCTCTAGCGGCATGGCAGGCAGCCATTACTGTATTGTACTTCAGAATAGGAATATTAAATATGTAAATGTGAGGCCTAACTAGCTCACATTAGGTAGATCAAACTATTATGCTTTATGCCTAGGGCGGCCTATGATTGCTATGGTTACGTTTTTGTCTGAATAAAATTAAATATATCTGGGTTTTGTTAGACATTCTCCCGAGTAACATTAATGAAGACTCAACTTTTATTTTTACGAAATATCTTGAGTACTCATTTCTTTTTTATGCAACCTAATAAAGAGACGAGCAATTCTTTCACCTGGTGGTAAGAGAGAAAGAAAACACATTTAATTTGCTCTCACACATTGTAAATACGCAGAAGATGGTAAGCGTCCTGCCCATAACGGTTGTAATGCTACCTAGAACTAGTTCCGCACACTGCACTCATAATCTAGAAACATTACTTATTTAGCCCCTTCAACATCATCATTATCATCATCATCATATCAGTCAAATAACGTCTACTGCTGTACAAAAGCCTCCCCCATAGATTTCCATAATTGGGTTATCATGGTGGGGGGAAATTTGCCCAGCACAGCGCACAGCGAGGCTTGAGGGTTTCCTTTACAATCCTCCCCGAGAAGTGCCTGGGGGGGCGACCTCTTTACAGTCGCCTTCCCTCCGCTAGAGGGGGTGACCGCTTTACAGTCATCCCCTCCGTGATGTGCCTAAAGGCGTGGCACCAATGGGCGGCTCTAGTGTGATCTTACGAGGACCTGGAGCCCCGCTTCGGTGCCGAAGATGACCGTTCCAGTGGTTTTAGCCGGTAGGAGTCCGGCATACCCCTTCGCCCTTCCCAGGGTGAAGAAAGTTCCATGTAGAATTTCCACTGGACATCAATAAAATAAAAAAAAGTGGGCGACCGTTTTATAGTCGCCTTCCCTATGCTATGCTATGCTGCTAGACGGTGACCGCTTTACAGTCGTCCCCTCCGTGATGTGCCCAAAGGCGTGGCATCATGGGCGGCTCTAGTCAGATCTTACGAGGACTTAGAGCTCCACTTTAGTGCCGACGATGACCGCTCCAGTGGTTTTAGCCGGTGGGAGTCCGGCATGCCCCTTCGCCCTTCCCAGGGGTGAAGGAAGTTCATGATGAATTTCCACTGAGGACCAATAAAAATAAAGGTACCGCCCCAGTGCCAGATATTCGCCGCGAAGCAGTATTGTTTAAACTTTAGACATACTGTAGCTACTGAAATTGCTGGACATAAGAGACACAGTGTGGTCCTGGGTAGCATTACTATTGTTATGAGCAGGCATGACGATTACCCCCAAGCGAATGACTTTTGCCGTGTGGTGCCGGCTCAGAATACCACCACTCCATCTCATCCTATGGGTGTCGTAAAAGTCGACTAAGGGATTAGCCGAAAGATGGGCAGCAGCGTCCTTCGAGTACATTAACAACTCGACTGCGATCGCCAACCCGTCTGCCAAGCGTGGCGATTATGGCAGCACCCCCCAATGAGCACACAACACACCCGTAAAGACGGTGCGGTTGGTGCAGTGGCTGATACAGTCGGCTGCTGCGCTCCGGGTCGTGGGTTCGTTTCCCACACGGAACTAATATTTGTAAGACCTGCAGGTAGTTGTTCCGGGTCTGGGTGTATTGTATGTGGAATTCATGTCTGTAAACGCACCCACGACACAGGAGAAACACTAGTGTGGGATAACGTTTTAAAAAAAAACCCCTAATGAGCCTACGACACACCCATATCGGTCGTTGTGGTGATCTTTGGGCTCTCCCAAAGATCACCACAACAGGCCTCTGCCTGTGTCCAGCAGTGAACTTCATTCGGCCGCAATGATGATGATGATGAATGACTTGATCGTGTCGTCAACATATTGTATAAAAAAAGGCAATCCTGTGTTTCCTGCAAAGTTTGGGAATCTTTGCATCTCACAAAATTCGGCGAGGTAATTAATTAATGGCTCCCATAAAGCATACACGGTGAATTTTAGACTTTAAAATTATTACCTACAACCACATAGGAGAGTTGTTTATATTCTGTGGGTTCTTGAAACATACTGAAATTCTTGAAGATTTTTCCATGAATTAAACAATTTACGGAAAAGTGTTATTAATTTACGACACGGTTGGTGCAGTGGTTGATACAGTCCACTCCTCCACTCCTGCGCTCCAGGTCACGGGTCGATTGATGCACGGAAATAATATTTGTATGATTTGCAGGTAGTTGTTCCGAGTCTGGGGGTATTGTATGTGAAATTTGTGTCGGTAAACGCACTCCCGATACAGGAAAAATACTAGTGCAGTAAAATTCCCCCCAAAATGACGACACACGGCATGTAACCCGTCGTTAAGAGAGGCCTTTGTTCAACAGTAAACATCTTTGGTTGATATGATGATGATTCTTGAAGAGGCAGAGGATTTTATTGCCAGTACATATACCTGGCGTGTATTTTTACGCAAGCGTCATTTCAGCCGAAAATCATCCACAGCTGGACATAAGCCTCTCCCAAAAATCGCCGCAACGATCGGTCTGGGCTTGTGTTGTGTGCTCACAGGGCAGTTTACCATAATCGCTTGGCAGATGGATTGGCGATTGTGGTTGAGTCGAAGTTGATGTACTCGAAAGACGCTGGTGGTGCTATTTTTTGATACAAAATGAGTTTTAACAAATTTTGCTTCTATTCAATACCCTGTGAGACTCTGCAAAGAATATAGGTTGCTTAGCAGGATCTTCTTCGCAGGCTAGCAGATTGGGGAATCTGCATGCCCACATCAAGTGACCCACGAGAAGACGGTGGCGCGCATATTGTAACACGCCACTGTGTGCGCAACATCGCACAGCACATGAGGCTTCGGGAGGATCTTTTACAATACTCTCGAGGGTTGTGACCGCTTTACAGTTATCCCTCTGACATATGCCTACAAGTGTGGCACCAGTTGGTGGCTCTAGTGTGATCATACGAGGTTCCGGAGCCCCCCTTAGGTGCCAAAACCCTTATTCGCCAATGGGTGTTGTAAAATGTACAATGTTCAAAAGACTGAATACATGGTCTTTAAATCGGGTCCCATGTGTCCTTCCATCCTTCCAGTTTACCTCAATGGTGTGTCCCTAAAAAGGGTTCACCAGTTCAAATACCTTGGACACTGGGTAACTGACGATCTAAAAGACGATGTTGACATGGAACGAGAACGCAGAGCATTGTCAGTTCGGGCGAACATGCTGGCACGCAGATTTTCTCGATGTACAGACGCAGTTAAAGTTACATTATTTAAAGCTTATTGTACGTCGCTGTATACGGGAGGCCTGTGGTTCAATTATACCCAAAGAGCTCACAATGCTCTGCGAGTCCAATTTAACAATGCGTTCAGGGCGCTGTTGCGGCTTCCACGTTTTTGTAGTGCATCAGTGATGTTTGCTGATGCGCGCACAGATGGCTTTGCAGCTATCTGGCGCAAAAATACTGCATCGCTTCTCAGTCGGTTGCGTGGAAGTAGCCACAGCATCTTGAATCACTCCCTAAGCTGTGAATCTAACCTTTGTACGTGCAACTTATAGCTCCGTAACATTTCATAGAAAAAAAAATAGTATTCTTTAGAAAATAAGTATTCTGTTAAGTTAAATAGAGAAAGTGGACCTCAACTATTATATGACATTGTTATCTCGTGTTTATTTAAAGTAACTATAAAGTTATAAACAGCTTAAAAAATACAGTGTGAAAACAGTTCGAACGAAAACAGACGAATTTGTGTCATTCTTTGCAGAGAATTAATGTTAAATTAAAGAAAAATTACTTACAAAAATACATTACCTACTTATAATACAGTGTTTTAAATAAACTCATCTTAAATCAAGGTTTCAAATAGTGAAAAAAAACTTATTGGAAGTGAAAAAAGTTATTGGTAAAAACATTAGTGTCAACCGCCAATTCTATTTTTTTACATCAACAAACGGCTTACCTTATTTAATAAAAATATTAGTCATTGTCTATCATACTCTAATTTCGATGATATATTAACTGAACGCCTGGCCTAGTGCCAGTGGAACGTATCAGTCTTCAAGTTGTATGCTGTGTTAGCGCGTTCGAATCCCAGTGTGCCACAAGATATTATTTTTCATAGTTTTTTAAAATGAATTGATTCCAAAAGCCAATAATGGACTTCTTTAATAATATCACGATTAGAAAAACACGTACACAATCCATGACAGAAGTTCTTGCATGTGACGAAAGTAGTACAAATAGCGCAGAGCTAGATGGCAGCACTAGTAGCCTACCGAATATATCTGGTGAAGAAAATAATATGCAAATTCAAGAACTAAAGGAACAAATAGAGCAACTAACCTCGCAACTGAGTTCAGCGCATGATGAAATAAATAATTTGTCTGTAGAAAACCATGAACTAAAAGAAACTGTCAAGGATTTAACATTGAAACATGAGGTTTTAAAAAAAAAAAAAAAAAATACAAGGAGACTAACAAGTGATATTGATACTCCCAGTAAGAGCTTCAAAGTGTCAACTCCACTCAACACTTCCACTAAAAAGACACAGAAGAGGTTGAATAAAATTCCTTCTACACCTATTGCCCAGAGCTCAATTAACCATCCTATGATCACTCAACAGGAAAATATAGCTCAAATAATAGAAAAAACTGACATTTTATTGAAACCTACCAGGAAGAAAATATGCATTATGAGTGCCAATAAAACCAATAAAGTCTTAACGATTGCTGAGGCTATTTTTGAAAATACTGAGATATGTCACTATATTTCCCCGCATTGTGGAATACTACAGCTAATCAATAACCTGAATAAGAAATTAGTAAACTATTCAAAAGACGATTTTTGTGTTATATTAATAGGAGAAGAAGATTTCCGAAAAACCAAGAACTATTTCAACATAGTCATAGAAATAAGGAATACGTTACAAAAAGTTCAGCACACGAATATTATACTTTGCCTTCCTACATACAAATGCAACAACTATTCCGACATGTTTAACTGGAGGATAGAAACGTTCTGCAGTTTACTGTGTCTTGATCTTTACACACATAACCACGCAACACTACTAGACTCTAATCTCGAATTATCTTATGATCATATTATGTTTCTGAAACACAGTGGGCGAATTAATGACTATGGAATAAAAAATATAATGTGCAATTTAAAAAAAAAAATGGTTAACTTAGAACTAAACATGTCTTCGGAGACTGATATAAAAACAAATAACGAAGCAATTCCTATGTCCGCTAACTCAGAGTTTTTTCTTTTTTGATAACTTATTCATCATACACCAAAACATTGCTGGGCTTCTAAATAAGTCTGATGTATTAACAGTTCATATACAAGAATTATTAAGTCAACAAATAAATATAGATATATTGTGTGTAACTGAGCATTTCATAATGTCTGGCCACGAAAAAATATTACAGATCCCAAATTACAGGCTAGCAGCATGCTATTCGAGAAAAAATATTAAACGTGGAGGAGCCTGTATCTTGATCAAGAGAGGCCATGAGTACAGGGAACTTCCAGACATTATGAAATATTCTATATCAGGAATCATTGAATGTTGTGCTATACGATTAACTAAACAAAATGTAATAATTGTATGCTTATATAGGCCTCCGAATATAGGTAGCATAGACACATTTTATGAGAATTTAGATATTATATTAAAAAAAGTATGTGCCAATAACAAGAATAAAATAATAGTATGTGGTGACTTTAATATAGACACCTTAAAAAGAAATAGGTTAGCAATGGAATTTGAATGCTTTCTTTTGAGCTACAATCTTAAACTAGTAATAAATCATCCGACTAGACTTCACAGCAATACTTGCTTGGACAATTTCGCCCACAATCTGAAACAAAAATGCAAATGCGAAATAATAGACCTAGCCTTATCAGACCACACAGCCCAGATACTAAAGATTAAAGTTAATAAATCATGCCAAATAAAATCCTGGGTTAAAACAGTAAGAGATACATCTACTGAAAATCTAATCAAATTCAATAATCATCTCAAAAATTTAACTTTTTCTGAAGTTTACCGTACTGAGGATCCTAATAACGCATATGATACCTTCATTGACTTATTTCTCCTAATTTTCAATTTATGTTTACCGTTTAAGTCAGTAACAATACGATCTGACAAAAACATTAAATGGGTGTCACGAGGTATCCGGATCTGCAGTAAAAGACAGCGCTATTTACTGTGGAATAAAAGACGAAAACCAACGGATGAAAATAAGAAGAAGTTTCTTAGCTATTCGCGAAGATTTAAACAAATTATTAAACTAACCCAGAAAGTACAAAATAACCATCTTATCCATAATTCCAATAATAAAGCGAAAACATCTTGGCGAATAATCAACAATCACAAAACAATTACGGATCCTATTGCACAAATAAAGAAACATGAAAATGTAATCATTGATCCAAAGGAAATAGCTGAATCATTTAATAATTTCTTCACTGACCAAACCACAGATGTATCAAATAACATATTAGATGATGTCAAAAGAATAGACCATAGCCCACACTCGATATTCATGTCGCCTGTTGTGCCACAGGACATAACAAGAATAATAAAATCGTTAAAAAATAAGAAGAGTTTTGGTTATGATGGCATTTCAACACAAATTATAAAATTTGTTTCTAATAGCATAGCTGGCCCTCTAACCCATATTATTAATGTTAGCATTTTAGCGGGAATATTTCCCGAACGTTTAAAAATCGTTATAGTAAAACCAGTTCATAAAAAAAGTTCTAAAGAAGAAATGACTAACTATAGACCAATTGCGTTGATTCCGGTATTTTCTAAAATAATAGAAAAAGTTATTTACGAGTCAATCTACTCATTTTTAACTAAATTTAATTTACTTTGTGATGAACAATACGGGTTTAGAAAAAATAAAAATATTAATATGGCTGTGTTCGACCGGCTAAATATGATAATGACTAACGTTGACACTAAGACTCCCGTATGCGCTATATATACAGATATGTCAAAGGCCTTCGATTGTATGAATCATGAGTTACTACTAAAGAAATTAAACGCTTATGGCATCCGAGGTAATATCTTTAATCTGATAAAATCATACCTGATCGGTCGCAAGCAACTTACTGAAATTTCTAGAGTCTGTATCAAATCTAAACGTGAACTTAAATATGTTTCTTCGTATAAAGAAATTAAATTCGGCGTCCCGCAGGGAAGTGTCCTAGGGCCACTTTTATTTATACTCTATATAAACGACCTTCCTTGCCAAATCCGTCATCCTATGGTTTTATTTGCCGACGACAGCACGGCCCTAGTAAAGTGCCTCAACAAAGAAAATTATGAAAAAACAATAAACGGCACAATTACAACCGTAATAAACTGGCTGAAAAATAACAACTTACAAATAAATATACAAAAAACTAAAATAATGCACTTTTACCAACGGCTACGCGCTGAAAAGTTAAACATTAATTATAAAAATCAAATAGTAAAAAGAGTAGATGTTACTAGATTTCTAGGTATTCTAATAGATAGTCAATTAACATGGAAGGCTCAAACAGAAGATATATGTAAGAAACTAAGCGCATCGGCTTATGCACTTTTCAGTTTAACAAAAAAAGTTAATAATAAAACTGTACTTGTTGCATATCATGGCCTAGTAGTTTCCATTTTAAGATTTGGAATTATATTTTGGGGCAACTGTAGCGAAAGAGAAAGCATTTTCAAAGCCCAAAAGCGCTGCATAAGAGCAATTTTCAATTTAAAAGTCACAGATAGCTGTGTACGTATTTTTAAAGATCACCGATTATTAACCTTTCCGTGCCTTTATATTTTAGAAATAGCTCTATTTGTCAAAATAAATCTACAACTTTTTACAACATTGACTGAAACTCGACATCGAACTGTATCTATGAGATCTCAGTACCAAAACTTATTATACACAGGCGGATTTAAAACAGCATTATTAAAAAAAAGTGTTATGGTCATGGCACCTGTAATTTATAACAAAATCCCAAACTTGATCAAAGAGCAACCTTTGAGAATCTTTAAAAAGAAACTTATTTCACTTCTAATAGAGAGGTGTTATTACTCTGTTTCAGACTTCCTGTCTGATAAACAGCTTTAATTTTTTTGATTTGTTTATTTACACTGTACATAACTTCATATGTGTTAATTTTCTAGTAGTCTTGAATGTATAACATTTTAATTGTTTCAGTTTAAACTATTTAAATTTAATTAGTATAAGTGCAATTGTTATTAACCCCTAAATGTTTGCATGCCAAAATGGTAGAATGTACAAGGATTCCTATATAAATTTTGTTTTCATCTTATTTTAAACACCTACATTTGCAAATAAATGAATATGAATATGAATACTATAGCGGCTAAGCACGACTGTCCACTGGTGTGGAAACTTATACAAAGGACCAAGTCGCTATTTACAATTAGATAAAACATTTTTATAACTGTATTACTACAAATCTGGATCTCTGTTGTCTGAATAAATAAATAATATATATTAAAAGGCGCCTAAGGTTTGATATCAAGAGAAAAACCAGCATCTGCGATAGTACGATCACCATTTTACCTGCCAAGCGTGGTGATCATAGCAATATCCCTTAGGACCCTTTATTGTAGCGATCATTGGGAGACTCATGTCCAGCAGTGGACGCTTACGGGCTGATGTGTGTTAAAGACTTCTTGAATTGTACATGGGTCTGTATCGAGACAGGTTAGCGTCCAAAAGTATTTACAGTACCTACAAAACTAGAAAATATAAGATGCAAATCGTAAATTATAAAATTAATAAAAACCTCCATAAAATGTGAAATAAGACGAAGATTAAGGATTTTACTATCTTACTCGTTCTACGAAATTTAAGACTAAACTAGCGGCCCACAATCGTAAACTGAAGCATGGGTAAGTATGTAAGTATAGGTTGAGGCGGCTGGCTCGTTGGCGCGTACTCAGGATGTGGTGACTTCGCCTATGGTTGCAGTTCGCAACCAAGCACATCGGCGAGGCCATCCTGCCACTCTTCGGAGCCTAGCTCAGAAGGAGCGAGCTCGTCATCTTTTTTTTTTATTAGTGTCCAGTAGAAATTCAACATGGAACTTCTTTCGTCTCGGGGAAGGGCGTAAAACCACTGGAGCGGTCATCTTCGGCACTAAAGGGAGGCACCTCGTAAAATCACTACTAGAGCCGCCCACTGGTGCCACGCCTATAGGCACATTTCTGAGAGGGTGAATGTACAGCGGTCACCCCTCCGGGGGTATTGTAAAGGATCCCCCAAACGGCATCTCACGGCAGCACGTGACCACATGCATGCTACCGTCTTCTCTTGGGTTACTATCACGATGGTGGCACCACTTATGACACCTATTGTTGGAGAGGAGTGGTCTATTTCTTGCCGGGAACTACACAAAAGATGAAAGCCTATTGTTAATAATAAGGCTACAGTGAAATTTGTTACAGGAACACTGCCTGACTAGGGTGCACCAATCTTTTGTGGTGTCCAGATTAAGATATAGCACGACACCATATTCTCCCGTGGATGTCGTACACGGCGTCCAAGGGACTTTAAAACAGAAGGATGGGCAGCAGCATCCTTTCTGTGAAACAGCAGCCATACTATGCTCACCCACCCTCCCGTCAATCGTGGTGAGTACTGGCAAGTTCCCCTCCAAATGACGACAAAGTTGTGGAAATCTATGAGAGAGGCCTTTCTTCTGCTGTGGACATCATGATGATGATGATGCAACATCCTGCTTACCTTGCTTCTTCTGGTTCCATGTCACTGAACACACGGGGCACAAAGGTTCTAGAATGGAGACCGCGCACCGGAAAACGCAGCGTGGGACGACCTCCAACGAGGTGGACAGACGACCTAGAGAAGGTCGCTGGGAGTCGTTGGATGAGGGCGGCATGTAACCGCTCGTTGTGGAAATCTAAGGGGGAGGCCTTTGTTCAGCAGTGGACGTCCTGTGGCTGATATGATGATGATGAGACATATCCATAGATCGCAATAACTAGAAGAGAGATAAAATGAAGATACACACTGTGAAGTAGAAGTTATCATCACGTTTTTATTCCGTATACGTTGACTGATGATCATGCCATAAACTGCTATAATGAAAGGCCGTGAACCATATTGCCATAATCATCAAGCTTAGTAAACTAATTGGTAATCACAGTAATTTATCAGCTCAAGAGTGGGAAGGTACTATTTTAATTTTATTACATGCTGTTTACCATTGGGCAGGCACGCATCGGTAATAGCAATATACATTAGAAACCTTTTTTGCACGAGGCGGATAAACATGTTGTTCTTCCTCCGCTTCGAGGAAGGAGGAGCAAACCTTTAGTTTTTTTTTTTTTTTTTTTTTTTCGATAAAAAAAAAACTAAAGAACAACTACGAGCGCAGCAGCCGACTGTATCAGCCACTGCACCAACCTGACCCCCTACCTCCTAAAAACACCAGAGTTCTCTTCTTCAGCATCGAAGCGGGGCTCCCGGCCCTCGATACAATCACATTAGAACGCTTTTAGACCATTTCGGGAGGGATGACTGAAAAGGCGTCAACCTGTCTAGTGGTGGGGAGGCGACAGTAAAAAGGCCGTCCCCCAGGCATTTCGGGTAAATGTAAAGGATCCCTCCGAAGCCTCACTGCGTGCTGTGCTGCGCACAGGATTTGCATTACACACATTCAGTTGCGTGTTATGATACCTACGCGTTGAGAAGAAAAAGTATTTTTAAGTTGTAATCCACAACACAAATAAAATTACTAGAACAAACTTAAAGGAATTTCAACAAATTATCTTCATCATTTCGGCCGAATGAAGTCCACTGCTGGACACAGGCCTCCCCCAAAGATCACCACAACGACCGATATGGATGTGTTGTGGACTCATTGGGGGGTTTTGCGATAATCGCCACGCTTGGCAGGCGGGTTGGCGATCGCAGTTGAGTTGTTAATGTATTCGAAGGACGCCGGTGCCCATCCTCCGGTTAATACCTTAGTCGACTTTTACGACACCCACGAGAGGAGATGGGGTGGTGGCATTCTGAGCCGGCACCACACGGAAAATTATCTTACATCACACAAATGTAAACAAACTGTTTATTTTAGGCACGTCGTGTAAATTTTATGAAATATCATCGGCTATAATTTGGATGGTAAACTTTTGCATAGTTCTCAGAGATAGATATCTAGCACGCGATATGAACGAGGTGGGTTATAGACCATATTTTATTTATAGCATATCATAAATTACGCAGTGCCAATCCCCTGAATCACTCGTAAAAATCGAAATAACTTGCGAATACCTCGTGATGCTAAAAGGAATGGTTGTATTTAAGCAGCTCTTCAGAGTAATAGTAAAAAAATACACGAAAAAACTCAAAACATGTTATTTCTATTTCATTTCGGCCGAATGAAGTCCACTGCTGGACACAGGCCTCCCCCAACGATCACCACAACGACCGACAAGGGTGTGTTGTGGGCTCATTGGGAGGTTTTGCCATAATCGCCACGCTTGGCAGACGGGTTGGCAATCGCAGTTGAGTTGTTGATGTACTCGAAGGACGCTGCTGCTCTTCCTCCGGCTAATCCCTTAGTCGACTTTTACGGCACCCACGGGAGGAGATAGGGTGGTGGTATTCTGAGCCGGCACCACACGTTAAAGTTTGCCATATTTATTAATATTTATATATTTCTATTTAAACGATGAGAAATTCTCAATACAGGAGTCTGATTTTCGAAAGAAGGAAGAAGTTTAAAAATAAGTTAGGTTTATACAATTAAAAAAATCAGGAGCCCTGCAATCCTAAAATCAGAGTTTCATATAAATATGGAATAAGTGTGAAGACTGGTCCTTATTTATAACTTTTTCAGACTCGAGATTTTCCTCTTGTACCCAAGGACCATTTTTTTACGCCACAATGCTATAATATCCTACAGACGAGTCTTTGGATTCCGTGCAGACGCCCTTTTACCATACTAACTGGGGCAAGCGTGTGTGGAATATTAAACGCATATCAATTGATTTGTAATATGTTTTTTTCTTCGATACCGATAATTTAATATCCATACGTGACCTTTTTATGCGTTGTTCGCGAAATTTTCGGACAG
This sequence comes from Diloba caeruleocephala, assembly GCA_947459985.1. Lineage (NCBI taxonomy): Eukaryota > Metazoa > Arthropoda > Insecta > Lepidoptera > Noctuidae > Diloba > Diloba caeruleocephala. Next base: position 2,521,306 of record OX381626.1, on the reverse strand, counting down.
TTTTTTTTGCAATTTGCTGGCTTATGTGAATTTTATTGGTAGTATATTTCTGTACGCATTTGTTTTTTTGGTATTATATTATAGGAAGTTGAGTAACTATTGAAGTATTGACTAGATATTGGAACGGCCTCTACTATAGAAATATGACATGGCATTAGTACTTTATTACGTTTTAAACTCAATCAAGGCATAATGGAGTGGACAGACAGCGTTTTAGTTACTTAGTTGTTATTCACTAGTTATTTAATTGGAATTTTTGGGTCAATTTATAATACAAAAATCTGTGTGTGCTGGACCGATTTTGATGAAATTTTCAGGCAATCTTAAGACGGCTAGTCTTAGCGGTTTTTTTTGTAAATTTTGTATATATTCATATCATATACATAATTAGTGTTGGGTAGCTGTAATTATGTATCTGATATGAATCCCGTGCGAAGCCGGGGCGGGTAGCTAATAGTACATAATAATGATCATAACATATTATAGAATATATAGTACATAATTATGACAGTTGTTGCAGTGGCTAAGCGATTAACTTGCCGCGCTACGAGTTGCGGGCTCGATCCCCGCACGGAACAGATATTTGTATGATCTACAGACAGTTGTTTTGAGGTCGAGGTGTTTGTGGATGACATTTATGCTGGACTGTTGTGCGTAGCGTGAGGCGCTGATGGCTCGTTGTGATGCTTCAAAATTATGCTGAGCAACGACCTATGTTTTGCGAAGATGCGACGCACAGTTACCATAAGACCGTAATTTATTATGTAACCACTGCACTCTGTAGGTATTGTTTTACTTTGGTTTATTTTCTTTCTGGTTTTCGACCACAGACAAAACTGTGTTGTTCTGTTTTCTATACTCTTCAGTCAGAATGTTATTGTTATATTTGGGCTGGATACTGAGTCTTTTGGCCATTTGGTCAAAATATAATAAAAGTGTTGCCAGCGCGTATACGTATTTTGTTTCACGTGGTGTACGTTTTTAAGCGTTTAGTTATCCTAATGTAGTTTCGATTTTAGCCATGTGGCGACACCTACATCGCCATCATAACTACAAGTTACAACGACATCTACTTGAATATTAATTGCAACTCTCCGATGATGTCAAAGAATCCTGAATCACGCTATTAAAGTATTCGCGCAACGCTGTATATATACAGTCGCCCTACATCAACCGTTGTTGGGCTTCGGCCCGCCAGGCATACCATCCGCCTGGCTGGAGGATCCTCCCTTTTCTATGGAGGAACACCACACCTTGTTCCTCATAGCCATTTAGTTGTTCATACGATATGTGGACTTTTTCTTCGAATCTGTACTTGTGCGTCGACGTTTGCCGCAAAATAGACTGTTTTTCTTTCTTTTTCTATCTTTCTTGACATATGATACGACGTGGGTTACGTGTTTTAACGAATGAACAATTAACTTTACTATAAAACTATAAATGTTTATCCTTAAAGACCACTGTATTATAATACCTGTTATACCTGTTTGGTCGGGAGAATAATCAGAGATAATAGTGGATTTAAATACCCCAAGCAAATAAATAATTTATGTTTTAAGGTAAACAGTCCATTCTGCTTCGCACGGTTGAAAAAATAAAATACAACGTAGCTCATGTTTTAAAAAAAATGTTGCCAAGATTCATCTTCATCTGCTGCTTTATAGAATTCAGGTTGAATAACAAATAAACAAACAAATGTTACGTTTGGAATACTAATTAAGTTGATTTTACTTTTGAGCTAAGGATTTTCACTTTCTAAGATTTGTTCAAAATATTCCAGAGTTCATTTTGAATAAGGAAACGTGCCATATGGTTTTCGAAAGATTAAAGAGCATCCCGTTTCACTGGAGAGTACTGTAAAAGGTAATTAAGGGTCAAGAAGATGGGCAGCATCTTATGTGCTTATTATAAATACTGTATATATAATAACGGGCATACACTCGGTCTGAATAGTGATAGCCTTTTTTTTGTATTATGTTCAGTGGAAATTCTACATGAATTTCCTTCGCCCCGGGGAAGGGCGAAGGGGTATGCTGGACTCCTACCAGCTAAAACCACTGGAGAGCTCATCTTCGGCACCGAAAAGGGGCTCCAGGTCCTCGTAAGATCACACTAGAGCTGCCCACTGGTGCCACGCCTTTACGCACATCACGGTGCGATGACTGTAACGGTCACCCCCTCTAGCAGAGGGAAGGCGACTGTAAAAAGGTCACCCCCTAGGTACTTCTCGGGGAAGATTGTAAAGGATCCCTCTTAATCTCGCTGTGCGCTGTTCTGCGCACACGCGGTACGTGACCACGTGCACACAGCCGTCTTCCCGGGGGTAGACTAGTGGTTGAACGCTTGTCTTCCATACATGAGGATCTGAGTTTGATCCTGGCCAACACCACTTACTTTTTGGATTCTTATGTGGATCAGAAGTTGATTGTTACTTGCGTAATAGTCAACTTGGTAAAGAAACATGTCGTGAAGAAACCTGCACACCTGAGAGGGCTCCAAAATATTCTCAATGGTGTATGAAGTCCACCAACTTGCACTAGGCCAGCGTGTGGACTAAGGCCTAACCTTTTTCATCGTGACAAAAGGCCCATGCCTAGCAGTGGGACAGTAACGGGCCAATTATGTACGCGGTCTAGATTAAGAATATAGTAAGTATTATTCCATCTCATCAGGATGTCGTAAAATCTGGAGGAATTGGCAGCAGCTACCCTTGCGTGGAACAGTTACCACTCAGCGCTTACCAACCCGGCTGCACAGCGTGGTGAGTACTGGAATTTTTTCTACAAAATGACGACACATGACACGTGACGGATTGTTTATGGGGGAGGCTATTGTTTAGCAGTGGAAGTCTTTTGACTGTTATGATGATTACAGATTATGGAGGTAGCTGGGAGTCATTGAATACGGGTGGCATATTATATGTAGTTGGAAATCTATAGGGTCCCTTTGTTCATCATAGACGGCCTCCGAACATATGACGACGATGCAGTGGCTGATACAGCCGGCTGCTGCACTCCGGGTCGTGGTTTCGATTCCCGCACGGAACAAATATTTGTATGATCTGCAGATAGTTGTTCCAGGTCTGGGTGTATTGTATGTAGAGTTCATGTCTGTTAACGCACCCATGCCGTGTGGTGCCGGCTCAGAATGCCACCACCCCATTTCCTCCCATGGGTGTCGTAAAAGTCGACTAAGGGATTAGCCGGAGGATGGGCAGCAGCGTCCTTCGAGTACATTAACAACTCAACTGCGATCGCCAATCCGCCTGCCAAGCGTGGCGATTATGGCAAAACCCCCCAATGTGCTCACAACACATCCATATCGGTGGTTGTGGTGATCTTTGGGGGAGGCCTGTGTCCAGCAGTGGACTACATTTGGCCGAAATGATGAACGCACCCACGATACAGGAGAAATCCTAGTGTGGGCCAATGTTAAAAAAAAGAAAAAAACATAAAGAGAAATAGGATATGATAACAATGATAATGACTGTAGCTGTCATTAACAGGCCTCCAAACATCAGCAGTGGACGTTGACGTACTGATCTGGGCGCCAATTCTCATAATAAAAAAAAATACGAATTGCACTCCGAGGCGTGCCGACAGAAGTGATAATTTTATTGCAATAAATGTTTTATTTCTTATTTATCTAGACGCGTTCGCGGTCTGCTATATGTACATACATATATGCACACACTATAGCTGCGTCTCGTAACGGTGTCGTGAGTCCAGAGATTTTATCTCGTCCAAAAATGTGCGTACCGCGCTAAAAGAAGTTTTCACTTTAAAAACCATGATAAAGATCCGATCTAGATTCAATGTCGGAAATGTCACAAACAGTATTCTTCTAAACTAACAAACAACGTCAAACGTGAACTTATGTCATGAGATCGAAAGTGGATTGAAGATTGATCGAAGCCAAAACGGTATTATGCTACCATTTTGCACTGACACAGGTACTAAAATACCTCCTACATAATTTATACTTATTGCAAAAAAGTAGTATCTGCATTCAGCTGCAAATCTGCTCTGAACCAAACACGAAATATTAATAAATTCCTATTTATCTCCAGTACATAACGCACCTCGAAATGAAATATAATATTTTGTATCTATAGACGATACATCAACTTGACAGGAAGGACCCTTGCTGTCACATTTTGATGCCAAAATGGTTGAAATGGCACAAAATGGTGACCCGTCACTCTAATAATGCGCTCCTTGTTCTGTTTTTGACACTTTCCATAATAATGAATTTTATTTTCTGAATTATATAAGGACACCTGCTTATTTTTGTCAGGAAAATAATTGTATTTTCTAAATAAAGCGTAAAACTGATTTAAACGAGTTATAGGTTATTTCATGCCAGTAACTTCAAGCATTGATGGGACTTGAAATATTTTGCACATTTGCAACGCGCGAGTAATATACACCATTTATGGCGTGTATTTCAACATATTCTTGGCTGAATTCGCTTTGTTGTATCCTGTACATACACTGAATATGTCTCTTCTGCTGAAAGGATATGGGTGGTTGTGGGCTTCATTTGTCACAGAAATGAAAGCTTAACCAAAAATAAGTGTATATTTTTATATTTTGTTTACCTATTTATCTCTATGATTTACAATTAAAATAAAATGTCGAAAAAAATAATAAGACAAGATGAATAATCCAGTGACATTTCAATGAAACGCATACTATTATCTGTGGCTTTGTGCTAAATATTTAAGTTTCTTTTTTTGTTCGTTTTGCATTCGCTCCCGTTTCGCTGTGTGCTATATACTGGTGGATCTTTTGTGCGCTTAATAAGCGTTACGTGGAATTTTACAATGACCCTAGCTTGCTTTTGAATTCATAAGATCCATGCTATTGCGAACGACCCTTGCGCATCAACTGCACATAGAAAAAAAAAAAATTATTGGCTTACAGCAGCGTACACATAGACACGGGAAATATAAAAAAACAAAAATTAACTAAAATAAATGCAATTAGGTGTCTAACGGAAAAAAATAAACTAGGAAGTAAAACAATTACTACAGTTATAGTGGGCATTTTCTTATAAATTATAGTGTACGTCGCCGTTGTTCCAATAAGGTTCCTCGCTCAGCATAATACAGCAGCGCATAAATCGCTGCAGCGCTGGTTTTCAGCAACAACCTAGATGACGTACAATTTCGGCCAGCGGCCGATCACAAAACAACACTTATTGCATATGTAATAACTTATTGCATATGTAATAACTTATTATATACATCGACGCCTGTTTTTACGTTCGACCTTTGTGATCGAACTTGAATACCGATTTGTCTAGAATATTGCGAATCGTTCCTTAATTCTTTACACCACACAGAAATATTGATATTGTGTATAAATAGAAAGAAAATTTCATTTGTCTACACGTATGACCATTATCCTTTTAAAATAAACCTACGGACTCACCCCAAAACCATTAAGATATAAAAAATAATTATCGCATCACACAACTCCAATCATAAATATGTAATATCTCTAAATAATAAATATGTTCTATAAATATTTTAAGATAAATACACGCAAAAAGGTAAGAAAAATTAAAGAATGAATCAACTAACACACATTGACGTCATTGGAACTAAATCGCAAGCGAAGCTAACTCAATGATATATATAGAAAATGCTGATTGGCATTTGGTCTTTCAAGCCAAATCGCGATGCCGGAAAACTTTCCTTTTTCCGTATAAAAATGCTTATTTTATCCTTATCCTCGATTTTCCTGGAATGAATATAGACTGGTTACACCAATGCTCAATCCATATTATCAATCTCTTTAAGTCACTTGACTTCCGCAAATAGTTAATGATGAAAACAGTATTTTCTGTTCTTAATTTGCAGTTTGATAAACCTACACGTTAAAAGTATTATACATTCTGTTAGTCTATCCTATTTTCCATATCTATCATATTTTTGCGATACAATTAACCTTTTAACTTACAGGCCACAAGGCTACATATAATACATCACATTTCCCCCTTTCGAAAGCTTCAGAGAAACATACGTGTAGGTGAGGTTAATACAGAATACCACCACCCCATTTCCTATCGTGGGTGTCGTAAAAGTCGACTAAGGGATTAGCCTGAAGATGGGCAGCAGCGTCCTTCGAGTACATTAACAACTCAACTGCGATCGCCAACCCGTCTGCCAAGCGTGGCGATTATGGCAAAACCCGCCAATGAGCCCACAAGACACCTATATCGGTCGTTGTGGTGATATTTGTCCTGTAGGCCTGTGTCTAGCAGTGGACTTCATTCGGCCGAAATGATGATCATGCGCCAGGTATCGAAAAGATCCCCCTGCCGTTCCTATAAGGCGGTCCCCCGCCTCTTGGTTAGCGGGTGCGTAGATTGGGGAATCTATGTGCCCACACCGAGCGACCCGAGAGAAGACGCTAGCACGCATTTGGTCACGCAATGCCGTGGGACGTTTTGGGGGATCCTTTACAATCCCCGCGGGGGGTGACCGGTTTACAGTCACCCTCTCCGAGATGTGCCTATAGGCGTGGTCCCAATGGGTGGCTCTAGTGTGATCATACGAGGACCTAGAGCCTCCCTTAGGTGCCGAAGATGACTGCTCCAGTGGTTTTAGCCGGTAGGAGTCCAGCATACCCCTTCGCCCTTCCCCGGGGCGAAGGAAGTTAATGAAGAACTTCCACGAGGAACCAATAAAAAAAGGTGTCGAAAATATATACAATTTAAGAAGTAAGGTTATATAAAATTATATCACATTAAAATAAAATACTCTCAAAAGTAATGCTTTTGAACTTTATGAACTACTTCAGTGTTACATTTGACTCAAATGAGATTCCTACATACTTTAGTATCGCGCAAGTCACGAGCCAGCAATTAAGCAACGCAATGGCTTTCTCTGTGAATTATCGTGCTTATATCTATTCAGTCTATAACGGCGCTCTAGTAGTCTTATCTAGCTCTATTCAAAAAGAGAAGCAATCTTCTTAATCACAATGGTGGTAATTGGATGGCCACATCTCCTTATTTTTCAGCGCAGACTCTTCTGAGGGCCTAGCACGAATATTTTGACGTATAGTATCGTAATTGTAACGTTAATGTGAGTGAATTTTGAATCGAAAATACAAATTTCCTATAGCATTTTCATTTGAATTTATACGACAGACAATTCGTATCATATATAGGTATAAATAAAGTCTTCAGTTTAAATAAAAAATATGTGTGAACCAGGATTTTCAATTCAACATTCACCATAATAACGTTACAATTACCATACTCTACGTCGAAATATTCGTACTAGGCCCTCTGCTTCTTAACTTGTTGCGTATCAAAGGACCAAAATGCGGATTTATATGCATTTTGGTCCTTTGATCTGTTGATGTTTCACTGCAATAACATTATCATTTACTACATACAAGTTACAAGACATAAAAATGACGATCTCCCAGCTTAGTGTTTCTTCTTCCAAAAAGTAATCGCTACGGTGTTACTCCAATCTAAGGTGAGATTAATACAGCCTTTCGTTCCGCGCAAGTCACGTCTCGGCAATTAAACAACGCACGGCTTTGCCTCTGAATTATCGCGCAACGTATCCCACAACCACAATATATAATTTCAACCTTAGGAAGGAATTCTTGTTATTTTCGTTATATTTTTGCTTGGAACGACCATTTTTTGGTCAGTTTTCGGGGAAATATGTGTTTTTAGTTGATGCTGACTCGTGTAAGTAAATGGATAACCTCTAATAGTGCCTTTAGAAGAAAAGTGGACGATTTATTATTATGTAATACGAAAAGTGGCTTTTCTTCGCGTGGGTGTTATACTAAATGATTAGGGTATTATAGTATGTATTGAGTGAATATATAAGTGATTAAAAAAATAATTTTGCAAATCCTGGATTTTCTGCGCCTACAAAACTATATAACCCCCAATATTACATAACACTAATGTACGTATTAAATTTTATTACTCATCAGCTTGTAATCTAAATGAAATGTTACAATTCGCGAAAAACACATAATAGAGCGACGCATGCGTAAATTAAAACTGTCAGGCTCCCCGCAATATACATGCGCGATATGTACGAACGAGCGGGCGTGTGGCCATTAGAACTGCGGTGTTTAGATTTATTATTTGAGTTCTAACATAAAAGAAGTCTGAATCTAACCTAAGAATATTGTTATGGTTTATTTTTAAGTACGTGGAAGTGGCATAGAAATGTTGGTGTAAAACATGGTTCACCAAACTCATCCTCTTCAAATAAAAGTCACACAAACATATTTGGGGGGTATAAAAATTATGATAAAAAAATGAATGGGTTACGATTGGGGGTGGGTAATTAGTAGTGAGCCAAATAGAGCATAGTACCTGAAACCATATGAACTGATATTGCCATAGATTGCTCCAGCTGTGTTCAGAGATAACAGTCAGGCGATAAATATCCGTGCCCTGTGGTGCCGGGTAAGAAAAGCACCATTGCATCTCCATGTCAGTGCCGTAAAAGGTGATTAAAATATTAGCCGGAGGATGAGGAGAAGCGTAGCGATTATGGCAAAACCCATCGATGAGAAAACAATACAGTCCCATCGGTCCCCACCCATCGATCGTTGTGACGATGTTTTGGGGAGTGTCCAGCGGTGGATTTATGTGGCTTATGACATTCGCACCAGCTAACATTGAATAAAATCGCAAAGAGATGATGGTCCAATCAGCATTTATTTATTTATTTATTTAAACTTTTATGTACATTGAGAATACATAAGGCGGACTTAATGCCATGAGGCATTATCTACCAGTCAACCTTTGGGTTAAACAAAGCACTTCGAAAGAAGTATAAAAGCAAAGCTATATCTAATGTTAAAAAAGACTGAATTAAAAATAGGAATACATACATATACTAATATAAAAATGGATGCTGGTTACTTCCATTCTACGTACTCACAGCAGGTACCTCGTTTGGATATGCATGATGTATCGAAAATGGTGGATCATGGCAGTGCACGTATCCATATTACTACAATACAGGAAGGTGATGTAAAGCAAGCTATGAAGTCACTAAAAGCAAAGTGCTCGGTTGGTCCAGATGGTATTCCACCTTATTTAGTTAAGGATTGTAGTGAGGTGCTGCGGAAACCACTATGGCACCTGTATAGACTTTGTTTCGAAAAAGCTATGTATCCAGATATATGGAAGTTGTCGCGAGTAGTGCCAATACCGAAAGGCTCCGGATCAGAAGTGAGTGATTACAGGCCAGTGGCAGTATTATCGGTTTTTGGAAAATTATTCGAATCCATTTTGCAGTGTCGAATTAGACGCCAATTTGAGAGTCAGCTTACTGATGAGCAGCATGGGTTTAGGCCTGGAAGATCTACTACTTCCAACCTCATTTCTTTTTGGTCTTATGTTGTTGACTCGGTAGATGCAGGCATGCAGGTGGATGCCGCCTATTTTGATTTTTGCAAGGCTTTCGACATTGTAGATAATGACATTTTAATTACAAAATTCGCTAAGGCAGGGTTTACTCCCCCATTGTTACGCTTCTTCTGTTCATATCTTAAGGATCGTCGGCAGTATGTGCAGTTTAAAGGCTATGTATCAGTGCCATATTACACGTACTCAGGGGTGACTCAAGGTAGCAATTTGGGTCCATTAGAGTTTCTAATAATGATTAATGATTTGCCAGAGGCCGTTAGTGCGGCTCGTTGTCTGTTATTCGCTGATGATCTGAAGCTTTTCATGGAGATACAAGGACCAGACGATTGTTGTCGTATGCAAGACGATATTGACAGACTGAGGAGGTGGAGTGAGTCAAATAAGCTTTTTTTCAATGAGAAAAAATGCTCAATAATCTCATTTCGACGAGCAAAAATACCAATCACAAATCAGTATCGTCTTGGCGATCTTGTTATCCAAAGGGTAAGTACTGTGCGAGATCTGGGAGTGATCATGAGTGAGGACTTGTCTTTCCGGTTACATATTGATAAAATAACAGGGCAGGCATTCCATACTCTTGGGTTTATTCTGCGGCAGGCTGACATTTGGATAGTGTACTTGCCATTAAGGTTCTTTATAATGCATTCGTAAGAAGCAAGATGGAGTGTAATTCATTGGTTTGGTGCCCTTATGAGGTAAAGTACGTGCAATTGGTAGAGAAGATTCAAAAGAAGTTTCTCAGATTTCTTTACCAAAAACAGTATGGATACTTTATTGGCTATCCATTTTTATATCCAAGTGCCTTCACTCTGGGGATGACAGGGTACAACAGCTTGGAGGTGAGACGTATTGTGCAATTGATGGAATATGTGGTTAATATATTAATAGGTCGTGTATCTGTTCCAGAAGTATTAGAAAGGATATCCATAATGGTACCTGATAATTACATCAGGGCTCGACGACACAACCTATTTAGAATTCCAATGTGCAGGAATGAGCTGGGGCGTCAGGCACCTATAGCACGAGCACTACGTTTGCTCAATGCAGTGACTCATGAATACCCCAGTATAGACCTATTCCACTGCACGCGGAGGGAATTTTATAAAGTGTCAATGGAGTTCGTTGTTAAATTACTTTAAAGTACAATTAGCACCTACAATAATTATTAGTTTGGTTATGATTTAGTTAGTATTAAGTTTAGAGTAAGTAGATGAGTATTTTTGATGGGCCTGCGGTAAGTGAATTGGGAAACTGTCATGCTTACCAAAGGCATGAATGTACCTACAATAAATAAATAAATAAATAAATAAATTACATAATTATAAATAGTTAAATAGAATACATAAAAATATCTGATATAAATATTATTAAGCATTCGGCAAGGCACGATAATTGGGGGTACGGTGAATGCGTGAGGAATGCTGCGCCCCCAGTGATAGGTGGGTTAGAGAACGATGACTGATTCTTGCTTGCCATCTGTCAGGACAGGTCATCCCAAAATGGCTATAGATTTTTCTTCAAAAGGCCATTCTAGACGTTGCCCTAAATTTTTCTCACGTTATGATGTATCTAAATATGTCTTTGCTCTTCTCCATTGGATCAACTAATTGAAACCGTGCAACCATGAAACAACGGCACGGTTCGTACAGTGGCTGATACAGTCGGCTGCTGCGCACCGGGTCGTGGGTTCGATTCCCGCACGGAACTTATATTTGTACGATCTGCAGGTAGTTGTTCCGGGTCTGGGTGTATTGTGTGTGGAATATGTGTGGAAAGAAACCCACGATATAGGAGAAATCAAGGTGTGTGCAAAGTTGTTATAAAAAAATAAAACCTAAATTCTTACATTTCATAACTGCCAGTAATTGGTTTATTTGTCATAAAGTACTTGATTTTAATAATATAATAAATCTTTTATTTCGACTAACAAAGGATCATACATGGAAACAGACTTAAAAATTAAAATGCAATATATCCTACCTGCAGTTTTTATTACTCATTACATGAATCATATAGCATTGGTTCAAGTACTGGAAGTTAAACCTCTCAGCGAATAACCTAAGGATGCTGTTGATGCTGGCCCGAACCCTGCGCACCAGGGCTACACATCATTTGCGCACAGTTGCATAAAAAAAATATACTCGTGATTCAGCGAACATACCAGATGCGCTGCAAAATTGGGGCAGCCCCATCAGCACCCATCAGATTTTGACTTGGCCTTGACTTTGTCAACCAACTCTTAGTCGTCTTTTACGACATCCATGTATTGAGGGAAAAAAAAAACAAAAAAAGCAAATGAAGGGTAGCCTTATACTTTGCAAGGAACTTTACTATTCGCAAAGTATTTTTGAGTCCGCTAGTCTTAAAGCCACACTTACGCAAGTGGGTCGGCGTTCGTGGAATGCAATAAGACTGGCCGGGTTACGTCGACGACGCCTGAAAAACTCGAGTCTGTCTCCTATATCTACCATTGTAATGGCGTATATAGCCGGCTTGTTTTCGGTTTTCATCGTTGTTCTCGGATATTTTGTGTTAGGATTGTTAATGTAGATACTGGAGCAACTTTATCAGTGTGTTAACGGCTTATTAATTCAATTAAAATCACAATACCTCGTGAATTACAAGTAAACATGAGCTGCCTTGTTTCTTTAACAGTTATGCATGAATGCTCTTACCACACTTTTCAGGTTATCAGATATTATTATACGTGGTAACTGACGTAATTTTTTATTTTTTTTTATTTTAAAAACGTAGCCCCACACTAGGATTTCTCCTGTGTCGTGGGTGCGTTTACAGACATGAATTCCACATACATGACGGCAATTCCACATACATGACGGCACAGTTGGTGCAGTGGCTGATAGAGTCGGCTGCTGCGCTCCGGGCCGCGGCTTCAATTCCCGCACGGAACAAACATTTGTATGATCTGCAGGTAGTTGTTTTGGATCTGTGTGTAGAATTTGTTTTAGTAAACGCACCTACGACGCAGGAGAAAACGTGGTATAGGGCAAAGTTTATTTTTAAAGGCGTCTACGGGACTCTTCTCCAGATGGATGGGCGGCAACGTCCTTATTGTGGAACAGCGGCAATTCTGCCAATTTACTACCGGTTAGGGTTTGTGTTGTGTGCTCATTGGGCGGTTTTGCCATAATCGTACGCTTGGCAGGCGGGTTGGCGATCGCGTATTGGAAAACCCCCAAAATGACGACACGACACAATTGTAGAGATCTATGAAGGAGGCCTTTGTTCAGCAGTGGACGCCCTTCAGCTGATATGATGATTGTTGACTCGTGACCAAATGTGTAACGTGATGTATCGTGTAATGCAACGCAAATCCTACGTATAGTCAGCACAACGAGCACTACATGTAACGTTCGTGCCGCCGCTCGTGCTGATCCATCGAGCATAGATTTTTTACACGAACACAATCCTCGCAGTCCTTACTTGGGCGGTAATCGTAAAGCCGCCGTGTGGTGCCGGTTTGCCGTGTGGTGCCGGCTCAGAATGCCACCACCCCATCTCCTCCCATGGGTGTCGTAAAAGTCGACTAAGGGATTAGCCGGAGGATGGGCAGCAGCGTCCTTCGAGTACATTAACAACTCAACTGCGATCGCCAACCCGTCTGCCAAGCGTGGCGATTATGGCAAAATTCCCCAATGAGCCCACAGCACATCCATATCGGTCGTTGTGGACATCTTTGGGGGAGGCCTGTGTCCAGCAGTGGACTTCATTCGGCCGAAATGAATGAATGAAAAATCGTAAAGATTTTGTCATGTGACCATTCAGAAAACCCCGTCATTTGGCATCCAATACCACAAGAGTTTCACATATAATGAACATCAACTCGTTCATCCTCCATCGACTCACCAGCGGTTTTCGGCGGTCTTCAGTTACTAAATATATATACCAAAAAGCAGCACCAGAAATGCCAAACAAGCATACGGCCTGCCTGCCTGATGCCAAGCGGCAAGATGGTAAGCGGTGACCATAACCTATGAACGATTGCAACACCAGAGGTCTGACTCGCGCGTTGCTGACTCTGTAAAAAGGTTTCCATGCCCTTTTTGAAGAGCCCCATGCCGTAGTCGCTTAAAAAACCTCGTCAAGGAGCTGATTCCACAACTCAAGCGTGCGCAGGAGGAAGTTCTTCTGAAACCGTACGGTACGAGACTATTTTGGCTCTAGAGTATGCGTGTGAGTGCCGCCGTGGGAACAGTGCAGCGCACAGCGAGGCCTGGGGGGATCCTTTACAAACCTATCCGAGAAGTGCCTAGGGGGCGGTTTTTACAGCCGCCTGCCCTCCGCAAGAGGGGATGACCACTTTACAGTCACTCTCTCCGAGATTTGCCTAAAGACGTGGCACCAACGGGTGGCTTTAGTGTGATTTTACGAGGACCTGGAGCCCCCTTCGGTGCCAAAGATGACCGCTCCTGTGGTTTTAACTGATAGAAGTCCGGCCGCCATACCCCTTCGCTCTTCCCCAGGGCGAAGGAAGTTCATGTAGAATTTCCACTGGCCAATAAAAAAACAAATGATAAGTGAGTGAACTCCCCTCCGATGCCGATTTCTATTCGGCATGATCATTAAAACTAATGGACGAACTCAAACACCAGCAGGGTTCGCGTTGAGCTCGTGTCTTGTCCACATCATTCGCGTTACATAACACTATACATTACATACATTTGGACGCCGATACATTTATGCCGTGTGGTGCCGGCTACGAATAGCACCAACCCATCTCATCCCGTGGGTGTCGTAAAAGGCGACTAAGGGATTAGACAGAGGATGGGCAGCAGCGTCCTTCGAATACTTTCACAACTCAACTGCGATCGCCAACCCGCCTGCCAAGCGTGGCGATTATGGCAAAACCCCGCAATGAGCACACAACACACCGATATCGGTCGTTGTGGTGATCTTTGAGGGAGGCCTGTGTCCAGCAGTGTACTTTATTCGGCCGAAATGATGATGATGATGACATTTGGACGTGGACGACTTCTGCTGGGCAACCTGAAGGCTTTACGAGCTCACCGTTGAAGTCACTTCTGGATCCGCATTATTTCTTATTGTGGTTATAACCTTTAGCACTGCAGATTCAAAAGTGCGGTTGCTAGAGTTCTGATAGAAAAGCACTACTGGTCCCCAATTTCTATCACGTTCCATGCTTTGAATGCTTAGCAATTATTTGTAGCAACGAGTTTTTTTTTTTTTTTTTTTTTTATAAAAACTTTGCCCCACACTAGGATTTCTCCTGTGTCGTGGGTGCGTTTACATACATGAATTCCACACACAATACACCCAGACCCGGAACAACTACCTGCACATCGTACAAATATTTGTTCCGTGCGGGAATCGAACCCACGACCCGGAGCGCAGCAGTCGACTGTATCAACCACGGCACCAACCATGCCGCCAAGATACTCAGAGAGAATGAAGATATTTATAGCAGCAGTAAACAAAGCTGTTATGGACTCAACGACTTTCTCGAATGTTCAGCATTTGCAAAAGACTTTAATAAAAAAAAACACATTTAGGAAATAAGAATTTACATAAAATGTAATTTAAAAAGTAAAACCCGCAACATGAACCATAAAACAAATTTTCAATATAACCTTAATTTGTTTAACCTACTAAAAGCTCTGCCTATCCCACAACGGTATAACATAAATTATTCGGAAAGCAAGCACATATTTAACAACAATAAATTTCGCTAATGTGCGATGAAAAACAAAAACATTTTCGTTTCGCGATGTAATAAATTTGTTCGTAGTCCATCGCTGCAAATGCTAAATGACGCGTTAAGCTTGCCGTTGGTACGCAGCGATGGATAATTTGTGGTGAAAAGGCTTCCAATGTATAAATTATGTTTGATACATCTTTGATTTAAGATTTATGTGCATTGAATACCTGCAAGCTTGATGCGAAAGTGCAAGAAGACATCGGAAGAATAATTATAGGGAAAACAAGAATTTACTTAATTGTATTTAAAAAAAATCGATGCTAGGATTTCTCCTTTCTCATAGGCACGGTTACCATACATACATCTCACATACACAAATACCCAGACTCGAAACAACGATCTGTAGATCATACAAGTATTTGTTCAATGCAGTAATCAAACCCGCGACACGTAGCGCGGAAAGCGAATTGCTGAACCACTGTACTAACCGAGCCGTCTGTATGGTGGCCCTCAATCAAAAAGGGAGGATCCTTCGACCAGGCGGGTGATATACCAGTCATCCCTTCCGTGATGTGCCTAACGGCGTGGCACCAATGGGCGGCTCTAGTGTGATCTAACAAGGGCCTGGAGCCCCCTACGGTGTCGAAGATGACCGCTCCAGTGGTTTAGCCGGTAGCAGTCCGGGATACCCCTTCGCCCTTCTCCGGGGCGAAGGAAGTGCATGTAGTAAATACTTTTCTTTCTTTCTAGAATTTCCAATGGACACCAATAAAAAATCAGTCAAGTGCGAGTTGAACTCGCGTGGAGAGGGTTCTGAAATTGCCGAATTTTGTTGTCTATTATTGGATTCGGTCTTGTACCAAAAACAAACTTAACATAGTAGTTGAAAAACATGTTTTCCCATACATTCCAACCACAAACGTAAGTTTGTACGCCCTTTATTCTAAGATTTGCCATGTTATTTTAGACTTCTTATATGTTTTCCTGTAATCTATAGGTAAAGAGCTCAGTAGTTTCGGAGATGGGGGGGATGGTACATTTTCGTCTTTAACAACTTTGTCTATATATTTAAAAATTATAAAATAAATACATTTGAGACCGTCACAATAAGCCCTTCCATTTCATATGTTACACAGTACAGTTCGCAATACTTTATTCTGTATATTTTCATATTGTCCCCATAAAGAAACCCCATATTTGTTTACGTTACATTTCCGTGTTAGGGTCGCAGAAATCCAAGTGTACCAAATTTCAACTTAATCGGTCCGGTAGATTCGGAGCAAATTGGACACACAAGTGAGTATCACTTATAAGGGTTCCGCCGTTTTCTCCTTCGGACGTTCGGAACCCTAAAAACTAAGACATGTATCTACAGTCATGTTAGGCCTGCTAGTCACACGAGGCTCAGAAGCTCTCCATATATAAGGGCACAGGTTATATAAAATAAATAGTATTATAATTATCATTCAATTCAATTCAATCATTTAGATCGAATTGAATTGAATTGATACTACTGTAGTTGCGATTTGATTTCTTCCCTACAATATGGTTGAGCTGAGCGAAGCTGATGCATGCGTCATACTCGTGAACGAGTGCAGACGGCATTGGTCGGTCATTGATTGGTCATCTTAATGCTGTCATGACAATTGAATCAAAAACTTTAAACTCAGGCTTGTTTTGACTTCTTAAGAATTTTAGACTCTTTTCTCTTGCATTGTCCTCACATTACACTCTTTCGAAAACATTGTAATTAAAAATAAAAACACTGTACCAATATGATTTAAATAGAGTAACCATGGAGTTTCTTGCCCGTTTTTCTCCATAGGAAATCTACACCTTGGAAGGCGGCAACTAAAATCTTGACTATTCATAAGTGCCTATAAATGGTTTTACATGAATAAAAAATATTTTTATCTTTTATCTTTTTGTAAGAAGACTATATTAATATTAAAAACATGTTTTTTTCTTAACCCATTAGTACGAGTAAAAATACTCAAAGTATTTTTTAAACACGGTTTACCTATCCAATTCTAAAGCTTGCTTTGCATGAAAAAGTTGACAGGTAAAGCTACATAAATATAACTATAAATAGGACCAGATCTATTTCACTCCCTCATAGTAAATGAAAAAGAGACGGATTACTTGGTTTGTTTAGCCGCTGTGACACACCGCAAACCAGGTGTGTGGGTCAAACCAGCCACAGAAAGCTATCTACGTACTACGTGGTAGGAATGTAGATATATGTATTTGCTGCAGTCATTTAGGTTGGTCTATTTTAGTTTTTCATAGTACTTTCTTTAGTTTTTTAATTTAAGAACCGATTTAGTTATCTTTGAAAGAAAGAAAGAAAGAAAAACTTATTTATTGATCTACAACAAACGAAGTACATACAACAATTATGTTTACAAATTTAGTATACCTAACTACTATGTTGATAATTTTATAAGGACTTAAAATAATATTGAAAGATCGAGTCTCTCGACGCAACAGCGAAGAGCGACCGCCCCGTCTCGCTACCTGATGTATAGCGAATTATAATGAACAGCAACAGAGTAGTCAAGCCGCAGCTGTTGGCAGTTGGCAGTTGTACGTCGCAGTTGTGTCAATAGGTTCTCACTCAGCATAATGCTATGCTGTGGCCAGAGCTACACCACATCGCTGTATATAATTGTAATTACTCTTATATAATATGTAATTACTCTTATATCATTGTATTATATATCTTTCATATAGAATACAATGATATAAGAGTAATTAATCATCATCATCATATCAGCCATTTATACGTGCACTGCTGAACAAAGGCCTCCCCCATAGATTTCCACAACTGTGTCATCATTTTGAGGGGTATTTGCCAATACTCACAAAGCTTGGCAGGCGGGTTGGTGAGCACAGTATGACTACCGTTTCACAGAAGAGACGCTGCTACCCATCCCTCTGGTTTAGATGCCCTTAGTCGCCTTTTACGACATCCACGGGAGGAGATGGAGTGGTGCTATATTCTTAATCCGGGCACCACACGGACTAGAATGAATGTGATTGATTAATCATTTTGGGGTAAATTTGCCAGTATTCGTCACATTTTGAAGGCGGGTTGGTGAGCGCAGAATGGCTACTGTTCCACGGAAGAGAAGCTGCTGTCCTGCTCTAAGGTTTAGTGTCTATTAGTTGCCTTTTACGACACCCATGGGCAGAGATGTACAGTACAGTTGGTGCAGTGGCTGATACAGCCGGCTACTGCTCGGGGTTGCGAGTTAGTTAGTTGTTCCGGGTATGGGTGTATTATTTGCGTCTGTAAAAGCACCCACGATACAGGAGAAATTCTAATGTGGGGCAACGTTTAAAAAATCAATATACATGTATATTCGACGTGCACATTGCACTGATGATCGTTATGTTTGTGGGAGTACCCATTTGTCAAGCTATTTTACCTTGCCAATTTGAAGCCAATGGACCACTCTTGTTTTGATGCTAACGTCGAAAGCTGCTGCTAATTCCGCCGTAGATTGAGTATCACAAGCTCCACAATGGCCTTTAATTCGGCATTGTCGACCAAAGTTTCATTTTTCAGATCGAAATTTCTAGAACGGAAGCGGGCAAACCAATAACGGGTTGTGCGTTCGTTCATAGTGATTGCTCCGTCAACGTCGTTGAAGTTGCATGCCGCTTGTGCCGCGTTGCTGCCACAAAGGTACTATATTCTGTAATTACTCGAATTTGCAACGTATCCATGACGACGAAAGAGGTTCAAACGTGATGAAAACATAACATTAATCAATACACATAAGGCTGATTTTGAATAATGAAAACCAAATTTATAAAATATAAGTATCTTGAAATTAGAACTCAGAGTTAAACATTTCTTTTTTTAGATCTTGTCAGTACTGCCGAGTGGCTTTTTCATAGGTACCTATTATTATTTACCGAGCGACCCCGGGAAGACGGTGGCGCGCACGTCGTCACGTGCCACCGTGTGCGCAGCACAGCGCAAAGCGAGGCTTGGGGGATTATTTACAATCCTCCCCGAGACGTGCCTGGGAGGGCGACCTTTTTACAGTCGCTTTCCCTCCGCTAGAGGGGGTGACCGCTTTACAGTCATCCCTTCCGAGATGTGCCTAAAGGCGTGGCACCAACGGGCGGCTCTAGTGTGATCTTACGAGGACCTGGAGCCCCCCTTCGGTGCCGAAGATGACCGCTCCAGTGGTTTTAGCCGGTAGGAGTCCGGCATACCCCTTCGCCCTTCCCCGGGGTGAAGGAAGTTCCATGTAGAATTTCCACTGGACATCAATAATAAAAAAAAGGTACCTATTATTTAGGTATTATAATAGTATCAAAATAATGAAGTAAGTATAATAGAATAGTAAAATGTCAAGTTTAAATTCCTACAGTCAGTGTTATAGTTTTATTATAAACTAATTACAAAATATATTTATGGTGTGGTGTCTGGATTAAGAATATAGCACCACTCCATCTCCTCCCGTGGATGTCGTAAAAGGCGACTAAGGGAATCTAAGCCAGAGGGATCGGCAGCAGCGTTCCTCCTCGGTAGCCATACTGCACTCACCAACCCACCTACCAAGCGTAGTGAGTATTGGCAAATACCCCCCAAAATGATGACACAGTTGTGAATATCTGTGGGGGAGGCCTTTGTTCAGCAGTGGACGTATAAATGGCCGATATGATGATGATGATATGATTGATGGCAATAATACTTTAAGTTCCAAGTTTACAAAACAAAACCGTTTCGAACAGGAATATTTTCAGTATTAATCCTAGGTAGATAATGTGAAAATTCAATCTATACATCTATACTCTAAACAAATAAATAAAATTGAAGTGTCTGTTTGTAATGTCAAAATAACAGCTTTTTACTAAATGCATATGAAAGTATGTATGTTACATATAACAATAAATCAACTTTATTTTTTTTGTCTGTCTGTCCGTCTGTCTATCTGTCTGTTTGTTCCGGGTAATCTCCGAACCGATTTTGACGGGACTTTCACTGGCAGATAGCTGATGTTATAAGGAATAACTTAGGCTACTTTTGTTTTAGAACAATAATTAGGGTTCCGCGTAAAAAAAAACCCTTGAAATCCAATATATTTATTCTATGTCAAGTGTCTATGTCGAAGTACTCTAAATTTCTTTTAAATTAAACGCGGGTAAAACCGCGGGTCCCAGCTAGTAGAAAATAGAACTGTTTCAAACAGGAATATTTTCAGTATTAATCCTAGGTAGAAAATGTGAACATTCAATAGAGATAGACGCACTTAAGTTCACAATTGCTAGTGTACAGCACTGCACAATGACCCAATCCTTCGGGAACCGTTAATGCAATCTATATCCATTACCACCGGAAACCTAGACGTCTGCTATCCAATACCTTACTGTGTTACCACTTACGAGGCTAATCGAACCTGACTTATATGGACTCCCACTTAAATTGCTTCCTTAGTTACATGCGATAAGGTGTATAATACATTCTGATACGTCTTACATAAACTGATTGAGTAGTTGAGTATGACTTACAAACAAACGGTTTCATTGAACACACAGACATGGACACATTGCATTGACTTGGGAAATAGTGTCCAGTGGAGAATTTATGATCAGACAATGTAAAAGAACTTTGGGGGATGTAACAGGTTAAAAGAACACATAGCTGACGTCAAGCATAGACGTTCCACAAAGTCTGCAGTGTGCGAACATGCCTTAGACAAACCCAACCATTTTCTCCGTTTCGATCAACCTCAAGTCCTCGCGAAAGGGAACCGATATGTACCAAGAATGTTTCATGAGGCTATTGAAATTAAAAAAACATCCTAATTTTAATAGAGAAGATTGCTGGCAGGTACCCCCAGTTTGGAATCCTGTTATTAAAATCATCATCATCCCAAACTAAATACCACACTAAAAAACATCAAGACACTGTGAGTGATTACTGCGTGCATCGAAATAATTTTTGATTATAATTGTACGGTAGATAAAATAAAATAACTTTTTAAAATCTGTAACGACGCCTGTCACCTTAGTCATCCTGCGACCACGAACCCTGCAAAGTGTTCGAAACGTCAGGGAAAACAAAAATATACGCGATAGAATCCGTTTAAAATTATAATAAAACTATAATGTGTAATACTCGCGAAAACCTAAGACATTATTATGGATGATTATGATCATCATAATTTCAGTCGAAAACATCCACGGCTGGACATCTATAATAATCAGCCTATTACTGTCCCACTGCTGGGAACGGGTCTTTTGTCACGATGAGAAAGGTTGGGCCTTAGTCCACCACGCTGGCCAAGTGCGGGTTGTCAGAGTCCTTTCAGGTGTGCAGGTTTTCTCACGATGTTTTGCTTCACCGTTAACGCAATTGATAATTTAATTCTGATCCACATATGAATCCGAAAGGTTGGACGACACGGTTGGTGCAGTGGCTGATCCAGTCGGCTGCTGCGCACCGGGTCGTGGGTTCGATTCCCGCACGGAACAAATATTTGTACGATTTGCAGGTATTTGTTGCGGGTCTGGGTGTATTGTGTGGAATTTGTGTCTATAAACGCACCCACGACACGGAAGAAATCCTAGTGTGGGGCAAAGTTTTATAAATAAAAAAAATTAAGAGGTGCGGGTCGGGATCAAATTCAAACCCTCGTGTATGGAAAGCAACCGTTCAACCTCTAGGCAATCACTGATGGACATAAAGCTCTAGTAGTACTAGTAGTAGTCTCCGCTAAAGATCGCCGCGTATGTGATTGTGTGCACGGAGCTTTATAAATACTGTAGGCGCCTATTTATATCAATGTCGTGTTGATGGTTTTTCTTTTGCATGCATTAGGTACCACCCTGGCGCCGATGTTTGAAAGAAGAAAGAAAGAAAACACATTTATTCAGCACAAACATACTGATAGTACAAAACAGAAAGAAAATAGACATATCTTTAGGTAAATAAAAACAAATGTACCATTGGCATGATCATGCCGAAAGGGTTACCAACTCAGCATTTGCGGGGCATTAGGTACCCAGCGCTGATTTCAGTTGGCACCCCTGCAGTGACACACGGCTGAAGGGAACGTAATATTAATATAAATAAAAATGTATACCAATAAGGCAGTGGCAAATAACATGAAGTAAATATAGGTACATATTAAAAAGTAAAACAAAATATTTAGAGGGTCCAAAATTTATACATATTGTGTGTAAAATTAAAAATAAGGTTTATTGGAATTGCAGGCACAGACTAAAATTTTTCTTTGAAATTAAATGGGTAGTTGTAGTCATTTAAAACGTAGTTGTTACTTGCTCTGTGCTCATTACATTTTCGTTCGGCTTGGCGGCAAGTCTATAATATTTCTTTGTAAGGAAATTTAGGTGCCATATTTAAAATAATAACATAGTGTTTAACACACCTGAGCGTCGCTACATGGAGGTTTTGTCGTCGTTACATGGCGGGGTGTCTCGAAGATCGCGGGCGCGTAGATTGAGCAGTTTGCGTGCCCATACCGAGAGACCCCGGGAAAAGTGTTCCGCTCGTGGTCACGTACTGCCGTGTACACAACAGCTATACAGTCAAAGTTAAATGTTTTTATTTCAAATAAATCAAATCAAATATTGGCACTTATGAAACGTCAGAATCTAAGTTGCACGGTTTCATGCATCTTAATCTATGGAGAAGAGCCGGCAAGAAACTACATATATGTAGATACTCTTTTAAAATAATTGAGATTACAATGTTGATTGATACAAATGTGCAGTGATGCTTCTTCTTTTTAAGGATTTCTTCAATCCCCCGAGATGTGCCTAAGGTTGGCAGCCTTTTTATATCCACCTCCTCTCCGCTAAAGGGAGTGACCGCTGGACAGCCATCCCCTCCGAGATGTGCCTAAAGACGGGGCACCAATGAGCGGCTCTAGTGTGATTGAATCGAGAACCTGCCCTAATGGCTGCCCCAATACTAGATAAAGCTATACCTCCATCTTTCATCTATCAAAATTCTCTGCTACTTCTCGCTAATTCTCCAATACTACTCCGTGGTTAGCCATTGTCTCAGTGATCTAACTTGAGCTTACGGGCTCACACTTACATCGGAATGCAAGCAATCCACACCAAAGTTATGCAAGCAAATTATTAACCTTGCTAACTCGGAACGATAAGGATTCGGTTCTTAAGCTGCAGTTCATAACATTAAGTATTGTAGACGTTTTCGATAATATGCGGGCTATTTCAATTTTCAAAGTATCTAAGTATGTGCCGCATTGCACTAGCTGCAGTCTTAGTAAGGTGCAAGTTGTAAGCTGAAGTTTTTAGTGAAAATATAGAGAACATAATCAGTGGTAATTGGTTTACATTACAAACTGCCGTGTGGTCCCGGCTAAGAATACTACCACCCCATCTCATCCCTTGGGTGTCGTAAAAAGCGACTATGGGATTAGCCAGAGGATGGGCAGTAGCGTCCTTCGTGTACATCAACAACTCAACTGCGATCGCCAACCCGCCTGGCAAGCGTGGCGATTATGGTAAGACACCCCAATGAGCACACAACACACCCATATCAATCGTTGTGGTGATCTTTGGGGGAGGCTTGTGTCCAGCAGTGGA
The DNA here is from genome assembly GCA_947459985.1 of Diloba caeruleocephala. Classification (NCBI taxonomy): domain Eukaryota; kingdom Metazoa; phylum Arthropoda; class Insecta; order Lepidoptera; family Noctuidae; genus Diloba; species Diloba caeruleocephala. Next base: position 2,497,599 of record OX381626.1, on the reverse strand, counting down.
CATTACTCGGCCGAAATTATGATGATGACGCGACTGAAAGTTGACCGATCCAATTATTTTTATTTTTATTTATTTTCTTTAATTATAACAGTACCAAACCAATTACAATAATTAAAGGTATCTATATAATTACACGTATAAACAATGTTTCATCTTTTTAGATATTACAATCGGGCAAATTACAAACAAGTCACAGTGAGGATTGGCATCTAGAAGAGCGTTGAGCCCAGAGAGCGTGCGCGGTATGGGCGAATTGGTGCGGGCCACGGTGCGACACGGTGGCACGGCGAACAAATTGTGCCTTATATTGCGCCGATAGTTGTCTGGGGTATAAAATCGAGACAGCTCTCAATGTAGATCTGGTGCATCCATTTTATCGCGGAGGATCTTGCTCATGAAAGTAAGTTGATGCCGTTCCCGTCTGACCTCCAAAGAATTAAGGCCCAGACAACCCAAAAGAAATTGCGTGGGGTATATGTAGGGATAGTATCCATTAATGCGCTTATAAAGGCACCTGAGAAAAGCTTTTTGTACCTTTTCAAACAATAAGATGTACATGCCCTCGTGTGGGCTCCACACACACATAGCTGACAAAAAAATTGTATTCTGCTCCTCTTAAAGTTCAGTGCAATTTCAGTATGATCTCAATCAAATCTCATCTCAATGTAAATATTAACGTTTCTTTAATGACTATTTTAGTAAGTACCTGTGTCAGTTCAAAATGTTAGCAGAATATCGTTTTGGGTTCGATCAACTTTCGATTCACTTTCGATCTCATTACAGTATAAGTTCACATTTGACGTTGTTTGTTATTTTAGAATACCTTTCGTGACAGTGACGACATTGACACTAGATAGGAACTATATTTTGAACACTGATGGGTAGTTTTTTTTTTTTTTAAATCTTTATTATTGTAAGGACTTTGAGTCGCTTAGCGACTATGTCAGCCCTATCGAACAATCACGTTTTACAAACATCTTACGAAATATTTAAAATCATCGCATATACGGCTTTAGCTGCCTCACACAAGGGTACTGCTAGAATACTCTGGAAGACACCGATATCCATTGGATTCAGAGTATATTTATTTTTAATTAAAGTTCTCATAGGCTCGCTCCGTGCACATTCCACCAACAGGTGATACACATCCTCCGGAACCCCGCAGAATGGATGATGGGTAGTTAAAACGCACATTAAATCAATACTAATAAAAAAAGCCTACTATAAAATCAAAGACTATGTTGACGTGATGATAGAGACATGTGGCGTTAATTTTAATTACTTTTTATCATTTCGTATCTATGTCCGGATTAAGAATATAGCACCACTCCATCTCCTCCCGGGGATGTCGTAAAAGGCGACTAAGGGAATCTAAACCAGAGGGATGGGCAGCAGCGTCCCTTCTGTGAAACGGTAGCCATACTGCGCTCACCAACCCGCCTGCCAAGCGTGGTGAGTATTGGCAAATACCCCCCAAAATGATGACACAGTTGTGAAAATCTATGGGGGAGGCCTTTGTTCAGCAGTGGACGTATAAATGGCCGATATGATGATATGATGATGATCTAATATCTGCACATGTGGCTTCCCTGGAAACAAATTTTATCTGCATTGTTTGTATTGTATAGCTTCAAACGTTTTTCAATTAATAACAACGAAACTTACTTTAAAAAAAGTAAATTAATCAAAAAGCACCTAGCCATAAGTTTCATTCAGCATTTCTTCTCAGAGGTTCTCATCATGTAGCGAAATTACCCTCCGTTGTTTCAATATGACGTGTAAAAGTGTCTGTTAGAACCTAATTACTGAATAAATAATTGAATTGAGCGTTTTTGAATTACGCGAATTGGCGCTCTGATCAGCACGCTAACGTCCACATCTGATGATTGGAGGCTTGTTACGAATTTCCGTGCGTTCAGGCGTTTTTGCCATACCTACTATTGGAGTCACAATAACTCACGACATAGGATTTAATTAAATATTAAATTAAATATTTGTAAAAAATTGTATCCCAATTATTGTGTCTATGGCCAAGTGTTTTCTCTGTCTCCTGCTTGTTATGGAGGGGAGCGGAACGTATATTCTTTCCTACTCATCCTTTTTCTTTTCTGATTAATTTCGTTGCGGGTTCCAAGACAGTCATTCATTTCTATGGGACACACCGACCTTCATTGGTCGGTGTTCTTTTCGATGGTCGCCATTGTAGATCCTGGATTACAGGAGTTGCAGTGGTTGGGAATGTGTGGCGGGCTTATCCCATTATTAGCTCTAGCATTCCATGACATAAACATTATACTATGTCTGCAAATACATGTTATGTCAAATTGACAGCGTCTTTTTGGTCAGAGTAAGCACTCTACAAAACCGAATCTCATCAAGGAATCATGATTGCTATCTCTGCTGTGAGAGGTGACATATCTCGACGTGGTCACTCTATGGATCTCATAATAAAGCTCAAGATCACTCAGCGAGCTGTGGAAATATCCATGCTTGATATTGCTCTACGAGATCGAATCAGAAATGAGGAGATCCATAGAAGAACTGAAGTCGCCGACATAGCTGAAAGAACTAACTGAAGTCGCAATAGGCGGAGTACATTGCTCGTAGAACTGATGGCCATAGGGGCAAAAAGGTTCTCAAATGTAGACTGCGCACTGGAAGATGCAGCGTGGGATGAACTCCTGGACAGACGACCTGGTGAAGGTCCCTGGGAGTCATTGGATGCGGCTGGCATATAACCGGTCGTTGTCGAAATCTATGAGCTAAGCCTTTATTGCCCCCCCCCCCCCCATCTTTCAGCTATGAGGAGAGGTGGTGGTCGATTTTCATAAATGCTGATATATCAAGTGCTATTTTTCCCGCTAACAGCTTATTGCTTAACCCGTCATCCAAGCTACATATATCTTGTATTTAAGCCGCCACACTCAAGTATTTGTGTTAAGCTTAACTAGCGAACTGAATACTAGCGCTCTAAAGCGGAGCAGCGCTGCAGATAGTCAAAGGATAGTTCATTTAGTCAAAAGGAGGCAACTTATTGTATGGAATCGGAGCTACATTTACACATATACATTTACCGTATGTGAAAACCATTTTATGTACAAATCAGTTTAAGTAAGTACATAATACACTATGGTTACATACACTTTTGTATTACTGTATTTACATCAAAGTAAACTGAGCTTTAAGTTACTGAAGTGTGATTTTAGACCGGTATGGAAAATTATAATTTTATAAAGGATATTAAAACAGTAATGTCTTAGATTATTATACATTATAATAAACACTTTTAATCGGAATTTCATCGCGTATGTTACCATAATCATCATTATTATTGAACCCGCATAAACTCCACTGCTGGACACAGGCCTCCCCCAAAGATCACCACAACAACTGGTTTTTGTATGTTGTGTGCTCATTGGGAGGTTTTGCCATAATCGCCATGTATGCGGGTTGGCGATCGCAGTTGAGTTAATGAACATAACGGACGCTGCTGCCCATCCTCCAGCTAATCCTAATAAATATAAATCCTAGCTAATCGCCTTGTATGACACCCACACCCACCCATATGACGTATATTATAGAGTTCAGTTTTTTCTAACATTTCGACCACATTGTAGTGTTCGTGGTTGCAGAATGATTAAGGTGACAAGCGTTGTTACAGACTTTAAAAAGTTAATTAATGTATCTATCGTAGAATTCTAATTAAAAATGGTTTCAATCACTCAGTGTCTTGATGTTATCAGTGTGGTTAACAGCTTTGGGACTTTAGTATTTTAATAACCAGATTCCAAACTGGTGGTACCTGTCAGCCATTTTCTCTATTGAAATTAGGAAGTATTTAATTTCAATAGCCTAATAAACATTCTTGGTACATATCGATTATTTTTCGCGAAGACTGGAGATCGATCAATAAGAAAAAGATATTTTTGAAATACGCAACGTAATCTGTTCAAAAGTGTTTTTTAAAAACACATTGATATTAATAATTCTGATCTTTATTTATGTGTGTACCGAGTAAGTTAAGCCGTGTGGTGCCGGTTCAGAATACCACCACCCTATCTCCTCCCGTGGGTGTCGTAAAAGTCGACTAAGGGATTAGCCGGACGATGGGCAGCAGCGTCCTTCGAGTACATGAACAACTCATCTGCGATCGCTAACCCGTCTGCCAAGCGTGGTGATTATAGCAAAACCTCCCAATGAGCCCACAACACACCTATATCGGTCGTTGTGGTGATATTTGGGGGAGGCCTGTATCCAGCAGTGGACTTCATTCGGCCGAATTAAAGATGAGTAAGTTAAAGTCTCATTCAGCATTGTAAGTCGTTTATTTCCTAAAATGGACACATCCAAATCTCTCCACGCGTTTTGTGAAAGTAATGTTTAGTGATTGGATAGCAGATCTCATCTGTACACTCTGCCGTCTCACTCTAACCCTCAGGGAAATCAGGCTTTAAGCAAGGGTTTGGGACATTTAATCCGAATGCGATTAAACACGATTCCGTCCCCAATTCAAATACTTTAAAACTTAATCGCAATTCAAAGATTTTCTAGATAATAAATACTTCTGTTATAACTTTTTGCAGCTAATATTATAACAGCTTTGGGAACCTTTATAATCGACAGACGTCTAACTAGACTAATCTTGATTTAGTTACTTATTTTGAGCCCCTTAATGTGTTTTCACAAGTTAGGAACTTATTTGAATATCTCTGTTGTCCTTGAGAGTCACTTAATTTCATTGAAAGTTTCTTAGAAGTGATAGTATTAAGCCTATTAAAGACGAAGTACTTTCGTAGCAATAACTAGAACTATTCAACGTTTAGGCGAGGGATAATAAGCCGTGTATTTTGCCTAAGATTTTTCTTCATATTTAAATAAACGAACAGTGACAACTTTTTAAATCCACGGTCAACCGATAAAATTAAGGGAAGTTGTGTGGTTTGTTGCTCAATGTAGAGTTTGATGTTTCGATGTAGAGTTCTGGGGGATTTATTACGTATCTTGCAGGCGGTCCACAACAGGCGTAAATTTAGCAACCGTCAAACAATCAGCTATCATCAGCCATTTTTTTTTAAAAACTTTGCCCCACACTAGGATTTCTCCTGTGTCGTGGGTGCGTTTACAAACACAAATTCCACACACAATACACCCAGACCCGGAACAACTACCTGCAGATCGTACAAATATTTGTTCCGTGCGGGAATCAAACCCACGACCCGGTGCACAGCAGCCGACTGTATCAGCCACGGCACCAACCGTGCCGCCAAAGGACGTTCACAGAAGAAAGGCCCATGGATTTCCAAACCGACCGGCTACATGCCGGCCGCCCATAAATGTAACATTTTTGTACCCGCGATGCTTGGCAACTGGGCCTATACCAGTTGTACACTCCCAATTATTGTGCCTATTACCTATAGTATTTTTTTGTCTCCTGCTTGCTACGTAGGGAAGTGGAACGTATATTCTTTACTGCTCCTCCTTTTATTTTCTGATTAATATAGTTGCGGGTTCCGAGACAGTTATTCATTTGTCAGGGACACACCGAGCTTCATTGATCGGTGTTCTTTATAGTGTTCGCCATTGTAGATCCTAGCCGTGTGATGCCGGTTCAGAATACCACCACCCCATTTCCTCCCGTGGGTGTCGTAAAAGTCGACTATGGGATTAGCCGGAGGATGGGCAGCAGCTTCCTTCGATTACATTAACAAATCAACTGCGATCGCCAACCCGTCTGCCAAGCGTGGCGATTATGGCAAAACCCCCCAATGAGCCCACAACACACCCATATCGGTTGTTGTGGTGATCTTTGGGGGAGGCCTGTGTCCAGCAGTGGACTTCATTCGGCCGAAATGATGATGATGATGATACTGTGTCAACGCGAATGCTACGCTCGCTACCGAGGATGCCCGCCTCACCGACGTCGCGGAGGCCTATCGCCGCGTCATCTTCCCGTTCAAGTAAGTACTTCTCCCTCCCATCTCTTGCTCGCGCCAGCCCATGACGAGCCTGTAGTTTTAAATGTCCCCTAATATATTGTAAATAATACCGATCCAGCTGACCCCAAAACAATAGCTCCTAGCGCCCCATTGAGACACGGTCCTCGGCTTAGTGCGTTGCTGGGGATAACACCCAGCAACGCACTAAGCCGAGGACCGTGTCTCAATGGGGCGCCCTTAGCGCAAATTGCTTAGTTTTTAAAATTAATTTTAAACCCGGCTGGAGGATTCTTTTGGCTTCGCCCAGAAATGACCGGTTAAGCAACCATATTTCCCAGAAATGTATGAGAGAAGCCCAACAAAAAAAAAACTTACGATATGGCCCACTGACGTTGCGGAGGCCCGTCGCCGCGACATTACCTCTCCGTTCAAGTAGGAAATACTTCTCTACTACGCACACGCAGCCGCCCCGCACCCCAATTAGCTAAATACAGCAACAGCAGATGCGATAGCAGCTATCGCGCAACCAAGCATACACCGGTAACTAATCGCTTTGACGCTAACTTTTGACTCGGAAAAGCGACTGACGATCGAAACTCAAACCATCGTCGTTTGAGTTTCGATCGTCAGCTCTCGTCAAAATCTATCGATTGTATACAAGATATTAGTGAAAATAGTCACAGTGAATATAACGTGCTAAAATAAAAACATCAAAATTATATAATCTCGGCCTACTTCACGCGTCAAAAAGCCAAATCCAAATACAGATATCGTATACGGTTAGAAAGGGTTTCATGGCGCCAACCATGCTGCCAACATTGTGTCACAGTTGTTCAAACCATCCAAAGGCCCCAGGACTTGGCTGACTGTCGTCTAATGACGGAGCACGGACACAATTAGTTCAAATACCACTATGCAGTCACCCATCCATAGACTGGCTACGCTGAGCTTTGCTTAACCTCACCGATCGTTTATCTATCAACAAGTCAACTGGCTATGTGTTCCTTAACTTTGGGCACTCTACTAAATTAATGAACTTTTTTTTTATTGGTTTCCAGTGGAAATTCTTCATGAACTTCCTTCGCCCCGGGGAAGGACGAAGGGGTATGCTGCCGGACTCCTACCGGCTAAAACCACTGGAGCGGTCATCTTCGGCATGCAAGGGAGGCTCCAGGTCCTCATATGATCATACTAGAGCCGCCCACTGGTGCCACGCCTATAGGCACATCTCGGAGAGAGTGACTGTAAAGCATTCACCCCCCGGGGGGATTGTAAAGGATCCCCCAAAGCATCCCACAGCAGCGCTTGACCACATACATGCTACCGTCTTCTCTTGAGTCGCTTGCCGTGGTCACGCAGGTTCCCCAATCTACGCACCCACGAACCCAAAGGCCCCCCCGCCTTATAGCGATGGCAGGTGGTTTCAGGCGTATGGGTCCTAGGCGCCAGGGTGGTTGTTCCCCGGCGCCGTCTCCTGAAGGAGGAGCAGGATCGGCCCTCTCCCGATCCCGCTCTGCGGTTTCCTTCGGGAGCATGACGACCAGTGTATTCCAGTTTTCGTGCTCTGCCAACATAGCCGACACTACTGCTGGCACAGAGAGATCTTGCTTGATTATGCACTTAGAGATGAGTACATTTTATTTTCTATTATTTCCGTACAAAAATCTCGCCGTATCAGACAGCTGACAGTTTACTCACCGTTTATAATTTGGTCCAGTCAGAGCCACAGGCTTTACGGTTTTATTATGTTATATAACATAAAAAATAACAATAGCCAAACCTTAACAAAGCCATCTGGCTAACACGTGACGTGTTAATAAATTCACAAAAAAGATTCAATGCTGGCTTTTGAATTATGACGACAGAGGTCGCTGGCGGTTGCGGAATTTATTTATGTTATATACTATGAAGGTTACCCGACGATACTGGGTTGGTTAGAAAGGAGAAAAGTGTTTACTTTTTTATTATTTTCATTCCATATTTTTTTATTTGTGTACTTTTAGTTAAGGTATGGGATGCTTTGGTTTGGTGTCCGGATTAAAAAGTTCAACTCCATCTCCTCTCGTGGATTTCGTAAAAGGCGACTAAGTGAGTCTAAACCAGAGGGGTGGGCAGCAGCGTTACTTTTGTGGAACAGCCTGCCTGCCAAGCGTTATGGAACAGGCAAATTCCTGCTAGACGACACGCAGCATGTATCCGATATATATTTTAAACTTGTAAATTGTGGTGATAAGAGTGATACTAGAATCTATTGATGTATACAAGCCTAATTCTCTTAAAAAGAGCAAATCATATATAGAATTTAAATTTTAGTTTTTTTAGAGGAGCTTCGTCTTTTTTTCAGCTGAAAAACGTCCACTGCTGGACAGAAGCTTCCCCTAAAAATGGCAACAACAACCGGCATGATTTGTGTCGTGTGCTTATTGGGGGGTTTGCCTTAATCGCCACACTCGTCAGGCGGGTTGGCGATCGCAGTTGAGTTATAAATGTACTCGACGGACGCTGCTGCCCATCCTCCAGCTAATCCCATAGTCAGCTCTTACGACACCTACGGGATAAGATGGGGTGGTGGTATTCTTAGCCGGCACCACACAGCAATATAGAGTATACTGTTTGGAAAATTCTTGCATCTGTACATGCGTTGTAAAGTAAATTGGACGTTGAGCATTTCACGTCTAAATTGAGTTACGAGAAAACTTTGATTGGGGCACGTATCGCTGGAAATTTGTTCTTGCTTCCTTGTTCATTTAGAAGTTTGAGAAAATCAATGATATACAAGGCTGGTCTGGGAGTTTCGTGATGTCCGGATTAAGAATATAGCACCACTCCATCTCCTCACGTGGATGTTGTAAGGCGATTAAGGGACTGTTAACTAGCGGGGTGGGCAGTAGCGTCCCTTCAGTGATACAGTAGTTATTCTGCGCTCACCAAACCGCTTGCAAAGCGTAGTGAGTATCGGCAAATTCCTCAATAAATGATGACACCATTGTGGAAATTTATCGCGGAGGCCTTTGTTCAACAGTGGACGTCTTTTGAATGATATGATGATGATATCATACAAAAAAAAATTATTAGTGTCCTACGGGAATTCTACATGAACTTCCTCCACCCCGGGGAATAGTGAAGGGGCATTCCGGCCTCCTACCAGCTAAAACCACTGGAACGGTTATCTCCGGTACCAGCACCGGGTCCTCGTAAGATCACACTAGAGCCCCCATTGATGCTACGACTTTAGACACATCTCAGAGGGGATGACTGTAAGGCGGTGACCCCCTCTAGCAGAGGGAAGGTGACTGTAAAAAGGTCGCCCCCAGGCACTTCTCGGGGAGAATTGTAAAGGATCCCCCCAAGGCTCGCAGTGCGCGGTGCTGGTCACACGGCGGCACGTGACCAAGTGCCTGCCACCATTTTCTCAGGGGTCGCTTGGTATGAGCACACAGACTTCGCCGTATCTGCACGCCCGCGACCCACGATGTCATATAACCTAGTAATAATACAAGCAAATCATTTCTCTGGTGGTAAGCGACACATCTGCCCATAACTACGGTAATGCCACCCGCCCTTCTCCGGGGCGAAGGAAGTTCATGAAGAATTTCCACTGGGCACAAATAAAATAAAATTAAAAAAAGGACTAGCCCTGCATGGCACCACACAGCTCTCATCGCCTGGAGACAGTCGTTATTTAGTCTTTTTTGCCCAGTAATTTCACTGACTACAGTGCACTGCAATCCAGGGCACATTAATGATTAAAGTTAAACACTCACTAATATAATTATCATGTGAACCACATGTGTGTGTGTCTGTGTGTCATCATCATCATCATTTCGACCGAATAAAGTCCACTGCTGGAAACAGGCCTCCCTCAAAGATCACCACGACGAACGATATCGGTGTGTTGTGTGTGCTCATTGGGGGCTTTTGCCATAATTGCCACGCTTGGCAGGCGCGTTGGCGATCGCAGTTGTGTTGTTGATGTATTCGAAGGACGCTACTGCCCATCCTTCGGCTAATCCCTTAGTCGCCTTTTACGACACCCACGGGATGAGATGGGTTGGTGCTATTCGTAGCCAGCACCACACGGCACATATAGGTCTGTGTGTGCACAGCGCAAAACTTATTTCTCACCATCCTGGAAACAGCTACAGATTTAGCGGTATTTCTCAATGTTTAATATAAAAGTTTGTGTCATTGTTACTTTAGTTTTATGCCTTTCTTCTCCCGCCATATTGCTGGCGAAAAATAGGAAATAAAATTGTTACCGTCACGGAATGAAAACTTTCATATGTACGGACGTTTAGCAGTAGCTTTGTGTGAGAAAGAAGTTCTATTGGAGTATAAAGACAAGCTATAGAGTTCTAAAGATAAAGATAAAATTATTTTTGTTCATGTAAAACTATTTACAGGTACTTATGAATAGTAAGATGCACCTACTACGTATTCCAATCACGTTTATTCATTCCAACACTTTGAACAAGGTGGTGACGATGCAAGAATAAATGAAACCACGTATTGGATAATGCGTTCGTCGATTTTATCACAAAAATAAAAACAAATGAATTTCCATAAAAAATATTATTCCTAGCATTTTTCAAAAGAAATAAAGAAAGAAAACCATTTCTTTTTGCACCAGTAATGACTCACAATTAAAATTAGGCACATAATATTTATAAGAAACACAAAAACAAACATACAAAATGCAATAAAATGACAACACAAAATTATAATAAGGGTACATGGCCAAAAGACTCAGTACTCAGTAGGCCCAACATAAAATAGAAACTACATTACCAGTTTTATGTAGGTTTTAAAATGCTAAACATTATAAATCCAAGAATCAATGCGTCGTGTCCGTGCAACAAAAGGTTGTCACTCAGCATAATGCTGTGACGTTGAAAAGATCCATCGACAACAGCGCTGGTTTTCAGTGACAACCTTCGTGACGTACTGACGTCCTCCAGCAGTAGTGCTACAGTTATATATTTATTATGGCAGTATGGTATTTAATACCTTCGCCTGTCCGTATGGACGAATAAACTACTACTATATATTTGTAAACATAAAAATCCAAATATGAAAATAAACAAAGTATTAACAAAAGCACTCATTTGTCCGTGTAGTGTCCGAAGTATAGCATCTCCCAATCTCCACCCTTGGATATCGTAAAAGCTGTTTAAGAGACTCAACACTATAATAATGGGCAGCAGCGTCCTTTCTGTGGAACTGCAGTCATTCTGCGCTCACCAACTCGCCCGCCAAGCGTGATGAGTAGTGGCATATTGTCCCCAAGTGACGACACACAGCATATAACCGGTCGTGTATAGGCCTTTTTTCAGCAGTGGACGTCTTTTGGCTGATATGATGATGGTGATTACTCATTCTTCTAGGTGAAGGGACATCGTAATGTGTCAGAGAGGACTATTTTGGTACAAACAGATGCCTAGTAATTTTACTCAGGCTTCTTTTTTGGTCTTAAATTGTTGTTTGTTAGTATCAACTAAAGCGTTGTCTAATACGGGTGTTCATTTATTATATTACCATTCATCATCACCTTATATAACGTAGCGTCCTTGTCTTACATACATACATAATCAGTTACACGGGTCTTCTCTCACGATAAGAAAGGTTAGGCCTAAGTCCACCACGCTGGCCTAGTATGGGTTGGAGGACTACACACACCATTGAGACCATTATTGGAGCCCTCTTAGGTGTGCAGGTTTCCTCACGATGTTTTCCTTCACCGTTAACGCAAATGATAATCAAATTCCCCAAACCTCGAAAAGTCCGAGGTGCGGACCGGGTTCGAACTCAGACCCTCCTGTATAGAAAGCAAGCATTCAACCACTAGGCTACCACTGCCTTTTCTTATTAATACTCAAAGTACGCGGTACATTTGGAATGTTATAATGTTGACTTGTAACTGTTCCTTTCCGTGAATGTACAACTCTTCCGGCATCACATTCATGACGGTTATGGTTGTATTTTTTTCAATATGAGAGTAATAAGCGTAGTAATAAGAGTTTTCTCAGCTTTAACCGAGAGCGGTTCAAGATTGCTATGTAATAAATCTCTTCATATGGGCTTGAGGTACTTCAGGGTGTACTTGCAAATGTTTACCTATGATCAAAGGTCTAAACTCATTGGTTTCATAATGTACCGTGTGGTTTTCTGCAAGGCAGCACCACGCCTCCCCACTCATGGGTAAAAGGAGACTAAGGGTCGATATCAAGAGGATGGGCAGTAACATCCTTTTGTGTGCTAATAACAATATACTGCGATTACCAATTCGCCTACCCAGCGTGTTGATTATGGCAATATCCCTTATGACTGCTCATTTGAAAGTGCATGGTCATCAGTGGACTTTTAAAGGGCTGATGTGTGTGCAGCATTTCATACTGACGTCCTCTGAGAAGAAATACCGAAGCAATCTTCAAGGATTTTCTGTTTAAGGCCAGATACATGGTAAAATATCCTGTGAAAAAAATGTAAGGCAACGTCTCATATCGTCATCATCATATCAGACAAAAAAGACGTCTACTGCTGAACAAGAGCCTTCTCTATTAGACGACCGATTACTTGCCGTGCCGTGATCATTTTGGGGGAATTTGCCAGTATTCACTCCGCTTGGCAGGCGGGTTGCTGAGCGCAGAATAGCTACTATTCCACAGAAGAGACGCTGCTGGCCTTCTCTTTGACTAACGAGTCCCTCAATCACCTTATATGACATCCATGGGAGGAGATAGAATGGTGCTATATTCTTAATCCGGACATTATGCGGATGACAGCAGGCAGGCAACGTTTGGAAAGGTTTAATGAAGAAAGACCCAGGGATGAATCAGTTGTGTCATCATCATCATTTCGGCCGAATGAAGTCCACTGCTGGACACAGGCCTCCCCAAAGATCACCACAACCACCGATATGGATGTGTTGTGGGTTCATTGGGGGGTTTTGCCATAATCGCCACGCTTGGCAGGCGGGTTGGCGATCGCAGTTGTGTTGTTAATGTACTCGAAGGACGCTGCTGCCCATCCTCTGGTTAATGCCTTAGTCGACTTTTACGACACCCACGGGAGGCGATGGGGTGGTGGTATTCTGAACCGGCACCACACGGCAAAATCAGTTGTGTAGCTCAGCCCTATTTTCAGGAGCTCGTTGACCCAATGCTCTGATCATATAACTAAGTTACCAGTTGCCTCTTATTTTTCGTTGCCAGTTGTTACAGGTGGCGCAAAGAAGAACATTCCCTTCACGATAAGCGAGTAATGACGGGCGCCGCTATTAACCCTCACACGTAAACTTCCAGCTGAAACGTTTTCTGGAAACTTCAGTCATTAACAAACGTCGCGAAGTATTCCCTACGCTTGGTTGCTGTGCGATTTGTGTTGCGGTGTAATTCATGAGAGGTCGCGATTTAATAATAATAATGATTGATTTTAGGCAGGTACACCCATATAATATAACAAAATAAACAAATACGGAGTCAATGATAGCAGATCCGATCGAACTGACATATTTAAATAGAAACACTGAGATTGAGATGCGAATTGTTTTGCATTGAACGAATTATGTGTTAGTTTGGTAATAAATTTATCTTTATCTTTAATTAAGGTTAATGTTACAATAATAAATAATTTAACAATTTTTTTTTGTGTCTGATATAGTCGTCTACTGCGCACCGGGTCGTGGGTTCGATTCCCGCACGGAACAAATATTTGTATGATCTGCAGGTATTTGTTCCGGGTCTGGGTGTATTGTGTGTGAAATTCATGTCTGTAAACGCACCCACGACACAGGAGCAATCCTAGTGTGGGGTAAGGTTTTTTTTTAAAAAAAAAAGATATTTTTTTCGCAGCAAATATTTCATGGGAAAGTGGCTGTTTAACCGGATAACACTACAGGTTCCTCAGCATAGACGACGGGGGGAGAAGCTCATTGTTAATGTTTAATATTTAACGTTCAGTTCTATTCAAATGGACCGAGTTACAAATAGATTGATCATGTGCTTTTATAAAAAAAACGTCCGTTAAAAAAGGATTTCTAGTAGAATGTTGCACTTTATATTTAGTATATTATTATGTATTGAACTTTCGTTAGTAATTTATTATACATCAATCATAATTCTTCCATTAATTAATAAAAATGCTTAAATGAAATAGTAGTTTAGTTTAACTTTTAAAAACGCTACAGTTCATGCCTTCTACCGCTCACCAGCTTCAAGGCTTATTGAAATAAACTTGAAAATAAACATGGTAAATTAGGATGGCGCTAATTGCATTCCAAAAGTATTATATTTAATATTAACTTTGTACAAACATCGCGCCCGAGCGCTAAGGGGCGAGGTAATTATTTGAAACCACATGTAACTTCAAGGTTCTATTGGCAAAATTAATATTAATTTAAGGATCATTTGAAAGTTTTAAATTGGAATAAGTATTAATCACCTTATTAATAATCACATTATTGAAAACGGTAAAAATTTATAGATATCGCGTTAGCTTAAAAGTTGATGTGAAGATAAAAAATCGTAGAACCTACTCCACAAACTATGCTAGAAATATTTTATTTATGTACTAATTACGTATTTTGGACGGCACGGTTGGTGCAGTGGCTGATACAGTCGACTGCTGCGCTCCGGGTCGTGGGTTCGATTCCCGCACGGAACATAGTTGTTCCGGGTCTGGGTGTACTGTATCTGGAATTCATGTCTGTAAACGCACCCACGACACAGGAGACATCCTGGTGTGGGGCAACGTTTAAAAAAAAAAATGTTTTACAATGTTTTTCTTATTGTTTTAGTTTTATTTTCGTCGTACTTGTTTTTGTTTTTTGTAGGACTTGCAGTCTTATTGTCTATTATTATACGTAGTGAAGGGGACGGACTGAAAATCAGCGTTGACCAGTGCGTGCTTTAATCACTGCGCACTGCCAACATTGCTGAGTCCGTTCCATTTACCATACTACACAATATTTTATGTATCTTTTGTTTTTTTATTATTTTATAATTATGTGTGAGCGGTAATAAGCTATCTTTATCTTATCTACCCAGGACTAGTCCGCGCTCGTCATGCCTCAAGTTAGTTATTTAGTCTCTTAATGCCCAGTAATTTCATTAGCTAAAGTTTAAACATTGCTGTCTGGCGGCGCATATCTGGCACTGCAGTGGTACCTACTTAGCTGGATTCTTGCAATAGTCTTATTAGGCATCTATCTTTTATTTTTATTTTTATTTTTATTGGGCCCAGTGGAAATTCTACATGAACTTCCTTCGCCTCAGGGAAGGACAAAGGGGCATGCCGTACTCTTACCGGCTAACACCACTGGAGCGGTCATGTTCGGCACCTAGGGGAGCTAGGTCCTCGTATGATCACACTAGAGCCGCCCACTGGTGCCACGTCATGCCTATAGGCACATCTCGGAGAGGGTGACTGTAAAACAGTGGACTGGACGGACTAAGTGCAAAACCAGTGCCTCAGAAGTAAGAAAGTCAAAGGGCGACCCATACTACGTTAGCTGTTTCGCGGTAACCACGGAAGATCTTGTCACCTCCAACAACCATTTGTTTTCGATATATGTATTGTAGAAACTATAACTCTGATTGATTGGGTAGGCGTGTTTATAGGTACGGGAAAGAACTTGTGTATGAGCTTGGTATATAAACACTTATTATTTCTAGATAAATTTATTTATATAGAAAATAATACACTTCGCTTTTTCTACATTCGAGCACCGTACTGATGGCCGGCCGAATTCATTCTCTTCGTTTATTTTCTCTGTCAAAATGTTCTCATGTAATTATTTTAAATAATATCTTTTTATTCTTTGCGGCTAGGATTTTCTCCCAAAGAGTTTGTACTCTATTACAGTATCGTATCTCATGTTGTAAAAATATTAATAATTAAGTTGTAGTTTCAGCTCTCAATATTGCAACAATAACAAAAACAACACTATAACCAAATATTTTTTATTTAGTGATGGGCGGTCTCGGTTACCTACTCATTAGATTATTTAAATGCCAATTACGAAATTATTGTTAAATATATTCGATCTTATTATTTATTTTTTGCGCTTTGTGTAGTTCTTATTTGTATATATATTTGTTGATTTATTAGAAGGTATAATATGCAATATTTATGTTATATACTGTTTTTACACCCGTGAATCACCGAATCACCGAAGGGTCCAGTTGAAAACCAGCGCCAGGCTCTTGTCTGGCAAATGCTGAACTGGTTACCTGTTTGGCGCAACTGTGGGGCACACAACAAACTCTAGCCTAATATTGTATTTTTTTTTTTCTGTCTTGTTTATAACCCTATCCAAATTTTTATCGTGTTTTTTTTTAGTTTTATATTAAGTTTTATTACCGTTTGTGATGTCTCACTTTGCTGTCAAATAAAAAAATTCTTTCTTTCTTTCTTTCTTTCTTTTCTTACGACTAGATTGCTATAAATGTTCTGTGTTATAAGTTAGGAGACAAGGAAAGGCCACAGCAAAAATAATAATTGAAAGCAATCCGTGACTCCAGTTCTTTTAAGGCATTTTTAATGGATTGCCTGATGGTAGGCGGTTACCAAAACCTTTTATTTTTTTATTGATGTCCAGTGGAAATTCTACATGGAACTTCCTTCACCCCGGGGAAGGCTTAAGGGGTATGCTGGACTCCTACCGGCTAAAACCACTGGAGCGGTCATCTTTGGCACCGAAGGGGGGCTCCAGGTCCTCGTAAGATCACTGTAAAGCGGTCACCCCCTCTAGAGGAGAGAAGGCGACTGTAAAAAGTTCGCCCTCCCAGGCACTTCTCGGGGAGGACTGTAAAGGAGCCCCCCAAGCCTCGCTTTGCGCTGTGCTGCGCACACGGCGGCACGTGACCACGTGTGCGCCACCGTCTTCCCGGGGGTCGCTCAGTGAGAACACGCAGACACCCCAATCTGCGCACCCACGACCGCCGAAACCGTAACCTATGAACGCTTGCAACAACAGAGGTATCACTCGCGCGTTGCCGACCCCGTAAAGATCTTTTCAGGCCCTTTTTGAAGAGCCCCATGCTGTAGTCTCTTGGGAAAACCTTGATAGGGAGCTGATTGCACAACCTGAGTGGGCGTGGGGTGAAGTTCCTCTGGAAACATACGGTACGAGACCATTTTGGGTCTAGGTTATGTGGATGACCTCCCTACCAATGGCGAGTTGCGATGGTAGAAAGTAGCCATTGGCTACATATCGAACAATTCCTTAGAACCATTTCCGTTGTATAAACAGCAGAACACACACAGGGATGCAAAGTCTCTCCTCAGACTTAGAGCTTCTAGATCGCTTGTGAGCTCGGGATCGTCGACATTCCTAACTCTACGTTTCTGTATCGAGTTAAAGGATCCTCGCTGGTATCCAGGGGCTCCCACCAATAAATGGCAGCGGCAGCAGCTCCATATGGAGCTGGACTTACGACTTATAAAGCAGAAGTATTTGCCTCGATGAGAAGTACCGCCTTGCCCTGTTGAGGACACCGGGTTTTGTAGCAGCCAATATCGCACCCCTGCGACAGGGAGGTCGAATGAACGTACCCCATATTTATCACGATTGTATGACGGGCAGAACATGAGCACTCAGGATTAGTTGTCAGTTTTAGCTTTTAAAATATTGTGGCAAGCGATGGCATACTCGCAGAAATGCACAGAAACTATAAGAAGGAAACCTTTTTTTATCTCACGTATTTGAAGCGTGAGATATAAATGTTATGTTACTGCTTACATAAAATCCTATGAATAAATAAATAAACGATGAACAAAGCAACAAACATTTATTTACTTTTGACGTCAGGAACCTTGTGTTTATTATGCATAAAATACAAACCAGTGTGCCGAACCACTAAACTAAACTAAGAATCCTAGAAATAACTTGCGACAAGTAACTGGTATCGTGCCGGCTAAGGAATGCACCTCCACCCATCTCTTCCCGTGGTTGTCGGAAATGGGGACTATGGAATTAGCCTGAAGAGGGGCAGCATCCTTCGAGTATATTTACAACTCAACTGTGATCGCCAACCAGCCTGCCAAGCGTCGCGACTATTAAAAACCCAACCATTAAGCACACAACTAGACCGGTCATTATGGTAATCTTTGAGGGAGGCTTATGTCCAGCAGTGGACGTGTCTCGGCTGAAATAATGATGAAGTAACTTGTGCAGTTAATCTGGGTCATTTCGTTCCAAGCAGTTTGAGTGATGGTACGGAAACGCTATATCTTTTAAAGATTTAGTAAATATACATCAAATTCTAAAAAAAATGTGTGGCCGGTCAGGTTCTACAGATACGGGGCCCGTCAGGCCAAGTGACCGGCCGATACCTGCCAGCTGAGTGTGAAACCCCATCCCCTGTCATAGGTAATTGAAAGGAACACCGTGGAGTTTTAACTGGTAAGAGACCGGCATGCCCCTAACCATTCCTCAGGGCGGAAGAAGTCCATGAGGACTTACCCACGACAAAAAAGGGTTGATGTGGATGAAATTAGCACAGCACCAAAACAGCGGGATCAATAGGGGGAGGCCTATACTCAGCAGAAGATAGAATCAGGGTCTAAATGATGATTAGGATCACACACTAGATTAATGAGACAGTAATTTCACATAAAATATTGAATTCGTCTTATCTTTAGCTATTTACAAGATCCATAAACGCATAAAATTCTAGCATAAACCTACACACAGCATAAACTCAATGTGTACTAAAAAAGCACCCATTCTCGTGACAATTCAACACTCCGCCATTTTGTCTTTAGCAACTGTGTAACACACATTTTGAAAATGCTAATTTGTTCAAGATGCTTTAAATGTTACATCTCTTTGGAAACTTTTAGTAAAATGGCTACCATTAACATTTTATGTATGTACTTTGTTTTGTAAAATAAGTTTACCCAAAGATGCAACATAACGGTCGTCTGCCTTCGGTATCGTCTCAACCCCAGCTGCCATGTCAGGTCATATTTAATTAGCTGTAAGAGCTTATAGCTTAAATATTGCTACCGGTTAAATTCTTTTTTATGATATAGTAGGGTAATCGAGCATCCTCGTTAAGTAAGAGATCTCCGCCGCCCTAAAACACCCGCAACACCAGAGGAGTCGCTGATGTGTTGCCGAACTTCAGGGCAGATATTCACTTTACTTTGAAGGTCCCCATGCCGTATATCTTCTACTCTCGATCCTTGACTATGCTGATGCCAGCTATCTCGATCTCACGCAAGACCAATTTGACAAGCTTGAGCGACTTCAAAATCTTTGTATCAGATTTATATTTGGCCTACGCAAATATGATCACGTTTCTGAATTTCGAACTAAGCTCAAATGGCTTCCCATCCGCTTTCGCCGGAATGCTCATATTCTTTCTTTGCTTTATAATGTGCTCTTTAAACCTTCTACCCCTTTTTATCTTAAAGAACGCTTTCAGTAAATTTGTGAGACACATTCTAGTTTCTTGAGATCATCAGAAAATCTAAAATTAAGTATACGTATGCATTCCACTTCCTTCTTCGATAATTCATTTACTATTCAAGCGGCTCGCTTGTGGAATGCATTACCTATTGAAGTAAGGTGTGCTCAAACACTACCTATTTTTAAGAAAATGGTGAAGGAGCATTACCTTTCTCTCTAATTTTTCTTCTCCTATCCTAGTTATATTTGATGTTTATTAGTATATTTTATCATCGTTTTATATATATAATATTTATTGTATATATTGTTATGTATTTTATATTTTTATGTCTAAGTAGTTTTTTATGTGTAAGTTGCCGTGTGGTGCCGGCTTGCCGTGTGGTGCCGGCTCAGAATGCCACCACCCCATCTCCTCCCATGGGTGTCGTAAAAGTCGACTAAGGGATTAGTCGGAGGATGGGCAGCAGCGTCCTTCGAGTACATTAACAACTCAACTGCGATCGCCAACCCGCCTGCCAAGCGTGGCGATTATGGCAAAACCCCCCAATGAGCTCAAAACACATCCATATCGGTGGTTGTGATGATCTTTGGGGGAGGCCTGTGTCCAACAGTGGACTTCATTAGGCCGAAATGATTGATGTCTAAGTAATATTGTGTATATTGTACACTTGACAGCCCAATATCTCTCTCCTTTCTTCCTGTCCATCCAAAGGTTGTCTGGAAGAGATCGCCCTGTGCGATAAGACCGCCCATTGTACATGTATCTTTTTAAATATTTATCTCTATGTATGTATTATGTGGTGTACAATAAAGAGTATATAAATAAATAAATAAATGTTTTTGGGAGTTGAGCATCCAGTAATTATCATTCAAAATTCTAAACGAAGAAACACATTTGCTAACAATAGTGTTGGTATTTCATGCTCTGTGATGGCGTGATACTTCCCTTCAAGTAGCAGCGCTCCATTTCCTCCCGTGGATGTCGTATAAGGGGACTAAGTGACTCAAAATCTGAGGCCACACCTCAGGTTTCGAGTCACTTAGTCGCAGCAGCGTCCCTTTTGTGTAACAGTTGCCATACTGCGCTCATCAACCAGCCTTTTTTTTATTGGTGTCCAGTGGGAGTGGGAGGAGAAGGGCGAAGAGTTATGACTCCTACCGGCTAAAACCACTGGAGCGGTCATCTTCGGCACCGAAGGAGGGCTCCAGGTCCTCGTAATATCACACTAGAGTCATCAACCCGCCTGCCAAGCGTGGTGATTAATGACAAATTATATTCTTGAGTAAGTGGAAATCTATAGGGGAGGCCTTTGTTCAGCATTGGACATACTCTGGGTGATATAATGATGGTGATGATAATTATGAGACTCTCACGCAAAATATTGAGTTATAAACTGTACAGTTTTTACTGAGAAATATAATGGTCTATTCTATTTATAGATTTAGCTTGTGAATAGATCATACCGTCTTCGCATAATTTCCCTCATTTCATCTCTCATTCTTATCCAAAAACCGAATCACATGACATTTTAATCTAAATATACCTATCAACATCACATCAAAATAACATGATTATAACTATCTACGGCATCCCTCGCGGTAATTTGTCACCAAGTTTCGTAACACCTGCCATGTTATCTCAACAGAAGTCAAACATCCCCCTTCATCCCTCTCCATCTCCCTCCTAACGACGCGTCCTGAAAATATCCTTTGTTGCATGATTTATAATCTGCTGAATTTCAGGTGTAATTGTTTGAGGCGTTCAGTTTTGTGAGGTGTGTTTTGGTGTGAATGTCGTTTCGCTAAAATGGTTTGTGCGTGGTAATCAATAAAATGGCGCTCAGGAGTGAAAACCAAAAATGGTTACAGAAAAAAACTGTCGCCGGGAAAAAATGTATGGATGGCTATCAGAATGCCTTTTAATTATGAAAAGGTTTTATATAAGCCTTCAATAAGCGGCACGTATCTACATGGTACCTGTACTCTTACGAGTACGCGTTAGTGTATAATTATTTCACAATATGTAATTTATCTATAATTTAAAATAATTATACACTTTTAGCGCAAAAATAGCAGTACAAATGTTCATACAAGTTTCTCATCGCACGTCATAGATGGCGTTAGGAGTATCTGAAATTTAAAGTTTGTTGAACTAAAAACAAATAAAACGTTTAAGCACTAAGAAATACTGTATTGCATTGCGTGAGTGTTGCAAGGGGAAAAAATAAAAACGTCAAACCGCCTGCCAAGAAAAAATAAATCTTTTTTCTTGGCAGGCGGGTTGGCGACTGTGAGTTGAGTTTTAATGTACTCAAAGGACGCTGTCCATGCTCCAGCTAATTTCATCGTCGCCTTTACACATAGTCTGTGATAGGGTGGTCTTATTCGTAGCGGGAACTAAACGGCTATGATTCCATCCTTACCACATTGATGGTTTCCTATCCGTGTCTATTCATTCCATACGTCAATATTTGTTTTGTACATGGAAACGATAGAACCAGCTTCAATCGGTAACGCACACGACACGAAATGTCTCGCTCCTTAACGTGTTCACTTTCTATTATGAAGATATTTAAATATTTTACATGTAAAAATACCTTCATCAAGGATACAGGATATGTTACGTACTGTTGATTCTCCAGAATAGAATAGTTATAATTTATTTTCCGTGTGGTGTCCGGATTAAGAATATAGCACCACTCCATCTCCTCCCGTGGATGTCGTAAAAGGCGACTAAGGGAATCTAAACCATGGGCAGCAGCGTCCCTTCTGTGAAACGGTAGCCATACTGCGCTCACCAACCCGTCTGCCAAGCGTGGTGAGTATTGGCAAATACCCCCCAGAATGATGACACCGTTGTGAAGATCTATAGGGGAGGTCTTTGTTCAGCAGTGGACGTATAAATGGCCGATATGATGATGATGAATTTATTTTAATTCAAGAAACATCTACTTATATTTCCTACATCCCGGAAAAGTTGGAAGGGTTTCCGTCTTCAGGACACATGAAGCGAACTCCAGTGGAACAAACTTGTGTGCAGTACGTGTAGAAATGATAACAGAAGCAGGTGAATACCTCGTGCTGCTGTCATCTCTGAGGTGGTTTGATACCCGTCCAGAGCCCAATTTTGAGTACCCACGATCTCAAAACGAGCTTTAAAATACTGGGCTAGCGCGTATATGATTTTATTATTGCCTGGCACTCTATGTATAACACGTCTGATAGTTTTCCGTTGTCCGAATAAAACTCATGAATGATCTCTAAAATATTCAGTTTATCTGTTTCTCACTGCGTTTAAACTTTGAAACGGTACAGGCGTCTGAGATAGCTCTGTTAAGTATTACAAGTACAGTCGACGGCGCGCTCCTAATGAGCCAGCCACTTGGCCGACTGTACTGCGACAGATGCGGAGGTTATGATGTTTTATGTTTGAGTTTGGGGTGGATTGTGTCCTAAGCTCTGCTACAAGTTAAACATAATGTTTGAGATTGTGAATGTCCCGTGCGCTTTTCCTATAAACAGCAGTGATATAAGTAGCAAAGACAAGAAATATCTCGTTTCGCGGTGTTTGTGGTCACACTTCTCTGAAACGGCTCTACCCATTTCGATGTTATTTTTGTATATTTGTTAGGTATAAGAATAGGTCGTAAAGTATTTTTCACCCTCCTACCCCCACCCCGTATTTTTTATCACGATTTTTGTGTTTCTGTGTGAACTATATCCATGATGTAGATTTTCAAATTCCACGAGTGCGAAGCCGCGGGCAAAAGCTAGTAATATCACAAAAAGTGACCGCTTTAACAAGCTATCTACAACAGCTTACATATGTATACACAATTATCAGTGTAGTGTCCGGACAAGGAGTAAAGCACTACCTGCTTTTCAGCTGAAAATCAGCGCTCCAGCTTACTTACTTGCTAGCGCTGATTTTGTAGCAATAGCCGAGCTGTGGCGTTTTAAACACACGAACATATTATATTTATGTGTAACTTCAGTGTGTTGGTTTTTGTTTTGTTTAATAAATGTGGTTCTTTCTTTCTTTCATCTGCTCCCGTGAATGTCGTAAAAGGCAACTAAACGACTCTAAGCCAGAGAGATAGGCAGCAACATCTATTCTGTGGAATAGCCATACTGCGCTCACCAACCCGCTTGCGAAGCGTGGTGGGAAAATATATTACATTTCCAAGGTTTCGTTATTGTTTATTACTTTGGACTCACTCGTACTAAGAAAATAATGCATATATCTAGCATCTAATTTGCTGGCAACATTCATTCTGAAATTAGTAAATCTCTGACTTAAAATGCATTCACATGCAACACTTTCTGAATTAATTAACACAATTATTATGCTTTTGGCCAGATCCAGCCCAAGCACGTTTACAAAATGTGTAGAACTTCATCAATGTTGCATTATACTCATTAATATAAAGACGTCTCTATATCGCGTGTCCTTGTTATTCTAACATGCATTCATGGCCTTCAGAGTTGTAATGCCTTTGGGTATTTGGGCAGAGCAGAGCTGTACTGTCCTTGCGTTTAATTTGGTATATAACTTTGTGGCTACTATCTTGGTTTATCCTCATTGCGCTGGATCTATCAGAGCAGTAATGTACCTTAGCCACACGAGACAAAACATTCATTCTCTGAAATTTAAATTTAGAAGGTGATAAGGTCGTTCTTGCGTTATTCTCGGCAAAGCACTGCATGATTCCCGGCAGAGACCAGACCCCTGCACCCATTAGTGTCACAAAAATCGACAACGGGTTGATATCAAGAGGATAGGTAGTCACATTCATTTTTATTAACCCGGTGGAAATACGTCATATGCTTCTCCTCCCGGGGGAAGGGCGGCGGACATGTCATACTCCTACCAGCCACCGGCCTCTGTTCAGCAGTGGACGTCCTTTGGCTGACATGGTGATGATGATGATAGAAGTTCGATTAGATCAGACACGCAACAGTTATATACTTTCAGGGACGTACATCCTGTAGGCAGGGAAACCATAGATCCTAATAATTTTGTTTTTAGTATTACCTAAAATCAGCAAGAAATTTGGTACTGTAACCACGAAGATAAATGTAAAGAAAGCATGTTCTTATAAAATGCTGATAAGGTCAGGACAGCCAACAAAGATGTCAAACCTTATAAAATGGGGCAAGAGTTTAAACGTCCCAAAAAAGAAAAGTGAAAATTAACAAGAAAGAATAAAAAATCTCTCACCTGCCAATATCGTTCGTTAAAAAGTACAAATCAAAATCTATTCGGGGTGCGATTACAAAAGGTTCCTTTGCTACAATATTCTTAAACGAAGATTAAAAAAACTTTTTTCGTCTTTCGTTCGGTTTACATTGAAATTTACACTTCGGTATATTTTTTTGAATACAGAATTGATAATTTTCGATTGATAACATTGGATTCTTTCAAGATGGCGTCCCTTGGGTTGGAATTAAAATGAAATGCTTTGTTTATTTTTTCATGTTAGTGTGGTTTGTTGTTTGTTAATCTGTTTGTCTGTGTACATTGGACAACGCTGGAGTCATCGTCCATAATAGTATTGTCTGAGGTTTTCGCGATTATTACACATTATAATAAAACAGGTGAATGAGTTTGTGTATCTGGGTTCAAAGTTTACAAGAGATGGAAAGTGTGAGAGTGATATTGAAAGAAGAGTGAATGCAGGAAACATGGTGAATGGAGCTTTGCACTCCTTTATGAACAGTCGGAAGGTGTCTAACAAGGCTCGTTTGGCTGTGCATGAGGGGGTGTTGGTTCCGACACTCATGTACGGAAGTGAAAGTTGGATATGGCAGAAGAAACATGAAAGCAGAATAAATGCAGTTGAGATGAGAGCGTTAAGAAGTATGATAGGAGTTAAACTGAGTGACAGGATAATGAATAGTGAGATAAGAAAACGTTGTGGTCTGAAAGAAGATGTAGTGACAAAAATTGAGAAAGGTATGCTGAGATGGTTTGGCCATGTTGAGAGAATGAATGAAGAACGATTGACGAAAAAAGTGTATAAGGCGAGTGTGAATGAAAGTGCTGGAAGGGGTAGACCTAGGCGGACGTTTCAAGACCAAATCAGGGACGTCTTGGAAAAAGGCCAGGTCAAGAGTACCCTAAACCGAAGAGCATGTATGAAGGGAATAATGAAAGTGGACGAAGCGAAACAAGTATGTAAGGATCGTAGCAAGTGGAAAGAAGTGGTCTCTGCCTACCCCTACGGGAGAGAGGCGTGATTATATGTATGCATGTATGTATAATAAAACAATTTTAAATGGATTATGATTATTATTATTGTTATCCTGCGACCACGAACCCTGCAAAGTGTTCAAAACGTCAGGAAAAACAAAAATCAATAATACACGCGATTTAATCCGTTTAAAATTGTTTTATTATACATACATACATACATATAATCACGCCTCTCTCCCGTAGGGGTAGGCAGAGACCCATTTTTCAAGTCAGGTGATCATTGTAATATTCCTTCAAGACATTTCATTCTAAAGGTCTTTAAGGGGTCTGAAATTATAAGGCAGATATGATAGTTCTTTTGACTTGAACAAAATAACGTGCAGCTACAAGATTTTTGAACTAGATTAGCGCAGAAAACTATTAATCATTCCAAAATGCCACGTTTTCTTTATAAAAGTCTCGAAGACCTTAAATTATAGCTGCCGGAAACGCTTACGATTCAAGCGTTCAACACCGGAGGTGGATTCAAAGGCGGCGCGCTATAATGGCGGCCGGTGGTTTCTGTCGTCAGCCGCATTTCCGGTTATGGCGCCACCGTGACACTTGTAGCTTAGATTGCTTACTTTGACCGCTGTTTATTTTACTATTTAGATTTGAATTTTAATTAATTTTAATTGTTGCAGAAGATAATGTGTATAATGATTATGTTTCTAAGAGACAATAAAACCTTATCAAGTGCATGTTGGTCTACGCATAACGTAGGGTTCCGTAGCCGTAAGAATCCAATAAACATGTTTGTAAAACGAGAAACCCAAAAGGAATGTCCTAAGCATAGGCATAAAGTTCTTTTTAAAATATGGAGTCGTGCTATCGAGAACAGTATACAAATCCCCCCTGTTACGCGGTATTCCTATACAATGCAGTTTATACAAATATTTTGGTTGAAGTATTTGACATTTCCTCCTATTACGCCTGAGGTTTCTGGTTTTATACAAAAAGATTTCATTTAACAAATTGTGTTTCCCAATTACCAAAATTACAAAATATTGTAACTGGAGTAATTACAATTCGGGAGATATTTGTTAAGATGCTCATCATCATCATCAGCCTACATCGGTCTACTGCTAGATGTAGGCCTCTCCTAGCGTGCGCCACAACAGGGCATCAGCATTCCGTATCCTGCCGGACCAGCAACCTTCTTCAGGTATTCCGTCCATCTGGCCGGTTGGCGTCTCACACTACGTTTACCCATACGCGGTCTTCACTCTAAAACTCGTCTGCTCCATCGGCCATCGGTCTTTCGACACACGTAACCAGCCCACTGCCACTTCAGCTTGCTAATTTGGTGTGCTGTGTCGATCATTTTGGTTCTCTTTCGGATTCTATCCTTTAGAGAGACTACGGGCATAGCACTATCCATAGCCCGTAGAGCGAGATTAAACGTGTGGACTAGTCCGACTGTTATGTCCACGTTTCGGTTCCGCAGTTCATAATAGGTAGCACGCACTGGTTAAAATCTTTCGTTCTCAGACATTGCAGAATACAAGACGACGATATGCTATTTAATCTGATTTATAATTTATTTATATCTGCGATTTACTCCAACGCTTTTATCATATAATGCCGTACGAATCAATGTGATATGTACTAAGTTTCTTAAAATGCGGTTCCGCGATTAACGAGGTATGAATTAACGTCATCTTTTCAGCCGACGTCCACTGCTGGACATAGAGAGACTCCCCCAAAAGATCGCCACAAAGACCGATCTGGGTTAATATTGTGTGCTCACTGGGTTCCAAACTTTGGGCTACTACGGATGATTTCATAACAAAATACAGAAATGCCTTTCGCACGACCCGGGAATTAAACCTAGGACCTCACAATCGACAGCTACGCTTTTGGTAGCGCCAGACCAATGAGGCGGTCCGAATTTATTCAAAATTCAAAGTATTATAATGATCCCAAAATCTCCTAAGAAAATAACTGACTGCATAAATCCTTAACTAAACTCGTTCAGAAAATGTACCTAATTAATTTAAAGCTTAAAATAATAATTATTAATAAGTGACTGCAAAGTTGAAAATTGGCAGCTCAATATAAAATAATGTCGACCATTAAAATCGTAATGAACTTACATTAAAATGCATTTTATGAGCGTTCTCCCGGCAACTGAATTAAAATCTGTTAGTTGAAGCGAATGCCGTTAAAACGATATTAAAATCGAATGAAAGGGCTGAGAAACATCGAGATGGACTGCCAGATCCTTTGAGAAAATCATAAACAAGCCAAAGATATAATGCCTAAGTACCTTGGAGAGGTAAAAGCCTAAACCAGCCTTTCTAAAAGTGGGCGACAACGCCCCCTTGTAGGCGCTAGAGGCCTAAAGGTGGTAAAGGTTGGTGCAGTGGCTGATACAGTCGGCTGCTGCGCACCGGGTCGTGGGTTCGATTCCCGCACGGAACAAATATTTGTATGATCTGCAGGTAGTTGTTCCGGGTCTGGGTGTATTGTGTGTGGAATTTCTGTCTGTAAACGCACCCACGACACAGGAGAAATCCTAGTGTGGGGCAACGTTTTTTTAAAAAAAGAAAAAAAAAAGAAAGGTTCTAGAGAAAGTTCGGGGATGTTGCAGCAGTTTGAGATTTATTTTAATTATAGTACATAAAACTGATTTTATTGATTGATTATGTCCGGGTTAAGAATATAGCACCATCCTCCAACTCCATCTCCTCCCGTGGATGTCGTATATGGCGACTAAGGGAATCTAAACCAGTGGGATGGGCAGCAGCAGAGTCCCTTCTGTGAAACGGTAGCCATACTGCGCTCACCAACCCGCCTGCCAAGCATGGCAAATACCCCCCAAAATGATGACACAGTTGTGTAAATCTATGGGGGACGCCTTTGTTCAGGAGTGGACGTATAAATGGCCGATATATGATGACATAAAACTAAAACCAATACCTACCTAATACCACATCGATAATTACGTTCTTAATGCTGTTCAGTTTGATTGTATAAAATAAATACAACGAACCTAGAAACAATATAAACACTCATATATGGCACGCTGTGAATTGATAATGTAAAGATTGTGATAGAAAAATGCGGCTGCGAGAAAATAATCGATTCTTATAGTATCTAGACGAAATAAGTTTGAGGACCTCTGGCCTAAACTAATCTAACCGTTCCTATAAAAATTTAATATGATTAATATTTCATTAATGGAATATATTTAAGGGTCATAGCTTTATGCAATAACGATCGGTAAGATATAAAAAAAAATCGCGTATCAATAAATCTATATAAGTCTCATGGTTTACAAAACTAGTAAAAAGCTTAATGGTAGGTATATAAATATACTATAAATTTAGCTATTCAATTCCCAAACTAAAATAACGCTATTCGATATAAAAGAGACCCTACACTTTTTGCAATACTACCTTGAATTTTGTATGCCTATAGTCATTGACACTTTCCTAGAAGGTTTTAACTCTCTGTTATGGGGTCAGCAGAAGATCTGGGCTGGTTTATGTTAACTTATCATGAAAAATTTAGGACAGGGTTTCATAGCACATGAATATACTTTTTCATTTTAATTATCGCTCTTTATTTATACAACATAAATAAAACGTTGGTTTTCCAATTTCAAGATATATGTACATTCAGTCAAAAAAGTATCGGGAATGGATGATTTGTTTATGGTTCCAAATTCTTTTTTTTTATAATTGTTGATGTTAGATTGGCACAACTGTTTTCCATTTTGGCGCGGAGTTTGAGTTGCATCTGTTATTTACACTAAATACAGTGATGTTTTTAGTTATATCATATCTAGTGTGTACAGCGAATTTGATTATGGACAAAAACACTGAATAAATAGTTTGCATCACCAATGGAATTTCGTGTTCGGAGTCACTAAAAATGTTACAGAAGGCTTACGGTGAATCGACTTTATCAAAAACACGTGCTTATGAGTGGTACAAAGCGTTCAAAAGCGGTCGAGATGTGATGGAAGATTTGCCTCGCTCTGGTAGGCCATCGACGTCTGCAACTGAAGTTAACATCGCAAAAGTGAAGGAAATAGTGACTGAAAATCCTCATTCAACTTTGAGAGAAATAGCCGCCGAACTTTATACATAAACCAAACTTTATACATCTCACCAGTAGATCCGTACCATTTTAACTAATCCTTTGGGTATGAAACATGTTACCGCTCGGCTAGTCCTAAAACACCTGAAATTTCTTCAAAAACTAAATCGCATGAGAGTCGCCGAGGACGTGCTAGAATGAGAACGACCCAACATTCATGAAACGTATTGTTACTGGTGCCGAGACGTGGGATTACGAGCTTGACATGCAGATTAGTCAACAAGCTTCGGAGTGGCGCCTTCCAACTGAACCGAAACCGAAAAAACCACGCCAAAGTCGATCAAAAGTCAAAGTCATGTTGACTGTTTTCTTTGACTATCGCGGTGTTGTGCACTCGGAATTCTTGCCGGAAGGTCAAACGGTGAATAAAGAATATTATTTGAGCGTTATGCGGCATTTAAGAGAGTAAATTCGAAGAAAAAGGCCAGATATGTGGAAAGAAAATTCTTGGATTTTGCACCACGATAATGCGCCTTTGCCGTGTGGTGCCGGCTCAGAATGCCACCACCCCATTTCATCCCGTGGGTGTCGTAAAAGTCGACTAAGGGATTAACCGGAGGATGGGCAGCAGCGTCCTTCGAATACATTAACAACTCAACTGCGATCGCCAACCCGCCTGCCAAGCGTGGCGATTATGGCAAAACCCCCCAATGAGCACACAACACCGATATCGGTCGTTGTGGTGGTTTTTGAGGGAGGCCTGTGTCCAGTAGTGGACTTTATTCGGCCGAAATTATAAGGAAATTTTGCTGATTGGTAATGCGCCTTCACACGCGGTCATCATTGTGAACGAATTTGTGACCAAACACTCAACAAATACCATCGAGCAACCAAACCAAATACCATATTCACCAGATCTGGCTCCAGACGACTTCTTTCTTTTTCCTAAACTCAAATTACTACCTCGTGGCACCCGTTTTCAATCGGTAGAAGACATAAAGGAGAATTCGCGGTGAGAACTGAACTCAATTCCGGAAACAGCATTTAAAAAATGAAAAAAAATGAAAAGATGTGTTAAAAAATGATTGGATTATTCATTGGCGTACGTGTATTATATCGGAAGGAGCATACTTTGAAGGTGCTAAAATAAATTTGGATGAATAACAAACATTTTGTGTATTATTGATCTTTTCCCGTTACTTTCTTGACAGAGTAGTATAGTTGAATCAGTCGTGAAATGCTTTCTTAATTTGCTTGCCCATCGCTTTCGAGCGACCCATACTACTGATTGACAGGCGGAAATGAGTTGATTCGAGCTACACCATCGTCTTTGGGTTACAGTCATTAATCTGTTCGTACCTGTAATATCGATTGACAGGTAGGTGAAAGTAAATCAAATAATATATTGTAATCTGTATGTAATTCCAAAATATAATAGTCAAATAGGTTTTCTGTTTGGTCTGTTCAATTAAATTTATTGTACATCTCGAAAAGGTTGGCCTTTATTACCAGAAAAAGACGATTTCTTTTGCTTAAATCACCTCGTTAAGACCTGGTCCTGATAGAGAATGCCACATGGCATTAAGTCCGCCTTGTGTACCACCATTGTACATGAAAGTGTATATAAATAAATAAATAAATATACATAAAACATCATGTGAGTTCACACGCGGTAGAAGTGAAATCTTGTATTTTGGTCAATTTGTAAGAGAATAAGATGAATACACTATGGAGGTGGTAAACAAAGGGAGAGAGAGAGATATATATTTAGTTTTATCTCACAGCCTAAACTATATGAATACATTTATAGTTGTTACTCTTTCGTAACACGTTTTCGTTTCACAAAATCCAATTCAAACCGTCCCACCACACCAATTTAAGAGGATATTTCAAATAATGATTCTGATGCGATATATAAAATTAATTTCAACTTTCATAAAATTAAGTTACTTGCAAAAACATTTTCATGGTTGTCAAATGCATATATGTACATACGTACGTATTGAACACGATATTACACAAAATATTTATTGGATACAGTTCCATTTTTAAATCGTTCATTTTATGATAGACTGTTCGAAATACGTATCTATAAAAAAAAAAATCCATTATGCAACAAACGTACGATGCGTGCACTTTTAGATTTTCCATTATTTACTTTTTTAAACGTTGCCCCACACTGGGATTTCTCCTGTGTCGTGAGTGCGTTTACAGACATGAATTCCACATACAATACACCCACTAATGCCATCTAATGATAACAACCGAGACCGACGAATTGACTTGCCCTCCAAAGCACGGGGATGCAAAGTATTTTACAGATATTAATCTCACATCCACAGTGGATGCACGCTTGCTAATAGTAAACTCAAAATATAAGTTAACAGACAGGGATTTCCAAAACAATGGAAAAGAATAAGTTAGGTTAAAAATTCGCCGCCACTGAATGAGAACTGCGTATGAATATATCAACAGAACTTTTATACCTCTAAGACCACCCAGACCCGGAACAACTACCTGCAGATCATATAAATATTTGTTCCGTGCGGGAATCGAACCCACGACCCGGAGCGCAGCAGCCGAGTGTATCAGCCACTGCACCAACCGTGCCGTCAAATCTAATCTAGATAATAATCAGATAAGAACCGGCTTGCGGCTAATAGGTAGCGCTATCGATCTACAATGTTAAGCGGAGCTGGCTGCACTTCACATCAAGCCCTCTGGTGTCCTCGACCAACCGCAGATACATTTATCATCAGATAATCAGCCCGTATACATCCATTGCTCCACAAATACTGGAGCCCCATTTTCATCATTTCGGCCGAATGAAGTCCACTGCTGGACACAGGCCTCCCCCAAAGATCACCACAACGACCGATATGGATGCGCTGTGGGTTCATTGGGGGGTCTTGCCATAATCGCCACGCTTGGCAGACGGGTTGGCGATCGCAGTTGAGTTGTTAATATACTCGAAGGACGCTGCTCCTACGGATAATCCCTTAGTCGACTTTTACGACACCCACGGGAGGAGATGGGGTGGTGGTATTCTGAGCCGGCACCACACGGCCCCATTTTGATTTAGGGTAAAGACAGTGAATATAATATAAATAATATGTTTCTCATCTATATATTATACATTCTGATCTGCTGCTATGGTGGCGAAAACAAGCATAGGGATGGGAAAAATAACGATATGATACCTACAAATCCGTTCAGCCAATACACAGTGATTGGAAAACAGGTTCCTAACGTTCACATGGTTTCATCTGTCCATTTATAGCAATAAATATATCATAACCTATTCTTTGGCATGAACGCAATATTATGTTTGACAGCTTGCAAGTTATAGCCGGAGTTGTTGTGATAAACCGACCTTGTTGCACCTAGGATAATTTTCTGTATGTTCAAGCGTTTTTGCCATTTCTTTCTGCAGGAATAAGTTTATGTAGCTTACAATGCATGTAGAACCCGTAAATAAATAAATAATAGATAATAATAATAGATAATAATTAATTTTTTGTAAAACATAGGTACAAAAAGGTGTAATAGAGTCATTATAAGTAGTAAGATCGCTATGTTTTGCCAATATAGAGCGTACAAAATTAGGTACGTATTTCTCGCATATGTCAAATTGTCATAGGTACATTAAAATTTTCATATTCAGATTAAAATGTCACATAAAAAAATCGTATTACAAATACCAATTATTATATTAAAACAATTATTAATTAGTATATAAAGAAGACAATAAAAACAGTAAAACAATTAATAATTTATTACAAATGGAGAATTGACAAAATGAGTGTAATAAATTGAGTGATTAATCGGATATACATTCTATTCATATATATTATAATATAGTAAATAGTGTAAACATAATAGTACCTGCAGTACTTGGTAACTGGGCTTATCTCAGTTGTGTCTCCAATTTCTGTCTATGGTTTATAGTTATTGTACGTCTTCCGCTTGCTACGCAGGGAAGTGGGACACCTCCTTTCTTGCACCTCATTTTTTCAGAATAATTTCGTTGCATGTTCTAAGGCAGTTATTAATTACCTTGGAACACACGGAGTTTCACTGACCGGTGTTTTTGCAGTGGTTACCATTATAGATCCTAGCTTACTAGCAAGGTGTAGTTTTGAGAGTATCTGGCTTGCCTCGGTAAGAATACATCCATTTGCAAATGAGACCAGACGTAAACGACTAAGATCTCTAAACACCTAACTATTTCTCAGCATTTGACAGTCACTTTTACCTGGAACCGTATTTAACTTTGAGTTACTAACGACACCCCAAATAAACCAAAACCAATTCAAAAATACCCTAACTCAAAAACTCGACTCCAGAGAAATCTTCAATTTTTTTGGCAAAGTTAATTCTTGGTACTGTTCAACCACTTGAGTCAAAATACCAAAGTTACTTCGAGTACTTTTACAATTGTCATTTACCATACAAAGCACTGTGCGAGCTTGTGACGCAATTGAAACTCCAAAATTTAATTTACGATATGGATCGCGTGTTTAAATTTTAATGTGTAAGATCTTGGAATGGAAACTCAAAGTGGCATTTGCTTCCAGATTTGCTTACTGAGTAAGGAATATTTAATGGCTATTATGTATATGAGGGCCTTGGCTTAAAGACATTTGGATATATAATAAAGACCAATGGACGCAGCAGCCATAATGTGGCGTAAGTACTTACATAGTCAAACGTACCTATATATTGCATATCTAATTCATATGTATTCATATGGGCTCGTCATATCTTTGTTTAGGACTCAATGTTTTCAAAAGACGTTATTTGATGACCAAAGGCTTCCTCCACAGATTTCCACAATTGTGCTCTCATTTTGGGGGGAATTTGAACTCACCACGCTTGGCAAACGGGTTGGTTAAACCAGCATGGCCACTTGTTTCATAGAAAGAACGCTGCTGCCCATCCCTTTGGTTTAGAGCACACACACATATTTACTCCCACTGAAACACGTATTTCTTTATTTTGAACCAAAACTTCATACATCCATTTTCATAGATCTAACTTATAAAAGGACGGAGTTTCATACAAACTTTCAACCCCTATTTTACCACCTTAGGGGTAGAATTTCTAGTATTCCTTCCCTAGTGGATGCCTACGTTATTAATGGCATCAGCTGCCAACATTTCAAGTTTGTAGCCCCAGCGGTTTAGGCTCTGCGTTAATGAATCAATCAGTCAGGACGAGTCAGTATATATGTATAGATATAGCATTATTTCATCATTTTCATCATCATCATTTCACCCAAAAAACGTCGAGAACCTGGACAGAAGCCTCCCCAAAGATTTCCACAACGACCCGTATGGTTTTGTTTTGTGGGCCCATTCGGGGGTTTTGCCATAATCGCCACGCTTAGCAGACGGGCTGGCAATCGCAGTTGAGTTATAAATGTACTCGAAGGACGCTACTGCCCATCCTACGGCTAATCCCATAACCTCTAGCGTGTCAATTTCCGGCAGCCGTGTAGACACAATAGATTTTATATTGTATTGTATTGTATTGTATAATAATTGTCTTGTTTTACGATACCCACGGAATGAAATGGGGTGGTGGCGTCTTCTTAGCCGGCACCACATGGCAACATTATTATATATTATTTATTTGATTCTATTATTAAACTTGTTAATTTACAAAATGTATTTCATCTTAACATTCAAATGCACAAATATAGGTATTTGTGCATTTGAATGTTAAGATGAAATACATTTTGTCGACATCGACAAAAAATATGCTACATCCCTATTTAATATAGTAAAACCTCTATCGTCATACTAAGTCAACCCATGAATACAAAGTGACGGCGAATGCATTTGAAACAAAGCTCGGCAACATTATATACTCGAACATAATTCTCTTATTACGTAGAAGAAGGTATTTATATGCAAATCTCAAGGAAAATTCTGTGTAGGTATTATGAAAGTCAACTTTAAAAAGGACACTAGATGTTTTAAGGAACAAACATTTTGACGGTGGGGTTATCCTAAGCAATTGCCTTTCTGACCTTCTTTTTTTTATTGATGTCCAGTGGAAATTCTACATGGAACTTCCTTCACCCCGGGGAAGGGTGAAGGGGTATGCCGGACTCCTACCGGCTAAAACCACTGGAGCGGTCATCTTCGGCACCGAAGGGGGGCTCCAGGTCCTCGTAAGATCACACTAGAGCCGCCCATTGGTGCCACGCCTTTAGGCACATCTCGGAAGGGATGACTGTAAAGCGGTCACCCCCTCTAGCGGAGGGAAGGTGACTGTAAAAAGGTCGCCCCCCCAGGCACTTCTCGGGGAGGATTGTAAAGGATCCCCCTAAGCCTCGGCCTTTCTGACCTACTGGTTCGATCCCCGCATGGAACAAATTTATGTAAGATCTACAGATAGATAAGAAAAGAACACTATCTCTCTGTATCCACTTAATTAGCTATGTATGTATTAATATATATTATATTAATGTATATATTAGTATGTAGGTATATTATATATATATATATTGTGTGTATATTTATATGTATTGTATAACCTCTACATCTCTTTTCTCCAAACTCTCCTCTCGCAGGTCTGCTGAAAGAGATTTCTTGTAGAAATAAGCTGTGCCTTTGTACTCTGCTTTCCTATTTAATTATATAAAAATATTTCTGTGTGTACATAAATAAATAAATAGATGTTTCGAGTCTGTGTATTTTTTTATTCGTTCATGCGAGCTTTATGTCTGTAAACTGTACCCACATTATTATAGAAGACACTGTAGACAGGAGTTCATGATTGTAAAACAAAACAAAGCAAAATGAATGTGATATGACATGGAACACATTATATCCATTACCGTGTGGTGCTGGCTGAGAATACCACCACCCCATCTCCCGTGGGTTTCGTAAAAGTCGACTAATGAATTAGCCGGAGGATGGGCAGCAGCGTCCTTCCAGTACATTAGCAAATCAACTGTCATGGAGCATGTCAATCACTCCATCATATGTCATGGAGGTTCAATGGAAGTTAACAACAACTACTTAATTCATAATTGGAAGAGATTTTGGCCTCAAAGAAGAGGTTATGGACCGATACCTGATAAGTCCAGTCCCTTGATAGTAAGTAGGTAAGAAATGCAGATGTTTTTGTTTATTTTTGAACAGCAGAGAGATTGCTGTAATTATTTTAAGTAATTCTTGGTTAAAATACAATAAATTTTTAAGTGAAAATTGTATAAACTAACGAGGAAGGATTGTGTACAGGACTCTTGAAATTGATTCCATAATTATTCCATAGATTTCCATAATTTTAATTTTTGAGGGTATTTTTCAGTACTCACCACGCTTGAAAGGTTCCACAGAAGGGACGCTGCTATCCACTCCTCTGGTTCAGGGTCGCTTAGTCGCCTTTTACGAGATCCACTGGAGGAGATTGATTGGTGCTATATTCTTAATCTGGACTCAACACGTAAGAAGTTTTACAACGTTATATTAGATTGAATCAAAGGCTAAATCATATAATTTACAAGCATTGTTGAGTTATCTATTTCTTGAACCGGCCAGTTCTTTGATTAGACTCTAAAGCCTCCGATATTCAAACCGTATTTTTAAAAACCGGCCAATTGCGAGTAGAACTCGCGTGGAGAGGGTTTCGTTCGATGGATATGCTATCTACCATGGTTTTATAAATCTGACACAAGTTTGTGGTACCTAGAAAAAGTATATATGCTACCGGATTGTAGAAGGAAATTGTTGAATATATTGTCTATTGTTGAATTCTTCTTGTCTGAACAAACTTAACATTGTAGTTAAAAAATATGTCTCATACATTCCAACTGCAAATATAAGTTTGTATGCACAATATTGAAAGATTTACCATGTTATTTTAAGACCATAGACATTTTATAGGTTTTCCTGTATTCTATTAATAAGAAAAGCACTATTTTCAAAATTTTAGGCTCATTCGTTTCAGAGTTAAGGGGGTGATGGTCAATTTTCTATCTACTTTCTTGAATAACTTGAAAACTATTTCCAAAATAATTAAGACCTTAAATCTCAAATTAATAGATCCAGTAGATTCGGAGCAAACTGGCTCTGACAGACGGACAGATAGACACACGAGTATTCATACAAGAGTTCCGCCGTTTTTTATTCAGACGTACGAAATCCTTTAAAAAATGAATCTACCACAAATCGCTTGAAATTTCGGGTGACAGGATTAATAAACGAATTCTCTGTCTATTTAAGTAGAGTTTATCTCTAAACCCTGATTTGTTGTGTTAAGGGGAAACGGAGCATATTCTGTTATAACGTTGATTGCAATTGTAATCAAATTAATTTAGCCGGTCTTAGGTTTCAGTGAATAAAAGGAAGCATACCACAAACGGAAGTTTAAATAAATTTCCTGATTTTACACAAAATTGGATAACCCCAGTAGTTAAACATACATCATACTTTTGTCGGGTCATATATATTATACCTATATGTTATTAGCTGCCCGCCCCAGCTTCCGACAGGCTGGTTCATGCAAACCCGATTGCAGCGCCACCTTTTCTTTTTTCTTTTTTTATTGGTGCCCAGTGGAAATTCTTCATGAACTTCCTTCGCCCCGGGGAAGGACGAAGGGGTATGCCGGACTCCTACCGGCTAAAACCACTGGGGCGGTCATCTTCGGCACCTAAGGGAGGCTCCAGGTCCTCGTATGATCACACTAGAGCCGCCCACTGATGCCACGCCTATTGGCACATCTCGGAGAGGGTGACTGTAAAGCGGTCACCCCCCCAGGGGGATTGTAAAGGATCCCCCAAGGCGTCCCACGGCAGCGCGTGACCACATGCGTGCTACCGTCTTCTCTTGGGTCGCTCGGTGTGGGCACGCAGATTCCCCAATCTACGCACCCGTGCAGCGCCACCTACCGGGTCCAATTGTGAATCTAAACCTTTAATTTTTTTGTTGGGCTTCTCGCATACTCTTCTGGGAAGTGTGGTTGCTTAACCAAATGAGGCCTCCAGCCAGGCTTTAAATTAATATTAAAAACTAAGCAACTTGCGCTAAGGGCGCCCCCTGCGGGACACGGACCTCGGCTTAGGGCGTTGCTGGGGATAACAAGCTATTGTTTTGGGGACAGCTGGATTGGTATTATTTAAAATGTATTAGGGGACATTTACAACTACAGGCTCGGCACGGGCCGACGCGAGCAAGAGAAGGGGGGGAGAAGTAATTGAACGGGAAGGTGGCGTGGCGATAGGCCTCCGCGACGACGGTGAGGGCGGGCATCCTCGGCGGCGAGGGCGGTGAAACGGTTGGGTGTAATGTAAATGTGACAACGCGAGTCTCTTTATGTGACGTGATTAATAACGTGATTTTATCGTCTGGATCGACTAGAACGTGCCTCGGGTGGCGTACTCTACTGATATGGGAGGGTTGGTAATCGGCGGCTGATACCACAAGGGGATTTGGGTGGGACAGGGCAGAATCGAAAAAGCGTTTGAACGCTCGTTTCATAAATTGCCTGGTGGTCGGCAAATTAAGTTCGAAATAGAGTTGACCATTTCGCATGTACCAAGGCGCTCCGGTGGCCTTGAGCATGAAACGGTTTTGGAGGGTTTGGAATTTACCATCCAGAAACCCACTTAAATTTAAATCGGTCCAGCCGTTTAGGAGTTCAGTGACATACAAACCACGTACTGAACAATTATATATATATTAGATTGTATATATAAGATAAAGAAGAGGGTTTGATTAGAAATGTTGATAATAATTGTTTGACAGATTCCTTTAATTTAATTCATAATTATGATACATAGTACCAAGTTTTAAGCCGTTTACTCTATACACAAACAGTTCCTACGTGACCGCACAAATAACTGTGGCATGACTACAGCAAATTACACTTTAAAATAATTATATTGAAGCCGGCCACAGTTTACTTATAAATGATTTGATTTTATGGCTTATGGCTGTACCAAAGAGCTGGTGTATGTGACAACGTACCGAAAATCTTGGGAAGAGGTTACATAGTTATGTTTAAGGTTTTTCGTGATTACTACTTATTGTAATAAAACACTTTCAAACGGATTACATCGCGTATATTATAGATTTTTTTGACGTTCCGAACACTTTGCAGCATTCATGCTTGCAGGATGACTAAGGTGACAGGTGTAACACATAAAAAAAACTACTATACAATAAATTCTAAAAGTAGTTTCGATGCAGGTTCGAAGAGGTTGGACTTAGGTCTATAATAAAAATAGGAAAGCCATTTATCTCGGAAATAATAGGTTACAGTTTTTGGGTACGCAATGTATCTTAAACAACGCGATCAAATTTGATGTGATTATTGTATTATGATATGATATTATTATACTACTGTGAGCGATAACCTCATCCGTGAACTGTAGCGAAACAGCAGCTGTTTAGTTTTTATTTAAATGCCGTGCATTTATGTGAAAATAAGTACATATTTGTGTTTTTATTCAAAATAAGCTGGGACCCGCGGTTTCACCCGCCGTTTAATTTTATATATATATAAATGAAATTCATTGGAATGATAGTGGCGCCATCTGTCAAAGATAGCATTAGGTTATAGAGGAAAACAATTATTTTATACCGAACTCAGTGAAAAACTGAAACACAAAACTGAAAATTCGTGAAAATACCGACGCAAAATTCTAACTCCGAGGGTTTCAGAATCATGTACTGCATCCATGGTATCTGTTTTCGTTGCGATGCGTAATTTTCATGATGCATTCAAAACAAACATCCCATAAAGAAGCTTAGAATTCAACCTTGCTAATGTGTATAACTACATACTTTGCTCGAAGTTCCCAGTTTATCATAGAAGCTACGTCGTATATATTTAGATGTTGTATTTGCCTGTAGTGGCATTCATTGGACCACTTCATTAATCCTGGCCGCGCAACCGTGGACGGTCCATGTGATATGCAACTAGTTAGAATTAATAAGCTTGATACTATTTTTGTTTGATTCATCATCGTCATATCAGCCAAAGGACATCCACTGCTGAATAAAGGCGTCCCCCACATCCACAATTGTGTCATCCACTGTATCACTGTGCCACAGTTCAAGTAGCTAGGCCACCGGGTCATCGAGGCCCTCACGGGTGACGTGGATGTAGAGAGGGACCGCAGGGTAGGTCACTGCGAATATGCTAGTCCGTAGGTTTGCGCGCTGTACTGAACAGGTTAAAATAACTTAATTCAAAATAATATTAAATATCAGTCGCTTCATACTAGTAGCCTATGGATAAAGCAATACAATAACGCTTTCAGGATGTTGAAGGGTTGGCATACTTTTTTAACGCTTTAGGTATGTTTGCAGACACACAAATCGATAGCTTTATAGCGATACATTGCAAAAGAACACGGTTGGTGCAGTGGCTGATACAGTAGGCTGCTGCGCACCGGGTCGTGGGTTCGATTCCCGCACGGAATAAATATTTGTACGATCTGCAGGTAGTTATTCCGGGTCTGGGTGTATTGTGTGTGGAATTTGTGTCTGTAAACGCACCCACGACACAGGAGAAATCCTAGTGTGGGGCAACGTTTATTTTTAAAAAGACAAGACAGAAAAGACAGATCCTATTGTACCGTTTGCGGTGCAGCCCTATCAGCTTCCTGCAACTCATTGCTGGGAGAGTGGATAGTGACTGCTCCTTTATGGAGTACTAGATGAAGCAGCCATGTGTTGCCGGCTACGAATAGCACCAACCCATGGCGATCGCCAACCCGCCTGCCAACCGTAGCGATTATGGTAACCCCTGAATGTGCAAACAACACACCCAGACCGGTGGCTATCTTTTGGGGAGGCTTGTGTCCAGCGGATGACTTCATTCGGCTGAAACGAGGTAAAACTGCATGAAATGCATTTCTGAACTGTTGTTGATGTGTGTTTCCATTATTGTATGTAGTACTTATATAATATTATTATTTTAAAACGAATGTTTCAATTATTTATAATTCGAGTGTAATTTGTCGGAAATAAAATAAATAAATAAACAAACCATATGATATAAATAATAATATAATATAACTATGAATAAGCGTTAGCTACGTAGGTAATTTGTATTATTATGTACCTGTTGAATACGATAGCTCAAATTGAATAAGGAATTTACTTTTATTGGTATAATTTGACTCACCATAAACTGCGCCGCAAGACTGACCGTCCCGGAACGGTATGATGAGAAATTGTGCACTTCACAACAATTAGTCCTAAGTTGACACTTTTGGAACAATTAATATCGACGAATTATGTTGATTTCAGTTTCTTTTTCGGATTTTTCACTTGGAGATATGCTCGCGCGCTCGTCTTGAGTTGAAGCGGTATTTTGTGTGCGCCGACACACGAGGGCAGCACTGACGTTCGATTCCGGAAATGTCCGAACGTATACGAAGGCGCGAAGGCGGCAATTTGCAGTAAGGTGATAGGAACAAAATAAACCCAAAATCCTACAGTACCCCTTAAATTTATTATTCCACCCTCCTCGTTTGGCAAAGCGTAACTATACTTTATATTAATACCTTTTGTTATTTCACACTAGTACGCAAAGAAAATTAACAATATTCACAATCCTACCCTAATTATACAGATGAAATAGAGAAAATTTACGCTGTACCACAGATATTCTAAATAGCGACGGTGTATAAATTAGAAGGTAGATCTAGAGTATGAATATAACAAGCTTAAGTGAGTAATAGCTGGCACGTGCAAGCGGGTCGGGTATATCACAGCCATAGTAGAACTCTAGTACTCGAAAATTAGTAGCATGGGTGACGTACTGGCTATGCAATTGACGTGTCGCGGGTTCGATCCCCGCACGCAATAAATATTTGTATCATTTACAGATAGTTTTTTCGGGTCTGGGCATTTGTGCAAATGAGATTTATGTGTGTAAAGTGTACCCACGAGACAAGTGAAGTGCTAGATTGGCGTGTAAAAAAAAGTGCCGCCACGATGGACTAACATTTTTCTCACAGACCTCACAAATTCACTGATCTTGATTTTTCTGTCGAAATATATTTTATTATAAAACACTTTTAAATGGATTCTATCGCGATGCGTAATACTCGCGAAAACCTAAGACATTGTTATGAAATATATTTTGTATGTGTATTTATTTTCTGTAAATTGTATCAATGAATCAGGAGAAATCATAGTGTACACAATGTGTGTGAAATTATAGTGGTCGTATATAAAATAAACGTACAGTTTGGTAAATAGACAAATTTTCTCAAATACTCTGTTCTATAGAGTGCTGATGTACTGTTACAATCATGATTGAACTATAGTATACTGTTACTACGCTTGAAATTCTGTTTGAATAATAATATTGTGACAGGTTTGCGCCTAAGATATAGCAAAACTTCTTTGTGTGGTTAGTTGCCAACCTTATGTCAGAGTTGTTCACGCCCAAAGTTCTCCAACTTGGCTTAACGACTGCCGTCTAATGACAACAACCAGGACTGACGATTTTACGTGCCCTTAGAAGCTCGGAGATGCTCAGTTTAAATACCACTATGCGGTTACCCAACCATAGATAGACCACGCCAAGTATTGATTAATCTCGCCAATCGTTTACAAATCAGTGAGTGCCATTGGCTGTGAGCTAAGATAACATAATTATTGATCGACGCAGCTTTTATAGCACTCGAGAGCGATCATGACACAAATTTATTAATACGGGCCTGAAATATTCAAACAGTAATACGCATTTTCGTGACATCGTCACACGGGCCTATCAGAATATCAGCGCTGGAGCATTTTGTTTGCTGTAGCACTAGCTGAGATAGCTAGCAATTTTGGCCTCACGCATTCACAGCTCATGCTATCTTATTTTAATTGCTGTTTATATAAAATTTGCAACGTGTGTATGAATGAGGACTTAAAATAAACTAATTTTCTTTCTTTCTTTCTTTCATTTCTTTGCATTCGTTTACACACACTATGCAACTGAAGATGCCCTCTATACCTAAACTGTCTTCATACTCTATAGTACAGAACATTGTATATTTATTTGGTGGCTGCCTCCCTCTGGTGTAGTGCCATCCTTCATGTGCCAACGTTAATATCAGGGATGAGCGGGGCTTCGTTTTTGCGTAGAGCCTCTACCAGGCCTGTGGTGCCATGAGGGTTAAGATTATAGCGGTTTGGAGTTCATTCGTTACTTAGTATATAAATAGCTTTATATTGTGGGAATTTTATTGCAATAGCTATTAAGAGCCACAGGAAAGGGCTACATGGTACACTGTATGTGTCTAATTTACTTATGCATCATCATCATCATCATATCAGCCGAATAACGTCCACTGCTGAACAAAGGTTTCCCTCGGTGAAATCGGTCTGGTTGTATAATGTGTGAAATGCATGTCTGTAAACGCACCCACGACACAGGAGAAATCCTAGTGTGGGGCAACGTTTTTTTAAATAAAGATAAACAAAAGTAAACTATCTTGATCTCACAGAGGAATAAC
The DNA here is from genome assembly GCA_947459985.1 of Diloba caeruleocephala. Classification (NCBI taxonomy): domain Eukaryota; kingdom Metazoa; phylum Arthropoda; class Insecta; order Lepidoptera; family Noctuidae; genus Diloba; species Diloba caeruleocephala. Next base: position 2,453,485 of record OX381626.1, on the reverse strand, counting down.
TTGATAAACTTGAGCGACTCCAAAATTTCTGTATAAGATTTATATTTGGTTTACGCAAATATGATCATGTGTCAGAGTATGGTACTAAGCTCAAGTGGCTTCCTATACACCTTCGTCGGAATACTCATATTCTTCATCTTCTATACAATATCCTGTACAATCCATCTACTCCCTGCTATCTTAAAGAACGTTTCGAGTTCATTCATAACCCACACTCGATATCCTTAAGGTCATCAGAGAATTTGACGTTAAAATGCATTCCACTAATTACATGGGAAAATCTTTTACAGTCCAGGCTGCCCGCTTATAGAATGTGTTGCCAGTGACAATTAGACGTGCTAAATCCCTAGCAATATTTAAAAGACTAGTCAAGGAACAGTATCTATCACTATAGTTTCTTCTTGTAGTCACCAGCAGAGTAAGGCGCTTAATATATACATTTAAAATCCTTAAACAGTCATGTCCTCCGGACACCCTAAAGCTGGTTTACTTGGCCCTATGTCAGTCCATCATAGTATACTGCATTACGGTATTGGGCGGTGCTGCCAAATCAAGGTTCTTGGACCTGGAGAGAGCACAGCGAGCTGTGCTAAAAGTGATGACAGGGAAACCGTTAAAATATCCTACGACCAAACTTTACTCAGATTGTCAAGTACTATCAGTTCGCAAGCTTTATGTGCTTTTATCCATGGCCCGAAAGCATCGCGATATCGTGCCCCCAGGTCCTACTAAACGTACCAAAACTTCAGTCTGCACCACACATCAGTATCGAACAAGCTTTATAAGACGTCAATACTGTGTGCTAAGTTCTAAATTATATAATAATATTAATAAACACTTGAACATCGTTAGGTCCAGCAAACATGTACTTAAAAACAGGTTAACAAACTGGCTACAACAGCTAGACTACCAGAAGACGGAGGATCTTCTAACCTACATGGCCTAAATTTTTTAAATACACAAGCAACCATGCGCTCACTCACTCATTCACACACATGTACACACACACCACATATGCACACACACCACATGTTACGGAATCACAGCCTTTTAGCCTAGGTAGCACGCACAGCAATCTATAATGTATATAAGTTGTAATTATTGAATGTTGAAATCAGTTATAACCCACAAGTAGTGGCTACCGAGTAATATTAGACAAAATAAACCTACATTGTCATTGGACAATAACGAAATATATGGCACATGATAGTACCCACTACTTGTACGACCTAATTTTGAGTATAAATATGACCGCCCGGCCAAATGGTCGGCCCCCTCAGACCATTGTGACGACGGACTGGAGGAAAGTTAGGCAACGCCTCAACGACCCCTCGTCCGCTCAGTTAGATAGAATTCCCGAATGCATAACGTCAGTCGCAGACACGCTAGGCGCGATCGACTCCCTCACCGGGCATGTACAGTCCGTCGTGGACGAGTGTTCACGGCGAGTTCCTGCGATGGAAGACCATCGCATGAAACTCCCTGACGATGTACGCGCACTGATGACGGAGAAGAACGCAGCCCTTAGAGCGTACTCATCTTTTCCCAGCGAACCCAATCGCCTCTTTATGCGCCACCTGCAGCGTGCTGTCAAGGAACGTATTAAGGAGTGCCGAGAGGCTAACTGGGATAAGATGTTGGGCGACTTAGAGCCAACCCACCTTGCGTTCTGGCATCTGCAACGGAAACTCAAATCCGAAACATCCAATGCTGTCCCCCCCCTCAACCGTCCCAACCAAAGGCCGGCCTTTGATGACGACGAAAAATCCGAATGCCTAGCTGACAGTCTAGAAGCGCAATGTTCCCCAAGCACTCTACCTGTAGACCAAGCTCACCTCAAAAAGGTTGACGCTGAAGTCGAACGTAGAGCAGCTATACCGCCTGCCGAGGACCCTGACGACCCCCTCCCTCCGGTCACGGCAGACGAGGTCAGAAATCTCGTGAAAAAGATTCACCCTCGCAAAGCCCCCGGCTCTGACGGTATCACCAACAAGGTGATTAAACTCTTCCCCGAACGTCTTATCGCCTTAATGACCGTCATCTTCAATGCGGCATTAAACAATAACCTCTTTCCGCATACGTGGAAACAGGCCACCGTTATCGGTATTCCCAAACCCGGTAAGCCCAAGTGCGAGCCTTCCAGCTATCGCCCCATAAGCCTTCTCAATTCTCTTGCGAAGATTTATGAGCGGATTATCTATTCCCGATTAAAGGATTTTGCCGATTCCAAGAAACTCATTCCCGACGAACAGTTTGGTTTTAGAACCAAACACTCGTGTGTACAACAAGTCCACCGACTAGTTGAACACATCACGTTCGGATTCTCACGCGGCATGATGACGGGAGTCCTCTTTTTCGATGTTGCGAAAGCATTTGACAAAGTCTGGCACAATGGCTTATTATATAAGTTGTATCAACTCGGAGTGCCTGACCGTCTCGTTCTCATCATACGAGACTTCTTGTCAAATCGCAGTTTCCGATATCGAATCACGGGCGCTCTCTCTTCCCCCCACCCCATTAGAGCCGGAGTCCCACAAGGATCCGTGCTAGCCCCACTATTGTTCACACTGTACACCAGTGACCTCCCCAAAAGACCTGCTAATACGACCCAATTAGCACTCTTCGCCGATGACACGGCCATTTTCTACTCTGGTCGCAGTCCCGATAATATAACTAAGATCCTCCAAGCCACAGCCAACGCCTACGGGAAATGGTTTAGGAAATGGCGGATCGAAGTTAACCCTAGCAAAAGTAAAGCCGTCCTATTTTGCAAATTAGGCGACGACCACCCACGCTTCAGGGAGATCTCGATGCTGGGCCAATCGGTTCCTTGGGAACCGCACGCCAAGTATCTTGGAGTCACCCTAGACAAAAAACTGACCTTCATTCCCCACACAAAGATGGTGCGTGCCCGCGCTGCCTTTGTGCTTGGTCGCCTTCACTATATTCTGAACGCTCGTAGTAAATTATCCCTTAGAAATAAGGTGAGAATTTACACCACATGCATTCGACCCATCATGACCTATGCCAGCCCAGTGTTCGCACACGCCGAATCATACCCACTCCGTAGATTCGAAACCCTCCAAACCCGGTTCATGCGCAAGGCCACCGGAGCGCCTCTGTACATGCGAAACGACCAACTCCATTTCGACCTTAACTTGCCGACCATCAGGCAATTTATGAAACAAGCGTCTAAACGCTATCTCGATTCTGCCCTGTCCCACCCAAATCCCCTTGTGGTATCAGCCGCCGACTACGAACCCTCCCGTATCAGTAGAGTACGCCGCCCGAGGCACGTTCTGGTCGATCCAGACGATGAAATCACGTTAGATCACATGAAGAGACTCGCGTTGTCTCGTTCACTAAACACCCGACCGTTGTACCGCCCTCGCCGCCGAGGATGCCCGCCTCACCGACGTCGCGGAGGCCTATCGCCGCGTCACCTTCCCGTTCAAGTTAGCACTTCTCCCTCCCGTCTCTTGCTCGCGCCGGCCCGTGCCGAGCCAGTAGCTTTAAATGTCCCCTAATACAATTTAAATAATACCGATCCAGCTGTCCCCAAAAACAATAGCTTGATATCCCCAGCAACGCCCTAAGCCGAGGTCCGTGTCCCGCAGGGGGCGCCCTTAGCGAAAGTTGCTTAGTTTTTAATATTTAATTTAAGCCTGGCTGGAGGCCTCTTTTGGCTTCGCCAGCAAATGACCGGTTAAGCAACCACATTTCCCAGAAATGTATGCGAGAAGCCCAACAAAAAAAAAAAAAAAAAAAAAAAAAAATGGTCGGCAGTACTAAATTAGTCCTACGTGAGCAAGATACAGTGAAATACCCGTACGGAACCAGATAAGCCTTCGCCCTGTCAAGAAGCATCTTTTAGTATTCAGTTTGTGTTGTGTTAAAGTTAAATTCAGTCATCCAGTTTTATTGTTTTATATTGTGTTTATGTGTTGCATCGCAGCTATCCTGTAAGAGAGAAAATATAGTGATTGTGTTTTGCCAGCCGCTTTGTGTTTCAATTCAAAGTTCCATACAACCCTGCGCCTGAATTCTCTACATTTATTGGTCCTTCGAGCCGGATCTACGAATAGCCGCAAACATGAGCGAGCGAAGTACAGTGACTACAAGAGGACGAGCCCGCAAGATAGCTGCCGAAGAAAGTGCACGTCAGTTAGAAGCAAGAACCGATTCGGGTTTGCCATCAGAAACAGCCCCAGGATCTCCGTCAACCGCACCCGTATTGAGATTGGCGCCTACAACAAGGATTCCGCTGACGGGTGGTCGCGTTATTGACCACAGAATAATGGACCCGCCAGTGAACCCTAGAAAGGAACGAGTCGCCACGATAGACTCACGCTCGAGCCACGCGTCCTCGAGAGCTAGTCGTAGAAGCACCGACTATATGAGGAAACGCAAGGAATATGAGGCAGAGCGAGAAATAGTGCGTTTACGCGAGAGTCTTGTGAAGAAAAAACTGGAAGTTGACTTAGCCGAGATAGATGCGGCCGAAGAAGATAGTGTCACCGAAGATACAACGCGACGAGTAGAGCAATGGATTGACACTACACCTCAGCAAGTAGTAATACAGGAGGAAGCAGCCAGCAAAGTGCCATATCCATCGCAAATGGAACAGTCCGCGAGTGCCGCGAACCCGACAAGCGCCGCCCAAGCGCATCGCGAGTCACCCGCGTACCGCGTGCCGCCCGCCGCGGCCGTACCCCGTATAATAATGGCGTCGAAAACGCCCCTTGGCGCGCCTATGGTAGCCGCGATACCACACCGCGAACGCGAACAACCCGCAGTGCTAAATACACCGGCCGTGTTAGCTAGTGTCCCTCGAGTGTCAGTGTACGCGAACCCGACATGTGACACCGTCGAATGGGATAACCCGCAGCGATCGGCGTATGCTGGAGAGCCAGAGCACCGGAGATTTGAAGGCGGGCACAGAGATACTTCGTGTGAGCGGAAAGATAAGAAAGTGGATCAGCTAGCGGAAGCAATCGCAAACTTAGCGCGACCAAGACCAATCCCCCGACAAGCTTATGAACTGCCTTATTTTAATGGCAACCCGTCGGACTGGATATCGTATAAGAACATGTACTGGGATACGACAACCACGTATGAGTTCAAACCGTATGAAAATTTAGCGCGATTGAAGACATCACTACAGGGAGAAGCCAAAAGTGCGGTAGAAGATCTTCTCAGAACGTCCACGAATCCTACGGACATCATGAAGGTGTTAGAAGAGGAGTTCGGACACCCAAACCTGATATTGGAATGTGCATTACAAAAGGTAAGAAGTTTGCCTAAAATAAGTGAAAATGGCCGAGAGATAAGGAAGTTTTCTACGACAGTAAGGAATTGCGTGTCCCTGTTAAAGAATATCCACGCTGAGGGATACCTTAACAATCCCCAGTTAGTCGGAGAGCTGTTAACTAAGTTAACACCAATACAGCGCGCACAGTATGGAGATTTCGCCATGGGACTGAATAACACGCAAGGAGTCGATCTACGTGTGTCCCCAAACTTAGAGATATTGGCGAACTTCCTATCTCATCTATCTCGAGCCTCCTCTTACTATGTGCATATGAACACGAGTGTTTCCGGACTAACCTCTACCGCAGCCAGATTTAATAAGAACGCACAGCCAACTACACGGCCATTCCAAAACACACGTCAGACGCAACGTGTTAATGTACAAAGTGATACATGCGAAACGGTACAAACGACGCAAGAGACAACTAACAGACAGTTAGAATGCGCGTTATGTAAAGGTGAACACGTGTTAGTGAAGTGCAAGAGATACATAGACTCTACTGTAGATCAGCGCTGGGAAATAGCGAAAGAAAACAAGCTATGCTTTAAATGCCTTGGAAGAAGACATTCGAGGAACCTCTGCCGTGCTAAGCGTTGTGAGAAGTGTAATTTCTCACACCATGTGTCGTTACACCAGACAAGAACGCAGACAGTGAACAATAGCACGGAGAGTGTCACAAATGTTGGTGAGAGCCAGTCAAGGGCTCTACTGAAAATAATGCCTGTCACAGTGAGTAGTGATTCCGGTAGAAGTCACAACTGTTACGCGCTTCTAGACAATGGTGCTACAGTGTCACTATTAGATAGTGCTCTCGCGAATGACCTCGAGGGGCCGGTAGTGCCGTTAACAATAAGAAGTGCGCGCGGACATAAAGTGACGGACTATACGTCGAAAAGAGTGACAGTGAATGTGCGAGGCCCGAACGGACAAGGCCATATAGTGAAGTGCCGCACATTAGTGAACATGGACTTACCCACGCAGACGGTATCTGCCAACGTATTAGGCGATAACGCTCACCTCCGAGATTTGGGATGTGAGGAGATGAGGGGAGCCAAGCCGCTGCTCCTGCTCGGACAGGACAACTGGGACCTGCTTGTCGGCCAGGACATCCGTCGAGGGAAATCCGGTAAGCCAGTTGCTTCCTTAACTAGATTAGGTTGGGTAATCCACGGACCCGTAGGAAATAGTAGCAATAGTTCTGTAAATTGTGTTGCAATCTCCCTTCCTGATCTACACGAAACTGTTAAGGCTCAGTTCGAGTTAGAGGCAATAGGCATCACAGAGCAGACTCGCAAGCACGGTGATGTCGAACGAGCCATGTCTACTCTAGACAAAACTAGTAAGCGCACCCCTGACGGAATACAATGGGAGGTAGGCTTACTATGGAAACATGACAACGTAGAACTGCCATGTAATTATAAGCAGGCGCGACAACGCCTGGTAGGCATTGAAAGAAGGATCGACCGAGATCCCGCTTACGCGAAAGCATACACTGAGCAGATAGACAAGCTAGTTAGCGAAGGATACGCTCGAAAGGTGAACGGCGGTATTACAGCAAAGCAGGTATGGTACTTACCTCATTTCGGTGTAAGGAATCCTAACAAACCAGAGAAGCTGAGGCTGGTATTCGACGCCGCCGCAAATCATAAAGGTACGTCTTTGAATGATAATTTGTTAGCAGGACCTGACCTTTTGAACTCCCTACTCGGAGTATTGTTTAAGTTCCGCATAGGACCAGTTGCTTTTTCGGGTGATATCGCAGATATGTTCCTGAGAATTAAAATTAGAAAGGAAGATCAAGGGGCACAACTTTTCCTATGGAGAGGCAAAGACCGCGACAGGGAACCTGACACGTACGCTATGAACTCTATGATCTTTGGTGCCGTATCGTCACCCACTACAGCGATATATATATTAAACAAAAATGCTGATGAGTTCATAGACAAATATCCAGATGCGGTCGAAGCAGTGAAAGTCAAACATTACATGGATGATTATTTGGATAGCGCATGGACAGCGGAGCAGGCCAACAAACTCATCGATGAGGTAACCCAGGTACATAGTTCCGGCGGCTTCAACATACGGGGGTGGGTGACTAACTGACCAGAGCTACGCGACAAGCTGCGAGCCGAGATACCAGAGCACGTGGCGCTTGAAAAAGGTGAGTCCCCCACAGCTAGAACCCTAGGCATGATATGGTCGCCGCGCACTGACAAGTTGGCTTTCGATCTGTCCTTCAAGCGTTTACCAGGCGAGATAGTAACCGGTAATATTATCCCGACTAAGCGAGAATTTTTGAGCTTTATAATGTCGATATTCGACCCACTGGGATTCCTTTATCCATGTATAATAGAATCGCGAATACTCATGCAAAGAGTCTGGAAATCAGGAATACAGTGGGACGAACAACTGACAATTTCGGAGGCCGATATGTGGTTCAAATGGCTTAAAAGCCTACAGGCCTTACACGATATTGAGATCCCAAGATGGTACGGACTACGACCTGAAGGGTTAGAATTGCATGTATTCGGGGATGCGAGTGAATTAGCCTACGCCGCGGTAGCTTATTTAGTAGGAATAAACGCTAACGGTGAAAGGGAAACAGCCATAGTAATGGGTAAGGCAAGAGTAGCTCCCCAGAAAGTAGTATCTATACCCAGATTAGAGTTACAGGCGGCAGTGTTAGCCACGAGATTAGCCCGTACTGTTGAGATAGAATTAGGACTTGACATCACAAGTAGATTTCTGTGGACCGATAGTAAAACGGTCCTAAAGTGGATAAACTCAGAAGCGCAAGAGTTTCAGAAATTTGTATCGCATAGGTTAGCTGAGATAGATAGCAAATCAAAGCGAAGTGACTGGCACTGGGTCCCCTCGGCGGACAACCCCGCTGACAAAGCGACCAGATTGAACTGGCCGAGTGGTTGTAGAGAATGGTTATCTGGTCCCCCTTTTCTTCTTGATCCGCAGGAACAATGGCCAACCTACGAAGAGATAAGAGCGACGGAGCCTGAGAATCTCGAGCGAGTCCATCGAGTCAACGTGATCGCAGCATCTACACCGCGACTACTCGACGGCTCTCGCTTCTCTTCATGGACGCGGGCACTGCGCACCATGGCGCATGTGCTCGCTTTCATAAACCGGTGTCGCAAACGCCGGCTGACCACGGAGCTTCGCGCCGATGATCTGCGCGACGCGGAACTCTGTCTGCTGAAAGCGATACAGGCAGAGAGTTTCACCGAATATCTGTTAGCCTTGCGGAAAGGCTCACCGGCGTCAGCAAAGCTGCGCCCCCTCGACCCCATGTTGTACGACGATGGGTTATTGCGAGTACGAGGCAGACTAGGAGCCTGTGAAGAATTAACCTTTGGCGAAAGACACCCGATTATATTGAATGGACATCACCCACTGTCCCGATTATTAGTATACAAGTACCATACCACGGCGCTCCACGCTAATCAGGAGACCGTAGTCAATAATATCCGTGAGAAATATTGGATAACGAACCTGCGAACCACAGTGAAAGCAGTGGTAGCCAGATGCTTACTCTGCCGAATAAAGAAGGCTAAAGCTGCTACACCTAAAATGGGCGACCTCCCACCAGCAAGAATAGAAAGCACCAGAAGAGCTTTCATAAGATGTGGCCTAGACTATTTCGGGCCCATGGAGATAACAATTGGACGGCGCCGAGAGAAGAGATGGGGCGTTCTGTTTACGTGCCTCGCCACCCGCGCTGTCCACCTTGAATTGGCCGCCTCAATGAGCGCCGATTCTGCGATCCTGGCTCTGCGACGCCTAATAGCGCGTCGCGGGCAACCCACCGATATTTTCTCCGACCGAGGGACCAATTTTGTCGGAGCAAACCACGAGCTACGCGCAGCGCTGCGAGAAATGGACCAGGGGGTCGTAGAAAGCGAAGCCATTAACAAAGGAATATCATGGCACTTCAATCCCCCCGCCTCTCCACATATGGGTGGGTGCTGGGAAAGATTAGTTCGATCAGTAAAGAACGCGCTAAAATCTACGTTGAGAGAGCGTGCCCCACGTGAGGAGGTCCTTTACACCCTTCTCACGGAGGCAGAGTTAATAGTCAACAGCAGACCTCTGGCATACGTCACGAACGATCCCGATAAGCCAGTGGTCTTAACACCGAACCACCTACTTCTGGGCACTGCGTCGGGTTGCACATCCTGGACGGAGCAAACCGCTGAAGACGTCGACTCGCGTCGCCAATGGAGAAAAGTCAACGCGCTCGCCGATATGTTCTGGCGGCGCTGGCTACGCGAGTACCTCCCAACGCTTCAACGGAGAAGCAAATGGACTGACAGTGCGCCAAACGTTAAAGTGGGTGATGTGGTAGTGATAGTTGACAATAATAAAGAACGTAATAAGTGGATTAAAGGTGTGATTAAAGCGGTGTACCACGGAAATGATTATGTAGTCCGTGTAGTCGATGTACAAACTACTAATGGGGTCCTGCGTCGGCCCACGGTGAAGGTTGTTGTGCTTCCTACCGATGGCTCTGTAATCGGCTGAAACCTCTTACGGGGGGTGGAAATGTTACGGAATCACAGCCTTTTAGCCTAGGTAGCATGCACAGCAATCTATAATGTATATAAGTTGTAATTATTGAATGTTGAAATCAGTTATAACCCACAAGTAGTGGCTACCGAGTAATATTAGACAAAATAAACCTACATTGTCATTGGACAATAACGAAATATATGGCACATGATAGTACCCACTACTTGTACGACCTAATTTTGAGTATAAATATGACCGCCCGGCCAAATGGTCGGCAGTACTAAATTAGTCCTACGTGAGCAAGATACAGTGAAATACCCGTACGGAACCAGATAAGCCTTCGCCCTGTCAAGAAGCATCTTTTAGTATTCAGTTTGTGTTGTGTTAAAGTTAAATTCAGTCATCCAGTTTTATTGTTTTATATTGTGTTTATGTGTTGCATCGCAGCTATCCTGTAAGAGAGAAAATATAGTGATTGTGTTTTGCCAGCCGCTTTGTGTTTCAATTCAAAGTTCCATACAACCCTGCGCCTGAATTCTCTACACCACACGTATACACACACACCACACATATATACACATGCCGTTGAATACAGTCACATTTATAAATCTCTAAATTCCTTTTACTGTATAATCTACTTTTATTTAAAGATTGTAATCCCCGATTATGCAATTACCAATGTTCCAGCGGGTGGGTGTCTCAGCCGTACACGGATGCTAATCATTAACCCAACACTATCATATTCTAAGTCAACCTTTACAAGAATTAAATAATTCGCCCCCTACTCCGTGTCCGGCAGAGGTACCTAGCCAAGAGGCTAGGTTGGAATTAACTTTAAAATGAAAGCAGCGACATCCGCTCATCCCAAACATGATACGACATGGCCGATACACTGCCCCCCGAAATACAGGCTAACCGTCTAGTTTGGGGGCCAGTGGACAAAATTCTGTACATTATTATTTTGTTTTAATGTTTTCCATTGTAATTGTGTACTGCTGTATTTTTTTTTCAGAGCTAATAAATATTCTATTCTATTCTTTACTTCTTGTATATATTTATTATATTTGTATATTTATATGTAGCTATTATGATAATAATAGTGTTATTCATCTATTATAATAATATTTTTATTATATATGTATCATGTTATATATGAACTTAAAATTATTGTTACACCGCGAACTACCCTTTTCTTTATCGCTTACAAATCCGTCCATCCCAAGGTTGTCTGGCAGAAATCGCCGTGTGCGATAAGACCACCCTTTGTACATGTCTTTTTCTACATTGGATCTATTTTTTGTTTTTTTTGGTATACAGTAAAGAGTATTGTATTGTATTGTAAAAGGGCTACATGGTGCATATTGCACCGGTTTATAGTCAACTTATGCATCATCATCAGCATCATATCCGCCAAAGGAGCCAAAGGACGTCACGACAACAAAGGTAGATCCCCACAACAACCGGTCACATGCTGCCCGCGTCCAACGACTCCCAGCTACCTTCAACAGTTTGTCTGCCCATCTCCACTTATGCACAATATTGTGAAAAGTGCCATTTTAAACCATGTGGTTGCTATAATCTTATGATTTTCAATCAAAATCAAATTGTGCGTATCCAGAATCTTTGATTGATTTTACATAAAATATTGTTTCAAAACTTTGAATTTTCTCATCATCATCAACGCATCAATCATAGGACGTCCACTGCTGAACAAAAGGCCTTTTCCGTAGATTTCCACAAATTGAGGAAGGAGTTTTGGGAGGAATTTAACAGTGCTGGAGAGCAGGCTTGCAGCACGCTTGGCAGGTTGGTTGTAAGTTAAGCGTAGTATGCCTACTGTTTCACAGACGGGACGCGTCTGCCTGTTTTTTTATTTATTAGAGCTAGCCCACCACTTCTTCTCAACCACTGCAACTCCTGTAAGCTAGGATCTACAATGGCCACCACCGGAAAGAACACCGTTCAATGAAGCTCGGTGTATCCCTGAGAAATGAGTAACTGTCTTGGAAACCGGAAATTAATCAAAAAAGAAAAAAATAATAGGAAAGAATCTACCTACGTTCCACCCCCTCTAGCGGAGGGAAGGCGATTGTAAAAAGGTTGCCCCCTAGGCACCTCTCGGGGAGGATTGTAAAGGATCCCCCAAGCCTCGCTTTGCGCTGTGCTGCGCACACGGCGGCTTTAGACCACGTGCGCGCCACCGTCTTCCCGGGGGTCGCTCGGTCTGAGCACGCAGTCCCCAATCTGCGTGCCCGCGACCCCCGAGGCCCCCCACCATGAAGTGACGGCTCAGGCGTGTTGGAATTGGGAGCCGGGACGGTTGTTGTCCCGGCGCCGTCTCGTCGTTCTCCGTGCGGGATCAGCCCTCTCCCGATCCCGAAGTCGGGTACACCCGAAGAGTGGTGAGATATTCTTAATCCGGACACCACACATGTGCAGTATTTTAGCAAATAGCTGAATGGGAGAGCCGTTGCTGGCACAATATGTAGTTTTGTTGTTGTTAACGTTAATCTTTTAGGGTTGACCAGGCAACGACACTTCATGTCACGGTTGGTGTATAGGCTGATTCAGTCGGCTGCTGCGCTTCGGGTCGCGGGTTCGTTTCCCACACGGAAAATTATTTGTACGATCTGTAGGTAAATGTTCACACGTCTGCCACAGTTATTTGCCCCACACTAGGATATCTCCTGTGTCGTGGGTGCGTTTACAAACATAAATTCCACACAATACACCCAGACCCGGAACAACTTTTCGAAGTCTGGGTGTACGTTGCACCGTTTCTTCTCCCCACTTTAAACACTAGGAAGCGGTGAAGGGTGGGCTTATGTGGGTGCTGCCTCATGTTGACATTCAAAACTCTATTTTTTTGTCAATTTTAGCGCTATGTAATTTAATTACTGTGTGTGGAATTTTTGGCTGTAAACGCACCCATGACATATGATAACTCAAAGAGTGGGGAGTCATGTTAAAAAAAAGACTACGTTTTTGAGATAAGAATGTATGTTGTGTGCCAATAGTGAAATCTTTCTTTCTTACTTATGTGTTGTTATTGGTATATTATTTAATTTTATTAGTAAGAATATGTTTTTTTATATAGGTAGTACCTATTTCTAATTCATAGTTATGTGGGGCAGTATTTTAATTAACAGATAGGTAACTCTAAAAGGCAGAAAATAAAACTATTTGATTTAAAAAAGGTTCTACTATAAGTACGTTTTGAATATCAATAGCACAAACAATCCAACAATGTCCTTACGTCGTTTAATATATAAAATTACCTATCCGTGAAACTGTAATAAAACGCACCGACCTCCAACGAGGTGGACAAACGACCTGGTGAAGGTCGCTGGGAGTCGTTGGATGCGGGCGGCATGTAACCGCTCGTTGTGGCAATCTAAGGGGGAGGCCTTTGTAGATTTCCACAACGAGCGGTCACATGCCGCTCTCATCCAACGACTCCCAGCAACCTTCATCAGGTCTCGATCTCGTAGAGAAATACCAAGCATAGCTCTCTCCATAGCTCGCTGACTAACCTTGAGCTTTCTTATGAGGCCCATAGTTACTGACCACGTCTCTAAGTAGCCTATGATAGTACCTAATAACTAAAAGGGATATGTTCCAACCAGCTACCACATAACCGGGCTATCAATTCGGTTTGCTATCTCGGGCAGGATGGGGTTGGAGCTTCCGCGCAGTCTGCGTAGTAGTGACACAGACTTCTTTCGTTCTTCTTCCTTTCCAGACGGCGTTAAAACCGTTGGTATGTGCTTCAGCAAACATTGTCGGCGCACTTTAATAACGCGGTAGCCTCAACAGCACCCTGAACGCATTATTGTATTGGACACGCAGAGCATAGTAAGCCCTTTGGGTATATCCAAACCACAACCCTGTACAGCGATGTGCAGTTTAGCCGGTAGGAGTCCGGCTGTCCCTCGGCGGGCGGACATGACCTATTTCCACCGGAATATAAAAAGGGAGGCCCATATCTGTGTGTGTAATACACCACAAGATAGAAAATCAACAGTTTAGTAGCTAAAACACTTGTTACTTGCGCCCGAAGAGAAGACGCCGCTAAAATTAATTACATTTATGACGGCAAGGTAATTAGTGATTAAGTATTTGCGCTCAGACCTTTACACTAGATTGGTACGGTTCTACGCTCATCTGGCAGACTTAGAGGCTTGCATATAAATCTTATGTTCAAGTCTGTAACTCATAAAGGGTATAGGTAGTGACGTTCATTTTAGTTATGCTGTTAGCAGACACGATATGTAGAATACACTGGACGTCCACTACTGAACAACGACCTCCTCCTTAGGTTTCCACAACGAGCGGTTACATGCCACCCTCATCCAACGATTCCCAGCGACCTTCACCAGCTCTTTTGTCCACCTAGCAGGATCGACCCACGCTGCGTTTAAAAAAATTAGTACTTAAAAGTTACTTGTTAAGTTTCTCGTAATTCAATTGGTATTACAGCTAAGTGACTACTAAACTCTTTGGTTATAGTCCCAAAGTTATTTCATATGTAGTACCTTAAGTTTTAGCTGAATTGTGTACGCTTTTTTTATTGTTGTCCAGTGGAAATTCTACATGTACTTCCTTTGCCCCAGGAAAGGGTAAAGGGGTTTGGCGGTCTCCTACCAGGTAAAACTACAGGAGCGGTCATCTTCGGCACCGAAGGGGGGCTCCAAGTCCTCGTAAGATCACACTAGACTGCCCATTGTTGCCATGCCTTAGGCCTATCACGGATGGGATGACTGTAAAGCGGTCAACCCTTCTAGTGGAAGGACAATAACTGTAAAAAGGTCACCCCTCCCAGGCACTTTTCGGGTGCTGTGTACCTACTAAATTTAGTACCTTAAGTTTAGCTATACTAACTTAAACTTTGATAATAATAGGCAGAGTAACGTTTTACTTAGACTGACGTTTATTGAGTAAGTTGTACAAGAGACCAAGTAGATGGCGCTAGTATCCACATTTATATTATTTTGTTACAATATTAACACATCCGCTTAACAAAATCATACATACTCTGAAACAGGTAATATACCAAGCTTTTTTGCAAAATGTTTATACTTTACAGATCCCAAACTTTTTGTAAAAATATCTGCAGGCATCTCAGTGGTTTCTAGATAATCAATTTTTACAAACTGCTTCTCTCACAAAATGGTACCTAACGTCTATATGTTTAGACCTTCTATGATATGTTGGATTCAAAATTAGTTTTTGTGCACTTTGACAATCATTATATAAAGTTATTGTTTCTGAAAGACCTATAATTTCAAATAATAAATAGATAGCTTCTTTACTAGCTTCTGACATAGCCATATATGCTTCTGTTCAGGACAGTGCTACATTTCTTTGTTTTCTGCATTCAAATGAAATGACTGATCCTGACAATTTAAAACAAAAACCAGAAAAAGATTTTCTATCATTTGAATCTGAACCCCAATCTGCGTCAGCATATCCTTCTATACAAGATTTATCTATTGTGAAAATAAGACCATAATTTTAAGTTCCTTTTAAATACTTTAAGTTTTTTTTTAAGTGTTTCCAATGAGATACATCATATGAATTATTAAACTGACTGAGATAACAGACACTATAAGCAATATCTGGTCTGGTTAGAACAGCTAAATACATAAGGTTACCTATCAGTTGTCTATATGGATATTTTTTATCATAACAATTCTAAAATTTTTCTTAACTATGGTTAACTAAGGTTTGTGCCAATTTATTTTCGTTGTTGAGAAAGAGAGAAAGGGAAAGTTTTATTTAATCACAACACATACAAGGTGTCCAGTAAATAGCACAACATACAGCAGGGGGTGAGAGCTTGGGTCAATACCTACCAAAAAAACACAATATATGTTCAGCAAAATCTTACGGAATTTTTTTTTCACCACTGTAGGTTAAAGTTAGGCGATACGAAAATTGTACTGTGAAAATTTAAATAAAAATCATATTTCTTGAATACATTTTAGTTTTTAATAGAATAAAGACTTATCAATGAGTAAAGTAACTATTCACAAATAATTTGAGGTAAAAAAAAAACTAGAAAAGGAATTTTTAATTACGAGATGCTTAAAAATATGTGTCAAGGTAGAGATTTTTTGTACTACTGTAAATCCGTAAGATTTTGCTGAACATATATTGTGTTTTTTTGGTAGGTATTGACCCAAGCTCTCACCCCCTGCAGTATGTCGTGCTATTTACTGGACACCCTGTATATGACATAGAACAGAGACACAGATTGCAAAACTAGTATTAAAATAAAATATTAAAGCCGTGCGTTGTGAACGTGTAACGTTGTGCGAAATCTTGTATGCTTGCAGCAAGTTCATACAAGTTACTACAGAAAATTTCAAGTAACAATATTTTGTCACTCAATAGCCATATATCATTGCTTCAAATTCCCCATGGAAAAAGAAAAAGCAATACAAAAACACCATGTCGACCTGTCGCTCAGAAACAAAAATGGACTCATCCATTTGTTTCCAACAAAAAAGGAGAGAAAGAAAGGCTGTTGAAATAAGCGCAACGGAACGGTTATCCATCACAAAAGGTCCCAAGTGCTTTCAGAAAACTAATTTACGGTAACAACATTATTGTACGACTGGAAAAATTACTTTCACAGTGAAAAAATGTAGGTTTCCTAATATTGCCAACTAGAGTTTCGTATTTTCATGCTGAACCGTTTACTTTTTCGTTTTGGGGTTGCCGGGTGAGGAAATAAGGCACCTCTATTTTCGGTGAATATTTAGGTGGCTTCCGAAGCTCAAAGTTGAGGCTTTTTACCTAGAAAGCTGTTATAGAAGTATCGAACAGAAAACATAAAGTCCGGCTAGGTACGTACCTTCGCAGTGCCAATTATTCGCCAAAAACCTTCTAAAAAGAGTATATAGCCAAAAAATCCTTTTCTTAAAAAGAAAATAAGACACTAAATAATTAATATCTTGAGGTGTGACCACAGTGTGGTGCCACTCAGGACTCATTCTGGGTAGCATTACAATAACATTATATTTGATACATGGCCCCGCCCGACTTCATAAATATTTTTTTTCCTTTTCATCATCATCATCATTTTCATTTCGACCGAATGAAGTCCAGTGGGCTCATTGGGGGGTTTTGCCATAATCGCCACGCTTGGCAGGCGGGTTGGCGATCGCAGTTGAGTTGTTAATGTACTCGAAGGACGCTGCTGCCCATGCTCCGGCTAATCCCTTAGTCGACTTTTACGATACCCATGGGAGGAGAGAGAGGAGCGAGAGGAGAGAGAGGAGAGAGAGGAGAGAGCATGGGAGGCTTTTCCTTTTCAATGATCTTAATTTTTTTTATATCGTGTAGGGTTTTGAAGTCGGTATTTTTTTTGTTAATATGTCGTATTTATGATTGGATCTGCTCTTTACTTCGATTTCGCCTGATGGCAAGCGATGGATTAGGTCTACGATGGAACGAATGCACCCAGAAGATGTCTATTCACTTAATTTAGGTACGGCTTATAGGTAACAGGGAAAGCGGACGACGGCAAAGAGTTCTACTCTTTGGCTGTGCGCATATTGGAGGTTGAGTAAAATGGATGCCTATTCGGCAGTGAAGCAGTCCACGGGCCTTGACCATGATTTTCTTCTTACTTAACTCACCCACTCCCTCTTCTCATCTCATTCCCCGCTTTCCATATCTATGCTCTACTCAGGATAGGAATTTACGTTCTTCAAATAATCTTATACTGTCCCTTTCATAGCACTGAATTCGTTCATCCTACCTTCCTACCTTCAGTCTATATTGCTTTGGAATGCTCTTTTTGTCGAGATCAGAATGGCTACCAGTAAAGACGTATTTAATCGGAATTTACGTACTTTCACAATAATTTGGCAATGTAATCTCAGTAACAATTTATCTATTCTATAAATATGTGTCTATAATAGTAATATGTATGGAGTTAAATGTTCTTATTATATATGCATGGATGATTATTGTATTTATAAATTATGTAGACATATATTGTTCTCAGTTTATTCTCTTTTAATTACATGTTATTGCCCCTGCTATGTTATCTCTGCATCGCATTTTCTTTTTTTATTTATCTCCATTGGAAATTATATATGAAAATCCTCCGCCCCGGGAAAGGGTGAAGGGGCATGCCGGACTCCTACCGGCTAAAACCACTGGAGCGGTCATTTTCGGCACCGAAGGGTCCAGATCCTCGTGAGATCCCACTAGAACCCCCCATTGATGCCACGTCTTTAGGCACATCTTGGAGGGGGTGACTGTAAAACGGTCACTCCCTCAGCGGAGGGAAGGCGACTGCATCACCCTAAGGTTGACTGATAAATAATTTAAATTTATTTAAAATTTGACGGCACGGTTGGTACAGTGGCTGATACAGTCGACTGCTGCGCTCCGGGTCGTGGGTTCGATTCCCGCACGGAACAATTATTTGCATGATCTGCAGGTTGTTGTTCCGGGTCTGGGTGTATTCTATGTGGAATTAATGTCTGTAAACGCACCCACGACACAGGAGAAATCCTAGTGGGGCAACGTTTAAAAAAAAAATGGCCGAATGCATTATGTCCGCCTATGATATATGTGTGCATGTTGCATAAAGTTTAAATAAATAAAAGCGATGAATACGAACACTTCGACATATTAGCTACAAGTACTTGAAAAGGCCTCTTGCTGTGCAAACCATCAAATACTATTAAGGATAAAGGGTTTTCGTGTTACTGGTAATGAGAGACTATCATCGTGGACTTGTTGACAAACACATCGTGCCTGAATATTAAAAGGTTTCATGCTAATGAATGATCACAGCGTCGATTAATCTTCATCCACCCTTTTACTGACACCGTTTCAATGTTAATGTGTGTCAAAATGTGGGACAAGCAGATTATTCTTGGATTTTTAGGGTTCCGAACGTCTGAAGGAAAAAACGGCGGAACCCTTATAGGATCATTCGTGCGTCTGTCTATGTGTCTGTCACAGCCAATTTGCTCAGATTCTACTGAACCGATTAAGTTGAAATTTGGTACACATATTCTGAAGATCTGGTGAAGGTTGCTGGGAGTCGTTGGATGAGGGCGGCATGTAAATCGTTCGTTGTGGAAATCTAAGGGGGAGACCTTTGTTCAGCAGTGGACGTCCTGTGGCTGATATGATGTTGGTGATGGATGGATGGATGGATGGCTATAGCTCGGGTGGCGGTCTTTTTTGGCACACAGATTTAGCGCGTTATTTAATGCGTGCAGTAGCCACACCTGCGTTTGTCAGTATGCACCGAGAGCGTGATGGGATTGTACGTATTTGTTTCCCGCCTACAATTAATATTAATTACTCTGTGACTATGAAGTGAAAATTAAAAATGGTTGAGACATTTTGAAATAATATGATCTAGCAGCTTCAACCGCCATTTTGAAAATAATGTATTGAATAACGCGATTTATCGACATAAAGACTTTAAATGCAGATGTGGCCTCTCAATTTAACGCATTATTTAGTGGAATACTTTTGCGCCTTAATTATTGCGATAATCAGCCTTAGACGTTAAACCTTAGTGTAGCCCCAACATTAGTGCAGAGCATTTTTTAAGGCCCCTGCATGACCCTTCATAGCTACACAATTGTGGTGCTTATAAGCAGTTACACTCACTGATCGGTCAACGATGGTCGAAGTTAAGCAACGCTTGGCGCGGTCAGTCTATGGATGGGTGACCGAATAGTGTAATTAGAACTCAGTGTCTCTGTGCTTTGGAGGGCACCTAAAATCATCGGACTTTTGGGCGGCCTGAACAACTTTGACACAGGCTGGCCACTAACGCAAAAGAAGAAGAATTGCAACATTTAAAAGACCTGTGTCCACTAGTGGAAGTTTATCGGTTTACGCCTATTTTCATAGAACTTGATGTCGAGATGACCATGTCATTCGCCTGGTGGTAAGCTTTACGCCTGCCCATAATAATTGTAATGCTACCCAGGTCTAGTCTTACGAGGCATCTCACTGCGCTCGTCACCTTGATAAGTAAAGTTATTTATTCTCTTCATCATCAGCCTATATCAGTTCACTGCGCTACTACACCCGGTCATCAGCATTTCGCATCCAGCCAGACCAGCAACCTTCTTCAGGTCGTCCGTCCATCTGGCTGGTGGGCATCCTACACTACGTTTGCCCTTACGCGGTCTCCACTCTAGGACTCACCTGCTCCATCGTCCATCGATCCTTCGACAGACGCGGCCAGCCCACTGCCACTTCAGCATGCTAATTTATAAAAGGCGATTTTTTTTTTTCGAAACTTTGCCCCTCTCTAGGATTTCTCCTGTGTCGTGGGTGCGTTTACAGACATGAATTCCACACACAATACACCCAGACCCGGAACAACTACCTGCAGATCATACAAATATTTGTTCCGTGCGGGAATCGAACCCACGACCCGTAGCGCAGCAGTCGACTGTATGTTGGCTAATATGATGATGATGTTAATGATACATAGTAAAACTGTAAAATACAACTGCACATCTCTCCTTATCCTTTCCAAAAATATAGGCGTGTAGTTCTAAACGATTATTATTTTCATCCGGATCGTACTGTTTAAACGGGGTCAGCAATAACTCAGGGGTAAGCCAGTGTCGCCAATGTGGACAAAGGATATTAAATGTTTTACGAGATTTTCACAATGGGACCCATAAATCCATGGTGGTTTGAATATTGATACTTAACCATGGAAATTCCTTCGTGAAATAGAGAAGATAAGGTTCAGTGACTGTGTCTCTTTCGTTTGGAGTAGTAAAAGGTTTTATGTATTCATGCTTGCGCTTTTGCGAGGGTAAGTTGACATTCAAGCAAAGCGAATATTGAGTCAGAGACTTGTAAAAAATAATTGTCGCTTCTTTTCGAAATTTTTAAATATTTTTAAAAACGTTGCCCCACACTAGGATTTCTCCTGTGTCGTGGGTGCATTTACAGACATGAATTCCACATACAATACACCCAGACCCGAAATAACTACCTGCAAACCGTACAAATATTTGTTCCGTGCGGGAATCGAACCCACGACCCGGAGCGCCGTGTGGTTCCGGCTCAGAATGCCACCACCCCATCTCCTCCCATGGGTGTCGTAAAAGTCGACTAAGGGATTAGTCGGAGGATGGGCAGCAGCGTCCTTCGAGTACATTAACAACTCAACTGCGATCGCCAACTCGCCTGCCAAGCGTGGCGATTATGGCAAAACCCCCCAATGAGCTCAAAACACATCCATATCGGTGGTTGTGATGATCTTTGGGGGAGGCCTGTGTCCAACAGTGGACTTCATTAGGCCGAAATGATGACCCGGAGCGCAGCAGCCGACTGTATCAGCAACCGTGACGTCGATACAATGGTGATATGATGATCGAACCTTTGGTTGATATGATGATTATTCTCTCTCTTAATTTTAGAAACGATGGCTGCCCTGTGCGATTCGTTTTCAAACAAACATCACAGCTAACATCCAGACGCGAAATATAGACTACACCGAACAACATATTTGTCTTGAAAAAAGAAAGCTACGGCTAAAGGCGGGCTGGAGACTGTTTCCATTCATTATTTAAAGGTAATTGATAATGACTTCTTGACTTCGTGTGGTGCCGGCTCAGCCACCACCCCATCTCCTCCCATGGGTGTCGTAAAAGTCGACTAAGGGATTAGCCGGAGGATGGGCAGCAGCGTCCTTCGAGTACATTAACAACTCAACTGCGATCGCCAACCCGCCTGCCAAGCGTGGCGATTATGACAAAACCCCCCAATGAGCCCACAACATGTCCATATCGATGGTTGTGGTGATCTTTGGGGGAGGCCTGTGTCCAGCAGTGGACTTCATTCGGCCGAAATGATGAAATGATAATGACTTCTTGACTTCGTGTGGTGCCGGCTCAGAATGCCACCACCCCATCTCCTCCCATGGGTGTCGTAAAAGTCGACTAAGGGATTAGCCGGAGGATGAGCAGCAGCGTCCTTCGAGTACATTAACAACTCAACTGCGATCGCCAACCCGCCTGCCAAGCGTGGCGATCATGGCAAAACCCCCCAATGAGCCCACAACACATCCATATCGATGGTTGTGGTGGTCTTTGGGGAGGCCTGTGTCCAGCAGTGGACTTCATTCGGCCGAAATGATGATAATGACTTTAGTGGCATTATAATTGAGTAGACCAGAAGTTTGCTACAGCAACAGGGTTTTATGCCGTAAGTGAATATCAGAAGACCATCACCCGTTTGTCTATTGCACCCCAATCAAAAGTTAAATATCAATCGGTTAATCCGTTTTTACATGAACGCATGTCAGACACATAAAACTTTGCTCTTCACAATGTTCTGTAACTCCAGTCAATCAAAGTCAAACAGCTTTATCGGGTACACATTTTGATGGACAACAGTTTAAAAACATTTGTTTTGTAAATCCATCAGGCCCGATAAAGGTTTATTGAAGGCTAGTGGCATATTTCACCATTCATCATTTCGGCCGAGTGAAGTCCACTGCTGGACACAGGCCTCCCCCAAAGATCACCACAACGACCGATATGGGTGTGTAGTGGGCTCATTTGGAGGTTTTGCCATAATCACCACGCTTGGCAGACGGGTTGGCGATTACAATTGTTGATGTATTCGAAGAACGCTGCTGCCCATCCTCCATACAAAATGTATTGTTTCCCATTGGAAATTCTTCATGAACTTCGTTGCATTGTGCCGTAGCCTCACGTCCTATCCTGTGAAGGTAACAACCGTGCCCGGTGAGCACCTGCGTCAGGCGGTAGGTGACGCGCTCGCTCCTTCTAAGCCAGGTTCCAATAAGCGGCAGGACGGCCTTCACGACGCGCTTGGTCGCAAACTGCAACTTTAATATCACTTTTTTTTAAAAGAGTGTCTATGGAGTTTCTTGCCGGCTTCTTCTCCATAAGATCAACTTTTCCGAACCGTGCACCGTAACTTTTGACTTTTCTTAAGTGCCTATTAGGGCCTATATGAAATAAAAACTTTGACTTAGACTTTGACTTTGACTTTGACCGCAGGCGGTGACGCCATTTCCCAAGTGCGCGCCGCTGAGCTAGCTCCCTCAGCCTGTAGTTGTGGTAACCTACGGAGACACTTTTGTTCAGGAATGAACGTACTTCGGCCAATATGACGGTGATAAATATTGACGGATCGTTTTTGTGGGATACTGACTCGCTAATTTTATTTGCACAAGAACTCTAAAAACGGACCAAAGCAAAATGTCGAGAAAACACGACTAAAAACAATAAAATAAAAACGATCAAATAAAGAACGGCGAGTGGAGAAAAGATAAACTAAATAAATAAAGCGGCAAAGGAATAAAACAGCTACAACAGTCGGTAAATCCAGCGGACCAAAGCGTATCCGGACAAAACAAATCACAGAGAAGCTGTTTCCTCTAATCCTAGTAGGGTTTATTAAGCTAACTATCGAGGCTAATCGAGAAAGGGAAAGTGACCGGTTTAATACGATTCCGCGTCGATAAGTCGGTAAGGGCCCTTTCACGCTATGCCATGTGAAATAATTCCACGCGAGAAACGAGATCATGACCCAATAATTGAATATAAAAAATGAGATATCATGTTACGTGTGAGGAATTATTTGATATGGAACTAGCTACGCCCGGCGGTCTCACCCGCCGTTTAATTTAAAAGGAATCAAACTACTTCGGCATAGACAGTAGATATAAAGAGTATATAATATTGGATTTCATGGGTTTTAATTTTCTGCGTGGAACCCTAATTATTTTAATAGGTTTAGTAAATTTATTACTCATAAAGAACAGAGTTCACTTACAATGAGCTTAATTACTAATTTATAACTAATAATAGCTATTACGTTTTTAAACTTATTACAGATATAGATAACGAGCAAGGGCGAAGTTGAGAGAAGGGAAGTGTTACATTTTATTGTACTTTTTAATAACTAGTGTACAATAAAGAGTATAATAAATAAATTAATATATGCTCGGGGGTGGAAGTGTCTAATGGCGTAATAACGGGGAAACCCGCTCCGAGTCTTCGAGACGCGCGATGGTGAAACCGGTGCCGCACCTCTCTACACCCCTAGCCGCTCACACCGATGTTGCTCCTTGTCGCCTGTAGTGGTGGCCATTTAGGGGGCCCATCTTGTGAGTGGCAAGTCACCGTCTGCCACAGAACTTCACTTTAAAGGTTGAAAGGCAGACGCCGTTTTTTCCGTTTTTCTTAGTATTCAATCAATTTATCACCCATTGCAATAGACCTTATACTTGTAGTTTCCATTTCATACAATAGTTTTATACCTCCGGGGACAATCCGAGACTGCATTTTATAGCAGCCATGGAGAGTCCCCGGTTAGTGTCCCATTACATTTTAGATTAAAATTCTCTAAAGGGCATCTGCGTCTTGGACCCATGTCCCCGCGTAAGCCTATCAAAAGATCGGGTTCCCCCTTACCCCCTGTATATAATAAATAAACCAGTGTAATAGAGCAAAAAAAAAAATACAGATATCGAACAGTTCTAAAAGATGTTGTCATAAATATGTTTTTTCAAGTGAGTTTTAAACACAGAAATTGATTGACAGTCCTTAATATTATTTGGTAGTTTATTATATAACTGCGATCCTTCATATATTATGTTTTTCTTACCGTAATTAGTTCTGTGCCGTCTTAATTTAATTTTGTTAATATTGCTTATGCAGTGATGGAAGATTTTTTGAGTAAGTTTTATTTCACATTGTATTTGACCAGATATTATTTTCCTCACCAGTATTTACATTGTGTAGGTGTACATCTGTCCTAGATGAAATATTTTTGTATCTGCATATAATTTACGTGTATTCGTTAATCGACAATAATTAACTGATGATTTTATGACTTTATTTTGTCAGATTTGAAGGCTCTGCAGATTGGACTTTGCAGTGCATCATTTCGATGAGATACTCACAATGGGCCTCATAAAAAAGCCCAAGGTCACTCAGCGAGCTATGGAGAGAGCTATGCTTGGTATTTGTCTACGAGACTGAATCAGAAATGACGAGATCCGTAGAAGAACTAAAGTTGTTGACATAGATATAGAAAGGATTAGTAAACTGAAGTGGCAATAGGCCAAATGGGAATATATACCTATTTGTATTATATTTAATAGATACTCTATTTGATTATATTAATATAATAAGTACACCACGGAATACACCTTTGTCTTCTTCCATCTTTTTCTTGTCCATCCTAAGGTTGTCTGTAAGAAATCGCTAATGGCGATAAGACCGCCCATTGTACAATTACTGTTCATAGAATGATTCCTAGTAGTTGTTATTAAAATGGTTTACAATAAAGTATATTCTATTCTAGTCTAATAAAATAAAAATAGTCAAGTCTCAATTAGAGTCATCATATCAGCCACAGGACGGCCACTGCTGAACTAAGGCCTCGCCATAGATTTCCACAAGGAGCGGTCACATGCCATCCAATGACTCCCAGTGACCATCACCAGGTCGTCTGTCAACTTCGTTCGAGGTCGCCCCACGCTGCGTTTTCTGTTGCCCGGTCTCCACTCGAGAACCTTTTTACCCCAAAGGCCATCAGTTCTACGAGCAATGCGCCCCACCCATTGCCACTTCAGTTTACTAATCCTTTCAGCTATGTCGGCAAACGTCAGGAAAAACAAAAATCTAAAATATACGCGGCAGAATCCGTTTAAAAGTGTTTTATTATAATGTGTAATACTCGCGAAAACCTAAGACATTATTATGTCGGCAACTTTAGTTTTTCTACGGATCTCCTCACTTCTGATTCAGTCTCGTAGACAAATACCAAACATAGCTCTCTCCATAGCTCG
Source organism: Diloba caeruleocephala (assembly GCA_947459985.1). Lineage (NCBI taxonomy): Eukaryota > Metazoa > Arthropoda > Insecta > Lepidoptera > Noctuidae > Diloba > Diloba caeruleocephala. The sequence goes on along the minus strand of OX381626.1, from coordinate 2,427,806 downwards.
CTGAGTGACCTAGAGCTTTCTTATGAGGCCCACAGTGAGTGACCACATCTCTGTTCCATATATCATCACTAGTAACACACACTGGTTAAAGACATTCGTTTTGAGGCATTGCAGTATTGTTTACGAAAAGGCGTTGCGAAGTTTCCCGAACGCTGCCCAGCCGAGCCGTCTTCGACGATAGACCTCTTACTCGAAGTTGGACCGACCTAACTTGATAGTTTGTTTTTGTAAGAGTTGAATACAAAATATGAAAAAAACAAAACATCAATTGAATTAAAGCTTAATTTGACGTGCTTCCATCGTCAGCCTGCTCAAACACTCAGTATTATACTTGTATAATACAAAATTCATGGCCACATGACTTTTTAATTCTGATAACTTTTAGGTCATTTCCAGTGACATCGATAAAAGACAAACCCGCACAAAAGCTTATTATAAAAAAGCATGTATGGAATCTGGTGTAAAGAATTTCTCCGTTTTGGGAGAAAAACTCGAATACCTACATGATTAATAAGGGAATTTGTGCATAAAAATATGTTGCGTCAAATCAATCAAAGCCGGGGCTTAAAACAAATGGATTCGTAAACGTTTGAGGAGCGAACCGATTGAGATAATCATAAACAAATCACATCCAAGCTGCCTCCACACTAATCCTTTGGCACTTAGGGTTGATACTAGACGGATATTAAAATAAAGTCTTATGATGGAACGTATTCAAAATAAATTTACCAGGTACTTATACTTCGTAGCTACAAGGCGGGGAACCTCTGGGTTCACGGGTGCGTAGATTGGGGAATCTGCGTGCTCACACCAAGCGACCCAAGAGAAGGCATGTGGTCACGCGCTGCCGTGGGACGCTTTGGGGGATCCTTTACAATCCCCCCCGGGGGGGGGGGGGGGTGACCGCTTTACAGTCACCCTCTCAGAGATGTGCCTATAGGCGTGGCACCAGTGGGCGGCTCTAGTGTGATCATACGAGGACCTGGAGCCTCCCTTAGGTGCCGAAGATGAGCGCCCCAGTGGTTTTAGCCGGTAGGAGTCCGGCATACCCCTTCGCCCTTCCCCGGGGCGAAGGAAGTTCATGAAGAATTTCCACTGGGCACCAATAAAAAGAAAACAAAAAGAAATGTACGTGTACTTGAAACTTTACGATATATATGCTTTTTATCCCTTAATATACCCAACCATGTTTGTATTAGGCACGGTTGGTTACATTAAGTTGGAAACCAGAAGAAACCTGGCTCTTGTCACTTATATATTTAATGTATTGCGTGGTAGCATCATAAACCGTGTGGTGCCGGCTCAGAATGCCACCACCCCATCTCCTCTCGTGGGTGTCGTAAAAGTCGACTAAGAGATTAGCCGGAGGATGGGCAGCAGCGTCCTTCGAGTAAATTAAAAACTCAACTGCGATCGCCAACCCGTCTGCCGTGGCGATTATGGCAAAACCCCCAATGAGCCCACAACACAGCCATATCGGTCATTGTGGTGATTTTTGCGGGAGGCCTGTGTCCAGCAGTGGACTTCATTCGGCCGAAATGATGATGATCATTAATCTTGGCATTTTAAAGGTAGTAGAGCTTAGCGTGCCGGATAATTACATGAAGTGGCGATGTCGTCCACCTCTGTTAGCGACACCAAGCAGCAAGACCAACTTATTGGCCAAAGCACCAATGACGCGCGCCCTACGCACACCAATGAAGTGGCTGATAGGATAGATATTTTTTCTTGCTCTAGGAGTGAATTTACAAAGATAACGTTAGAAATAATATGTTATTGTCAAACTATAGAATGTAATATATAATGACTATAGAAGATATAAGGACCACGCTAACACATTGGGTATCCTGTAAAGATGGTGATGTTGTTTTTTAAATAAATAAATAAATGTTGTGCGAATAAGTTATCCGCAGTCTCTCTTGCAGTCAGATAGTAGGTTAAAAGTTTCATTTAAGACGGTCAGTCAATCAGTGGCCCAATACTGTGAATACTCGTATCAACATCGATACGAGTAGTCAGCCATAAAACTAAAAACAATTTACGTGCGTTTAAAAATATTCAGGCTTTAGTTGCCATGTTGGAAGTTGATTTTGTTCTGGTGAAAAAGGGACAAGAATATTCTTTAGTCACTCCTTTTCAATGAGAATATGTTATAATATTTGTAATTTTGCCAACAACATAATATGATATTTGGAAAAAAAAACTAAACTAGACTGTCTCATCTTGAGTAGTGTTGGTGTTTTTCTATTAGCGCGTATACAACTATGTGTTAGTGTGTTAACCTTTAAAATCAAGACCTAATATTGATAAAATATTTGTACGATCTGCAGGTATATGTTCCGGGTCTGGGTGTATTGTGTGTGGAAGTTGTGTTTGTAAACGCACCCACGACACAGCAGAAATCCTAGGGTGGGGCAACGTTTTTAAAAATCAATCAATCAATCATGTAATGTGGATTTAGTCGTTAACCATTCGGCAGTTACACGAATGGTAAAAAAGATAAGAGAATCCAAAATCACACAATAACCTGATAAACTGAATAACCGCATAATCAAAAAGTGATTGCATTTTTTTTTATTTTTTATATAAACGTTGCCCCACACTAGGATTTCTCATGTGTCGTGGGTGCGTTTACAGACATGAATTCCACATACAATACACCCAGACCCGGAACAAATACCTGCAGATCATACAAATATTTGTTCCGTGCGGGAATCGAACCCACGACCCGGAGCGCAGCAGCTGACTGTATCAGCCACTGAACCAACCGTGTTCGTTGATCCAAGTTGGCTATTCATATCACATTTAATACTCCCTACTTATCCGTTCATCCGACGGTTATATCCCCGTGTGGCAGCCCTGTGCAACATGTTTACATTCTGCGATCGTGATGGATCGCTTGCCCGCCACCCCTCGGCCTACCTAACTCAGAAGGATGTATGTTCGATGGAAGTGGTGGGCATAGGAGTAAGCGTGGTTGAATAATATGGTAAAAGTGAGACTCGGAATATACACTTCTCGAGTTTTTGAAGTGAAAACTTCTTTTAGCGCGGTACGCATATTTTTAGATGATATAAAATCTCTGGACTCGCGACACCGTTACGAGACGCTATTTGAAGTGAAAACTTCTTGGTTTCGCAACGCGGCGGGAAGCACGCGCTTTTTGTGAGGCGGCTCGCAGCCATATTATATTTTGTGAATTAGATAAATTAAATGAAAAACATTTAGTGCTATAAAATTTTCACTTCCGTCGGCACTCCCGGAGTGCAACCCGTATTTTTTTTTCATTTCTCATAAGATCTTTTGGGGTTTTGATTAAGAATAAATATAGCACTACTCCACGTACTTGCGTGGATGTTGTAAAAGGCGACTAAGGGATTCTAAACCAACCCGTCTGCCAATCGTGGTGAGTTTGGCAAAGTCCCCCCCAAAATGCCACAGAATGTTATCCGTGGATTCTTTTGCATCATCATCATCATTTCGGCCTAATGAAGTCCACTGTTGGACACAGGCCTCCCCCAAAGATCATCACAACCACCGATATGGATGTGTTTTGAGCTCATTGGGGGGTTTTGCCATAATCGCCACGCTTGGCAGGCGGGTTGGCGATCGCAGTTGAGTTGTTAATGTACTCGAAGGACGCTGCTGCCCATCCTCCGACTAATCCCTTAGTCGACTTTTACGACACCCATGGGAGGAGATGGGGTGGTGGCATTCTGAGCCGGCACCACACGGCAATTCTTTTGCATGGTATATGAGAATATGAATTTTACACAACGGCGTCGTGTAGCGTCCAATAGGGGTGAATTCTACTTTACCACTGCTATGAAACTTAGGTAAATTAATTAAACGATGAGAATCAGATACAAAAAATATTTACATAAAAATATTAATTAAGATACATGCGAAGAATGAAACGTAAAATCATCATATCGGCCATTTATATGTCCACTGCTGAACAAAGGCCGGCTCAGAATGCCACCACCCCATGTCCTCCCATGGGTGTCGTAAAAGTCGACTAAGGGATTAGCCGGAGGATGGGCAGCAGCGTCCTTCGAGTACATTACCAACTCAACTGCGATCGCCAACCCGTCTGCCAAGCGTGGCGATTATGGCAAAACCCCCCAATGAGCCCACAACACATCCATATCGGTCGTTGTGGACATCTTTGTGGGAGGCCTGTGTCCAGCAGTGGACTTCATTCGGCCGAAATGATGAACAAAGGCCTCCCCCATAGATTTTCACAACTGTGTCATCATTCTGGGGGGTATTTCCCAATACTCACCACGCTTGGCAGGCGGGATGGTGAGCGCAGTATGGCTACCGTTACACAGAAGGGACGCTGCTGACCATCCCTCTGGTTTAGATTCCCTTAGTCACCTTTTACGGCATCCACGGGCGGAGATGGAGTGGTGCTATATTCTTAATCCGGACACCACACGGAAACGTAAAATAAATGTAGGTAATTGATAATATGGAGGAATAAAGCTGTCGTTACTGTGTGTATTATTGAGATACCTTAGTTCAGAAATATGGTACAGCCAGCAGGTTCAAACCCGCGTTCCAAAATATGTTGACCAATTATTGAATGTTTTGTTCCTCCTTCTCCTTAATGTACGGTACAAAGTTGGCTCTGGACGGCTTATCTAGTAACAATTAGGCTATATCTATGTCCTCTCACAAGCCGTCAGTGTTCGCGCGAGCATTTGATAAATGCGTGCGTCACTTTTTGTTAACGTTTATTTTTATCAAATTGGATTTTTACTCTTATATGTGACTGGCTGGTCCATTTGTGAGTTTTGTTTGTGGTGGTAATGGACTAGACTATTAGGTAATATGGTGAGTCAGTTGACGGCTTTACCATTTTCTGAAATGGAAAGAGAAAGGTTTCTGAACGAAGGATTCTGATAAAGATAGATAAAGATAAAGATCATTTATTTGTAAAACATGCGTTAAAAAACATGCGTTACACACTAATTGGGCATGCAAGATGTTAAAAGGAAAGAAGCACATGCATGCTTTGCCTATCGAGGCGTACAAATTAAAAAATCAAAACAATGAAAAAAATAGAGGTGATTTAAAAAAGTCATCTGAAATGCAATTATAATATTCAATATGTATGTATTTTGCATGTATTTCTATCAGCAGTTTAAATGGGTTTATTTAAACTACTGATATAGAATATCTCTGTGACGCAGGTGCTCACCGGACACGGTTGTTTCGGTGCGTACTTGCACAGGATAGGACGCGAGGTCACGGCACAGTGCCACCACTGTGGAGACGATCAGGATACCGCAAAGCACACGCTCGAAGAGTGCCCTGCGTGCACTGCCGAGCGGCGGATCCTGGTCGATTGGATCGGGCAAGATCTCTCTTTGCCAGCAGTAGTGTCGGCTATGCTGGCAAAGCAGGAAAATTGGAGTGCTGTGGTCTCTTGGTGATATAGAAATACATGTCAAATAGTATCGGTCAATTATAATACATAATCTAGTAATAATGATATTCAGCGACATAATTAATTTAAAACTACAAATTAGCAATGCATTTCAAGTAGTGACAGTATGTACTCATAGTCAGTAAATCATCATCATCATATCGCCCATTTATACGTCCACTGCTGAACAAAGGCCTTCCCCATAGATTTACACAACTGTGTCATCATTCTGGGGGGTATTTGCCAATACTCACCACGCTTGGCAGGCGGGTTGGTGAGTGCAGTATGGCTACCGTTTCACAGAAAGACGCTGCTGCCCATCCCTCTGGTTTAGATTCTAAGGGATATTGTTCTGTTTCTGACTATTTGACCAATAGTCAGTAGTCTATTACATATCCAGATGCATTGGAACTTTGGTTTCCCGAAATTGTTCTGATTCGTTAGTCAAAGGCAAAGTTATAATGAGATAGGGGTGCACAATTTACTAGAACAAAAATTTGCTTTTGAATTATGAGTCGCACATTTTACAGTAACAAGGGGTTCCTGACGGTGAGATACCTCGGCAGAGCCAATTGACTATATAGCAGAGTTCAATCACTGATACTCAGCACAATTATTACACACAACATAAATCATAATACATTTTGTATTATGTCATACGTGACATTGACATCCGTGGTGTACATAAGGTTCCAGATGAAAACCAGCGTCCGGCACTTAAGCCTGGCATGAAGCTGATCTGGACACCTATTTGGTCCAACCGTGAGACATATATTATTAGGTACCTTTTTTTTTTTTTATTGATGTCCAGTGAAAATTCTACATGGAACTTCCTTCACCCCGGGGAAGGGCGAAGGGATATGCCGGACTCCTACCGGCTAAAACTACTGGAGCGGTCATCTTCGGCACCGAAGGGAGGCTCCAGGTCCTCGTAAGATCACACTAGAGCCGCCCATTGGTGCCACGCCTTTAGGCACATTACGGAAGGGATGACTGTAAAGCGGTCACCTCCTCTAGCGGAGGGAAGGCGACTGTAAAAAGGTCGCCCCCTCAGGCACTTCTCGGGGAGGATTGTAAAGGATCCCCCCAAGCCTCGCTTTGCGCTGTGCTGCGCACACGGCGGCACGTGACCACGTGCGCGCCACCGTCTTCCCGGGGGTCGCTCAGTGTGAGCACGCAGACTCCCCAATCTGCGCACCCGCGACCCCCGTGGCCCCCCACCATGAATTGACGGCAGGGGGCTCAGGCGTGTTGGACTTGGGAGCCGGGACGGTTGTTGCCCCGGCGCCGTCTCGTCCTTCTCCGTGCGGGATCGGCCCTCTCCCGATCCCGCTCTGCAGTCTCCTTCTGCAACATGACGCTCTCGCAGAAGGAGACCGCTGCACTCCAATTTTCATGCTCTGCCAACATAGCCGACACTACTGTCGGCAGAGAGAGATCTTGCTCGATCCGGTCGACCAGGATCCGCCGCTCGGCCGCCCACGCAGGGCACTCCTCGAGCGTGTGCTGTGCGGTGTCCTGGTCGCTTCCACAATGGTGGCACTGTGCCGTAACCTCGCGTCCTATTCTGTGCAGGTATGCACCGAAACAACCGTGACCGGTGAACACCTGCGTCAGACGGTAGGTGACGCGCTCGCTCCTTTGGAGCGAGGCTCCGAAGAGCGGCAGGATGGCCTCAACGACGCGCTTGGTCGCGAACTGCAACCGTAGGCGATGACGCCACATCTCAAGTGCGCGCCGTCGAGCCAGCCGCCTCAGTCTGTCGAACGCCCCTGAAGGCACGCCTTCCCCACTTTGGCGGAGAGAGCGTGTCTGGCCGTAGACCCACGCATCCATCTCCGCCTGGATGTCGAAAGGCGGAAAGCGTGCCAGGAGAGTTGCCGCCTCGTAGGACACTGTCCTGTATCCCCGTGCGATCCGTATAGCCACTCTGCGCTGCAGACTGTGAAGTTTCTTTCTGCAGCGCTGGATATTATTAGGTACCTACGAAGGTTTACGTTAGTTTTATTTGGAATGTCCCTGTTTTTACAATCGTGTCTCTATGTTGTGATCAAAATAAATCTTTCTTTCTTTCTTTCTTTCTTTCAATCCACAAAATAGTTGAATACTAGTTATGGCTTTATAAAAATCATCTGTTACTTGAACAGTAAAAAAGCTTTTGGGGGGGGTGGTGGGCACACCGCAGGGTGCCCGTCAAGGGCCTCGCAAATATTTTTGGGCTACATCTGGATGTGATATTGTACCATAAAATATGTCAGGACTAAACTTTTATTTTAATTTTTTTAAACGTTGCCCCACACTAGGATTTCTCCTGTGTCATGGGTGCGTTTACAGACATGAATTCCACATACAATACACACAGACCCGGAACAACTACCTGCAGATCAGACGAATATTTGTTCCGTGTGGGAATCGAACCCACGACCCGGAGCGCAGCAGCCGACTGTATCAGCCACTGCACCAACCGTGCCGTCTTATTATTGCAATCTCGATGGACGATGAAACCCGATGCAATGGTTAGTGCCTGACCACTGCATCGAGTTTCATCATCCACAAGGCCGCTCCACCGATCGCCACTTCTATTCAAGGGTCGAACGTGAAGCCATTGAAATTAAGAAGTATAAAAATTCAATCGTGAAAACAGTTATAAATTATTATCTACATAGCCTAGTGATTATGAAAACACAACCTCGCTATTGGCATTCGGTTAGTTATAAGGACACAGTGTAGTATAGAGCAGCTCTAAAATAAAGAAAAACAACGGTTGAGGATGTACAGAAATCTAGTTAACAAACGAAGATGTCGCTGTATCTGTCTGCTTATGATCACGATCGATGCAACCTGGTCGAAACATCTAGCTATGGTAATTTACTGTTCACTTCCGTTTTAATTACTATCTTTTTACTAAAACTAGTAGTAATTCTCAAATGAAATAAACAACAAGCATAAATAAAGATTGATAAGCCAAGCAAACTTGGAGATAGAAAATGTCCAAGTTTTGGTCCAAAATGGAGTTCTCAGCGGAAACAAAATGGCCGTCGTTAGAGATGTCAGGCTAAATAGGAATTATTGCACGAATCTACAGACATGAATGAGGAAAACTCAGTGTAGCTGTTTCTAAGCTCGAGTAGGATAAAAATGGATGACCACGGTCGTTAGGGATACGCTGGTAATCTCTTGAACTTTGCCATGTAGATGTCTTCTTTTAATTTAAGTTTTTGATTAAACATGTTAACTTTTAATTTTTTAAATCGTTGCCCCACACTAGGATTTCTCCTGTGTCGTGGGATTATAGACATGAATTCCACATACAATACACCCAGACCCGAAACAACTACCTGCAGATCATACAAATATTTGTTCCGTGCGGGAATCGAACCCACGACCCGGAGCGCAGCAGCCGACTATATCAGCCACTGCACCAACCGTGCCACCCACTTGTTCTTTTTTTGTACTTTGACAAATTATTAATTTAGTGTCACTGATCTGTTTTTTTGCCGTGTGGCGCCGGCTTAAAATAGCACCACCCCATCTCACCCCGTGGGTGTCGTAAAAGGCGACTATGGGATTATCCGGAGGATGGGCAGCAGCGTCGAACAACGTAATAGAATAAATGATCCTATTCTATTCTAGTACTATCCATCCACTACTGTAATTAGAATAATAATTTTCTATATATGATCATTATTATTTTCAGATATGCAGAGACAACTATATTTGTCATTCATATTGGGAAAAATATAAATCGAATTCCGAATGATGATCCTGAACAAATTCATTGGTCATCATGGTGTCTAAGTTGAATGTGGCAGATACAATATTTAAAGAAATCAGGATTAACATGCTGCATACGGCAATGATTTTAAACAATTATTTGATGTCAATCATCCATTTATTTTATGTGCATGAAAGAAATCCAGGCATAGAAGCTGATCATAATATAAATACATAGTGGTAAACAGAAGGGATGGAGAGGCGAAGTGATATATTGCAGTATTATTGTCACTGCGCCGCAGGGGCACGATCAGTGGGCTTTTGCTCTCATGTTATGAGTTTTAACAATATAAAAGTAATTTGTTATGTGCTCTTTTATTTTATTCGTAAGCTTTTCTACTTGTGCGAAGCCAAGATGTCTTTCTATAGAAATGTTATTCTATGTCTTGGGTTATAATTATAAAAACAATATATACACGTTATTTTCACTCGTTATTGTAATGATTGTACTAAAAGAAGGACAGAAAAGATTGCAAGATAAGAGAAATTATCAACAAATTATCAACAAATTATCAAACCATCACTGAAAAATCTGCGGAGTTTGAAAATCCGAGAACAGAATTTTAAGAGATTTGGTAAATGTGAGGTCAATCAATAATTTACAGTATAACAGGTGAATATTGATTTATATTACAGACGTCGTGCCGTGTGGTGCCGGCTCAGAATACCACCACCCCATCTCCTCCCATGGCTGTCGTAAAAGTCGACTAAGGGATAAGCCGGAGGTTTGGCAGCAGCGTCCTTCGAGTACATTAACAACTCAACTGCGATCGCCAACCCGCCTGCCAAGCGTGGCGATTATGGCAAATCCCCCAATGAGCCCACAACACATCCATATCGGTGATTGTGGTGATCTTTGGGGGAGGCCTGTGTCCAGCAGTGGACTTCATTCGGCTGAAATGATGACCAGTTATTGTAGTACTTACCATGATAGTTCCCGAATACACCAGTCATACTAATTCCTTATACAGCAGAGATCGCGGAGCTGTGTATGAGGTGCATATTATTATTAAAGTATAATCCGTTATAGTGCATAACATAGTAAGATGAGTCGCGCATGTATATTTTTCAGCTGATTTCATTCTATCTGCCGTCCTTTGACTAGAAAGGCGTTAATTCTCAGAAGATCGATTTTGACCTTTTAAAGCAAAGTGATATAGTTTTAAATTCTCTGTCATCCTATCTAAGAACCATAATTATACTAGTGATAGTTCCAGAGTTATAAACACTACAAAAGCCGTTGAGGTTTGGTGACCTTTTAGTATAGTAATTACAGCTCAAAAACAAGCTAAAATTATTAGCTAAATAAATAAATAAATGCCGTCATCATTTCGGCCGAATGAAGTCCACTGCTGAACACAGGCCTCCCCCAAAGATCACCACAACGACCGATATGGGTGTGTTGTAAGCTCATAGGGGAGTTTTGCCATAATCGCCACGCTTGCCAGACGGTTGGCGATTGCAGTTGAGTTGTTAATGTACTCGAAGGACGCTGCTGCCCATCCTCCGGCTAATCCCTTAGTCGACTTTTACGATACCCACGGGAGGAGATGGGGTGGTGGTATTCTGAGCCAGCACCACACGGCACGACATCTGTAATATAAATCAATATTCACCTGTTATACTGTAAATTATTGATTGACCTCACATTTACCAAATCTCTTAAAATTCTGTTCTCGGATTTTCAAACTCCGCAGATTTTTCAGCGATGGTTTGATAATTTGTTGATAATTTCTCTTATCTTGCAATCTTTTCTGTCCTTCTTTTAGTACAATCATTGCAATTATTATTTTTTAAAGTTTTTTTTTTTGTTTGTTATTCGACATACTAAAAATATTTCTAGAAATAATAGCATGATCAAATGAAGCATACCGTAAAAGAAGCTTATCTCTTTTTCCTTTATCACACTTGAACAAAGAATATCGTAGAGTTAAGCGATAGATTACTACTCTATCGCCCGAATACTCGAACGCCATTTAACGTTAAGTCCCCGCTTAAACAATTTGAGGCGCCCGGTTTTGTACCAAAAACCGGTTTCTCGAATAGTTAAAGCCCCGCTTTAACTTAACGTTAAATGACGTTTGAGTATTCGGCCATATATCCGCAAAGTGAACTTATACTTGTATATTTAATTGTTGTAGATAAATTGTTGAGTTCTTAAAGTACTTATTTAAGTTATGCCACCTAGGGACCGTTTGCCTACCTATTGTTTGGTTAGAAAGATTTAACTAAGACTAGCTGGGACCCACGGTTTCACCCGCGTTTAATTTAAAAGAAATTTAGAATACTTCGACATAGACATTTGACATAGATTATATGTACTGGATTTCAAGAGTTTTTTTTTGCGCGGAACCCTAATTATTTTTCTAAAATAAAAGTAGCCTAAGTTATTCCTTATAACATCAGCTATCTGCCAGCGAAAGTCTCGTCAAAATCGGTCCAGCCGTTTCGGAGATTACCCGGAACAAACAGACAGACAGACGGACAGACAGACAGACAAAAAATTTAAAAATTGTTATTTTGTTATATGTACCGTATATACTTTCATACGCATTCAGTAAAAAGCTGTTATTTTGACATTACAAACAGACACTTCAATTTTATTTATTTGTATAGATAATGTTGGTTTAATTGGGATTCGTTTTGTAATTGTGAAACGTTTATGCTGAAGTTGTTCACCTATTCGGCTGTATAAAACAGATTCAGAATGTTATTAAATTCCCATGCTTAATTTTATATTAGACATTTACGATATATTTAACACATAATATGCATATCAATGTTATTTTTCTTCTGGAAAGAACAAAATGGAATAATATCTACCATTGTATGTCTCTTTGTAGGTATTCACGTTTCTATTTTAGGATTGAGAATTTTTTAGGAGTTATACAAGTACTCACCAAATAGTTTTTCAATCATTTTAATGTTTTGTGATATCCTCACTTACCTGAAATGAAAAGAACAAGTTATTAAAACAAAAATCAAGAATTAATTCCTAACCAATACCAAATACACAGCTAAAAATTAATTACGATGTAAAAACTCGAAATGAATCCTGAACAAACTAACGTAAATGAGAATATCCACTTATGCGCAATGATACAGTCTGTAAGTTAAAATAGTTTTAATCTTTTCTAGAAAAGGAACTATTATTAGATAAATTTGGTTATTTTAAAGCGATACATTTGAATAAATGAAAAACGTATTATTAAATAATCACTATTATCATCATATCAGCCACAGGACGTCCACTGCTGAACAAAGGCCTCCTCCATAGATTTCCACAACGAGCGGTCACATGCCGCTCTCATCTAACGACTTCCAACGACCTTCAGCAGGTCGTTTGTCCACCATGTTGGAGGTCGTCTCACGCTGCGATTTCCAGTGCGCGGTCGCCATTTGGAGAATCTTTTTGCCCCAATAATAATATCTATGAAAATAACATCTTAATTCTTCAGAGTGTCATAAATTACCTACGTGGCACCGAAGGGAAGGACGTCTTAGAATAGAATAGAATAGATTTTATTGTTTGTCACAGGTAATTGAAAAAACACAGATGTTATAGCAGAAAAAATTGTTTCACCCTAATACAATAAGGTGTACAATATTCAGGGTGGATAAGATCGCTAACACACAGCGACTAAATTAACATTTTATTTACCTATACTACAGTTACTAAGGTAAATTTAACTATTACACCACAACAATTATATTGAGGTGGTGTAGGGCGACAAAGTTACGTAATATTATTGTTATCAGTCATAAACTCTGAAATGCTGTAATAACATATATCTTTTTTAACACGCTTTTATTAGCTTGGAATGAATCTATGTAACGGAATTTTTGGACTCGTATTTCGTCCCCTTCAAAACGTCGCGTTGATTTGAAACTTCGCACACTTATTAAGGACCGATGACAATGCAACTTCGTTCCAAAAAAGACGTTTTTAGTTAGCCGCACTGAAAAATTGAAAATAAATAATAGTTTAAAAAAACACGCGTTTTTTTAGATATATAATAAATAAAAATAAAAAGCCTACATATTTCTTACAAAATGTTACATGAAAAAAAAATCTTATAGCTATGCTAAATCTACTTACGATAATTAATAATTCAAAATTCAACTCAACTATTTATTTAATTTGCTAGCAGTGATTAACCTAATGTTTTTCTTATTATTATTATTTCTTTTGCAAGAACCCCTTTCAGGGTGAAGGCCTCCTCCAAAGAAGCCCATTGGTCCCGATCTTGGGCCACTTGTTTCCAATTTGGACCCGCTGTCCTTGTGATGTCGTCCTGCCATCTTGTGTGGGGTCTTCCCCTGTGTCGTTTCCCCTTTGGACCGTTCCACGAAGTAATCATTTTGGTCCACCTTTCGTCTTGGAATCTCGCTACATGGCCCGCCCATTTCCATTTTAGCCTTTGGGCATAGTTTAGAGCGTCGGTGGCATTTGAAACACTTCGTATTTCTGTGCGTCTTATTTTTTGTATTTATTTAATATTTGTTTGTTTTTTTAGATAACCGAACCAAAAAGTAGAAACAATTTTTATTTTTTTTAAATTAAGAATAGATTGATTAAAAAAATTAAAAATATTGTTAAAAAGCGTGCTTGATGTGAATTGTTGTAAATATTTTAGTGAATATTTGTAAAAGTAGCGTCATCATATCTGATAAAGCACCCTACGCTTTTTAAAAATATAATGTTCTATTTTTTTGTTAATCACTATTCTTATTTTAAACTTATTGAAAAATATTGTCTGCTTTTTAGTTCTGTTATCTACAAAAGCGCGTTTTTTTGTTTTTGTATAACTATTTTTTTTAAAGATACATATTTAAATCTTTTACGGATTTTGGAATTCCGTTGTAATTTTTGGTGCCATTCAGTACACACTTTTATGTAGTAAGGCGGTATTGGAACTGCTCACAGGTAAACTTTTTTTGTTTTTTTTTCTTTTTTTTTAGAAAAAACGTTGCCCCACAGTAGGATTTCTCCTGTGTCGTGGGTGCGTTTACAGACATGAATTTCACATACAATACACCCAGACCCGGAACAAATACCTGCAGATCATACAAATATTTGTTCCGTGCGGGAATCGAACCCACGACCCGGTGCGCAGCAGCCGACTGTATCAGCTACTGCACCAACCGTGCCGTCGAACTGTTGTTGTCCCGTCTGTTTCGGCTAATAACATCGTCAAGCAGACTAAATAAGTTTGTGTTGGTTTTAACAAACGCTGCTACTTCAAATATATAGAGACATGTAAGGTTCAATATTTAAGGAGCAAAATAATAAAGGTACAAATTACGTCGTGGTTTCAATATTCACACTGCCTGTATAATAGATTAACTATCTATATATCTATACTTGCCGTGTGGTGCCGGCTCAGAATACCACCAACCCATCTTTTCCCATGGGTGTCGTAAAAGTCGACTAAGGGATTAGCCACAGGATGGGCAGCAGCGTCCTTCGAGTACATTAACAACTCAACTGCGATCGCCAACCCGCCTGCCAAGCGTGGCGATTATGGTAAAACCTCCCAATGAGCCCACAACACATCCATATCGGTGGTTGTGGTGATCTTTGGGGGAGGCCTGTGTCAAGCAGTGGACTTCATTCGGCCGAAGTGATGAAGGTTTAATATTTTATATTTTCTAAAATATGGCTTAGTATAACAATACATAAAACTGGGTGTGTTGAAGTAAGCGGACTAAGATTTTTCATCAATAAATGTGTCGTAACAATAAGATAATCTGGCAACACCGAACATCGTGTCAACATAAAAATTCTTGAATATAAAATATATTTCAAAAATATTAATCAACGTATACATAGTCCGGAAAATTATAAACTAATCAACAAATCAGGCCAGAAACTCTTTACACATTAAAAATGACGAAAAGAAAACCAAATTATTTATACCAAGCACATAAAAAGCAATTATGACAGCTGCCATCAGGATGTACTACAAATAAAACCGAAATGTAATGAAATATATTTTTATGCCGTAAAATGCTGACAAGAGCCAGAGCAAGAGGAGCACACCCACCACCCCCGGACTCGTCGCTTAGCTCCGCCTCGCAGCCGCCGGATCCCGGATCGCCGGTGACGCCGGCAGCTGCAGACGCGTCGAGCTCCAGCGACGAGTTTTTCTCTCCGCCGACGTCGCCATCACCTGCACGTCGGCAGGGGAGAGGACGGCCACCGAATAGCTTAGGGTCTAGGGGCCAACCAGCCCCGAGCCGGGCCCCCGCTGCCGGTGGTTATGTGCAGCGCATGAAGTGGACTCAAACTATGAACGAGAACGTCATGCGCGCATATTATGGGTCTACAGAGGGAGGAACCAATCTCACTGCGTACCGTAGTAGAATGCTTACTCTGTTCCAGGAACTTGAACCAGCCATCAACGTCTCGGCCCAACGATTATCGGATCAAGTGCGGGTCATCCAACGTAATCATAAGTTGGATGACGCTGTACTTGATCGGCTACGCTCCGAAGTGCAGATCAGTCGTGTCATTTCTCTTCCATCTCGGACTGTGATACAACCGCAAGTGTTTGGTGAGGTTCCATCGCAGTCCAGCAATATCTACGGGGAAGAGGATGACAGGACCATGAATGTAAGTAACCAGTGCAATGAACAATTGAGGAACGCGCTGGAGGATGCGATCCGGGACTACCGGACCACTCCCACTATACTTAGGCCACGAATACCTCGCTTGCCTATGAATAACAAAAATAGGGCATTGGTATGTGCCCTGGATTCGCTGCTTTTTGATTATTTTGAAGGCAGCGAAGATCTCGCCGATACTCACTCGATCCTGTACTGTGCAGCTGTTGCGGCATGTCGTGTAGCTCGCGTTAAATTTCACCTTAATGACAGAGCTACACAACAGAAATCAGCCGTACCAGCTTGGCAGTGCAGGATTGAGCGGCGTATTGGCGAGGCCAGGGTACTTATCGGAAAACTAATCTGCTTCAGGGATGGCAATACTCGACCTAGAGTAATGCGCTTTGTGAGGCGGGCATTCTCGGGGACTGGGATTAGTCCTCAAGAATACATGGCCCGTGTCACAGAGCGCATCGATTTCCTGAAGCAGAAGGTATATGCATGGGCGAGCCGTATTCGCAGGTATAGACGACGAGTGGATCGATTCTCTCAGAATCGCATATTCCAGAGCGACCAAAGGTGGGTTTATAGATCTTGGGAGCGACCTGACCAAAGTGTGAGCAATGTGAGTCGCCCAGTTGATGAAGCCACGAGTGCATTCTGGCGCAACATCTGGTCGACGCCCGTTGGTCACACGGAGGGTGAATGGATGCGGGATATTGAGCGAGCGTGTGAACCTATACAAGAGATGGAGGAAATAGTAATTTCCACACAAGACGTAGTCAGTGCAGTCCGTCCGATGTCGAATTGGAAATCCCCGGGACCGGACGGACTGCATAACTTTTGGATAAAATGGCTGCGTAGTTCACACGCTCGCTTGGCATCCCAATTTCAGTCAGCCTTGGAGTCAGGATCGCTACCACAGTTCTTTACTACTGGAGTTACCCACCTGCTCCACAAATCAGGTAGTGCAGCGGAACCCAAAAATTATAGGCCGGTTACATGTTTACCGACGTTATATAAACTTCTTACATCCATTTTGAGAGAAAAAATTACTAGCCACATTGACAAGAATGCCATCATGTCTACCTCTCAAAATGGATGTAGGAATGGGTCCCGCGGCACTAAGGAGCTGCTCCTCATTGACATGGCCAATAGCCAACAGGTTCGTCGCTCCCGAAAAAATCTGTCGACATGTTGGATAGATTATAAGAAGGCCTATGACTCGGTGCCGCATACATGGCTCATGAGAGTGCTGGAGTTGTATAAAATAAATACAACTTTACGCACTTTCTTGTTGTCATGTATGGGGCAATGGAGGACGGTCCTTCGCTATCCAGGATGTCGACAAATTCAAGGGATCGATGAAACGATCAAAATTGAGCGGGGAATATTCCAGGGCGATAGTTTTAGTCCCCTGTGGTTTTGTCTGGCCTTGAACCCTCTCAGCACTTTACTGGAGGGATCAGGGCTAGGCTACCAGCTGCGGAGAGGAGGTCAGGTAGTATCCCACCTGTTTTATATGGATGACCTGAAACTGTTTACCCCTAGCAAATTGCAACTAATAAAGTTACTGAAAGTAACTGAAACTTTCAGTAATTCTATTAGGATGGAATTTGGTATGGATAAATGTGCGGTCATGCATGTAAAACGAGGGGAGATAATGGAATCCGAGGGAATTCAACTTTCAGATTCCATTAACCTTAGATCGCTCTCCGCAGCAGAAACATACAGATACTTGGGTATGTCAGAGGCGTTAGGCATCAACGAGGCTGACATGAAGCAATCGTTAAAGGAGCGTTTCTTTGGCCGCCTGAAAAAAGTACTTCAAAGTCTTTTATCAGGTGGCAATAAAGTTCGCGCCTTTAACGGTTGGGTCATGCCAGTTTTGATGTACTCCTTTGGCATACTCAAGTGGACTCAGACAGAACTGGATGCCCTGGATAGGAAAGATCGTACATTGCTGACCACAAATCGGATGCATCACCCTCGATCTTCGGTCATGAGGCTGTACATCCCACGGAAGTGTGGAGGTCGAGGCTTTTTGAATGTTAAGACTCTCCACAACCGTGAGGTGTGCAGTCTCAGAGAGTATTTTCTACATACCGATGAGGGAATGCACCGAGATGTGGTCTCAGTGGACAAAGGACTAACCCCGCTCGGTTTGGCTAAAGAGAACTGGCGCAAACCTGTAGTACTCAGTACCGACGACCGCAGGGAGGTATGGCAGAGCAAAGAGCTACATGGACGCTTTTATCGGGCACTTCATGGTCCCGATGTAGATTTTCTAGCGTCCGTGTCCTGGCTACGTTTCGGTGACCTTTTCGGGGAAACCGAAGGTTTTGCTTGTGCAATTATGGACGAAGTTATCATGACGAACAACTACCGGAAATATATTGTTAAGGATGGCACCGTTGACATCTGTCGGGCATGTCACTGTCCTGGTGAATCACTTAGACATATAATTTCTGGTTGTTCTCGTCTTGCTAACGGCGAGTACTTGCACAGGCATAACCAAGTGGCCAGGATCATCCATCAGCAACTTGCTCTAAAGTACAACCTTGTGGAATCTGAGGTGCCGTATTACAGGTATGTGCCCGACCCAGTTCTTGAAAATGACCATGTCACATTGTACTGGGATCGATCTATCATCACTGATAGGACTATTATCGCCAATAAGCCTGACATAGTGGTGATAGATCGATTAGAGCGCCGCACGATGATTGTTGATGTTACAATTCCGCATGACGAGAATCTCGTGAAAGCCGAGAAAGATAAACAAATTAAGTATCTTGACTTGGCACACGAGATTGTCGACATGTGGGATGTGGACTCTGCAATCATCGTGCCGATAGTTGTAACAGCCAATGGCCTCATTGCCAAGAGCCTCGACCACCATCTAAAGAGGCTCTCGTTAGGTGGCTGGATCAAGGGCCTGCTACAAAAAGCAGTAATCCTCGACACGGCACGTATAGTGAGGAGGTTCCTCTCTCTGGAGCCCTAACCACCGGTAGCTTGGACCCTGTGCCCGCTGCCGGTTGGTCTCTATTTTTTATATTTTTAAATGTATGTGTTTTTGTTTTTTACCTCTATATATATTTAAAAATGTAATTAATATGAAAGTATCAGAAATAAAGAGATAATATTTCGGTCAAACAAGATACGCAGCAATAGTGAAGTGACATGTCATCGTGCAATATCGATGTTATCAATCATTTGTATTCTCACAGCGATTGTTTCATATCATTGCAAATCGATTCAGATGTGAGCACGTACTATGAACGTCTGATTTATTCTGACATGCTATTAGATCGGAAGGGAAAGAAATTCTGAAGCAAGTTGATAGGCGTATCGCTGACTTTCCTTTTTGACATACGAATATACAGGCTGTAAAAAAATGATTTGGTTTTTAAAAGTTATTTAAGTTTTGAACTGAAGGCAATGAAAATAAACATTGATCGAACTATATTTGTGAAAGTAAGGACGATTTTTTGTGTTATTAGCTGGCGGTAAAATATAAACAAAACCCACAGCCAATCAAGTTAAATGCTTTGTAATAAAACACCTTTAAACGGATTAAATCGCGTATATTATTGATTTTCGTTTTGAATCCGTTCAAAAGTGTTATATTATAATGTGTCGCGAAAACCTAAGACATACTAAGTTAAATGCTGCTATAGTGAAATTTCGAAAGATTTTAAGGCTGTCCTTTGTAATACTTTCGATATTTGAATGCATATCAATCGGTTCAAGTCTTCGTCCAAAATTAAATTATACACATCGACATTAACCTCAAGCATTTATGGGTTAAAATAACATCCCGTATAGTGAAAATATAAAAAGTATCCAGGAAGAAATTGTGTTGAGTAGCAAGTGTTATAACCCATTTCAAATGTATGTTGTCACAGCCCAGATTTTGCAGTTCCTGATATAAACCAGCCTTTTTTTTAATTTTTTTTTTTATTGATGTCCAGTGGAAATTCTACATGGAACTTCCTTCACCCCGGGGAAGGGCGAAGGGGTATGCCGGACTCCTACCGGCTAAAACCACTGGAGCGGTCATCTTCGGCACCGAAGGGGGGCTCCAGGTCCTCGTAAGATCACACTAGAGCCGCCCATTGGTGCCACGCCTTTAGGCACATCTCGGAAGGGATGACTGTAAAGCGGTCACCCCCTCTAGCGGAGGGAAGGCGACTGTAAAAAGGTCGCCCCCCCAGGCACTTCTCGGGGAGGATTGTAAAGGATCCCCCCAAGCCTCACTTTGCGCTGTGCTGCGCACACGGCGGCACGTGACCACGTGCGCGCCACCGTCTTCCCGGGGGTCGCTCGGTGTGAGCACGTAGATTGATATAAACCAGCCTAGCTCGATTTATGTTGTAAGTGTGTAAGTATATTATCAGAAATTTATTGGTAGGTTTCAAAAACTAGAGGACGGAACGGTTGGTGCAGTGGCTGATACAGACGGCTGCTGTGCTCTGGGTCGTTGGTTCTATTCCCGCACGGAACAAATGTTTGTATGATCTGCAGATAGTTGTTTCGGGTCTGGGTGTATAGTGTGTGGAATTTATGTCTATAAACGCACCCACGGCACAAGAGAAATCCAAGTGTGGGGAAACGTTTTTTTAATAACAAAACAACTGCAAGAAATAACAACTAAAGTCTTTTTAACACATAACCAGTTATGTTGTTTGGGTTATTACATAAAACAAAAACGATCAACAATTGTGTGATAACACTCTCGAATCAAGCGTCGCTTACACAAATTACCTATATTATAATTTTGTGTTGCCATTTTATTGCATTTTGTGTTTGTTTTGTTTCTTATAAATATCATGTGCTTAATTTTAGTTGTGCGTCGTTACTGGTGCAAGAATAAATGGTTTTCTTTTCTTTCTTTCTTTCTATATAACATAATAGTGTCAGAGTAGGCATACACAAAGTTTAAGTACTACATTAAGCGGCGGATATCTGGCACTAAGGTGGTACCTATTCAGCCAGCCTCTAGCCATAAGAGACCTTTTTTTATTGGACCCAGTGGAAAATCCGTAGCTGTAGACTGTAAAATATAGATTTGGTTTTTTTAAAGTTATTTAATATCTGAACCGAAGGCAATGAAAAGAAACATTGATCGTGACTTGATAAGTAGATTAATTTATTATAGCTGGCGGTAAAATATAGACAAATCCCACAGCCGATCAAGTTAAATGCTTTATAATGAAACGCCTTTAAACGGATTAAATCGCGTATATTATTGATTTTCATTTTAAATCCGTTCAAAAGTGTTTTATTGTAATGTGTAAAACCTTTTTTTTTTTATATTGTTGTCCAGTGGAAATTCTACATGGAACTTCTTCCACCCGGGGAAGGACGAAGGGACACGCCGGACACCTACCGGCCACTGGAGTGGTCATCTTTTGCACCGAAGGGGTGCTCCAGGTCCTCGTAAGATCACACCAATGATTCCTTTGCCACATCGTAAAGTCCTTCTTTGTCAACCCATCCAACTCAGCTAGTTATACATGTGCTAAAAGCATTTACGTCAATAGTGCAAGTTTCGGGGTTCAAACTCTGAACCTCTCGATCATTAATCTGCCAAAATGGTACAGAGCATGGAGAGTTATTTAATGTTCTCTTTTAAATTCTGTGCTTGAGGATATTGCTGCTCATTCAATCACACGTTTGATCGTCTTTCAAATGTACAGAAGGTATCAAATACATGTGTTTTTTTTTGTAAACCCTATCTTTGTTTTTCTCAGGTACTATGGTTACAGTTTCTAGACATCAATCTCACATTCATAAAAATTCAGACTCCGAATTCATATTGACTATACAGATACTATATAGATACTATATAGATTCATCATCATCATTTCGGCTGAACAAGTCCACTGCTGGACACATGCCTCCCCCAAAGATCACCACAACGACTGACATCGGTATGTTGTGTGCTCATTGGGGGTTTTGCCATTATCGCCACGCTTGGCAGGCGAGTTGGCGATCGCAGTTGAGCTGCTAATGTACTCGAAGGACGCTGCTGCCCATCCTCCGGATAATCCCTTAGTCGCCTTTTACGACACCCATGGGATGAGATGGGTTGGTGCTATTCGTAGCCGGCACTACGCGGCATGTATAGATGTATAGATTTTTAATCTATTATATAGGCAATATGTATATTGAAACCACGACGTAATTTGTACCTTTATTATTTTCCTCCATGAAAATGGATTTGAGTTGAATCAACTCTCTCAACTAAAGTCAATACATTATAATGAAGTTAGCCCGCTTATTGACACATAAAAAGGCTTATTCCAGCCGTATTTGCGTAATGAGGGAATAATTGCGGCAAATTGTATACAGCGAATACGTATTGTAAATATTTAAATACCACTAAGCTTGTTCCAAAATGACTGAGGTAAAAATATTGATGACTGCACTTGTTTATTTTATTTAAAGGGAAAATATTTACCACACCTGGCGAAGAGAGGGTTATAAATAAAATGAATAACATAATTTTTTGTGGATTGGCAGATGTCAAACTTATATAAAGTAACATAAAACACATGTTATACATGTATATTAATATTAACATCATGTTTTATGATTTATTCGGCTTTACCTGTTTCTACACTTTCGTCAGAATGGCGGGTATATCGCTAAATAATCAAAATGTCGAAATAAACTCTTGACGACCATGTAGAAAAATTTATCAAATAAAAAATATGCTCTTAGTCTTAGGTTTTCGCGATTATTACACATTCATCATACCAGCCATTTATATGTCCACTGCTGAAAAAAGGCCTCCCCCGTTGATTTTGACAACTGTGTTTTCATTTTGTGGGGGAATTTGCCAATACTCACCACGCTTGGCAAGCGGGTTGGTTAGCTCAGTATGGCTACCGTTTCACAGAAGGGACGCTGCTGACCATCCCTCTGGTTTAGATTCCCTTAGTCACCTTTTACGACATCCACGGGAGGAGATGGAGTGGTGCTATATTCTTGATCCGGACACCACACGGATACACACATTATAATCAAACAATTTTAAACGGATTTGATCGCGTATATTATACGCAGGATCATCCTGCGACCATGAAGCTGCAAAGTATTCGAAACTTCAGGAAAAACAAAAATCCATAATATACGCGATCTAATCCGTTTAAATTTCTTTACTATAAATATGCTCTTACTTACGAAGAGAACGAAATTTTGACATTGGAGAAGGATTTATTAAATGACTTAGTCTTACATTTAAAAATCTAGATTACAAATAAATAGTTACCTTGATGAAAACATAATCAATCGAAAAACATACTTATTAAACCCTGATAATTACACAGTCACCTATAATCTAAAGGTATATGGAATGGATAATACAATCTATACTGTAGTAAAAATGTAGAATCGTCGAGTCTGTACAGTGGGCATTCAAAATATTTGTATATTTATATTTTTAGGAGGGTTGGCAAAAATGTAACGTGCAAGCGACATGGCCTCTACCTTACGGCCTCTTCAAAGGAAAAGCTCCGTATCCAAATAACTTTCCCGAACAATCCAATATGTAGAGCCGTCTCTACACGCTCGGTCAACGTGTCGACTCTATAATCGGCTAAAGCGAGTGTAATATGTCAGAGCGGTACAAAAATGTGCTCGTACGTATTCTGGTAGCGTCGGTAGAGTCTAGTGCTGCCCTCTAGGGGGGTCTGGGCTCTACAAATGTGAAATGTGCCGCATTTACACAAGAATTTAGGAGAGTTAGCTCTACTGATAGTTCTTTTATAATTGATGATAAAAAGAGGGTATGGTACGGCACGGGACTGCCTAAATTATTCTCAAATATGTTTCTCCGGTATGCTTCAGTTGGCTTAAATAAGCTCTTCAAATGTTTATATTCATCATATCATCATCATATATGCCAAAAGACGTCCACTGCTGAACAAATACCTCCTCCATAAACGACCACGTCATTCTAGGGGGAATTGGCAAGAGCTCACCACGCTTGGCAGGCGGGTACACATCGGTATGGCACACATATGGATTTCTGTGACCCAAACACGTACGTATAATGTAAATAGATGATTTTACAATATGGGGGTCGCTTTTGGGGGGCTATATAGAAAACTAAGAAGTAAAGTTTTGCAAACTGTACCGTGTAACATATAAAATGGAAGGGCTTGTTATAAGAGTCTCAAATATATTTATTATATCATTTTAAAAAGTATAGTTTTAAAGTTATTTAAGAAAAGATACGAAAATTGACCATTCCTCTCCCTTATCTCCGTAAATTCTGAGTCTAAAATTTTGAATTGTTTTTAGATAATGGCTCTCTACCTATAAATTATAGGAAAACCTATTAGAAGTCTATGGTATTAAAATAACATGGTTAATCTTTCAATATCGTGCGTACAAAATTACTTTTACGGTTGGAATGTATGAGCAAGCATGTTTTTCAATTACGATGTTAAGTTTGTTTGGAATAAGTTATTGTTACAAGACCAAATTCAACAATAGACAATATATTCAGCAGTCTCGGAACCTTCTCCACGCGAGTTCAACTCACAATTATGGCGTCGCATTAAATCCGAATTGTACATAAATAAATAATTAAAAATTATATATGTAGCAAATGTGATAATAAGAATAACTAATTATAAATTAACAAACAATTCAATCAGAAATGAGGAGATCCGTAGGAGAACTAAAGTTGTCGACATAGCTGAAAGTGCATAGAGATTAGTAAACTGAAGTGGCAATGGGCAGGGCACATTGCTTGTAGAACTGATGGCCGCTGGGGCACAAAGGTTCTAGAATGGAGACCGTGCACCGGAAAACGCAGCGTGGGACGACCTCCAACGAGGTGGACAGACGACCTAGTGAAGGTCGTTGGATGAGGGCGGCATGTAACCGCTCGTTGTGGAAATCTAAGGGGGAAGCCTTTGTTCAGCAGTGGACGTCCTGTGGCTGATATGATGATGATGATGTTGAAACAATTCAACAAAACCATTATTGACATTATCACAAGAAATTATTATTCATTATACACATAAATTAAGGTTGCATTTCTCACTGCAAAACCAAAAAATGGACGCTATCTCAGCACAAGCTGCAATGAAGTAACAGCGCTGATTTTCTGCCAGGACCTCAGCAGTAGTCACGGACGTACATGGTTTTGACCCAGCTGTTTTCATATTTTACATTTATATGATAAATCAGTCTGACTCCAGGAACTATTTTTTAATCAAAATAAAATTGCCGTCATAAAAATCCCGACGGTCATCTATAATACTATTGTTAAGTCCATACTATTGTTAAATTGGTGTATCCAATTCGTCAAATTCTATAAAATATCCGTATCTATTTTTATAGCGTCGCCGATAGCGCCCTCTAGCGCGGCACTGAACTTACTTGAATTGTAAGTGATGCAGCGTTTAGTATAGTCCAGATAGCCAGTCGAGTGGGATCAGTCATTTGACTGGTAATAATGAAATTATTGTTTTTTATTTTTATTCAAGTTCAGTGAACAATAAATATCTATGTGCAAACATTGATTATGATACAAAACTAAAATTATACGAAAAGGCATCTTTTAATTTTTAGTGCTGCCCAGTGGAAATGCATTTCGTACTTTGAATATGTACATTGGATCTCGGAAATACATGACGGCTATCGAGAAGAAATGCCAGAAGAACTTCAGGAAAGAAATGGCCAAGGAGACTAGCCCAATATTATATACAGTGTCCTGCAAAAATAGTGAACTACATGTCTTTTAATGGGACTTCCAGTTGGCTATTAGGTTCGCGGTTATTCAAAACTAGTTGTATCTGCCATTGTTTGTTTGGGTAAAACCCGCGGTTTTACCCACTGTTTAGTTTAAAAGAAATTGGATAGTTTATAAATAACTTGAGTACTTCGGTGTAGACACTTGACATAGGGTATATATTGGATTTCATGGGTTCTAATTTTTTTATTATTTTTCTATAATAAAAGTAGCCTTAGTTATTCCTTATAACATCAGCTGTTAGCCAGTGAAACTACCCTAGAAATCGGTCCAACCGTTTCGGAGATTAGCGGGAACAAATAGACAGACAGACACACAGACAAAATTAAAATAGATTTTTTGTTGTAGGTACTTTCATATGAAATTCGTAAAAAGGTGTTATTTTGACATTACAAATAGACACTTCAATTTTATTTATTTGTATGTATAGATGATTGCAAAACTTTCTTCCAAATAAACATGCCGAGAACCCCAACATCTTTTTCTCTAACTCTATCCAGCAAATAAAATTTCAGCTGCAACCCGAAAACAAACACCCAGAACATTAATTAGCTAAGTAATCCCATAATATGCTAGTAGAACACTAGATTCAAACAAAGCCAGGAAAGCTGACTTGCTAATAAATAATGAAGACAAGTTTTGTCGGGAGATAATTAAGATAATACTGCACTTAATACTGAACACATTTTGGTATCATTCTTATCCATTAGATGCGAGCAAATTATTATGTTTCAAGGTTTATGTTTATTGGGTGTTATTAGTGTTTAAAAAGGTTTTATATGAGTTCTATTTAGACAGTAATGCTGAGGTAATAAAAACTGGCACTCTAGATATTTACGTAATTAAAGAGACATTAAGCCCAGGTATTTTTGTGTTAGAATCAAAAACTGAAAACGTGTATTCAGTGAACAATCTGCCACAACACGTTATGCTTTTACTCTAGCAATATCATCATTTCATAATAAAACACTTTTAAACGGATTCTATCGCGTATATTTTAGATTTTAATTTGTGCTGACGTTTCAAACACTTTGCAGGGTTCGTGGTCGCAGGATGACTAAGGTGACAGGCGTCGTTACAGATTTTAAAAAGTTATTTTATTTTATCTACCGTACAATTATAATCAAAAATTTTTTCGATGCACGCAGTAATCACTCACAGTGTCTTGATGTTTTTTAGTGTGGTATTTGGTTTGGGACTTTATTATTTTAATAACAGGATTCCAAACTGGTAGTACCTACCAGCCATCTTCTCTATTAAATTTAGGATGTTTTTTAATTTCAATAGCTTCACGAAACATTCTTGGTACATATCGGTTCTCTTTCGCGAGGACTTGAGGTTGATCACAACGAAGAAAATGGTTGGGTTTGTCTAAGGCATGTTCACACACTGCACACTTTGTGGAGCGTCTATGCTTGACGTCAGCTATGTGTTCTTTTAACCTGGTGGCTATACTACGCTTTGTTTGCCCTATGTATGACAACCCGCACTCACAGTCAATCTATAACCCCTGCATCATTCATCATTTCAGCCGAATTAAGTCCACTGCTGGACACAAGCCTCCCCCAAAAATCGCCTCAACCCACCGGTCTGGGTGTGTTGTGTGCGCCTTGCTTGGCAAGTGGGTTGGCGATCGTAGTTGAGTTGTTCATGTACTCGAAGGACGATGCTGCCCATCCACCGGTCAATCCCATAGTCACCTTTTACGACACCGACAAGAAGAGATGGGTTAGTGCTATTCGTAGCCGGCACCACACGGCATCTCTAATAAGATATTGACTGTAAAAACATCTGTTTACAGTATTGGAGTTGCCCATGGGCCACCCCAGCCGCACCTTAACCAACTGTGATCGTGTTTGGCCCAACTTTTGTAAGACTATAATGCGTTGCGATCATACAACTATCGGCTTAAGCTGACAAGGGGTTAATAGAATCCCAAAATAGAACCCCGGGATTGCTTGTGAAAATATCTGATATCCCGGGATTAGAAATAGGAGTTGGCATCTGCACACCGCTAGGTTATCGTGACGCGCGCACGTGGTCACGTGTTGCCGTGTGCGCAGCACAGCGCACAGCGAGGCTTGGGGGGATCCTTTACAATCTTCCTCGAGAAAAGCCTGGGAGCAACGTTTTTACAGTCATCCCCTCCGGGATGTGCCTAAAAGTGTGGCATCAATGGGGGGCTCTAGTGTGATCTTACGAGGACCTGGAGCCGGACTACAATGCGCTGTGAAAGATCTGTCGGTCAAACAGCGTTTTCTGTCTTTGAGTCTTTATATAATTTACTGTAATGGGTAAAGTAATGTTATTACATTAATTGGGATTAATGTTAGAGTACATATTTTATTATAGTGCTTATACATTATTTTATCTAACACATTCGTTTTATTTATTTTGTTATCTTTTAAGCTAGGAGATAAAGATTATTATTAAAACTACTAATAACTTTAACTTTAGTTTTAGTCATTCCAAACTGCCGTGTGGTGCCGGTTAAGAACAACACCACCCCATCTCTTCCAATGAGTATCGTAGAAAGCGACTATGAACTTAGCTGCAGGGTTAGCAGCAGCATCCTCGAAAACTGCGATCGCCAACCCGCCTGCTGAACGTGCCGGTTATTTCCCCCTCAAAAGAGCATACAATACAGTGATAACCTAATGGTTGAAAGCTGGCTTTCCATACGTCTGAGTTCGATCCCAGCGCGCTCCTCTAACTTTTCCGATTCATGGGCAGATCAGAATTTGGTAATCACTTGAATCAATCACATCGAGAAGAAACCTTAACAGCTGAGGGAACCAAAAAAAAGTTCTCAATGTTGTGTGTAGTCAGTCAACCCAAACTTGAACGTGCGTGCTTTTTCATCGTATAAAAGTCCCGTGCCCAACAGTGGGACAGTAATGGGCTGATTATAAGTGTACAACATAAACCTAGACCGATAGTTGTGGCGATACTATGTACAGCAGTGGACGTTTTCAGCTAAAATGATGTTCATCATCATTTCGGCCGAAAAAAGTCCACTGCTGGACACATGCCTCCCCCAAAGATATATATATATATATGACCATAACGACCGATATGGGTGTGTTGTGTGCTCATTGGGGGGTTTTGCTATAATCGCCACGCCGAGCAGACGGGTTGGCGATCGCAGTTGAGTTATAAATATACTAGAAGGACGCTGCCGCCCATCCTCCGGCTAATCCCTTAGTCGACTTTTACGACACCCACGGGAGAAGATGGGGTAGTGGTACTTTGAGCCAGCACACGGCAAATGGTGTTGAAGATGAGTTATTCCTAAACATGATAATATATCACAAAAAGAAAACTTCAAAAAGGAAATATCGGGAACTTGGTATTTTCTCATATGATTACGTGTCATGGAATTTAATGATTTCATTTGAATGTTTACGTAGTGACTGTGCGATTTGCTTCGACAACAAATACAAGCAGTCGAGTGACTTGCTCCAGCACACTATTTATACTAAACGCACCTTCCAATCGTCAGGTACACTCCGATTTGTACGTACTATGTACGTGCCAACCATTCACTGGCCCTTGCCATACGTGCTGTATTGCGCATAATAGGCTTTGTGTGCCTATGTACCTCGTTATACCTTCCACGCCTTCGTATTAAGAAAGTCGTAGGTTTTTGTGAAGCAGAAAATCCACTTAGGTTCAAGATCTTAACAGGTGACAGAGGGCCTATTTGCTCGTGCTAGTCACCCCCCGGGATTCGGTGTAGATGTCGCGACAGTCTGGATTCTACATCTAGACGATCCGGGGATTTTAGGCTATTGAACTAATCTATACAAATAAATAAAATTGAAGTGTCTGTTTGTAATGTCAAAATAATAGCTTTTTACTAAATGCAGATGAAATTATATACGGCACCTATAACAAAAAAAAACCAATTTTAAATTGTTTTGTCTGTCTGCCTGCTTGTTCCGGGTAATCTCCGAAACGGCTGGACCGATTTTGACGGGACTTTCACTGGCAGATAGCTGATGTTATAAGAAATAACTTAGGGTACTTTTATTGTAGAAAATAATTAGGGTTCCGCGCAAATAAACACCTTGAAATCCATTAAATATATTCTATGTCGTGTCTATGTCGAAGTACTCTAAATTTCTTTTAAATTAAACGCGGGTGAGACCGCGGGTCCCAGCTAGTTAAGTATATAAACGTACTGGACGGATACAGATTTTTCTTCCAAGGAAAATCAATAAGCAGTGCGGTGCTTTGTATGATCGATATTTAAAAAGTGTAAGGACTTGTCCACGTTTCCCGCAGCTGTCGGCCGGCCGACGCGGCTCAGTTGATGTTTCATTCTCGAACAGTCCGTACGTTGCTTTTTGTGCAGAATAAGATGGCCGCTGGAAAGAAACAGCCACTTCATATGTGGCAGTTTCTTTCCAAGTGTGGTAATAATCTGCTACGTGGCTGTTAGCTGGCTAAGTCCTGTTTTGGTCTATTTTGTATAAACAATTTATCGCACTATTCTTTTGCTTAATCGTATAATATTATCTTGCACTGGACATCTCCTTGTGGATGGTACGGTTGGTGCAGTGGAAAAGCGATTGGCTTGTTGCGCTACGTGTCGCGGGTTCGATATCCAGACGAAACAAATATTTGTATGGTGTACGGATAGTCGTTTCGAGTCTCACATGCACAAACACCCAGTGTTTGTCCATGTGAGATTTAGATCTTATTATTATTTATTTATTTTTTAAAAACGTTGCCTCACTCTAGGACTTTTCCTGTGTCGTGGATGCATTTACAGACACGAATTCCACACACAATACACCCAGACCCCGAACAGTTTGCAGATCTTAAAAATATTTGTTCCGTACGGAAATATCTGTAAACATGCTTCACCATTGAGCTAACCATGCCATCCTAAATAGTGCAAGGCACCACAGACATGTGGTGTACGACTCGGCTATATAACACTATATGTTTCGGCGGAATAAAGTCCACTACTGGACACAGGACTCCCCCAAAGATCGCACAACGTTCGTTTTGGGTATGTTGTGTGGTCATTGGGGGGCTTTGCCATAATGGCTACGCTAGGCAGGCGAGTTCACGATCGCAGTTGAGTTATTATAAATGTACTCGAAGGGCGCTACTTTGCCCTTCGGCTAATATCATAGTTGCCTTCTACGACACCCACGGGATGAGATGGGTTGGTGCTGGTCTTAGCCGGCACCACACGTCCCACATATATACTGCTAACATAAATGTTACTGAGTGGCTTTGTTAGATTTAGCGTTGTATAGGTTTCTTTTCCATATTTCCAAATTGCAGAACCATCTACCCTGACCATCCCAAATTGATAACAAGCAAAACGCAGCTGCCTATTAGCAAATTGTCACAACTTTGCCAGAAGTTTTCTGTATCAATCATTGTGATAGGTGAGGGAAAAACACTGCGATGAGTGATCGGCAGTAAGCGAAGTTTGACACATACATGTAATTTCATTTTAAGCACGTAACATCCACTAGTAAGAACTGGTGGGTTCATAATTGTTTCTCTATCGCAACGTTGCAGGAAAGGCCCGATTAATTACTTGACGGCACGGTTGGTGCAGTGGCTGATACAGTCGGCTGCTGCGCACCGAGTCGCGGGTTCGATTCCCGCACGGAACAGATATTTGTATGATCTGCACGTAGTTGTTCCGGGTCTGGGTGTATTGTGTGTGGAATTTGTGTCTGTAAACGCACCCACGTCACAGGCGAAATCCTAGAGAGGGACAACGTTTTTTAAACAAAAAACAAAAACAAAAAAAAACAGGTACACACAACAACGAAACACGTGTGTTCATGTCAAGACAAGTAAGAATACTCTCTACTACTACCTCTCTCTGACCAGCAACATTCACTGGGGTGGGCATATTCGGCACCGAAGGAAGACTCCAGGATTCCGAGAACCAACGCTCCAGAGCCGCCCATTGGTGCCACGCCTACAGGCACATGTCAGAGGGGGTGAATGTAAACAGGTTTCCCTTTCGGAGAGGGGAGATATGTCGTGTCTTTGCCCAAAAATCTTTGCACTTGCAGTTGCGGATCTTCCTATTAAAACATCTTCAGCTGCGCGGCAGGACTATTGTATCTTCGGTGAGGTTTTTTGTGATGGGCTTCTCGCATACCTTTCTAGGGAGAAATGGCTGCTTAACTGGACAGTTGGGGAACCATAAAAAAGCCTCCAGCCTGGACTTAAAGGTTTATCATAGGTAGTTTCAAAAGTGTTTTGTTTTCTTTTTCGTATGGTTAATGGCCAACCTTGTGTCAGAGTTATTCAAGCTGCCTAAAGATATAGAAAAGAAAGAAATATACGATTTGACTTAACAACTGCCATCTAATGATAACAACCGAGACCGACGAATTGACTTGTCCTCCGAAACACGGGGATGCAAAGTATTTTTGCAGACTAA
This sequence comes from Diloba caeruleocephala, assembly GCA_947459985.1. Lineage (NCBI taxonomy): Eukaryota > Metazoa > Arthropoda > Insecta > Lepidoptera > Noctuidae > Diloba > Diloba caeruleocephala. The sequence continues at coordinate 2,395,790 of OX381626.1, read as the reverse complement.
TCTCACATCCACATCCACATTCCATGCATGCTTACTAATAGTAAACTCAAAATAAAAGTTAACAGACAGGGATTTCCAAAACAATGAAAAAGAATAAGTTTTAAGGTTAAATATTCGCCACCACTGAATGAGAACTACGTATGAATATATCAACAGAAATTTTATACCTCTAAGACCACCCAGACCTGGAACGACTACCGCAGATCATACAAATATATATTCCGTGCGGGAATCGAACCCACGACCTGGAGCGCAGCAGCCGACTATATCAAACACTGCACCAACCGTGCCGTCAATGCAATTAGCTATGCGATTAGCTTTCTGCGCTACCTGTTGCGGGTTCGAATCCCGCATGGAACAAATATTTGTATGGTCTACAGATTGTTGTTTGTTGTAGACTGACTGTGCCGAGTTGCCGAGCCACTGTTGCTTAACTTCACTGATCGTTTATTGATAAGTGAGGGTAACTGTGTAGCGCCTAACCCTACTTTATACAGTAAAACTTAATACTTGATTTAATTCTGCGCCATTTTCTGTCCCGAAACTGGACACATTCCAAAACTGTGTTTTAACTGAAATAGTTTTCAGCTATGCCAGCCATGTTTCAAGGAGGATTCCTTAAATGTTTCTATAGGAATCCAGCTTACATACATTGGTGAAGTTAATTGTATTAAACGAAAAAAGAATTTAATAAATTAAAAGAAGTGGTCGCCACTGGCGGTCGTAGGTCTTTTGGGGTATTCAATTATTTTGTTTTATTGGCGTGATATTTGTCTTTTCCGTGTGGTGTCCGGATTAAGAATATAGCACCACTCCATCTCCTCCCGTGGATGTCGTAAAAGGCGACTAAGGGAATCTAGACCAGAGGGATGGGCAGCAGCGTCCCTTCTGTGAAGCGGTAGCCATGCTGCGCTCACCAAGGCCCTGCCCACCTGCCAAGCGTGGTGAGTATTGGCAAATACCCCCCAAAATGATGACACAGTTGTGGAATCTATGGGGGAGGCCTTTGTTCAGCAGTGGACGTATAAATGGCCGATATGATGATGATGATTTGTCTGGCAGTTTAGGTATGTCATGCTCACTTAAGTGTCCTGCTTATGGTGGCGATGTGTATCGAGTCGCGAAGTCTCGCTACAATATGGTTGAGCTGGGCGACGCTGATGCATGCGTCATGCTCGTGAACGAATGTTATCTGTTGGGATTGGTCGTCTTAATGCTGTCATGTAAATTGAACCAAAAGCTCTGGTAAATATTAAAATCAGGCTTGTTTCGTGTAGACCTTTTAAGAAGTTTAGACTCTTTTCTCCTGCATTGTCCTCATAGTAAAAAAACATTGTACCAATATGGTTTACAAAGAGTAACCATGGTGTTTCTTGCCCGTTCTTCTCCATAGGAAATCTACACCTTGGAACGCGGCAACTAAAGTCTTGACTATTCATATGTGCCTAGAAGTGGTTTTACATGTTTTTTTTTTTTAATAAACGTTGCCCCACGCTAGGATTGCTCCTGTGTCGTGGGTGCGTTTACAGACATGAATTCCACATACAATACACCCAGACCCGGAACAACTACCTGCAGATCATACAAATATTTGTTCCGTGCGGGAATCGAACCCGCGACCCGGAGCGCAGCAGCCGACTGTATCAGCCACCGCACCAACCGAATGAAAAAAAAAATGTTTATCTTTATAGTAAGAGTCGGGATAGTTAGGTACCGCCGCAGTAACCGATAATCGTTTAAACTTCAAACATTACTACACATACGTTCCTGTTTTAAGGGTACTGTGGCTAGTGAAATAATTGGGCATAAGATACTAAATAACGAATGTCGCGAGGTGACGAGCGCAGTGTGGTGCCACGGAGGGCGAGTCTTATTTTATACTAGCTGAGACCCGCGGTTTTACCCGCGTTTAATTTTAAAAGAAATTTAGAGTACTTCGATATAGACACTTGAAATAGAATATATATATTGGATTTCAAGGGTTTTATTTTTTTGCGCGAAAGTTATTTCTTATAACATTAGCTATCTGCCAGTGAAAGTCCCGTCAAAATCGGTCCAGCCGTTTCGGAGATTACCCGGAACAAACAGACAGACAGACAGACGGACAGACAGACAAAAAAAACGTTTTTTTGTTTTATGTGACGTACATACTTTCATATGCATTTAGTAAAAAGCTATTATTTTGACATTACAAACAGACACTTCAATTTTATTTATTTGTATAGATATTGACGGCACAATTGGTGCAGTGGCTGATACAGTCCCTTATGCGCACTGGGTCGCGGGTTCGGTTCCCGCACGGAACAACTATTTGTATGATCTGCAGGCAGTTGTTCCGGGTCCGGGTGTATTGTGTATGGAATTCATGTCTGTAAATAATAGTGTGGGGCAATGATATAAACAAAACATACAATTTTTATCGACTAGCGTGACGCTGGTTATCAGCAGGTGGTTCAATTGCTCATCTAGTCACTAGGATGTGAGAAAAAATATGGCAAACAGAATGACAGAAATAGGTAATTACTCAAAAACTTTTGCGCAACTGACTTTTGACCACTTTTTTTATTTTATAATCTTCATTTACTATAAGGGCTTTTCTACATAAAAATGACGATGCCAATCCCATCGTACCTTATTCTAACTAAATCTACATTAACCTTAAACACCTTAAATTTTAAAAGAGAATAACATTATGGCTGCTTCAGAATTTGGTTCAGCTAGAACTTCTCGTCGACTTAAGGTTGGTGGTAACTTAGGTTAGACTATATGTCGGATTTTTCTAGCTTCTGCCACTCCATATCGACCGACGGCTCATTGTGCATTGAAAAGAACGATGGGTTCTTGATGTGTAAAAAACGGACACCCATCCAAGGCTTGCTGTGAGGTTGTCACCTTGTTTTTGTTGGTCCCAGCGGAAATTCATCATTAACTTCCTTTACCCGGAAGGGTGAAAGGGCATGCCGGACTTTTACTTTATTTTTCCGGTGGAAATACATCATGTACTTATGGGTGGGTTAGGGTTAGGAGTATGCCGGACTCCTGCCGGCTAAAACCAACGGAGCGGTCAACTTCGGCACTGAAGTTTCTCTCTGAACTCGAATAATCTCCATCTAGAGTCACCCATTGGTGCCACGCCTTTAGGCACATCTCGAGGGGATGACTGTAATGCGGTCACCTTGTAAAGGATTCCCGCAAAGCCTCGCTGTGTGCTGTGCTGCGCACACGGCGACACGTGACAACTTACACACCACCGTTTTCCCGGGGGTCACTCGGTATGAGCACGTAGGTTTCCCAAAAACTACAAGGCCACTCGCTCTATAAAGACGACAGGGGGCTCAGGTGTATCGGATCTGGGCGCCACGGCGATCGTTACTGCGGCTCGGTGTCCTCCTTCTCCAAATAGGATCGACCCTGTCTTTATCCCGCTCTACAGTCTACCTCTGGAGCACACACTTACAGAATGAGACCCCTGCACTCCAATTTTCATATTCTGTCAGCGTAGTGGACACTACTGCTGGCAGAGAGAGCTCTTGCCCGGTCTGATCGACCAGTTTCCACCACTCGGCAACCCCCCGCACGGCAGTAAGGTTGTCACCTAACTGTACACATCAGCCTAAAACCATACAGGGCTGAACTTCTTCCTGCAAATGACTTCTTCGATGATATTGCCACGATCGACACGTTTGGCAAGCGGATTGGTGGTCGCAGTATATCTTTACTAGCACACAGCAAGATGCAGCTGCCCATCCTCTTGGTATCAACCTTAGTCATCTTTTACGACACCCATAAGTAGAGAGGGGCGGTCTATTCTTTGCCTTCACACGGGATCTAACTTCCTTCTCCTCGATCCACGATCACTAAGTTTATTCAGCAGTGTGAGCTTTAAGTATTAACAAACAAATTCTCAAGAAAGTAAGATGCATATATTACTACACCCAGTTAGGCAGATGGCTGTACAGATAGAAAGATACTCAAACGGAGACTTCGCACCGTAAATGTAGTGTGGGATGGCCTCCAAAGAGATAGACCGACGACCTGGTGAATGTAGCTGGGAGTATTTCAATGCGAGTAGCATGTAATTGGTTAATGTGAAAATCATTCATGTGATGATTATGATCGACGCACCATTGATTACCACATGATATACTTCCAAATGTCCCTTAGTTCCTGAGAAACTCCACAATAGAAATTGTAAGTTAAATTTATGTTTTATGATGATTTCATGTCAAGTCTCGCAGTAAATTTACGAAACGTTTTTCCACACAGAAAATATTCACAATGAAAGTCTTCCCTTTCTTAGCCGAAAACATTAGAGTTTAACGACACATTTTAAGACTGACGCCATCTTTAAAGTCCAGCTAAATCTCTTATATCTGGCAATTTTGCCCAAGCACCACTTAATCTCAGGAGTCAAGAGTCTCTGTGTTATGTGATACAAGTAAAATACATTTGTTTTTTTGAGAGGAATAAAACGGGGCAGTAGTTCTATCGCTTAATAAAACTGCTGGAGAAAATCCGCATAAAGAAAAAGAAAGAGTAATTTTATGTTTAACAAAAGACCTAAGTCGTAAGATAGGTCCTTATGAAAAAGCCCGTTGCATGTTATTATGACGTGTATAGATTACACACACAGGTTTATCGTAAAACTATATTCAATAGCATAAACACGCACTACACTGTGTTATAATAAAACAATTTTAAACGGATTAAATCGCGTGTAAAAGTTATTTTATCTACCGTACAAAACTAATTGTACGGTAGATAAAATAACTTTTTAAATCTGTAACGACGCTTGTCACCTTAGTCATCCTGCGACCACGAACCCTGCAAAGTGTTCGAAACGTCAGGAAAAAATCAATAATACACGCGATTCAATCCGTTTAAAATTGTTTTATTATAATGTGTAATAATCGCGAAAACCTAAGACAATACTATAATGTGTTGATGACTTGCGATGTCACGCGTAATAATGTCCGCACCAAAGATATAGTATTACCTACGTACATAGATAGACTCTTTATTAAGTTGAACAAATTTCCTTTATTATATACTTGTCATCTTAATTTAAGTTTTATGTGTGATAAAAAGAGAAAGAACTAACCGTCCGCGCACGTCTTGAAGTGTTGCGCGCCTACAGCTATCGTATTTACCTGAAACCATCTGGTTATCACAGCTAGCTAACAGTTTTAATATAAAGTGGATTGTTACTTTAGTACGAAACGGTGCCATTTGATTATTTTGCTGTAATCAAAGCACTATAGACATCTCTTTCTTTCACATGACGTTGCGCCTGTATTCGTAAGAGGTAGTAATAGATTTTTTGTTTATGCTTAATACTATCTGGCTATAGTTACTTGGTCTTAGGTAGACATGTGGTTCGGAGTTGGACAATGGATTATCATTGTACTCTTGACGAAGTACGAAACTATCTTTATCGCGGTCCTTTTCATGAGTATTTCAAACTCTCGCTCTCTACCACGAAATTATGAAGATAAACACAAATTGCGTCACATTGTGACATTTATATAAATATTGAAAACATTACTATTACAAGTGAGATTGCATTAAGTATTCCTAGCGAAGTTTTTGCATCTTTTGAAAGCGCAGGACGTCATCCGAATTGATCCATCTCAGACGGGTACTCGATCGCATCTGAAGTGAAATTCACTCGTTTACTCGTTTGAGTGATGACCTATTTGAAGCATTGCAATATATGTAAGGACCTATCTAACGATTTAAATCTTTGCATATGACTAGAAACTCGCCCTCGCTTACCTTACGTGATAGATATAACCACTGTTCGCCTGGCATAGAATAGCTTCTTAACAAGAAATTCAGAATGAGTCCTGGGGTGCAATTCCTTAAGCTCAAACATCCGTACATCCTTGAATACAGAATCGAAATAACTTTCATAAAATAATTATCTCTCTGTATAATTTATTTCATAAAATAATACAGAGTCAGTAAATGTTTCGCTAGTCGAGTATTTAAAAGTTAATTTATTAATTATAAGTAACTCGGCACGGCACGGCACGGTTGGTGCAGTGGCTGATACAGTCGACTGCTGCGCTCCGGGTCGTGGGTTCGATTCCCGCACGGAACTAATATTTGTATGATCTGCAGGTAGTTGTTCCAAGTCTGGGTGTATTGTGTGTGGAATTCATGTCTGTAAACGTACCCACGACACAGGAGAAATCCAAGAGTGGGGCAACGTTTAAAAAAAATATAAATATATATGCTAATGTCAGATGAAGATGCAGAGCACAAGAGAATGGTTTCTGATGAAGGCATTGGCCGAATGCTTGACAGCACACAATCAATAGTGCGGACATGGTCATACTTAGACAAGGACGATACCAATTATATTAGCTTTCGAACATTCGACATTAAGGAATATTCCCAGGTATATACCTGGGAATATTCCTTAATGTCTTCCAGGACATTTATACTTACTAGGCGGTTCCCGAAAATATAGGCGACCAGCCTCCACCCCTGGGACTTGTTGTAGATACATTGGAGGAATAAAATGATCACTTCATTATCATCATATAAGCCGAGGGACTGCGGGAATATGGTCTGGGAACATATTTTTACACATTGAACTATTACATGCGCCTGCATCCAACGAGTCCCAGTGACCTTCACCAGGTCGTCTGTCCATCTCGCTGGAGGCCATCCCACGCTGCGTTTTCCGCTGCGTGGTCTCCACACGAGAACCTTTCTGCCTCAACGGCCATCAGTTCTACGAGCTACGAGATTTCAAATTTTCACAACCGGGAGACTCGACTTTAGCAGTGGATGCGGGACTGATTACATTATGATGGCACATATATCTTACAAATTGGTAGTAACTTTCCTTTCTTTTAGTAAAAACCACGAAAATAAACAGCAGACAAAGAGTTCCCTCTTAACGATAGGTAATATAACTTATCAGAATTACTCAGTGCCCCAATGTAGCTATTAGAGAAAAAACATGCGATACCATAAACAAAAGTCTTACTACTCTACTCACCCAATAAATCACACGTCGTTATGATATAACGTTATTTACCAAAGTTTTTTTTCTACCTCTTGGCCCTTTTTCCCTTCAGAGGTCGTTAAGCAATTATATACCTTAAGTTCTTAGAGTAATGGTATAGAATGGCTTAAGTAATGAAGATTAAGCACTTTCGCTGTGGAATGGGTAGACTTTTACGAAAATAGTCCACCTATGTCCTAGAAAAAAGGTTTCAATGATGTTATATAGTTCACGCTAAAAGCTAAATGTGCCTATATGGAGGCGAATAGAAAGATAATGGTAAGTGATCTAGAGGGTATTAAACCGTACAATTACCCTATAGAAAGCCTTACGGCTAAATACGGGGGGATATTTGAGGTCAAGTTACACAGTGTGGTGCCGGCTCAGAATACCACCACCCCATCACCTGGTGTTGTAAAAGTCGACTAAGGGATTAGCCGGCGGATGGGCAGCAGCGTCCTTCGAGTACATTAACAACTCAACTGCGATCGCTAACCGGTCAGCCAAGCGTGGCGATTATGGCGAAACCCCGCAATGAGCCCACAACACACCCATATCAGTCGTTGTGGTGATCTTTGGGGAAGCCTGTGTGCAGCAGTGGACTTCATTTGGCCGAAATGAACAGTGTTTAAAATAATGTATGAAACAGATAAACTTTCTATTACTTTAATGGTTCGTAACCTACTTTCTACCAGCTATTCATCACAAAATCACATTTCCTCTAAATTCTACGAGTAAAAGCCGATATTTTCCTTCGTAAAAAGTTCTTTCGAAACTTCGTGGTTGTACAACAATCGGTCTGTAGTAAAATATTTGGCTGGATTTCGTTCGTTTCGCCACTGGACTGGTTTAAACCGCTTTCGGGCTGATCGAGCCAGTTTTAACTGGAATTCCGGATTATAGGTTTTGAATTTAATATGTTTTAGTGGGAATTTGAGTTCGGGTTAGGCTTAAATGTACTTATTTATCCCTTTTAGAGTAATCAGTTTCTAGAACTGTTTGTTAATGATAGAACTCATCAAAATCAATAGACTTAAAAAGCTAATGCGCGTGTCGTATGTAAAAAAATATGTGCAAAGCACTGAACACATGGCTATATAATACAATCAAGTTAACGCAATTATATTCAAACAACATTATATTCTAATTTGTTATAGTAAAGTTGTTGTTTTCTTTGTACTACCTTGTTGCGTTAGTACCAAGATATTCGCCTGGTGGTAAGCGCCATGCCTGCCCACAGCAATTTTAATGCTACACAGCATGCAATGCTGCAATGCTGGGTAGCATTACAATTGCTGTGTACAAGTGCGAGACCCTGCCTCGTCATCTCTTAGTCTCTAATACCCAGTAATTTAATCAGCTACAGCGCCCTAAGTTTGGCGACGAATATCTGTCACTACGGGCTACTTATCTGGCTGGACCTTTACAATAAAAGACCTACCACCAGTATTGTAGTTAAATAAATTCTAATTGATAACATAATGTTACAGGAAACAGTCACAGAAACAAGTAATGTAAAAGCTGAATTAAATGAAGAATATACTTTAACATGGTAATTTAGTTCAACATTTAAAAGACTTCGCAATGTCATTTTGTAAACAATACCGCAGTGCCTCAAGACCAATTTCTTTAACCAGTGTGTGTTACCAGCGATGACGTATGGCACATAGACGAAGTCATTCACTATAGTCCTCACAATAAAACGCAAGGTCACTCAGCAAGTTTTGGAGATTGCTATGCCTGGTATTTCTCTACGAGAGATCGAATCGGAAGTAAGGAGAACTAAGTTGTTGACATCATCATCATATCAGCCAAAGTATGTTCATAGCTTAACAATGGCCTCCCCGATAGATTTTCACAACATGCCGTCCATATCCAACGAATCCCAGCGACCAGCACCATGGCGTTGGTCCATCTCCTTGGAGGCCGTCCCACGCTGCGTTTTGCGATCCATGGCTTCCATAGCTAAAATAATTATTATTTATTTATTTATTTAATTAACAACCGCTTACTGCACTTACAGTTTTATTAGGCTGAAGTGGCAGTGAGCGGGACACATTGCTCGTATAAGTAATAGCTATTGGTGCAAAAATGTTCTTGAGTGGAGGCCACGCACTGAATAACGCAGCATTCTACGGCCTCCAACGAGACTATACTAGGAATCGTTGGATGCAGGCGACATTTAAACGGTCGTTGTGGAAATCTATGGGGGAGGCCTTTGATTAACAGTGGACGTCCTTCAGTTATGGATCATGATGATGATTTAGAAGAAACGGTTTGCGTTGCACTAAACTCTTTTCACTTTACACGCGTTATATTTGATTTTTCATTTGATGCAAAGCTCTCTCTTTAAAATATTCTTGCGATTGAAAGTGAGCATCAAGACCTCGTCATACATTCAAGTAAAACTGCGGAGACACAGTTTACACACGCAACATTTTCTGCAAGTTGCGCGTAAAAGTTTGCGCAAGCTATTATAGCAGTCCTCAGGCATGCACTTGCCTGTTCAAAGTTACTTGCACAGAAAAGCTCGAGCGTGTGGACGGGGAGACTTTAACCTAATCCGACCATTCTAAATATAATCACCAAAAACAGACGCTTTACCAACTTCAAACGGAAACAATCTGAACTTAAGCAAATATAATCCTTCCCATTTTGCAGATAACATGGAACAAAAGCTTTGGGATCGTAAAACTGGATTATAATTGCATAGATGAGTATCGTAACGTCAGTATTAATGATCGAATTGATGCTGGGAACTTTAAGGATAACGACATCTACGAGTAGTTTGGAAAATTAAATTAATGAGTTTGTCTAGATAACAAGGGTAAGTAGAGATTGCAGATCACGAAGGAGGTCGAAAAAGAGTTTAAAAATAAAATTATAGTTTTCTACATTGCAGTTCATATTTAATTAAAAGTGTGGTTGTATTTATTTTTTCTTTCAGCAAAACTGAATGTATAAATTCATTATTAATAAGTTTAAATTCATTTTAAGGCCAAGGTTTTTTCGTTGGAATTATTTTAGACTATAATCTCAAATTAAAATGACTGCCCCAATGACTGAAAAAGCGTTCTAGTTACTTCTGTGGTATTGCGATTAAACTACGTTTATCTAGTAACTGACATTAAGAAATACATGTCTAGTGTAAAACTATCATGTTACAAGGTTTTTTTTCTATCATGACCGCGACAGCACCAGTTAGTAAGGAAATTATTGAATAGTCGTAAATTCTTGATACTTCTGAAATTTCAAATCATTTGAATGCCGTGGGAAAATTGAATTGCGACATTCCATTACATACATGTTAAAAAAGTGTAATCACCACATATTATTAGACCGTAGACCTTCCCTTTCCTTCCCTGATACGTGAAACTTCAATAAATGCTAAAATCAAGAGACGTAATCTAATTTGTACTTAGTAAATTAACTGTCGTGTGCGACCGGCTACGAATAGCACCAACCCATCTCATCTAGTAGGTGTCGTAAAAGGCGACTATGGAATTTTCCGGAGGATGGGCAGCGTCTTTCGAGTACATTAACAATTCATCCGCGACGTCAACCTGCCTGCCTACCGCGGCGATTATGGGTAAACCCCCTAATGAGCACAGAACAGACGCAGACCGGTCGTTGTAGCGATCTTTGGGGAAGACCTATATCAGGCAGTGGACTTTATTCGGCTGAAATAATGATGATGTAATTAATTATCATCTACTTCATTATCATTAGCCCTTTACAAACACACTGGAAAGGTGGATTCTTTACCACACATTCATAAAATAGGTCTCAATAGAATGTATTGATGAGTATGTTCTATATTGTATAAGTCTATAGGTACTGTTCAATCTTCGCGTCACGTTACAGGGTCGACGGCCCGCTATGTACCACACTAATCGATTCCCCACAGAATTTCTAAAAATTATCTTTCTTTTCCAATATTGAGGGCTCGTCCTCTTTTAATTCACGTCAGACCTCGGCCATCCTCTTAAAGAATGGGGATTAAGTTTTGAACGCTTTAGGGAAATGATGAACTTTATTTTTGAAGGAAATTGAAAAATTGCTTTCTTTGGAGATCATGTCATGTCACTGAGTTCCATAGCCTCAATTTTTACATCCAAATTTTCTATATTTTTTATTAAACAATGAATGAAGACAGCTAGTGTAGATGAGAGACAACTGCACAACAAATATTTGCGAATTGTGGAAACAAATACAGAACAAACATAGATTTTGGATAAGACGTTCAAAGACTTTAGTAAGGTATGGAAATAGGACTATATTAGGAAAAGATATTGGTTTTTTTTAAGGTAAGCCTATTTCCATGATGATGGAAAGATGCCATAGGATATAGAGTATTTAAGAATGTGGCCGATAACTGGAAGGATTTCGTCAGGAACTGGGAAAATCATTTCACGGCTAATATAGTCACATCCAACTGCGTTGGATGAGATTGATACTACGCTCTTCTTAACATCACAAGCAAAGAATTTATTAAAGACAAACGGTGAATAATGGGGAGTTGGAAGAGATGAAAGGTGATATATTATATTTGCTGTGTGTGATAGTCATGTTGCAATTGGACGAAGAGAAGAAATATTAGATTAAGCAGCTCAATGTTTGGGGCTAGAATCTTGATGTAATTTTCCAACTCGCACTGATTTCAGAAACGTCCACACTTTAGCTAGATCTCCGCTATCAACAGAGTTATGGATATAGTGGCATTGAGAATGTAAACACACCTTATTGCAGTGATTGCGGATCGTAACATATTTTGAGATTGAATAGAGTAAGGCGGCATTTACATTTGATCTAGCTGCTGTTTTTCTGTGCATAGTTGCTTTTATATCGTCTGTCAGCCAAGGTACAGAGACGTGTTTTATTGTTACTGGACGAACGGGAGCGTGGATGTCGTAAAGCCGGATTAAATTTGCAGTCAGAAGAATGAAAATTCATCGACTCACAAGTCAAGACAGGTTCCCAGTCAATCTTCTTGGGCTCTAATCTACTTCGACACGACATGACGTTTGGCGAAGATGGCGGCGACTAATGTTGTTAGTCACTAAATATACTTTTTAATTTTCACAACGGCATGCAACTAGTCCGTGTTATAAAAATATTGGCAACAAACAATAAAATAGACGAATAATTATCGAGTATGTCTGATGCTTTTATCGCATAGGGTGATTATTGACATTGTCCTTTAGGTTCTACGAATGTTATTTCTAGTATTTGTATAATGATGAGGCCGTGTGGTGCCGGCTAAGAACATCACCACCCCAACTCATCCCATGTTTACTAGTGTGCCGACGGGTAATGAGTCAAAGTCGGATTCAACGTAATGACTGATTTATTTAACATTAATAACATCTTATATATTAATCTTAAACTATGTACACATCTACGCTTATTTACTAGTGTGCCGTCCATGTATTGTGCCGACGCTACGGTGTTGCAGAACCACGGAAAACCTAATATTTTATAAATATATTTTATGCCGTTGCAGCAATTACTCTAGTAGGTTAGTTGTAATTGTGATTTTGGGTCGTGGTTGTTTATTTGTGCCATGGCACAGATGTTCATGGTTGAACAGATACCCATGGGCAGCAGCGTCCTTCGAGTACATTTATAACACACCTGCGATCACCAACCCGTCTGCCAAGCGTGGCGATTATGGAAAAACCCCTCAATGAGCACACAACACAAACCATTCGGTTCCATACCCAACCCGGTCATTGTGGAAAATTTTGGGGAAGCCACTGTCCAGCAGTGATCATTTTCCGGCTGAAATGATGATGATAATACAATGAATGTAGCTCTTTACAGGTTTTTAAGGACAAACATAATATTTTAAAAATGCAAACGGAAGGTATTTTTAAAGATATCTCTAAGTAATCCGCAAGGACCCATATCAGATAGCGCGGATAGTCCTCTTCTGTAATTTAAATAATGAATTTACATTAGCCGCCGCTCCCCACAACATAATGCCATATGACATTATGATGCTAATTGACAGTTATATGCTAATTAGTCAAAACAACGATACAGACTACTAGTAATAGTTATACTAATAGTGTTCTAGGTTCAATAACTCTAGGATGAAACTCATCTTCGTGATGCAAGCAAAGGTGACGGCAGTGCGGGGACGGGAAGAGACCACCGGCCACCATGAGAAGCGGCCTGCGGCGGTCGATCGAACAGAAACAGGCCCGAGATGGCGACGCGTGTGTTCTGCGTGAGCCTCTCTGTAGGATGTGTGCTGCCAACTAGGTCGCACAGAGACGTAGCCTATCATACAGTAAAGTGGAAGGACACTGAGGCGGAGGAGGTCCATAAAGATTTCCACACGACAAAAAAAATGAAAACTCATAATGCTACCCAGGACTTGGCACCACACTACGTTCGTTACTTCGAGACATTATTTAGTCGCTTAATACTTATTACTAACTTCTATAGCTACAGTGCTCTTTTAACCGAAACACAGACTACAGCTTGGCGGCGAATATCTGGTACTTTGGTGGTACCTGCCTAGCCGGACTCTTGCAATTAGAGACCTACCTACCAGCTTTAATTTAAACATAACACAGTCGTATTATGAACTTGACGCACCACGCATGACACAACTCTCCATAGTTTGTTGATGCACCGATTAAACCTCTGTTTTCGCAGTATCGATACCAAAGTCGCATCCAGAGCTAAGACTTGAACCGGAGGTTCCAATATATGAGATTCGGAGTCAAAACTCCGTTACAACACTCTTAAAGAAGACAAATTTTACTGATATTAGGTCTCTGATTGTAAGAGGCCGGCTTGGTAGGTACCACCCCGGTACCAGATATTCTGCCACCAAGCAGTAGGAAAGTAACCAAATATGGAAGTGTCCTAATATGGAATCTCCTCATTTCTCAGAAATAAACTGTTCTAGACGCAATACATGGCCATCTTCTATTTCATTCAGTCACTTTAATATCGCTCTCACTCGTTCGCGTTAGTTGGGCGATCGCTGTGCCCATCGCAGGACTGTTTTGATTTCACGAAGCTCAACAACTTTTTTAATTACGTAAAACATCAGTATTTTTGTTGATTAGTTGTGCATGAGTGTGTGATGTATTGACATTTGTTTTAATATTTTCAGGAAATTTTATCGCTAAAGTGTGCTGACTTGCAAAATATGAAGACAAGTCAGAACCGGTCTGAAATTTCAAATATGGATATTTATTAGGGTCTAATTACGGAATATTCCATATTTGGATTCTTATTGGTACTTAATACCTGAATACATAATGCAAAATGTGAACCTGAATCCTTCACGTCTAGGCTTGATCTTAGAAGTCTCGCGATGCCTATATATAACATAAGTACAGTGTCAGAAAAAATAAGAAAAGTGTCTAACAGAAGAAGAAACGATAGATAACAATGAAAAAGAAAAAGAGGATAAATTGACCAAGACAAATAATTACTACGAAGAAAACTGGAAACAAAACGAAAAGAAAACAAGGAAAAAGAAAAATAGGACCGATCACCCTCCAGATTCTAAAAATGCAGACTCTCGAGGTTGAAAACGGTATCCACAGACAGTGCATGATGATCAGATGCATCAATAGGCCACTAAGCACCTAACTTTAGTGATGCAGAGTGTATATTTTGCCCTAGAAGGTTTTCTGAAGATATGGAAGGAGAAACTTGGATCAAATGCTAATGTGTAGTCTCTGGGTACATGAAAGTACATTAAGTTACCTCTTATTTTTTACCATAATTATCTGATCCCGTAGAAGTAAAAGTCTATTATTATTATTATGTCGGTTGTGTCTTATTCTAATGTTCCATATTTTGGTACCTATTCCATATTTAGATCCCTTTTTGTTACTTTGTTTTTTATATTTTGATAGACTCATTATTAACAAGACTGCTAATTACTGATGCAAAAATGTATGAATGATTAGGATTACTTTTAAACTTTTTTAATTTGTGATGCATTTTGTTTTTATGTCCATAAATCAAAATGGTATTCCATTTTTTTCGGTTCCTATAATTCAATTTTTATAATGTACGTTTAACGTTACTGTCAATAAGGAAACCAAAACACGCGTACTAGTGCTGCCACTGGCGGAGCTTTTTTAAATCTTCCGAGGAAACAGGCTAATATGTATTAGATAACGTTACCTAACAAACAAAGTCAAGTATAGTTCCTCGTAACATAAAAAAACATTCACTGTTTAAAATTGGGCACGAATCATTCAAAAATTAACACTCTGGCAACGCAATATGAAACTCTCAATTTCCTGCCGTCTTCGCTTAGCGCCGATATTTGCATAACCAATATCCAAAGGGTGGTAACCACCCCTTCAGAATGCTACCAGGGTTTCGCGAAGCTTATTACACTCTAAGCCTAAGTGGCAAAGTAACATCACGGTTACTAGGTGGGTAGAGTAGGTAATTGAAATATTGACTTTCTCGAATAAATACGCTAATGATTCTTGAATAGTCTAACGTTTCTCTTATCCGTGGGTATTTATTTATTTGTTATACTCTGTATTGTACACCAATCGTCAAAGGTAATAAAAACAGTAGTGCTTATAAGTATATTTTAGAGTACAATGGGCGGCCTTATCGCGCTCGGCGATTTCTTCCAGGCAACCTTAGGATGGAGAAATACTTAACTGGATGATATATGCGGCAGTTGATGGTGCACAGAGATTCATAATGAAATAACTAAAGTACGTATACTATACTAAATATATAAATAATAGAAGATTATACACAATATAGATATATAAATACATAAACATTTATATATACACAGATACAAATAATCTTCATTAGCTTTCTATAGTGCAAACTTCGATCATATGTTTACGACTCGTAGCTAGCTTTAATTGAGCACAATTTCATTACGAACGTACTCTTGGATGAGCCAGTGCTTTACTATTTTTATAGTCATCATCGTATCAGCCAAAAGACGTCCACTGCTGAACAAATGCCTCCCCCATAAAGTAACGGTCATATGCCATATTTCGTCATGTTGGGGTCAATTTGCCAGTGCTCACAAGACCAGGCGGGTTGGTGAGTGTAGAGTAACTGCTGTTCCACTGAAAGGACACTGCAGCCCATTCTTCTGGCTTAGAACCCCTTATGCATCTCTTACGACATCCGTGGAAGGAGGTGGAGTGATGCTATATTCTAAATCCGGACACCACATGAACTATCATCATGTACCAGACCAGCAATCGTGCGGTTGCCTTCTTATCTTCGTACTAGTTATTTCAAGCCGTGTTCTGGGTGCTTAATTACTTTATTCTCTTTCTTTTCTTTATTTTCGTGTGGTTAATGGCCACCCTTGTGTCAGAGTTGTTCAAGCTGCCCAAAGGCCTCCGACTTGGCTTAACGACTGCTGTCTAATGGCAACAACCGGAACCGATAATTTTACGTGCCCTCCGAAGCACTGAGATGCTCAGTTGAAATACCACTATGCGGTCACCCATCCACAGACTGACCGCGCCTAACGTTGCTTAACCTCAGCGATCGTTTACCAATCAGTGAGTGCAACTGGCTATGAGGGCTTTATTAAACGGGTAATACTCAAATTAATAAGCGCTGTTTCTATATCTTGAATAAGTTATTAAGTTGTTCTGGGGCTATACTTAAACACACACGCATATTAGCCTGTAAATATCCACTGTTGAACACACTACAATGAGCATGAAAGGAGCTTGCTGGTCTATTCTGGCGTTATATGGGACGAAAATCCTTGGATAAATAATATTTGTACGGCACAATACTACCACTGTTTGAAAGATGCTTTTAATCATCCAAAATAATCCTTTAGTAAGGACTTAGACCACCCACAGATACAGGAGAGGTGGCCCTATACTTGAGGAACAATAGACTAACACATAATACCTTCTACACAAATGATTTTATGTAATAACAGTCCGAAGCACCTTATAATTTCATTGCGAATAGTGAAACGACTTCCATTGGTAGGCTGTGAACATTCAAATAGGATATTATTTGGTTGGAATCGTCGAATCCACGAATCCGTACTTGTACGCATTGTGTTCAGATTCTCACCTACTCGATTGAAATCTGAGAAACATCTACCACCAGTGAAATCCAAATACCAGCTCTGCTACCGCTCCCGCCCGTTATCCACCCCGCCTCATGTCTGACGCAGCGTCTACTTGCGTGAGAACGCACAGCTGACACTCTCTATTTTTTTGTCGCATCCAAATCTGATTACACCCTACTGGGTTACGAAATGAACAAAATCAATTGTTATTTTAGCTGTACCATTTTGTACGCTCTTTTTGTTTCTCACCACGCTTGGCAGGCGGGTTGGTAAGCGCAGAAGGGACGCTGCTATCCATCCCTCTGGTTTAGAGTCCGTTAGTCGCCTTTTCCGTCATCCACGGAAGGAGATGGAGTGGTGCTATTTTTTAATCCAAACACCACATAGGCGGGTGTATATAAGTGCCCATTACTCGATATTTCAATTTGGAAATACACCGGGTCCGTCGCGCACGTCTGTCACTTATCGTTTGCGTGTCATGTTACGTAACTGTTCTTACCAAAATAAACAATAATACAATCGCCCATTCTCTGTCCGTCAAGTCTCCAACATACCAAACGTAATTTCCGGGAAGCAATCCAGTATCTATCCCTAGGTGGGAACACTGTTTTTTTATTGGTGCCCAGTGGAAATTCTTCATGAACTTCCTTCACCCCGGGGAAGGGCGAAGGGGCATGCTGGACTCCTAGCGGCTAAAACCACTGGAGCGGCCTGATCTTCGGCACCTAAGGGAGGCTCCAGGTTCTCGCATGATCACACATAGAGCCGCCCACTGGCGCCGGGCCTATAGGCACATCTCGGAGAGGGTGACTGTAAAGTGGTCGCCCCCCCGGGGGGATTATAAAGGATCCTCCAAAGCATCCCACGGCGGCGCATGACCACATGCGTGCTACCGTCATCTCTTGGGTCGCTCGGTGTGGGCACCCAGATTCCCCAATCTACGCACCCGCGAACCCAGAGGTCTCCCGCCTTCTAGTAACAGCAGCGGATTTCAGGCGTATGGGGTTTAGGTGCCAGGGCGGTTGTTACCCGGTACCGTCTCCACCTTCTTCGAGTCTGCGGTCTCCTTCTGGAGCATGACGCTCTCACAGAAGGAGACCACATACTCCTCCTTTATCTTTTCTGATTAATTTCGGTGCGGGTTCCAAGACAGTTATTCATTTCTCTGGGACACACCGAGCTTTATTGATCGGTGTTCTTTTCGGTGGTCGCCATTGTAGATCCTGGCTTACAGGAGTTGCAGTGGTTGGGAGTGTGTGGCAGGCTTGTCCCAAATAAAAAAGAAGGAGACCACTGCACTCCAGATTTCGTGCTCTGCCAACATAGCCGATACTACTGCTAGCAGAGAGAGATATTGCCCGATACGATCGACAAGGATCCGCCGCTCAGTGGCCCACGCAGGGCACGCCTCGAGCGTGTGCTGTGCGGTGTCCTGGTCGCTATTACAATGGTGGCATTGTGCCGTGGCCTCGTGTCGTATCCTGTTCAGGTGCGCACCGAAACAACCGTGTCCGGTGAGCAGCTGCGTCAGGCGGTAGGTGACGTATATGAATTAATAATGCAAATGTGTGCTTATCAAGCGATTACGTAAACCTCCAAACCACAACGATACACACCCTTAAATATTTTAAGTTGCAGTTTATGATCATGTCCAGTGAAGAATTTGTACCGGCTTTTATCCAAACCTAGAAGTAGAGAGAAAGATAGAAGTAGAAGACTAGGTTTTGATAAAAGCCGGTACTATTTAGACTCTACTTTTGTCTTTAGCATCTTCCGTGATTAGATCATTCCTCATACGACGCACTTCACAACGCTCTCAACATGTTTTTGTTGAATAAATATAAATCTTTGTATCTCTTGCACATTGCAGAATTATGTACGAAATAGCTGCATAACTTGTGGAGCAGCCGTCTAAATTGTTGAAGACAATCACAAGTAATTGTAGCACTAAGTTCCGCTAACGTTGTTTTCTCATTGACGGTTGTAGCATAAGACATAGCGGTTTATTTCCTACTAGCGATTTCTTGAGTCAGGTTCCAGTTCGGTTCAGTATGCTGTTTTTTCTTACTTTTACCGACAATTTTAGTTGCAGCATGGAAATGCTCAGGTCACCCATGCACAGGCTGACCACACCAAACGTTGCTTAACCGTGATCGTGTATCGATGGTGAGCTCTACAAAAAGAGAGGACTGGTCCGTGATGAAGCTGAAATGATTAATTAATTGATTGAGGCACAAAACTAGTAACATTTTAATTAACAATTATCCTTTTTAAAGACATTGCTAGACGCTTGGTCAACTCTTCACGTGACCAAAGGGCTGGCCTATTCTTTAAACAAAGAATTAGCATTGTCATCCAACCTGGTAATGCTGCCAGCCTCCTGGGTACGTTACCAGACGACAGCGATACGGAGGAGTATTTTGACGCTTAGGTGTCTTTTGAATATTCTTTATTTCCACCTTTTATATAGATACCTTATTTTTAAACAGATATTTTGTCTTGTAGTATATAATATATTGTAATATGTAGTGTCATTAGTTTTAATGTGTATATATATTAGATTAAAAATATGTATCTTAACCATTTGTAATAAGAAGTAAAATAAATAATTGACAATTATCCGCTTTATCTTTGTAACTTGTACCACCAAAACGTCTCAGGGCAGCCCGAAGCGACATTACTGTATGTCCTAAACACTAAAATGCACTTAGACCGCTATCAAGGTACCCTTGTGTTTTGTAGCTATATAATGAAGTGACTACAGAATCTAGAACAGAACTGGATACAAGAGTTATTGTTTGAAATTAATTTCGTATTTCTGTTGCTTATGCTATTTAAATGTTGAGACAAATGAATATAATTTTAAGCTGTTGTGTGGTTAAACTGGTATAAACGAAGTATTCGTTCGTTTTTTAACCAGCGATCATTGCTTTAATCCAGTTGGAAGCAGTTAGGGGTACATAAGTAACTGTGTCACAATTCTAATTTGCAGGAAGAATGCTGTGTGGTGCCGGCTGCGAATAGCACCAACCCATCTCATCCCTTGGGTGTCATAAAATGGGATTAGCCGGAGGATGGGCAACAGCTTCCTTCGAGTACTTAAACAAGATAACTGCGATCGCCTACCCACCTGCCAAGCGTGGCGATTATGGCAAAACCCCGCAATGAGCACACAACCGTTCCGTTTCCGTGTGGTGCCGGCTCAGAATGCTACCACCCCATCTCTTCCCATGGGTGTCGTAAAAGTCGACTAAGGGATTGGCCGGAGGACGGGCAGCAGCGTCCTTCGAATACATTAACAACTCAACTGCGATCGCCAACCCGCCTGCCAAGCGTGGCGATTATGGCAAAACCCCCCAATGAGCCCACAACACATCCATATCGGTGGTTGTGGTGATCTTTGGGGGAGGCCGTGTCCAGCAGTGGACTTCATTCGGCCGAAATGAGCACACAACACAGCCATATCGGTTGTTGTAGTGATCTTTGGGGGAGGCCTGGGGCCAGCAGTGGACTTTATTCGGCCGAAACAATGATGATGATGACCTCAAGCCGTTTCTGAGAAATAAAAGCCTTGACATCCGAACGGACAGACGATCCATTTTGATGTACGGGACCCTAAAATTTATGTTTAGAACCCTAATACATATCGTCCGGCTACACTCCTTTAATGCTATGAAATGAAGGGGTTCTTCTCATGTACACCCTGGGCCTCCCAGTGCTTATAAGAATCTATGAATCGACCCTTATGCATGGCACAATTACAGAAACCCACAGAGCCTTTTACTGAGAAATTCTAAAAGAATTCAAAAAATTCAAAGAAAGCCACACTTGATAAATTGCTAGTAAAATGTCTCAGCACACTATCGAAGTTATAATTTTTATTGTTATTATTAATTTACTATTCAAATTTCTAAGGATGTGTGCTAGCTATATTTATTTATATACTCTTTATTGAACACCATATAATACTTAAAAGATAAATATTTAAAAAGATAAGTGTACAATGGGCGGTGTTATCGCACAAGGCGATCTCTTCCAGACAACCTTTGGATGGACTTGAAAGAAAGGAGAGAGATATTGGGCTGTCAAGTGTACAAAATATTACTCAGACATAATAATATAAAATACATAACAATACATACACTAAATATTCAATATATAAAAAACGATAAAAAAACATACTAATAAATATCCAATATAACTGGAAAAGTAAAACAAAAATTAGAGAGAAAGGTAATGCTCCCTTACCATTTTCTTAAAAATAGGTAGTGTTTGAGCACGCCTTACTTCACTAGGTAATGCATTCCACAAGCGAGCTGCTTGAATAGAAAATGATTTATCAAAGAAGGGTGTGGAATGCATACGCATATTTAATTTCAGATTTTCTGATGATCTCAAGAAACTAGAATGTGTGTCACAGAGGAACTGAAAGCGTTGTTTAAGGTAAGAAGGGGTAGAAGGATTAAAAAGTACATTAACATTTAACATTTAAACATTTATTTCGCTATATATATATATTATAAAGCAAAATAAGAATATGAGAGCATTCCGGCGAAGGCGGATAGGAAGCCATTTGAGATTAGTACGAAATTCAGAAACGTGATCATATTCGTGCAGGCCAAATATAAATCTGATACAAAAAAAATTAAGTCGCTAAAGCTAAAATGACATTTTTTTTATTGCTGCCCAGTGGAAATTCTTCATGAACTTCCTTTGCTCCGGGGAAGAGCGAAGGGGTATGCCGGACTCCTACCGGCTAAAACCACTGGAGCGGTCATCTTCGGCACCTAAGGTCGGCTCTAGGTCCTCGTATGATCACACTAGAGCCGCCCATTGGTGCCACGCCTATAGGCACATCTCGGAGAGGGTGACAGTAAAGCGGTCACTCCCCCGGCGGGATTGTAAAGGATCCCCCAAAGCGTCCCACGGCAGTGCGTGACCACATGCGTGCTGCTGTCTTCTCTTGGGTTGCTCGCTATGGCTACGCAGATTCCCCAATCTACGCACCCGCAAACCCAGAGGCAGGAGGTTTCAGGCGTAATAATGACATACCAAGCTACTGCAGGTAACGCTTTTGTTATTCTTTCATTTAAAAACAAATAACTGACAGTGTCGTGTTGCTGAGGAGTTTCATGTGCCGCTTCTTTTTTCCAGATAAACGGTAGGAACTGGTGAAGGGTGGGCGTTGGGGGCTCTCCTTGTTGACATTCAAAAAGTACAGTTTTTTATCTAAATAAAATGATCAGCGCATTACTGTCCCACTGCTGGACACGGGACTTTTCTAACGATGAGAAGGGTTAGGTCTTAAGTCCACCACGCTAGCCTACTCCCGTTCGGTGGACTTCACACACCATTGATAGCATTTTAGAGCCACCCCAGGTGTGCAGGTTTCCTCACGATGTTTTCCTTCACCGTTAACGCTAGTGACAATTAAAGTCTGATACGCATATGAAGCCAAAAAGTCAGAGGTTCGGGCCGGGATTGAACTCAGACCCTCCTGTGTGGAAGGCAAGCGTCTAACTACTAGGCTATAACTGCGTTTTATCATCTAAGTAACCAATATTATTGTAAGGAAAAACTATACCGGAAAAATGTCGACTAACACGGCGAAAAATCTCAAACGTCCAAATCCATGACGCAAACCTGTAAACCTGCCTTTCCTTAGCTAGTGGCAAAGTATCCTCCCTGTACAAATAAAACAAACAAACAGCCTCGGTTAACGAGAAGTAAAGAGACTAACCGACATTGACCAAGCAACCTAACTGCGTTAAAAGTAATTACAAGAAATTAAGAGTGACCTTTATTTATTTTTTCGACTTAGTTACTATATAGTTAGGGTCTTCAAACAAATGTTTATTTGTTGAGGTCAAAGATAAAGGTTGGTAGGTATTGACTTATATCAAAGATACTTTCCGTTTAATGAGAGGCTCGTAGGCTTCGACGCAGATCAAACGATTTGCGAGGTTAAGCAGCGTTGAGGATATTTTTTAATGGGAGACCATTCTTGCAGCACTTGCTCCTGAGAGCACACGATAAGGCTTGGGTCCCAGTTGTCATCATAATCATCTCCATCATTTCAGCGCATAAATCTACTGCTGGACACGGGCCTCCTTCAGATATCGCCACAACAAAATGCCTGGGTGTGTTGTGAGCTCATCGGGGGTTTGCTATCATTGCCACACTTGGCAGGCGGGTTCGCGATCGCAGTTAACCTAACGTACTCGAAGGAGCAGCATCCTTTATTATCATCATCATATCGGTCATACAACGTCCACTACTGAACAAAGACCTCCCCCATTTCCCCGATTTCCACAATTGTGTCATCATATTGGGGGGAATTTGCCAATACTCAGCACGCTTGGCAGGCTGGTTGGTGAGCGCAGAATGGCTACTATTCTACAAAAGGGACGCTGCTGCCCATCCCTCTGGTTTAGAGTTCCTTAGTCGCCTTTTACGACATCCACAGGAGGAGATGGAGTGGTGCTACATTCTTAATCCGGACACTACACGGATAACTGCTATGCTGGATGCTGCTACCCATCCTCCAATTCCATAGTCTCCTTTCACACCACCCACGTGATGAGATAGGTTGGTGCTAGCCGTAGCCGGTACCACAACGCTCGGTGTCTCAAGAATACCTATTAGAGTCGCAACTGGCAGTCAGAAATCTGAAAGTTTGAATACTGATTTGAACTTAGAATATCGATATTATGAAATAAATAAAGATGAAAAATAAAAGTGATGCAACAAATACCAATACAGATATTCGTACGCCCAATAACAGCCAATTTCCGCATATTTATATTCCGAATATTATGATGACATCCGTAATAATATTCGAGTAAACTGGGGTAAATTTTTTATGGTAGGTTTGTAGAAACTGTCCAAACGGTTGGGTCTAAGTTCTTTAAAGCCCACCGTAAAGGTAGACCAAAAAAGTTCTCCGATCACACTCTCGACCTTATGGCAGAAAGACGCGCCATGACGCTGCAGTCTTCCGATGATGCTGAAGCATACCGACTGCTCAATAGACGGATATGGAAGTCCTTGCGGCACGATATCCGCACCTTTAACACTAACGGTGTTAAAGAGGCGATTGAGCGGAATCAAGGCTCCAAAGTGTTCGCAAGAGACAAGTCTATTGGGCAAAGTCGTATTATGAAGCTGAAGACCGAGGACGGCAGTGTAGCGTCGACTAAGCCAGAGGTTTTGAGAGAGATTGAGAACTTCTACCGGCAGTTATACACCTCGGTTACTATACCTACCATTGGCTCTGACAAAGACCCGCGAGCCAAACTAACCCGACACTATACCGAGGATATCCCGGACATCAGCCTGTACGAGATTAGGATGGCCTTGAAACAGCTTAAAAATAACAAGGCGCCGGGTGGAGACGGAATTACGACAGAGCTTCTGAAAGCGGGTGGCACACCGGTACTTAAAGTCCTTCAGAAGCTATTCAATTCCGTCTTACTCGAGGGCACAACGCCGGAAGCGTGGAACAGAGGTGAGGTGGTGCTCTTCTTCAAAAAGGGTGATAACACCCTATTGAAGAATTACAGACCCATCTCACTTCTGAGCCATGTTTATAAGCTGTTTTCAAGGGATCACGAATCGTCTCGAGCGCAGGTTTGATGACTTCCAGCCTCCCGAACAAGCCGGTTTCCGAAAAGGTTTCAGTACCATAGACCACATCCATACGCTGCGGCAGGTTATACAGAAGACCGAGGAGTATAATCTGCCACTATGCTTGGCGTTTGTGGACTATGAGAAAGCCTTCGATTCGATCGAAACCTGGGCAGTGCTGCAATCTCTGCAGCGGTGCCAGATTGACTATCGGTACATTGAAGTGTTGAAGTGCTTATACAGAAACGCCACCATGTCGGTCCGAGTACATGAACAGAGCACGGGGGCAATCCCATTGCAGAGAGGTGTGAGACAGGGGGACGTCATTTCCCCGAAACTGTTCACCGCTGCAATGGAGGATGCCTTCAAGCTACTGGAGTGGAAAGGATTCGGCATTAACATCAATGGCGAGTATATCACTCACCTTCGATTTGCCGATGACATCGTAGTCATGGCAGAATCGCTGCAAGAGCTCAGCACAATGCTCGATGATCTCAACAGAGTTTCCCAACAGGTGGGCCTTAAAATGAACATGGGCAAGACAAAAGTCATGTCAAATGTCCATGTCGTACCCACCCCAATATCCGTTGGGAGCTCTGTTCTCGAAGTTGTTGACGAGTATGTCTACCTAGGACAAACTGTCCAGTTAGGTAGGTCCAACTTCGAGAAAGAGGTCAATCGTCGAATCCGACTCGGCTGGGCAGCGTTCGGGAAACTTCGCAACGTCTTTTCGTCAACAATACCGCAATGCCTCAAGACGCAAGTCTTTAACCAGTGTGTGTTACCAGTGATGACATATGGAACAGAGACGTGGTCACTCACAATGGGCCTCATAAGAAAGCTCAAGGTCACTCAGCGAGCTATGGAGAGAGCTATGCTTGGTATTTCTCTACGAGATCGAATCAGAAATGAGGAGATCCGTAGAAGAACTAAAGTTGTCGACATAGCTGAAAGGATTAGTAAACTGAAGTGGCAATGGGCAGGGCACATTGCTCGTAGAACTGATGGCCGTTGGGGCACAAAGGTTCTCGAATGGAGACCGCGCACCGGAAAACGCAGCGTGGGACGACCTCCAACGAGGTGGACAGACGATCTGGTGAAGGTCGCTGGGAGTCGTTGGATGAGAGCGGCATGTGACCGCTCGTTGTGGAAATCTAAGGGGGAGGCCTTTGTTCAGCAGTGGACGTCCTGTGGCTGATATGATGATGATGATGAAACTGGGGTGCCGGCTCAGAATGCCACCACCCCATTTCGTCCCATGGGTGTCGTAAAAGTCGACTAAGGGATTAGCTGGAGGATGGGCAGCAGCGTCCTTCGAGTACATTAACAACTCAACTGCGATCGCCAACCCGCCTGCCAAGCGTGGCGATTATGGCAAAACCCCCCAATGTGCTCACAACACATCCATATCGGTGGTTGTGGTGATCTTTGGGGGAGGCCTGTGTCCAGCAGTGGACTTCATTCGGCCGAAATGATGAAAATGGACAGCCGTAAATAGTTGAGCTACCGTTCATGTATCCTTATATAATTTGTTGACGCCACCGTATTCCTGGGGGTTACTCCGTATAACCACGCAGAGTGGTAACTATCTAGCCGAACACTTTCTATAAGAGATTTTTTTTAAATTTTATTGGTCCGGTGGATATACGTTATGTACTTCCTCTGCCCCGGGAAAGGGAGGAGGGGTATACTAGAATCCTACCGGCTAAAACCACCGAAATGGTCATATTCGGCACCGAAGGGAGGCTCCAGGAACTCGAATAATCTCCATCTAGAACCATCCATCGGTTTCACTCCTTTAAGAACATCTTGGAGGGGATGAACGGGAGGGAAGGCGACTGTAAAGAGGCCTCCTTCCCAGCGGATAAAGCGGATTTCCCCCAAAGCCTCGCTATGCGCTATGCTGTGCACACGACATCACGTGACCACATGCACACCGCCATCTTCCCAGGGGTCACTCAGTATGATCACGCAGATTCCCCAATAGGCGCACTCGCGACTCCCAAACGCACCATATAAGAGAACCTATCAGTAAAATAATAAAAGCACTCAACGGAAGTTTAAGGAAGCCTTTCCTCAGTCAAAACCACACGAAGATAATAAAAATTGTTTAGTAGAGAACCTCACTTAAACCTAGAAGTTAACCGTGTCAGTTTGTGATTACCGTGATTTTACGACGGCTAATGGTCAGCGGTACATTTTATTACCGGTTTACTGCAGGCCAGCGAAATTGCTGTGCCATGTGGGAGTTAATTTCTAAAAGCAATTTATTTTCTTGTAGGCAAAGAGCCAGCTCTTGTATCTTTAGAGGCATTCCTAGAAACTCTATATTTTCCTTGTGGGTCTCAGTAAAAATAAACCACCCCTCTCCCTTCACTGGTGAAGATGGGTGGTCATGATACTGCCCTGCGGTACCCCTCCATGCATCCTCACCCAAACGACATGATTATGGGCGGATAACGGGGAAACATAACTACACAATACAATAACCGTACAATTCTAATCGAAAGTTATTTCGATGCACGCAGTAATCACTTACAGGGTCTTGATTTTTTGTGTGTCATGTTGTTTGAGACATTATTATTTTAATACTAGGATTCAAAACTGGTGGTACCTGCCAACTATTGTCTCTATTAAAATTAGGGTTGTTTGTTTAATTTCTATAGTCTCACGAAACGTGGTGTAATCCGTTAAGAATGTTTTATTATAATGAGTAATAATCGTACAAACCTACGAAATTACTATACGCATTTGATCAAACTGTCATCTGACCTCATCTGAAAAGGCTAGGATTAAGACAAGTACTAACAAACAACATAAAATCCAAAACATTATATACAGAAAAGCTCGATAAAGCCCTTCAATAACTACATCTTATCCTCGTTACTACTAAAATCCCTCGTCTGTCAGCTGGAAAATAACACGAAGCTTCGTGTTTTGTATTGACAACAACAGTTATAATCTGTAGGGATAGTTTGTCTGTCTGTTTATACTCTGGTCGCTCTACACTATTCCGTGGGACAAGCAAAAATAATTGTTATAGCATTGACATACGAACTTGGATTTTATTTTATTTTATTTATTTATACTTTTTTGCACAATGATCGTATACAAGATGCACTTAATGCCATATGGCATTCTCTACCAGTCAATCTTTGGGTTAAAAAGACATACATCGAAAAGAGAGACAAAAAGAGATAGGTATATTACAAAAATATAATAATAAGATATACATAAATAAAAATCTACATACTATAGATACAGTCAAATACATAGGTTTAAGATATACTACATGCAATACGTACTATTTAACATTGTAACCATGCCAGTAATTGTCAATTAGGATTCCAGCGAATTCAAAAAGTATTCCCGAACTTTGCGTTTGAAAGAAAATTTACTTGGCGCTTTCTTTATACTAAAGGAAGCTCATCCCATATTTTGATTGTTGAGACAGCAAAGGATTTAGAAATAAAACCTGTACGGTGGGAAGGAAACTGAAGAATCAAATTCTCGGCAGCACGCAGGTTACGGCAATGAGAGCTACCCGACACTAGAAAAAATCTATTAAGATAATCAGGAGCACAAGGATCATTAATAATGGAGAACAGGAGACAAAGAGATCTCAGTGATCTTCTATGACAGGGACAAAAAAAAAGGCTGCCTTAAGCTGGGAACGGTATAAAGAGATGTGGCCATACTTCCGAAACTTCTTATGATGTGTATATGTTTCAAACTGCCGAGCATGTTGGGTTCAGTTAATAAATTCTAAATTACTGGATTGCACCATTGTGTTACGTCTCTAAACCTACGATACTTCTAGAGTGGAAATCAAGGAAATCTTATATACATATGGGCAGAAGACATAAGCTAGCAGTCACTCTGTTTATAACTGGAGGCTCGTCATATTATGCGCATGTATATTCTTTTGGTCTGAAATATAGCACCACTCCATCTCCTCACGTGGATATCATAAAAGGCTAGAAAGGGACTCTAAAGAGGGGACTCCAGAGAGATGGGCAGCAGCATCTCTTCGGTGAAACAACAGCCATTCTGCGCTCACCAACCTGCCTGCGAACCGTGGTGAGCACTGACAAATTCATTCAAAAATGACGGACCAATTGGATTCTATGTATGGTCTACATCGGATGCTTTTGCTTACCATAGACATACTTTAGCAGATATAATGATGATGAAGCGCGAATTGGAACCAAGTAAAATAAATCGAATGGGAAAGCACTACGAGGAAGACCAAAACAAACGGAGAACTATCGTACTGTTTTTGAACTTGTGGGACATTTCAGAACCTAATACCTGAAATAGGGGTTTGATATATACTCCTTAATGGATATATTTCAGGCTTTCATCGCTGTTGCAGCTGCATAGAGCCAAAAATTGTTTTCTTTCAGCCTAACGCTAACTATCAATAAAAACTAGGAGACAAATACAGGAACTTACACGAGTAGCACATAAAAACCGGTTGTCCGTCTGTGTTTTGAGGATAAATCTCCAGACGCAATGACCCGGACTAGATTGTGCTCCAAATATCCACTTTCTGATACATTACCTTCGAATATTTCGTATTTACAGAGTAAAGGACAAAAATAACCCTCGACTTATACATGGAATCGTGTTTCTTATTTCTTTCGGTTAAGCCGTGTGGTGCCGGCTCAGAATACCACCACCCCATCTCATCCTATGGGTGTCGTAAAAGTCGACTAAGGGATTAGCCGGAGGATGGGCAGCAGCGTCCTTCGAGTACATTAACAACTCAACTGCGATCGCCAACCCGTCTGCCAAGCGTGGCGATTATGGCAATACCCCCCAATGAGCACACAACACACCGATATCGGTCGTTGTGGTGATCTTTGGGGGAGGCCTGTGTCCAGCAGTGGACTTCGGCCGAAATGATGAAGCAGTGACTGGGGCGCTCATAGTCAGTTGCTGTGATCGGTAAACGATCAGCAAGGTTATACAGCAGCGGTCAGTCTATAGAGATGGGTCACAGCATATTGGTATTTGAACTGAGCGTCTCCGTACTTCGGAGGGCACGTAAAATCGTTGGTGCCGGTTGGTGTCATTAGATGGCAGTCTGTAAGCCGACTGGGACGTTTTTGTTTTTTTAAACGTTGCCGCACTCTAGGATTTCTCTTGTATCGTGGGTGTGTTTACAGACATCAATTCCACACACAATACACCCAGACCAGAACAAATACCTGCAGATCATACAACCCGCGACCCGGAGCGCAGCAGCCGACTGTATCAGCCACTGCACCAAACGTGCCGTCATTTGTCATGTCAACTATTCGTAAGTGCCAGCAAATGGTTTAGATCAATTTAAAATAAAATGACTTTCATTTCATTTTATTGTTAGTAACACACCGGTAGCTGTTGCTGCCCATCCTCCATTTGCATTGAAATATAAATACTTATTTATTCGATTATATCCTCATTTGACCTTTTTGACTTGTACGCAACAAAGTTGAAAAGTTTTGTATTATCGACGACAGAACGATAAAAATAGAAGGCTCTATAATTCTAGAGTCCATTTGTTTCATAGATAATAAAGTGAATACCACAAAAAACTTAATAAATCTATGTATAGAGAAGTGTTTATTGATAAAGTTTTAAGAACTTTATCGATAAACACTTGTATAAGTACTGTAGTTTTAATTATTTAATACATTTTATATTGAAACTTCTATGCACATTAATTGTACACAAGACACTTAATGCTATAAGCATTCTATACCAGTCAAAACTTGAATAAAGCAGTACTTTGAAATAAATATATCTCGTTGGTCTGCATTACTTCGGGGGTCGTGGGTGCGCAGATTGGGGAGTCTGCACCGAGCGACCCCCGGGAAGACGGTGGCGCGCACGTGGTCACGTGCCGTCGTGTGCGCAGCACAGCGCAAAGAGAGGCTTGGGGGGATCCTTTACAATCCTCCCCGAGAAGTGCCTGGGGGGGCGACCTTCTTACAGTCGCCTTGCCTCCGCTAGAGGCGGTGACCGCTTTTCAGTCATCCCCTCCGTGATGTGCCTCTAAAGGCGTGGCAGCAACGGGCAGCTTTAGTGTGATTTTACGAGGACCTGGAGCCCCCCTTCGGTGCCGAAGATGACCGCTCCAGTGGTTTTAGCCGGTAAGAGACCAGCATACCCCTTCGCCCTTCCCCGGGGTGAAGGAAGTTCCATGTAGAATTTCCACTGGACATCAATAAAATAAAAGTTCTGCATTACTGTCTGTGAGCTATGGAGAAACTATGCTTGGCTGGTGGGATGGTGAGAGCTGTTCTACAGACGACGCTGCTGCCCATCCCTTAGCTCATACGTTGGCTTAGAGTCCCTTACGGCTTAGCTATTTGAATCTCCCACCTTCCTATCGAAACCGGGCATCTCAAATAGCTAACCGGAATTTAAATATTAAGTGGCGTTTTAGTACTCCGGTAGTTGCCTTTTGCGACATCCACGGAAGCAGATGGACTGGTGCTATGTTCTTTATCTGGAGTGCACAGGAAATGCTGCTCAGGTGCCAACATAGCAGAAAGTATTAGTAAGCTGAAGTAGTATTGTCTTAGGTTTTCGCGATTATTACACATTATAATAAAACAATTTTAAACGGATTAAATCGCGTGTGTATTGACATCCTGCAACCACGAACCCTGCAAAGTGTTCGAAACGTCAGGAAAAACAAAAATCAATAATACACGCGATTTAATCCGTTTAAAATTGTTTTATTATAAGCTGAAGTAGTATTTTAGGCGGAGCATATTGCTCGTAGAACTGATGGCCGTTGGGGCAGAAAGGTTTTCGAGTGGAGACCGCGCATTGGAAAACGCAGCGTGGGACAAACGGCCTGGTGAGGCTGGGACTCGTTGGATGCGGTTGATGTGGATATGGATGATGATGATGGCCTAAATTATTTTCTCAAAACTCGTTTAACTATAATTCTTCTGTTACAAATAATTAGGTAATGTTTTTAAATCTATAAGTAAAAATATACAAAGAGTTTTTTGTCTATTCTTCTTCATAGGACCCACTACTAGAAACCATACAACTATTACAATTCTATCTATTCATGAGTGTATAAATAATGTAAAAAAAGATTACATAAATACAAAATACTTCGACTTTGACTTCATGATAGCGAAATTCTATAATATTTACATTACTCGAAGTCAGATATTGACGTTATCAATACACTTGGTAGATTTACTCGTACATTTGAAAATACTCTTTAACTTACTAAACCTAAAACATCTTTTTAAATGATGACGACACAAGGATGTCTCCTGTATCGTGGGTACAGTTTACAGACATACATCTCACACGCACACCCAGCCAGAACTGAAACAGCTATCTGTAGATCATACAAATAATTGTTCCGTGCGGGAATCGAACCTTCGACAAGTAACGCAGATAGCTAATTGCTTAGCCAATGCGCCGACCGTGCCGTCTTTTAAATCAGTAGAAAATGGAGATCGAACCCACTGAACGGTAAGACAATTAGGATGATTCAAAATTGAAATGTTCTGCTTGAATAAATATTTTTGTTGGTGTGTAATTGGTATTTCATTACTGTTAGGTATATTCAGAGTTCAGTAATTATTTTGCAACATCACAGAATTGAATTCCCTTCACAAAATGTTTTCAATCAAGATTTCGCGGTGCTATTCTATGAGAACTCACTAGCAAACTCACTTAGTTAGGCCTAGAACGAAAAATTTGTCATATTATAAGGTAAACGTATACGTAAAAATATTCGTGCTCGGCCCACACAACAATACGCAATTAGAGATTTCACTGCGGTTTCAGAAGTGGTTTTGCTATTGAAGCAAACTCACTTATGAATCCACAGTGAAAAGTAGTAAAAACAATACGATATTAGAGATTTCACTGCGGGATCAGAAGTGAGTTTGCTAGTGAATCACATATTGACTCAAGCCTTGACGCATCTGCATTACGGAAAGTTTAGGTCCGTGTATTTCGTACCAGATGCGGTGCGGCTAAACAATCAGCGTTTCGCAGTGAATCGATAAATACATAAACGATAAATCATCATTGTAATACTTACTGCCTATTTGTTAATTCGAAATACGAATTTTAGAACGAATTTAATCGTTGACCGTTAATTATTGGGAGCTTAGTGGTGTGCATCGATATTTGGGACTGCTACCTGCTCCGGTGACGCGGAACAGTGATGCGCGTTACAGATACGTTTATTTCAGCGGTTTTGAAAGGGTATATGAAATTGGTATTATCACGATAGTAGGTTGAATAGCTAATGATAAATAGCAGTACACTGAAAAGCGAATTAGATAAACGATCCACAGATTTGGACCGGTCTAATGTTTTTGGAATGTTTGCAGTCTACCTTTTTTTTTTTAACTTTGCCCCACACTAGGATTTCTCCTGTGTCGTGGGTGCATTTACATACATAAATTCCACATACAATACAAAATACTCGGAAAAACTACCTGCAGATCATACAAATATTTGTTCCGTGCGGGAATCGAACCCACGACCAGGAGCGTAGCAGCCGACTGTATCAGCCACTGCACCAACCGTGCCGTCAGATTGTGCGTCGCTTATCTTATGCCCAGGCGTCGGATTGTAGGATAAATGTATAAGATATGAGCTTTTTCTTTAAAACGCCGTTACATATGTAAACGTTGTTTACAGCTTAGATGGCAATAAAGACCTTTATTTTAATATAATTTAGTATCTTCTTCATTTTGTAAATGTAAGAACTTCGTTGACTCGTACCAGTGTTACCTGTGCATTAATTATTATCAATTTCTAATTATGCACATCAGAAGCACTAGTGTTTATTAAGTATTCCACATATAGTTCACTTTGTTTTCAAATGTAATAAACAAAATTGTAATATCACTTTTTTAAAGAGACTATGGAGTTCTTTTTTAGCCGTGTGGTGCCGGCTAGAATACAATCACCCCATTTGCTCCCGTGGGTGTTGTAAAAGTCGTCTAAGGGATTAGCCGGAGGATGGGCAGCAGCGTCCTTCGAGTACATTAACAACGCAACTGCGATCGCCAACCTGTCTGCCAAGCGTGGCGTTTATGGCAAACCCCCTAATGAGCCCACAACACACCCATATCGATCGTTGTGGTGATCTTTGGGGAGGCCTGTGTCCAGCAGTGGACTTCATTTGGCCGAAATGATAATGATGATGATGATGGAGTTTTTTGCCAGCAGTAAGATTCCCTAAACTCAAACATCTATAAATCCTTGAATGCAGAATTGTAATAAAGGTGACAACCCGATTTGGTATTCGCTAAGACTCGTCTTCATGGCTCACCGTCTGCAACGTTTCCTTGAATAGCTTCAATCATGTAGTTCCAAATGTATGCATGCCTAGAGATCCAGATTTCCCCTACTATTCTTCAAAAAAACTCACTAATGCACAGTTACAAGTTCTCATGCAATGAACTGAATAAACACAACATTATAACTAGCTACTCACACTAAAAACACCCACGACTTTGTAGGTAGCCAATCATGCATACAGCGGCCGTACCACGCAACGCCTAAATTATTTGGGAGTATCATTCGTTGTTCTATTCACTGCGTTGGTTATTCACCGATTGCTAGTTGAAAGTGGTAGATAACAAGCATTGTATTTTGTACAAAAATAATAATGTCATTCTACTCCATCAATCCAAATGTAACATAGTAAAGAAAACATATTATTTTTTTTAGATAAATACGAGACATTTCTTATACTTACATATGGTATACTACTCTGTCAAGAAAGTAACGGGAAAAGATCAATAATACACAAAATGTTGACTCTATACTTAATCAGTCCATTACTGTCCCAGTGCTGGGCACGGGCCTTTTCTCACGACGAGAAAGGTTAGGCCTTATTCCACCACTCTGGCCTAATGTGAGTTGGTGGACTACCAACACCATTGAGAACATTTTGGAGCCCTCTCAGGTGCGCAGGTTTCTTACGATGTTTTCCTTCACCGATAATCCAATCCGCAGATGAATCTGAAAAGTCACTGTGGGCCAGGATTGTTTTCAGACTCTCCTGTATGAAAGGCAAGCAACCACTAGGCTATCAATGCTGGGGTGCTAGGTCAGGAAACCTCCACGTGCGCTCGGTGGCTGCTGGTCCCTCTTGATACGTCCGGGGGGAAGAGCAGTTGTCGGGCCGGTGCACCCTGGGCACCCGGCAATAACTTCTCCACTTTTTGGAGGATCTTGTTGCCCGGTGGCTAATATTCTGACAGGGACGGGCCCAGTTTTTGGGCTGTAGGCCGTAGGGTGTTCCTCCATTATTGGAGGAGCATGGGCAGGCTAGCGGCGGGCTCGGTGTGCACTCACCCTGCCCCGAGCAGGTAGTGGGAGGACTACCCTTCCCTGCCACCGTCGATATCGTAATCTCGGTTGGAGTGTCGTGGTCACGTCTCGCGGCTTCGACCGGGACCGAGGATCTTGGCTTAACCGCCCGGATCGCGAGGAAGAAGGCCTCTATAAAAATTCCCCGAACCCAAGCTTTGCGTGCGGCGAGGGGTGCATGGCTGATGGGAAGTTCAGTCGCGAGCACGCCAACCCCAGGACCGGCGGAACCTGAACATGGGATACGCTTGCCCGGGTACAGGGGGCACTGCCCGGGTCGACCGTTTATTTCCCCCATACTCGTGGGATCAATTATGGTTAAAAATAGTAAATATAAAACTGACGCTGAGAAGGAGGCCGTGAAGGAGGTTACGAAGGAAATCGTAACGGAGGTGAAGAAGATGCAAACGCTGTCAGAGTCTGACAGCGTCCAGATGGACATGGGATCGGATGTCGGCCCCGTGTCTGGCTCGGGCGCCAGGACGCGTAGTGCGCGAAACTTACGCGCCAACGCACGTGCGCAGCGTACAAACGCACCGCTGTCGCGTCCAGGCACGCCGTTGCCATCGGGTGGGGTAAGCGATTCCGAGGAATGATTAGATCCTCGGGGCTCGTACGCCTCATTAGTGAGGGCAGGTGAGGGTCGCAAGCGGGCCCTGCCTAAGGTGTCAAAGGGGTCATCCCCCGATGCCAAACGGTCAGTCCGTAAGGACGGAAATGTCGAGAGGCTGGAGAGGGAGAACGCGGAATTGCGCTCCCAGATTGCCAGCCTCTCGGCGCAGATAGAGAGGTTAACGACGGAGGTTGGGCTACTCCGCCGTCAGAGGGACGCACCAGCGAACCCTAGTCATGGCGATGCTCCGGCGTTCATGCCACCGGACGCGGTGGCCGAACTTCGGCGTTCAATCGCCCTCGAAGTCGGGGGCATAGTGAGCGCCAGGTTTGCCGCCTTGGAGGGTCGGCTCCTGCCGGAGCAGCGTCTGCGCCCGCCATTGGCAGCTGATTTACGGCGGTTGCAGTCAGAGACTGCCACAAAGGCAGCTACGTATGCCGCCGCCGCTAAAGCGCCGTCCGGCACGACGACGGGTACGACTGCACCCAAGGCACCTGGTGCATCGACAAAAGCGCCGGGTTCTTCCCCTGCGACTCTAACGCAGGGAAAGCAGAAAAAGAAAGGCCGTAATGCGGTGAATGTAGCCGAAGTGGCTGACCTGCCGGCGGTGCCTGCTGCAAATGCGGCGACCACTGCGCCTGCGGCAATCACGTCTACTGAGCCACAGGCCACAGTGGAGACTGAGTTGTGGTCCACTGTGGCCGCAAGGAGGGGGAAAAAGTCCCAAGCCCAGGCAGCTTCTGGTGCGCAGGCTGCACAATCTTCCACCACCCAGGGAGCGGTAGGAAGAAAGGGGAAGAAGAATAATAAAAGGAGGAAGGTCAACCTCCCCAGGGTTCCCGCAACGGCCGCCATAACGGTCACCGTGCCGGAGGGCTCACCCGACAGTCGGTTGGGTGAAGTTATGGCCGAGGCCAGGAAGAGCATAAAGCTCGCTGACCTCGGCATCGGTCCCGACACGGTGACCATGAAGAGGGCAGCCAGCGGCGGAATGGTGCTGTCCGTCGCTGGTGAGGACTGCAGTGCCAAGGCTGATAGCCTGGCGCGCTGTATGCGGGAGGTGCTCTCCCCCGTATTTGCCGTGCGGATCGCACGGCCAATTAAGACGGCGGAAATGAGGGTACGCGACCTGGACGACGCCGTCACGCCTAAAGAGGTGGCTGATGCCATCGCGGTGGCGGGCGGCTGTCAGCCCGAGGAAGTAAGGGTGGGCGAAATTCGCCGCTCATCCGTGTCCTTGGGCACCGTCTGGGTGCGCTGCCCGCTGGAGGCAGCAAGAAAGGTGGCGTCCGCCTCGCGTGTTTGTGTCGGGTGGACGTCGGCCAGGGTCGAGGCATTGGCGGCACGGCCTTTGCAGTGCTACCGATGTCTTGAACTCGGGCACGTGCGCCTCCGTTGCGCCATTCATGGGGGGGCTGACCGGAGCGACCGCTGCTTCGCTTGTGGCAGCCAGGGCCACAAGGCGAGGCAGTGCACGGCACAGTCACAGAATTGCCCGCTATGTGCAGACTACGGTCTGCCGTCAGGGCATAGGCTGGGCAGCAAGTCATGCGCTGCCCAGAAAGGTAAGAGGGGGAAGCGAGCCCCTTCTGCCACTGCCAATAGGCAGGAGTTGACTGTGCCGGCGACATCGGTCGTGGGCCCACCGGAGGAAATGGAGGCCGAAAATTCCCAGCCCTAAGAGTTCTACAGGGCAACCTGAACCACTGCCGCAACGCGCAGAATCTACTGCTGCAGACTGTTGCGGAGTGGTCGGTTGCCTTGGTGGTTGTGGCGGAGCCCTACGTCGTCCAGGAACATCCTCGCTGGTTCGGGGACAACGGGGACTCCGTCGCCATCTATTGGGCTGAGGTTGAAGGTGGGCCGCCCTGCTCGCTGTTGGACAGGGGGCAGGGATTTGTCGCTGTGGAATGGGGACCTCTGGCAGTAGTGGGCTGCTACGTCTCCCCCAACGTGTCTCTCGCCGACTTCGAGGGATACTTGGATGGGGTGGCGCGCAGCATTCGCTGTAAATGCTCGCCCCGTCCAATGCTCGTCCTGGGAGACTTCAATGCTCATTCTAGAGCTTGGGGCAATCGTCGGGACGGGCCGAGGGGGAGGATAATACAAGACTGGGCGGCATCGCTTGACCTCCGATTGCTGAATCGGGGGTCCATTAGCACCTGCGTTCGATGGCAGGGGGAGTCGGTCGTGGACCTGACATGGGCGGCTCCTTCTGTGGCCAGCATGGTGTTGGGCTGGCGGGTGGCGGAGGAGGTGGTAACGTTGTCCGACCACCGCCACATAGTTTTTGACGTGGCCCTCCGTCCGCCTGGCCCGAGCCGTCTAGGTCCTAGCCCGCAGTCGCGACGTTGGGCCCTCACACAGCTCGATCGAGAGATGCTCGTCGCTGCTGCCAACGTTGTGGCGTGGTCAGAGGTCGATCAAGGGATCTTGCCCGATCCAGAAGAGGAAGCAGCCTGGTTCCGGGAGGCGATGACGTCGATATGCGATGCATCAATGCCCCGGGCCAGGCGCTCCCGGCGTACGGCGGTGTACTGGTGGTCGGAGGAGATCGCGCAGTTGCGCACGGTCTGCTTGGCATCCCGCCGCCGGTACCAACGAAGCCGACGCCGGCGTAGTGCTACAGCTGGAGAGACTGCAGAGGCCTATCTGGCCTACCGGGCGGCCACGAAGTCGCTAAACAGCGCAATTCGCGAGGCGAAGGCTCGGTCCTGGAATGAGCTTCTGGAGGGACTGGACAGGAATCCGTGGGGGAGACCCTATCGTATGGTCGTGGGCAAATTGCGCCCGTGGGTCCCCCCGGTGACCGAAACCTTGGCGCCGGATTTGCTGGAAGGAGTACTTTCAACGCTCTTTCCAGCGGTCCGGGACCGTCCTGGTCCCTCTCCACCCCTGATTGCCTCAGAATGGGCCGAGGAGTTAGGGGTTTCGGAAGGGGAGCTGGGCCGAGCCATTGGCCGCCTGAAGAGTCGCAACACCGCACCGGGTCCGGACGGCATTCCGGGCCGCGCGTGGGTGTATGCACTGCAGTCTCTTGGGGACCGCTTGAGGCGGCTGTTCAACAGTTGCCTCCGTCGTAGTGTGTTCCCGTCCAGCTGGAAGGAAGCCGGATTGGTTCTCTTGAAGAAGGAAGGAAGGACCGCAGAGTCTCCCTCTGCATACCGTCCCATTTGCCTGCTCGACGAGGCTTCGAAGCTATTCGAAAGAATAATTACCCGAAGACTCGTTGAGCACCTGTCGCGAGTTGGCCCCGACCTGGCCGAAAGTCAGTATGGCTTCCGGCAGCGGCGGTCCACCATCGACGCGATTCTTCGCGTCCGCTCGCTGTCGGAACAGGCGGTGTCCCAGCGGGGTGGGGTGGCGTTGGCGGTCAGTTTAGACATCGTCAACGCCTTCAACTCCATCCCGTGGGATGCGATTAGGGGGGCACTAGTCCATCATCGGTGTCCCCCCTACCTGCAGGGCATCATAGGGGCCTATCTGCGCGATAGGCACATTCGCTACGTGGGCAGGGACGGTAGCATAAAGCGGAGGGAGATTACATGCGGGGTTCCGCAGGGGTCGGTTCTCGGCCCCTTTTTATGGAACCTCGCCTACGATGCGGTCCTGCGCGTCGTTCTCCCCGCTGGTGTCAGCTTGGTCTGTTACGCTGACGACACTCTTGTGTTGGCCAGCGGGGAGTCCTTCCAGGGAACCATCCGGCTTGCCGAGCAAGCGGTGGCAATTGTCGTAGCCAAAATCCACGCTCTGGGTCTGCAGATAGCGCCTCACAAAACCGAGGCGCTATGGTTCCACAAACTGCCGCGGAGCAGAGAACCACCCAGTTCGTGGATAAGCGTTGGTGACGCGCAAATCAGGGTGGGCCAGTACATGAAGTACCTGGGGCTCACCCTGGACAGTCGTTGGGGCTTCGAAGAGCACTTCGCACGCCTCGTCCCCCGAGTCGAGAGGGTAGTGGGTGCATTACACCGGGTGCTGCCCAATCTCGGGGGACCGAGCGAGGAAGTTCGCCGTCTCTACGGGGGCGTCGTGCGGTCCGTGGCCCTCTACGGGGCACCTGTATGGTCATCCCGGTTTTCAGGTGTCCAGCGCTGTAGAGCCAAACTTCACGGTCTGCAGCGCAGAGTGGCTATACGGATCGCACGGGGATACAGGACAGTGTCCTACGAGGCGGCAACTCTCCTGGCACGCTTTCCGCCTTTCGACATCATGGCGGAGACGGATGCGGAGACGGATGCGTGGGTCTATGATCAAACACGCTCCCTCCGCCAGAGTGGCGAAAGCGTGCCGCCAGGGGCGCTCGACAGGCTAAGGCGGCTGGCTCAACGGCGCACACTCGAGACGTGGCGAAATCGCCTTCGGCTGCAGTTCGCGAACAAACGCGTCGTTGAGGCCATTCTGCCGCTCTTCGGAGCCTGGCTCAGAAGGAGCGAGCGCGTCACCTACCGTCTAACGCAGGTGTTCACCGGTCACGGTTGTTTCGGTGCGTACCTGCACAGAATAGGACGCGAGGTTACGGCACAGTGCCACCATTGTGAATGCGACCAGGATACCGCACAGCACACGCTCGAGGAGTGCCCTGCGTGGGCGGCCGAGCGGCGGATCCTGGTCGATCGGATCGGGCAGGATCTCTCTCTGCCGGCAGTAGTGTCGGCTATGTTGGCAGAGCATGAAAATTGGAGTGCAGTGGTCTCCTTCTGCGAGAGCGTCATGCTCCAGAAGGAGACTGCAGAGCGGGATCGGGAGAGGGCTGATCCCGCAAGGAGAAGGACGAGACGGCGCCGGGGCAACAACCGTCCCGGCTCCCAAGTCCAACACGCCTGAGCCCCCTGCCGTCACTACATGGTGGGGGGCCTCGGGGGTCGCGGGCGCGCAGATTGGGGAGTCTGCGTGCTCACACCGAGCGACCCCCGGGAAGACGGTGGCGCGCACGTGGTCACGTGCCGCCGTGTGCGCAGCACAGCGCAAAGCGAGGCTTGGGGGGATCCTTTACAATCCTCCCCGGGAAGTGCCTGGGGGGGCGACCTTTTTACAGTCGCCTTCCCTCTGCTAGAGGGGGTGACCGCTTTACAGTCATCCCCTCCGTGATGTGCCTAAAGGCGTGGTACCAATGGGCGGCTCTAGTGTGATCTTACGAGGACCTGGAGCC
Organism: Diloba caeruleocephala; assembly: GCA_947459985.1. NCBI lineage: Eukaryota > Metazoa > Arthropoda > Insecta > Lepidoptera > Noctuidae > Diloba > Diloba caeruleocephala. The sequence goes on along the minus strand of OX381626.1, from coordinate 2,354,953 downwards.
CCCCTTCGGTGCCGAAGATGACCGCTCCAGTGGTTTTAGCCGGTAGGAGTCCGGCATACCCCTTCACCCTTCCCCGGGGCGAAGGAAGTTCCATGTAGAATTTCCACTGGACATCAATAAAAAAAAAAAAAAAAAAGGCTATCAATGCTAGAGCCTATTTATCACCATAAATATATTAATATACTAGGAAACATCCGTTATCAAGCTTAGAGTATAAAACTCAATACCACAGACATGTTATAATTGAGAACGTGATGTATTTCCATATTGCGTGTGAAACAAAAAAACAGAATAATTTCTCAGTAACAGTAATTTCATATATAAAGAAAAAGATACAGAAGGCCAACTACTAACAAAAAGTGATTAAGACGGGTTTACACACAGTATGTTTGAACCGAGCATGATAATATCGGATCCTGATATCCGAGTATCCTAAGCGCTTGGTTTTAGTATTACCACGGGCCATGCGATGTCCGGATAGTCATTTGAGCCTACTCGGCTTCAGTGTTCTAGTACCGTGACAGCTCGCCTTTATAGATACGCGAATAGACGATTTGGTAAAGAGTAATCTCGAGAAATTACGCGTGCAAAATGCACGACATCGTCAAAGTTGCATTGCTGCATAGAAGCCACTTATAAAGAGGAGTGACCCTCATTGCCACTCAGTGGTATTTCATCAAAAGCTTGATGTATTTTATCGTGTAAGTAAAATGGTTGATATATCTATACGGAATTTGTTTTATAAGAAATTTGCGTTCATAAAATAACGTTTAAAATGCAGTTTTTAATTAACTCTTTTTACTATCGCTATATCAATGTTGCATGCTTTTCCCTCTCTCAATTTTGCACGAATGGCAATTTGCTGTCACGTTCCAGCCTAGTACGTTAGCTTAGCAAGTTCGCGTACTAATATCCTGCGTAACACGTGTATTACAGAATTGTCTTTCTGAAACCTACTTGCGTTGTGTTCAATGTGATGAGTTTCGAATGAATTAAGGGTGATAGATGGCCTCGGTCTACTAATGTATAAGAATATGTCTTTTGACGTACTATTTGGAAGTTTTGGGGGTTTAATTTACATTGGTGAGTGGTCGAGTTATCGCGAAGTGATTGACAGAACACAAATCCAAAGGCAAGTTGGTAGTGTAGTTGGCTAAGTCCTAGGCTCAATGTTCAAGTTGTTCAAGCCACCTAAAGGCCTCCAACTTGGCTTGAGGACTCTAATGAAAACAACAGGGACCGACGATTACACGTGCCCACTGAAGCACGAAGACGCTCAGTTTAAATACCACTATGCAGCCACACATCCATAGACTGACCGCACCAAGCGTTGCTTAACCTCGTCGATGGTTTATTAATCAGTGAGTGCAACTGGCTATAAGCACAAGTATTTTCTCTCTCTAAGACGCATACCTATCAAAGCCTAATTCTATCATTATCTACACGTCTTCTGCTCATTAAACTGTACTCGCCATAACCTGACTTTACCATATAGAAATAGGCGGATTGTAGCGCGTAGTATTTTTTCTGGAACATCTGGAAGAACTAGACGCCTTTTACAACACCTACGGTTGAAGAGAGACTTATCTTTTCTAACTACACTCCAAACTAAACCTTCTTCTAATTCAAAATAAAGTTCAAGTTAAATCCAGTATCAGTCTTCGTGCCCGCAAATTGTAAAGTCACACATATACGCCTAAGTTCGGAATATAATTTAAGCCATTAGTAACTAATCGAGGTACGATCTGTTGGTAATCGCTTTCCGATACCGACGGCATTAATTTGTTTCATTTCATATGTTATTAGTGCTAGCATTTATATTTTGGTAGTTAATCGTGTTGTTAATTTGGGTGGACTCTCGCTGTGTTTAATGTAGTTTTGGGTTGTAGCATTGTATTATTATGTATAGGAAAATAACTGTAAAAACAGAACATTACTGCATATGATATCGAAAAAAGTATTTAAAGAGATTTTCATGATAATGTAGCCATCTTATTAAAGCTAAGGTCTTTGGAACGATATAACTTATATACCGTCCATGTGGTATCCGGATTTAGAATAAAGTATCATCCACCTCATCTGGTGGATATCGTAAAAGGGGACTAAGGGAATCTTAAATAGAGTAGCGTCTCTTATGTGGAACAGTATCCATACTACGCTCACCAACCCATCAGCCAAGCACGATGAGAGCTGGGTAATTATATAGATTTAGACAATGCAGTCCACAAGTGAGCTGCTTGAATAGTGAAAGATTTATCGAAGAAGGAAGTGGCATGCATCACGTCTCAGTCTCAAGAAATTAGAATATGTATCAAAGAGGAACTGAATGAGTTCTATAAGATAAATAGGGGTAGGAGGATTAAAGAGCCCATTATAAACCAAAGAAATTATATGAGCATTCTAGCAAAGGCAAATAGGGGGCCCTTTGAGCTTAGTATGAAATTAATAAACGTGATCATACTTGCGCAGATCAAATATAAATCTGATACTAAGATTTTGAAGTCACTCAAGCTTAGTCAATTTAGTCCAAGGTGAGATCAAGATAGCTGGCGTCAGCATAGTCAAAGATCGGGAGTAGAAGCATTTATGCTAACGCGATTTTGGTAGTAATGGGGAGGAAATTACAACAAAATCTCAAGGAGCCTGCTGCAGCAAACAATTTACGACTGACTTCCTGAAGTTTTACAGTCTAGGAAATAGTGCTGTCGATATAAATCCCCAAGTTCTTAACGTTGTGAGATATAGGATATACTGATATACTGAGAATAGAGTTCAAAAGAAGGTTGGGGAAATGTCAACCAGACAATCTTAGAGACGGTTCGAGAGCCACCAACAACAGTCACTTTGTTGGGTTGATCTATCTATGATCAAACTTCGTGCTCCAGTCGCCTATACGAACCATGTCAATATTGATAGTCTCAATGGCATCAAACAGCTCTCTGAGAGGGGCTTGAGTGTAAATTTGGAGATCATATGTATAAAGGTGGAAGGAAGAAGACAAGAAGAGAGATAGAATTAATAATAAGTGCGAAAAGTAGAGCGGACAAAACCCCACCTTGGGGTACACCAGTAAAAGTGTAGTGCCAAGAAGAGAAAGATTCTTCGATGCAAATACGCTGACGGTGACCAAACAGGTAGCTATTAAATTAAATTTAAGAAACAGCCATATATAGGGACCTACAATAATAGTGAAATTTATTTTTAGGGGACAATCAGGAAGATATGGGATAGGGTTATTAAATTTCAGTTTTTTTTTTGCAATTACCTTTTAATCAATAAAATTATGATTTGAGCATATTTTTTTTACTATATTGTTATAGCGGCGAGTGGGCTTTATTTGTGTTGGTTTTTGTAATAATTAATTCCTTTTGGTACAGCAATAATTAAAGTTGTTGATGTAAAATAAGCTTGTGTATCAATATTTATTCCTACTGTAAATATTTGATGAGCTCAAACAATAAATCCAATAATACAATAGCTATCATCGCATTAATGATTCCTAAACAACCAAATGGTTCTTTATTTCTCTTTATTATAAAATAATGTGGGAAAGGGTGTTTTTTTGGTGTTTGTACGTAGCAACGTTGTTTTACTTTTATTAATAATTGAAAATCACAACTTGTTTTTCAATAATCACGATCTCTATTATCTCCTTAATGTCCCCTTAAAGTCTACTATAATTATATAGGGGCCGTATATAATAATTAAGGATCCTGCTGGCCAAGTTTTTCTTCTTTCGGACCTTTTTTTTTTTGGGACAAGCCCGCCACAACCACTGCAACTCCTGTAAGCCAGGATCTACAATGGCGACCACCGAAAAGAACACCGATCAATGAAGCTCGGTGTGTCCCAGAGAAATGAATAACTGTCTTGGAACCCGCACCGAAATTAATCAGAAAAGAAAAAGGAGGAGTAGGAAAGAATAGACGTTCCACTTCCCTCCGTAGCAAGCAGGAGACAGAGAAAACACTCCAAAAGTTAACATAACTATTCCGAGCCACATTATAAACCCAGCTTTAGGAACGCCGACTCTCGTAGATTTGTTCCCGCTGTACTAAATTGTCATATCTATTACAGACCGTTATACACAGAATCACAATTCCCTTTAGACGAAAAAAGAATTAGCATTCCAAACGAATATTCGGTAGAGCTTTTTGTAAAAATAAACAAGGAAAATCTACATGTCCCCAGACGGTTTTGAAACGCAATTACATATAGGCAATGTTAACTCAGGGCTTGTATCATCCCCTTGGGTATTATGTTGGTACACCTGTTGGGGGCCATCTTGGGGCCAATATTATTCAGCTACATTGTGGCTAGGATTAAATATGCAAATGTGTTTCCTTTTTTCCGTGTTTAGCATTATACCAGTTTAGGGATGTGTCGTAAAACGCAACTAAGAGAAAGCAGAAGGGTATGAGATGGACGGGCATACAATTTATTTATTTATTTAAACTTTTATGTACATTGAGTATACATAAGGCGGACTTAATGCCATGAGGCATTCTCTACCAGTCAACCTTTGGGTTAAACAAAGCACTTCGAAAGAAGTATAAAAGCAAAGCTATATTTAATGTTAAAAAAGACTGAATTAAAAATAGGAATACATACATATACTAATATAAAAATAGATACTATATTATATTACATAATTATAAATAGTTAAATAGAATACATATAAATATCTAATATAAATATTAACTCTAATGACGCAGACAAAACTGATTAGGATTGTAACAATTTCAGGAAGTATTGACGCACTTTACGTTTAAACGCGAATTTATTTGGAGCTTTCTTTATATCAAGAGGGAGCGCATTCCAGAGTTTTATTGTTGAAACAGCGAAGGATTTGGACATGAACCCTGTATGGTGGGATGGAATGTTAAGAATTAAATTTTCAGTAGCCCGAAGGTCATGACTGTGAGATCCACCTAAAAGTTGAAAGAAAATTTTAAGATAATTAGGAGCACAAGGATCGTTTATAATAGTGAAAAGCAAACAGAGTGAGAACGGCTCTCCTCTGACGGACAGGTAGCCATTTAAGCTTAGATCGGTAGGAAGAAATGTTGTCATACTTACGCAATCCGAAGATGTAACGAATACCGTTGTTGAGAAGTCGATCCAATTTGTTAAGAAGTTCTTGGGATAGATCAGAGTAACAATGTACTAGGGTCACCAGTTCACTTGTAAAGCAAAATAATCGTAAATTCAGTAATTAAGTCATAACATACATCCTCTCCTCCTCCATCTCTTGATTGAAACGGCCGAGCGCATTTCTCTATACGACAGCCTCAGGGAAAAATGCCGTAGGTGAATCATGGTTAGCTGCAATTTTTACTTGGTATCTTATCATCAGCCTATATCGTTCCACCGCTGGACGTAAGCCTCTCCCAGCGTGTGCCACAACACCCGATCATTAGCATCCCGCATCCAGCTGGACCCAACTGCTTCAAGTAATTTATCCATCTGGACGGTGGGCGTCCCATACTACGTTTGCCGATACATGGTCTCCACTCTAGGACTCGTCTGCTCCGTCCTCTAGTGTGATCGTACGAGGACCTGGAGCTCCTCTTCGGTGCCGAAGATGATTGCGCCGTTGGTTTTAGCCGGTATGCCCCTCGGCCCTTCCGCGGGTCGGATAAGTACATGATGTATTTCCATAGGGATAATAAAAAAGGACGAAAGCACCAATAAAAAATAAAAAAGGGCTACAAGTTGCACGTATGTATACGACACGTATCGATGCTACACGTAAGCATGCAGAATGAATACGATATATTTCCGTAAGCTATTTTGAATGAAAAAAACAGAAGATTATTTATTGTTCTTCCAGCTGTAATACATTCACATAACATTCGTAACGGACAATCACCATCATCACCAAATTCGGCAAATGGATAGTTGATCGCTATATATTGTTCCTAGCAAATAGGAAAATTACGATGGCTTCTATTTTCTAGTGTAGGTATTTAATAGAAGACTAACATAAGAACTACAAAAAGTCTCCAAAATACTAAACAGGCCTTTAAAAAACTACGCGTAATATCATTATTTACGTTACCTAAAAAAATAGGCATTAGAACGTGGATTTCCCAACAAAAGCTTCAGATCACGGCGGGACCTTTTTCTTCATAGCAAATTAATTTGCCGGGTTCTCACGCTCAATTCAATGGTCTAAAAACCGTTCTGATTTTCGGGTACCGTACTATAATGTGATTGTGGAGTAATAGGATTTACTTTTTGTAAGGAAAGTTCGAAGTTAAAATAAATCCACGATATTATTTCCCAAACGGATAAACTTGGTATCTTTCGGTGGGTATAAACTACGCGCGTCTGCAACTGTCCCAGTGGGGTTGGATATGAAGAAGTGCAAATTAATCGTAATTGATATGTGAAAATAGTTGCTCACATGACGACTCCAATGACTAGATATCAAGCCACCAGTGTGGCTAATGCAAACGAAGTAGTAAAAATTTATACTGAGACCGTAGTTTCTACAAAATAATTCAATAACAGTTTCAGATCTTTCCTGAACGCCGACTGCTGTACAAAGCCTTCCAATATCCACAATAATGCACATTACTGCTATATTCACCACATTGGCAATGGGACTGGTGATTGCAATATCAAATCATGGCCTCGGATCGTGACGCCGGAAAGAGCGATCTTTTCCGCGGTCCGGGTCCGGCGTAGTCCCTCTCCAGCCTTAGATTCCTCGGACGGAGCCGAGGAGTTTCGAAAGGGGAGTTACCGAGCAGTCGGCTGCCTGAAGGCTCGCAACACCACAACTGGCCCAGATAGCATTCCGGGTGCGTGTTTGCACTGATGTCGATTGAGGCGGCTATCGCCACAGCGTGTTTCTGTCCGGCTGGAACGAAGCCGGATTCATTCTCTTTAGGAAGAACGGAAGTGCAGTGGGCTCCCCCTCTGTGTACTAAACGAAACTATTCCAAATTCAGACCAGGTATCACGTGCACGTCTGCTTTTCGAAGATATACCTAGATGGTGGGCCTCATAAGATGGCTCGAGGTCAGTCAGCGAGCTATGGAGAGTCATGCTTGGTAATTATCTACGAAATGCAACCAGAAATGAGGAGATCCGTAGAAGAACTAACGTTGCCACATGGGTGGGGCACATTGCTCCTAGAAGTGATGGCCGTTGGGGCAAAAAGGTTCGACAAAGACCGCTCTTTGGAAAACGCAGCGTGGAACGACCTCCAACAGGTGGACAAACGACCTGGTGAAGGTTGCTGGGAGTGGTTGGATAAGAGTGGCATGTAACCACTCGTTGTGGAAATCTTTGTTCAGAAGTGGACGTCCTTTACCGTCCGTTCACAATTATCCCATCTCTAAACAAATGCGATAGGAGCGCCAAAACGGAACTTTTGCAAATTAGATCAACAAGTCACTGCGTATTTGTAGATTCCCTGACCTCTAAACAAAAAACCAGAGTGTGAGTCCACACGCGGTAGAAAGGAAACTTTGTATTTTGGTTAATTTCTAAGAGAATGAGATGAATATACTACTTCCATATGTGGTAGCAAGAGAGAGAGAGAGAGAGAAAGAGAAAGAGAGATATAGCGATTGATCGACAATAGGGTAACTATATAGAAGCGTGTTTTATCTAATTCTCTCACAGTTTAGGCTGTAAATACATTTATAGTTATCTCTCTTTCGTTACATATTTTCGTTTCATAAAATCCAATTCACACCATCCCAAAAGAAATTTCTCTTCAAATTTTTATAACATATTTTATAAAAATTGTTATAACAGACAAGACGGCATCACTCTCAACAATACATGAATAATTTTTAATACCTACGGAACTTAATTTTAGGAACTCCTTTCTACTTCTTAATCAGAAAAGTAACAACGAAGCGATCTGCCAGTTTCTTTGTAAGTTTTTAACGTCAGCACAAATATATTCTTTTGCGAGCGAAGCCGGGCATTTGATGTACGGCTTCCGCGTTTTTTAATTAAACCGCATTTATATAGGTCGGATTCCAGTTTTGGGGGTGAGGATTATTTTTATAAAATTTTGGCCTGGTTTATATTTTTTAAAGAAATTTGTTGAGTTGGGGGAAAGTGGCGGTCCTGCTTCGCGTAATATGACGTTCTTTTTGCTACAGAAAACTCTTTCTGTACCAAAAAGAACTGTATTTTAATAGATATTTACGAATATAAATGTATTCACATACATGTGTTACGGAAGCTATTAATCTATACAAATAAATAAAGTGTCTGTTTGTAATGTCAAAATAACAGCTTTTTACTGAATGCACATGAAAGTATATACGGTACATATAACAAAACAACAATTTTTACATTTTTTGTCTGTCTGCCTGTCCGTCTGTCCGTCTGTTTGTTCCGGGTAATCTCCGAAACGGCTAGACCGATTTCGACGGGACTTTCGCTGACAGATAGTTGATGTTATAAGGAATAACTTAGGCTACTTTTATTTTAGAAAAATAATTAGGGTTCCGCGCAAAAAAAAAATACCTTTGAAATCCAGTATATATATTCTATGTCAAATGTCTATGTCGAAGTATTCTAAATTTCTTTTAAATTAAACGCGGGTGAAACCGCGGGTCCCAGCTAGTTAGTAATAATATGCCTTTGTCTTCAGATGGGGCATACAAATATTGGTTCAATTAGTAGTTCAGTAGTAAAATTGATAGAAAATAATTTTTACCTTTGCCTTTTGTACAGTTAAGGCACAATAAAATAATCGCATTACCGTTTTAATAACTTTGTAACTCTATTATACAATGTTATTAATATAGATTATTTTACGTATGATTACATTGTATGTTAGGATACTATGTTTGTGGAACAACTATGAAAACTTTTAAAAACTATAACATCATCATTACTTTTACGCACAAAATTAATATCATCATTTCGGCCGAATGAAGTCCACTGCTGGACACAGGCCTCCCCAAAAGATCACCACAACCACAGATATGGATGTGTTGTGGGTTCATTGGGGGGTTTTGCCATAATCGCCACGCTTGGCAGGCGGGTTGGCGATCGCAGTTGAGTTGTTAATGTACTCGAAGGACGCTGCTGCCCATCTTCCGGCTAATCCCTTAGTCGACTTTTACGACACCCATGGGAGGAGATGGGGTGGTGGCATTCTGAGCCGGCACCACATTAATATAGTGTAACAAAATGGTATTTCAATATCCCACGTTACTTACACTGAATGTAATTGTTGTAACAGATATTTCGGTTTTTGAAAAATTGTATTCTAAGACCCGATGTATTTTTTACTGATCTGCCTAAAATTACGAATTACCATGAAATAATTTTCTTCACTAAACATGTTCTATTGGTCATGTGGAGTATGATTCCTGGACAGAAAGAAAGAGCTATTCCTAAATGCTACGCCTGCATCAAAGTTGGATTTCATTGTATCTGTGAATACAATATTTTTGCTTTCGTGCGTCGATGTCATTTGTTTTTACAAATTGGCGGTAATCTGAAAAGTGCGTGTCGTGCGTCTAAATGAATTTGACTAGAGAACATTATTTTCCCCTTGATTTATTACCAACTTTCGTTGCGCTTTTAATCAACAACTATGTTATGATAGACTTCGATTGGCATTTCATGATTAGGCCCCATCTCGTGTCACTGTAAACAACTGGTTTAATGAGTTTAAACGTGGTCGGAGCAATCTTTTTGATAATTTTCGCGAAGGACGTCCTTCTACGGCGACCACTGAAGATAACGTGAGTGCTGTGCGGCTAATGACAGAAGTTGATAAAATAGTGACATATCAACACATCCTTTAGGCATTGGTATGAGTAAAGACCAAACAGTTTTACACGCACAATTAGGCGTCAGAAAGCTTTGCACCAGATGGATACCTCCTAATTTGAGGGAAGATCAAAAACGACGTCGTTTGGATTGGTGCCACGATATGCTTGAAAAGTGTAATGGAGGTGACTCGAATGTTGTGTTTGACATCGTCATAGGCGATGAAAGCTGGATATATTGTTACGAGTCCAAAACTAAAAGGCAATGCCCAATAGAATCCCATACGAAGATTTGCAAGTAAAGAAGGGCAGAAGTCTAGGGGAAAGGATGATTGCCTCAATCTTTGGACGGATAGGTCCAGGTAGAATATATAAATTAAAAAAGCAGTTCACGCAACTCAAATTAAATGGAAAGTAAACTAAAGGTAGAATAAAAAAAGATATAAGATAGCGCTGCTGCCTACGCTTAAACGGCACGGTATGCTCAGTGGCTAAGTAACTGGCTTTCTGTGATACGTATCACTGGTTCAATTCCCGTAGGGAATATACATTTGTAGGCTCTACAGATTTAAGCTTTTATTATTTATTATTATCTACATGTTTCTCTATTACACGGGTTTATATCCCCTGTAAGGGGAACCCGGTCTTTTGATAGGCTTACGCGGGGACATGGGTCCAACACGCAGAGGCCCTGTGGAGAATTTTAATCTAAAATGTAATGGGACACTAACCGGGGACTCTCCATGGCTGCACTATAAAATGCAGTCTTGGATTGTCCCCGGAGGTATAAAACTATTGTATGAAATGGAAACTACAAGTATAAGGTCTATTGCAATGGGTGCTAAATGGATTTAATACTAAGAAAAACGAAAAAACGGCGTCTGCCTTTCAACCTTTAAAGTGAAATTCTGTGCAGACGGTCACTTGCCACTCACAAGATGGGCCCCTTAAATGGCCACCACTACAGGCGACAAGGAGCAACACCAGTGTGAGCGGCTTGGGGTGTAGAGAGGTGCGGCACCGGTTTCACCATCGCGCGTCTCGAAGACTCGGATTGGGTTTCCCCGTTATTACGCCATTAGACACTTCCACCCCCGAGCATATAGCTCTGGCGGCCCCCCTCTGATCGGCCAACCAAGGCAAGCCAGAGTTCAAAATCCTACGGGCACTAATGGGGTACCACTCCAACCGACCAATAAAAGCAAGCCGGAGACGAGGCCCTGGCCGACTCTCTGGAGCATTCGGGTACGCAGTGTCGCCACTTATACTCAGCTCGCCACAACTTATTATCATTATTATTAGATACTTGTTTCAGTTCTGGGTGTGTGTGCGTGTGAGATGTATGTCTGTAAATTGTACCCACGACAAAGGAGAAGAAAATACAATGTACGTGTTAATGTACCTCTAATACAATAACTCATTCTTCACTAATACTTAGATAAGCACAATTTAACAATGAAGAAACTTCCATCATATAATTCATCCTTAACAATAAAGATTGTATTAGCATGGAAATATAAAACAAACAATTCATTTTTACTTCGACACCTATTTCATAAACTTGAACAATACAGGGGCGTGTTTCAATACAAACTCAATAGATTGACTTCGCTACAAAGCTTGTGAAGGCACAACAGAAGCTTATTATGTAAACGATTATCATAATACCTACCTTAAATATCTTCTATGCGAAGATGAAAGGTGTAATTCTTTGTGAAATTTAACAATAACCTGATGATTTATTGGTGGAATATTGTTAATCGAGGTATTTTGAATTTCTTTGGGAAAAAATGAGCAATATCGATTCCAGGAAAAGTTTCGATTATGAAATTTGCACCGTCATTCATAATGGCGCAATTTAGTAGAGGCAGTGCACTGCGATAGGCTGAGTTGAGTTGTATATTGAAACGCTGGCTGTGTGATGAGCATTATTCACATCAAAGTCAAATATTTTTATTTAAAACTAGCTGGGACCCGCGTTTAATTTAAAAGAAATTTAGAGTACTTCGACATAGACACTTGACATAGCATAGGTATATATATATTGGATTTCAAGGGTTTTATTTTTTTGCGCGGAACCTTAATTATTTTTCTAAAATAAAACAAAAGATAGACAAAAAAAGTAGCCTAAGTTATTCCTTATAATATCAGCTATCTGCCGGTGAAAGTCCCGTCAAAATCGGTCCAGCCGTTTCGGAGATTACCCGGAACAAATAGACAGACAGACAGACAAAAAACATAAAAATTGTTTTATTGTTATAGGTACCGTATATACTTTCATATGCATTCAGTAAAAAGCTGTTATTTTGACATTACAAACAGACTCTTCAATTTTATTTATTTGTATAGATGAACCAATTATTGGCACTTATGAAACAATACAATACAATACTCTTTATTGTACACCAAAAATAACAAAAATAAGATCCAATTTAGAAAAAGACATGTACAAAGGGCGGTCTTATCGCACACGGCGATTTCTGCCAGACAACCTTGGGATGGATAGATTTGTAAGCGATAAAGAAAAGGGTAGTTCGTGGTGTAACAATAATTTTAAGTTAATACATAACATGATCATCATTACGGCCGAATGAAGTCCACTGCTGGACACAGGCCTCCCCCAAAGATGTCCACAACGACCGATATGGATGTGTTGTGGGCTCATTGGGGGGTTTTGCCATAATCGCCACGCTTGGCAGACGGGTTGGCGATCGCAGTTGAGTTGTTTATATACTCGAAGGACGCTGCTGCCCATCCTCCGGCTAATCCCTTAGTCGACTTTTACGACACCCATGGGAGGAGATGGGGTGGTGGCATTCTGAGCCGGCACCACACGGCTATATAGATATATGAAACGTCAGGATTTAAGTTCCAATTAGTTTATCTTATGGAGAAGAACCGACAAGTCCCATTGATATTCTTTTGTATTCTAATATTTCTATTGATATTCTATTCTATATAATTCTATTGTAACTTACAAGGGAAACGAGCACCAGGAGCCATCGGGAGCATGGGAACATAACCGCGGTGATGATTTACGCCACCATGGGCGGCTCTAGTGTGATCATACAAGGACCTGGAGCCTCCCTTAGGTGCCGAAGATGACCGCTCCAGGGGTTTTAGCCGGTAGGAGTCCGGCATACCCCTTCGCCCTTCCCCGGGGCGAAGGAAGTTCATGAAGAATTTCCACTGGACATCAATAAAAATGAACAAAAAGTTAGGGGCGCAGGGGAGTGCCAACACTTACTGTTAGTTTTCACCTGGGTGGTCATCCAGGTTCTCAAGAACTAACGCAACGGCGCCGCCCATTGATGCCACGCTTTTAAGCATATTCCGAAGGGGTGACTGAAAAGCACTAAACAACTCTAGCCGGGGCAGCCAACTGTGAAGAGGTGGCCCTCCAAGGCACATCGGAGGGGACTATAAAGGATCCCCCCGAAGTCGGGCTATACGCAGTGGCTTATGAACAAGTGTGCGCCACCGTCTTCCCGAAGGTCAATCTGTATAAGTACGCAGAGTCCCCACTCTGAGCGCGCGCGACCTCCGAAGCCCACAACACAGTGATGGGAGGGGCTAAGATATGATGATGACGTATAGCGATATAGACGATACGTAGTAGTGTTGCCAACATAAACCTTAAAATGGGATCCTTAAATCCGCGCGTGAAAGTTTCTCTGAAACCGTTCGGTACAAGACCATGTTGGCTCTAGAGCATGCGAATGAACTCCTCGCCATTGGCGAGAGGTGCAGTGGTAGAGATTAGCCGTTGACATCGTAACAAACAATTTCTTAGATTTCTTTCTTCTTTCTTTCTCGTTGTACAAGCGGTAGAACACACAAAGGGAGACAAAGTCTCGCCTCAGACTTATTTGTCCTAGATCGCTTGTAAGCTTGGAATCGTCGACAGTCCTACATAACTGCACGAGTTCTCCATATGACATACATCTCGAATTCATGTCACTTCTAATTCTGACTATAATTAAATACCGCTATTTTTTTTACATTTGATATTTTTTTAAATCTTCGGATTATTCCGTGTGGTATTCGGATTAAGAATAGCACCACCCTATCGCTTCCCGTGGATGTCGTGAAAGGCAACCAAGGGTTTAAACCAGAGGGTTGGGCAGCAGCGTCCCTTATATACAACAGTAGCCATACTGCGCTCATCGCGTGAGTTCTGGCAAATTCCCCCATAATTACGATAGAATTGTGGAAATCGATGGGGGAGGCCTTTGTTCAGCAGTGGACGTCGTTCGGGTAATATTATGACCATGATGATGATATTTTGATTGTGACTGACACTCACTACTTACTCTGAAGTAATTGTCATGTGATTACAAATACGAAAACAATAAAAATGTGTGTTATATAAAAATTACATAATAGATATTTAGGATTAAAAAGAGATATTGCGTTATTATTGCTAATGCCTTTTTAAATATAATTGTTGAGCAAACGAGCATGCTGGTGAACGGGTCAACGATCACCGTAGACCTTAAACATCCGCAATACCAGATAAGTTCAAAGCGTTACCAACTTATTAAGGGGGCGAGAGAGGAGGAAGGTCAGAAAGAGAGAGCGTAACTTCCGGCACTCGTAACTTGGTATTCTGTTGGACCAGTTGGTCTCCGGATCTTTTATCTACAGCTAGGCTAGAACATGAAATGGTAAGGAAGCACATTGATTATAGATAAGATTGTATTCCATTTTTTGTCTACTTTCTTATATAATTTTAAAACTATATATTTTAAAATGATAAAATACATACATCTGAGATCCTCATAACAACCCCTTCCATTAGATATAGTGTGTTACACAGTTCAGTTTGCAAAACTTCATACTTAATTTTTTATATTGCCCTCCAAAAGTGACCCCATTACGTTGCCCCACACTAGGATTTCTCCTGTGTCGTCGGTGCGTTTACAGACACAAATTCCACACACAATACACCCAGACCCGGAACAACTAGCTGCAGATCATTCAAATATTTGTCCCGGAGCGCAGCAGCCGACTGTATCAGCCACTGAACCAACCATACCGATTAATTTTATTTCCTGACTGCGACAGGCCATGAAAGTAGATAAAAGGTATTCCTATACCAGTGTTATAACTGTACTTAATAAATAACAACGATGGTACAGCAAGACAGACAATAATACACAAAAATGTATAAATTGTATAATTCTAGAATGTCCCGTGAGGCTATTGAAATTAAAAAACATCCTAATTTTAATAGAGAAGATGCTTGGCAGGTACCACCTGTTTGGAACCCAGTTATTAAAATAATATAGTCTCAAACAAAATACCGCACTAAGAAACATCAAGACACTGTGAGTGATTACCGCGTGCATCGAAATAACGTTTGAAAACCTGTAATGACGCCTGTCACCTTAGTCATCCTGCTTCCACGAGTGCTGCAAAGTATTCGAAACGTCAGGAAAAACAAAAATCTAAAATGTACGCGATATAATCCGTTTAAAATTGTTTTATTTTAATTCTAGAAACTTCACCTTCCCAATAAAATGGTACCAAATTAAGCCGCTATTAATATTTTCTCCATGTTCAACAGAAGTTCAATATTTTTTTATCAATTTCACACGCCTCAGAAGTTGAGGCTATTGTTTACAAAATAATCTATTTCCATTCAAATAAACGTTGTCTATTAATGACTGAAACACAGAACAAAAAACACGTCAGAAAAACGTCTGAAATAGGAAATGAGGATGAAATTGAGACTGGTGATTCAGACGAAAAGTTCCGTCGTGAACGGACATGTAGACAGCTGAAGGCGACCTTAGTGTTTTTCAAATAGGCTGAAATATAATTCAAATGATTTTCATGCGTGTCACCTCTACATAAAACACAAATTCGATTGATGAATCAAAAAATGTTGAGAGAAAAATCTTTTGGGATTCGCTGAATATTTTGTCGTAAATTTCAGGTTTAAATATTTCTGGCATATAAAAATGCGACGGTCTGAAACCTTGACTTTATTGCATAAGCAGATTTAAGTACTCGGATGCATACAATTTGGATCAGGTTTTGAAAGTGGGTTAAATGCGTTGCTATTTTGATGCGGGGTTTGACTCCCGCATGTAACAATATTTGTACACTCTAAACATAAGTAACCCAGGAATGGGTATTTGTACATGTAAGATTTATTTATATGAACTATACCCACGATAAACGAGCAATCCAATGTAACTGAGGTAGGCACCATAAAAAAATATCCCTGCGTAATAATTAATCGGTACATAAGATCAGAATGAGGTTCGAGACTTGTATAACATACAGAAGAGATTAGTAGAGAAACAAAGTAAGACTGCAATTACAGAACACTATAATCAAATTTTTTTATTGATGTCCAGTGGAAATTCTACATGGAACTTCCTCCACCCCGGGGAAGGGCGAAGGGTTATGCCGGACTCCTTTTTTATTTTATTTTTTTTATTGGTGCCCAGTGGAAATTCATCATGAACTTCCTTCGCCCCGGAGAAGGACGAAGGGGTATGCCGGACTCCTACCGGCTAAAACCACTGGAGCGGACATCTTCGGCACCGAAGGGGGGCTCCAGGTCCTCGTAAGATTACACTAGAGCAACTTTTTCTGACCTAGGATATAAACAGATCCTTGTCGCCGCTGAACCAATGAAGCGATGATATCTAAAACAAATTTCTCCAAGCTATTCACTTGTACCTTGTAAAGAGGGTTCCCAGTTTAGCATTCACATCGTCAAGTACAGTTTGTATTCATAATTAGGTTGATCATAAGAGGGTAGACCTGGTAACGCGCCTAAATAATCTAATACCACTCAAGGAGCTTTCGCAAATGTTTTTGAACAAGCTTTCTGTTTTGGATCGTTTTAACCTCAAAAACTTTGCAATGGTAATCATGGTTGATTGTGGACTGTGTAGAAGTGTTATGTAAACCTCCAGAGGGCCGATTCTTGTAGTTAATCTTCACTATGACTGAATGTTGCCAGTACTGAGGTTAAATTATGAATTGACAAAAATTTTTTATTCTGCTCCTCTTAAGTCTAGTCCGGTTTCATTATGATCTCAATCTAGTTTCATTTCAATCTTAGTTTTGACGTTTATATAATAATAATGATTATTAGTATAATAATTCAGCCTGTGTTGTCCCGCTGCAGGACAGAGGCCTCCCTTTCCCTTTTTCAACTCAACCTGTTCCTGAGCCAATATGGACCAATCCCGTCTATAAGCGTCAAGCTCATCCCTCCATCTTCGCCTGGGTCTACCAAGATGCCGTTGGACGTTTTCGGGCACCCACGATGTGGTTGTCTTTGCCCACTATTCATCCGCATATAAGTATAATTTTATTACTTTTGTGTCAGTTTTGAATGCAGCAGAAACGGTAAAACATACCGTGTTGTGTACACGGTATGTTTTGGGATCGATCAACTTTCGATCTATTTTCGATTTCATCACAATATAAGTTCACATATGACGTCGTTTGTTCGTTTTGGAGAATACCATTTATGATATTTACAACATTGAGACTAGATCGGAACTATGTTTTAAATGATAACACCCTATTGAAAGACCCATCTCGCTTCTGAACCATGTTTATAAGCTGTTTTCAAGGGTCACCACGAATCGTCTCGAGCGCAAGTTTGTTGACTTCCAGCCACCCGAACAAGCCGGTTTCAGAAAAGGCTTTAGTACCATAGACCACATCCATACGCTGTGCCAGGTTATACAGAAGACCAAGGAGAATAATCTGCTACTATGTTTAGCATTTGTGGACTATGAGAAAGCGTTCAATTCGCCTAATATAATCATATCTTTGTCACATCTTCCAACATGCCCAAAAAAATATGGAGACCACCAAAACCACAAGACACTTTAATTTTGCTTATCTAGTACAAACATACTTTAAATTCAGTCCCGAAACATCCGTATAAATCAGGATGAGCAGGGCTTTGTAAAGATTAAATAATTACGAGAATTACAATGTGGCATCACACAGGATTACATGTAATTCTATTAAGGTTGTAACGTTTTTCGGTCAACCCTTGGAACCCTAAAGTAATCCCTTTCAAAAACAAACAAATGTATCAGGCCTGTATTCGAATTTTCTGGGCATAAGCTGTAATGGATTTTAATTCGATGCGATAGAGAATTAAATGTGTTGTGTTAGTTTGGATTAAAATATGCCACCCTCCTTACTATTTAAAGGTGTTGGGAAGGGCTTGTGACAGTAATGGGGTATACCACCCACTACTTCAATGATGAATGATCTATACGATAATTATAGCGACATAAAATTGATGAAATAGGTAGTAATACTATGATTCATTTTAAGGAAATTGAATTAAGAATAGATATAAGAGACTAAATTATCAGTGTGTTTACATATGGAACAGGTACATGGTCACTCAGTATAAGCCTCATAAGAAATCCACTCAGCGAGCTATGGAGATAGCTATGCTTGGTATTACTAGGAGATCGAATCAGAAATGAGGAGATCCGTACAAGAACTAAAGTTGCCGACATAGCTGAAAGGGTTAGTAAACTGAAGCGGCAATGAGCGAGGACCATTGCTCGTAGACCTGATGGCCGTTGGGGTAAAAAGGTTCTTATGGAGACCGCGCACCGGAAAACATAGTATGGGACGACATCCAATGAGGTGGATAGACGACCTGCTGAAGGTCGCTGGGTGTGTTTGGATAAGGGATATACTCTATGTCAAGTGTCTATGCCGAAGTACTCTAAATTATTTATAAATATAACGCTTTATTATAAATTAAACAGCGGGAAAAACCACGGGATCCAGCTAATTATAAATGTAACACTATTAGGACTTTACGAGTACGTCGTGCCTACCGAACTACATTTATATAAAACATTTTATTTTATGAACTCGCAACTAAACTTTTCCTTTAGTGAAGTGGGTTTTCAGTAAGGCTTTGAATGAACACTTGATCGCGTCAACGCTTTAACCAACGAGCCATTGTTGCTTCGAACACATTTACGATATCGGTCTGTATACGTCCTCCATTGGCTTTATCGACCCGTACAATGAATGGTCATTAGAATCAGATCAGTGGATGTTGCATTTGTTATTTACAATTGAATTAATAAACTAAAAATGAATTGAGTATTACTAACACATGTATTTAATCAATTGTAGCTTCAGCTTCAGGGTACAACAATTAGAAGATTTTATAGATGTGTGTGTTATCATCATTTCGGCCGAATGAAGTCCACTGCTGGACAAAGACCTCCCCCAAAGATCACCACAACATAACTGATACGGGTGTGTTGAGGGCTCATTGGGGGCTTTTGCCATAATCACCACGCTTGGCAGACAGATTGGCGATCGCAGTTGAGTTGTTAATGTACTCTAAGTACTTTGCTGCCCATTCTCCGGCTAATCCCTTAGTCGACTTTTACGACACCCACAGGAGGAGATGGGGTGGTGGTATTCTGAGCCGGCACCACACGGCGATGCCGCCACCACACGGCGGTGTGTGTTGTAGCATTAAGTAACCCAGTTATCGATTTGGCGCTCATAGCCAATTGCACTTACTGATCTGTAGACGATCGGCGAGGTTTTTTCCCGGCAGCCGCGAGACACAATATATTTTTAATTATCTCTGGCTTTGTGACAGTTAATGGGTTAATGGTATTTTAACTGAGCGTATCCTTGCTTCGGAAGACACGTTAAATCCGGTCCTGGTTGTTGTCATAAGACGGCAGTCGTTAAGCAAAGTCGGAGGCCTTTGGGTGGCTTGAACAATTCTCACACAAGGTTAGAGAAGAAGAAAGAAGAAGAGCATAAGTAATCGATCTATTGAAACTTCAAACTAAAAGATTAGTTCATATCGGCCATTTATACGTCCATTGCTGAACAAAGGCCTCCCTCATAGATTCCACAACTGTGTCATAGTTTCGGGAGGTATTTGCCAATACGCACCACGCTTGGCAGGTGGATTGGTGAGCGCAGTATGGTTACCGCTTCACAAAAGGGACGCTGCTGCTCATCCCTCTGGTTTAGATTCCCTTAGTCGCCTTTTACGACATCCACGGGAGGAGATGAGGTTTGGTGCTATATTCTTAATCCGGACATGTTTTAAGTTAGTATCGGGTCTATTCGCCCACAGATTAATATCAAAATAATATTTTTACTAACCTCGACGTTTCCATCAAGTTGCATTGACTGTGGCCACGGTAGTCTACTCGTGAAATCATGTATTCAATTCGCGAAAGTTTAAGAATTACTAAAATGAATTTTACTGTTGTTTAAAGAAATATATGATAATAGTCTGGCAATATTGTTTCTGGCAAATTATACTTCTGTCAAGTAAGGGGTTGAGCGTTTAGTTATAGCCGAGCATATTGAAAGATTTAAGAGCTTAAGAAACCTAGCCGCGGTCAGTCCTTAGACGAGTGACTATTCCTAGCACATCGAGACCCCTCCTTGCCTCGAAAAGCACGTCAAGTCATCGGTACCAGTTTTTATATAAACATATATGACAGTATTATTAGAACTGAAAACGGGATATTTACCATGTTTTTTATTTGCTTTTAGTTTATCCGTGAACATGGCGCTTGTAACAGCGCCGAAATATCGGGAACTAAAAGCAAATAAAAAACATGGTAAATATCCCGTTTTCAGTTCTAATAATAGTGTCAGTGACCATGTCAGTTTAAAAACTTATATATGACAGTCATTACGGGTAATCAGGAGCCCAATAGTCTGTCAATGACTGGTCTAACCTAAGAGTTTCGATATTGCCCAGTATCTATATTGTGGAGGTCTCATAGCAGTCGCTCCATTGGTGTTCAGCCAGATGGATAGACTAGAAGCCGACTCTAACTTAGTCGGGTACGGAGGGTGATACTGCTGCTAAGTGTATATACAGAGAAACAAAATTATGTACAAAAGAAACTTCTGGAACTTGAAAATTATACCAACCGGTTTCATGCATTTAAAGTAGTATTGCATTCAATAAGCAACAAAAACATGAAAAATTGAAAAGAAATATCGCTAAATGGTCAATAATGGGTGTATCAAAGCCATAATTTACACATTTTATTTAAACAGCGAGTTCATTGTTAAATCAAGATGTTGTCTGCAGTGAAAGTGCGCATCAATGGGGTGCAAAATGATAACTGGGTATAAAGGACAAAATCAACCAGTATCGGGGCCTGATAAAGTTATAGCAACGTATTGGAGAGTATTCATCAAGAGAACCCTAACAAGAGAAAACAACTTGATAGAATCAGATACACGAAGAACAAGAAAATGGAAAATTTCCACTTGGTACAGTTTATGAAATTGGACTTCTGGGGTGTAAGGCCTGGTGACCAGAAATACAGGCTTCAACCTAGTTTAGGCACCAGTCTCCCACGATAAATTACTATCATACTGTAACTTTTTCGTTATTGTGGTGAGAAATAAATATCTAAATAAATAAAAATTCGGACAAAAAACATCAAAAGTCTGATTGGTTACCCCGTGCGTCACAACAGGGATCCAGCAGAATACCAGCGCCAGGTATAAATAACCCAGTACGTGATGAACTGCTCACCCACTTGATACATTTGGCACATTGTACGTTTGTCAATGAGTGATCTCTTTGGAGCCTGGCTCAGTAGGAGCGAGCGCGTCATCTACCGCCTGACGCAGGTGCTCACCGGGCACGGTTGTTTCGGTGCGTACCTGCACAGGATAGGACGCGAGGCCACGGCACAATGCCACCATTGTGATAGCGACTAGGACACCGGACAGCACACGCTCGAGGCGTGCCCTGCGTGGGTGGCCGAGCGGCCGATCCTGGTCGATCGGATCGTTATATTTCCAAATAAATATTTGTTCTTTCTTATGAAGACGACACTACTGCTTATCTTGAGGTGGCCTCTAGTCGACTTCTACGTCACCTTTGAGCTGCGTGGGACTTGCCTGTTATTTGCTGAGAGCGGTAAAACTTTTCAGCTATTTACTTATATTGTCTCAAATAAATGCTAGCCTACATATCTACAGACAGACTTTTTCACGAATGTTTTTGTCCTGTATCCCTAGTTACGCAATTGTGCCATAAATTCTGTCCAGAACCGCCAAGTTCATGGCCTTGTTACTTGGCATATTGCCAGACGTTTGGCATTAAAGGTGGCATTATGTAACTGCTTGTGAGACTCTGATTGGGTTATTCACGCCTGTTAAATGTAAGGTAAGTGCCAATTTGCAAGTGTTTTGTTATTTGTGTTAAATGATTTCTTTCTTGTCTTCTACATCGACATAGATTTAACCAATTGGCATCTTCAAACTCAAATTCTGAAGGTCTAGATTTATTGTCATCATCATCATCGTATCAGCCACAGGATGTCCACTGCTAAACAAAGGCCTCCCCCTTAGATGCCCACAACGACTGGTCACATGCAACTCTCATCCAACGACTCCCAGCCACCTTCACCAAACCGTCGCGTTTTCCGATGCGCGGTCCATTCGAGAACCTTTTTTGCCCCAACGGTAATCAGTTCTACGAGCAATGAGCCCCGCCCATTGCCACTTCAGTTTACTAAAATGTATTGTGCATAGACCAAATGGTGCCGGCTCAGAATACCACCACCCCATCTCCTCCCGTGGGTGTCGTAAAAGTCGACTAAGGGACTAGCCGGGGGATGGGCCGCAGCGTCCTTCGAGTATATTAACAACTCAACTGCGATCGCCAACCCGTCTGCCAAGCGTGGCGATTATGGCAAAGCCCCCCAATGTGCCCACAACACACCGTTATCGGTCGTTGTGGTGATATTTGGGGGAGGCCTGTGTCCAGCAGTGGACTTTATTCGGCCGAAATGATGAGACCAAAAAATATATTCAATTGTATTGTTGTTCTATTCTAATTGGGGAACCATAAATTTAAATTAATATCTATGCTTTTGTACACATTTAAACTATATATAATAAACATTATCAGCTGACAGCGATGAGGAGGTATACTTTGACGCCTAAGTACATATTATACTTTTATATATATTATTTACATAGTTATTTTTTATGTTTAGTGTAATCATAAATAGTGTATACATAACCATAAATTATGAGAAACGCTGTTTCAATTAGCGTATCGTGTTAATTGTAACTCCAAGTCAACTGTCAATCATAATTGTGACGCCATGTACAAATGTTATTTATGTACATATTAATTTACTAAAGGTAAATAGCTGACACGGTTGTGCCTAGGTTAGAACTAATTCGACAACAGGTGCTCTATTTTGACGATAGGCTCATTTGGAGCTTATACCTATATGTTCCTATAACAATCATGATTTTTATTTTAAGTGGATGCCGTGTGGTGCCTGCTAAGAATAGCACCACCCCATCTCATACAACATAATTAAAAAACGGCATTTTGACGGCACAGTTAATGCAGTGGCTGATACAGTCGGCGGAACAAATATTTGTATGATCTGCAGGTAGTTGTTCCGGGTCTGGGTGTATCGTATGTGGAAATCATGTCTGTAAACGCACCCACGACACAGGAGCAATCCTAGTGCAGGCAACGGTGTTAAAAAAATAAACAAAAGAGAAAATGTTTATGGAATATGCTAAGTGGATAAACAGTTCACTGGCTTTTGATAATGTCATATACATCATCATCAACATTTAAGCCATTTATACGTCCACTGCTGAACAAAAGACTCCCCCGTAGATTTCCACAATGGTGTCGTCAACTTGAGGGTAATTTGCCAGTACTCACTACGCTTGGCACGCGGGTTGGTGAGCGTAGTATGGTTATTGCCTCACAGAAGGGACGTTACTGCTCATCGATCTGGCTTAGAAACATTTATTTGCCTTTTACGATATCCACTGGAGGAGATGGAGTGGTGCTAAGCTATAATTATACTTAATCCGGACACCGCACGATTCCATGAATATTAGCTTTGTATTTTCCAATGGCGCGGTGGCCCGTAATGAAGTGAATGTCGAAAATGTTGTGGTAGCCTGGAGGTCTACGGACTAGCTTATAAAGCAGAAAGTTGCGAGTTTAAAACACGCGTTTCAGTGTGTACCACTCCATCCCCCCTTGTTGGATGTCATTAAAGGTAACTAAAGGACTACAAACCAGAGAAATGGGCAGCAGCGTCCGGTCTGTGGAACAGTTTCCATACTGCGCTCACCAACCAACCAACCACGCATGGTGCGTATTGGTAAATAGCCCCCAAAATGACGACACAATCGTGGAAATCTATGAGGGAGGCCTTTGTCAGCAGTGGACGTATAAATGGCTGATATGATGATGATGATGAACTACGATCCCTGCAGTACTTTCTCAATCATCTAAAACAACACTGACTTTAACGAAGAATTCCCATTGTTTAGTTGTGAATGTTGTTCTGCTATAAATTATTTAGAAAGATCAGCAGTATCTTCCTCTAGCTAATCCTGTAGTCGTTTTACACACCCACGGAGTGAGATGGGATGGTGCTAATCTTAAAATTAGTCAATTTGCAATACATCAAAATCATATACACCAAATGAATCGCTCAAACGTTCAAATAAAAAGTGTATTTCAATTCACAATTTAAGTTTTGTAGCAGTAGTATCTACATTAAATTGTGCATTTACAAACATTCGGACGGAGTGGGTCGCAATATGAATGTGAAAGCAAAAAATAATAATCAAATCTGACTCGCTTTGCTGCGGGTTCCGCATCTTCCGGCGCTTTATTTAATAGTAACTAGACATTATAATAAAACACTTTTAAACGGATTCTATCGCGTATATTTTGATTTTGGATTTTCCTGACGTTTCGAATACTTTGCAGCATTCGTGGTCGCAGGATGACTAAGGTGACAGGCGTCGTTACAGATTTTTAAAAAGTTATTTTATTATATCTACCGTACAATTTTAATCAAAAAATTAGTTTCGATGCACGCAGTAATCACTCACAGTGTCTTGATGTTTCTTAGTGCGGTATCTTGTTTGGGACTTTATTATTTTAATGACTGGATTCCAAACAGGTGGTACCTGCCAACCATCTTCTCTATTAAAATTAGGATGTTTTTTAATTTCAATAGCCTCACGAAACATTCTAGGTACATATCGGTTCTCTTTCGCGAGTACTTGAGGTTGATCAAAACGAAGATAATGGTTTGGTTTGCCTAAGGCATGTTCACACACTGCAGACTTTGTGGAGCGTCTATGCTTGACGTCAGCTATATGTTCTTTTATTCGGGTGGCTATGCTACGCTTTGTTTGCCCTATGTATGATAAACCACAATCACAGTCAATCTTGTAGACCCCTGCATCTTGTAAGGGTATGTAGTAACTAGACATACACCTATACGGTAACAAGTCATGATTTCAGCCGAATTAAGTCCACAGGTGGGCACAACCCTCCCCCAAAGATCGACACAATGACCGGTCTGTGTTGTGTACTCATTGGGGGGTGTTGCCACAATCACCACGCTTGGCAGGCGGGTTGGCGATCGCATTTGAGTTGTGAATGTACTTGAAGGACGCTGCTGCCCATCCCATAAATGCCTTTTATGTCACCCACGAGATGAGATGGGTTGGTGCTATTCTTAACCGGTACCACATGGCTTGCGGCGGCAGGAACAAGTACATTGCTTGTTTTAGAGTCATGTCTTTGTTGCTCATGTCTCTTCGAGATGTGATTAGAATTAATAGGTATGATATAATAATAATATTTAATTATAAATAAATAAATAATAAAAGCTGAAAAGCCAGCAATATCTATACAATCAATACTGAATTTCAACTGTTATTCACTACACATACATAGACACAGCTCGTAAACGTTCAACGCTGAATATGAGCCTCCCAATAGTCAATGAGTAGTGCCATAATCACCACGCTTGGCACATGGATTGGTGATCGCAGTATTTTGTAATTAGCATTTACGCTAAGGATAGGCAGCAGCCTCCTCCTAATATCATCCCTTAGTCATTTTAGACCACACTAATGCACTAATGGAGGGAAAGTGGTGATCTGTTCTATGGCAAAAACCACATAGATCGATAAATTCTAAAATACATTTTTAAGAAAGCATTAAATAGCCTGCAGATAAACACAATTACTAACTACATATACATACATATAATCACGCCTCTCTCCCGTAGGGGTAGGCAGAGACCACTTCGTTCCACTTGCTACGATCCTTACATACTTGTTTCGCTTCGTCCACTTTCATTATTCTCTTCATACATGCTCTTCGGTTTAGGGTATACTTGACCTGGCCTTTTTCCAAGACGTACCTGATTTGGTCTCGAAACGTCCACCTAGGTCTGTCTACCCCTTCCAACACTTTCATTCACACTCGCCTTATACACTTTTTTCGTCAATCGTTCTTCATTCATTCTCTCGACATGGCCAAACCATCTTAGCATACCTTGCTCAATTTTTGTCACTACATCTTCTTTCAGACCCAACGTTTTCTTATCTCACTATTTCTTATCCTGTCGCTCAGTTTAACTCCTATCATACTTCTTAACGCTCTCATCTCAACTGCTTTCATGTTTCTTCTGCCATACCCAACTTTCACTTCCGTACATGAGTGTCGGAACCAACACCCCCTCATGCACAGCCAAACGAGCCTTGTTAGACACCTTGCGACTGTTCATTAAGACGTGCAAATACATTTGTGCATAAGAATGGTTCCTTAATATTTTATGTACTAGAACCTTCACAGGAGTACATAGATTACCCCAGTGACAAACAAACAAAATCGGTCGCGGAGTTTATGAAAAAATCACGGACATACATACATACGGGGGAAACAAGGAATCTTCCTTTTTGATTTCTGTAGACCCAAGAATACGCCATAATCATGAATGTGTCGTAGGCTTGCTAACAACCTTCTGTGAGAGCGTAATGCTCCAGAAGGAGGTCGCAGAGCGGGATCGGGAGAGGGCCGATCCCGCTCGAAGGAGGAGGACACGGAGCCTGGGTAACAACCGCCACGGTGCCCGTGTCCAATACACCTGGGCCCCCTGTCGTCTTATATGGGCCTTGGGGAAGACAGCGGTGTGCATGTGGTCACGTACCGCTGTGTGCGCAGCACAGCGCATAGTGAGGCTTCGGGGGAATTCTTTACAATTCCCTCGAGAGATGCCTGGGGGGGTGGCCCCTTTACAGTCGCTTTCCCTCCACTAGAGGGGATGAACGCCTTACAGTCATCCCCTCCGAGATGTGCCTAAAGGCGTGGCACCAATGGGTGGCTCTAGATGGAGATCTTTCGAGTTCCTAGAGCCACCCTACGGTACCGAAGATGATCACTCCGGTGGTTTTAGCCGGTAGGAGTCCGGCATGCTCCTTCGCCCTTTCCCGGGGCGAAGGAAGTACATGAGGTATTTCCACCGGATCAATAAAAAAAAAGGCTTGCTAACAAGCGCTCGAACAATTTCTTTAATCAGTCTAGTCCTTGGCACTGGGCCAAGAAAAATACTGGGATGAAGTGGACCTAATTTGTAGCTACACTTAAAGTGCTTGTCTTGTTAGATGAGTTTGGAACAATGAATAGGAACACAACACCTTTTACAAAGAATAGGCCACCCGTCTGCGCCAATGGGTATCTAAAAGGCTACTAAGATTATTAACACATTCATCCCCTCCGAAATGTGCCTAAAGGCGTGGCAACAATGGGAGCTGTAGTGTGATCTTACGAGGGCCTCAAGTATCCCTTCAGTGCCGAAGATGACCACTCCAGTGGTTTTAGCCGGTAGGAGACCGGCATACCCTTCACCCTTCCCCGGGGCAGAGGAAGTTCATGTAGAATAGGTTATTAAGAGAATTCACGACGTTGTCCTGTGTGCTAATTACAGTTGACCACCACTCAATTTCCGTATGGTGTACGGATTAAGAATATACCACCACTCCATCTCCTCCCGTGGATGTAGCAAAAGGCGACTAAGAGACTCTAAACCAGAGGGATGGGCAGCAACATCTATTCTGTGGAACAGCATCCAATCTGCGCTCACCAACCTGCCTGCCAGACGTGGTGAGTATTGGCAAAGTAATGGCAAAATGGCACACATGGTATGTAACGGGTCGTTTATGGGAAAGGCTTTTGTTATCAGTGGACGTTTTGTGGCTGATATAATGATGATGATGGTGACGATGACCACTATTCCGCTTGTCAGCTATGGTGATTAAAGGAAATTATTTTTAGCTTCTATGAAACGTGAAAATAGTTTGTTCAGAATCAGTAATATAATCGATTGCAATAAATTAACGATTGTTTGATTGATTGAAATTTGCAACCGTCATATATGTTATCCGAAAAATAACTAAAAATGGTTCCATTTCCAAATTATGGGAGTCCGTAACAGGTATATCTGTAATGCCATGTACCAAATGGTATAATGGCGTTCTGTTCGTCACTCTATAAATATGAATTTGGTCAGGTACAGAGAAATCAAAACGGAGATTGTAAAAGTATTTAAGGATACCTTGTTATATGTAATTGATATTATTTCTAATGAAATACACAGTTTTCTATAATCAAACTGTTTTATTTCTCTTTACACAGCGTCTCAGAATAAGGAAAAAGTACACTCTAAAAAACATAGACTTAAGAAGTTAAAAACTCTATATTGCTGACTTGGTAAAAGAGACAAAATCAGTATTGCCAACCTTAGTTAAATGTATGGGCACTGCACATAATATTCAAAAGTAATGTATTTAAAATAAATGTTATTTGAATTAATTACAGTATTTTTTTTTAGATTTCGCGATTATTACACATACATTTTTATTCATTTTGAACGGTAGATAAACTTACTTTTTTAAATTTGTAATGAGCCTGTCACCTTAGTCATTCTGCGACCACGAACGCTGGAAAGTGTTTGAGACGTCAGGAAACACCAACAAAACAAATAAATCCAAAGAACAACAATCCTGATGTAAACCATTTAAAAAGTGTTTGAATTTATTATTTAATAAAAAAAAATATTCATCTTTTATTTAGTTGTTTTTATTTTATTGTTATTTTTTGTATTGTTTAGTACCAACATACTATTAATATACATAATATAATATATTGCCTTACAAAAATTAGGAATGATTTTTATCACTATGTACTGTTGTTGTAAAACTAATTTTCTTTCGTTCTTAATTTTAACCGAGCAACAGGAGTCTTTCATTGATAACCAGATGGACCTTCTATCCGAAAAAGTAACTGGGACAGCCTGTTTGCAGCAGTAGACTAGAAAAACTCGACTTGGTTCAAAGTCAATTTATTTTAATTAAGTAACCCTCTAGGTTCGAATGAAAATCGAGAGATACGACCAAAGTATCGCAAAGTAAAGCTCATGTTTGTTAATTACCTTCGTTACGTAGAAGCGATCAGTGCGATTGGTGTCCGGATTAAGAATATAGCATCACTTCATCTCCTCATGTGTATTTCGTAAAAGGTGACTAAGTGACTCTAGGACAGGGGGTGGGCAGCAGCGTCCCTTCACTGGAAAATCTGCCATTCTGTGTTCACCATCCCACCTGCCAAGCGTGGTGGGTATTAGCAAATTCCCCCAAAATGTCGACACAGTTGTGGAAATCTATGGGGCAGGTATTTGTTCAACAGTTTTTTGTTTAAACTTTGCCCTACACTATTATTTCTCCTGTGTCGTAGGTGCGATTACAGACATGAATTTCACATACAATACATCCAGACCCGGAACAACTACCCGCAGATCATACAAATATTTGTTCCGTGCGGGAATCGAACCCACGACCCGGAGCGCAGCAGCCGACTGTATCAGCCACCGCACCAACCGTGCCGTGTATGTTTTATGGCTTATATGATGACGCAGAACGGGCATCGTCACAGTAAAATCTGTTACTGTATTAATTAAATGAATGTTGCCTCATCATCATCATCATATCAGGCAAAGGACATCCACTGCTGACATCCATAGACTTCTACAAGGAGCGGTAACATCCCCTCATCCAACGACTCGCAGCGACCTTCACCAGGTCGACCTCGTTGGAGCTCGTCCCACGCCGCATTTTCCGGTGCGCAGTTTTGACTCGAGAACCTTTTTTCCCCGCCCATTGCCACTTCAGTTTACTAATCCTTTCAGCTATGTCGGCCACTTTAGTTCTTCTACGGATCTCCTCATTCCTGATTCGATCCCGTAGAGAAAAATACCTCTTTCCATAGCTAGCTGAGTGATGATGCTTTCTTATGAGGCACAAAGTGAGTGATCACGTCTCTGTTCCATGTCATCACTGGCGTGGTGGTAATGTTGCCTACAAAATATACTTACAAATATTATTCCGCAACCGTTTTTCAATCAGCGCACGAGACCCTAATAAAGCGACAGAGCGCTGGAGCATACGGTTTTCAATCAACGTAAACTTTATTACCTCGAATGCAGGTCGACGACTCTGCTGAACTGCCTTTTGTAACTCTTTTTTTATTATGTTGTGGGCAAGCAAAGCGAATAGAAAGTTACTTAAAACTAAGTATGTGTTTTATAAGTAGTTTTAAGGTGCTTTAAGTAACTTCAAGTTATATATATATAGTTAAGTAGCTCTGCGGCCATGCATTGTTAGCCTAAGAACCACCACGGATGTAAAATTACTTTCTGTGTTCTAATTGTCTATTATATATCGTATTGATGATAAAATATAACTTCTCGCTCTCGTTGGTCTGTATGAATGAGGCATACCTCAGCTCTGAGAGACCTAGCCTCGTCTCTGAGTGACCTAGCCCCACCTCTGAGCGACCTAGCCACAGCTCTGAGCGACCTATCCCCGCTCTAAAAGACCTAGCCTCTTCTCTGTGTGACCTAGCCTCATCTCTGAGCAACCTAGCCCCACCTCTGAGCGACCTAGCCCCACCGCTAAGCGACCTAGCCCCACCTCTGAGCGACCTAGCCCCAGCTCTGAGCGACCTAGCCCCAGCTCTGAGCGACCTAGCCCCAGCTCTGAATGACCTAGCCTCATCTCTGTGTGACCTAGCCTCATCTCTGAGCGAACTAGCCCCAGCTCTGAGCGACCTAGCCCCATCTATGAGCGACCTAGCCTCAGCTCTGAGCGACATAGTCTCAGCTCTGAGAGACCTAGCCTCGTCTCTGAGCGACCTAGCCTCATCTCTGAGCGACCTAGCCCCAGCTCTGACTGACCTAGCCTCGTCTCTGAGTGACCTAGCCTCATCTCTGAGCGACCTTAGTCCCAGGTCTGACTGACCTAGCCTCATCTCTGTGCGACCTAGCCCCAGCTCTGAGAGACCTAGCCTCGTCGCTGTGTGACCTAGCCCCAGACTGACAGACAGACAGACAGACAGACGTGGCAACTAAATGCATATGGTTTTACATGAATAAAAATATTTCTTACAGATGAGATGATTCTTGAGCTTATTCCTCTATTTAAAAAATTACTGTTGAAGTCGATTTTAACCTACTTTCTAATCATATTATATTATATAATAATATTATTATCGTTTTGAAACTTTGACAGTATATGTAATCCAGATGAGAATACAATAATCTGATACCTTTGAACTGATCTGACGATGGAGCCAGGAGAAGGATAGTGGAACTCTTCAACGGCTGCTAGTAAACCCCTCGAGAATGGCCTCATTTGGTTCATTTTAACAAGTACCATACATTACACTTGGTGATTACACGTGAGTCTGATAATGTAGCTGGGAGGTGGATAGTAGAAATACACAATTGTTTTAATGAACAAGCAAATACCGCCGTGTGGTGCCGGCTCAGAATGCCACCACCCCATCTCCTCCTATGGGTGTCGTAAAAGTCGACCAAGGGATTAGCCGGAGGATGGGCAGCAGCGTCCTTCGAGTACCTACATTAACAACTCAACTGCGATCGCCAACCCGCCTGCCAAGCGTGGCGATTATGGCAAAACCCCCCAATGAGCCCACAACACATCCATATCGTTCGTTGTGGTGATCTTTGGGGGAGGCCTGTGTCCAGTAGTGGACTTCATTCGGCCGAAATGATGATGAATGATGAAATACCGTAAAGTGTACATACGGCCTTATTTTGCGAATAAAACAAACACTCACTAAAAAGTCCATTCTTTCGCAAATGTTGATTCCACACAGTGTTTAATTTGGTAAAAATGTAGACAAAGATAAATTTTATATATATTATGCTCATGTACGAAGGGGCAGTAATTCCAAAAACGGATGAGAGGGTTTCAATGTGTAATGACGAAATCAAATTCAATCCTTTTTTATCAAGGCGAGGGGAGGAAGGGGAGCAACTTCAAACTTCATTATCATCATCATCGTATCAGTCAAAG
Source organism: Diloba caeruleocephala (assembly GCA_947459985.1). Classification (NCBI taxonomy): domain Eukaryota; kingdom Metazoa; phylum Arthropoda; class Insecta; order Lepidoptera; family Noctuidae; genus Diloba; species Diloba caeruleocephala. Next base: position 2,322,935 of record OX381626.1, on the reverse strand, counting down.
AGCTTATCCTCCAGCTAATCCCATACCTAGTCATATTTTACGACGCCCACGAGATGAGATGGTTTGATGCTGTTCGTAGCCAGCACCACACGACCTGCGGGCATTCATGATATGATATGATGATGATGTTACCGTACGAAACTATCGGTTGGTACTTTTGGTATCGATACCAAATTAACGTTATTTTAATATTTACTAGAAAACGTCAGAAATAACGTTACGTATATCATTTCTACAGACATTGAATGTCCTAAAAACATTTGACGTGTCTCCAAAATCGATAGGTCTATCAAGTAATACCATCAATTCTCCACCATCTAAATCGTGTCTACCCCACCTACATAAGCTTGAAGAACTTTAGAATTAATAAAGATGACGATGTCATCAATATAAAATCCTAATGACCAATAACAAAAGCAATCAGTTTTAGTGCATCGCATCACACCCCCAATTTACACCGACAAGACATCCCTACGCCGAATTTTCCCGACACTTGGCCGACATCTCATCACTCTTTATCACTACATTCATTTTCATCGCAATAAAAAGGAGAAACAAACGGGCGGCGTGTCCAATCTCAGTAATAACTCATTAGATAAGACAGTTGAAAGTCCAAAGCCGAAAATCACAATCTCACAGTCCCGAAAAAAGTCACTTTTTCACAGGCCCGCCAACTTTTCATCTCGCTATGTGTTGTAAAAACATAATTTGTTTCTAAAAGACCCTTTTATTTTTCGTGTCAGACAATGTTAAACCTTAAGTTAAGGATGTATAGTAGAATCTTGCTTGAATTGTAAAATACTTAGAACCGTTTCAGAATTGGGGATAAAAGTTTGTGAAACTATGTCGCTAACGTTTGCAGAACTATGGTAAATGCGAAAAGTTTGTGGCGTTACATAATAATGTATGTGCTGCTACTAATTCGTAGTTAAATGTGGATCCTGACATGAAAAAAGTTGGCAACACCTCCGCTGTTTTACTTACTTTTGGGGAACTAGTTCTAATAGAAAAAGACTTTGTTATAAATAAACTAATTGTTTTAAGAATCAAATAACTAATCAAGCAATCGCGATAATCCGAATTCGCTTCGGTTCGTTGTAGACGTTATTATCTTTGTTAAATATTGATTTATATGTTGTATTGATCGCGACTAGATGGCGTTAGGATCGAGTTGGCTCACACTATGGTTTCGTTACCTCAAATTATAGACCAATATAATTATAAGTTATTCCACTCTGAGGGAACTTGTTTCATTTACATAGTTGCCTCTGGTTTTTTAGTGATCCTGTGCCGATATTGTACATCCTCGTGACACTCTGATCTGACTGAGACTGATCAAATGAATAGGAACTAGACATGCGCAGAATATATCACTGAGAAGAAAAGAGAGATACATACATATCTTTCGGATTAACGGATATACCTATATCACTCTTTTACATCTTTAACTCCCTAGTTCAGTTGATGATCGATGACAAAAAACGAAGGGTGTGTCGAGTTGATATGATGAGTTAAATATCAGATTCATTTATTTATCAGTTTTGTTTTAGTTTTAAAAAAGAGTGAATGACTAGTCAACCTAAGTTTCCGTCAGCTTTTCTTACTATTTTTTGACCTATTATCAAGCAGTTCAACAAAATTGTTAAATCTACTAGGAGGAATCAAAAAGTAGTGAGAACGACATATTCCTTGGTAAGAAAAAAAAAAAATACTGGCAAGCATAGCTCAGATACATATTTGTAATATTAATAAAGAAAAAAATCTTCGATTCTCTTTTGTTTTTTTCTGAATGTAGTCATTTGTTTGCTTCTTGTCAGAACGTGTTCTCGAAAATGGAGAAAAACGAAGTGCAAGCCGTTATTAAATATCTCTGTTTAAAAAAGTTAACGACGCAAGAGATTTGGAGGCAACATTAGGAGAGTCTGCTCCGCCGTATTCCACCGTTGCAAGGTGGGCTTCTCAATTTCGGGTAGGAAGAACGAGCACGGAAGACGAACATCGTTGCGGCCGTCCATCGACGTCAGTCACCCAAGAAAATGTTGCGAAAGTCGAGAAAATTGTATTGAGCGATCAAAGAATTGCCATCCGATATTTAATTCAAGAAACGGGCATTTCATATGGAAGTATTCAATCCATATTGAAACAATCTTTGAATATGACAAAAGTCTCCGCAAGATGGGTGCCGAGACTGTTAACCGACAGTCAGAAACAAAATCGACTTGACATTTCGAAGATATTGTTGGACAAGTTTCAAGAAGATTCTGAAAACTTTTTGTCTCATTTCGTAACAATGGACGAAACATGGGTCCATAATTTTGATCCCGAGACAAAACAGCAATCTTCGCAATGGAAACGGCCATCATCACCGACCCCGAAGAAGTTTCGTGTCGTGGCATCGGCTGGCAAGGTTATGGCCTCAATATTTTGGGACTCAGAAGGGATATTGTTGATTGATTACCTGGAGCGTGGAACCACTACTATAGGCCAATATCATGCAGCTTTAATTCCCAAGTTGATGAATGCGATCAAAGAGAAAATGAGAGGGAAACTTCAAAGGGGCGTGCTGTTTCACCACGACAACGCACCCGCGCACAGGTCGGCAGTTGCGATGGCTGCCATTCAGCAAGCTGGGTCGAATTGGTTGACCAACCCCCTTATTCACCAGATCTGGCGGCTAGCGATGTTTATCTGTTCCCCAAATTGAAAAAATACTTAAGGCGAAACAGGTACGAAGACGATAACGAGGTGATGGATACCGTGGAGAGCTTTTTGGACCAAGACAAAACTTTATTTTCTCTTTGTTTTTTGTGAAAGGGATTGAAGCCTTGCAAAAGCGCTGGACTCGGTGTGTAGAGAGACTTGGAAAATAAATGATTGAGTTATCAATAGTCGTTATATTCTATCTCATTCTCACTACTTTTTGATCCCTCCTCGTATTAATAAACCAATTATTTCCGTGCAAATCGAAATGAAACACAATCGAAATAAAGAAAACCGTTTATGAATTTAGTTTAAAATATTAACTTAGAAATTGCGCCTAATAGCAATAGATGAAAGATTTATTTTGGCTCACTACGCATTCACGGATTGCGCGGGCTATTCATTCCCTCTCTTTTCATCATTTCGGCCGAATGAAGTCCACTGCTGGACACAGGCCTCCCCCAAAGATTACCACAACGACCGATATGGCTGTGTTGTGGGCTCATTGGGGGGTTTTGCCATAATCGCCACGCTTGGCAGACGGGTTGGCGATCGCAGTTGAGTTGTTAATGTATTCAAAGGACGCTGCTGCCCATCCTCCGGCTAATCCCTTAGTCGACTTTTACGACACCCACGGGAGGAGATGGGGTGGTGGTATTCTGAGCCGGCACCACACGGCAACACCCTCTCTTTTCGTTCTACTCAGATCCGACGTCATTGTCTCTTTCTAATGCATCTATCTCTGCAATGAATCCGAACCTAAACGAATGTTAATGCTACAGATATAGAGATATAGTGATATAGTTTGAGTACAAGGGACATACGAATATAATCACTCCTTGCGCCGGATATGAATCTTTTGAGTTAATCACTCCTGAGTTACACATCTCTAATAGGAACCAGCTTGTTAAAGGTCAACCACTGCACTTCTAGTAAACAGTATTATTTATTTATGCATTTAAACTTTTATGTACATTGATGGTGTACACAAAGCAGACTTAAGGCATTAAGGCATTCTCTAATGTTCAAAATTTGGGTTATAAATAACGAAAAATTGTATTTAAAAAAAAAGGAACACATATTTAAACTAATAAAAAAAAAAACATGCCAAAATTCTACATGGTTGGTTATCTGTTATTCATGTGGTTTCCGGATTAAGAATGAAGCACCTGTCCTTCTATGTCTTACAGTGGATGTCGTAAAAGGCGACTATGAGACTCTAAACCTTTTGTGCATAGCAACCATTCTGCGCTCATAAACCTGCCTGCCAAGAATGAGTACCTAGTTCCTCCAAAATTAGGACACAATTGTGGAAATCTATGAAAAGGTCTTTCTTCAGTAATGGATGTCGTATGGCTAATATGGTGATGATATAGAAATAAAAGGAACTGAGGGTCAACCTTCACCTGTATATATCGCAGCCAAAACGCTAACCGAGCACTTGCCTTTATCTACATTCTAAGAGCACACTCTATAAACAAGTTCTGAAAATACTTAATTTCCATACGCATAGTAAACAAATTAATCTCTCGTGGCAGACTATCGCCCGAAGCAGCTTTTAATTACTGTTTAAAATTTGTAGAAGAATTAGATGGCGTTATCATAAAACCATACGCAATTATAAATTTAGAACTATAGTAATATTCTTATAGAGATAAATATTAAATCAATACAAAATTAGTGTTAGATAAATATTTTTATTGAAGACTAGCTTAGACCCGCGGTTTCCTCCGCCGTTTAATTTAAAAGAAAGTGGATTATTTATATGTAATTTAGAGTACTTCTGCATAGACACTTTATGTAGAGTATGTATATATATATATTGGATTTCATGGGTTTTATTTTTCTAAAATAAAAGTAGCCAAACTTATTCCTTATAACATCAGCTATCTTCCAGTGAAATTCCCGTAGAAATCGGTTTAGCCGTTACCGAGATTAGTGGGAACAAACAGACAGACAGACAAAAAAAAAATCAAATAGGTTTTTGGTCGTAGGTACCGTTAAAACTTTCATATTGCATTTAGTAAAAAGCTTATCTATCTGACTGTTATTTTGACATTACAAACACTTCAATTTTATTTATTTCTATAGATAAAAGTAAGTTCTGTTCAGCTGTGTGGTGCTGGCTACGAATAGCACCAACCCATTTCATACCTTGGGTGTCGTGAAAGGCGACTATGGGATTAGCCGAAGGATGGGCAGCAGCGTCCTTCGTGTACATTAACAATACAACTGCGATCGCCAATCCACCTGCCAAGCGTGGCGATTATGGCAAGATCCCCAATGAGCACACAACACACACATATCGGTCGTTGTAGTGATCTTTGGGGGAGGTCTGTGTCCAGCAGTGGACTTTATTCGGCCGAAATGATGATGTTCTATTAATCATGTATGGGCCTTTTACATATACAATTTTAAGGTCATTTATCATCATCATTAAGTATAGACAACATGATATGCCTAAGGCCACGGGTCATGAGCGTAGATTAAAATAATGTCACCCTAAAAATTATAGTATCATCTAGATAAAAGATCCATCAAACAAACTCTCTAGTGGCTAAACAAATTACTTGGCATTATCAGTTAAATGAATGTACATCCATTTATTATAAACACTCTTTGTTCATAATGAGATTTAGGTATTTTAGACAACATTTTGCTTTTAGGTCAAATCGTTAGGTTTATGTAAATTCATTATGTTAATGCTATAAAACTCATGATGGATGCGTTTGTTGCTAACCTTTGAAGTAGTAAGATTTTCTATTGGTCCATTATAAAAGGAAAATAATTGAATTTATACGTGACAAGTAAAAATCGTAGCGATAATTGTTGTAATACGAAACTAGTATAATTAATGTTGTGAATATCTTTTCCTAATGGACATAACATGTACCTTTTTTTTGGTTTAAAATGGAAAATATACTTGAACTTCCATCACCCTGGGGAAGGGCGAAGGGGTATGCTGGACTCCTACCGGCTAAAACCACTGGAGCGGTCATCTTCGGCACCGAAGGGGGGCTCCTGGTCCCCGTAAGATCACACTAGGCACATCTCGGAGGGGATGATTCTAAAGCGGTCACCCTCTCTAGCGGAGGGCAGGCGGCTGTAAAAAGGGCGCCCCCCAGGCACTTCTTGAGGAGGATTGTAAAGGATCCCCCGACATGACATGTACCTACAATTTTTACTTTTATCATTACTATAATTAACTAGTATTTTAATTGAATTTAGGTAATTAGTAAGGTATAAGTAATTTTAATGTATCATTTGTAACGTCATCATTTTAATGCCATCATATATTTTTTTTATTTGCGTACCATAAATGGTTGAATTTGGATAGGGGGGAAACTATACATTATTAATTAATTACTTGATGTACCCATATTACCTAAATAAATAAATCAAGCAATCAATCAAAGTACTTCGTGAAGTATCTTCTAGAAGAGTAACGGAATTTTTTCTTATAACTCTTCTGTAACAGGAGTAGGTTATGCAAAAGGTAGAGAGAGAGAGCGTACTGGAAACTGTAGGTATTCATGGCATCATTCGATTATTTCTCAAGTACGGCACCTTCGCAACAATATGTTCTCTGGTTTACCTGTTATAGCCTTTTTAGGTAAATTTTATATTCCGCAACGTTGGAGGACGGTGCCTGTAAGTAACAGGTAGCTAATCAATCGCTTAAGGGTACCACTAATACCCATTTCCTTCGACGATTCACAACTAGCGTGAGATAACAATCAGCTTTGCTTTTATATATCCACATCGTCGGGGAAATTAACTACCAATAAACTACGTTGTTTGTAACGGAAAAAGCTTTTTATGGTGCCTTAATATCAATATTGTGTAAACCTTTATAACAAGATGGAATTATTTTCATAGCAACTTGAACCCTGACGTCAATCGGGAAATTGCAAGTATTTCGACTATAATGCCGATCAAGAGGTTGTTAGTTGGAGTCCCACCCATTTTATTGACTATCATAGGAGTTAACAGGAATACTTTTAATGTGTAACGATGCTGCTGAAAAATACAACTGTTAAGATCTAGTAATACCTTTTTTTTATTGATGCCAGTGGAAATTCTTCATGAACTTCCTTCGCCCCGGGGCGCCCTGGGGCGGTCATCTTCGGCACCTAAGGGAGGCTCCAGATCCTCGTATGATCACACTAGAACCGCCTACCGGTGCCACGAGAGGGTGACTGTAAAGCGGTCACCCCCCTGGGGAGTCTGGTAGTTAGTTTACCGCATTTGTAATTGTGCTCGTAAATTTAATAATAATAGTAAATAGGCTTCGCAAAGATGACACCCGGGGGCCCTTCCGTGCCGGAGATGACCGCACCGGTAGTTAGAGCCGATAGGAGGCTGGAATGCCGCTTCGCTCTACCCCGGGCGGAAAAAGTTCATGAGGGATTTCCACTGGGCAACCAATAAAAAAAAAAACCCGAACCAGCGCGAGTTGAACTCGCGTGGGAGGATTCCGTAAAATGTATATGTTATCTTTATGTACGAGAAGGGACGGATGTTTGGCCTAGGTAAGGCGAACGAGTAGAATCAATAATTTATCCAAAGCACAAACTTAACATTGTAGTTGAAAAACATTTTCTCCCATACATTCCAACTACAAAAATAATTTTCAATTTGTATGTACAATATTGAAAGATTTACCATGTTATTTTAAGACTATAGAGTTCTTATAGATTTTTCTGTTATCTGTAAGTAAAATTATAGGTTCAGTAGGTTCGAAGATAAGGGGGGGGGGGGGGTTGATTCTCGCCTATTTTCGTAAATAACATAATAAAAGTATCATAAAATATATCTGAGACCCTCACAACATGCCCTTCCATTTAATATGTTACACGGTACGGTTTGCAATACTTTATTCTAAAATGTTCTACATTATCCCCAAAATTGACTCCTATATTCAAAATTCATTTACACGTCCGTGTTTGGGTCACAGAAATCCATATGTGTGCCAACTTTTAACTTAATCGGTCCAGTACATTCTGAGCAAATTGACTGTGACAGACGGAGAGAGAGACACGAGTGATCCTATAAGGGTTCCGCCGTTTTTTCTTTCGGACGTTCGGAACCCTAAAAAGCTTCGCAATCTTAGTATCATTGCATGGCACAATTAGACAAACCTTAAAAACAAAAATTCCATGTAAACCATCAGAAAACACAGTTATCATGATTTTGTTTTATGATTGCCATTACATTATAGATGAAACGTCTCTGCTGACTATTAATATTCATAAAAAATCACTATCCATCGAAACATCACATCATTCAAACAATATCTCGATAATCGAAACGGCAATGCACTTTATTTTACTGGCAAATGCACCGGAAAATACTTTTGTGTAAGAATAAAAATTTATGAACCAAAACGCATCGGCCGGTAAAGACTCGCTTTTTATTGGGACACAGTCGTTGTACAAATTAAAACCGGTGACAGGGCTTTAAATCCAGTTTATTGCATCCAAAGAGCAGTTGCTCTTAATTTATTGGTTGAAAGGCTTATTTCCACCCTCTTTGTTATGAAGGAAGGTAGTAACCATCTCGATAGTAATAATGTCAGCAACTCTCTAGGCTGATTCTGATTTCAGTAATTCGCATCAATTGAATGAACAACTGAATGTAGATATTATCATAATAACTGCTGATTCCAGGTGTCTGATGAGCGTCAGATGATCTTACGTCTGCAGCACATATTGGTAAATGATGTGTTGTAAATTAAGGAACAACAGATCGATCATCGGGCATAATACGTCCACTACTGAACAAAGGCCTCCCCCATAGATTTCCACAACTGTTTCATCATATTGGGGAGAATTTGCCAGTACTCATCGCGCTTGGCAGGCGGGTTGGTAAGCGCAGAATGGCTACTGTTCCACAGAAAGAACGCTGTTGCCCACCCCTCTGGTTTAGAGTCCCTTAGTCGCCTTTTACGACCTCCACGGGAGAAGATAGAGTAGTGCTATATTCTTAATCCGGACACCACACGGAATCCATTACTTATAATAAAACACTTAACTGAATTTTTGTTTTTCCTATCGTTTAGAACACTGCAGCGTTTGCTCACTGTACTGTACTGTCAATTTGACAGGCGTCATTACAGACATGCAAAGTATTTTGTTGGTTATTTTATTTCCCCTACAATTCTAATCGAAAATTGTTTCGGTACAAGCAGTAATCACTCACAGTGTCTTGATGGCTTTTCAGTGCACTATAAAGTTTTGGACTTTATAGTTTCAATAACAAGTTTCCGAGCTAGTGGTTTCTATCAACTATCTTCTCTATTGAAAGTAGGATGTTATTCTATTTCAACAGAATCACAAAACATTCGTAGTACATATCGGTTCTCGTTCACGCATACCTGAGTTCGATCAAAACGACGAAAATGGTTAGGTTTGTCTAGGGCATATTCACACACTACAAGATTTGTGGAGCGTCAATTCTTGACGTTAGCTATGTGTTCTTTCTTTCTTTACTTGCCTAATGTATTATTACCCACAATCACATTTTAAATCTTGTAGACCCCTTTCATCTTGTAAAGGAAGGTGACATTTCCCAAGTCTGAGAAGTTGGCTGCTCTTCTTATGTGGTTTGAAGTAGGTTTTAGTGGAAGCACACTTGAAGATATGGCCAATTCTGGAATGGTAAAAACAGCAGGCCATCGATCACCATTGGTGGGTTTTGAGCCGGATTTGCGACGGGGATGTGGCACTTTCAAATTTGTTATGTTGAGGTCCTCGGTATTAGATAGTCAGCGTCGAAAATGCGGTATAACAGTCTTTAACAAAGTTTTGGCTACGATAACCAACCGACAAGGATGGTGGTGAGATCCACCATTGGGGTACATTTTTATATGGATAGGCTTTCTATGCAAGGTGTGACTAACAGATTGATCAAGATAAGGGATGAGACGCAAGAACTGACTTCTATGTCGAAATAGAGTTCAAGCGATTAGAAATAATAATTTAAATAATAAAACAGTTTCTGATGACGATGCCAAGACAGTCTGTTATAATGAATAATTATCGAAAAGACTTCGTTTAATGGTTTGACACCGATAACCAAAAACAACAACGATAGCAGCATTTTATTTATTTAATAATAGACTTAATTATTTTATTGTTTATATGTTTATAGCCAGTTTATTATCATCTTTTTAGTTTACTAAATGTGTTGTTACTTACTCATTAAAGGAAAATTGGCGTGGACAGTGATAACGAGGATCAAATCAAATGATTACTTTCGATTATTAAATCTAACGTAAGAATTGTGACTATATATGAAATTATTTTATACACACTTACTCATTAAAGGAAAATTGACGTGAACAGTGGTAATGAGTAGCAAATCAAATGATTACTTTTGATTAATAAATCTTAGTAAGAACTGTGACAACATATGAAAATATTTTATACACACTTACTCATTAAAGGAAAATTGACGTGAACAGTGGTAATGAGGATCAAATCAAATGATTACTTTTGATTAATAAATCTAATGTAAGAATTGTGACAACATATGAAGTTATTTTATACACACTTACTCATTAAAGGAAAATTGGCGTGAACAGTGGTAATGAGTATCAAATCAAATGATTACTTTTGATTAATAAATCTCATGTAAGAACTGTGGCACAATATGAAATTATTTTATACGCAAAGCTGAATATTGAGAGCTCACATCGAGAGTTCAAGCGATTAGAAATAATATTTCATTCAAGTTCATCGTAACATACTTAAGGATCAATTTCGTACAAAAAATCCAATAATATCATTATGTTCTCAAGAACCGTTTCATAACATTGTATTATGTAATATCTGATGAAAAAATGTATTCTCTGCCTACACCGTCCCGAGTAGCGATTGAAATTGAAATACGCAAGGTTATTGTAACACGAAGCGACAATTTTCGAAGCGAACGGGTCACAGATGTCGACGATATATAATAATACAATACTGTAGGGCGGAATAATAGACAGAAATCATTTTGTGGTGCAACTCTTAGGTGTGGCGGGTTGTAATAATTTGTGTTAGACTTAAAAGGTCCACGTTCGGAGTTTTACAGAAATTTACAGAATTTTTTGAGGTTTCGGAGAGGTAAAAATGATATCGATATTCAACGAATATTCAAATAGTTTTAAAGATTGGCTGATAGCTGCGGTCGGATACTGTGACGAAGCAATGATTATGGTGTTCCTTCTTAACATCGAAGTGATATGTTACTAAATCGAAACCATTGAAAATTCACAACTTTAACATGTTCCAATAAACTATAAGCAACGCCACGTAATCTCTTCAATACTTCAATTTTAGGTTTGTTTTACTTTTTAAACAGTCTAAAACTAGAATAATAAATTGAAAATTACAATTAACGCGTCAAAAAATCTACTAATAGGTTTTATCGATCACGCTCATGACTTACACCAAATACTGAATCAAACCTTTTGAGGCGAAAGAGGTTGAAAACATTTGGAGGGACAGGCGAGATCGATTGTGTTCTCTTTTGTATGGTTTGCAGCCGCTGGTTTGTGGAAACTGCGCGACAAAACAACTACCATCAGCGGTAACTAAGTAAGTTCGTTACCTTGTTTATTTCGATGATGTAATTATTTTTGGCAGATGATTGTTATAAAATAATGTATTTGAAAACAGATTTAATACATTATTATTTGGAAACAATAGCTGAGTTATTAAAGAAACGATAGGGCTTTCAATCCACCAATTAATTCACCGTATCTGCAGTACGTGATTTAAGACTGGCTTGTTATTTTTATTGTTAGTACCGCCCGTGGCTTTAGTAAATAGAAATACAAATTTGCGATGTATAAGCCGGAATTAAAATAAAGTTTAGAAAACCAGACATCAAACTATGTTTAGTAAATAATATATGTGATTTCTGTTTACATGTTAAGTACAAAAGTCTGAGATTTGAGGATGCTGTAAATCGGAGGCATCATAATATCAATTACTCCACATGATTCATATAGATTTAATGTCACATCGCAAACTGTTTATAAAATTTTACTGTTCATGAAATGATTCCTAGTAGTTGTTTTTAAAATAATGAATATTATATTCTATTCTATAAACACCGTAAGGTTACATGTGACAATTTTAAGGTATTATTGAGGTCGATAAGAAAGCTCGAGCATTCCTAGTGTGTTGGAATCTACCGTGAATTGTCAACGTCATCATCATCATACCAGCCCAAAAAAGTCCACTGCTCAACAAGGCCTCCCCTCTAGATTTCCACAACGAACGGTCATATGCCACCCGCATTCAACGATTCCCAGCGACCATCACCAGGTCGTCTGTCAACCTCTTTGGAGGTCATCCCACGCTGTTTTCCGGTGCGCGGTCTCCACCCATGAACCTTTTTACCCCAACGGCCATTAGTTCTACGAGCAATGTGCCCCACCCATTGCCACTTTTGTTTACTAATCCTTTCAGCTATGTTGGCAACTTTAGTTCTTCTACGGATCTCCTCATTTCTGATTCGACCTTTTTTTTTCTCTCTCTCCATAGCTCGCTGAGTGATCTTGAGCTTTCTTTTGAGCCCCATCGTGAGTAACCATGTCTCTTGTCCATATGTCATCACTGGTCAACGTGAATGGCTGCAAAAGTAGATTTTACATTTCGTGATGAATGTATTAGTAGATAAATAAAACAAAACCCTTAATTACTATTTATTTAAAACGGAGAAGATATTGTTAGAGAGCTAAAAGAAAGTTTTCGAACAAATCGCATCGAAATAAGTATTTATTTTACTTTTATGCGAACATAATAGTACTTATGATTTAGTAGGCTTTTGTACCTTTCGGGTTTTAGATACTGACTGAGAAAGGCTTGTTATTGTTTTTATTATATTGGTGATATCCGACCTTCTGACTATGCAATTTTATGTTTTTAGATATCTCTATAACCGTAACCACAGATTTGACTTGTCAGTATTTTTATTAGTTCAATGCGATTCTATGCTCTATAATAACATCCAGCATTACAGGTCAATATTTATTCTTAATTATTAATTATTTATTGCACACACAATATTTACAGAGTGTAACAATACAAAAGAAAAGATTATGTACATAGGCGAACTTAACTCAATATTGACTTCTCTTACAACAAACCTTTGAGCGATTGAGTAATGCCTTATATGAGGATCGAATTAAGTGCACAACAAGAATGAAGTTACAAAAAAACAACACTTTTCTACTCTACAGAGAAACACCATGTTGGAAATCACTTATACAAAAAAATACACATTTTCAAACTAACTAAACATAAATGTAAGCAAGTCACGACAGACTGGTTAAAGAAGTTGAATTATGAAGACTGAGTGTCTTCTTCAACTACTGAAATCCTAATAAACCGCAGCTACTTACACAAACATTAACTCCAAACCTTATTCACACACACACGTCCATTCCTATACACATATCCATTCGTATTCACACATACACTCATATAAACGCAAACAAAAAAACAACACAAATGTATTTCCGTTTTTCTCTTTCTGCGTACGTTTAACACCTTGACTTCTATAATATAAGTGATACTTAGTTTGGAAGACACGAGTTAAATAATTGATTATCTTGTGAAAATTAACGTACTTTTTTTTTAAATACAATCAAACCTACGTTGAAGGCTAAGCATTATCCATAAACCCCTTAACCAATTAAATTTTCTTATTATCTTCTACTTTTTCTTCTTCTACTTCTACGTTTTGTACTCAACTTGGGAACAAAAAGAAGTGTTTTCTTTTAAATTATTAAAACGATAGCTGGGGTCATGGAAGCCTCGAGTGATACTTTCTAATCTACCAACATAAAACTCATAAATGTTTAGGCATCATAGTTCTTACAATCATTCATTCATATCGGCCATTTATACGTCCACTGTTGAACAAAGGCCTCCCCCATAGATTTTCACAACTGTGTTATCATTTTGGGGGGTATTTGCCAATACTCACCACGCTTGGCAAGCGGGTTGATGAGAGCAATATGGCTACCGTTTCACAGAAGGGACGCTGCTGCCCTTCCCTCTGGTTTAGATTCCCTTAGTCGCCTTTTACGACATCCACGGGAGGAGATGGAGTGATGCTATATTCCTAATCCGGACACCACACGGAATCTTACAATCATAAAATACCTCAAAGCCTTCCACTATAGTTCAAATAAATAACTTTAACTTAATAATAAGTTATGATAAATGTAACATAAATAATGAAAAATATGTTTGTATATATCGATAGATCTTAAGAAAAACAACTTTATTGTTGAATTCCATCCAATAATATTATGACGAATAGCATATTATTGGAAATATGTAATCCTATTTGTTTATGCATAGAAAATATTGGAACGATTTGTTTCTGAAACATTTTATCAACACAAACTTTTTTATTTATAGAGTTATTACAATTTCATGTACCGTATGAGTGCTACGTACATATAATATGATAATGAATATTTGTTTCAGACTACACACAATATAACAGTTAAGCATTAGGTAATTAATTATATATAATTCAGGACTCCTGTAAATAAATTATGTTGATGCCCCCATATATCACAAGGAAGGGTGTGATGCTATACTTAATTAACAACTTGAGGCGAATTCTCAATCTAGTTCATAGTCTTAAATGTCACAAATGGTATTCATTCTCCTTAACTAACAAACAACGTCATACGTGAACTTGTATTGCGATGAGATCGAAAATGGATCGAAGGTGTTTGAAAAATGATCGAAAGAAGATTGAAAGATGATCGTAAGATGATCGAAAGATAATCGAAAGATGATCGAAAGATGATCGAAAGATGATCGAAAGATGATCGAAAGATGATCGAAAGATGATCGAAAGATGATCGAAAGATGATCGAAAGATGATCGAAAGATGATCGAAAAAGGATCGAAAGATGATCGAAAGATGATCGAAAGATGATCGAAAGATGATCGAAAGATGATCGAAAGATGATCGAAAGATGATCGAAAGATGATCGAAAGATGATCGAAAGATGATCGAAAGATGATCGAAAGATGATCGAAAGATGATCGAAAGATGATCGAAAGATGATCGAAAGATGATCGAAAGATGATCTAAAGTTTTTTTTTTAACTTTTCCCCCCGTTGTCTTGGGTGCGTTTACAGATGTGAACTCCACATACAATACACCCAGACCCGGAACATCTACCTGCAGATCATACAAATATTTGTTCCGTGCGAGAATCAAACCCACGACCCGGAGCGCAGCAGCTGACTGTATCAGCCACTGCACCAACCGTGCAAATTAAAATTGTCAATTCATAATTAAATCTCACTTCGGTCAACTTTCAGTCATATTTACGAGAATTCGTTCACTGGGTTAATATGAAGCTCGGGTTATATGGTATGTATGGCCTTCAAATTTAAAATTATATAGAACGTAAGATCATTTTGGATAACTACGTACATCTTTTGTTACAACCAAAACGCCTATATTCCCCGGAGTGATAGGCAGAGGTACTTTAAGCCTCATTGGGCTAATGACAGCCATTACTGGACACAGTTCGAAACTCAAAGCTGCTGTTAAGTATTTTTCTAAAATCTAAACCCAATAACACGTGCTTCACCTGGAGCACTCACCGCGGTCCTCGAGGGAATTAATCTTCTAATTTAATAAGTCTTATTAACTTTAAGAGAAATTATAAATTACCACAGCAGACTATCAGGAAATTTCTACAATTCTTTCATCATATTCATGACATGCCGTGACTTGCCGTGTGGTGCCGGCTCAGAATGCCACCACCCCATCTCCTCCCATGGGTGTCGTAAAAGTCGACTAAGGTATTAGCCAGAGGATGGGCAGCAGCGTCCTTCGAGTACATTAACAACTCAACTGCGATCGCCAACCCGTCTGCCAAGCGTGGCGATTATGGCAAAACCCCCCAATGAGCCCACAACACATCCATATCGGTCGTTGTGGATCTTTGGGGGAGGCCTGTGTCCAGCAGTGGAATTCATTCGGCCGAAATGATGATGATTCATGACATCAACCAAAATACGTCTACAGCTGAACAAGACAAAGACCTTCTTAAACAACCGATTATATGTCATGTGTTGTAATTTTGGGGGCTTCTGCCAGTACTCACCACGCTTAGCAGGTGGGTTGGAGAACCGAAGAATGTCTTCTGTTCCACAGAAGGGACCCTAATGCTCATCTTTCATAGTCTCTTAGTCGCCTTTTACACCATCCTTTTACGACATCCACGCGAGGAGACAGAGTGGGACTATATTCTATATTCGGTTACTACACGGACAAAACTCAGTAATTCTCAAATCAACATCAGGTTACATCAAAATAGGAAGTGCTTCCTGCATTACAACCTTTACTAATGTTCCACTTTAAACTCTAGTAAAACAGTATCCAACTTCGAACAACAAGGTGTTTAAGAGGCAACGTTAATAAAGCGAACGGCACCCGATATTTATTGCATTAATTATTGAATCTGCTTAATAACTCACCCTTCTCCCCTTTGTTTCACCCTCCAACATTTTTGCTCCGGAATTTCCGCAGCTCTTTGTTATAATATCGTCAAGATATAGACGATTTACGGACGTAGTTTTGCTGCTTTAATCTTGGGAAACTGTACTGCTTGCGTACCTACAAGTAACGTACTATTCGGAAAAGTTTATTATCAATATAATCTATACAAATAAATAAAATTGAAGTGTCTGTTTGTATTGTCAAAATAACAGTTTTTTACTAAATGCATATGAAAGTATATACGGTACCTACAACAAAAAAAGGTTTTCATTTTTTTGTCTGTCTGTCTGTTTGTTCCGGGTTATCTCCGAAACGGCTGGACCGATTTTGACGGGATTTTCACTGGCAAATAAAGCTGATGTTATAACTTAGGCTACTTTTATATTAGAAAAATGAAAAGAATGAAATCCAATATACCCTACCTTTATGCTTAAATAATCAAATGTCCGATTTCATTTAAATTAAACAGAGGGTGAAACCGCGAGGCACCGCTAGTATTATTTTATAACACATCCGATGTCATATATGTCATTGTTGACTGTAAATATGAACAGTCTGCACATCATATCCTGTGGGAGTGTATTCTTTGGCAAGATGAACGCAATATTATGTTTGACAGCTTGCAAGTTAAATCCGGAGTTGTTTACTATACAGACCTTGTTGCGACTAGGACGAATTTCCGTGCGTTCAAGCGTTTTTGATATACCTACTATTGGAACCAGTCAAGATAGCTCACAACATAGGACCAGTAAATAAATAAAATAAATATATAGACAATATTGTACCCGTGTTACTCCGCAACTGGGCTTAACCATGTTGTAAACTCCCATTTATTGGAGATAAGGCCTATAGTATTTTCTCTACGCTTGCTACGGAGGGAATTGGAACGTATATTCTTTCCTACTCCTCGTGTTTCTTTTCTGATTAATTTCGTTGCGGGTTCCAAGACAGTTATTCATTTTCTGGGACACACCGAGCTTCATTGATCGGTGTTATTTCCAGTGGTCACCATTGTAGATTACTTACAGGAATTATAGTGGTTGGGAAAGCGTGGCGGGCTTGTCCCAGTAAAAAAAGTCATAGCAGGACCTAATTATTCAACACCCTTTTTTATCCTATCAACCACCAAAAACCTGTCCTGCATATCGTTTTAGGTTTATTGCATGTATCTGTTTTCCTATAAGGACCTAAGGCCTCTCCCACACTAACTCTCCGCGAGCGTTCTTGGAACGTGTGACAGGCGCCAGCGCCATGTATCAGTGTATTATACTTTTCGATTTGGGACCGATGGTGGCTTAGTTATTCTTTTTCTTTTCATTCTTTATTTAAAAAAACGTTGCCCCACACTAGGATTTCTCCTGTGTCGCGGGAGCGTTTACAGACACATTTCACACACAATACACCCAGACCCGGAACAACTACCTCATCATACAAATATTTGATCCGTGCGGGAATCGAACCCGCGACCCGGAGCGCAGCAGTCGACAGTATCAACCACTACAAGCCAAAAGAGGCCTCCAGCCAGGCTTAAAATTAATATTAAAAACTAAGCAACTTTCACTAAGGGCGCCCCCTGCGGGACACGGACCTCGGCTTAGGGCATTGCTGGGGATAACAAGCTATTATTTTGGGGACAGCTGGATCGGTATTATTTAAAATGTTATAAGGGACATTTAAAGCTACAGGCTCGGCACGAGCCGGCGCGAGCAAGAGACGGGAGGTAGAAGTGCTAACTTGAACGGGAAGGTGACGCGGCGATAGGCCTCCGCGACGTCGGTGAGGCGGGCATCCTCGGCGGCGGGGCGGTAAAATGGTCGGGTGTTAAGTGAATGTATACGCAGGGAAAACTAAGCGTAGTATATATAGCCACCGAATAAAAGAACACAGCTGTCGTCAAGCATAGAGGCTCCACAAAGCCTGCAGTGTGTGAACATACCTTACAGAAATGAGGCTTGTTTAGTGTAGACTTTTTAGGAAGTTTGCTGGAAAAAAACTCAATGTTGAGTTAAGCTCGCCTTTGTACATCATGTTTGATTTTATTTAACAATCTGTATTTTCTGTTTTATGTTATACAATAAAGAATAAGAATAACTTTAGACTCTATTTTCCTGCATTGTCCTCACATTACACTCATTCCGAGAACATTGTAGTTAAAAAAAACATTGTACCGAAACGGTTTACAAAGAGTAACCGTGGAGTTTCTTGCCCGTTCTTCTCCATAGGAAATCTACACACCTTGGAACGCGGCAACTAAAGTCCTGACTATTCGTAAGTGCCTATAAATGTTTTTACATGAATATTTTTTTGAATCTTTATTTTTTATCTTTTAAATAGTACTCGTAAAACCTAAGGCCAAAACAAAAATCCTGACTGCCTCTAATCCATGAAACTAGGGGCTATACTTATTGTCTAGTGTGATCTTACTAGGACCTGGAGCCCCCCTTCGGTGCCGAAGATGACCGCTCCAGTGGTTTTAGCCGGTAGGAGTCCTTCGCCCTTCCCGGGGTGAAAGAAGTTCCATGTAGAATTTCCACTGGACATCAATAAAAAAAGAAAAAAGAAAAGGGGCTATACTTATTAGCCCTTTTTACGTTATCAAAATAAAATATCTGCTACCCACCAAAGAAAAGTAAACTTACTTAACGAAATCATATTTCTCCATCCTTAATTGTGCATTAATTGTCGGTAAATACAGAAACAAAAATCGCTGAACAATCTGTCCATTAATGATTTGCGGCGGGAACCGGAAACCGCCATTATCGCGGACACGCAAGCTTCCTGTCGCCGCCGGAAACGGCCGCGGTAACAGTTTCCGCTTGCGTTTTTCACCGGAAATGATGTAAATAGTTCCGCGTGTTGTAAGTGTTTAAGTCTTTATCTGGCTTATTAAAACGTGACTTTTTATATTAAATTGCTTTTATACTAATCTGAGGCTAGTACTGAATCATTGTCATCGTTTCACAGAAAAAACGTCCACTGCTGGACATAAGTCTCCCCCAAAGATTGCCACAACGACCGGTATGGGTTTCTGTCGTGTGCTTATTTTGTCGTGGGGTTTTTGTCACAATCGCCACGCTTAGCGTTGCGATGCGGCAGCCCATACTGTGCTGAAATATTCAGTGCCGGAAGCACTCAATGTTTCAAAGTCGAAAAAAAGCGAAGGTTTCTTCTAATTGTAATAAAATCTTTATATATTCTCTTGTTAATGAAGAGTATTGTGGATTTTTATAGGAGTTAACGACAAGACGAGCAAGTCATTTGCATGGTGGAAAGCGTCACGACATCCGATAACTATTGGAACGGTACCCAGGACTAATCTTGCGTGGTACCACATTGTACCCAGGACTTGTCTTGCGTGGTACCACAAGGTACCCAGGACTAGTCTTGCGTGGTACCACACGGTACCCAGGACTAGTCTTGCGTGGTACCACGGACTAATCTTGCGTGGTACCACATGGTACCCAGGACTAGTCTTGCGTGGTACCACATGGTACCCAGGACTAGTCTTGCGTGGTACCACATACCATATTTCGGAGGGAGTGACTGTAAAGCGGTCACAGGGGCATTGTAAAGGACCCCCCGAAGCTTAACTTTTTTTTATTGGGCCCTGTGGAAATTCTTCATGAACTTCCTCCGCCCCGGAGAAGGGCGAAGCAGCATGTCCTACTCCTACCGGCTAAAAGCCACTGGGGTGGTCATCTTCGGAACCTAAGGGGGGCTCCAGGTCCTCGTATGATCACACTGGTGCCACGCCCTTAGGCACACTTTGGAGAGGATGACTGTAAAGCGGTCACCCCCCGGGGGTATTGTAGCAACAAAAAACTCGCCAACAGTAGGTACATTAGTACATTATTAACTGAATAAAAGAAACATGTTTGCCTTTCCCGTCTCGTAAAATTGCTGATGAGTTATTTGTTTCTAAATTAGAAACAGCAAACTATAAAACAAAGTTCCTTCAAAGAAACTTTCAATTCCATCTTACGAAGCGCCATGTTGTTGATATTGCGCGAATTTATATTTTTCAACTTTGTCAGTCATTGTTTCCTCTGTTTGTCCTTGTCCCAAACTTGGTACAAATTAAATACGATACAAAAGTTCGTGTTTATGTTTCGATGTCCGTGGTTTTAATATAAAGGGTTTTGACCTCCGGTTTTTGTTATCATCTGGGACTGGTAAACATACGTTTACGATTCCCCATGGGATGTGGGTTTGAAGTATTTGCCCTCTTTGTTTTTTCTTCGCGTAACTGTACATTATTAAACATGGGCATTTAGTAGACATATTCGAACTAAGTCCAAATATCTCAATTCACATAATTTTTCATTTTTGTTTATTAAGTTTCATTATTTATTAGTGTTTAATGTGATAGAATAACATGATATAAACTCCAATAATTATATATGATAAATATTATGTTTCTCTACATCCCACTTCCACTGATACGAGAATCAAAAGCCAGTAGTGTTTGGTGATCAAATGTAGTATTTGCTATACCTGAAACAATAAGCTGACAACGATTTCATTGTTTTATGGTAAAATGACAGTAATAAAGCTTAAAGCGTTGATTGTAAGTTGTACACCGGTGTAGCACATTCTGTACTATTCAAAGACAATGTAATACAGATCAATGTAGTACGAAGTAGTACCATTGAGGAGAAGAGAGATTGAATTTCTTTTTTATTGAATTGGAGCCGTAGCTGGCAACTCAGAGCTGATAGTAAGCAGTAACTGAGGTTAAATGGCTGATACAGTCGGCTGCTGCGCTCCGGATCGTGGGTTCGATTCCCACACGGAACAAATATTTGTATGATCTGCAGGTAGTTGTTCCGGGTCTGGGTGTATTATGTGTGGAATTTATGTCTGTAAACGCACCCACGACACAGGAGAAATACTAGTGTGGGGCAACGTTTTTTTAAAAAAAGGAAAAAAAAAGGAAAGAATGTGTACCACAAAATTAAACAATATTATCTGGACTTTAAAATAGCTTCTCAGAGATCATCATTCCGGGTGAATGAAGTCCACTGCTAGACACAGGCCTCCCTGAAAGATACCCCAACGACCGATATGGATGTGTTGTGGGTTCATTGGGAGGCTTTGCCATAATCGCCACGCTTGGCAGACGGGTTCGCGGGACGGCGATCGCATTTGAGTTGTTAATGTACTCGAAGGACGCTGCTGCCCATCCTCCGGCTAATCCCTTAGTCGCATTTAACGACACCCACGGCAGGAGACGGGGTGGTGGTATTCTAAGCCGGCACCACACGGCACATTCTCAGAGATAATCAGTAGGAAATTAAGGTTTCATTAATTGACTAGATAAGATACGTTAATTTGTCTAATGAGTGTGACAAGTAGGACAAGTGAAAGTTTTTGAAAATTACTTGCTAATATATGATCATTTAATGATACAGCATAGTGATAGTATAGTGGTTAAACGCTAGCTTTCCATACAGAATAGTCTGAGTTCGAGAGAGTTGAGAATTTGATTATCACTTGCGTTAACTATGAAGGAAAACATCGTGAAGCATCTGCACAACTGAGTGGGCTCCGAAATTTTCTCAATGGTGTATGTAGTCCACCAACCCCCACCAGGCCAGCGTGGTAGACCTTTCTCATGTGAGAAAAGGCCCATGCCCAGCAGTGGGACAGTAATGGACTGATAATGTACGATGTTATAGAATGATATGCAATTACCAATGTGATCAACGTGACGTTTTCTATGTCACATTTACTTTCTTAGTTCATTTAAGACACCACCTACTTTACGGTGAAGGAAAACGTGAGGAAACCTGTCTGAAATCGCCATCACGCAGTGAGCAAGCGTGCTGATCAATGTACGTGTCGTATCTTCACTATAGGAGAAAAAGCATTCGCCAATTATATTATGCTGCTATAGCATAAAACTTCCTTCGTAAGGGCCTCTGGGTTCGCGGGTACGTAGATTGGGGAATCTCCGTGCCCACACCGAGCGACCTACGAAAATACGATGGCACGCATGTGGTCACGCGCCACCGTGTAGCTTAGCATAGCGCACAGTGAGGCTTCGGGGGAACCCTTTACAATCTCCCTGGGGAGGGTGTCCGCCTTATAGTCATCCACTCCGAGATGTGCGTGATCATACGTGGACCTGGAACCTGAAGCCTTAGGTGCCGAAGATGACCACCCCAGTTTATGATAAACTTCTACTGTGATCAAATCAACGGGCTGTCTTTTTACAGTTACCTCCCCTCCACTACAGGGGGATCTCCTCCACTTTACACTCATCTCTTTTGAAATGCGCGAAATGTGATTGTAGTCGAGTTACTGGAGCGATGTCGAAGATGACGGCTCCAGTGGTTTTGGACGGTAAGTGTCCAGCATGCCCTTCGCCCTTCACTGGAGCGGAGGAAGTGGATGATGTATTGTAACCGGATAAAAAAAACTACTGTCGAAACGGTGAGCCGGCGTGGCGCAGCATTTCATGTTTTGAGGGATAGACTCAGAGTTGTTGTAGCCCCCAACTTGTATAGCATGCGGCATATGTGTCAGTCGGTATATAAGCTTGGCGGCTTTTTAATTGAAATCCAATCTATGTTTTGGCGCTCAGAATTGAATTCCCTATCCGAACTCACAGCCAAACTCCAGAATTCTGCGTTAACCCGAGGTATTTTTCTTTTTGATTACTAGCAATGTACTATATCCAGCATTAACGTTCCTGTTAACCTCTCTAACTAACCTGATGTTATCATTGCATTAACATCATTAGTGCATCGACTTGTATATGTACACAACCTGTTGTACATACGGCTACATATCAAGCTATATAAATTCAGTTTACACTGATCGCTATACGTACGGAAAGCCTAAACAATGTGAGGTCGGCTTATACTGGTTTATAATTGATATGCTACCGTGCATACATCAAGTCAACATTCAAGCTATTGCATTGGGTTTGCCGCTATTACCGAGTGCCTCCTGTGATAAAACTGAACTTTAATTACCTCCTACCATTTATTATTATTGCAACTATACCTAGCCCATTGCGTCTCCCCAGTTTCCATTACTAATGACAGATCTCAATCGCATGCATAATTGAAAACATTACTCGGGCGGCTTCGAACTAACGACCATCGACCCTTATTGACAGAGCTATCGCCGCTTGGTAATAAAATAAAACTAGGTGAAGGGCCAAAGGTTGCTTCTCGTTCAGTAATCTGCATTTTGGTATAATGGCGTCTTTTGTGTAGAGTAATTCGGGAAATTGTGACAGATACGACAGTTCGTAAATATCTTTGACGCTGCAGTTCCTACCTACGCCCATGGGAAAAGGTGTTAAGTTATGTATACATTACGTATATATGTCTGAACACTGCCAAAGAGCTTACCACCTTATTACCACCGACTGGTGATAGCTGTTTCTCATAATGATATCGCTAGGTACTGCATATCCCCCCGAGAACAGTGGCGCACAGGTAGTCACGTGCACAGCGAAGCTTGGGGGGATCCTTTACAATCCTCCCCAAGAAGTGCCTGGGTGACGGTGGCATTTGTACAATAGCCTTCCCTCCGCTAGAGGGGGTGAGCGCTTTGCAGTAATTCCCTCCAAGATGTGCTTAAAGGTGTGGCACCAAGGGCGGCTCTAGCGTGATCTTACGAGGACCTGGAGCCCCCTTTCGGTGCCGAAGATGACCAGTCCAGTTGTTTTAATCGGCAGTCGTTCAGCATGCCCCTTCGCCCGTCCCCGGGGCAAAGGAAGTTCATAACACATTTATACCGGTGACCAATAAAAAGAAAAGGTACTGCATATCATCAACATTGGGTATTCGGGGTGATATGTTTAATATTCATCCCACAACATATCGTAAGCAAAGACAAATTTTAAAGGGTAGGATCCGTTTAGGGAATCTAGATATTGAGAATATTCCTCCCTTTTCTATCAAGGCATACTATCGTAGTCCCCCCTGGTATTAGCGTGTGACAGCACTTGGTTATTCACCTTTTGTGTTCAGCTTATCCTTTATGTTCGTATGGTTCTTTTTTTGTACCACTAATATGGCTAACAAGCGTACGGTCCACTTGATGGTAAGCGGTTGTCGCGATTGTCCTAACCTATGAACGTTTCCGACATTAGAGATTAGTATTATTCGCGCCGTGAGGTGCCTGCTCAGAATACCACCACCCCATCTCCTCCCGTGGCTGTCGTAAAAATCGACTAAGGGATTAGCCGGAGGACGGGCAGCAGCGCCTTTCGAGTATATTAACAACTCACATGTGCCCAACCCGTCTGCCAAGCGTGGCTATTATGGCAAGACCCCACAACACACCCATATCGGTCGTTGTGGTGCTATTTGGTGGAGGCCTGGGTCCAGCAGTGGACTTCATTCGGCCGAAATGATGATGATTATTCGCGCGTTGCTCTGTCGATGGCATGAGACGCGATGGTAGAAATTTGCTATTGTGGCATCTTATCGAACAATTCCTGAAAACACTGTCCGTTGTAAGACGGCACGGTTGGTGCAGTGGTTGATACAGACGGCTGCTGCGCTCCGGGCTGTGGGTTCGATTCCCGCACGGAACAAATATTTGTATGATCTGCAGGTAGTTGTTCCGGGTCTGGGTGGATTGTGTGTGAAATTCATGTCTGTAAACGCACCCACGATACAAGAGAAATCCTAGTGTGGGGCAACGTTTTTTAAAAGCGATTTTTTTGAAGCGATAAAAGCGTTGCACAAGCCTTAGAATACACTCGTAGGGAGACAAAGTCTTTCCTCACTTAGATATTCTAGACTGCTAGTGAAGTTGGGATTGTCACCAACCCTAACTCCATGTTTCTGGACCGCATCAAAAGGTCTAAGCTGGTATCCAGGAACTCCCATAAATAACAGCCGTAACACTTATATAGCCTGTATACATTATTACGAATTGTCTTGTCTATTACTGAAAATATTATAATCTTTGTCCTTACAACCATTTTAGGGGTAAATATTGCAAATCGATAGCCCTTATCAAGGGTAGTCGGGTGCGTTATTAAATTACCCGACCTGCCCAAATAGGGGTAAGGGTAGATTCTGCTCTTTTTTACCACAAATTCCTTGTTGAGTAGCATTGTTACTTTTTGTTATGACCCCTGTTGGTTTTGCGGGGTAGGCAGTAATATTTGCCGTGGTGTGAAATTCAATTTACCTAATGTATTGTGAAGACCTAACTAGATATATAGACGCACGATAGGTGGATTGTTAATCTATTCACAACACACCCCACCGTTATATCGTTATATATCCGAAATTGCTGAATATATTGTCTATTGTTAGATTCGGCCTTGTACCAATACCTTATCCCAAATACAAATTTAACATTGTAATTGAAAAACAGGTTTCCCATACATTCCAATCGCAAACGCAAGTTTTTTGAACATTGAACATATAATTTTGTTTTATTTATTTCTCACCATAATAACAAAAAAGTTACAGTATTATAGTATTTATTATAGTATTATATTATTAGTAGTATGTGAAGAGATCAGGGTAAACTGGTTTTGTGTAGCTTGATGTATAGCCGTATGTACTTCAAAAGTGCCCCGTTCTTCATCAACACTGCTAAAATCTAAATCCATGCAAAGCACAAACACCCATAGCTCACAAAAAAATCAAACATTAAATACCCTTCCTATTTTACGAGAACGATTTAAAACTCTACACAAGCATCGCGCTGTTACGCCTCACATAAGTGCGGTCAGAGCGAGAGGGCAATATGCTAGAGGGAGACGACGATAATTTTTCTCACATCATTTAATACGAACCGTTCAGCGCGAGCTTTCACGAAAATACATTAAATAGGATGTTGGTCACACCGAAATGTAATTTGTAATTTGAGACTTGTTAGTACACGCACTGCTGGTGCTAGTTTTTTTTTTATTTCTTTATGAGAACATTCCCCCGCACTAGGATTTCCCCTGTGTCGTGGGTGCGTTTACAGGCATGAATTCCACATAAAATACACCCACACCCGGAACAACTATCTGCAGATCATACAAATATTTGTTCTATGCGGGAATCGATCCCACGACCCGGAGCGCAGCAGCCGACTGTATCAGCCACTTACACTCACATTAAAATTTGCTCACACGCAACCCTTCCTTAATTGCGTTGCGCATCGCAGTTTAATTTCGTTCTCTCTAACACAGCCTGGGTGCATGAATTAACCCAGTGGTATCTAAGAATCTGCACGAACCACCAAACGTTTTATTAAACTACGTAAGAACTATCTAGACTAAAGAAAACTACCTAAGACGTTACACTTCAGTGTGATAACACCCTACATTAAAATGTAAAGTCTCGAGGAAGCTTCGAAGAGATTTAATTTCCTAAAGGCTGATTCCATCGGCTCTTACCCTCGTATCTCGTATCGAAACATTGTTCGATTACCGTTAAAGTATATTCTAGCTTAATTTTTAATGGATAAGAAAGCTTGAAGAGGATAGGGGCATATCTGAAACGCACTTCTCATATCGATGCGCTGCTTCATAGATTTTTCCAGTGCAATACTTTTAAATACGTTGGAGCAACGTGTTTTTCGATTGCCTGACCTTAGGATTATCAAAATTCACTTTGTTTCGTTCAGCCGTTTGAGTGCGAATGAGAGACAAACATACCATCCTTCACATTTATATTATAGTAATATAGGCCCAATGGTCCATTTAAACAAACTGATATATCGAAATTATGAGCTAGCTTGCTGAATTTTTCGTATAACTAAGCTACGCAACCAAATATTACAATATTGACAAAACGATGCAACTCCGAGGAGTTACGGGCGATGGTATCCCTTAAGTTATAGGCTAACTCCGTTGCATTTGAGGGAAAATAATTTTGACACCATTTATCTGTAAAATTATAGCTCTATGTTATTTTGCTACCTCTTCCCCTTTTCGAATTATTACAAAAATTTCTTTCTGGTTGAAATACAATTTTTATTGATAAAAGTATATACGGATGCCTCAAACTTAATAATATGAACAATTCAGCAGGCTCGCTCTAAATTTCAATTTAAAGCTTGCTTGATTGTGTTACTATACTATTGGCCACTAAGAAAAATATATATAGTCAGTATTTTAAAATTTATTTAAATTTTATATTTTAATAAATAAATTTTAAAATAAGATATACTTATGAAAATGGAACGACTCGACGTTTTTCAAACGAACGAATGTCGCGAAGATATGATAATTATTATTTCAAAGCTCTGTCTACGTTACAAAGATTGGACGTGACGGTTGTATATTGAATAGCGAAAGTTTAATCATTTTAAAAAGTTGGAAGTATTTTCATTAGAATATATTGAGCATGTCACTCAATTCCCATGTATTAAGTATTAAGTCGTTACCTTGCATGTTAATAATTGGCTTTTGATACTACGTAAACTGTTTTGTGGAGTGAGTTACCAAGACTTCAGAATCAATAAGGCGTGTGTTAATTATATTTTCTTAGCTATAAGGGGGTGAATATATATTGCTATCATATATCAATGATATCAGAAAAAGGTAAATCCTCTTACTATATAGAAGGCAAAGAGACAGGGCTCATGGCAGATAACTGGAGACACTATAAAAAATAAATTGTAAGGTATGGAGGTTCTGTCAGGATCATTCAGTTTTCTGTGCGTCCGAATATTTTCATTGCCTTTTTTTCAGTGAGTTAGTTCTCACCACCAGTACATTCGAGATGTGCCATACGAGGACCTGGAGCGTCCCTTAGGTGCCGAAGATGACCGCTCCAGTGGTTTTAGCCGGTAGGAGTCCGGCATACCCCTTCGCCCTTCCCCGGGGCGAAGGAAGTTCATAAAGAATTTCCACTTGGCACAAATAATAAAAAATAAAAGATTAGTTGTTCCGGGTCTGGGTGTGTATTGTATGGAATTCATGTCTGTAATGTACACACGCGACACAGGAGAAATCCTAGTGTGGGGCAAAGCTAAAAAAAAAACTACCTGGAAAACCAAACTATGTTTTGGGATAAAAAGTTGTGTCCTTCTCTGGTTTGTGTTTAATTTCTGTGCGAAATTTTATAGAAATCGCTTTAGTAGTTTATCGGTTTAGTTTATAGTTGAGGTGTCAAAAAGTAACAAAAGAACAAACAGACACTTTTGGATTTATAATAGTAACGATTGTTTGAGATTTTGTGAAAGGGATGCATAATGGTAGGTGATTGACCGTGATTGTTTTTTTTAATAGCCTCTAATCATAGATTATAACTAATCTTAATTAAAGTAAAATATTTAAGCTTTCTTCATAAGCTGATCTATGTATATCTGCATGTTCAATTAATTGTATTTTTTTTGAGATCAGCTTACTTTGTGTTGTTGGTATCTAAGTAGTGGGGGATTCTTTATTATCCCGAGATATGCCTCCAGCAACCTCTTTTAAGTCGCCTCCCCTCCACCAGGCGGGTAACCGCTTTACAGTCAGCCCGCTTCTTCGGGGCGGAGGAAAAGGCCTATATGAGAAATTGCTCATGGGGTGAAGAAAAGGGTAGGATCTAAGTTCAGTATCATTATTCCATGATTTTTAAATTAAATACACTTTCTCATACCTACATACCGTGCATCTCCATAGAGTGACGGCACAAAGAACTTACTTTCTACTGGTTTGAATAATATTTTTATTCCAAGGGCACGTACTTTCTACTGGTTTGAATAATATTTTTAATCCAAGTTTGAATAATATTTTTATTCCAATAATATAATTACTACTACTATATTACAAAAAGGTTTCGTACCTTATCCAAGTGCCCATTATTTTAATATTATTTTGCTTATTCTATACATAAAACTTCATGCATTTTCGATCTATATCATCTGTGGTTTTCATTATTCCAAACGTCGCGTCTCGTTAATTTTAGAGGAAGCGCGGAAAGTCTTATCTGTTTATATTTTTTTATTCTATGATTGCAATAAATACTTTACTGATGACTGGCATTCGATTAACTTCTCTGCTTACCCTTTATTTGCTTTCACGATGAATTTGCTGAAGGCCCTCAAGAATTGGGGTCGGATAGCTGATAGAAAATGTTACCTGAAACAAACAAAGCCTTATTAAGTTCGAAGCAATTTATTCAATAATATGTACCTATTGTGTTCATCTGTAGTATTCTGGGAGTGTTATTGAAATCAAGGAATCTATGGTATTTTCTTTATAGATCGTATAGATAAAAGATAAAAAAGATAAAAAATATTTTTATTCATGTAAACCATATACAGGCACTTATGAATCGTCGAGACTTTAATTGCCGCGTTCCAAGATTTAGATTTCCTATGGAGAAGAACGGGCAAGAAACTCCATGGTTACTCTTTTTAAATCATATTAAATGTTACAATATTTATAAATAATAAATATTTATAAATCTGCGATGTCATCAGTTTCATAGTTCCTGGTTAGAAATCACCCGTCTATCGTCCTTTTTTTATTTTTCGTTTCGGCCGAATGAAGTCCACTGTTGGACACAGGCCTCCCTCAAAGATCACCACAATGACTGATATCAGTGTGTTGTGTGCTCATTGGGGGGTTTTGCCATAATCGCCACGCTTGGCAGGCAGGTTGGCGATCGCAGTTGAGTTGTTAATGTACTCGAAGGACGCTGCTGCCCATCCTCCGGCTAATCCCTTAGTCGACTTTTACGACACCCATGGGAGGAGATGGGGTGGTGGCATTCTGAGCCGGTACCACACGCATTTTTATTTTTAACCTGGTGGAAATTCTTCCTGAACTTCCTCCGCCCGAGGAAGGGCAGAGGATCATGCCGGATTCCTAACGGCTAAAACCACCAGAGCGATCATCTTCGGTACCGAAAGGGAGCTATCTTAAGATCACATTGAGCCCCCCATTGCCGCCACGTCTTTAGGCACATCTCGGAGCGGATTACTGTTAAGCAGTCCCCCTCTTGTGGAAGGGAGGCGACTGTAAAAAGGCCGCCCTCTAGACCATTCTTGGGGGGAATTGTAAAGGATTCTCGTCAGACCCGTCTCTTGTCCCAGGTACGTTATGTAAGGCTGGAACTATATTGCTGGTCAATGCATCGGCATCGGTTTATTGAATATTACATATGTACAGTGAGCAACAATTCTGAAGTATTAACGGTTTATGTGATCTAAAGAAAGAAAGCATTTATTACCACACTAATTTAACACAAAAAAAAATTATCTTTTATCTTATCTTTTAAAATACGTTGCCCCACACTAGGATTTCTCCTGTGTCGTGGGTGCGTTTACAGACATGAATTCCACATACAACATACACCCAGACCCGGAACAACTACCTGCTGATCATACGAATATTTGTTCCGTGTGGGAATCGTACCCACGACCCGGAGTGTAGCAGCCGACTGTATCAGCCACTGTACCAACCGTGCCGTCAAAAAAAAGTAACCTAAGTTACTCCTTATAATATTTCAGTGAAAGTCCCGTCAAAATCGGTCCAGACGTTTCGGAGATTAGCAGTAAAAAACAGACACATGACACACACAAAAAATCTGTTTTTTTTTGCTATAGGTAATGTATATACTTTCGTGTGCATTTAGTAAAAATCTGTTTTTTTTATATTACAAACAGACAGTTAATTTTATGTAATGTTACCAAAATACTACAACAAGATTCATTACGAAAATTTCCCTACATCAGAACTATCCTGAATTCCCCAACTTAAAGTAATTAAACAGTTTTGTTCCTTATTTATATGTAATCAAAAAGGTAACAAAACTAGGATAATTACACTCGGAACTGCGTAATTACGTTACTGACACCCCGAGGTAAGATAAAGTCTTAATCAGTATGTATTGGACTGCTCTAATTTAGAATTATTGGTTCAATTGATCTGGGACCGAAGAAAATCATTGGTTTATTACTTTCCTGGGTGCCCACTTCTACGGTTTGTGTAGATTATGAAAAAAAGAAAAACAGTTTATTTCTGCGGCGAACGTCGACGCACAAGGACAGATTTGACGGCACGGTTGGTGCAGTGGCTGATACAGTCCACTGCTGCGCTCCGGGTCGTGGGTTCGATTCCCGCACGGAACGAATATACGAATATTTGTATGATCTGCAGGTAGTTGTTCCGGGTCTGGGTGTATTGTGTGTGGAATTCATGTCTGTAAACGCACCCACGACACAGGAGAAATCCTAGTGTGGGGCAACGTTTAAAAAAAAAAATTCAAACATTCACAGATAAAAATTCCACATATGGCATAAGCATATGGGTCCAATTTAACAATGCGTTCAGGGCGCTGTTGCGGCTACCACGTCTTTGTAGTGCATCAGCGGTGTTTGCTGATGCGCGCACAGATGGCTTTGCAGCTATCTGGTGCAAAAGGACTGCACGCATGCACTCAGTCAGTAGCGTGGAAGTAGCCACAGCATCCTTAATACTATAGCGGCTAAGCACGACTCTCCACTGGTGTGGAAACTTATACATAGGACCAAGTCGCTATTTACAGTTAGATAAAACATTTTTATAACTGTATTTACTATTGAATTGTCCGTGTGGTGGCCGGAATATGAATATAGCATCGCTCTCTTCCCGTGGATGTCGTAAAAGGCGACTAAGGGAATATAACCAGAGGGATGGACAGCAGCGTCCCTTCTGTGAAACAGTAGCCATACTGCGCTCACCAACCTGTCTGCCAAGCGTGGTGAGTATTGGCAAATACCTCCCAAAATGATGACACAGTTGTGTAAATCTATGGGGGAGGCCTTTGTTCAGTAGTGGACGTATAAATTACATTACATTAACATCAAATACTATTAAAATTCTATGTCGAGTCCAGATTAAGAATAAAGCACCACTCCATCTCCTCCCGCGGATGTCGTAAAAGGCGACTAAGGGACTCTAAGCCAGTGAGCGGCAGCATCCCTGCTGCGGAACACCAGCTATCAGCTATTCTGCGCTCACCAACCCGCCTGCCAAGCGTGGTGAGTTCTAGCAATTCAATGACGACAAATTGACTACCAAACTAAACACACTTAATTCGTTCAATGCAAAACAATACAAACAGGTAGGAGTAGATACGATGTTTTTGTGTAGTATGGTAAAAGGAACGGACTCAGCAATGTTGGCAGTGCGCAGTGATTAAACCACGCACGGGTCAACGCTGGTTTTCAGTCCGTCCCCTTTACTACGAATAATAACAAGAAGACTGTGCGTTCTACAAAAAACAAAATACAAAGAAACTTATGAAAATAAAATCAAAACAAACTTTTACAAAATAAATAATGAATACATAGGTAAATGAAATATTTCCCATGTCTATTATTTGTGGAGTGGTTTGCCTGCGCATCATAGAAATAAAATAAAGTACCTAATAAAAAACACCTTGATAAAACTGGTCGGCCGCTCGCCGCACACCTGCATGTAAACAAAAGAAAGGTGCGGGGAGGCGAAGTCATTCGCATCGTCAATCTCAATATTGCTATTTAAATATGCCACTGCGATCGGATCTGCCATCACCAGAAGACCGAGAGCATTTTATTGGTTTATTCTAATAAACTCAAACTGTGCTGCTCACGGCCTTTTAACAGTAAGTAACATAATTATTTAACTTAAACGAGTAGGTAATCAGTAGCGGGAGAGGGCCGATCCCGCTCGAAGAAGGAGAAGACGGCGCCAGGGTAACAACCACCCTGGCACCTAATTCCCACATGCCTGAAACCCCCTGCCGTTGCTATAAGCCAGGGGAGCTCTGGGTTCGCGGGTGCGTAGATTGGGGAATCTGCGTGCTCACACCAAGCGACCCAAGAGACGGTAGCACGCATGGTCACGCGCTGCCGTGGGACGCTTTGGGGGATCCTTTACAATCCCCCGGGGGGGTGACCGCTTTACATTCACCCTCTCCGAGATGTGCCTATAGGCGTGGCACCAGTGGGCGGCTCTAGTGTGATCATACGAGGACCTGGGAGGCTCCCTTAGGTGCCAAAGATGACCGCTCCAGTGGCTTTTAGCTGGTAGGTTTAATTTTCTATATTGTCCCCCAAAAAGGACCCCCATATCCAAAATTCTTTTATTAACGTTACATGTACGCGTTTGCGTCGCAGAAATCCATATGTGTACCAAATTTCAAGTTAATAAGTTCAGTTTATTCAGAGCAAATTGGCTGTGACAGCAGACAGACAGCCAGACACACGAGTGATCCTATAAGGGTTCCGCCGTTATTTCCTTTGGACGTTCCGAACCCTAAAAATAATTACAATTAAGTATTGAGCCTTGTGACTCGGAAAAACACACAGAATGATCAGTCTGCGAAGTTATGCTATACGAGAGACACACACGGACATAATGTCAGTGTCCTGTTCATAGCCTAGCTTATATCAACCTAGTATTCAGAGCTACATTCATATGTAATTCTAGCTCTCCTTCAGGCAATATCTCATGACTCCCACATAAAATATGACGATTAAATTCCAAAGTGCGTCGCCCGGGAATTGAACTAGTTAACGGGTGCAACAACCCATTTCACGTAGGCACCGAGCAGAATTAGAGGTTGGTGCCAACTACGTGAGGATCGCGACGAGTCTTTTTATTTAAACGAAATAGTTTTAAGTTATAAGCGATCAGTGAGTTATTAGTATCACCATTTTTTTATATACTGAATTGGCTAATATTTGCAGTATATATAGTTTTCCGTGTGGTGCCGGCTCAGAATACCACCACCCCATCTCCTCCCGTGGGTGTCGTAAAAGTCGACTAAGGGATTAGCCGGAGGATGGGCAGCAGCGTCCTTCGAGTACATTAACAACTCAACTGAGATCGCCAACCCGCCTGCCAAGCGTGGCGATTATGGCACAACCCCCAATGAGCCCATAAAACACCCAAGTCGTTCATTGTGGTGATCTTTGGAGGAGGCCTATGTCCAGCAGAGGACTTCATTCGGCCGAAATGATGATTAATATAGTCGTCAAACGTACCAGGAAGTGAAGCAATAATGTGATCGAGGATGAAGCCCGCTTGCCTTGGTTTTTTAATTAAACCAGGTGGAAATACTTCTTCAACCCCGGGGAAGGGCGGATGCCGGAATCCTACTGGCTAAAACCACTGCAGTGGTCATCCTCGGTACCAGAGGCTGCCCCAGGAATTTGAAAAATCTCCATATAGAGCCACCCGTTAGTGCCAGGTCTTTCGATACATCATCACGGAGGGGATGACTGTAAAGCGGGTTCCCCTCTAAGGGAGAGGCACATCTGGGGGGGATTGTAAAGGATCCCATGAAAGTCGCGCAATGCACTGTGCTGCTCACACCGTGGCACAGTACCATGTCCGCGCCGTCGTCTTTCCGGGGATAGCTCCACTAGTCGATGCCACTGGAGCACGCTTGCCTAGAAGTAGCCTATTCAGACGTGGCTTGAAGACTTCTAGTTTGTAACTATCCAGAAACACAGACTCCTAAAAGAAGTTCCACTCCTTAGCGGTACGCAGGAATAAATTGGAAAGTATAACGCTTCGTGCCTATGCCTGGAACATCTACCATATTCTGGTGGCGCAATACCATTCATCGTGTTGTCTGATGATGGAATTAGAATTACGTTTAATATTAACGTCCAGCCGCGACACTGGTCGGTGCGTGACTAAGTGACCTTTTTTTTGTTAGGCTTCTCGCATACATTTCTGGGAAATGTGGTTGTTTAACCGGTCATTTCTGGCGAAACTAAAAGAGGCCTCCAGCCAGGCTTAAAATTACTATTAAAAACTAAGCAAGTTTCGCTAAGGGCGCCCCCTGCGGGACATGGACCTCCGCTTAGGGCGTTGCTGGGGATAACAAGCTATTGTTTTGGGGACAGCTGGATCGGTATTATTTAAAATGTGTTAAGGGACATTTAAAGCTACAGGCTCGGCACGGGCCGGTACGAGCAAGAGACGGGAAGGAAAAGTGCTAACTTGAACGGGAAGGTGACGCGGCGATAGGCCTCCGTGACGTCGGTGAGGAGCGAAGTGACCTCCAGGCAATTAACTTGCTTTCATGTGACCGTCATAGAGCGCGGGCAACGCATCTTCACTTATAAAAACATCTTCGGGTAGAGAGGGGTGGTCTATTCTGCCGGGACATGGATTAGTGTATCGGTCATAATCTAAAAATAAATACAAAATCAGCCCAAATATGGGATCAATTATATCCCGTATTTGGGCTGATTTTGTATTTTTTTTATACAAAATCAGCTCCATTTGTCGCTATATCTCATGACTTACGCAGTTGTGTAATAAAATGAGGCACGCGGACTATGCCGCTCATAGTCTTGCCTTCAAAGTTCACTCCAAGAAAGAATTAATCCGTATTTCTAATCTAAGTTACTGGCTAGACCAAAGTTCTTGGGACTTTAATGGGGCGTTTGAGAGGCCTTATATTTTTTCGCCGGTTTTTGGTAGAAAAAGTTTTAGTGTCTAAATGGTTGTATTTTCCGGTTTTTTGTGAGAAGAAGTTTAGGTAAATGGACGGTGAAATGTATAAAGTTATTATTTTTCAGTAAGTCTTGGAATCATTTATTTCCTTAAAGGTTCTATCAAAACATTGTAGATAGGGGACTGACTAAAAACCAGCGTTGACCAGTGCGTGGTTTAATCACTGTGCACTGCCAACATTGCTGAGTCCGTTCCTATTACACCATACTCAACACAAAAAAAAAAAACTGGGTGTATTATTTTGCATTGAACGAATTATGTATTTAGTTTGGTAATAAATGTATGTTTTATCTTTTATCTTTATCTGACCAAAAGATCAGAGGTTTCAGCACAACACCTAATGGATTAGGAATCTATTCTTTAGGCACTTAGGTACAAATATCCACTAATTTTTAACATCTTTAGCCTTTTTTATTCCCGCGTTGGAGTTGGATTCTAGTATTACCAATTTAGTACAATATCAGTACAATTTACGGAGTGATTTACATCTGATCTCAGTAAATAAATTACTGGGACGTACCGATACCGTGAGGTGCCGGTTTATCTTTATCTTTTATCTTTATCTGACCAAAAGATCAGAGGTTTCAGCACAACAGCTTATTTTTTTTAATTTTATTTTTTATTTATTTTTTTTATTTAAAAAACGTTGCCCCACACTAGGATTTCTCCTGTGTCGTGGGTGCGTTTACAGACATGAATTCCACACACAATACACCCAGACCCGGAACAACTACCTGCAGATCATACAAATATTTGTTCCGTGCGGGAATCGAACCCGCGACCCGGAGCGCAGCAGTCGACTGTATCAGCCACTGCACCAACCGTGCCGTCACCTTAATGGATTAGGAATTTATTTTGTAGGCACTTAGGTACAAATATCCACTTATTTTTAACATCTTCAGCCTTTTTTATCCCCGCGTTGCAGTTGGATTCCAGTATTACCAAATTAGTACAATATCAGTACATTTTACGGAGTGATTTACATCTGATCTGAGTAAACAAATTACTGGGATGTACCGATACCGTGAGGTGCCGGTTAAGAATAGCACCACCCTAGATCTTCCCGTAGGTGTAATAAAAGATGATTACGGGATTAGCCGGAGAATGGGCACCAGCGTCCTTCGAATACAACTCAACTGCGATCCGACCCGCCTGCCAACCGTGTCGATAAGTAAATATTAACTCAGACCGCTCGTTGTGGTGATCTTTGAGGAAAGCCCATATCCATGATTTATCGGCTGATGATGATGATATCCAGTGCCAGTTTTGCATCAAAAGCATCTCATAGTCATTGTCATCAAAAAATGTTCAATCTTTCAAACGATAAGACCTCCCATTTTCCCTATGATCTTTTACTATTTAAACAAACGTCAAGAAGTATTCATATCTAAAAGACACTTCTGTACATCATATTCAAACACGAAATGCACTGGTATGCCCACAATTTCTAGATAACGTTAATTAATTGAATTATACTTTCGGTAGAGTTCAGATGGCAGACAATCAGTAGCAATTTTTTGTATTTACTTTCCTTATTTCAAAATCATGAGTTTCTCTTTCAACAGCAACCTTCAAATCGTATCAACAACGTTATTTTAAGCAAGTGTGCACCATGTGATAGTAGTCAACCGCAAGCCTATCAAATATATGAAATCTATCATATTTAGTTTTGTGATCATCATCAGGTATCGAATAAATGTTATGTGGTATCAGGAACATACAGTTTTCTTTTATCATTATAATTCACGAAAATGTTATAAGTATGTCAGAGAGTCTGCCGCATCAGCTGTCTTTTCTATAGATCTTTTTTTTATTTTTATTGATCCGGTGGAAATACCTCATGTACTTCCTTCACCTCGGGAAAGGGCGAAGGGGTATGCCGGACTCCTACCAGATAAAACCACCGGAGTGGTCATCTTCGGCACCGAAGGGAGGCTCCAGGAACTCGAATAATGTCCGTCTAGAGCCACCCATTGGTGCCACGCCTTTAGGCACATCTCAGAGGGGATGACTGTAAAGCGGTCACCCCCTCTAGCGGAGAGAAGGTGACTGTAAAAAGGCCACCTACCCAGGCACTTCTCGGGGGGATTGTAAAAGAGTCCCCCGAAGCCCAGCTATGCGCTATGCAGCGCACAGCGGTACGTGATCACATGCGCACCGCTGTCTTCCCGGGGGTCGCTCGGTATGAGCACGCATATTTCCCAATAAGCACGCTCGCGACCCCCAAGGCCCCCCGCCATATAAAGACGACAGGGGGCTCAGGCGTGTTGGACACGGGCGCCGCGGCGGTTGTTACCCCGGCTCCGTGTCCTCCTCCTCCGGGCGGGATCGGCCCTCTCCCGATCCCGCTCAAATATGCGCCTTAGCACATCCAATAAGGCTTTATTGTACAAAAGAATCAATACTAATGACATTATACAACGTTAATAGAAAAAGTAATTTAAAATTCATTAGAAAAGTTTAATAATTAATGTTTCATACTCCATTGAACTCCGAGACATTATTACAAAGTTAGATGGATGTTTCCATTTTTTTTAATATAATGTGTGCGTGGATAGATGGTTCAAGTTTTTATTATTATCGGGTAGGTAGAGTATTTGATGCACCTACTATGTATGGTAGTCTTACGAAAATGCTTTTTTTCTCGCTTAATTGAACGCACAACGCCAACTTAAACACGACTCGTTGACGGCACGGTTGGTGCAGTAGCTCATACAGTCTACAAGCTGCTGCGCTCCGGGTCGGGGGTCCATTCCCGCATGGTATAATATTAGTATGATCTGAAGGTGGTTGTACCGGGTGTGGATGTATTGTGTGTGGAATTTATGTCTGTAAACGTTTCCACGACACAGGAGAGATCCAAGTGTCGGGAAAGCTTTTTAAACTAAACACAAGATATAATTGAAAGTAAACATTAATCACTATTCGACGAAACAAATATAAACATTTTCAACATCATCATATCAGCCGAAGGGAGTCCACTATTGAACAAAGGCCTTCCCCATTTGGTTGTGTCGCCATTTGGGTGGAGGTTGCACGTACTCACCGTGCTTGGGAGGTGGGTTGGAGAGCGCAGTAAGGCTACTGTTCCACAGAATAGGCATTACTGCCCACCTCCAGTTTAGAGTCCCTCAGTCGCTTTTTACGACATACACAGGAGCAGATAGAGTCGTTAATCTAAATACGGACACCACACAAATATCATAAACATAATGTGGACGTCACGTTCCACATGAACATAAATAAAACGGTATCAGTCGTTTTTATTTAAAAAAAATAAAGGCCTACTGTATGGTTAAAGTTTATGTTGACGATAGGGACATATGGCGTCAGCTCTTTTCTGCACATATGGCTTCCCTGAAAACCAAATATATCTGAAGTGCTATCGGTACTGTATAGCTGCTATATTTATTTTTCATCGATGTATTGGTAAAGTTTTAAACACGTTGTGTATGTTCCATCTTGTTCAACATTGTAATCTCAATTATTTTAAAATAGTATCCATGGAGTTTCTTACCTGCTCTTCTTTATAGGATCAACTAGTTGGAACCGTACAACTAAAATTCTAACCTTTCATAAGTGCCAGTAATTGGTTTAATTGAAATAAAAAAAATTGACTTTGAACAAAGAAAAACTCAGTTATCTGTGGACATCATATGGTTTGGTGTGGTATGGTCTGTACAGGAAATTATATTAATTAAAAATTAAATTAAGTTAAACAAGTCTGTGGCTATACGTCGCAATATGTACCCAGAAACAGGACGTTGCTTAGTATATTGCTGTGACTTCAGACCGACCTGATATCAACACCACTGATGTTCACCAATAACCTCAGACAACGTGCATTGCTAAGAACAGTTTTTTTATCTGGTTGAAGGCCTCACTACTTATAACGCCGGTTAGTGGAGCACATAGTGGCGATGGCCCGCGTCCCAGAGCACGGATAACGCTTTGCTTTCAGAGTAATCATCCTCAAACTAACCCGTACATATAGCCGCCGAGTGTCCGCGTCGCTGCCGCCCACTACCAAGTCACGTGGTAGCGTATGTAGCAAAGCTTAATGCCTGTATAACACACGGCCGGGATTTGTTTCGCAGTAAAATTTTATCAAGTATTGAATAAAGTATTTCGTGTGGTTGTAAGGGATAAATGGGACAACCCGTCCCATGCGATTTCTAAAAAAGATGCGAAAATAAAGTTTGTATACGCGGCTACATATCAACTATACATTTCCAGTTTATGCTGATCTCTAACTAAACGCAAAACTATACAATGCGCGATCAGCTTATACTGCAAATATATAGCTTGCTTTGTAGCCGTGTGTAGAATTGCTACTAATTAATACTCTAGTGTGATCATACGAGGACCTGGAGCCTCCCTTAGGTGCCGAAGATGACCACTCCAGTGGTTTTAGCCGGTAGGAGTCCGGCATACCCCTTCGTCCTTCCCCGGGGCGAAGGAAGTTCACAACGAATTTCCACTGGGCACCAATAAAAAAAAAAAAGACTATGTTAATAATAAAATTGATTTCATACACTAACGCGACTTTCCGTCTGGTGTGTGGTGGTGGTGGTATGTGTGTGGTGATTAAAAATATAGCACCACTACATCTAATGTAACTTCGTCTGTTCCGGTTATTGTCATTAGACGGCAGTCGTTAAACGAAGTCGGAGATCTTTGGGCGGCTTGAACAACTCAGACAAGGTTTGTCATAAGTAAGGTTTGTCTCCCGCGGAAGTCGTAAAAGGCAACTAAATAATTTTAAACTGGAGGCACCAGCGTCTCTTCTATGGAACAGCAGCCATTCTGCGCTCATCAACCCACCTGTCTAGCGTGGACGGACTGGAAAACTCCCCCTTAAAACATGACCAATGGCATGTAACTGGCCTTGTCCGAGGCTTTTATTTTGTCATCATGTCCCCTTAAAGAATTGATTAGTTTCCTTGCGGACGAAGTCACGATTCATCATCATATTAGCCAAAGAACGTCCACCGCAACATTGTCCACGACGGAACAAACTGAAACCTTTACGGGAACGTTATAATGCAGTAAAACCTATCCTGTATCCGATTTCGTGATATAATTTACCTGTCTGCCAAATTTCATCTGAGTCGGTTGAAGCCATTTATTTGAAAATCATCCAGAGACAAACATCCAAGTACACAAATTTATACACACGTTTATATTTACATCTTTAATACTACCAAGATTACCTATGAACTTTGCAATAGCTAACATTGCGTAGAAAATGTATAAAATTCCGTAATTTATACATTGCCAGTAACTTGCATTGAAATAACAAACTATTCTTCGAAGCTTTACCAACTGATAATATGCCAAGATAACGCCAAGACGAAGTATATTCAATCAGTAGTTTCTCTGTTACCCTCAGTATAACTCGCAAGCTTCAAAACCAGGTATAAGTTGCTTCTATTTTTCTTTCATTACCGGTTCTGGAAGGAATTTCTCAGGTAAAGGTAGGATTGGTTAAATCTCCGTTCTAACTACTTGTCTTTATTTAAACAGAAACTGAAAACCTCTTTTGCTCTAAGATGTATATGAAATATTCAAGAGCTGGTTTTAGATGCTTTGTTTTGCCTGAAAGCTCTGGCTGATGTTGGAATTAAAGCAACAAAACTAAGTGCTAAGCTGTCGAAATTATTTCTGCAAATGGCAACGAATCCTGACGTGATCAGTTTCCACAGCCAGATAATGTTTGTTTTTTATTTTGTTTCATGTATTTTTTTGATGTTATCATCATCATATGAAGGAAGTTCACTGCTGAAGAAAGCCTCCCTCGCCTCAACTTCCGTACAGCTAATGCATGGGACGGGATTGTTGGTGCACTAGATGCGAATCTATACCAGTGAGCGGTGCTAATGGCCTATAACTGTTCCAGATGCTTGATTACATTGAAGAAGGTATAGTACCTTCATCATCATTTCGGCCGAATGAAGTCCACTGCTGGACACAGGCCTCCCCCAAAGATGTCCAAAACGACCGATATGGATATGTTGTGGGCTCATTGGGGAGTTTTGCCATAATCGCCACGCTTGGCAGACGGGTTGGCGATCGCAGTTGAGTTGTTAATGTACTCGAAGGACGCTGCTGCCCATCCTCCGGCTAATCCCTTAGTCGACTTTTACGACACCCATGGGAGGAGATGGGGTGGCGGCATTCTGAGCCGGCACCACACGGCAGTAGTACCTTACACGATACCAATCTTGATGCCCAGTTGATGAGTAAGGAGTTATAGCTGATGATAATCATGGGGATGGCATGATACGCCAGATTCTGTTGATGTTTGGATATAATTTTATTGATTGACAACTACTAACTGTTTTGACCACTCGTCTCTGTTTCTGACCGCCATGTTACCGGTCCATGCGGCATACATTTTTTGATGTTTAGAGACAATTTTATTACTTGATCACTGCTGACTGTTTTTGACGACTTTGTGTGTTTCTGACCGCCATTTTACCGGTCCATGCGGCATCAATTTTTTACATCCAAGTTTATTACGTTTACATATTATAGTAATATTATTTAAAATACGTAGAAATTGTTTACAATAATAGTTAAAATCAAAAACAATTTATTATGACTATTTGTCATGTGACGGAAATGGCTAACTATAACAACAATATCTGTCCAGACGGGCGTGGTGCAGCACCAGATGCGAATCTATACCACTGAGCAGCGCTGATATCCTGTACCTATAGTTTTTAGATTGTTTGATACCTATCTTAATATGCACTGTGGAGGTATGAGGCAAAGTTCTGATGATAATGATGATGATAAAGAAATTATAAGGCAGATTCTTATGATGATGAAGAGATAATTTATATATGAAAAATCTGTGTTACTGACCTCAAGTCCTTACTGAATCAATGTCTGACTTAAGATTTACAGGACAGTCGATATTATACGGCACGGTTGATGTAGTGGTTGATACAGTCGACTGCTGCGCTCCGGGACGCGGGTTCGATTCCCGCACGGAACAAATATTTGTACGATCTGCAGGTAGTTGTTCCGAGTCTGGGTGTATTGCGTATGGAATTTCTGTCTGTAAACGCACCCACGGCACAGGAGAAATCGGCAACACGTTATAACTGAGCATTTACTACTATTTATAATAATGTACCAGTTTGCATGTTCATGACTTCAAATGCTA
The DNA here is from genome assembly GCA_947459985.1 of Diloba caeruleocephala. Classification (NCBI taxonomy): domain Eukaryota; kingdom Metazoa; phylum Arthropoda; class Insecta; order Lepidoptera; family Noctuidae; genus Diloba; species Diloba caeruleocephala. The sequence continues at coordinate 2,280,111 of OX381626.1, read as the reverse complement.
TAAAACAAAATGCTGCAACTAAAATACAACTATAGCTTTACCGTAGGGAGAGCTTTGATATAGTCCCATGTTAAACTTTATTATACAATTTTATTTATTATATGGGGAACAAGATGTGGTATTCCTCCGTAGAAAAGTGAGGATTCTCCAGCCAGGCGGGTGGTATGCCTGGCGGGCCGAAGCCCAACGGTTGAGGTTGGGCGACTAAATGCAGCGTTGCGCGAATACTTTACAAGCGTGATTCAGGATTCTTTGACGTCATCGGAGAGTTGCAATTAATATTCAAGTAAGTCAAGTTGTAATTATGGTGGCGATGTACGTGTCGCCACAACTATGTACCTAATACATGTTTCTAATCTGTGTAATATCGCCTTTCTATTCCTTTACATAATAAAAACGTATGTATATTAATAATGTAACGGTGAGATATTTAAATAGTTATATATTGATCAAAATGATCAGTATATTTTATATTTTGATACAAAAAAGCTTAACATAAGAAGTTAAGCAAATAGAATATTTATAACCTTATATTAAACATTATCAAGTGAATATGACAAAATTTCTATATGACTACTTCTAAGTATATAAGAAAACATTTTATGAACAAAAACGAAGTTAGGGAATGACTTTATTTATAAGTAGACTGTATTTACTATTTTTAATTTACGTAAAACTTGATGTGGTGGTTACGCGCTGTCGCGAAGTTTATCTATGTCCTTGGTTGTATGACAGCGAATATCAATAAACGTCGCTTACACACTTAAGGTTTGTGACAGCGGTCCAATAGACTATCTTTCTAGGTGTTCTAATTGTAAAAAAAATGTGTGTGTAAAATTGAAGGTTCGAATGGCACTGTAGCTATTGAAAACTGGCTTCTGGGCATACATATTACGCAATCAGCTCATTACTGTCCCACTAGTGGGCACGGGCCCTTTCTTACGATAAGAAAGGGTAGGCCTTACTCCACCACGTTGGCCTGGTGGACTATACACACTACTGAGAACATTTTGGAGTCCTCTCAGGTATCCAGGTTTCCTCGCGATATTTTCCTTTATCATTAACGGAAGTGATTATCATTAACGGAAATGATTATCAAATTCTGATGTGCACATGAATCCGGATCTCAGAGGTGCGGGCCGGGATCGTTTAAGTAATAAAGTTTTGGTATTTTACAAGAGCGACTCATTTTTATATCTGCTGTCGGTGGGTACGAATGTAGAAATATCCTATCTGTACAAATAAATAAAATTTAAGTGTCTGTTTGTAATGTCAAAATAACAGCTTTTTACTGAATGCATATGAAAGTATATACGGTACATATAAATAAAAATAAAAATTAAATTTTTTGTCTGTCTGTCTGTCCGTCTGTCTGTCTGTTTGTTCCGGGTAATCTCCGAAACGGCTGGACCCATTTTGACGGGACATTCATTGGCAGATAGCTGATGTTATAAGGAATAACTCAGGCTACTTTTATTTTAGAAAAATAATTAGGGTCCCGCGCAAAAAAATGAAACCCTTGAAATCCAGTATATATATTCTATGTCGTAGTATTCTAAATTTCTTTTAAATGAAACGCGAGTGAATCCGCGGGTCCCTGCTAGTATATAATATTATATTGACATTTTTTAACCTTGTTTGAAGTTAAAGAGATTAAATGAAAGCATAATAATTATAAACAACAAACATAATAAAATATTAGCGCAATTAAATTATTTAGTTCAGTAAAATGCTGCTTAGTTTAATAAATTTATAGCTTTGTAAAGTGAAATAATAATTTCACGGTGGCGAGTGTACAATGGCTCATTTATTATAATTACGGTTTTCACCGATACGGCTAACGATTAGGCTATGGACCCACTGTAGAACAGCTAAATAACAAAGGCTAAATAAATTTGATAAAAGGGGTTTTGTGTATCGTTTATGGGTATAAAGTGAGGGTTTTAAGACGCAATGAAAGTAAATTGGCTGCTTCGGCAAATACCTGCACGCAGTGGCAAGACGGGAGGCAATCCCCGTGTGCTAACAGTGCGGCTGCAGCGAGGACATGGCGCTGCACACTCTCGAGCACTGTCTGCTTGGGCAGTGCAACGCCGTGATCTCGTAGCAGTAACCGGGGGAGATCTCTCGCTGTCGGTACTGATAAAAGTCATGTTTGGCAGCGTGAGGGTTTCGGAGGCAGTCGCATCGTTCTGCGAGTAGGTCATCTCGCAGAAGGAAATGGCAGTGCGGGTCAAATATTTTTAGTCATGTAAACTATTCGCAGACACATATGCATAGTCAAAATTTAGATAGCTGCACGCTTCCAAACTATTATTTCTATGGGGAAGAGTTGAAAAGGCATATATGGATACTGTTTTTAAAATATGTGTAAATATGGCAGTTTTATTAATCCAATAGAATTGTGAATGGTTATGTGGGGACAATGCAGTCAAACGTCTTAGATAAATACTCAGAATGTACAATGATATTTATTTATTTAAACTTCTGTGTACATAGATTGTACACAAGGCGGAATTAATGCCATAAGGCATTCTCTACCAGTCAACCTTTGGGTAAAAAAAGCTCATCGAATGAGGTACAAAAACAAAGCTATAGATAATGTTGGAAATAGGCACATAATTGTGACAAATTGAATTAAAAGAGGAATAAATACATTCTTTTTTTTTTTTAAATGTTGCCCCACACTAGGATTTCTCCTGTGTCGTGGGTGCGTTTACAGACATGAATTCCACATACAATACACCCAGACCCGGAACAACTATCTGCAGATCATACAAATATTTGTTCCGTGTGGGAATCGAACCCACGACCCGGAGCGCAGCAGTCGACTGTATCAGCCACTGCACCAACCGTGCCGTCAAATATAGTTATATAGTTATATAAAAATAGATACTATATATATTACATATTTATATATAATTAAATAGAATATATAAATATATTATCTGACGTTAATATCAAGGCTAATGACGAAGACTGTTTTGTATGATCAGCATTGCAACGATTTAAGGCAGTTCAGGCACGTTACGTTTGAAGGTGAATTTACTCGGAGCTTTCTTCATATCGAGGGGAAGCGCGTTCCAGAGTTTTATTCTTGAGACAGCAAAGGAATTGGACATAATTCCAGTATGGTGGGGTGGAATATTGAGAATTAAATTTTCAGAAGCACGAAGGTTATGATTGTGAGAGCCTCCCAAAAGTTGAAGTTGCTTTGCAAATAAAAGAGAAAAGACTTGAAAATATTGCCATTGCAGTTTTTTAATGACCTGTCCCGATAGAAGACACTAGTTAACGGGCATGGCACAAGCAAACATACATACCTACTAATCACAACCGACTGTGATCACTGATCCGCTTACCAAGCGTGGTGATTATTGTCGCAAATAGTACTAGTAGCTATGGGAATGACCAACAGTATCTTCTCGCGTGTTCTCTAATCCACCTACCACACGTGGTGATTATTGTCGTAATGGCGGCGCTGAGTATGTGCAGCAATGTCCCCCCGTGTCTTAATATTAACATGCTGAAATCACTCTTCCGTTTTCCAAGCATGGTGATTGCGGTGATATTCACTCCCAACCGCTCTTTAAAACGTTTATTTAGCAGTGGATGTTACAGGGCTGACATGAAGATTAGGGAAACAAAAGATAATACAAACGAATGAGGAGATCCGTAGAAGAACTAATGTTGCCGACATAGCTGAAAGGATAAGTAAGCTGCAGTGGCAATGGATGGGGCACATTGTTCGTAGAACTGATGGCCGTTGGGGCAAAAAGGTTTTCGAGTGGAGACCACGCACCGGAAAACGCGGCGCAGGACCTACAACAAGATGGACAGTGGACCTGGTGAAGGGGGCTGGGAGTCGTTGGATGCGGGCGGCATGTGACCGGACGTTGTGGAAATCTATGGGGGAGGCCTTTGTTCAGCAGTGGACGTCCTTTGGCTGTGATGATGATGATGGTGAAATAATTTACAAAACATCTAACAATGGTCAAAGCTGAGTCGTTGTCAAATTGTTGCTGCGCTTCGTTTGCGTTCAGGACACATTCCCATAAACAACTTTGCTTACCTCATGCGAAAATCGGACTCGCCTAATTGTGACGTGTGTGGTAAAATAGAGGATGCATCATCATCATCATCATTTCGGCCGAATGAAGTTCACTGCTGGACACAGGCCTCCCCCAAAGATCACCACAACCACCGATATGGACGTGTTGTGGGCTCATTGGGAGGTTTTGCCATAATCGCGACGCTTGGCAGACGGGTTGGCGATCGCAGTCGAGCTGTTAATGTACTCGAAGGACGCTGCTGTCCATCCTCCGGCCAATCCCTTAATCGACTTTTACGACACCCACGGGAGGAGATGGGGTGGTGGCATTCTGAGCCGGCACCACATGGCATGTGTTAGTGAAATATATCCGATATGCCAATAAAAGAAAAACGCTCCTTAGATCTTTAAATTTGTCAGTGATAGATGTTGGTATGTTTCATGGAGTCTTAGCTAAGCCTTCTTCTGAAGCAGCAAAAATATTATATACATTTTTATTAGATAAGCAAGTTATTTTACTTTTATTGGCTTTGTCTGATTAATATTATTTAAATTATTTTATGAGTAAGTTCATCATTTCGGCCGAGTGAAGTCCACTGCTGGACACAGGCCTCCCCCAAAGATCACCACAACAACCGACATGGGTGTGTTGTGGGCTCATTGGGAGGTTTTGCCATAATCGCGACGCTTGGCAGGCGGGTTGGCGATCGCAGTTTAGTTGTTAATGTACTCGAAGGACGCTGCTGCCCATCCTCCGGCTAATTCCTTAGTCGACTTTTACGACACCCATGGGAGGAGATGGGGTGGTGGCATTCTGAGCCGGCACCACACGGCAGTAAGTTACTTTTTGTAAAAGTACGATGGAATTGACATCGTCGCAAATGTGTACATAAATCCCTTAAATAATAAAGAAAAAAAAAACATCTTACATCAGTTACCAAAAATTACGCGTACATTGCTAAAACTATCTCACATTGCTGACTAGCAAAAGCCAGTAATACATAAATTAGGCAGTTGAAGCTCCAAATGATCCATCACCCAGCCCTCAGTGATGTATGGCTTGTCTGGTATTGTTGCTAATGCTACTGTGAGGCGGTGTACATATGAATTCCTTAAGCACTTGGAGTTTCTGATATAAAGGACAGTTTGTAGTAATTTCTTTTTTGTTAAAAAAACGTTGCCCCGCACTAGGATTTCTCCTGTGTCGTGGGTGCGTTTACAGACATGAATTCCACACACAATACACCCAGACCCGGAACAACTACCTGCCGATCATGATCGATGGGATCGAACCTGCGACTCGTAGCGTAGAAAGCCATCGTATAACCATTACGCTAATCGTGCTCTCAAATGTTTAATTTATACTACTGCATTAAGCTGAGTGATTAGACCTATTTTTGTTTGTACGGACGAGACGCCTTGTCAATTTTTGCATTATTGGTTTTGGTTTTTAAGGTTTATTTTTTACATAACATCGTTATGTCGCTGAAGAAAAAGAAAAAAAAGTGATAGTTTTGAGGTGGCGAATCTTAAAAATAATTTTACATGAAATCTTGTGAGAATCAGACAAAATAAAACCATTTAAGATAACATAATATTAACTTTATGATCTATAGTTTTTGTGCTGACTGGAACCTGGTAGGTACGTACGCGAGAGATTTATGTCTGAGACCTTTATGTAACAGGTGGAGCTATCTCTCTTTACACATTCGATTTAATTAAGAAAATGTGGGTCTCACAATGGTTTGAAGAACGGAGCTCGTGATAAATGGTTTGTTCGTGAAAGCGCGTTTTTATCAATACGGGTAGATTGTCTTTTAAGACTTTTCTTCACTTCATAGATATCGATCTAATTTATATAAAATTACTAATTAGTACACACACCGTTTTCTTTTCCACTTTCAACAGTAAACACACAATACACTGTTGTCTATTCAGTTGGAAAATGTAGTCCAACTTCACACTGGGACTCGTAGTGAGCTGGTTTACAGTTACAGTTACCACAAAACCCTCAAATCAACAACAATATATTTTCATATGTGCAGGTCCATAGCACGGCATGCCAATATTAATGATATTATTGGTCGTGCTCTTGCCACTGCCGGCGTGCCAGCTGTTTTAGAACCCAATGGCTTGGCACGTAACGATGGCAAAAGACCAGACGGTATGTCATTACTGCCATGAAAGATGGGTAGGCCTTTGGTGTGGGACGCAACTTGTGTCGACACCCTTGCTCCATCCCATCTTCCAAGCACGGCAGGCTGTGCTGGCGCTGCTGCATCTGCAGAGACCCTTAAACGGCGCGAATACAATAACCTAATAGGTAGTTATTGTTTTGAGCCATTTGGGATTGAAACGCTTGGATCATGGGGTCCGAGTGCATTTCTGCTTTTCAAAGATATAGCTAGACGGTTGATCGATACTTCACGTGATCAGAGGGCTGGCATTTTCTTTGGCAAAGAATAAGCATTGCCATTCAACATGGCAATGCTGCCAGTCTTCTGGGAATATTATCAGCTGATAGCGACGAGGAGGAGTATTTCGACACCTAAATGTGTGTCATCATATCAGCCACAGGACGTCCACTGCTGAGCAAAGGCCTCCCCCTTAGATTTCCAAAACGAGCGGTCACATGCCGCTCTCATCCAACGACTCCCAGCGACCTTTACCAGATCGTCTGTCCACGTCGTTGGTGGTCGTCCCACGCTGCGTTTTCCGGTGCGCGGTCTCCATTCGAGAACCTTTGTGCCCCAACGGCCATCAGTTCTAAATGTGTGTGCAAGTTTTTAATGTATTATCTTTTTGTTTTTTTTTGTTATTATTATTATTTAGTTTATTGTTAAATAGTCTGTATGTATTTAGTTTTAATGTGTAAATAAATATTATTAAGGTTAGCCTTTTCATTGTGATCGGCACCGTAATATATCTATTTTCATTAGAAACTGAGGGGTACGTGAGAAAATTCCAACTATTTTAATTAAACAAAATTTGCAATCAAGCACCACGTCGCTTCGTAGTTACCACAAAAGTTTTTGGGTCCAAAAATCACGGCCCGGTTAACCTGCTGTGGTAAACCCGGCGCCCAATATGAGCGCGTCTCGCCTTGTTACTGTGAGTGTACGAGTAAATGTAATATTGGAAACGATTACAGGTAAAGGCTAAAGTTTATGTATTACTAGCTGGGACCAGCGGTTTCACCCGCATTTAATTTAAAAGAAATTTAGAGTACTTCGACATAGACACTTGACATAGCTAGCATATATATAGTGGATTTCAAGGGTTTTTTTTTGCGAGGAACCCCAATTATTTTTCTAAAATAAAAGTAGCCTTAGTTATTCCTTATAACATTAGCTATCTGCCAGTGGAAGTCCCGTCTATGTCGGGCCAGCCGTCTCAGAGATTACCCGGAACAAACAGACAGACAGACAGACAAATAAATAAAAAAAATGCACTCTGGGAGTGCCGACAGAAGTGAAAACTTATTTTGGTGCGTTAGGAGATTTGATCTCACCTAAAAATATGCGTGCCGCGCTAAAAGAAGTTTTCACATCAAGCGTCTCGTAACGGTGTCGCGAATCCAGAGATTTTATCTCATCTAAAAATATGCGTACCACGCTAAAAGAAGTTTACACTTCAAAAAAAAAAAAACTTGATTGTTATTTGTACCGTATATATTTTCATATGCATATAATAAAAAGCTGTTATTTTGACATTACAAACAGACACTTCAATTTAAATTATTTGTGAATTTTTGGTACTTCTTTTCTAACTTTTGTTCTAGACTTCAAAGAGAACTTCAAGGAGACTGGCAATCGCCCATAAAACGCTAGGCCAGATTGTGTTGGTTGTTACATTTTAGAAATTGGTATGGTCTGATAGGGTGTTTCGTAGAGTATTAAATATACAATTTTTTATTTAGCTATCCTCAATTGCGTTTAAGTAAAATTCTAGTTTTTGTGACAGTGAGATTAACGGCCGAGTACTCAAACGCCATTTAAAGTTAAGTCCCCGCTTTAACGTTAAATGGCGTTTGAGTATACGGCCGTAAGTATGGCGGTATGGTCCAATAGCTACTATCAAAGTCAAGTCAAATTGTTTTTATTCATGTAAACCATTTGCTGGCACTTTTGAATAGTCAGAATTTAAATAGTTGCACGGTCCCAAGTCGTTGGTCTTATGGAGAAGCACCGGCAAGAAACTCCATGGATATACACTTTTAAAATACAGTCTGCAATATAATCGTAAAAAACTATGTGAGGATAATGCATGCCAATGTAATGGATAAATACACATCCGTTTATTTTATCACGTAAATAAAACCTATACCTATTATATCGATACATGTAATTATGGAATGTTCGCTATATTGCAGACAAATTGGTATCCAAAAGAACTTTTTTTACATATTTGGCACATGGCATAGACGATTGTATGCGTTGACAAATCTCGGAAGGGATGACTGTAAAGCGGTCACCCTCCTCTAGCGTAGGGGATGTAAGTGTAAAGAGATCATCTAGAAACATCTTGGGTGGAAAAGGAAGGATCCACCGATGCTTCGCTGTGCGCTGTGCTGCGCACATGATGGCACGTGACCACGTACGTGCCGCCATCTTCTCAAGAAATTCGGAACCTGCAATATATTGCTTAAGAAGCGAGAGAGATTAGATAGATACATTCCTCATATCCATTCGCATAATCACAACGCTTGCCAAACTGACCAGAAAATCTTAATATTAACGCCGATTTCTATTTGAGGCCACACATACCTACACAGACCCACATAATACCGGTACATTCTTCCACATTACCATCAAAATGTACAACAAAAATTCAAAATATCAAAAGAAATCTTACACATTTTCGGAGAACAAAGACGAATTCCCTATATTGATGTGCAGAAATTGCTACATAATGCCTTCTGACATAAATCGCCTTGATATCTTTAATTCAAAGGGACTATAAAGAGAACGAATCAGAATATTGGATGTACAGATTCTCTGTATCTTACGTGGATTGAATTTTTACGAAACCCCTTTAAAGGAGAATTGCTTTCATATGTTTTCAGTATTTTGTTACATTTATGTAATTTGGAATTGTTCAATTAATAGGAGTTGGTGGAAAAAAGGAAAAAAGGATACGGTGCAGATCAGTTGATCAGTGACATTAAGCCGTGCTTGCTGCAGGCATACTTTGGATGGGTGACCATAATATGCTAGCAAGTCATTCATTATCCTTGTGGTGTCCGGATTAAGAATATAACACTACTCGATCTCCTCCCGTGGTAGTCGTGAAGGTGACTATGGGACTCTAAACCAGAGGGATGGACAGCAGCGTCCCTTCGTCCCAACAACAGCCATACTGCGCTCACCAAATTCACAAATACAGGCAATTTCCCCCAAAATGACAAAGCCATTCATTGTGAAAATCTATGAGGGAGGCCTTTGTTTGGCAGTGGAGCCAAGCCATAGGGATGGGCAGCAGCAGCGTCTCTTCTATGGGACATTAGCCATTCTGCGCTCACCAACCCGCCTGCCAAGCTTGGTGAGTATTGGCAAATTCCCCCCAAAATGATGACACAATAGTGAAAATCTATGGGGAAGGCATTTGTTCAGCAGTGGACGTCCTATGGCTGATATGATCATGAGGATATGATGGTTATTGAGAAATTCATGTCAAGTTACAAGCACCTTGATCACATACTTCATTAGCTAACAGATGGTGGAAGACAAATCGTTATTTTTTTTAATTGTTTTTATTGAGCCCAGTGGAAATCATGAAATTGAACTTCCTCCACCCTGGGGAAGAACGAAGGGGCATGCCAGGCTCCTACCGGCTAAAACCACTGGAGTGGTCATCTTCAGCACCTGAGGGGGGCTCCAGGTCCTCATATGAAGAAAGACACATCTAGCTAGGTTTTTGCTACAAAAACATTTTAGCATCTACATTATTTCTTCAAACAAAGCTAATGTTCTTCACGTTTTACATAATTATATCATTTACTTTTGTATAACTTCAGTTATGCGTTTTTAGCCTCGGCTGCAAATAACATTATGCCATTATGCATAATTTAACAGCGCCATCTAGTGCAATCTGTGGGCATTTCGGGAATAAATTTTAATAAGTGTACGACGTAACTTAAGTGGAAGTGGGCGGGGCATATTGCTCGTAGAACGAAAAGTTCTCGAGTGCCGACCGGAAGACGCAGCCAAGTTAGACCCTCCACGAGGTGGACCAGCGACCTGGTGAAGGTTAGGGAATCCGGTAGATGCGAGTAAAGCAGGACTGTTAGTTGTGGCGGTCTTTAGGTGAGGCATATGTTCAGCAGTGGACGTCTTTCGACTGAGATGATGATGATGATGAAGTATAAAAAACGATATTCATATTTTTCATATTAAGAGTTTGGTAATGACTCTTAAAGCAAGCCAATGCAATATTTTATGCAAATGCAGTTCTGGTGTATTATATTTGCAAGAATAGTGTGGGGAGACTGTTGAAAATATTATTCTATTTTTGAACGCAAACGACATACGTATATAAACATTGTGTGGTAGAAATCAACATTACAACTATTATTTCTCATGCTCTATTATTTTAATACTTCAACGCACATGAACACGACAAGACTCCGGTTCAGAAGGTGCACAGCCCACGCGGTTGTGGTATCCGAACTTCAATGTCTGAGTACCCAATTTAAGAGCTACCACCGCACTGCCTCCTGGCCTACGATCCCGGGCCACTGCCACCTCTCTACCGACCCTCGTTCTATAGAACCGAGTCTTACAAAAGAAACAAAATGCTCACTGACAGAATCGGTGGATATCTGTCATAAAGTGTGCCATCAGCGATGTTCCTTGCCCATTACACACACTTAAATATAAGCAGATACGCAAATTCACATGTGTGGCAGAGTATTTGCAAATGCCTTTGCATACTTTTAACAGAGTGAACAGAATACAATTTTTTTGGTGCAGTTAAACCTTTTCACATTTGTAACTCCTTTTTGTAATTGATGTTGAAAATAATATTCTTTTTCCCGATTGCTATTTGTGCAAGATAATCATGTTGTGACGAATCAAGTAAAACGACAATTTGTTTTTATATAACAGCTTGGCAGTGTATTATATTTATTATTTGTCTCGAGCGCACACGCCACATTCAAGGTGTAGGTGGAGCGAGGCGCAGTCTGTCATAGACAGTGTTGGTAGATTAGGGATATTTCGCTATTTTGGAGGAAAAAAAACATTATTGGAGAGTTTTTGGGGAAAATTTTAATAAACATTATATTTTATACACATATGTCCTATTTCCTAAAAATAATGGGGAAAAATATTCAAACATATAGATATATCATTTTGAGGGAAAAAACTTATGAACATAAGGAAAATTCAGAAAATCGAAATAGCAACCCTGGTACGGACCAGACCTGGTACGACAGAGTACATTATCCATACACTATGTGTCTGACTGTTAATCAGGAAACACTTGGTGGTACGTAGGCGAGCTTAATACAGAATGTCATTACATATAGAGTAGTTAGTACAAAGCTATTTTGCGAATTAATGTAAAAATGTTTTCTGTCTTCGTTATAATGCGATACTCATAAGTTGTTGGAGGAGGGCGTTGGTGTCTGTAACACAGTTTATACTAGCACAGACACCGTCGTTAACTCTATCTGAAAATACTGATGTTAATTGTAGTTAATTTGTGTTATGATAGATGAACTGTACTCATGTTTTTGGTAATAATTATTTTATATTATTAAACCTACCATGTATAAAATACTAGAAAGCGGTGAAAGATGGGAGTTTTGGAGGAGGCATATTATGTTTTTATTCAAAAAGTTATACATATGACATTTCTTTAAAAAAAAAACAATGCTTCTGGACAAGTTCTGCTAAATATATTAATCATTTCGGCCGAATGAAGTCCACTGCTGGACACAGGCCTCCCCCAAAGATCACCAAAACGACCGATATGGGTGTGTTGTGGGCTCATTGGGGGGTTTTGCCATATTCGCCGTTTGGCAGACGGGTTGGCAATCGCAGTTGAGTTGTTAATATACTCGAAGGACGCTGCTGCGCATCCTCCGGATAATCCCTTAGTCGACTTTTACGACACCCACGGGAGATGGGGTAGTGGTATTCTGAGCCGGCATCACATATACATGAATACACTAATATTATATATATATAATATTAGTGTATTCATGTATAATATAATACATTAATATATATAATATTAATGTAGTAGGCAAATATACGTCGTACTCAATTGACGATTTGATATAAATTTGAAATTGCACTAGATATTCACATTTATAATCTCTACGAGCCCGAACGCTTTCGTACAAAAGGTATCTGGATACTTAAGACCTCCGTAACCTGCTCGCCACATCCTCCATCTCCCGAGTCGACTTTATCATTGCGCTTTATGGCCTTTAATGGCACACCAAAAGATTATCATTACTTCCGGGCTACATAGGTTAACTTTGGTCTGATAACACGACCAAAGGTAAAAGAACACAGAGGGTCTTTGGCCTCCAGCCAGGCTTAAATTTAGTATTAAAATCTAAGCAACTTTCGCTAAGGGCGCCCCCTGCGGGACACGGACCTCGGCTTAGGGCGTTGCTGGGGATATCAAGCTATTGTTTTGGGGACAGCGGGATCGGTATTATTTAAAATGTATTGAGGGACATTTTAAGCTACAGGCTCGGCACGGGCCGGCGCGAGCAAGAGACGGGAGGGAGAAGTGCTAACTAGAACGGGAAGGTGACGCGGCGATAGGCCTCCGTGACGTCGGTGAGACCACAGAGAGTCGAGTGCGAGTATCCTTTTGTAATCAAAGAGAAAAAGTGTGTGACGTGTTTACCGATTTCGGTGCTCAAGTTCATTGAAGAGATTGGAGCGGGCGAATCGCAGCGCCTAACGTGGTTAACGGAACGCACGCGTTTACGTTTCCAGTGCTGCCGTCTTTTTAATGTAAAAAGCCGTTAACCCTCAGAAGGTAGATTTTTACTTTTAAATGACGGCACGGTTGGTGCAGTGACTGATACAGTCGGCTGCTGCGCTCTGTGTCGTGGGTTCGGTTCAACGGAAACGGAACGGAACAAATAGTTGTTCCGGGTCTGGGTGTATTGTATGTGGAATTCATGTCTGTAAACGCACCCATGACACAGGAGAAATCCTAGTGTGGGGCGAAAGTTCCAGAGTTACAAACACTATAAAAGCCGTTAAGGTAACCGACCGAGGTTTGCGACCTTTTAGTATAGTATTAGAGCCAAAACAAGCTAAATAAATAAATAAAAAACTCAATAATGATTGAAAAGTTTAGTTAGTTTTCTGAACAAATAAGACCAATTATGGATGGAAATAAATGCAAATAATGTGTCTAACAGTCAGTAATAATAAGTATTATAGTGTTTTTTAGATATTGTTCGCGACAAACCGGCGCAGGCGCCGGCGGGGGACTGGAAGTCTGAGGGCGGCGAGGCGCTACTCGGGATTCTTCGTCAACGATCGGACAACTTCGGCGATCGGCGCCGAATGCGCCATCGGCTCGCTCACGGCAGCATTCAGCCATTATTCACGGTCCGATACACACATCTTGTACGCGTCGCGCGATCCACCTTTTTATTGTAATATACCAGTTTACAGTTTCTTTGCTATACCTTTCATTTAATACATTCCAGGTATCCCCTTACATACTTAGATAGGGTACTGGAACCTACAGATATAACGATGTCCCACCTTAGTTTAAGGATGGCACACTGGGAGCCGGCAGAACTTGGCAGGTGCTTGCCAGCCTTATACCATTTTGGGGCGAGGTTTGGTTAGCCTATAGTTGCTGTAAACGTAGCTTTTTCCCAATAATATGGGAGTTTGCTTCCTGATGATTTGCGCAGTGGCTTGGCGATTGGCTCTTTGGGCCATGTATCGTAGGATCACTCCCTGCATGGAACAAATATTTGTATGCTCCACAGATAATTGTGGGTTTGTGGATGGAACAGTCTGGGCTTTAGTCGGCATGCCCCTTCACCCTTTCCCAACGCGGAGGAAGCCCAGGAGAACTTCCCAGGTCTGGAAATTTATCTATGTCTGGAAACTACTACTTCGATACAGAAAAAATCACAGCTTTTTTTAACTAGCTGCTTCGGCAGACGTCCTTCTATCGTAGCATAGCTATGAACTATCGTCTCTACAAAACCAAATATATTGTGTGCATATATATGACCTCAATCGATCAAGTGATTCAAAACTTATACGGTCACTAACGAATGCACGAACGATTATGTATAAAGACTAGCTGTGCTCTACCGTTTCACCCGTTTAATCTAATATCAGATTATTTGTAAATTATCCAGATTACTTTTCACATTAAACACTATTTTTAGCCATATTATCGTGTGGTATTAGTATATACGGCGGTCGTCCTCGGCCCCTGGCCCACCGCGTCAAGCGATATTGCTTCGTTTTCACATAGCATTTTCTTTTATTTTTGCTCGTCTCCTAAGGGTCACAACGTGATGTTAAATAGTCTATAACCTTTCTCAACAACTAGGCTATCAAATGCAAAAACATTTTTTCAAATCAGACTGATAGTTCCAGAGGCGCGTTCAAACAAACTCTTCAGTTTTCTTGAATTTCATTTTTTTTAAAGTGAAAAGCTTCTTTTAGCACGGTACGCATATTTTAGATGAGATTAAATCTCTGGACTCGCGACACCGTTACGAGACGCAGCTATAGTGTGTGCATATATGCATGTGCATATAGCAGACCGCGAACGCGTCTAGATAAATAAATAAAAATAAGTTTTCACTTCTGCCGGCACTCCCGGAGTGCAACCCGTATTTTTTTTTTATAATTAGGTAGTTTGCTTTTTGATATAATTATGATGATCTGATAAACTGTTATACGGACTTCAAACAATTTTGCAAACATTATTATATAAATGTGTGAAGTTCCCCAGGGACATAACAAAACACCACGGATGAAAAACCAGCAATAACGTCCAAAGTATTAATTTCGTCGCATGAAATTCGAATTCGTGGAATTATTACGCCAGTGGAAATACTACCTTATATTCTAGTAATGAGAAAAAGAAAATGTGATATAAATTACTTGGGTATTTTGTCGTGGAACTTATAAATTGACTAAAGAAATGGATTCCTTAATGTTTGTAGGAAACGATCCCCTATATCATTGATCACAATGCATTAATGAAGGCTTTCTAGATCGTTACTCACGAAGACCACAAAACACATTACACAGTTCAAATAAAATTACGTAAGGATTGATTGGTAGCTTAGATTGGGTTGGTAGTATATTGATTTATTAAACACTAATTGGGAGCCGCGGTTTCACTCGCCGTTTAAATTAAAAGAAATAGACACTTGACATAAAGTAATTATATATATTGGATTTCATGGGGTATTTTTTTTGCGCGTAACCCTATTAATTTTTCTAAAATAAAAGTAGCCTTAGTTATTCCTTATAAAATCAGCTATCTGCCAGTGAAAGTCCCGTAGAAATCGGTTAAGGCGTTTCGAAGATTTGCGGGAACAAACAGACTGACCGACAGACAGATAGGTAACGTATATATTTCCATATGCATTTAGTAAAAAGCCGTTATTTTGACATTATAAACAGACACTTCAATTTTATTTATTTGTATAGAAGATCAGTAAGGAAACCAATAATACAAGGTTACTCGGAATTGGCAATTTTTTCCGAATGGCCCGGATTGTGCATGTCGCGGTGGCACGGTTACGCTCCCGTACCATTTCTCCTTATTTCCTTGCTTGTTGTGTGCTTGCATATGATTTTTAGGCAATATTTATTGAATAGAAAAGGTATATGCATTTTAAAATCCAATGTCACTCCGTATAATCCTTATGGTCAATACAAAGAATTGGGGAAAAAATGTTCACATACGTACATCATTTCCGTTCTGATAGCGGAGATAGTTTTGAACGAAAACAAGGAAAGAAAGTACTTTTGTTTTGAATCCCTATTTACCCACACATTGCAGATTCAATTTGAGAATACCTCTCCAATACGAGCCAAAAACATTTCATTGCGTTTGCTTCGCCCAGTTTCTATTAGGTTGATAGTTGAAATCTGCACTACGTACATAACACACCGTACTCTTCAAATTTATAGGGTTTTGTACTGAATGGAAAATCCCTATTTGGAAACTTCAATCATTAAAAGCCGACGACGACGAAACGACGGCTGCAGTTGATTAGAAAGAGATTATTCATCTCTGTCGTGCTAGCCTTTTCCCCATCATGTTGAGAGTTTAAACGTGTACGACTGCTCCTGTATTGTGAGATCAGTTTAGAGACAAAAATGTCACGTGCATAAATACTCTGACCCAGAATAACTACCAGTCAACATCATCATCATCAATCGCAGCTTTTATCTACATACTGCAGGGCATTAGTATGCTCCATTTTACGACATTGTTCCCTGTTTTGCAGGGAAGAATGGCGTAAAATGTTGTTTTGGGAAGACGGCGGCGCCCACGTGGCCACGTACTACCGTGTGCGCAGCACAGCGCACAGCGAGGCTTGGGGGCATCCTTTACAATCCTCCCCGAGAAGTGCCTGGGGGGCGAACTTTTACAGTCGCTTTCCCTCCGCTAGAAGGGGTGACCGCTTTACAGTCATCCTCTCCGTGATGTGCCTAAAGGCGTAGCACCAATGTGGGTCTAGTGTGATCTTACGAGGACCTGGAGCCTCCCTTCAGTGCGGAAGATGACCACTCCAGTGGTTTTAGACGGTAGGAGTCCGGCATACCCCTTCGCTCTTCCCCGGGGCGAAGGAAGTTCCATGTAGAATTTCCACTAGGCACGAAAAAAAAAACAGGCGACTTTTACTCTTAACTTAGGCTCTCCGATGACGTCGAAGAATTCTGAATCATGCTAGTAAAGTATTCGCGCAGCGCTGCTTAAATACAGACGCCCAACATCATCCATTGGGCTTCGTTCAGGCATAACATCCGCCTGGCTGGAGGATCCTCCCATTTCAACGGAAAAACACCACGTTGCTTCATACTGGTGACCCCTTTTTTATTGGTGTCCAGTGGAAATTCTACTTAGCCCCGGGGAACGGCGAAGGGGTATGTCGGACTTCTACCAGCGAAAAACCACTGGAGCGGTCCTCTTTGGCACCGAAGGGGGGCTCCAGGTCCTCGTAAGATCACACTAGATACTGGTGACCCCTACGTGATACCTGGTTTCTAGTAATCACTCGGAGGCCATGTCCAGCAGTGGACATTTACAGACTGATTTCAATTATGCTTTTATTTAGAGTTGAAGATATGTGTATGAAGTGTGCGAGTGAAAAATGAAAAGTCTAATTACGAAGCACAGAAGAATTTAACAGTTAATTCACTCATCACAGAAAATAGGTAGGTACAGAAAATAAAGTATAAAGGCCACAGCGATAGAATGATAGAATAGGTGCTAGTATACCATTATTTCACGCACTAACAAATAGAAGGAGGAAATTAACAGTCCAGAGTAACTATAGCGAATAGCAAGCTTTGGTAATAAATATATATATGCGCAAGCGCCAGACATGCATTCCGCCTCGGAGAGAGTATCTGATTGACGACCGGAGGGCGCATTCAAATGCAGCGCGACAAAGCACGAACGCATAGTGACGTAGTGCGAAGTGAAGTTTTTGCTAATATAGAATTAGGTTTCTTTATACTAACACAATCTGTATTATTATTATATCTATGTTAGTTTGTAAGGTATATATCTATGGGCTGAAGTAGCCTGAGAATAAAGAATTTATTATCATTATTATATTATTATAACGCAAATACATAGCTGTCGGTCAGTACTAAAAATATTGTACTTTAAATAATATTTTTTTACATCTTATATTCATTTTTTCATTTCGGCCGAAAGAAGTCCACTGCTGGACACAGGCCTCCCCCAAAGATCACCACAACTCCCGATATGGGTGTGTTGTGGGCTCATTGGGGGGTCTTGCCATAATCGCCACGCTTGGCAGACGGGTTGGCGATCGCAGTTGAGTTGTTAATGTACTCGAAGGACGCTGCTGCCCATCCTCCGGTTAATCCCTTAGTCGACTTTTACGACACCCACGGGATGAAATGGGGTGGTGGCATTCTGAGCCGGCACCACACGGCACACATCTTATATTAACATACAATTATATGTGCTACACCACACTGTACCCTATCTGGATACCGCAACTAGACAAGTTAATGCAATGTAGACATGATGAGATTAATATTATCTTGAATGTTAAATTAATTATCTTAAAAGCATCATCAATCATATTATTTAAAATTGAAATTCACGTCGAGACTAGATTCTTGTGTAATTAAAGTCCACTGATAGAGAAGATTCTGTGCCAACAGAGATGAGGCTCTGAAGTTGGCGAGTGTAAAGAGGCAACAATGTATGAATAAATGTACATCACCTCACGTGACGTCCTATTCTGTGCAGGTATGCACCGAAACAACCGTGACCGGTGAATACCTGCGTCAGAAGGTACGTGACGCGTTCGCTCCTTCTGAGCCAGGCTCCGAAGAGCGGCAGGATGGCCTTGACGACGCGCTTGGTCGCAAACTGCAACCGTAGGCACCTACGGTTGGTAGGCGATGTCGTCACATCTCGAGGGCGCGTCGTCGAGCCAGTCGCCTCAGTCTGTCGTACGCCCCTGAAGGCACCACGTTGGCCTAGTGCGGTTATAGGCTGCACACACCGTTGTGAACATTTGAAGTGCTTTCAGGTCTGCAGGTGAGGAACACGAGCAAGGCTTGAGGGGATCCTTTACAATCCTCCCCGAGAAGTGCCTAGAGGTTTTTACAGTCGCCTTCCCTCCGCTAGAGGGGGTGACCGCTTTACAGTCATCCCTTCCGAGATGTGCCTAAAGGCGTGGCGCCAATGGGTGGCTCTAGTGTGATCTGACGAGGACCTGGAGCCTCCCTTCGGTGCCGAAGATGACCGCTCCAGTGCTTTTAGCCGGTAGAAGGCATACCCCTTCGCCCTTCCCCGTGGTGAAGGAAGTTCCATGTAGAATTTCCACTGGACATCAATAAAAAAAAAGGTTTCCTCATGAATGTTAATGTAAGTGATAATCAAACTCTGATCCGCATTTGAATCCGAAAACTCCGAGGTGCGAACGGGGATTGAACTCAGACCCTCTTGTATGGAAGGCAAGCGTTCAACCACAAATCTATCAATGCGAATACTAGTAATACTAAATACATAACATTCTAAAAATAAATCCCGAAGAGCATACACTCATTCCATCGCCCAAAAGTTTTCTTTGCTCTACATATTTCAGGGCTCCACATTAACTTTACCTCCCCTCTTGGAATGCGATAAAAGACGTTAAATATTCAGCTAAAGAATGATCTCACGATAAAAAAGGTTAGAACCATCGTAAAGCAGTTTAAGTTAAAACTTAGATTACACGATCGAATATCGGTTTCCTATAAAACTATTTTTCATGGGGTATTTACAGGATTGAATTGTGATTTGAGGGTGGAAAAAAGATGGTGTGTGAAAAGAACATTCTTTCACAGTTCACGGCTGAATTTTATTGAAACAGACAGAGTTGTAATGTTTCAATATATAGATCTGTGATTACAATAAGAGGCACCATCATCATCATAACAAAGACCTCACCCATTGATCTCCACAATCATGTAGTTATTTTAGGAGGAAATTTGCCAGTACTCACCACGCTTGGCAGGCGTGTTGGCGAGTGCACAATGGCTGTTGGCTGTTGTTCTACCGGCAGGACTCTGCCCTTAGTCACCTGTTACAACACCCGCGGAAGCAGATGGAGTGGTGCTATATCCTTTCTCTCATTAGTGAGGTACTTGATTACCCTTATAATTTGTACGATAACTAAAAATAGATATGATTGTAAATCACACAAGTCTTATTTTCAATCTTAAGACCATAAAATGGAATTCGATTTTCGAGTGACAATAATCGCCGAAAAGGTATCTAAGTTGGTCTTAAATATATAATTCCTATTCATTTTGCGTCTAAGCACAGCGGTGTTCTTATTATTTATATACGACAGGTTACCACCTGTGCCCTGAGGCTTCAGCTGAAAATCAGCGCTACAGCTTCCTGTAGCATAGGCTGAGCTGTGGCCTTTTAAACGCACGACTCCACACCAGCCTAGCCATATTATATTTATGTGTACCTACAGTGTGCTGGTTTTTGTGTTGTTTAATAAATATATTTCTTTCTTTCTTCTTCTTTCTTTCTATATTTGCAACCCGGACACCATGCGGAATTACTTATCAGAATAAAGGGCTTGCCTGGTGCTAAAATTCTAAATTCCAATCTGTTCGCATTACTGAGATTTTTTTACGTCCCCCAACCCTTGCTCGAGCCGCCCGTGCCTAGCCAGCACCTATAAACCTGAGCCGAAATAATCTAAACTTGATCTAGCTTCCCAGATTTTACCCCAACAACTCCCTAAGCTGAAGCCCGAGTCACGCTATAGAGTGCAATAGTGCTTAGCTAGAGATAATTTTTGCCTCACCAATTGTTCGGTTAAGCAGGTGAGGTTCCCAAGGTCACAAGCGAACTAGAATCCCTAAGTCTCAGGAGAGACTTTGCTTCCCTGTGTGTGTTCTACCGCTTGTACAACGGACAGTGTTTAAGGAATTGTTCGATATGATACCAATGGCTACTTTCTACCATCGTACCTCTCACCATCGGCAGGGAGTTCATACACATACCATAGAGTCAGATGGTCTAGTAAATATGGTTCCAGTCTCAGAACGTCCTCCCATGCATGCTCAGGTTGTGGAATCAGCTGCCTTCCGAGGTTTTCCCAAGAGACAACAGCATGGGGCTTTTCAATAAGGGCGTGAAAAGATCTTACAGGGTCAGCAACGTGCGAGTTATACCTCTGGTGTTGCAAGTGTTCATAGACAAGCGTTCATAGGTTACAATAACCACTTACCACCAGGCGGGCCGTATGCTTATTTGCCTTAGTGGGATTCAAAAAAACACTGCGAGACACCCTATAGAATCTATTAACAGTTTCTCTGGCCAGTGAGGTGAATCCAGGGCTTCATGTTAACCAATCACAAATGCAATTTATATAAATCAATGGGCGGGGATATTATTTTTAGTGACACTGAAAGAAGATGTAGTGACAAAAATTGAGAAAGTTATGCTGAGATGGTTTGGCCATGTCGAGAGAATGAATGAAGAACGATTGACGAAAAAGTGTATAAGGCGAGTATGAATGAAAGTGTTGGAAGGGAGGACCTAGGAGGACGTTTCGAGACCAAATCAGGGACGTCTTGGAAAAAGGCCAGGTCAAGAGTACCCTAAACCGAAGAGCATGTATGAAGGGAATAATGAAAGTGGACGAAGCGAAACAAGTATGTAAGGATCGTAGCAAGTGGAAAGAAGTGGTCTCTGCCTACCCCTACGGGAGAGAGGCGTGATTATATGTATATGTATGTATGACACTGAAAATACTATGCTATGACGTTTCCAGCTAAATTCATCTGGCTCTTGCCTTTTTATGAACATGGTCAATTTAATATGAAACCCGTGCAACACGCGGGCCGGGATTTCCTCATAATCTCTTTTGTTATACTATTTGCTGTGTGGTGCCGGCTCAGAATGCCACCGCCCCTTCTCCTCACATGGGTGTCGTAAAAGTCAACTAAGGGATTAGCCGGAGGATGGGCAGCAGCGTCCTTCGAGTACATTAACAACTCAGCTGCGATCGCCAACCCGTCTGCCAAGCGTGGCGATTATGGCAAATCCCCCTAATGAGCCCACAACACATCCATATCGGTCGTTGTGGTGATTTTTGAGGGAGGGCTGTGTCCAGCAGTGGACTTCATTCGGCCGAAATTATGATACCTTGTGACGAAGTCATCCTTCATCTTCATTTCAATCAACCTCTTTCATGACTTCATACCTTTTATCTCCATCACTGTCCACTTCATGATTCATTCTTTATTCAAACAAAATTCGAATTTATGTGACGTAGTCGCTCTTCATATTTTGATCATTATCATTACACATTGGATCCTGAACGCTAGTGGTTCAACACACAGCTGTCGCTCTGACAAATAGTCTCCTGCAATATAACAATTACTTATTTTTAATTAGCATAAATTGTGATAGTAAGCTATATTTTAAAATTTATCAGCATGAAGATGAAGTGTTGAGGTTGTGAATATCAATATACCTATATACCATATATGCTACGTTTCATTGAATCTCAATAAGTGAACTCTGTTACTCGCTGCCGTGGAGAGAGCCTCCCAGTTGAGCTAACCGGGAAGAAACACGGAGGGAGGCACTCCGCGACAACCTATTAAAAACCAATTTATCTGGACCCAGTTCTAGAGCATTACAAGGACTGCTCACATTGGGATGAACTGCCTTTTCTGAATCATGATTACGTGATAGTATAATATCCTCCAGAGCTAATAATTTAATCGTCATCTCAATTGATGGAAATCAAAAGGGACCATCAGTCCAAAAACTCAATCAAACACTATTAATTTATGTTTTCTCTGAATCCATTACAGAAATCAACGTTGAATACAGAACTATTAAAGAGGTCGTAACAGAGCCTAGATCGAATCGGAAACGAGGAGATCCGTAGAAGAACTAAAGTAGTCGACATATCTGAAAGGATTAGTAAACTGAAGTGGCAATGGGCAGGGCACTTTGCTCGTAGAACTGATGGCCGCTGAGGCACAAAGGTTCTCGAATGGAGACCGCGCACCGGAAAACGCAGCGTGGGACGACCTCCAACGAGGTGGACAGACGACCTGGTGAAGGTCGCTGGGAGCAGTTGGGTGAGAGTGGCATGTGACTGCTCGTTGTGGAAATCTAAGGGGGAGGCCTTTGTTCAACAGTGGACATCTTGTGGCTGACATGATCAACAGAACCTCAACTTGACTAGTTTAACTGTCATTCACACACCTCATCATGAAAACAATAAGAATTAGGCTTCAAGTTCAGACCACAGTGACCTATTATGAAGAGAATTACGACCTCACTTTTGAGGGCAAATTCAAAATGTTTAGAATTTAACCTCGCGGCGCCAAATGACAATGAAAATTTTTGACAGGCTAAAATTATATTAGACTAAAATTTAAATTTCAAATATTGTGTCGTCTGCATAGATAATCCCTCTCCCATGAGTAAAACTAAAAGGCAAAACAGAGACAAGTCATAATTGTGGGTTCATTTTTTCTGTCTCAAAGACATACACTTTCATAACATTCCAACGCAAATAAAGAACAAATACGGAACCCAAAAAATATTAATAATAATCTAGTGTCTCAGTTACAAATATTGAGTGAAACCTTATATATACTAGGTTGCTTCCCCAAGTCTGTTTTATTCCGTGCGCATGTGTGTTTAAATTTATCTGCTTTTTTACGAAATCGAGCGTTTGCAGATTTCCCTCACGGAGCTGTAGCAGCGCTTCTCTAGGACACAACATCTAGAATTAATATAAGTCCAAATACACATGACTACGTAACTACAGCTTACCTTGCACTGCGGAAACTGTTCCATCGGCCGGCTGACTCGCCACCCCAGTAAAGGCGGTATACACACGAGCGCGGACATCAGCCACACAGCCGCTATCATGAGAGCTGCGCGCGCCGGTGTACGCTTCTTTAGGTAGTCCACCGCCTGAAACAACAACACAACTGTTAGATTGATTACCCATGACCATCTTAAATTTAGTCAAGTAGTATGATGTCACTGGATGCATGGTGCCGTAAAAAGGGACTATGGAATGTTTTTTTTTTTTTTTTTGAAACCGTACCCCACTCTAGGATTTCTCCTGTGCCGTGGATGCGTTTACATACATAAATTCCATACACAGTACACCCAGACCCGGAACAACTACCTGCAGATCATACAAATATTTGTTCGTGCGGGGATCGAACCCGTGACCCGGAGCGCAGCAGCCGACTGTGTCAGCCACTGCACCAACCGTGCCGTTACTTGAAGGATGGACAGCAGGGTCCTCTAAGTACATAAAGAGCTCAACTGCGATCGCCAACCCGCCTACCAAGGCCCAATGAGCTCACAATACACCCAGGCGTGTCATTCTAGCGATGTTTCGGGGAGGCTTGCTTCCAGTAGTGGACTTTATTCGGGCGAAAGGATGACGACGTAGTGTAATATTCAGTATTACAGTTTTACCCGGAGTGACTCTTGCATTCGTGCTAATGGGTAATGTCGGTTATAAGATTGGATCATTGCATCTTTGATGATATTTACGGCAGTAAAAACTAAAACGCCATAGCTGCGCGGTTCACGTGGATCTATGAGTGAATACACAGCATGAGTTTACCTATATGCAAAGGCGACGCTTGTGCAGTCTTTAATCTTCCATTTACTCGACTATGGTGACAAATTTTACTTTGAATTAGCTCGACAGGGTCTATAACAACTGCATCCAATTTATCTATAATCTGCGTAAATATGAACATGTGTCAGGGTATTATAGGTCTGAGCTCAAATGGATGCCCATCCCCAGAAAAGAAATGTGCGTGAGTTAACCACGCTTTCAATTCAATTTTTCTCAATTCTCCTCCCCCTCTTTCTTATCTTATGCCTCACTTTCAATATCTTTGTCCTACTCACTCTAGGAATCTAGGTTCTTCGAACAATCAAAACTTCTTTACACTGTGCTTCTCATACTTCTGGTTTTGTACAATCTTACTGTTAGCGACGCGATATAAATGATTTAATACCAATTTTATTTACAACATATGTGTATTTTGTAAGAGGAAGCGTGCGGGGAGCGAACTGAAGGGGAGGGGACATGGTCCTCCATTTTGTTAAAGTCAGTCGGCTCAAAACTAGTACGCACGCCGTGCGCTTCCTTAGCTCAGTTTTGTCAGTGGCTACCAAAAAACATATCCACTTTTCCCGAATTTTACTGCAACCTGCTTCACCCCGACCTGTACACTTACTTTCATATTCAATCCAAACTTCTGTGGAATGCACTTCCAGGATATCAGGATGACTATGAGTAGGTACGCATTTAAGCGGAAAGTTCGAGGTTACCTTCTCTACAAAATGTTAACGATCATAACATCATAAGTTTGGACTAAAGATCAATCCAACAAAAACTCAAGTGACAGTTGTTGGTGGCTCTCGAACTGTCTCCAAAATTGTCTGGTCGACACTTCCCCAAGTTTCTCTTGGTAACTCTGTTATTCCTATATCCAACAACGTTAAGAACTTGGGGATTTATATCGACAGTACTCTTTCCTGGACTAAACAACTTCAGGAAGTCAGTCGTAAATTATTTGCTGCAGCAGGCTCCTTAAGACGTCTTCGTAATTTTCTCCCTATTAATACCAAAATTGCGTTAGCACAATCTCTTCTACTCTCGATCCTTGACTATGCTGATGCCAGCTATCTCGATCTCACGCAAGACCAATTTGACAAGCTTGAGCGACTTCAAAATCTTTGTATCAGATTTATATTTGGCCTACGCAAATATGATCACGTTTCTGAATTTCGAACTAAGCTCAAATGGCTTCCCATCCGCTTTCGCCGGAACGCTCATATTCTTTCTTTGCTTTATAATGTGCTCTTTAAACCTTCTACCCCTTTTTATCTTAAAGAACGCTTTCAGTTTATTTGTGAGACACATTCTAGTTTCTTGAGATCATCAGAAAATCTAAAATTAAGTATACGTATGCATTCCACTTCCTTCTTCGATAATTCATTTACTATTCAATCGGCTCGCTTGTGGAATGCATTACCTATTGAAGTAAGACGTGCTCAAACACTACCTATTTTTAAGAAAATGGTGAAGGAGCATTACCTTTCTCTCTAATTTTTCTTCTCCTATCCTAGTTATATTTGATGTTTATTAGTATATTTTATCATCGTTTTATATATATAATATTTATTGTATATATTGTTATGTATTTTATATTTTTATGTCTAAGTAATATTGTGTATGATATATTGTACACTTGACAGCCCAATAGCTCCTTTCTTCCTGTCCATCCAAAGGTTGTCTGGAAGAGATCGCCCTGTGCGATAAGACCGCCCATTGTACATGTATCTTTTTAAATTTTTATCTCTATGTATGTATTATGTGGTGTACAATAAAGAGTATATAAATAAATAAATAACAGCTTGTCTAAGACTTCTGTTATGAATATGTATGTATTCATTTATTTATACTATTACATATGTATGTATGTGTAGATTATTATTTGTAAATTTACTTGTGTATATAACATATTTTTAGATTTCTTTCGTTTTATGTTTATTTGAACATATTGCACTTGCCGTTATCTCTTCATCACCCTATAGTTGACTAGTAGAGAATGCCTGCGGCATTAAGGGTGATATTTAAAAAATTTCGTTTAACCGCACTGACACTAAAGTTGAAACTTTCTCTTCTTCATTCATCTATTTATTTAACTATTATGTTTCTAAGACGGAGACGCTTACAGTGAGCGCCGCGTCGCGCCGCCGTTTGTCGCGTATTGCCATTACCACCATAAACGCCATGAGCACTGACAGACCATAAGATTATTTTTTATTTAGTGATGGGCGGTCTCGTTTACCTACTCATTAGATTATTTAAATGCCAATTATAAAATTATTGTTAAATATCTTCGATTTTATTCTTTATTTTTGCGCTTTGTGTAGTTCTTATTTGTATAGTTGTATTTGTTGATTTATTAGAAGGTATAATATGCAATATTTATTTTATATACTGTTTTTACACCCTTGAATCACCGAATCGCCGAAGGGTGCAGTTGAAAACCAGCGCCAGGCTCTTGTCTGGCAAATGCTGAACTGATTACCTATTTGGCGCAACTGTGGGGCACACAACAAACTCTAACCTAATATTGTATCCCCTATCCAAATTTTTATTGTTTTTTTTTTTCAGTTTTATATTAAGTTTTATTATTTGTGATGTCTCACTTTGCAGTCAAATAAAAAATTTCTTTCTTTCTTTCTTTCATATTCAGAAATGAGTCTTAGCGTGAACTTACGGTTCCATCTGTCAAAATTAGGGGCGTAAGTAGTGCATTAAAGATGGAAGCGTAAGTTCACGCTTAGACTCATTTCTGAATCTCACCCTAAGTCCGCCTTTGTACTGTAATGCTGCATAGAAAATTTCTATAAATTCCTTATTAAAAAATAAATATATCTTTGAATACATAAGTAGTCATATTGAAGCCTTCAGTGGTATGGATGCAAAAATAAATATACTTACTTGAGTACACATTTATTATGAATAATTATATAAATATTGGTTAGCGATTTATAAAATTTATTTTTCATAAAAGAGTGATAAAGTAGAATATAATGATAGATATACTATATAGTACTAACTGAAGAAGTTTTACTTATTACCAGTCTTTATCATACCTTTCACCTTCACCAGGTCGTCTGTCCACTTCGTTGGAGATCGTTGCACGCTGCGTTTTCCGGTACACGGTCCCCACTTTTTGTCCCAACGGCCATCAGTTCTACGAGCTATATGCCCCGCCCATTGCCACTTTAGTTTACTAATCCTTTCAGCTATGTCGGCAACTTTAGTTCTTCTACGGATCTCCTCATTTCTGATTCAATCTCGTAAAGAAATACCAAGTATAGCTCTCTCCATAGCTCGCTGAGTGACCTTGGGATTTCTTATGAGGCCCACAGTGGCAGAGGTACCAGTCTTGGCTGTTTCCTAATCCATCCTCGTATGTAAACTGAAGAAGTAGATATCTACTGTGCACCGACGTGATGTCCGTACCACCAGCTATAAAACCAGCGCTGCAAGACCGCCTTGATGGTTTGTAGCACATAGTTGAATGAGTGACCTTTGTTGGAATAGAAACAATAAATTGTAACCAATGTCATATCTATGTCAATGTCGTGAAATGTTGATCTTTGTAACTTTTTGTCTAATAGGTATAATTATCATAGGTATATATTAATATGTATTGTTGTTTGCTGTTCAAAAAAAATATTCTTTCTTCTTTCATTCTTTCATTTACTACACAAAAGATACCAATTTTAATGAGAGCGCGAAAGCGACCGGCGGGCTGATTAGCTAAAAACGGCAACAGCAGACGCGATAGCTGCTATCGCGCAGCCAATGATCCACCGGTGGCAAAGCGTCCAAACAATTGGTATTACGTAAGGCATCGCCCGCCTGTCGCTATTGTGGAATATGCATAGTTACTAGCGCCAGTAGCCACCAGTGGAACTAAAAAGAATGAACGTTTTTAGTTCATAGATTGTTCGACAGAGGCACGTCAGAGATCTTCGCCTGTTTAGTCGCTGTCGGCAAATAGGTAATACCAAATTGGTATTTGACAGCGGCGTTGGAGCAATTTACGCCTGTTGCAAAGCGTCTGCGACTTAGGTAATCAGCCCGCCGGTTTGTATCGTAGTACGTCTCGCTACACCGGCCTGCGCCGCACTGCAGGTCTCTCTGATCACAGCAAGCACCTAAACGCAACGCGGGGCGCAGATAATTGAGAGAATACGCGCCACTTCATAATACACCTCGCGCAAACCCGGAAAATGCGCTTCGTGGCGTGGCTTTACGCAGCGCGGATTCTCGACGCCTCTCGGTGTGAACTGACCCTAACGAGTGGAGTGGTGATGGCCAAGATGGTCAAGTATACTGTGCTGGGTACCACGTGACATATAAAAACTTATGATGGCAATGGTTATCTTAATACGTACCCCAAGGGCCCAGTGATGATTGCGAAGTATTTTGAATTTAAGATTATAGTGTAGTAACAAAACCATTCCTTTTGGAGTACTTTTATTCACAGACATACAAAAACAACAGTTTTTAATAACCAAAATCTCCTACCCAGCTTATTCTTAAGAACACAAAGACCGGTTTACTTTTCAAACATTACACAGGCCTGCCCATCTCGCGTACAATTAACACGGCTTAATATTTACAAATCGCAAAAGGCACAGTTTCTCATTTCCTTTTCTAAATATTTGACGAAAAAAATCCAACGCCATTTTGAATTTCTATTCAAGAAAGCCCTTTAAAACGTTTGAGCAAATCTAGGACGTTTCAGACGACCGTTACATTTGGCAAAGGTATATAAATGTCAGGCTATTTTTAGCCGGGTACGATGTAATGTAAGTATCTAATGTTTTGTAGCTAGCTAATGTAATGGCTAGCTAAACTATTGACGCTACTTGTCGCGGGTTTGATCCCCGCACGGAACAAATATTTGTATAATCTTCAGATAGTTGTTTCGTGTCTGGGTATTTGCGCATGTGAAATGTATGTCTATAAACACACGACACAAAAGAAACACTAGTGTGGATATCATAAAAAAGATGATGCCCATTGATTTATCACAAATTATTATCACAAAAATAAAGAAAGAAAGAAAGAAAAGAAAGAAAGATAGAAAGATTTTATTATTGGCACACAATATACATACAACAAAACTACACATTTTGCCAACAACGGGTCTCCCATTCCCCTATTTGCTAAAATACTGATTAGGCAAAAAAAAATTTGCTTTCAGTCTGTTCCTTGAATCTGTCTATCAAGACACAATTCAGAAGTGGAAGGATTGATCATCATCATATCAGCCAAAGGACATCCTGACTGCTGAACAAAGGCCTCTAGCATTGAATTCCAGTGTCATTTTGGGGGAATTTGCAAACATTCACCACGCTTCGTGTGTGAATGCCGTTAATAATGTTAATAAAATAATGTTCGTGCCGTGTGGTGCCGGCTCAGAATACCACCACCCCATCTCATCATAGGGGTGTCGTAAAAGTCGACTAAGGGATTAGCCGGAGGATGGGCAGCAGCGTCCTTCGAGTACATTAACAACTCAACTGAGATCGCTAACCCGCCTGCCAAGCGTGGCGATTATGGCAAAACCCCCCAATGTGCCCTCAACACACCCGTATCGGTCGTTGTGGTGATATTTGGGGGAGGCCTGTGTCCAGCAGTGGACTTCATTCGGCCGAAATGATGACCACGCTTCGCAGGCGGGATGGTGAGCGCAGAATGGCTGCTGTCTCACAGAAGGGACGCTGCTGCCCATCGCTTTGGTTTAGAATCTCTTAGGCGCCTTTTACGACATTCATGGGAGAAGATGGAGTGGTGCTAAAATCTTAAATCCAGACACCACATGGACGACGTCAGAAATCAGAGTCAGAAATGTATCCCTTAAGAAATTTAATAAATTGAAACTTTTATTAAACCTAAACTCTGGATATTATAAAACTTCTGATTGTCTTGATGATAAAAAAGCTTGAGACTGAGCTGCTCGCTAGGTACAGTCAACATTGCTTTTTTAACTTTTTATACATAAACTGACATCATTTACTGACATTTTTTATTGACATTTAATTTATACAGTTTTTGACATGTGATTTATATTATTATTTTTACGTTTTATTTACATTTGTGACATTTAATTTATATTATTTTTTTACATTTAAGTACATTTTAGTATTGTTTTAATTTTAGATTTTTTTGTGTACATGTATTTATAAATATTATATATGACAGACTAACGTGTTGGCAGTTTGTTGCGCCGTTTCTCCTCCCCAGCTTAAACACTAGGAAGCGGTGAAGGGTGGGCTTATGGGGTGCTGTCTAATGTTGACGTACAAAAATAACTAATAACTGTAGTCCATTTTGAATAAATGATTATTTGATTTCATTTTATTAACAGACGGGTATAATGGATTGATATCATTATCTTCATCATCATATCAGCCACAGGACGTCCGCTGCTGAACAAAGGGCTCCCCCTTAGATTTCCACAACGAGCGGTCACATGCCGCTCTCATCCAACAACTCCCAGCTACCTTTACCAGGCCGTCCGTCCACCTCGTTGGAGGTTGTCCCACGCTGCGTTTTCCGGTATATGGATTGCTATAATGGTGGTAATTTAAATACGAACGAATCAGAGGTGAAAACATACGTGCATATGCATTTCAAACTTCAAATGCAATATGCAAAATAATACTTTCACATCGTGTTCTAAATATTTAGGATCCAGTCTAAATTGGGATGCATAAAGCATGCCAAGATATTTGATTACAAACAAAAGCTTGCATCGGGGCCATTGTTTTCTTATTTTCACGCTGTTGGCTTGAAGGGTGGGCAGAGGTAAGATTGATATTGTGGAGATTGTAAACGCAAGGATGGGAAATATTATTATACAATACAATACTCTTTATTGTACACCAAAAATAAGATCCAATGTAGAAAAAGACATGTACAAAGGGCGGTCTTATCGCACACGGCGATTTCTGCCAGACAGCCTTGATATTATTTGATTTATCTTTATAGAGAATGCTTTTTAATAAGTCTCTCTAACTCTAGTGTCGTGGGTGCGTTAACAGACATAAATTCCACACACAATGCACCTAAACGCGGAATCATCATCATCATCATTTCGGCCGAATGAAGTCCACTGCTGGACACAGGCATCCCCCAAAAAAAGAATTCCCACGCGGAATAACTACCTGCAGATCATACAAATAGTTGTTCCGTGCGGGAATCGAACCCGTGACCCGGAGCGCATCAGCCGACTGTATCAGCCACTGCAACAACCGTGTTCTCTGTTGTGCTTATGTTGAATGTTTCTTTGGTGGTATTAATATGTTAATCATGTATTAGTCTACAGAACGGTTCTAAAATGGTTGCCTATCAGGCAGCGTAGAACGCAAAGTGCATTGTTTGTTCTCCTTTTTTGATTATTCCACTTCCCCTACTTACCTATATGCTTCAATACATAAATCTTCGCCCATCATATGATCGTCTCCTGCAATGTCCCTCTCACCTTTCTTACTTATGCGCTCTTCTTTCTTTGTCCAATATATTCTCGGTTTGACACTAGTCGCTCCTCTTAATGTAAATACTTCCTCAATTCTTTCGCAGTATCATCTCAACGTTGATCTTTCCTATTATATTAATTATATGTATTGTTACTGTGTATGTATTTATTGTTTTATATTATTGCCAGTGATGACTTATGGTATTGAAATGTGGTCGCTCACCATGGGCCGCATGAGAACGCTCAAAGTCATCTAATAGGCAATGGAGAGGTCTATGTTCGGAGTTTCCGTAAGAGCAATGTTAAAAAATTAGGAGGTTCGCAAAAGAACCAATTCAAATGGCAGTAGGCTGTACACGTTGCTCCTAGAATGGATGTTCGATGAGACCAAAAAGTTCCCACTACGTCCCGGAAGATGCAGAATGGGCAGATCCCTCACGAGATTGACCGACGTCGTGGTGAAAGTTTCGAGAATTCGCTGGATGCAAGTAGCGCAGGCTCGACCGTTGTGGCATCATCATAATCATCATAACGGCTATTTATACGTCCACTGCTGAACAAAGGCCTCCCCCATAGATTTTCACAACTGTGTCATCATTTTGGGGGGTATTTGCCAATACTCACCACGCTTGGCAGGCGGGTCGGTGAGCGCAGTATGGCTACCGTTTCACAGAAGGGACGCTGCTGCCCATCCCTCTGGTTTAGATTCCCTTAGTCGCCTTCTACGACATCCACGGGAGGAGATGGAGTGGTGCTATATTCTTAATCCGGACACCACACGGAATGGTTGTGGCACGGGCAGTTAAACTTGTACTTATTATCTCAATAGATTTTTTATTGCCAATTTCCCCAACTGTTCCTCATAGACAGTAAATAAGATGCTTCTTAATTAGGCTTTGGATCTAGAATAAAATACTATGAAAACAAAACTGTTGCCTACAGTAAAATTAAAATAATTTCATGTCGGATTTATCTTACGTTAATCTGTAATCCGTATACAATAACTTCTATCCCTTTTACTCCGAAGTCATCTGGGCCCTTACTCTTTACTGGCTAATAACGCTTATTACGAACCACAGATCACAGTAACATATAACCTCTCCTCAGTTAAGAGCACTCACAAACTATTACCGAGTTACCCGACTCTGTAAATCGTTTGCAGTGTAATGTGTTTGACCCGGACTCGAGCTAGAATAAGTCAAGCGATGTTATGATAAAAGAGAAAATAATATCAGACGTGTGGAGGCTTACACAGGATTACATTGACTGGAACGGTTTCGTTTGTTATTTTTATCCAATTATATTTTTTCAAAAATTACGGTAATTATTCATTTTGAGTTTAATCATCATCATATCGGCCGAAGGACGTCCACTGCTAAACAAAAGCCTCCCCCATAGATCGACCAATCGTGTCGTAATTTTGGGGGGAATTTGTCAGTACTTACCACGTTTGGCAGGCGGATCGGTAATCACTGCTGCATTTATTCTATCCCACTTCAAACTAATTATTATCTCCCTTAACT
Organism: Diloba caeruleocephala; assembly: GCA_947459985.1. Taxonomy (NCBI): domain Eukaryota; kingdom Metazoa; phylum Arthropoda; class Insecta; order Lepidoptera; family Noctuidae; genus Diloba; species Diloba caeruleocephala. The sequence continues at coordinate 2,246,710 of OX381626.1, read as the reverse complement.
TCTTCTACCGTGTGGTGTCTACGAATAGCATCGACCCATCTCATCCCGTGGGTGTCGTAAAAGGCGACTCAGGGATTAGCCAGAGCATGGACAGCAGCGTCCTTCAAGTACATTTACAACTCAACTGCGATCGCCAACCCGCCTGCCAAGCGTGACGATTATGGCAAAACCCCTTAATGAGCACACAACACACCCATATCGGTCGTTGTAGTGATCTTTGGGGGAGGCCTGTGTCCAGCACTGGATTTTATTCGGCCGAAATGATAACTGCTTCAAACCACTTGTAACCGCCTTGAACCGGTTCTAGTCGCTTCTAACTCCGTACAACGCGTGTGTATGACAGCGCACAGACTGGCGCGCAACCACAATAAATCATATGAAACAATTCGACATTCCGCAAATGGGGTCGGAGCGAACATACCGTGATATTAATAATATTACTTACCTACTGAGGGTTCGAGCTAACAGGGCAAACAGAGTAATATGTTAATCGTAAAAGTAATGCAGCGACTTGTTGTGTCTCATTAGTGTAGTGATCGGAAGCGCAACTCGAAACTCCTCGTCTAATCTAGCGGCCATATTCAGACACTTGTCATATTGAAACGACGGAAGAACATCTCACTACATGACAACCTCTAAGAAAGAATTCCGAAGAACTCAGGGCAGATCTAATTTAAAATTTGACATATATTGACAGTATTGTTGAAAAGCTACATTGTTTATAGGTTTTCCCCGAATAGTAGAGTTAACATGCTTGTAATTAAACTTTAATTTCTTTTAGCTCACTGACCCCTATATTAGTATATGGTGTTTGAAACCGTGAAATTTGTATAAAAACGACAAACACATCAGTGACGGGTTGTTTATGATACTCGCTGTAATATTTTTGACAGTCTGTATGTGAGAGCGACGTAGATAAAGGCAATCTATAATTTTAATAAAACACTTTTAAACGGATTCATCATTTCGGCCGAATGAAGTCCACTGCTGGACACATGCCTCTCCAAAGATCACCACAACGACCGATATGGATGTGATGTGGGCTCATTGGGGGGTTTTGCCATAATCGCCACGCTTGGCAGGCGGGTTGGCGATCGCAGTTGAGTTGTTAATGTACTTGAAGGACGCTGCTGCCCATCCTCCGGCCAATCCCTTAGTCGACTTTTACGACACCCACGGGAGGAGATGGGGTGGTGGCATTCCGAGCCGGCACCACACGTGTATTCAACTCCTCATGCCTATCTGCCTGATCTTTTAATCACCTAGTGGCATTTCCTTTGCCGTCTCAGTTACAGACAATTCTTCTTCTTGCAAAACTAACAAGAAACCATCTCTGCCGTGCTAACGATAAGGATAGTAAGCAAAACTTTGTATAAAATGAGTTAGTTATGAGCATATAAAAGCGTGGCGATTATGGCAAAACCCCCCAATGAGCCCACAACATACCCATATCGGTCGTTGTACTGATGTTTGGGGGAGGCCTGTCCAGCAGTGGACTTCATTTGGACGAAATGATGATGGTGAGTGATACCACATATTAGAGAAACAAGACTGCTGTATGCTGTATTATGACTATTTTAAATCATTATTTTAAATATTGCACTTAAATTTCCTTACAAAGAAATATTATAGACCTGCCGTCAAGCCGAGCGAAAATGTAATGAGCACAGAGCAAGTAACCACTACGTTTTAAATGAGTACAACTACCCATTTAATTTCAAAGAAAAATTTTAGTCTATCAATAAACCTTATTTTTAATTTTACACACATTATGTATAAATTTTGGACCCTCTAAATATTCTGTTTTACTTTTTAATATGTACCTATATTTATTTCATGTTATTTGCCACTTCCTTATTGGTATACATTTTTATTTATATTAATATTACGTTCCCTCCGTCCGTGTGTCACTGCAGGGGTGCCAACTGAAAATCAGCGCTGGGTACCTAATGCCCCGCAGATGCTGAGTTGGTAACCCTTTTGGCATGATCATGCCAATGGTACATTTGATTTTACTTACCTAAAAATATGTCTATTTTCTTTCTGTTCTGTACTATCAGTATGTTTGTGCTGAATAAATGTGTTTTCTTTCTTCTTTCTTTCTTTCTTTCTGATGATATAAAAGTCCTTCAGAAGCTATTCAATTCCGTCTTACTCAATGGCACAACGCCGGAAGGCCGAAATAGAGGCGAGGTAGTGCTCTTCTTTAAAAATGGTGATTCCTCCCTGTTAAAGAATTATAATAGACCTATCTCGTTTTCGTTGGCCATTTTTATGAGCTGTTTTCAAAGGAATCATCATGATTCTGTTGCAGAGAGGTATAAGACAGGGGGCGTCATTTCCTCGAAACTGTCCACCGCTGCAATGGAAATTGCCTTCAAGCTACTGGAGTGGAAAGGATTCTGAATTAACATCAATGGCGAGTCTGTCACTCACCTTCGATTTGCCGACGACATCGTAGTCATGGCAGAATCGCTGCAAGAGCTCAGCACAATGTTCGAAGATCTCAACAGAGTTTCGCAACAGGTGGGCCTTAAAATGAACATCGGCAAGAGAGAGCCATGTGAAACGTACGTGTTATATATCCGTTGGGAACTCTGTTCGCGAAATTGTTGACGAGTATGTCTACCTGGCTGGGAAGCGTTCGGAAAACGTCGTTTCGTCAACAATACCGCAAGTGCCTCAAGACAAAAATGATCTTTAAGTGGTGTGTGTTACCTTACAGCACAGTGGAATGATCACTCGCCATGGGCCTCATAAGAAAGCTAAGATTACTCAGCGAGCTATGAAGGCTCTCTTCTGCTCTTATGCTTGCAGAAACGAAGAGATCCGTAGAAGAACTAGTTTTTTAACTGATATGGTCACTGACACTATTATTAGAACTATAAATGGTTGCAATAGCGCTGCAATATCGGAAACTCTAATCAAAGTTAAAACATGGTAAATATCCCGATTACAGTTCTAAGAACCGAACTAAAGTTGCCGACATAGCTGAAAGGATTAATTGATAAGTTGATTGGGCAATGGGTGAGCCAGATTGCTCGTAGAACAGAAGGCTATTGGAGTAAAATAGCTTCTCGAATAGAGACCGCGCGCCGACCTTCACGAGATGGACAGACGACCTGATGAAGGTCACTGGGAGTCGTTGGATGCGGGTGGCATGTAACCGACCATTGTGGATGTCTAATGGAGTGACCTTTGTTCAGCAGTGGACGTCTTGTGGCTGATATGATGATGATGATGATGACTGACCGTTTGAAAAGCGTCAACATTGTGTAAAAACGACAAACTCACTAGTGTTTTACGGGTTGTTTATACAACTCGCTGTAATATTTAACATACTTTTAAACGGATTGCATCACGTATATTATAGATTTCAAAAGGGTTTCAAAAGATCCAAAAGATATTTTGGATGATATGAGCATATTTATAATCAGCTCATCGAGATATATCTGTTTAATTTACCCTATTTTTCTGTATCTTACGAAAATCTAAATATTATTATTATTTAAATAGGGCAGCTTTCGTTAGTCAATATGAACAGTTTTTAGTTATCATCTAAAGATAGAATATGGTTCGAATTTTAGTTAAAATGTGTTCTGTCCTTTTCTTTCCAAACTAAAAGTCGGAATAAAAGATAACGAAAAACATGTTTTAATTAATATAGTACTAGAGTTAACAAAACGTGCTACTTACAGCATGAATCTGATGGTAAAGTCTTGACAGCTTAGGATAATTCAGAGGGGAATTTGTTCAGCAGTGGACGTCCTTTGGCGGATATGATGATACCGTTGATCCGTGAATTTAGTTTATTGTGAAACAGAAGCACATTTTGCAAAAGAGGATCAGCACATTAATCATATTACACAGAGAATTTGTATACAATGTTAGTTGACACCACTCTGCGGTTATTAGGATTTGTGGTAAAAATAATGCGACTTTGTGGTGTTTATTTTGCATGCAGATGTAAGATACATGTATTTTTTTTAAATGCATTTTTGGCGAATGTTATTGTTTTGTTGAATATGGTTTTCGGCCAAGAAGAAAAAGAGAGTGGTGGACCATTTACCATTTGTCCTGCAAGACATGATATTACAGACATAAGTCCTACATGCCCAAACAGCCAGACCCAAAACAAAAATTTCTAGATCATTCAAATATTTGTTCCAAGCAATAGAACCTGGGCCACGTAGCGCTGGAAGCCAGTTGCTTAGCCACTCCGCCAACTGTACCGTCCAGTTTAAGTCGATCGTAGAGCGATTTGAAAGGAGATTGAAAGGAGACGGATATTCGTTGAACGATTTATTGGACGTACAAAAAGTAGGTCATCCTGAGTCTCCTATTTTTTTTTCATCCTTTTGTCATCCTTCATCTTCATTTCAATCAACCTCTTTCATGACTTCGTACCTCTTATCTCCATCACTGTGCACTTCATGGTTCATTCTTTATTCGAATCAAAATTCGAATTTAGTATTGTGGTGTCGAATCGTTTATATTTTGATCAGCATCATTACACATTCGATTCTGAACGCTAGTGGTTGGACACACAGCTGTCACTCTGACAAATAGTCTGCCTGCAATATTACAATTACTTATTTTTAACTAGCGTAAATTGTGATACTTAAGTTGTGAAAGCTATATTTTAAAATTTATATAATCATCAACATGAAGTGTTGAAGATGTGAATCACAATAACTGAACTCCGTTACTTGCTGCTGTGGAGAGAGCCTCCTAGTTGAGCTAACCGGGAAAGAACACGGAGGGAGGCACTCCGCGATAACTGTAAACCGGTCACTCCCTCTAGCGGAGGGGAGGCGGCTGTAAAAAGGCCACCCCCTCAGGCATCTCTCGGGGGGATTGTAAAGGATCCCCCCAAACCTCGCTGTGGGTTGTACTACATGCTCTATTTACCTAGTAGTCTGTGCCAACAATCAACCAAACTACTGTCTTAAAACTAGGAGGGTACTAAACATCACAGAATTCGTCTTCTTCGAAATTGTATGATCTTTTTAGCATGGTTCCGGCTTGTATTCCGTGTCAATCGATGACGAATTACAATTGAAACGGTTTGAATCTAAAGATGAAACGCAGTAAATACTATAAGAGTCATAAGTTTACCGGCAAAAAGTGACGTAGAACACTATCGTGTCCAACACCTGGGTTCCATCGGTTTAAACGAAAATGATATTAGACGTTTTTTGTCTCACAATTTCTCGACATTTTCCAGATTGGAATTGGTAATATTTTATAAACTGCTTCTTATTAGATATAAATTTAATATTTTACCAGCGCTATCAGTGTGCGCCAGTTTATTTTAATAAAGATCCCAGAAGCGACCCCAGCGCATCCCTCCGCATTCCCTAAGACAGGAGAAGCACACAAGGTTTTTTAAAGGTAGGTCCAATAGAGTACCTATAGCCGGAATCATGCCATGACTAGGTCCTCTTGACCTCGATCTAAAATGGAAGTGCTTAGTCGATTGCTAAAAAGTTACAGTGCCAGAGTACCAATATTCCATTAGCAAAACCCATATGGCCTGTTCGTTGTTTCCGTTCTTATTTTGGACAATATCCTGTTCTTCTGAGCACCGTTTTTGTGGGAACGCATTTAATGGCAGTCACATTTCATAAAAAAAGATACTCGCTCTCACGTTTAAGATCTTTTTTTTAAACTTCTCCCCAGACTAGGATTTCTCGTGTGTCGTGGGTGCGTTTGTAGACTTGAATTCCACATACAATACACCCAGACCCAAAACAACTACTTGCAGATCATACAAATATTTGTTCCGTGCGGGAATCGAACCCACGACCCCCGGCGCAGCTATCGACTGTATCAGCCACTGTACCAACCGTGCCATCTTAATTGAGTAATCCTATAAAAAAAACGATTAATTTAAGTTTTATTTTTTAGGTGTTGTCATTGCAAGTAGGTACAGCCGTCCTCCGCCCTGGCACCTAATTCCTGTACGCCTGAAACCCCCTGCCGTCGTTGTAAAGCCTCTGGGTTTTCACGTGATCATACGAGAACCTGGAGCCTCCCTTAGGTGCCGAAGATGACCGCCCCAGTGGTTTTAGCCGGTAGGAGTCCGGCCTTCGTCCTTCCTTGGGGCGGAGGAAGTTCATAAAGAAATTCGACAGGGCCCAATAAAAAATAAAAAACACAAAAACGGGTTGCACTCCGGGAGTGCCGGCATAAGTGAAAATTTTATAGCAATTAATGTTTTTTATTTATTTATCTAATTCACAAAATCCAATACTATATTACATGGCTGCGGTGCGACCCGCCTCCCAAAAAGCGCGTGCTTCCCACCGCACCAAGAAGTTTTCACTTCAAATTGACGTCAAATAGCGTCTCGTAACGGTGTCGCCAGTTCAAAGATTTTATCTCATCTAAAATATGCGTACCGCGCTAAAAGAAGTTTTCACTTCAAAAAGGCACACAAAAGTCAGGATTCAGTTTTAAGTAGGTACTTCTGTTTAAATTTCTAGCTCGTAGAAGCGTCATTCATGTGGATTTTTACAACAAGAACTGGGGTCTTAGCAACAAAGGCCGTTTATAAATGCAGTTTTGATCGAATCGCATACATGAGAATAAACCATCCTTGCGGGAAGCGGTAAAAACTATTCGTGAAGAATTCAACGTGAAGTAGGAACGGCCCCTAAGAATATACTGACACGTTAAACAAGAAAATAAATCAAGCAGAATAATTGCCTTATCCTCATTTTGATGGGTCCTAAGGGAGTGTTGGTCAGATGGAACTCAATCCAGTTCTAGGTTCGAAGTCGTAAATTTTACGATTCGCGACTTCTCAGCGATCATTCGTCATGGGCTATCAAAATTTTATAGCCAGAATGTCCATATGCTAAGTTATAAAGTCGGGAACGTTTGCATCCTAATGTAAAAGAAGTAGGTTTCGCGTAAACAATGTAAACAGCGTAAACATTACAATGTGTGTTTTACGGTATTGTGTTACTAAAAATAGAGTTCGATTTACAATTTCAATTTATAATAAAACACTTTTAAGCGGATTAAATCGCGTATATTATTGAAGTTTGTTTTTCCTGACGTTTTAAACACTTTGCGGGGTTCGTGGTCGCAGGATGTATATAAGAATATACGCGATTTAATCCGTTTAAAAGTGTTTTATAATAATGTGTAATAATCGCAAAAACGTAAGACATTACTATAATATTAATTTAATTATATGTCTAGAATAATTTATGACCAACAATGAATGGCGAAAGGGATGTCTTTTGAGTAGTAATTTGCAAAATGTTAAAATAAGTTAGTAATAAATTTGCTCTTAGGTATGATAATTTAGATAACTATCATAATAGCCAAAAGACGTCCACTGCTGAACAAAAGCCTTCCATAAACGACAGGTTTCATGCCATGCGTCGTCATTGACGGCACGGTTAGTGCAGTGGCTGATACAGTCGGCTGCTACGCTCCAGGTACGCTCCAACCCTCAAGGTTCGATTCCCGCACGGAACAAATATTTATACGATCTGCTGGTAGCTGTTCCGGGTCTGGGTGTATTGTGTGTGGAATTTGTGTTTGTAAACGCACCCACGACACAGGAGAAACCATAGCATGGGGCAACGTTTAAAAAAAAACTACGACCGGTATGGTTTTGTGTTATGGGATAATCACCACGCTTGGCAGACAAGCGTGGTGATTATATTATATATGGCATAACACAAAACCATACCGGTCGTAGTTTTTTTTTTATTAGCGATCGCAGTTGAGTTATTTATATACTCGAAGGATGCTGTTGCCCATCCTCCAGCTAATCCAATACTCGCCTTTTACGACACACACGGGATGAGATGGGCTGGTGGTATTCTTAGCCAGCATTTTTTATTATTATAATCGTAATTTCATTTAAAAAACATTAAGGTTTTTAAGTACGTACATTATATTTTGGCACTTGTGATACAGGTCTTTCCTAGTACGAGTGCCAAAGCACTCCTTTGACATTTAAATTTGTACTTAAAAATAATGTGCAATCATATTAAGGAGATTTACTGTAACGATTTTATTTCAGTAATAAACTATATTATATTCCGTGTGGTGTCCGGATTCCGTGTGGTGTCCGGATTAAGAATATAGCACCACTCCATCTCCTCCCGTGGATGTCGTAAAAGGCGACTAAGGGAATCTAAACCAGAGGGATGGGCAGCAGCGTCCCTTCTATGACACGGTAGCCATACTGCGCTCACCAACCCGCCTGCCAAGCGTGGTGAGTATTGGCGAATACCCCCCAGAATGATGACACAGTTGTGAAAATCTATGGGGGAGGTCTGTGTTCAGCAGTGGACGTATAAATGGCCGATATGATATGATGATATTATTATATTATTCACGAAGATATAAAGTGACAGCAGAGTGAGTAAATTGATTACTTTAAAACACTCTCTGTGTCTCTAAGCGAATCGCGAGCGCCCATGTCGTAGATAGCGCGGATTGGCAGGCGGGTTAATGAGCACCGTATGGCCCGTTCCACAGAAGCGGACACTGCTGCCTATCCGTGATTTAGAATCCCCTAGTCGCCCTTTACGGCGTCCACGGGAAGATCTCCTTCATCTTGAGGGAATTGTCATAAAAATTGTTTCGATGCACGGTACATAAAATTAATCATTTAAAAACATCTGTAACGATGCCTTCCGCCAAGTCATCCTGCGACCACGAACACTACAAAGTGTTCTTAACGCCAGGGAAAACAAAAATCTATAATATAAATCAATAAAACTTATTTTTTAATTTACATACAATTTTTACATATTTTTTGACTCTCTAGATATTCTGTTCTTCTTTTCAATATGTTTATTACTTACATGTTAATTGCCACTGCATTATAGTTATTTTTATTATTACGTTTCCTCCGTCCGTATGTCACTGCAAGGGTGCCAACTGAAAATCAGCGCTGGATACCTTACGTCCAACAAATGCTGAGTTGGTAACTTTTGGCATGATCATGTTGATTGTACGTTAGTTTTTATTTATCTAAAAATATATTTATTATCGTTTCGTTTTGTGCTATCAGTTTATTGGTACTGTATAAATGTGTTTTCTTTCTGTAGAATCCGTTTAATAGTGTTTTATTTTTCTGTTCTTAGTATGTATCTTTTAACTTGTATGTTTCTTCTGGTTTCACTGAATAAACGTTTTATCTATCTATCCATAGTTTTTACAACGACCGATCGCACACAGTCCATGACCATACTTATTACGAATATGTACTTATAATAGTCGCTACGAGCAATCTGTAACCCAAATGCTTGAATAGCGGTTTAATATTAGAACTCGTTAACTCAATTAGGTACCAGGGAATACCAATGTATTCCCTGGTATCTAATTGAGTTAAGGAGGTTAGATAATAATTGCTTTTGGAATCGAAGGTGGTTAGTCTACAACCTGACCCCAACATAGTTGGGTAAAGGCTAAGATGTTGATGAGCCAGGATCTTTAACGCCAGCACTAGTATCAAGCCATGTGGTGCCGGCTCAGGATACCACCACCCCATCTCCTCCCGTGGGTGTCGTACAAGTCGACTAAGGGATTAATCGGAGGACGGGCAGCGGCGTCCTTCGAGTACATTAACAACACAACTGCGATCGCCAACCCGTCTGACGAGCGTGGCGATTATGGCAAATCCCCCCAACGAGCCCATAACACACCCATATCGGTCGTTGTGGTGATCTTTGGGGGAGGCCTGTGTCCAGCAGTGGACTTCATTCGGCCTAAATGATGACTAGATCACCATAATATTTGTACACAATTTTTCGCGGTGTACGAGGGCGGCACTGAAAATTTCGGGAATCAAGGAAGTGACACAACATTACTGTTTAAAAATGTATTTATTGCTTTTCGAAGTATTCTCCGCGAAATTTGACACATTTTTCATACGATGGAACCAATCATTGAAGCAACCATTCCATTCGGAAGTTGGGGTCTCCAAAATGGCCGTTTTGTAGGCGTCCACAGCTTCTTTAGGTGATGAAAATCTCTGTCCACGCAATTTATTCTTTATTTTAGGGAAAGTATAGAAATCATTAGGGCTTAGGTCGGGGCTGTACGGTGGATGGTCTAATAATTCTATGTTTTCTTGCTCTAAAAACTCTTTTGTTCTGTGCGCGGTGTGAGAACTCGCATTGTGGTGATGGAGGATGATGCGGCGATTGCAGTTCTCTCTACGGAGTTCAGAAACGACCTGTGGCAAACAAATGCTAGCATACCATTCTGCATTAACCGTTCTTTGTCCCTCAAGAGGAATAGTCGTAACATGGCCGGTTTTGGAGACAAACGTGGCCACCATTTTTTTTGCAACACTCCGTGAACGGCTTTAGCCAACAAAAATTGTTCGCTCATTTTCGAACACCCAAACTCGTGACTGGTTTTTTGTTTCGGGTTCGTACGCATATATCCAGGATTCGTCACCTGATACGATGTTGTATACAGCATTTGAGGATCCTGCGTGGAATCTTTCGAGAGTTCTGACGCACCAAGTAACGCAAGCCGCTTTTTGCTCTTCACATAGCAAATGCGGTATCCATCGGGAAAACAACTTTTTTACACCTAATTGTTCATGCAAGATTATTTGTATTTGACTCATGCCAATGTCTAAGGTTGCCTGAATTTCGCGGTATGTCACATGTCGATCTTGCTCAATCAGCTTACACACAGCATCAACGTTTTCTTGGGTGACTGCAGTTTTTGGACGACCTTGACGAGGATCATCACTGAGCTTGACACGTCCACGTTGAAATTCAGCAAACCAGCGATGAATTGTGGTTTTGGATGGGGCTTCATCACCAATTGCAGAAATCATCCGATCAACACACTATTTTTGTGTTAAACCACTTCGAAAGTCATAATAAATCATCGCTCTTGAATTTTATCGAGTCAACTCCATTTTCTCAACGACTAAACAAGTTTGACAAAACCTTGTGACAAGACCGTGAATCTTTTTTTAAATAAATAAATGGTATTCGATTTGTAAAACCAAGGAGTTTTCAATTAAAAAGATTTTAATATGACAGGAACAGTGGAAATATTCCATTCCCGATACTTTTAGTGCAGCCTATGTATCATAGCTATAGTCTTTCGCAGTATGCTAAATGTATAGGTTAATGTTACTGCTTATCCTTACCTACTCGTATATCGCAACAATCATAAAACTCCCGCAGAATGGCACCACGAGTTTGTTTTAAAAAGGAAACAATTCCCCACACTAGGAACTCTTCCGTGTCGTAGGTATGATTTACATAAACTTTACATGCAATAACGATATGACCCGAACAAAACTGTCAGTCAAATCCGTAACCCCCTAGCTCAATAATCCAATACATTAGCCACTGCGCCAGTCGCTTAGCCACTGCGCCAATAACTTGGCCACTGCGCCAATCATTTGGCCACTGCGGCAATCACTGGCCACTGCGCCAATCACTTGGCCACTGCGCCAATCACTTGGCCACTGCGCCAATCACTTGGCCACTGCACCAATTGCACTGCGCCGATATTCTGGTCTGTTATACGACCAGGTTCCACCAAGCATACTTTATTTTCAAACTATAACTATGCTTTCAATCACATCAATTTCATTAAGTTGGTATTGCTAAGTGCTATTAAAACACACAATTAAATTAATCTAACAACAAACATAACAAAAGCAATATTCCCCAACTAAACGTTTTTATACCCTATATTCAATACGCTTGATTAAAATAGCGCTAAACCACTTTGAACCGCTTTGAACCGGTTATATCTGAATTAATTCCCATATAACCAACATTGCGCGGTTTTCAATATGTAGTAATTTTGTAATTAATTTGTTTTTACACACTAGCATAAAGGGAATTTTTTTATTATTGGGGATTTGATTTCAATTTATGAATTAAAATCGAACTAACCCGATAGGGTAAGTAGAGCAGTAGATACTGTTATACAATGAACAGTTGTCAACGGCGGGGCACGTTGCTCGTAAAACAGATATCCAATGGGGCTAAAAATTTAAAGTGTAGATCGCGCACCGGAACACGCAGCGTGGGCAGACCAGACAATGTGGACCGATGACCTGGGTGAAGGTTAAGGGAATCCGCAAGATATAAGTAGCTTAGAACAGGTCGTTGTGGCAATCTTTAGGAAGGGCTTATGTCCAGTTGTGGACGTCTTTCGGCTGAAATTTTGACGATGATTATACATATATTGGTTACTAATCAGGTTAAATGACTACACTGTGATTTCATGGAATCATAAAGTCGGTGATGTCAAACATTTTTCAGAAGAATGTGACAAGAACATGAAGTAAGCGATAAACTGGTTTCCAGACTGAAACGAAGCCTTTGGGAGATTTTAGAGTATTTTATAGCATATCGACAGAAACAGTTACAGAAACTGCCATAGTTCATGAACTCTGTATGGGAAAGAACTGTAGGTATTTACTATTTATATAATTGTTTTTTCCGCTGTGTAGTTAGTATGTATATGTAAGAGTGTAATATGAGCAAAAGTCCAAAAATTCTGAATAGAAAAATCTTTGTAGCCGTCCCATTGAATGGTCTTATAGCCAAGAGCTTCGACAAACATATAAGCTCTCGCTTAACAGCTTTATTAACGGAATGATGCAGAAGGCAGTAATTTTGGGCAAAGCGTGTATTGTAAGAAGACACAAGATATCCCTGACCATCGTTAGCTTGGGTTTGTCCCGTTGTCCTGTGGAACAAACAGACAGACAGACAAAAAATTTACAAACTGTTTTTTTGTCATATGTACCGTATATACTTCAATATGCATTTAGTAAAAAGCTGTTATTTTGACATTACAAACAGACACTTCAATTTCATTTATCTGTGTAGATGTCACGGTACAGTTTTCAAAACATTATTCTTTATTTTCTATATTTCCCCCCAAAACCGACCCCCATATTTAAAATTCATTAATTAGGTTTCACGTACGTTTTTGGGTCGCAGAAATCCTTATGTGTACCAAATTTTAAGTTAATCGGTCCAGTACATTCGGAGCAAATTGGCTGTGACAGACGGACAGACAGTGATCGTAGAAGGGTCCCGCCGTTTCTTCCTTCGGAACCCTAAAAATACAATACAATTTTTTTCCAAAATGCAAAGATTTTGGATTAAATCGATTATTAAATTCGGCCGCAAGGGACTAAATCATGAATATACAGCTGCGTCCCTTCTGCCAAGCGTGGTGACTACTGCCAAGTTCCTCCAAAAATGACGACTCAATTTGTTGAAATCTCTAGGTGAGGCCTTTGTACAGCAGTGGACGTCCTTTGGCTGATATAATGAAGAGATGATTTGCAAGAACCAAATCTATCCTAAGTTTTCTAAAACATAATTTGATATTATGTTCTAGAAAACTTAGGATTGACTGTATTTGAAAATTTTGTTATGGAACTAACACAAACAAACAAACCAGTGGGTGGGCAGCAGCATCCTTTCTGTGGAACAGTAGCCGTACTGCGCTCACAAACCCGCCTGCCAAGCGTGGTGAGAACTGACAAATTCTCCCTGAAATGACGACACATGGCATGTAACCGCTCGTCTATGGCTTAGGCATTTGTTCAACAGTGGACGTCTTTTGCCTGATATGATGAAGATAGTAAAATTTTTGGAGAAGACTAAACGGCCTCCGCTAATCATGGGCCTCTCATTATTACTGCAATGAGCGGGCATATTGGAATAATCACCACGCTTGGCTAGTGGTTTGGTGATTACATTTTATTTGGGCTTCTCTTCTCGCATACATTTCTTGGAAATGTGGTTGCTTAACCGGTCGTTTCTGGCAAAGCCACAAGAGGCCTCCAGCCAGGCTTAAATTTAATATTAAAAACTAAGCAACTTGCGTTAGCGCAAGCGGCGCCCCCTGCGGGACCCCGGCTTAGGGCATTGCTGGGGATAACAAGCTATTGTTTTGGGGACAGCTGGATCGGTATTATTTAATATGTTTTAGGGGACATGTAATAAATACTACAGGCTCGGCACGGGCGAGCAAGAGACGGGGGGAGCTCCCCATCCTCTTGAGAAGAGAGTTGATATCCGTATTTGTTCGTGACCACGCGGAACTTAGTACTTAGATAATCTGTTATAACTAATTAGACCGTGTGACAAGTATTCAGTCGTACCATTTTCAAAAGCAAGTTATATTTTTTCTCTTGATGGCCATTAACCCGTTATACTACTGTCATACAGCCAGAACAATTTGCCACTGACGGTATTAATTGGCTTTAGTGATGTTATCGCAATATCAATATAAAAATTAAGGAACAATCTATTCTGTATTGTCAATAATAGATATAAAATAGAAGTGTCTAGCTATAAGCAATCATGTTAAATCAATATGTCCGACTTCACACCGACGTATATTTAACAAAATCGTTAGGGTATTATTGAAATAACATTACGTTAGGATTATGGTGATCCCAGACGATCGATGCGTTACTTTACTGCTAATGCGCCAAATTTAGAAACGCCATGTTGCGCTACGGCGTAATTGAGGAAACACAGCGGATTAATGGATATTGTACTTTAATTTTATGGAATTAAGAATCTCTTTCGTATGTCTTTCGTATTTATTTGTAACTTGTCTTCTATTGATAACTAGCTGGCAACCGCGGTTTCACTCGCGTTTAAATCAAAAGAAATTTAGAGTACTTCGACATAGACACTTGACATAGAATATATGTATTGGATTTCAAGGGTTATTTTTTTTGCGCGGATCCCTAATTATATTTCTAAAATCAAAGTAGCCTAAGTTATTCCTTATAACATCAACTATCTGCCAGTGAAACTCCCGTCAAAATCGGTCCAGCCGTTTTGGAGATTACCTGGAACAAACAGACAGACAGACAAAAAATGCAAATAGCTTTTTTGTTGTAGGTACCGTACATACTTTCATATGCATTTAGTCAAAAGCTATTATTTTGACATTACAAACAGACACTTCAATTTTGTTTATTTGTATAGATAGATAAAATGTCGTAGTCGACTCGTTTATAAGATGGTGTTTTGATGATATCGGTCATAGATTATTTATATACGTTCATAGAGCAGGATCATACGATGTCCATAAAAACCATTTATCCTGAATCGATTAAGTATTCTTAGGGTTATTTACATTTAGGCTTTTTACTTTATTTATGTTCTGTCACATAGTAAGTTTTTGCTTTTCATTTTTCATATCGGCCATTTATACGTCCACTACTGAACAAAGGCCTCCCCCGTAGATCTTCACAACTGTGTCATAATTTTGGGGGTATTTGCCAATACTCAACACGCTCGGCAGGCCGGTTGGTGAGCGCAGTATGGCTACCGTTTCACAGAAGGGACGTTGCTGCCCATCCCTCTGGTTTAGATTCCCTTAGTCGCCTTTTACGACATCCACGGGAGGAGATGGGTGCTATATTCTTAATCTGGACAATACACGGAATAGTAGTTTTTGCTTTTGATTCGTTTTGAATATGGTTTGTCTGTCATGCTTATTTCATAATGTATGTAGTGCGTACGTAGAAATAAATCATTCTTTCTTCTTCTATTCGGCGGTCAGACAATTTCTCGTGGCTTGGACCACACAACACACTAACAGTTTTGATCCGCTGATAGCAGTCCGTTACGAGCCAACATTACCGTCAGTTTTAAGTGTCGATCGGTGGATTGGTTACAGCACGTCAACCAAATACTTCGAGACATTGTAGTTTACGATGAGGCTTGTGAGGTGGGCAGA
Source organism: Diloba caeruleocephala (assembly GCA_947459985.1). Lineage (NCBI taxonomy): Eukaryota > Metazoa > Arthropoda > Insecta > Lepidoptera > Noctuidae > Diloba > Diloba caeruleocephala. The sequence continues at coordinate 2,230,966 of OX381626.1, read as the reverse complement.
GATGCTGCCCTATGCTCTAAAATATTAGATGGTTGTTTAGTTAGGATACATTAACCAACCATTACCGATACTGTTAAACTGATGTTTATGACTCATCTTGTGGAGTAAACACGGTATTATTTTCAGCTGTGTCAGTTTATGTCGACCGTCAAGTGACATCGTAACGAAAATTGATACGATGGATTCAGTACATGATTCTAGAACCCGTAGCATTCGAATTTTTCGTCGGTCTTTTGATGAATTTTCAGATTTATTCTAGTTTATTTAGGTAATCGATACACTATGACGGCACGGTTGGTGCAGTGGCTGATACAGTCGGCTGCTGCGCACCGGGTCGTGGGTTCGATTCCCGCACGGAACAAATATTTGTACGATCTGCAGGTGGTCGTTCCGGGTCTGGGTGTATTGTATGTGGAATTTGTGTTTGTAAACGCATCCATGACACAGGAGTAATCCTAGACAGGGGCAACGTCTGTTTAAAAAATAAATTGAATCTTCATCATATCCGCCAAAGGACGTCCATTGCTGAAAAACACGTCTACTGATGAAGAAACGTCTCCCCCATAATTTTCCACAACGAGCGGTCCCACGTCGCCCTCATCCAACGACTCCCAGCGACCTTCACCAGGTCCTCTGTCCGCCTCGTTGGTGGTCGTCCCACGCTGCATTTTCCGGAGCACGATCACCAATCGAGAAACATTTTTATACCAACGGCCATCACTTCTACGAGTAATGAACACCGCCCATTGCATGAGGTCACCAATCGCAGTAGCATAATATATATTATATCATAGTACAATAATCACGTACCGTTTTGATCGCGTTGTTTACGATACATTGCGTGCTCAAAAATGACAAAACTGGTAACCTATTATTTCCGAGATAAATGGCTTTCATATTTTTATTATAGGCCTAAGTGAAGCCTCTTCCCTAATTTTTCGGTACGTTGTCACTAATACCCTGTATAATTAAGAATACATATGAGTCATGCTCGGGAATGAGTGCCGTCTGTTGGGTCTGGTCAGTGTCATGCCATGACAATATCTATATATATAAAAATGTAATGTTCGTTTGTTCTAAATCGCAAATCTTCTAAAGTTCCTAACCGATCGTTATGAAATTTTTACACATCGATGTATTCATATACGCACATGTTTTTATTAAACCAAGAGACCTATAATAGTTTTTTTTTATTCAGAATCAAAATCGTGTTGTCATTACATGCATTTAGCCCCAGCAATACGTGGTAAAACTAGTTTTATCATAAAATTTTATATGTATGAAGTTTACACTCTTTTCTTCTACATTGTCCTCACATAATCTACTTTCCAGAACAATGATCTTGTGCAAATATTGTGATTTAAAAAAAATAAACATGGAGTTTCTTGGCCATTCTTTTTCATAGGGAATCTACATTTTGGAATGTAGCAACTAAAGTTTGACGATTCTTAAGAGCTGTAAATATTTTTCCATAAATACAATAATTTATACTTATACCAGTTATATTGATCGCAATGAGACACATCATCTCACACATCTGTGTGAAAAAGCAACAAATGTTATGAAAAGAGATCGGGCTGCCTGCGAATGTGACCACGAACCCTGCAAAGTGTTTGAAACGTCAGGAAAAACAAAAATCTAAAATATACGCGATAGAGTCCGTTTAAAAGTGTTTTATTATAATGTGTAATACTCGCGAAAACCTAAGACATTATTACCTGAAAGATGTTGTCAACATCAATATTGACTTCATCAAAATAACAATACACCTGGTATTGTTAACACAATATCAACATTGAACTGCGCTAAGCTCTTGCGCTAGTAAATGCAGCGTTTTTTAACAGCGTATATAAGTAGTGATTACTGTCCATCAATGGGACCTTCCCCGAAGCTTACTCCAGCAAGCCTGTGCCGAGTCAGTAGCTTTAAAAATGTTCCTAAGTAATTAAATCATGAACCGGCTTCCCAACATTTTCCCTAGCAACGCCCTAAGCCAAGGCTCAAGTCTCATTATGGGGCGCCCCATGAAATGTCTGCGAGAGACTCAATAGTGAAAAAAAACAACATCAATTATATTTTAACGTTGTTTCCAACCAGGAAGAGGCCTCCAGCCAGGGGAGGCCTCCAGCCAGGCGAGGCCTCCAGCCAGGATTTAATGTCTTTACGATCCCTTTTTGTTCGTGGCAAAGCAGAAGCAGTTGATTACAATTCTAACCCTACCCTGACTCGAGGTGGAGGAGCAATAACTTCTGGATGACTTCGATTGACAACAGGCGATGCAAAGCAAACGCAATACTATCCAGATCATAAAACGACCCTTTTTCTAAACAAAATCTAATAATAGATTCCTTCTAAACGTCCAGCAAGCACGTGTTAATCTAAAATAAAGAGAGGGAATGAGTGACGACGTGCCCTCTTCACAAGGATGGAAATATTGTGCGCAAGTAATCACATGTCCACTTGTGTAACACTTGAAGTTGTGTATGGGAACCCTTGTGTGATTGGGTTTATCCTTTATTTGATTCACCGTAAGCAGGGTTCTAAGAGTAAGGATAGGAAAATTCTGTTTTAAGCTTGTGATATCGTCATTATCATAAGAGATGGAATCCAGATTCGTATTCACGAGTGTCTTCAGTTTGGAAAAAATTCTACGAAATTTCCTAACTCCGAGCTACTTCTAAGAATTCCATAACAACAGAACGCAAAAACAACTTTTTATTGTGTGGTTCCCGGCAAAGAACAGACTGGTTTTTTAATGGGAGAAGCCCGCCACGCATTCCTAACCACTGCAACTCCTGTGAGCCAGGATCTACAATGGCGACCACCGAAAAGAACACCGATCAATGGAGCTCGGTGTGTCCCAGAGAAATCAATAACTGTCTTGGAACCCGCACCGAAATTAATCAGAAAAGAAAAAGGAGGAGTAGGTAAGAATATACGTTCTACTTCCCTCCGTAGCAAGCAGGACACAGAGAAAAACTATAGGCCATAGGCACAATAAATGGGAGTTTACACCTTTGGGTGCTTCCAAGGGTACAACAGACTATCCCCCTCCACCCATGGTGGTCGTAAAATCTGACTAAGGCTAAATATCAAGAGCATAGGCTGCTGCTAAGGAGGATGCTTGTTCCCGTTTGCTAATACCAACATACTGCGATTACCAATCCGCGTCTGCCATGCGAGGTGAATATGGCAGTATCTCCTAGAATCGTCCAATGTAGTGCTAAGCCCATGTTGAGCACTGGACGTTAAAGGACTGATAAAACGAGACGAGGTGAAAATTCAAAAACACTTGGCCTACCTGGATATCTAACTACACCAGTAAGATAGGCCTATGTATCATCATTTCGGCCGAGTGAAGTCCACTGCTGGACACAGGCCTCCCCCAAAGATCACCACAACCACCAATATGGATTTGTTCTCGCTCATTGGGGGGTTTTGCCATAATCGCCACGCTTGGCAGGCGGGTTGGCGATCGCAGTTGAGTTGTTAATGTACTCGAAGGACGCTGCTGCCCATCCTCCGGCTAATCCCTTAGTCGACTTTTACGACACCCATGGGAGGAGATGGGGTGGTGGCATTCTGAGCCGGCACCACACGTATATTGGTGGGTAAATTGAAACTATAAATGCTAACGATGATAGAAAATATGAGTTTATTGGCAGTTTGCGTTGCTGCAATTACGGAAACTCTTAAACACCGTTTGGTCCCTGCATTGAGGCTGCTCAATCCCACACCATTATCTGGAGCATACACTACACGACGTGTCCAGCCATCAAAGCCAGTATGCTTTTAACCTCATCTTATCTTTAACTTCTTCAGTTGTCTAAACAGAACTTATAATTACAGAAATTATCAATCTTTTTGTTCTGGTTTCAGCTCAGAAGTTTTGTTTTTGAGTTTCGTATGTCTGCTTAGCTACTTGGAGTTTAGTATCTTACGAAGAGCTTCACTGGTGGAACAGATAGTGTATTTTTAAATTACATTCATACTGTTGAGGTTAATTAAAAGTTTCAATTCATGTAAGATCTAACTCAAACGGCTCTTAGGAATAGTCTCTTAGCCAGTCCATGGCGAAGAGCTGGTAAGAAAATACATACTCTTCTTTTTTTTATTACAATCTTTATTGGTATAGGTACAAATTATGTTCTGGAAAGCGAATCATTTACGAATTTTGAAATATGCTGAAATAATGTAATTTCTTCGGTGTTAGTCCCACAAAATTCATCTATAATTTACTATAGATTAAAATTTTGAACGGTTGGGCTACTGAGATGCATTCCAATGGTTTCAGAACTGACTGCTCAATCCGTCTCGTCTAACTTAAAGCTAGAAATAGAACACGTCTAGAGTTCCTGCGGATTGCAGACTGCGGACAGTCGACTTGCGTGTATGGATTACTAAAAAGAGCACCAAAGTCCACCTAAATAGAGGCACGGAGAAGGAAGACAGTGCGCCGGGGTAATAATGGCCCCGGCGCCCAAGTCCTCACGCCTGATCCCCCCTTTTTTATTGATGTCAAGTGGAAATTCTACATGGAAATTCCTCCACCCCGGGGAAGGGCGAAGGGGTGTGCCAGACTCCTATCGGCTAAAACCACTAGAGCGGTCATCTTTGGCACCAAAAGGGGGCTCCAGGTCCTCATAAGATCACATTAGAGCCACCCATTGATGCCACGCCTTTAGGCACATCACGGAGGGGATGTCTATAAAACGGTCACCCCCTCTGGCGGAGGGAAGGCGACTGTAAAAAGGCCACCCCCCAGGCACTTCTCGGGGAGGATCGACGCCGTCGCTATATTGCGAAGCTATATAGGGGGACTGTGCCTGCAGATTATGAATCCTGCGTGCTCATATGGATGATCCCAGGGAAGAGAGTTGTGTGGACATAGCCACGTGCCACCGTGTGCGCACTCCAGCGCACAGTGAGACTTCTTTTTTCGTAGCTTTTTACGTTTCGTATGATGAAATTTAGAAAGAATCTCCATGGATATTAGTTACTCTAACATCATTGGAGAACCTTACGAGTAGCTTATCGTTGCTTGGCTGTTCGTAAATAACAAGATTACAGTTCAGTTATATTTACTACTAGCTGGGACCCGCGGTTTCACCCGCATTTAATTTAAAAGAAATTTAGAGTACTTCGACATAGACTAAATATATTGGATTTCAAGGGATTTTCTTCTTCTTTCATCATTTTTCATTATTTTTTCTTCATTCATCTTTTTACGCGGAACCCTAACTATTTTTCTGAAATAAAAGTAGCCTAAGTTATTCCTTATAACATCAGCTATCTGCCAGTGTAGGTCCCTTCAAAATAGGTTCAGCCGTTTCGGAGATTACCCGGAACTAACAGACGGACAGACAGACAGACAGACCGACAGACGGACAGACGGACAGACAGACAGACCGACAGACGGACAGACAGACAGACAGACAAAAAAAATAGTTTTTTTGTTATATGTAACGTACATACTTTCATATGCATTTAGTAAAAAGCTGTTATTTTGACATTACAAACAGACACTTAAATTTTATTTATTTATTTGTATAGATTCATCTTATTATTCTAAGGTAACAAAGATCAATGAAAAACTAAATACGCAATTCCTAAGCCGGGGATTATATTCACTTGAAAGGGTTTCCAAGACTCAGACTGTGGAAATCCGCTCAGAAATCTGGATAAACTGTTTTTATAGCTTACCGTGGTTTTATCTTGCTGCCATTTTGAATAAATTGCTAGAATTATTTTATGAAAGGATACAGAACGGTGCTACAGAGTCGCTTGACCTGAACGTAGATTAGATTTTCAATAGCTAGGACCCGCGGTTTCACCCGCGTTTAATTTAAAAGAAATTGAGAGTACTTCGACATATACACTTGATATAGAATATATATATTGGATTTCAAGGGTTTAATTTTTTTTGCGCGGAACCCTAATTTATTTTCTAAAATAAAAGTAGCCTAAGTTATTCGTTATAATATTAGCTATCTGCGAGTGAAAGTCCCGTCAAAATCGGTCCAGCCGTTTTGGAGATTACCCGGAATAAACAAACAGAAAGAAAGACAAAAACATTAAAATAGCTTTTTTGTTATAGGTCCCGTATATACTTTCATATGTATTTAGTAAAAAGCTGTTATTTTGAAATTACAAACAGTCACTTCAATTTTATTTATTTGTATAGATTATCTTTCAGAGTTGGCTGGCGGTAGGTAAAACTAAACCAGATTATAGTAAGCTGTCCATTTCTCTGCGCGGCCTTGAATTTCGACTGTAGAAAGAATATTAAAAAGATGAAAGATTATTGTTTCTCCATTCCTTTGTTTGTGTTATTGGAACAAAGTTCTTTAACGCGGCTTACAGTAGAGTGAACTGGCAGAAATCATTAAACCGCACACCCGGCAGGTATCAGGCCATCCCCACACCAAGCGACCCAAGAGAAGACGGTAGCACGCATGTGGTCACGCGCTGCCGTGGGACGCTTTGGCGGATCCTTTACAATCCCCCTGGGGGGGTGACCGCTTTACAGTCACCCTCTCCGAGATGTGCCAATAGGCGTGGCACCAGTGGGTGGCTCTAGTGTGATCATACGAGGACCTGGAGCCTCCCTTAGGTGCCGAAGATGACCGCTCCAGTGGTTTTAGCCGGTAGGAGTCCGGCATACCCCTTCGCCCTTCCCCGGGGCGAAGGAAGTTCATGATGAATTTCCACTGGGCACCAATAAAAAAAAAAAAAAAAAGGTATCAGGCCATCACTGTTTGACGGGCCATGTCTCTGTGCGACTTGGCCGGCCAAATATGTTTTCAGAGAGGCTCGCGCAGGATACACGCGCCGCCGTCTCGGGCCTGTTTGAGCGATAGACTGCCCTTATTTTGTCGTTCACAGGCCGCTTCGCATGGTGTCTGAAGGTGCCCGCTTTCCCGCGACAGAGCACTTTTGCATGGTACCGCGCGGGCGCCCGCTTAACGCAGTTTCAGCCCTAAGGATACACTATCAGGTCACATACACGGTCAGGCATAGTCCTCGGGGATTGCGGGTGCGCAGATTGGGGAGTCTGCGTGCTCACACCGACCGACCCCCGGGAAGACGGTGGTGCGCACGTGGTCACGTGCCGCCGTGTGCGCAGCACAGCGCAAAGCGAGGCTTGGGGGGATCCTTTACAATCCTCCCCGAGAAGTGCCTGGGAGGGCGACCTTTTCACAGTCGCCTTCCCTCCGCTAGAGGGGTGACCGATTTACAGTCATCCCTTCCGAGATGTGCCTAAAGGCGTGGCACCAATGGGCGGCTCTAGTGTGATCTTACGAGGACCTGGAGCCCCCCTTCGGTGCCGAAGATGACCGCTCCAGTGGTTTTAGCTGATAGGAGTCCCCCTTCACCCTTCCCTGGGGTGAAGGAAGTTCCATGTAGAATTTCCACTGGACATGAATAAAATAAAATAAAAGGTAGATTTGCGATTGCAGTTGAGTTGTTAGTGTTCTCGAAGGACGCTGCTGCCCATCCTGCGGTTAAGCCTATAGTCGCCTTTTACGATACCCACGGGATGATATAGGTTGATGCTAATCGTAGCCGGCACCACATGGCTTGCTTAGTTTATAATTGTTATTGTGCATGCTGTGACCTTTCATTGAAGGAGTAAGGTAAGGTAAAGACTGGGAGACATGATCAGAATATTACAATAATAAACTATATATTTTTCGCATATAGCATCGCAGTTAAGTTGTTAATTTACTCGAAGGACGCTGCTGCCCATCCTCCGGCTAATCCCTTGGTCGACTTTTACGACACCCATGGGAGGAGACGGGGTGGTGGCATTCTGGGCCGGCACCACACGGCACTGTACTGTAAGTATAAGTTGGTTAAATAAATAAATAAAAATGTTTGCCATCCCGGCACTAGATATTAAAAAGATCCACAGAAAAGTTTTAATGAGACAAAGTACAAAGCAAGCTGTTTTAAGTTAAAAAACCAATTAAATCTTTAACGTGGAATTAAGGTCGATTTTTGGTTTCGAGGGTCGGGTTGATTAGGAAGGTTCCGGACCAGGCACCACCCTGGCGGGCCAAATCCCAGCGGTTGATGGAGGCCGTCTGTATATAGGGTCCTGCAATTATAGACTGTATTTCAAGGGGATAAGTACGTTAAACGGATCTCGTTTATTAAAAACAAGTAATGTAAAAGACTCTCCTAGCTAGTTGCTCACTCATTGATTTTTAAACGATTGGTGAGGTAAAGCAACGCTTTGAGCGGTCAGTCTATGGATGGGTGATGCATAGTAGTATCATAATTAAGTGTTCTCGTGCTTCGAAAGGCAGGTAGAATTGTTGGTCCAGGTTGCTGTTATTAGACGGCAACCATTAAAGTCAGAGCCCTTTGAGCAGATTGAACAACTTTGACACAAAGTTGATTATTTAAATAAACCGTTGCCCTAAACTAAGATTAATCCTGTGTTGTGGGTGCGTTTACAAACACAAATTTCACACACAATACACCCAAACCCGGAATAACTACCTGCAGATCAAACACATACTTGAGGCGCTCATAGCCAGTTGCATTCACTGATCGGTAAACGATTGGCGAGGTTAAGCAACGCTTGGCGCGGTCAGTCTATGGATGGGTGACCGCATAGTGGTACTTCAACTGAGCGTCTCCGTGCTTCGGAGGGCACGTTAAATCGTCGGTCCCGGTTGTTGTCATTAGACAGCAGTCGTTAAGCCAAGTCGGAGGCCTTTGGGCGGCTTGAACAACTCCGACACAAGGGTGGCCACTAACCATACGAAATATATATATATATATACCATGCGGGAATCGAACCCGTAACTCAGTGCGCAGTAGCCGAATGTATCAGCCACTGCACCAACGTGCCGTCAAGTTGGTTAACGTTAACCATACGAAAGAATGAAAAACAAATTAAATGAATGAAAAATAAATTTTCAATATTTGGTACATTATGTTTGGGTTGCAGCAATTCATATATGTAACAAATTTCAACTTAATCAGTCCAATAGACTCGGACCAAATTGTCTGTGAAAGAAGGACAGACAAACAGACACACGAATGATCCTATAAGGGTACCGCCGTTTTTCATTTGGACGTTCGGAACGCTAAAATTAATCATAATTGATTATACCCGCATAAAGGCGTGGGTGTATTATATATATTATATACAACTCGCACATAAAGAACTTTGCATCTGTGTCAGTCCTTAAGTCAGTAGTGGACGGCCTTTGGTTGATTTGATGATGAACCACAGAAAATAGAGAGCATCTCTCATTCTCTTGTATTCTGTCCCTATAACTACTTGCATCCGAAGACATATGAGTCTACCCATTCCGGTTCCAATGCGGCTCATCCGCCTTCTACGACGAGAAACTAAGTGACATATTGAGCAGAACATGATCAGATAAGTCTTTTAAAAGACCATGTGGCCTTACTTGCTATGCCATGTGAAATCATTCCACGCATAAAACGCGACATTGACATTTTTATTAACATTTCTTGCGTCACGATCGCATAGCTAGTAAGGGCCCATGTGTTCAGAGTACATGTGCTAGACAAATGTATACCGCTGATTTTCAGCGGGAGCCCTGAGTAATGAGAAATAATTTCTTTTCCAACCACTGTTTACCAAAAATAGCAGTCATCTAATATAATAAGTAATAATCCGGTTGTCACTCAAACTTGGCCGATTCAGAAAGTTTCTCAGCTGACTGGCTCACCCAATTTATATTGGAAGTGTTATATGCCCACCCTAGTGATTGATATAACTCGGGGAGTAGAAAAATACGGAATGGCTGGCGTAGTTATTGTGATTATAGAAGGAAAAACAACTGGTTATTTTAAATACAATTCCCAATAGTAGGAATAAAAAATATCAGCTAGTTTTAGTGCAAAATCAATCCACATGATTCTTAAAGGAAGTATAAATATGTGTGTATTTGTAAGGCGCTCACAGCCAATGGCCATCAGTGATCGGTAAAAGATCGGTTGGGTAAAGCAACGCTTCCCGAGGGGTGACCGCCTTACAGTCACCCTCTCAGAGATGTGCCTATAGGCGTGGCACCAGTGGGCGGCTCTAGTGTGATCATACGAGGACCTGAAGCCTTCCTTAGGTGCCGAAGATGACCGCTTTTTTATTTTTTTTATTGGTGCCCAGAAATTCTTCATGAACTTCCTTCGCCCCGGGGAAGGGCGAAGGGGTATGCCAGACTCCTACCGGCTAAAACCACTGAAGCGGTCATCTTCGGTACCTAAGGGAGGCTCCAGGTCGTCGCAAGATCATACTAGAGACGCCAAGGCCTCCAAAAAGTGGAGTCGTTATTGCCCGGTGCCCAGTGCGCACCGGCCCGTCAACTGCTCTTCCCCCCAGACCTGTCGAGAGGGACCAGCATCCACCGAGTGCACGTGGAGGTTTCCTGACCTAGCAAAATGCAGAAGAATGTTAAGGGGTTTACATTTAAAATACAACTTGCTTGAAAAACATTGCGCAAGAATAACTCCTTCGCAGAATTACGGAATCTCAGTCAAAACCAATTTAAGTGAAAACGGTCCCTTATCAACCGAAATTAATTATGAAAGGTTTGAGAAATCAACATTCTGCAAAATTATTCGGAACTGAAATTTGTTTGCTGTCTTTTATACTCTCGGAAGTTAAAAAGGATGGATTAACTCTGTTAATATTAATTGTTTCGGAGTAAACTAAAATTCTCTCTTATGATCATAAACAAAAAATTTCCGTGTGGTGTCCGGCTTTCCCTGTGGTGTCCGGTTTTCCATGTGGTGTCCGGATTAAGAATAAAGCACCACTCCATCTCCTCCCGTGGATGTCGTAAAAGGCGACTTAGGGAATCTAAACCAGAGGGATGGGCAGCAGCGTCCCTTCTGTGAAACGGTAGCCATACTGCGCTCACCGACCCGCCTGCCAAGCGTGGTGAGTATTGGCAAATACCCCCCAAAATGAGGACAAAGTTGTGAAAATCTATGGAGGAGGCCTTTGTTCAGCAGTGGACGTATAAATGGCCGATATGATGATGAAACAAAAATAAAATGTAACAGATGCTTGTCATCCTCGCTAATCTCAAAGGCGACTGAAAGAAATAAATTAATTCATTGTTCATGATACATTACTTTAAAAAAACGTTGCCCCGCACTAGGATTTCTCCTGTGACGTGGGTGAGTTTACAAACACAAATTCCACACACAATACACCCAGACCCGAAACAACTACCTGCAGATCATACAAATATTTCTTGACGTTATCTTTTTTTTTACAACATGCTGATGTTAAAAGTATTAATTCACCTGGTGGCAGGAGTCATGCCTGCCTATAACAATAGTAATGCTACCCAGGGCTATTCCTGCGTAACACAACACACCGCTCGTCACCTCGAGAAGTAAGTAAATTGCTTTTATCACCTCAGTATTGTCCTGTCCACGGTTGGTGCAGTCGGCTGCTGTGCACTGGGTCGCGGGTTCGATTCCCGCACGGAACAAATATTTGTATGATCTGCAGGTAGTTGTTCCGGGTCTGGGTGTATTGTATGTGGAATTTAGGTCTGTAAACGCACCCACGACACAGGAGAAATCCTAGTGTGGGGCAACGTTTTATTATTCGGCATCGTATTCCAGTCTAGCTAAATAAATATTTTGTGATCCCTAAAATTAGAAGTATGTTTAATTTATTTAAATGTTAAACACGTATAACGCCATAACTACGTCAGCACTAGAACGGAGAGGGTCGATAAGACGTTGTCGATAAAACACGGCGTTAATGTCGACTGTCGAGATAGAGATGCGTCAAATAAATTTCAATCGACAGAAATAAAAAGCATTGGAACGTGGCCTCGGGTGGGGGTACAATCAGATGGATTTTAAATTAGTTCGTGGGTATTTTGAGTCGTTAATTAAAATGTAAGATGGAAAAAGGTAGGCCTGTAGTGGAAATTCATGCCGTCGCAGGTTATTTTGGGGCTTTCTTATGTTCATGTTTTTGAGTTTACACCTCAAGATATAGAGGGAGTGTGAAAAATTTATGAGGGGTGAAATTTTGTCGAGCGTTAACTAAAATTCATTACGTTTTTCTGCGCACATAACTTGCGCACCTTCTGCGTTAAAGTCACGTATGTGTCAAATGTCGTTTGATTTCAAAGTTTTATATTATTTCAAGTAATATATCAAAATATTGATATTTAATGTCATTACTATTAATTATTAATACGCAGTGGAGTGATTAGATAAATAAATAAAAAATAAAAACATGGAAAAATCTAGTTTAAGTGACAGTGGAAGAAAATCCGACAAACACGTGGATGCAGTTACTAGGTAGGTTTATACCATTTTTATTTTTATCTCTCACTGCGTGTTATTTATTGAGACAATTGTACTTAAGGAATAAACTCCAGTCGTGCATCGGAGCTGACACACACTTAATTTTTAATTATTATCGTACAAAATTAAAGGTACTTTATTTATATTAAATATAGCCTTAGAATGCAATGCAAGATTCAACATAATTTAATTGTAAATGTGTAATATTTTAGGTGAAGACACTTTACTTAATATGCTTTTTGTAGCTAGTACTTATCACTGCATTCGTTACTCACTATGCACTAATATATAACACTATACAGGCTGTGAGGAAAACTTTAGGAAGAATTTACAGTTTTTCATTCATGTCAGCCATTTATACGTCCACTGTTGAACTATACCTCCCCCATAGAATCCACAACTCTGTCATCATTTCGGGGGGTATTTGCCAATACTCACCACGCTTGGCAGGCGGGTTGGTGAGCGTAGTATGGCTACCGTTTCACAGAAGGGACGCTACTGCCATCCCTCTGGTTTAGATTCCCTTAGTCGCCGTTCACGACATCCACGGGAGCAGATGGAGTGGTACTATATTCTTGATCCGGACACCACATGGGCTAAGACTAACTTACACTCAGGCACATAATAAAAATGGGAAAGCCATTTATCTCAGAAAAAAATAGGTTACAGCTTTTGTCATTTTTGAACACGCAATGTATCGTAAACAATACGAACAAAACGCTACGTGATCAATGTACTCGTGATAAGATATTATTATGCTACTGAGAGCGATGACCTCACCCGTGAACTGCAGCGAAACAACTGCCGTTAAGTTTTGATTTACATTGCAGGTTTATATGAAGAAAAAAAATTATACCAAATAGCGTTAGGATTTAAGAAAAAATATATTTTATACTGAAACTGTGAATAAAACAAACAAATCTTGAAAATACTGACTCAAAGTTGTAACGCTAAAGGTTCCAGAATTTGTTTTTTTTTTTTAAAACGTTGCACCACACTAGGATTTCTCCTGTGTCGTGGGTGCGTTTACAGACATGAACTCCACATACAATACACCCAGACCCGGAACAACTACCTGCAGATCATACAAATATTTGTTCCGTGCGGGAATCGAACCCGCGACCCAGTGCGCAGCAGCCGACTGTATCAACCACTGCACCAACCGTGCCGTCATTATATACGGAATCCATGATATCAGTTGTCATTACAATGTCATTTACACCCTTTTTAAACTGACATGTCTCTATCACTATTAATGGACCTGAAAACGGAATAATTACCATGTTTTTTTAAATGATTTGAGTTTCCATTTGTCATGTTCATGAATAAACTGTTTATGTAAATATCCCGTTTACAGTTCTAAAAATATAGTAATGTCTTAGGTTTTCACGATTATTATTCATTGTACTAAAACACTTTTAAACGGTTTACATGGCTTATATTATAATATAAATAAATTTTCATTAACACCTATGTATAAACGAAGGGGGAAGGGGACCGATCCCTGACATACAGGCTATTAACTTAGCCTAGTTCGGGTATCAGTACCATAACAAATGTATGCCTTATTGTTGTTAATAAAGTTTATTTTTTTTATTTTTATTTATTTTTTATATTGTTGATTTTTACTTTTCCTGAGGTTTCGAAAACTTTACAGCATTCGTGGTCGCAAGATGACAAAGGTGGCAGACGCCGATCCAGATAAAAAAAAATTGTCAACCTTACAATTCTAATCGAAAATTTGTTTCGATGCACGCAGTAATTACTCACGGCATCCTGATGTTTTTAATGTGGTATGTTGTTTGGTACTTAATTATTTTAATAACTGGATTCCACACTGGTGGTACCTGCCAACCATCTTCTGTATTAAAATGAGTTTCTTTTTTATTTCAATAGCCTCCCGGATCATTCTAGGTACATATCGGTTCTCTTCCACGAGAAATTGAGCTTAATTAAAACGCAGAAAAGGTTAGGTTTGCCTAAGGCATGTTCACACACTGCAGACTTCATGGACTGTTAAAAAATAACTGATATCATCATTTCGGCCGACTGAAGTCCACTGCTGGACACAGGCCTCTCGCAAAGATTACCACAACGACCGCTATGGGTGTGTTGTGGGCTCATTGAGAGGATTTTCCATAATCGCCACGCTTGGCGGACGGTTTTGCGATCGCTGTTAAGTTGTATGTACTCGAAGGACGCTGCTGCCCATCCTCCCGCTAATCCCTTAGTCGACTTTTACGACACCCACGGGAGATGGGGTGGTGGTATTCTGAGCCGGCACCACACGGCAAACTGATACATTGAATCGAATAATACGGTAATGTATAGTGTTTATTTAATTAATTCTATGAACGTACGCTGCGCGCATGCACATCCAATCAAGGCATTAGAAATACACACATTTATGAAATATAAAATAATGCATTTATGATGTAACAATTGTATGTACATGGGATGCGCGTGGCTCGTATGGATGCTACACATAGGCATTCGCGTAAACTTCAGAAAATAAATAGTCTATCTAAAAAAAAAGTTTAAGTGAAAACTTCTTTTAGCGCGGTGCGCATATTTTTAGATTAGATAAAATCTATGGACTTGTGACACCGTTACGAGATGCAGCTATAGTGTGTAATGATAATAATGATGATACAAGAATTGTCGAAATTGTTAATTCATAAAAGAATATTAAATGTATTTTAAAGTTTCTAATAATTAATAAAATACAATTCATAAATGAAATGCAACTCATAACCCAATAACCCTAGTCATCATATCGGCCATTTATACGTCCACTGCTGAACAAAGGCCTCCCCCATAGATTTTCACAACTGTGTCATCAACATCATTTAGGGAAGTATTTGCCAATACTCACCACGCTTGGCAGGCGGGTTGGTGAGCGCAGTATGGCTACCGTTTCATAGAAGGGACGCTGCTGCCCATCCCTCTGGTTTAGATTCCCTTAGTCGCCTCTTACGACATCCACGGAAGGAGATGGAGTGGTGCTATATTCTTAATCCGGACACCACACGATAACCCTAGTACCCATCTAAAAAAATTCTATCGCGCCAAAATAAGTTTCACTGCTGTCGGCACTCCCGGAGTGCACCCCGTATTTTTTTTTTCATTTTAACCTCTTTGGAGCACAATATTTCATCTGAACTACCGTGTCTAGTATCACATAAACTTCACGGTAAAAAACCGAAAGGATGAAGAGAACTCTCATTCTACCCACGACTAAAACCATCAACCACAACACTTTTACCCGTAACAGGCTAATTGTGAACTGAAAAACAAATATAAAAGTGCTTGTTCCCTCTCAGTGTGTACAAATCGTTAGTTCCCTCTTAGACTATACATAAAATAAAAAGGGTTTTGTCTGTGCTGAAGGGGAAAAGGAAAAACGCGATAAACTCTCTTTGTTTAGCATCCATAGCTGTGTAACGTTTTGGAATTCTGAACAGAGAGGGTAAAATGACAGGAAGAGAATTGAATCATAATGCTACTAAGAACATTGTACTATAAAACAACATTTTCTATCAGTTGGTTTCCCCATTTAATATCATAGATTATGGTTGCCATGGCCAATGTGTCAACAAAGGTATTACAATATTTTTGACAAGTAACCGAAAACAGAAGGAAGTGTACCCTGTGATACAGGCTAAATAGCACCACCCCATCTCTTCCCTTGGGTGTCGTAAGGGATTAGGATTAGGATAGGGATTTTAGGGATTAGCCGGAGGATGGGCAGCAGTGATTTTCGATAAATTTACAGCTCAACTATTTTGCTTTGTGCTTTTCCGAAGTCGAATTTTGATTATTTTAATTAGTTTGTGGTTAGGTATCTTTATTGGCCACCAATGGGCAGCTCTAGTGTTATCTTACGAGGACCTGGAGACCCCCCCTTCGGTGCCGAAGATGACCACTCCAGTGGTTTTAGCCGGTAAGAGTACCCCTTCGCCCTGCCCCGGGGTGAAGGAAGTTCCATGTAGAATTTCCACTGGACATCAATAAAAAAAAGTATCTTTATTGGAGAGATGTTTATGCTATATTTATTGGAATTTATACGGTGAGTACTAATTGGTTTAAAAAATTAAATTTATGTATGAAACATTACAGGTATTTGGAATGTAACCGTTAACTTTTTTCATTGGATAACATTTTCTTTTTATCGCAGTTTATGGCCTCTTCGAACCACCCTGTTTGTTCTTATGTGGCGTCATTCAATTGTCATACAAAGATGAGTAGTTTATATAATTTGAGGAAACAGATAAACATTCAAACATACATATCATCAGCCAAAAAACGTCCACTGCTGGAGAAAATCCTCCCCAAAATGACCCGTTAAATGCCGTGTGTCTCCATTTCGGGGTGAATTTGCCAGTACTTACCACGCTTGCAAGGCGGGTTGGTGAGCGCAGTATGGCTACTGTTCCACAGAAAGAACGCTGCTGGTTTAAAGTCCCTTAGTCACCATTTACGACATCCACAGAAGGAGATGACGATATACAATACAATACAATACTCTTTATTGTACACTAAAAATAACAAAAATAAGATCCAATTTAGAAAAAGACATGTACAAAGGGCGGTCTTATCGCACACGGCGATTTCTGCCAGACAACCTTGGGATGGACAGATTTGTAAGCGATAAAGAAAAGGTTAGTTCGCGGTGTAACAATAATTTTAAGTTAGTACATAACATGATAGATATATAATAAAAAATATTGTTATAATAGAATAAAAAAAAAAATTATTATAATAAATACATATAATTATCCGTGTGGTGCCGGCTCAGAATGCCACCACCCCATCTCTTCCCATGGGTGTCGTAAAAGTCGACTAAGGGATTAGCCGGAGGATGGGCAGCAGCGTCCTTCGAGTACATTAACAACGCAACTGCGATTGCCAACCCGCCTGCCAAGCGTGGCGATTATGGCAAAACCCCCCAATGAGCCCACAACACATCCATATCGGTGGTTGTGGTGATCTTTGGGGGAGGCCTGTGTCCAGCAGTGGACTTCATTCGGCCGTAATGATGATGATGATGAATAAATAAATAAAAGAAGATATATATATATATATATATATTGATATACGTAGATGCTACATCATAACCCTCCTTTTTGGCATCGCCGTAGTCGGGTAAAAAGGGCATTGTTATCACATAGATAACGTCAGCGCGTATAGTAACAATATCCTGTTGTACAATTTCCAATTTATTATGAAAAGCGCCATTAGCGTTGTCATTATTCATCACATCATGATTGGCTTATTTATATTCATGTACTTTTATTGACATGCAAAAATGTATGTTCAATTTGAACAAAATTATTTAGAAAATCCCCAAAAGCACGCGTATTTCAAGATACCAATCTATTTTTTCATCCTCATGTTCATTATAAGGGTCAAGTTTGTTGAAAGGTTAAATAATTGCTATACTGTCCATAACCAGTTGTATTTACTAATTGGTAAAGCATCGGCAAGGTCAAGCAACACTTGTTGCGGTCAATCTAAGGATGGGTCACCACATAGTAGTATTTGAACTGAGCGTCTCCGTCCCGGTCCGGTCCCGGTTGTTGTCATTAGGTGGGACTCGTTAAGTCGTGAACAAAGGTGACACAAGGTTGATGCCTAACCAAAAAAAAGAAAAAAAGACTAGAGTAGAGACACGCAAGACTGGAGTTATCAGGCCTTCTCTTCTTCTTCAAGAAAATTTCTCCGGGCTTCTAGCTGCCCGTGACATATGTAAAAGGTTTGGATTGAAGGCTTTAGTTTGGTGGTAAGCGTCATGCCTGGCTCACAAAAAATGTAAGGACACCCCAGATTAGTCCAGCGTAGCACCACGCTTCACCTCGAGACATTCGTAATTTAGTCTATACTAGCTGGGACACGCGGTTTCACCCACTGTTTCATTTAAACAAAGTGGATTATTCATACATAATTTAGAGATTACATTGGTTTTACTTTTTTTGCACGGACCCCTTATTATTTTTCTAAAATAATAGGAGCCTAAGTTATTCCTTATAACATCAGCTATCTTCCAGTAAAAATCCCGTAGAAATCGGTCTAGCCGTTTCAGAGATTAGCGGGAACAAACAGACAGACAAAAAAAAACAAATAGCATTATTGTTGTAGGTACCGTATGTACTTTCATATGCATTTAGTAAAAAGCTGTTATTTTGACATTACAAACAGACACCTCAATTTTATTTATTTGTATAGATAGAGATAGATTACAAACAGACACTTCAATTTTATTTATTTGTATGTATAGATGTCCAGTAATTTCACAAGCTACAGTACCCCTCAAACCGGCACAGTCAGTTCAAACACTACTGATCGGCAATAGAATATTTGGCACAGTGTTGGTACTTACCTAACCGGATACTTGCAATAACCACCACCACAGTTTCGAGTTATTCAGGAGAATACTCCTGAATAACTCGAAAAATCGATAGAGCTGTGTAGTTATCATATCAGCCAAAAGATGTCCACTGCTGAACAAAGGCCTCCGCCATAGATTTTTACAATGAACTTTCACATGCCGCCCACATCCGTGACTTCCAGCGAGCTTCACCAGTTCATCTGTTCTGTGTGTCTGACCTCGTTGGAGGTTGTCTCACCTGCGTTTTTCGGTGCGCGGTTTCCACTCGAGAACCTTATTACTTTATCGGCCATCAGTTCAAGAGCAATGAACCCTGCCCATTTCCACTGCAGTTTACTAATCTTTTCGGCTATGCCAGCAACTCTAGTTCTTCTATGGATCTCCTCATTTCTGATTCGATCACGTTGAGAAATACCAAGCATAGCTCTCTCCATAGTTCGCTGAATGATCTTGAGATTTCTTATGAGGCCCACGGTGAGTGACTGCCTCTCTGTCTCATATGTCATCACTGGTAACACACACTGGTTAAAGACTTTCGTCTTGAGGCATTGCGGTATTTTTTGTTGACGAAAAGACGTTGCGGAGTTTCCCGAACGCTGCCCAGCCGAGTCGGATTTCACGATTGACCTCTTTCTCGAAGTTGAACTTACCTAGCTGGACGATTGCGTAGTATCCGTACTAAAAGAAAGTCTTAGTACCAGTCCCTCAGTTATCATATCATCACCATGTCAGCCAAAGAATGTCCACTACTGTACAAAGGCCTTCTCCAAAAATCCATCATGACCGAATACATGCCACCCGCAACTAACGACTACCAGCTACCTTCATCATGATGTCTGACCATCTCATCGGAGGCTTGCCTATGCTGCGTTTCCGGGTGCGTGACTCACTCAAGAATCTTTGTGCCCGAATGGCCATCAATTCTATGAGCTACGTCCCCCGCCCATTGCCTTATTGCCCCAGCTTACTAATCCTTGACTAAATTTTTATATATATGGTATTATTTATGTATGTAGTGGGTCGAAATTATAGCAAAAATGTTTAATACTCTGCTTGAACAGAAGAGTCCTGGTACATCTTTGGCGACTTGTTTAGTATATCTAGTATTTGGAGACAAACTTGTATGTAAACATGTTTTAACTATTATAATCTAAACTTGTTAATAGCGCACTTCAAACCATTAGTCTATGTGCATTAAATACAAGACTTCGGTGTTAGCAGAACTGTGTAAATAAAATGTTAAGTTTGAAACGTGACAAGAATAATAAGTTTCGGCGCAAACATTTCATGTACTATAAAGTAGTATAGGTAGAACTACTGCCACGCAGTACATATTCGGAATGTAGAGCTTCTCTACATTCCGAATATGTACTTAACTCAATACCGAAAAAAATAACTTTCTGTGTTTATCATAAACGCGGCAGTATAAAAGCATGGATCAAATATAAACAAAATAAAATATATATTACATATAGGCAAAGACAAACTAGATGTAAAAAGCATTAGCAACGTCTGTTAAGCAGTAATTTGGTTAAAGCAGCAATCTTCCATCACTGGTCTTTTCTTCGAGGCTGTTGCCTCCGGCTAAACCTCTCTCACTCTGAAACCTCTTATTTTCTTTCAATAAGGCATATCAACGGATGCCAAGAGCATTTATCTTTATCATATCCAGGCGTAAAATGAAAATAAAAAGGGCGATAGATTGATTTAGCAGCCCTTATAATTAGCATTCGATCAAGTCCTACAGCATCGTTCCATTTGATTCCCGGCAAAGAACTGCCAACCTCTCTCCACCGAGTCGTAAAAAGCAACCCCATACCATTGTGGCGTGTTGTTTCAGGCTCCCTCCTAGAGAGATGTGGTGAGACGTACATCGATACAAAAAAAGTATGGTGGAAGGTATCACGTCGATGTCACCAGTGTGGGGTACAAGGTGTCTAACCAGGCGGTCGGCATGCCTGGTGGGCTTCGAGCCCAACGGTTGATGTGTGCGAATTCATTACATGCGCGATTCAGGATTCTTTGACGTCGTCGGAGAGTTGCACATGATCTAGTAGATGACGCTATAAGTTGTTGACTGTGAATATGAACAGTCTGCACATCATATCCTGTGGGAGTGTATTCTTTGGCAAGATGAACGCAATATTATGTTTGACAGCATGCAAGTTACATCCGGGGTTGTTTACTATACAGACCTTGTTGCGACTAGGACGAATTTCCGTGCGTTCAAGTGTTTTTGCCATACCTACTATTGGAATCAGTCACAATAGCTCACAACATAGGACCCGTAAATAAAAAAAATTGTACCCGTGGTGCTTGGCAACTGGGCTTAACCCTGTTGTAAACTCCCATTTATTGTGCCTATGGCCTATCGTTTTTCTCTGTCTCCTGCTTGCTACGGAGGGAAGTGGAACGTATATTCTTTCCTACTCCTCCTTTTTCTTTTCTGATTAATTTCGGTGTGGGTTCCAAGACAGTTATTCATTTCTCTGGGACACACCGAGCTTCATTGATCGGTGTTCTTTTCGGTGGTCGCCATTGTAGATCCTGGCTTACAGGAGTTGCAGTGGTTGGGAATGTGTGGCGGGCTTGTCCCAAAAAAAAAAAAAAAAAAAAGTTGTTGACTCCTTATCGCACAAAATACATCAACACAATGCTGCTAATTCCCACCGGTATTATGTAAGAGTCTGGTACTTCCCCGGTCAAGCCACCATGACCTCGAGTTATATTATACTGGCTACAGCAACTTGTGATTACAGCCCTCGACTTGTTTTACAAATCAGCGAAAAAGCATTGCAATGTCGTATATAAGATGGTACTTACATATATAATTTTGAAAGTAAACAAAGATATGAAGCTTTCTCATTCCACTAAGGACCACTAAAAACTGCTGAGCGTTATATTATGTATGCGCTACATTCGTAGCCGCTACGGTGCTACGGCACTACGTTGCTACGAGAAGGGCTCTATCGTAGATGAGAGGGACATTGTGTAAATAAATGTTCAGTAGGTTAATTACTTAGGTACAGTATTTGTTTAAGTAATGTAAATAAGAATTTTTCTAGCAAGGTTATCTATAATTCCTTAGCTTGGCATTGGTAGACTAAAGATTATTTACATTTCTTTCATTTTTGAGAGTGGGTGATCATCCAAAGTAACTGTAATCTTATAAGAATGTTTTTGTCACTTGTTTGCTGAGAGATGATGCGCGCAGCCGTAAACTCCAATCACTTGTCTCTTCTGTCAGTATGCATATCCTTAAGCTCAATGCTACACACCATGCCCCTCACTGTACGCCTTCACTCCTTGATTTAATACTTATTTCCGACCCTAGCAAAGTAGCCACACATGGGCAACTCTGCGCTCCCTTCTCATATCATGACCTTATCTTTGTTTCTTACAAAATTCGCCCTCCCAAACGCAAAACAAAATTTATCTTTCTTCGCAGTTTTAAAAACATTGACATGGAGCGTTTGAGGGTGGATGCGGAAAACACTGACTGGTCTCCTGTTTACAGCCGCAATGACCTGGACTCTAAAATCACAGTCTTTAACAGTTTGGTGTTAGGCCTCTATAATGTGCACGCTCCCCTAAAAAGGGTGAGAGTGAAACATTTACCTGCACCGTGGTTATCTGACTCCATCAAAAAAACCATGATAAATAGAGATAAGGCAAAGAGGCGACACAAAAAGTACCCTACTGAGGATAATTGGAATGTGTTCAAAAAGTTGCGAAATCTTTGCGGTCGTATGTGTAGGGATGCTAAGAGACGCCACATCCACAGCTCTATAATAAATTCTAACACCGCACAAACATGGCAATTTCTTAAATCTCTTGGGATTGGTAAAGTTTCTAACTATTGTAGTCCCGAAATGGACCTTAATGCTATTAATGTTCATTTCACCAAATCCCCTATAATACTTGATCATAATATTAAATCTTCTACGCTTTCTGGTCTCTCTGATCTTTCTTTGCCGTCATGTACTCCTTTTTCTTTTCACCCAGTTACAGAGCAGGATATTAAGAAATCTATCAACTCAATATCCACTAAAGCGGTAGGTGATGATGGCCTTCAACTCCAAATGATTCTTCCTATCCTAAATAAATGTTTACCCGTTATTAACCATATTATAAATTATTCTCTCTACAATAGCACCTTTCCTTCAGCTTGGAAGAAGGCCCATGTCATACCGCTTCCCAAAGTCTCAAACCCCTCCTCAGTATCCCAGTTCCGTCCAATATCTATTCTCCCTCTTCTGTCCAAAGTCCTTGAGAGTGTTGTTCATGACCAACTGTCTTATTATCTCTCATCCAACAGCTTGCTAAGTCCATACCAATCAGGTTTCCGTGCTGGCCATAGTACTGTAACTGCTTTAGTTAAAATAACAGATGACATCCGACTGGCCATGGAAAATAAACTTCTGACAGTTCTGGTGCTACTGGACTTTAGCAGTGCCTTCAATTCAGTTGATCATGACATCCTCTTAGGAATCCTGTCTTCTCTAAACATATCTTGTTCTGTGATTGCATGGTTCAACTCGTATCTTCGGGGTCGCTCGCAGTCGGTTCGCTCCGAGGAGGCATTCTCTGAGTGGTGTGATCTAGCTGTGGGTGTCCCCCAGGGTGGCGTTCTCTCTCCTCTTCTCTTCTCTGTTTTTATTAACGCTATCACTAAAGTAATAACTTCTTCTTATCATCTCTATGCAGACGACCTGCAACTTTATCGTCACTTCCAAGTTGAAGAGCTTCCAGAAGCCATTGATGCCATCAATGATGATCTTGGGAATATCTGTCAATGGGCTAAATCCTTTGGTTTATTAGTAAATCCAACCAAATCCCAAGTTATCATCATTGGTGGCAGATACATGTTCAATCGCTTGGATCACGGGTCTCTTCCTCCAGTGGTGTATGATTGTGTGCCTATAACCTTTTCCAGGAGTGCTAAGAGCCTAGGTGTTTTTCTGGACTCTAACCTCTCTTGGAATGTTCACATTGCGGAAGTAAGCAGGAGGGTGTATTGTTCGTTTCAGTCCCTGAAACGTCTTCAAAAGTTTCTGCCTTTTAAAACTAAAATAACTCTTGCCCAGTCTTTACTTTTACCTCTTCTAGATTATGCAGATGTCTGCTACCTTGACGCAACTGAGGAACTTCTCAATAAACTCGAACGTTTGCAGAATTTATCAATCCGATTTATCTTCGGCCTTCGAAAATATGACCATGTGTCGGAATTCCGAGCGAAACTGGGGTGGTTGCCTATTCGGCAACGTCGTGACTCTCATATTCTTTCTCTTCTCTATTCTATTCTTCACAACCCTAAGTCTCCTATTTACCTTAGAGAGCGCTTTGAGTATCTTGTGCCCAGGGGTACCGCCTGTCGTACATCCACTTCTCTTCTCCTTCGTACTCCCCATCACACCTCCAGCCGTTACGATGGATCATTCACAATACGCGGAGTTCGTCTCTGGAATTCTCTTCCACACTCACTACGCGACAGCCCTTCTCTGGATGTTTTTAAGAAAGGAATCAAAAAACATTTCCTCTCAGTATGACTTATAAGTATGTATGTATTGTTATGTATTTATTTAAGTATATATTGTGTTCATGCTGTATATTTTAGTAATAGCACCTCTAAATCTGTTGTTTTCATTATTCTTAACTACATAATATTGTTTTCTCTCTATTTGTATACTTGATACTGTCCTCTTTTCGTTTCTATCTTCTATCATTCAAGGGTTTGCTGGTAGAAAACTCAATGTTGAGTTAAGCTCGCCTTTGTACATTTACTTTATTTTATATTCTATGTATCGTTTTATGTTTGTACAATAAAGAATAAGAATAAGAATAAGAAATTGTGGTTCTTTAGAATAAATTATTATGCATAGTATATATACATATACATTTGACTTCATTTTATTTAAGTAGTAGAAATATTAATTAAATTAATAAAACTATGTATCAAGTTTGCCGTGTGGTGCTGGCTCAGAATACCACCACCCCATCTCATCCTATTAGTGTCGTAAAAGTCGACTGAGCGATTAGCCGGAGGATGGGCAGCAGCGTCCTTCGAGTACATTACCAACTCAACTGCGACCGCCAACCCGTCTGCCAAGCGTGGCGATTATGGCAAAACCCCCCAATGAGCTCAAAACACACCCCTATTGGTCGTTGTGGTGATCTTTGCGGGAGGCCTGTGTCCAGCAGTGGACTTCATTCGGCTGAAATGATGAAAAATGATGATGTATCAATTGTGATACTTTTTGAAGAAACACTATTATCGCTATTAACGATAACCAATTTATTTGATAAATTGGTTGTTATTTTAATAGTTTACAGTAAATAACATTGTATTATATTCTGTTCTATTACCGGTATAAGGATATGAAGAACGTCATTATAGGTCCGAAAAAATCATGCCTTTACTATTGTGAATTAGACACTCGTTAGCATTTTGTCTATTACTCGAATTTTTGTGCTGGAGGCCGCGACTTCAAATCCCGCACGGAGCAATTGATATGGCCAATTGATATGACATTTGCTCCGAGGTTGGGTGTCTGTGCATCTGATGATATCTAAGAAACAAAGAAGAAAATGTTTGATATAACGCGTAATTATAATTTATCGATAAACTGTACTCACAATGCAGGAGAAATAAAAGTGTAAAATTGCACACACACACACATACATCAGTCCTTAAACGTGCTGAACATGGAGCTCCTAATATTAGTATAATTGCCATAATCACCCCGCGTGGCAGAGGGATGGCAGTAAGCTGTTAGTAGCACACGGGAGAATTCTCCTGCCCATGCTCTTGATATGCGGGTTGATACCCATGATCGCTTTTAACGACATCTGTGGGCGCTCTCGAATAGACAACCTCCACCGAATAAATAAAAATAAAATGTAATGTCAGGTACATTAAAAAGTTCATATCATCATAGTTTTTTTAGCCAAAGAACTTCCGCTGCCGAATATAGGCTTCCCCATAGAGTATACCACGACCCGTTACATGCTGTATGCCGTCATTTTGGGTGTAATACGCCAGTACTCACCACACTTGTCAGGCAGCTTAGTGAGCGCAGAATGTGCTACTGTTCCACAAATGGGATGTTGCTGCCCATTTCTCTAGTTACGAGTCTCTTAGTCACCTTTTATTACGACATCCACGGGAGGAGATAGAGTGGTGCTATATTTCGGTCACCATATAAAATTGGAAAGGTTTGACATAGAGTACGGGCTATCGATTGAATGTCATCTGCGGTCTACGTGAAAGTTAATTTCTGAATAAAATGGTAAAGCCGTCGTCTGCCTCGGTCACTATGGCCTAAAGTAGGAGTGTAAGCCGCATAGCACGACTCGCAAATATTAATGACATTATTCGTCGAGCTCTTATCTTCTCGGGCATGCTAGCTATATTAGAACTCAATGGCTTGGCACGCGATAATGCGAAAAGATCATATGGTGTCTGTTGCCATAAAAGTTAGGAAGGCCTCTTGTGTGGGATGCAACTTGTGTTGACACCCTTGTTCAATCCCATCTTTCGAGCGCAACGGGCTGTGCTGGCGCTGCCGTTGCTGCTGCAGAGACTCTCAAATAGCGCAAACATAAGTTATGTGTGTGTATGAACGGTCATGGGATCCAAGTGCCTGTCTGCTTTTTAAAGATCTTCTGTTTCTGTTTTTTTTTTTAAACTTTGCCCCACACTAGGGTTTCTCCTGTGTCGTGGGTGCGTTTACAAACACAAATTCCACACACAATACGGGTGTGATCCGGAACAACTACCTGCAGATCATACAAATATTTGTTCCGTGCGGGAATCGAACCCACGACCCGGTGCGCAGCAGCCGACTATATCAGCCACTGCACCAACCGTGCTGTCAATTTATTATTGCCAGATGTTTGGTCAACACTTCGCGTGATCAGAGGGCTTGCCTATTTCTGCGAAAGTTGCCAGTTAACAGCAATGAGGAGGAGTACTTTGACGCCTAAATGCGCTCCCTTTCCTATTATATTTCGGCCGAATGAAGTCCACTGCTGGACACAGGCCTCCCCCAAAGATCACCACAACGACCGATATGGATGTGCTGTGGGCTCATTGGGGGGTTTTGCCATAATCGCCACGCTTGGCAGGCGGGTTGGCGATCGCAGTTGAGTTTTATGTACTGGAAGGACGCTGCTGTCCATCCTTCCTATAGTTTTATTTATACATTTTTTAATGTTATTTTAGTTACATAGTAGTATAGAATGTATATTATTTGCCGTGTGGTGCCGGCTCAGAATACCACCACCCCATCTCAGCCCGTGGGTGTCGTAGAAGTCGACTAAGGGATAAACCGGAGGATGGGCGGCAGCGTCCTTCGAGTATTTTAACAACTCAACTGCGATCGCCAACCCGCCTGCCAAGCGTGGCGATTATGGCAAAACCCCCCAATGTGCGTACAACACACCCATATCGGTCGTTGTGGTGATCTTTGGGGGAGGCCTGTGTCCAGCAGTGGACTTCATTCGGCCGAAATGATGATGATAGAATGTATATTATTAGTTTTAATTTGACGGCACGGTTGGTGCAGTGGCTGCTATAGTCGGCTGCTGCGCTCCGGGTCGTGAATTCGATTCCCGCACGGAACAAATATTTGTATGATCTGCAGGTAGTTGTTCCGGGTTTGGGTGTATTGTATGGGGAATTCATGTCTGTAAACACACCCACGATACAGGAGAACTCCTAGTGTGGGGCAACGTTTTTTAAAAAGAAAGACAGAATTTTGTATAAAATATTCCATGAAAATATGGATGGGTGGATTTCGATAGAAAAAGGATCACGTAAAAACCTGGCATGCTTTATTAATCATCAAATTTGACCTACTGTCATTATCGCTGGCTAACCACAATACGTTTGCGTAGCACTTTCCATTCTATTTACATAATGGTCCCTTTATAGTTAAATATACTTACTGGTCGAAACCGCACCAACTGACAGCTTCTAACTTGCAGCAATATTGCCAACTCGCCAATATTGGTAATGACCGCATTGTGACCGAGTATAAATATATATTATAAATTAAATTATGCGCATAAAATTTATAGCCTTTGTGTGGCGTTATTAATAGCTTGCTAGTATTGAGGTTGGTCACGTTTCGATTTTATATTATACAACAAGTATCTGAAACCTTGGAGGGTGCACATTTCGGGCTTATAAGAATTACGAGTATATATATATCCAAAGTATTATTTTTCTTTTTTAATCTTTGGATCAGGGTGTTTGTTTAACAAACACCCTGATCATGATTACATAGAGGACAATAATGTTTGGGATTGAGCCTTTATCGAACATAATTTGAATCCACATAGGCTAAAGTGACAACTGATCATTATTTGATCTATGAACTAATGTCATCATATATATTGGCCATTTATACATCCACTGCTGAACAAAGGCCTCCCCCATAGATTTACACAACTGTGTATCATTTTGGGGGGTATTTGCCAAAACTCACCACGCTTGGCAGGCGGGTTGGTGAGCGCAGTATGGTTTCCGTTTCACAGAAGGGACGCTGCTGCCCATCCCTCTAGTTATATTCCCTTAGTCGCCTTTTACGACATCCACGGGAGGAGATGGAGTGATGCTATATTCTTAATCCGGACACCACACGGACATATCCAAATTGAAATATTACTTTCACGGGTTGAACAAGATTTTTAATACATATTCTATAACTGGAGGACATGAGGGTTTACTTACCCTTGTAAAAAAGGGCTCTATAATATTCAGCAATATTTCTCTAATCCTAATCTAAATATAATCTAAACCCAATCACAATGTCTAACCACATCGAATCTAGAACCGTTCACTCGCAGCGAAGCATGCTAATTGAGATAAGACTAAGAAATTCGCCGAATAGTAGAGATCGATAAGATCGACCCAAGTCAAGATAGCACTATAACTGACTATTTAGCGAGAGGCAAGTCTTCTCATCGTTTATGTCTTTCCTTGACCAATCATCATTTCGGTCGATTGAAGTCCACTGCTGGACGCAGGCCTCCCCCAAAGATCACCACAACGATCGATATGGGTGTGTTGTGGGTACATTGGGGGGCTTTGCCATAATCGCCACGCTTGGCAGGCGGGTTGGCGATCGCAGTTGAGTTGTTAATATACTCGAAGGACACTGCTGCCCATCCTCCGACTAATCCCTTAGTCGACTTCTACGACACCCACGGGAGGAGATGGGGTGGTGGTATTCTGAGCCGGCAACACACGGCGCATTTACGCGCATAGCATCCATTGAACCTTACGAAAAATATCGCGGTTATGTGATTAACTCCATACCCCGTGCAGCATCCATCCATTCTTGACCAATACCAGCTCTAAACAGGGATAAGTGACAAAAGTGACGGGAGGACTTTTATCGTGTACTGAAAGCCCAAGATATAAATAAAATAGTCTATACATATAATAGGGATTGATACGAACGATCGTATTCTATCTAATGACCACTAATGAACGCTCGAACGGCCCCCACAGACATCACTGCAGATCGTTAACATAACGAATAGAAAGATCGAAGACATGTCTCGAAGCCTTTTAATTCTGACTTTAACAATACCTTTTTCATTGAACTAAAAATATAATGCTCTACGCCGAATACGTACGAATAACGCCAACCGATGTCATCCAACATCCGAAATTAACCAGAGGATGGGTAGCAACTTCCTTTGAGTACATTAACTACTCAACCGCGATCGCCAACCCACGTGCCAAGCGTCGCGATTATGACAAAACCCCCAATAAGCACACAACACACCCAGACCGGTCATTGTGGCGATCTTTGGGAAGGCTTGTGTCCAGCAGTGGACTTTATTCGGCTGAAACGACGAAAATATGCGCTTTTATATACGTTAGTTTATAACAAATATGGAATTTAAAAGTTCATGCTATTTG
Organism: Diloba caeruleocephala; assembly: GCA_947459985.1. Classification (NCBI taxonomy): domain Eukaryota; kingdom Metazoa; phylum Arthropoda; class Insecta; order Lepidoptera; family Noctuidae; genus Diloba; species Diloba caeruleocephala. The sequence goes on along the minus strand of OX381626.1, from coordinate 2,201,318 downwards.
AAACCTTTCTTATTGTATTATTTTGTATTCGCCTGGTGTATGCGTCACGCCAGCCAATAACAAGTAGTTTCACGGCCTTTTTTATTTTTTTATAGATGTCCAGTGGAAATTCTACATGAACTTCCTTCACCCCGGGGAAGGGCGAGGGGGTATGCCGGACTCCTACCGGCTAAAACCACTGGAGCGGTCATCTTCGGCACCGAAGGGGGCTCCAGGTCCTCGTAAGATCACACTAGAGCCCCCCCAGTGATGCCACGCCTTAAGCACATCTCGGAGGGGATGAATGTAAAGCGGCCACCCCCTCTAGCGGAGGGAAGGCGACTGTCAAAAGGTCGCCCCCCAGGCACTTCTCGGGGAGGATTGTAAAGGATCTCCCCAAGCCTCGCTGTGCGCTGTGCTACGCACACGGCGGCACGTGACCACGTGCGCGCCACTGTCTTGCCGGGGGTAGTTACGAGGCCTAGGGCTAGGTCACCTCGAGACATAACTTTTTTTTTAAAGTTGCCCACACTAGGATTTCTTCTGTGCTCTAGTGTGATCAAACGAGGACCTGGAGCCTCCCTTAGGTGCCGAAGATGACCGCTCCAGTGGTTTTAGCCGGTAGGAGTCCGGCATACCCCTTCGCCCTTCCCCGGGGTGAAGGAAGTTCATGAAGAATTTCCAATGGGCACAAATTAAAAAAAAAAAAATATTTCTTTTTTGTCGTGGGTGCGTTTACGGACACAAATTCCACACACCATACGCCCAGACTCGGAACAACTATCTGTAGATCATACAAATATTAGTTCCGTGCGGGAATCGAACCCACGACTCGGAGCGCAGCAGTTGACTGTGTCAGCCACTGCACCAACCTTTATTATTTACTTTCCTATGCCCAATAATTTCACTAGCTAGGCTTGGCGAGGAATAAATGGCACTGCGGTGATGCCTATCTATTTTATTAGTTGCCTGGTGGAAATTCATCATAAACTTCGGCTGCCCCGAGGCGAGGCAAAGGGGCATGCCGGACTCCTAACGGCTAAAACCACCAGAGTGGTCATGCTCGCCACCGAAAGACCTGGAGCCCTCCAGGTCATCGTGTGATCACACTAGAGCCACCTATTGCTGCCGTAAGATGACTGCCAACATGCTCAGCACTTTCTTCTTGGGAGTCGCTTGGTGTGAACACGCAAATTCCTCATTCTGCGTGTTCACACCGAGCGCTCCCCATATTATGCAGGGGGTTCAGGCGTATTGGATATGGGCACCGGGACGGTTGTTACCTCTGCGCCGTCTTGTCCTTCTCCATGTGGAAGTGGACCTCTCCTGATATCACTCTGCAACCTTGTTCTGGAGCATGACGCCCTCACAGAAGAAGACCACTACATTCCAGTTTTGTGCTCTGCCAACATAGCCATACACTGCCGGCAGAGATCTTTCCTGATCCGATATCTTGTCTATGATAAGTGTTTGTGACATCGATGATATTCTATGCTTGTCTTTGTCTGATTGTGGATGTGACGCATACGCGTCCTCTTACGTCCTGAAGGAGAAAATGGATTTTTTTACTTTTATTTTGTACTAGCTGGGATCCGCATTTCACCCGCCGTTTAATTTAAAAGAAAATTATTATATATATATTGGTTCTTTTGTTTCTTTTTTGCGAACCTTAAATAAAACTTGCCGTAGTTATTCCCTATAACATTAGCTATCTGCCAGTGAAAGTCCTGTAGAAATCGGTCCAGCCGTTTCGGAGTTTAGCGGGAACAAACAGACAGATAGACCGACATACAGAAGAAGGTTAAAGGTACCGTATATACTTTACTTTATTTCAAAGGCATTAAAAAAAAAAATATATATTATTATAAAGTTACATAGTAAATAAATAGCTTAAATCAATGTTATCTAGGTCCTCTACTCTATTACGCAAAGTGAATATGGCATGAAGGGCAAAAAGAATTAAAGAAAATTCTCGAAACAATTTTCACCTTATTATAAGACCTCATTTACCACAAATTCTTACTCCCCTTAAAATTGCCCAGTTATTGCGCCACAATTTTACTTTTTTAACTCAAAAACTTCGGTGATATTGTCAAAAAGTTAACGTTGGCCGGAATTGATACAAAGGGCCTTATATTTCACGTTTACAGTATTAATGTAACAATTTCTAACAAGAGCGATAAATTTTATCCACCTACCCTCTGCCAATTGAGTGGATTTATTTGAAAAGTCGCGGTTATCTTCAAGGTATTTTAATTGACTCGGTAAGCAGTACTAATGGTGACTGCATTCGTTATTCGATACATATCATGGCCAGGTGGGGTCACTTAATTGGTGCAGACACGCAAGCGTATTATGTTTAGTGTTTTACGGTTTTTAATACGTCCCGTTACAGATATAAATTTCAATGGACAAACACCCAGCCCTGAAAAAGCTATTTGTAAATCATACAAATAGTTATTCCATGCGCGGATCGAATCCGCGACAAGTAGCGCAACAAGCCAATCTTTAAGCCACAGCGCCAACCGTGCTGCCAAATAAAAATATAATGTAAAAGCCTATTTAATTTGGCCATGCTTCTAAATTCTTGGTGTGTCTCTGAAGGATTGATTCGAATTAAGATCATCTAATAATTGAAGTGACCGACGTAACTTTCAGAATCAGCAAGCTGAAGTGGCGGTAGACTGGCCATGACGGTCAATGGAGCTATGGCCGCTGGAGCAGACGAATCGGTTAATGTGGATTAGGACACCAAGCTGCTAGACAGATGAAGAATCTAAAGCAGGTGGTTAAGTGCAGAAGGCGAAAGAGGCTGGCAGGGGATATAAGCCATATTATATTTGCCGTTACCTGCGGTGTCCAGTTAAAATATATAATACTACTTCATCTCCTCCCGTCGAAGACGCGAAGGGTGATTAAGAGACTTAACCAGAGGGATAGACAGCAGCGCACCTTCTTTGGAACAGAAGCGCGCTCATCAATCAACGATACACTTGTGGAAATCTATGGGGGAGGTCTTTGTTCAGCAGTGGACGTACTTTGGCTGAAATGGATTCACCTAGTTATTGTTTTTCTTTATATTTAATTATGCTAAATTGTGGATAATTGGACTAAATGTAGGAACTGAGTTCAATATAATAATATGCGTAATATATACATAGACACATCAGATAAAAAAAAATATTTATAATAAAAAAAATGTCCGCTACTGAAAAGCAATAAACCTTCTTTTCGATTATACTCACTATGTTTATGTATTTTTGACTATTTCTGCTCTAATTTATTACATGTTATTTCTCACTGCATTATAGTTATACATTTTTATATGGTATAGTTATTAATTTAATATTACGTTTCCTCCGTCCGTATGTCACTGCAAGGGTGCCAGCTCAAAATCAGCGCTGGGCACCTAACGCCCAGAAAATGCTGAGTTGGTAACCCTTTCGGCATGATCATATTGATATGGTACGTTTGTATTTATTTATCTATAAATATGTCTGTTGTATTTTCATTTTGTGTTTGTATTTATTTATCTATAAATATGTCTGTTGTATTTTCAGTTTTTATGCTATTTTGTGCTGAATTACTGCTTTTTTTTCTTCCTCAACCTGTAAGCGTCCACTGCTGAACCTGGGTCTCCTAATAATCACTGTCATGGTGATCATATAATATTACCACAATCGCCACGCTTGGCAGGCGCATTGGTGATCGCAGTATGTTATTAGCACACGGGAGAATGCTGCCCATCCTCTAGGTATCGACCCTTAGCTGCCTTTTACGAAACCTATTGATGGAGAACGGTGGTCAATCCTATGCTGGGGGCTTCTATTCCACACGGAAAAAAGCTAAAATAAAATCGGCAACCAATTATTTCTCTTTTACATTCTACTTCATTCTGCAGAGTAGGTATTTTGGATGACTGGGGTGTCTTCAGACGTAGAGTCAGTATCGGGATCGTTAATTAAATATCGTCTTGAATTGCTGCTTAGTTTTTATTTTTATAATGTAGTAGCTGGGACCCGCGGTTTCACCCGCTGCTTAATTTATAAGATCTCGGATATTTGTAAATAATTTAGAGTTAAGTTCGTTAACGGCATAGACACTTGACATAGAGTACCTATATATACGAGAGATTTTATGAGTTAAAATGTATTTATTGCGCGGAACACTAACTATTTTTCTAAAATAAAAGTAGCCTAAGTTATGCCTTATAATATCGCTATCTGCCTGTGAAACTCCCGTAGAAATCAATCCAACCATTTCGGAGATTAGCGAGAACAAACATACAGACAAAAAAATATGGACTTTTGTTGTAGGTACCGTATATACTTTCATATCGCTAATTGTCAACGTCAAGTGTCAATGTGCAACAAAAAATTGATTTTTTTAAAACAAATTATAAATCGTCAATAATGGGTGTATCAAAGCCATCATATACACTTTTTATTAAAACAGCGAGTTTATTTTTATATCAAGATGTTGTCTGCAGTGAAAGTGCGCATTCATGGGGTACAAGATGATAACTGGGTATAAAGGACAAAATCAACCAGTATCGGGGTCTGATAAAGTTATAGCAACGTATTGGAGAGTATTCATCAAGATAACCCTAACAAGAGAAAACAACTTGATACCAATAAATACAAAATGCAATTATAATACACGCATTAATAATATGCATTTAGTAAAAAGCTGTTATTTTGACATTAGAAACAGACACTATATTTATTTGTTTAGATGTAGATTATTCAAGATTGTAGATTATCTTCCAAGATATTAATACAAATGCACCCGACAATCTCTCTGTATCAGTTTGACAGCTATTTCAGTATCTAATTCAGAACCAATAGGTAGCCTTAACTGCAAACACCTGCACTTACTTGTGATGTTGACAGTCCTAAGTTCACAGTAGTTGGGATCAAGTGCTACATGACTTCGGTACTGATAGCAAGTTCACTTAATTGTTTATGTTTTTTTTTTTTCAGGATCAGATGAGGTGGAATGACGGCTCTACCTATCTCAACCATAATAACATCTATGAGGAGTAACAAAATTAGCCCGCTGGTTGAATGCTTGCCTTCCATACAGGAGGCTCTGAGATCGATCCCAGCCACCTCTGATTTTTCGGATTCAAGTCTGGATCAGAGTTTGTTTATCACTTGCGTTAGTGATGAAGGAAAACATTGTGAGGCAACCTGCACCCCTGAGAGGGCACTAAAATGTTCTCACTGGGTAGTGTAGTCCGCCAACCCGCACTAGGCCAGTGTGGTGAACTAAAGTCTATCCTTCCTTATCGTGAGGAAAGGCCCGTGGCCAGCAGTGGGACAGTAATGGATTGATTATAAGGCATTCCAACTTAAGTCTTAGGTCGGCTCATCATCATTTCGGCCGAATGAAGTCCACTGCTGGACACAGGCCTCCCCCAAAGATCACCACAACGACCGATATGGGTGTGTTGTGGCCTCGTTGGGGGGTTTTGCCATTATCGCCACGCTTAGCAGACGGGTTGGCGATCGCAGTTGAGTTGCTAATGTACTCGAAGGACGCTGCTGCCCATCCTCCGGCTTAGGTCGGCTACACATCAATAATCAGAAGATGGCTGTCTAAAAGTGCTTTTGCTATTTACTCTCAGATAGGCTCAAGTCAAAGTCAAAGTCAAAGTTTTTATTTCATATAGGCCCTAATAGGCACTTAAGAAAAGTCGAAAGTTAACGTGCACGGTTCGGAAAAGTTGATCTTATGGAGAAGAAGCCGGCAAGAAACTCCATAGACACTCTTTTAAAAAAAGTGATATTACAATTTAACACATTGCTCGCTATGTGGAAACAAAGTGGACTACATATGCACGATAATAAACACACTATTGCTTCTGTAGTACACAATCAGAAATTGATAATTTTTAACGCACAGGTACGAGTCAACGAAGTTATCACATTTACAAAATGTAGAAGATGCTAAATTATATTAAAATAAAGGGCAATATGGCCATCAAGCTATAAACAATGTCATATTGTGTACATTAACATGTCAAAAAGGACATATGTAATATGTCCTATATAAAAAAAGTTATCAATTCTAACAAGAATTATATCTTCATTCGTCGCAATTCAGAATAATTAATAGATAAACACATATTTTGTCAAAAGAGTACCAGGGAAGCCACATGTGCAGAAAGAGTCAGTGCCAAACATCCCTGTCATCAACATAATCTATAGCTTTATAATAAGCTTTTCCAATAAGAACGCGTTTAATATAGGCTTTAAACTTTCCCTCGGTAAGATCTGTAATAGATTTGGGCAGCTTGTTATAAAAACGTATACTATTCCCTAGGAATGACTTATTCGTTTTAGCTAATCTAAATTTAGGTACTACTATTTTATGTTTTTGCCGTGTATTGATGTCATGAAAATCGCTTATTTTATGATACTTGTGCAGATTTTTGCGGACATATAAAATGTTTTCAAAGATATAAAGTGACGGCAGTGTAAGTATGTTAATTTCTTTAAACATGGTTCTAAGAGACTCGCGAGGGCCCATGTTATAGATCGCACGGATGGCCCTTTTTTGTAAAATAAAAATAGAATCTACATCGGCCGCTGATCCCCACAACAGAATGCCATAAGACATAATGCTGTGGAAATATGCAAAGTAAACTAATCGGGCTGTAGCTATATCAGTCAGCTGCCTAATTTTCCGAACTGCAAATGCAGCAGAGCTGAGCCTAGCCGATATAGCTTTGATGTGGGCACTCCATTGCAATTTAGAGTCGATGGTTATTCCTAAGAACACAGTTTCATCAACAGTTTCAAGTTGGTTGCCTTCAAGAGTTAATTTTAGTCCTATTTGGGGTGTATTAAGCAATGAAAACTTTAAACATTTGGTTTTATCAGCATTAAGTAGTAGATTGTTAGCCGCAAACCATTTGCAAAGGACTGTTAGACTTTCGTTTACGTGTGGAATATTACTATCATTTCTATTAATTTTAAAAATTAGGGACGTGTCGTCAGCAAATAAAATTACATCAGATAATTTGGTCATCATATATGGAAGATCATTTATATATGCTAGAAACAAGACAGGGCCAAGAATTGAAACCTGGGGCACGCCCATTTTGACCCGAGACCCCGAGGAGGTAGCACCACTTATATCTACTTTTTGCTGTCTAAAAGATAAATAAGAAAATACAAGATCAGCAGCTCGTCCACGAATTCCGTAATGCTGTAATTTACGGATTAGTGTATTGTGGTCAACGCAATCAAATGCCTTGGAAAGGTCACAAAAAATGCCAATGGCATCTTGAGAACCTTCCCAGGATTCTAGAATTTGGGTAACTAGTTGCACTCCTGCATCCGTTGTTGATCTACCTTTCGTGAATCCAAACTGACGACTATGTAATATCCCGTTAATATTAAAATGTAATAACATCTGATCAAGCATAATTTTTTCAAAGATTTTACTCAGTGCTGGGAGCACAGAAATAGGTCTATAATTTGACGGATTATTCTTACATCCCGATTTAAAAATTGGTACTATCTTACTATGTTTCATCAAATCGGGAAAAATTCCGCTATCTAAACATTGGTTAAAAATACCTGCAAGTGCAGGGGCAATGGTATCAATTATAGCTTCAATTACTTTAACGGACATACCCCTAAGTCTTCAGTGGATTTTATGTTAAGACTTTTAAATGCTTTTATAATTGACGTCATTGAAATACGCCTAAATTCGAAATTTGGTATGTCTCCACTAAAGTTCTCTTTAAGTTGCGATTCAGCTAATATAGAGGACGAGGAAAGGGCTTTCGTAACCTCAATTGGGATATTTGTGAAAAATTTCTCGAATGTATTAGCGACCGCTATCTTATTTGAAATAATTTGATTATCAATTTTTTAATTTATTTCGTTATCCCGTTTTTTTAAATTGCCGGATTCTTTGTTTATTACCTGCCATACTGCTTTTATTTTATTGCTTGAATTACCTATTTTGCTGCTTATTAGCAAGGATTTAGCGTGAGTACATACTTTCTTAAATATCTTAGAGTATTTCCTTACATAATTATGGACAGCTTCATCAGACGTTAATGATTTTTCATAGTATAAACTATAGAGAACATCCCTACTTTTTCTTATGCCTTTAGTCGCCCATTCATTAAATAAAGATCTGTTAGTTAATTTAACTTTCTTAACTGGACACACTTTATTAAATTCCTGACATATTGTAGAAAATAGAGTACAGTAATTTCTGTTGGGGTCTTTAGAACTGAAGCGAGATTTAAAACATTTATTCCTAACATTATTGTCTAAGGATTGTAATTTATTTTTAGATAGAGGTCTTATTTCAATTATTTTAGCAGATTTTAGCTTTCTATTACATTCAAAAGTTACTAGTTGACCTATATGATCAGATCTGATACCGCTGATCAAACTAGAACCATTAATTAAAGAGTTTGTGTAGACATTGTCTATGCATGAAGATGAAGTAGCAGTGGTTCTGGTCGCTTCTTTAAAAATATAATGCAAATTGTAAGACTTAAATAATGAGACCAGTTTACACTTCTCCACTGAATCAATTAAAAGGTTGATGTTTAGGTCACCACACACAAAAATCAGATTATTACTTTTAAAAAGTTTTCTTAGTATACCTTCCATTGTAGTTAAAAATGAGGTAAAGTTTGACGCCGGTGGTCTATATACACATAAAAAAGTATTACCTTCTATCTCTGCACATGCTACCTCACATAAGCGGTCAACCGAGCAAGAGGTGATGTCTCTTCTTTCTCTGTAACTAAAACTATTATTACATAGTATTAAAGAACCACCACCCTCCGCTGATAATCGGTTAAATGCACTGGCAACTGCAAAATTGTTAATATTAAATAACATCTGGTCAGGTTTTAGCCATGTTTCACAAAAACATAAAATATCCATATGGTATTTATCTATTAACATCTCTATGTCTAATGTTTTGCCAGAGAAGCGATTTATGTTTTGGTGATAAAGCAAGATCTTATTATCACACTTCTCTATTGTCGATTCTAGAAGTTTAAACAATCAATCACAGTAGTATTAGAATTACTAGTTAATACTGATTCGTCACTTAATTTAAGCTTGATTAAACTACCTATAACTGAATTTATATTATATGCTATTAACATAGCTAATAAATGTCGACTTTTCTTAGGAAGATACATAGTTTCCTGAGTCAATATAAAATGTCTAACAAACTTGTTAGTATCAAAAAACAATAAATGGTCACTATGACGACATGTCAACATATGCATTAAATTATTTAAATTACTAATATAGTTGTTCTCTTGCTCAGACAGAGAGTCAGAAAATGGCAAGGCACATAATATTATTTTCCCTATTTTTAATTTCAGTAGGGTTTCAATACCATAAACAATGTCCTTTTTTATTAATACCTAGGCTGTCACCAATCAGGAGAACCAAAGTGGTTTGCTCATCCATTGGTGTATGTGAAATTTTCTTTATAATGTCATTAAAATGCATGTTGCGGTAACAATGGTTGATTACTTTATGATTCAGGCAGTTACTTAATATTGTTCCAAAGCCTACACCTATCGTATCAGAATATATTACTGTTCTATTTTGCCTGATGTTTACACTCTCCACTGCTTGAGGTACCACAGGCAAAGCTAAAGGAGCAACATTTCGGAGCCTAGAAGCTGACTGGGAGTGGGCACAGCTACAAGAGAGATTATTTGTCAGAGACTCATATCTCTCTGCATTGTACGTCACCAAGTCCACCAACTCACTAGCCTCCTGCATGCGCTCACTTAAAAGTTTTTGACTTGCTTCATACTTATTAAAAATGTCTTTAAGTGTATTTTCCCTGTGTAATAATTCTACCTGCAGGTTATGTGTGTCTAAATCATACATTTGTTTACATAGATCTAGTTCCTTGTAGTAATAATTTAACTGGTTAAGTAGATTTGAACGTTCTTTCCTAAGACTAATATTACTTTTGTACACATTTAACTTTTTCATCGCTTTCCGATACTTTGCAATGATTTTACAAATCTTAATATATTTCTTAATTTTGTTGTGACTATATAGAATTGGACACTTGTTTATGGTATCATCCCCAGTCAGATCTATGGTAACAGTTGGCTTCCGACATACCAGCCCCGACACACCACCAACCAACTCATTGTACAGACTATGGGTGTTAGCAGCCTGCTCATTTAACTTAATAGAGTGCGTTAGAGAAATAGACTTCTGAGCCTCACTCAATTCAAGTTCAAGTTGCGATATGCGTTTCAAAGCCATCTCATGAGTGTCACTGTAATGCTGAAAGTCGGACACTATTTGTTGTAGATGTTGATGTAGGTCCACTATGTCCATGTGCTGAATATGTAGTTCAGCCAGCTGATTCTTCAACTCAGTGTTTTTGTCAATTATTATCTTGACCTCAACCTCTCTCAACCTGCAGCAACTGAGTGCAAAGGGTTTTTGAGGACTCCAAGTCCTTCAGTGTTGCTCTTAGCTTATCCTCCATGTCGCGAGATGCAGCTCTGCGGGTCATCATATTTAGATGTTAGCCCAGAAGGCACCTGTAATTTGTGAAAAGATAGGTGTTTGAAAGGAAATTAGATAGATTGAGATCTAGAAAAATGAAAGAAGGGATACAAAACAAAAGACAGCCAATGTGCAGGAAATTAGAAAAGATATTAAAGTGAGAAACAGATATATATTACAATTCTTAATAATTGGAGACTTAATTTTATTTTCAATCTAATGCCATCAGTTGAGGGTAAATTTGAATAGCTAGCAGTTAGGGTTTAGTTTATTATCTTTATATATTTATCAAATCAAACTGAAATAGAGGGATAGCAAGGCACTTGAATAGTGTGGATGTTTAGTAAAACAGAGTTTTATGGCTGGGGCCAACGCTTTCGCCATCAATGTTGCTTCCACAATTTGTCAAGCAAAAAGAGACAAGCTTTGCCGGTGAGTAATTGACGTAGCTCGTAGGACGGAGCAGTGTTAAGTGGCGTTGTGCGCTGTGTATTTACAATGCTTAAATAATAAATAAAAACAAAATACTCCCCGGGATTTATGATTTCAAATCATCCGTTGACAGCCGGTCGATGAAATTATTCTTATACAAAGAACTTGTGGAAAGAAACACTATTTGTAGGTTGTTGAATACTTTGCTATTAGATATAATAACTTAGAATGAATATAACACGAAACAATCACTAATTATAAATTAATTAAAAATTAAATCCACGAAGTCGTTTTTTACGACCTGTCACCAGTGTTGCCAGCCGAGCCAGCTGTTGTTGGTTTCCTGTATTATATTTCCAATCATAATCAAAACAAAAAAACAAACAACAAACACATTTCAGGTGCATAAACACTGAGAAAAGGTCACTAGAAGGTGTCAGAGTTGTTAATGCCTTAGGTTTTCGCGATTATTACTCATTATAATATAACACTTTTAAACGGATTATATCGCGTATATTATAGATTATTGTTTTTCTTGACGTTTTGAACATTTTGCAAGGTTCGTGGTCACAGGATGACTAAGGTGACAGGCGTCATTACAGATTTTAAAAAGTTATTTTATTTCATCTACCTTACAGTTATAATCAAAAATTAGTTTCGATGCACGCAGTAATCACTCACAGTGTCTTGATGTTTTTTTAGTGCGGTTTGTTGTTTGGGACTTTATCATTTTAATAACCGGATTCCAAACAAGTGGTAACTGCCAACCATCTTCTCTATTAAAATTAGGATGTTTTTAAATTTAAATAGCCTCACGAAACATTCTACGCACATATCGGTTCTCTTTCACGAGGACTTGAGGTTGATCAAAACGAAGATAATGACTTGTTAAAACCCGGCCACGGAAAAGCGCAACACAATAGTTCTCGTAGACGAAGGCCGAGAATCGTCACTGTCTTGCTTTCTTCATCAGGGCTGGGCCTTTGATTACGAGAAATCTTGTTTTGCGATTTTCTATTGCCGGGAATATTATAAACTTATTTCTTTTAAATTATTTTGGGGTACGAGCTCGTTGTAGCACAGGTATTGCAACCATATATTTAAAATAAAAATTGGATTATGTATGAAACATTATAGGTAAATCAATATTTTAGGAATGTAATGTGTGTGTTTTTTATTGGATAGCTAACCCGATGTTATAAACTATTTTTTTGGTATTAATGTCTGGTATGAGCCACCATGTTGGATTTTTTGTAATATTATATAGCCTATATCCTGCGGAACAGCACGACGCTTCCAACGACATGTTAAAGTTATCTGAGCCACAGATGAATATATACATACCCACATACATACATACCGGTCAAAATCATAACCCTTCTTTATGCTTCGCCGTAGTCAGGTAAAAAAGACGGTAATGTTAATAACTTTAACTTTTCCAAATATTAACAGTGATTAACACATATAACTCTCAAATACTTTTAAGGTAAGGTAGGTAATCATAGCATTCATCCTCCGCTCCGGTTTCATTAAAAGTTACGAGATAAATGACCGGCAAAAACATGGAACCCTCTCGTTTTCTATTTTAAAATATATATTAATAGATTTATTTTTGTTATGTAAACTGGTTTACATCCGTCACGGCCTACCTATAACAGGTTCAGTTGAAAATCAGCGTCAGGCACTAGCTGTCTGACATAATGCTGAATTGAACCTATTTGGCTCAGCTGTTGGGCACATAGCAGCTTAATTAGGTAATCATTTTAAGAAGCGTTTTTGTATATATATTTTGTTTTTTACTTATTTAATTTGTGAGAGTCCTGAGTTTGTGCCAAATAAATTATTTTCTTTCTTTCTTTCTTTCTTCTCTCTGCTGTTGAAAAGGCCACAAAATGAATATGCTAGGAAGATGGGCGATAGCGTTCTACTTTGAGAGTGGGGATTGATTTGGCAATTTAATCACGAATCATAGAAGGAGTACAACCTCATGGACTGGACGTTGCCGGTTGCTGGAACATGAGATAGTTCGATGCGGTACCGTAATTCATAATGCTTGATTTATGTTGTATAGATTTGGTAGGAACCGAAAACACACCTTCTTTTTATTTATTTTTTTATTGATGTCCAGTGGAAATTCTACATGGAACTTCCTTCACCCCGGGGAAGGGCGAAGGGGTATGCCGGACTCCTACCGGCTAAAACCACTGGAGCGGTCATCTTCGGCACCGAAGGGGGGGCTCCAGGTCCTCGTAAGATCACACTAGAGCTCCCGAAAACACACCGCCTATATTAATTTGATTGAACTTGCATAGAGTCAATCAGTCCCCACGACAACTAAGACGATAGCTGGGATAACGTAGGCAATAGGGACTGGTCAGCTAAGTTCTATCTTGACAACTTACTCAAAACATTAAAAACATATTACAGTCGGGCTGGTTTAGTAGACTTTTTAAGAAGTTTAGACTCTTTTCTCCTACATTGTTTTCACATAACTAAACCAATATACTGATTTCTACAAACATGTGCTCATATATTACAGTAACATGTACACGTAATATGCTTTAAAAGAGTAACCGTGGAGTTTCTTGCCCGTTGTTCTCCATAGAAAATCAACATCTTGGAACGAGGCAATTAAAGTCTCGACGATTCTTAAGTGCATGTATATGGTTCACAGGAATAAAAAAATATTTTATGTTATATTATCTTAAAAAATATCCATAACTTCTCAGTGAAGCAGTAAATAAATACTGACTGCAGGTATCTGTATTGTGTTGTGTGCTCATTGGGGGGTTTAACAAGAATCGCAGCGCTTGGCAGACTTGCTGTTGCCTATCTTCCAGCTAATCCAATAGTTGCCCTTTATGATACCCACATAATGAAATGGGGTGTGTTATTCTTAGCTGACACCACATTAAGTCAGGTGATGGCCTTAATATATTTTTTGGAGCACGGAGGGTTCCTAATTGGTAAACAATGGTCCTTTATCTAATAAATGCCTTACAATTATGTAGTGTTTGGTTTGTTTACATTTTTATTGTTTATATTGTGTTCTGACTGCACTTAAACTTAAACGTATAGTCTATACAGTACACGATACAACACAACACACAAATTACAACGCAAAATTAGCACGTATCTACGGTAAGGCTGTATGTATGTTTGGCGTCCGTGTGTCATCTTCAAAGCGGGTACCAGTTGAAAACCAGCGCCTGGCACTAGCTGCCTGGCCCATGCTGAACTGGACACCTATCTGGTGCAACCGTGAGATACATAATATTGTATAGCTTCACTAATACTTACTACCTACCTAATCTATTGTGTGTCATGTTTTGCAACAAATAAATGTTTCTTTCTTTCTTTGTTTACAACTCTGATTTGCGAACAGAAGATTTCACCATGAGGTCATTAAACTTAGCCCACCTTGACATTAAGCAAAAAGGAACTGTAGGTGTATAGATCTAGATCCCTATCTCTATCCCTAGATCTTACCACACATACCTAATCTAATATTGTATCTAATTTGCTGACGCTTCTCAAACAAGATCGAAGGTATTTCAATAGTCTCTATCTAGAGCACGTACAATTGAGCTCTGTGCTACATCCTAAACTGTACCAACGATAGAGTCGTTTAGATAGCACAGTTTATTCTACTTAGTGTATTCAGCTGTGAGGTGGAAGTTATGATAATAAACTTATCTCTACGTAGAGTCATTGACTCTCGAATGTCGGGTAGAAGGTGTGTTTGGGTTTCAGGTTTTTGCTACACTTTTTTCGAGAGCCTTTGTATGGATGTGTTGTTTTTAATTAAGCATTTTAACTAGTTATTGGCATCGTGTTAATTACATTTATGTTCGTGTTCGCTTTGTTATTAATTAATGTCATATAATTAATGAAAGGGCTAGAGTAAATAGTAACGAATTTGAGAAAAAAACCCTTCCATAGTGTGTAATTAATTTTTTGTTTTCTTGATACCAAATATTGGACTTATTTATTTAAACATTTGTATACATTGATTATATACACAAATCGGATTTAATGCCATGAGGCATCCTCTACCATTCAACCTTTGGGTTAATAAAGCACTTCAATAGAGGTACAAAGTATATTATTGTGAGTATTGTGTATATTTGTTTTAAAAAAAACGTTACCCCACACTAGGATTTCTTTGATGTCGTGAATGCGTTTACAGACATGAATTACACATACAATACACCCACACCCGGAACAACTACCTGCAGATTATACAAATATTTATTCCGTGCGGGAATCGAACCCACGACCCGGAGCGCAGCAGCCGACTGTATCAGCCACTGTACCAACCGTGCCGACATTATTATTAATAATTGTACTTAAGTCGTTGAGTGTACAGGGATATAGGATTACAGACGGCAGGTTGATATATAATTCAAGAGATGTTGCTGCCAAATCTCTTGAAGAAATACCTTTGTTGCCGTTTAAGATACCTATGAAAAGAGAGCGGGTGGCCATGTTTTGTAACTTTTCATCATCATCATCATTTCGGTCAAATGAAGTCCACTGCTGGACACAGGCCTCCCCCAAAGTACACCACAACGACCGATATGGGTGTGTTGTGGGCTCATTGGGGGTTTTGCCATAATTGCCACGCTTGGCAGACGGGTTGGCGATCGCAGTTGAGTTGTTAATGTACTCGAAGGACGCTGCTGCCCATCCTCCGGCTAATCCCTTAGTCGACTCTTGCGACACCCACGGGAGGAGGTGGAGTGGTGGTATTCTGAGCCGGCACCACACGGTCTATAATATATACGGTGAAATTAATTATCTAGAAAGTAGTATTAGTTCTGCTTGTTTCTCTATTAGGAGTCTAAGAGATACGGTTGGTATGGATCATTTAAAGCTAATGTATTATGCCCTTGTAGAATCCAAATTGAGGTAAAGTGTAAAATGCTGGGGAAACAGCTACCACTACAATATGCAAAGAGCGTTCATTTTTACAAAAAAGAGCTATTCGCACAATGGTACGCATCCCCCCCCCGGGAATCTTGCAAGGACTACTTTGATCGGCTCTAAATTCTGACACTTCCCAGTCTTTACATTTTAGTAATCATAATGCCGTGTGGTGCCGGCTCAGAATGCCACCACCCCATTTCCTCCCATGGGTGTCGTAAAAGTCGACTAAGGGATTAGCCGGAGGATGGGCAGCAGCGTCCTTCAAGTACATTAACAACTCAACTGCGATCGCCAACCCGCCTGCCAAGCGTGGCGATTATGGCAAAACCCCCCAATGTGCTCACAACACATCCATATCGGTGGTTGTGGTGATCTTTGGGGGAGGCCTGTGTCCAGCAGTGGACTTCATTCGGCAGAAATGATGATGAATCATAATGGATGTTGTTAGACATAGGTACAAATATGTAACAGAGGATGAGAAAACAAACAGATTAAATACTAGAAGAAAAGATCTTAAGGTTCCATTTCAAGCAAAGCTTAATATTGCGAAGCACTGTTGTCGATATCAAGCAGTCAGATTATTTAACTCACTACCAGTTGATTTAAAAATTAATCATAGTCCAAATATATTTAAAAAAAAACTGAAACAGCTTTTGTTGAAGATGTGCTTTTACTCACTAAACGACTATTTTTCCTTCATGAAAAACACCAAATAAAGTTGACTGATTTTATATGTTGCTATCATTTGGACAATTTAATGCTTGAACAAGCTTGTTTTATTAGTTTAATTGTATGGTGGATTTTAATTATTATTGATAAAATATTATGTATTAATAGTATGACATTATTATTATTGATAAAATATTATGTATTAATAGAATGCCACCACCCCATCTCCTCCCATGGGTGTCGTAAAAGTCGACTAAGGGATTAGCCGGAGGATGGGCAGCAGCGTCCTTCGAGTACATTAACAACTCAACTGCGATCGCCAATCCGTCTGCCAAGCGTGGCGATTATGGCAAAACCCCCCAATGAGCCCACAACAAATCCATATCGGTCGTTGTGGTGATCTTTGGGGGAGGCCTGTGTCCAGCAGTGGACTTCATTCGGCCGAAATGATGATAGTATGACATGTATTTCCAATTTTTAATGTATATTTAAATAATAAAACACTTTTAAACGGATTCTATCGCGTATATTTTGATTTTTGATTTTCCTGACGTTTCGAATACTTTGCAGCATTCAGAACATCAGGAAAATCAAAATATACGCGATAGAATCCGTTTAAAAGTGTTTTATTATAATGTGTAATAATCGCGAAAATCTAAGACATTAGTATATTTAAATGTTACATTTTATATTCAGACACAATTGTAAAATATGGTTACGGAAAAAGTGAACTGAACTGAACTGAATCTAATTTCTCTTAACTAATTTTGTAACTCGAATTAAGTATTCTGAATTTATATTCAATTGTAATCCGTGTGGTGTTCTAATTAAAATATAGCACCACTCCATCTCCTCCCGTGGATATCGTAAATACGACTAACGGCCAAAACTAATAATCAATCTAATCCAAAATCTTTATATTTGGGATTGACGATTTGTTTAAATTATAAAATATAAAATATAATACTCCTCCCGTTGGATGTCGTAAAAGTCGACTAGGGGACTCTAAACATGAGGGACGGGCAGCAGCGTCCCTTCTGTGGAACAATACATATACTGCGCTCACCAACCCGCCTGCCAAGCGTGGTGAGTATTGGCAAATACCCCCCAAAATGACGACACAATTGTAGAAATCTTTGAGGGAGGCCTTTGTTTAGCAGTGGATGTATATATGGCTGATATAAAAAAAAGAAAGAAAGAAAAATATTTTATTGGCTTGCAGCAGCGTACACATAGACACAGGAAATATAAAAAAACAAAAAAACAACTAAAATAAATGCAATTAGGTGTCTAACGGGAAAAAAAAAACTAGGAAGTAAAACAATTACTACAGTTATAGTGGGCATTACCTTATAAATCGATTATAGTGTACGTCGCCGTTGTGCCAATAAGGTCCCTTGCTCAGCATACTGCAGCAGCGCATAAATCGCTGCAGCGCTGGTTTTCAGCGAGAGCCTAGATGACGTACAATTTTTGATCACAAAACATTTACTGCATACGTAATAACACTAATAACTTGATATGATGATGATGATTAATTAGGGCCGTTACGCACTCTTAACCAGAGGGATGAGCAACAGCGTCCCTTCTGTGGAACTTTAGCCATTCTGTACTCACCGACCCGCCTGCCAAGCGTGGTGAGTACCCACTGGAAAATGCCCTCAAAATTACCTTCAAAAGCACACGGTATGTAACCGGTCGTCTTATGGGATAGGCTTTTGTTCAGTGGACTTAATTCGGCTGGAATGATGATGATGTTATTAATGTAAAAAGAAATATTATGATTTTCTTATTAAAAAAACTGGCTTAAGCATAAAAATGTGGCTTCACTAGAAACCAGTCTATTGTACATGTATAGTTTGTATTGTATAGCTGTAAAAATTATGATTTTAAATGCATAAAGCCATTCCAAACATTGCCCTACATCTGTCAGAACTTATTCCAGAACATCACATGGCGACCCTGCCAGAGGTTTGCCCAGGGGCTACTTCTAGTGTGATCTTACGAGGACCTGGAGCCCCCCTTCGGTGCCGAAGATGACCGCTCCAGTGGTTTTAGCCAGTACATACCCCTTCACCCTTCCCCGGGGCGAAGGAAGTTCCATTTCGAATTTCCACTGGACACCAATTATAAAAGGGGGCAACTACAAAAGTTCTTTTTTTGTGGTTGTGAGCTCGATGCTTTACAAGTAGAAATATGTGGCGCTCGACTGTGGAGAAGGAACAGGTATTCGTGAGCCTGGCGGAAGCAACGATGTCTCTCTCAAGGACATCGGAGGACACGTGGAACGCATTAGCATCAAAGTTATGCAATACTTTCCACCTCAGCTGGATGCAGGAGATCGAGCTAAACGCCAAGAAGTGCATAATAGAGTCGTTACGAGGAAGAGACGACGGAAAATCTAGACGATCCAGTATCAATCGCGAGTCAATAAATGTTATTGTCTAAAGCGTCATTTCATATTGGTTATTAAAATAGCTCATATCGTATGTGTATTTCATATCGCAAAAACTTTAACTCGCTAGATCGCTTGTGCACGGATACTCGGTGAATTGAATACGCGCGGACAAAAATGCAACGTTGGCTTTCTTCCTGGTGTTTCGCAATTATATTTGATTCCATTGTTCTATTTATAGTGTATGTAATAATGGATTCAAGAATGTCATAATCAAATTTTATGTAATGCTTATTTTAGAGTATAATTGATAGTTTAGAGAAGAATTATGGTGTTTTGATAAATGTTCGATTTAATATGATATTTTGATAAACGGAAACCTCTGAGTTTGTTTTGGCGTTTCTTCTCAGAGGCAGTTAGTACTTAATGCCGGTTTTATCTTGATTTATTGACCAGTGTCAAATCCGTGTGGTGTCCGGATTAAGAATATAGCACCACTCCATCTCCTCCCGTGGCTGCCGTAAAAGGCGACTAAGGGAATCTAAACCAGAGGGATGGGCAGTAGCGTCTCTTCTGTGAAACGGTAGCCATACTGCGCTCACCAACCCGCCTGCCAAGCGTGGTGAGTATTGGCAAATACCCCCCAAAATGATGACACAGTTGTGAAAATTTATGGGGGAGGCCTTTGTTCAGCAGTGGACGTATGAATGGCCGATATGATGATTGACCAGTGCAAGTGTTTCTTGAAACCTACATGCTAAAACAAAGATCATTTCATAATTTCATTAAAACGCTGTTTTAAATAATTTGTAAACCTTGACTAGTAAAAGATTTAATATCATTACAAAATGTTATTGTAGACACTTAATAAAAAAGGCCCAGCCTCGAGTTTCTGTTGTTTCGAGTCTGTCATGTCGCGAAATGCCATCCATTGTTTCAATATTACGTTTGAAAGTGTCTGCTCGGACCGTAATTACTGAACAAATGATTCTACTGTAGTGTATTTAAACCTTATTAAGGGGAGACAAGAAAATCAGAAAAAAGCAGCTCCAATTTCCTATCTTCAAGGCATCTTAACTAGGGTCTTCGTACGTGAACCGGCTCCACAAAGGCGTGCTAACTAAAAGAAAAACGAATATTTGTTGTTGCAGACTTTAAGTTTTATATTTATTTATTTATTTATTTATTATTTATGTACACACAACAGTAGAAAAAAATAGGGTATATAGGTCACTTAAGTACAAAGGTACTGCTTATTTCTAAAGAAATTTCTGCCAGCAGACCTGCGACAGGAGAGGGCAATTGGAAATGTAGACACAGTGTGTAACATTACAAAAAAAAAAAAAAAGATAACGATATAATAATCTTTTTTTTTTAAATAACAAGCGTCGTTTTATCGTGGTCTCAAAGACTTCGGGGGCTTTTTAAAGTCTTTTCTTTTTTTATTTGAAGTTTCTGTAGTGAACGTTTAGTAAGAAAGTTTTTTTTGATATTTATGGATAAACTCTTCCATGCTGATGCTCACAGAGTAAAATAATAAGTAAAGTCAAGTATGGTTCGGATGACGTAGGTATTTTTTTATTTTTAAACTTTGCCCGACACTAGGGTTTCTCCTGTGTCGTGGGTGCGTTTACAGACATAAATTCCACACACAATACATCCAGACACGGAACAACTACCTGCAGATCATACAAATACTTGTTCCGTGCGGGAATCGAACCCGTGACCCGGAGCGCAGCAGCCGACTGTGTCAGCCACTGCACCAACCGTGCCGTCTGAATAGGAAGAAAAAATATATGCCGGTGGTAAGCCTCTTGATCGTCAACAGTCCCAGCTAAATTGGCACCAGCGCAGTATCAGATGTTCTGCTGCCAAGCAGTACTGTTTAAACATTAGTGTTGTAGTTTGAAGAGCACTGCGGCTTGTAAAATTACTGGGAAGCTTGAAATGCTACTGGGGTACTTTAAGATGCCTATAAACGTGACAGCAATGAATGGCTGTGGAGCATTTGTTCTCGCAATACTGGCAGCTAATTCTTCCATTCGGTGCTGAAGTTGACCACACAGGTAGTTTTATGTGGTAAGCTGATACAGTCGGCTGCTGCGCACCGGGTCGTGGGTTCGATTCCCGCACGGAACAAATATTTGTACGATCTGCAGGTAGTTGTTCCGGGTTTGGGTGTATTGTGTGTGGAATTTGTGTCTGTAAACGCACCCACGACACAGGAGAAATCCTAGTGTGGGGCAACGTTTTTTTAAAGAAAAAAAAAACCAGCATACCCTGGAATCAGTACTTGTATTGCCACGTTGGAAGTCCTCAAGGTGAAAAACAATGACCGAGGAAAGGGCTGCAAGTAAATTGGCATACGCTTGTCGATATAATGTTGTTTAAAGTTTTTATCAAGTATACGAGACGCCTATATCTTATTCAGATTTAATAAACATTAGCTTGCAAAGTTACGGGGATGAACAAATTGTTGTGACAGACGAAAGTTTAAGGTTCCTTGTTTTACTACCGAAGCCTGAAAAGATACTAACTATCTTCTGCTATAAAACTAGACGGGAGAAAGAGTTTCTTTACAGCTTTGGCCGAATCTATTACGGGTAATTAGAAGGGCGAATATTTGACTACTAGTTAGTTAGTTAGTAGAATAAAGTTGTTTTAAGCTCGAAAACAGGATAATTTGAACGCAGAATTACCAACCGCATCCAAAATATCGTTAAGTAGCAACATTGTGTAGTGTTCCGACCGGTGAGCCATTCTTTCATTTTCATTTGCAAGTGGCCAATCTTGTGTCAAACTCCTCTGTGCGTGTGTGTGTGTGTGTGTGACTTCGCTTAGAGTATCTGTAGTATAAAAGGTCTGTCTGTCTGTATGAAATCGCTAATAGCGATAAGACCACCCATTGTACAATTACTTGTATTGTGATTTTCTTTCCTACAAATTATTATTCTAATGGTGTACAAATAAAAAATATTCTATGCTATCGTGCCACTTATCCAAAATATTTGTCCAAGATATGATTTTTGACAAGTGCCATATTCAATAAAAATAAAATAATGCGTTGAGACGCATTATTTTATTTTTAGAAACTCGGTGCCTTGTAGGTATGACATTGCTGGCAGAAGGGGATCGGGAGAGGACCATTCCTGCACCGAGAAGGACGAGATGGTGCCGAGGTAACAACCGCCCTGGCACCCAGGTCCATCACGCCTAAACAGCAGGGCAGGGTAGGGGACCTCAGGGGTCACGGGTGCGCGGATTGGGGAGTCTGCGTACCAAGCGGCCCCCGGACTGACGGGGGTGCGCACGTGGTGACGTGCACAAAGCAGAGCGAGACTTGGGGGGATCCTTTATTTTACAGTCGCTTTCCCTAACTAGAGGCGGTGACCGCTTTACAGTTATCCCCTCGGAGATGTGCCCAAAGGCGTGAGTCATCATGGGTGACTCTAGTGTGATCTTAGGAGAATCGGGAGCCCACCTTCAGAGCCGAAGATGATCTGATCCATGAGCTCCAGTGGTTTTAGTCGGTAAGAGTCGCGCTTCCCCGGGGCGAAGGAAGTTCATGACGAATTTCCAGTTGCTTGCTTTCATACTCATTAAATATTGCTTTATACCCATTTAGTTGTGATTGATTGAATCGAATCAGAAATGAGGCGATCCGTAAACGTTGCCGACATAGCTGAGCTGATAAAATGTAAGCTGAAGTGGCAATATGCTGTGCACATAGCATGTAGAACTGATGGTCGATGAGGCAAAAAGGTTCTCGAGTGAAAATTAAAGTCATAAATTACTTATTTTTCACCAATAACGACGCACACATCTAAAATTAAGCACATCATACTTATAAGAAACAGATGAACAACCTTACTAAGTGCAATAAACTGGCAACACAAAATTATGAATAGATATATGGCCAAAGGGCTCAGAACCCAGGCCAAACATAATAACAAAAAAAAGTGCAGACCACACACCGGCAAACGCAGCATGGGATGACATCCAACGAGATGGTGAAGATCGCTGGGAGTCGTTGGATCCCGCATCATCATTATCATGTAAGCAGTCGTTTTGGAAAGAAGATCGACTGCGAAGTTCGCAATTTTTTATTATTTAAACGTTGCCCCACTCTAGGATTTCTGCTGTGTCGTGGGTGCGTTTACAGACATAAATTCCACATACACAATACACAAAGTATTTGTTCAGCAGTGGACGTCCTGTGGCTGATATGATCATGATGATGATTATGACAAAACCCAGAGCCTTAGTGCACTTAAGCCACTGCCCTAAGTTTAAGAACAATGATGGAATGGATGATGACAGATCTTCCGCCAAACAATTTGCTAGTTTTGTGACCACAAACTTGCTCTATAAGTAACTGCACTTAAGCGACGTGATCGCGGGATGTTGGCCTATCAGATTTCACGTCTACATGCAAGACAACCCTATTTCTTCTGTAGACCCTTATAATACTTGAAAGATATAAAACACTTTAACAAAAAAAAAAACTGCCCCGCCCGACTTCATAAATAAAGTTTTAGTTTCTTTTTAGTGGTTTAATATCGTACAGAATTCAGGTTTTTTTGATAAAAAGTTTAAAAAATATATATAAATAAATGTAAGAACTTTCTCTTTCTTCTTCGAACTTACTTCTATTTTCAATAAACGCTATTTCATTTCAATACAAATATTGTTCAGTGCGCGGATAGAACTCGCGACAGGTAGCGCACAAAGCCTATTCATTAATACATAACAACTACGTAAACCGTGCTACAAAAAAAACCGTTGCACCAATATTGATGAAGGTACTGGTCATCATCAGCAAACAACAGCTGATTAGACAGTTTCACCATCAATATTACAGCAAGTTTTTACTTTTACGCTGATCGAATGCTTGTGATCTCCGCAACGTTTAAGGGATTATTTTATATGGATGAATTATTATTATCAGTGATGATGTACATTTGAACAACGGAGGACCGAGGTTCGGGTTCGGAGAGGGCTCTGTCCAACGGTGGGTAAGCTGAATTGATAATCTAAAGAAGTGGAAATGATTTCATACATTCCTGGGCCCAGGTGTTAACTCAATGAAATAATAATTATTAATATTTATTTATTTGAATGAGGATATAATAACGAGACCTCACAAAAAATTTGGTCAAATTTGGCTACCCAGGAATCGAGTTATATGAACTATAGCAAAAGTGAGGTTATATTACAAATAGGTAGTAGTTTTTACGGAACATTTTTGATTGGCTATGGTTGTGTAATGGTTCTTATACACAGGTGCAACTAGAGAGCCTCTATTTTGTGACATATTGCACATCTGGCACATCTGACACACGCTGGACAGAAGCAAGTCGAAGACGAAACTCTACATTCAATTGCTATCCTACACCTAGAAATGTCATAAACTGATTTTATCGATACACATTTCAATTAGTTTACTGCTGGACCCAGAAACTCCTACCTCCTTTATAAATTTATCATCTCCGTCATTAAATTATTATATTCAATAGCATTAGTTAATTTCTTGTGTAATTATAAAAATTAATATTATATTTCCGAGTTAAATTCCAAAACAAATTCTAAATGAAATTAAGCTAAAAACTTTTGATAAAAGTCGACAAACACTGGAAGTTACGTCTCTGGTTAGTAATAAATTAATCCTAGTAAACTTTTAATTATTCCTTTAAAGTTTTTTACTGGGATTATAAATTCGTTACTAAACTTTAACACGCCGCGATTTAGATGTTGCAATAGCGAAAAATTACGATTGTAATAGCGACAATATGGTGCGACGGTAAAAAGAGGTATTATAAGTACTTTTGAAAATAAGTTTGAGCGTTATTTACCTTACAGCAATTTGAATACTGGGTCCAAACTTTTCTATGTGGTTGTTAAAGAAAATTTAAGGAATAATAAAATTATACTTTAAGAATCTAATAAAAACACTCTTTTATCAGAATATGATCTAAAAAGGACAAAATACTTTTTAAACCGGAATGAGAAAACCGGAAGGCCGCTAGACACATGAAACGAAAAAAAAATAAGAACTAAGTACCTGTAGAAGAATACTTTGTACATGCGAAGGCCGATTTGCCGGTCTAAGCTGTCGTTTAATTCCGCTGTTCTTGTAAGAACTAATTTTGCGTTTAGTTAAAAGTACAAACACTACCGACTGATCTTGGTAACCAAAAATAATGTGCAGGAAATAAAATTTTCATTGGTTTCACTATGAGCCTCATTAGAAGTTTCAAGGTCACTCAGCGTGCTATGTCTGTTCTCTAAATCGAATTAGTAATAAGAAGAACTAAACTTGCCATGATAGCTGAAAGGAACAGTAAGCTGAAATGGCAGTTAAATTAGAACTGATGGCCATTGTGGCAAAATGGTTGCATAAAGTGGAGACCGTGCACCGGAAAACGCAACGTGGAACGGCCTTCAATGAGACGGACATACAACCTGGTGAAGGCAGCTGGGAATCATGAGATGCGGGCAGCATGTAATCAGTCGTTTTGGAAATCTATAGGGGAGGCCTTTGTTCAGCAGTGGACGCCCTTCTGCTGATGATGATGGCTTTAGTAGTGAGAAAACTATTATTATAACTGTGAAAATAAAAATACCTCAGTCGCCGATGTCTCGCCGGTGTCACTTCTATCTTCAATCCAATTATACCTTTCGCTTAATAAAATTCTGAATTCGCTTTCCGATCTTGAATAATTTCATTTACAATCCATCTTTTCAACAGATTTTGACAGTTTTGCAAAGTTGATTTTAATTGCGAGTGAAGAAAAATTGTTGCGAAGTTTCCTCGGAAAGCAACAGACTTAAAATTTGTTTTTAATTAGATAGAGCCTTGTTATTAAATATAGGTAGAGAAAATAATAGGTTCGATTTATACGGTATATGATACAGTCGACTGCTGCGCTCTGGGTCGTGGGTTCGATTCCCACACGGAACAAATATTTGTATGATCTGCAGATAGTTGTTCCGGGTCTGGGTGTATTGTATGTGGAATTCATGTCTGTAAACGCACCCACGACACAAAAAAAAAAAAACCATGCAAACGCAAGCATTTTAACCGGACAAGTATAGTTATGGGGCCTGCGAGGAGAAATGGGTGGGGCGTTCCCCAAGGTACCATACTGTAACTCGGTACATCCGCCTGGAGTGTTCTGACTTTGAATATATAACTGTATGGAATTTATTGATTTCGTAATAATTTATTGACCCGGTGAAAATACATGTAACATTTTTCAATGAAGGAAAGCAGAGATCACCTAGCATTCTTACATGTCCCGTGGTGTCTTCCACTTTTTTTCATACATGCACTTCGATAACGAGTACTGAAGGACATCAACAATAAGGACAATGTAAGTTCTGAGAAGACAGACGATCTGTCAATAAAGGGTATGCCACCATCCAATTAGTTAAATATCATAGGCGAGATCATCATCATCATTTCAGGCATTTATACATCCACTGCTGATCAAAGGCCACCCTCATAGATTTACAAACACAATTGTTTTAATCATTTTGGGGGGTATTTGCCGATACTCACCACGCATGGCCGATGAATTGGTAATCGTAGAGTGTGTATTGCTCTACAGAAGGGATACTGCTTCTCATCCCTCTGGTTAAAAGTGCCTTTGTCGCATTTATGACCTCCACGGGAGGAGATGGAGTGGTGCTATATTCTTAATTCGGATACGACACGTAATGTACAATATGAAATAAAACAATATATCAGGTTTTACCCCATATACTTGTATACCATGTACATTCGTAACGTAATTCGTCGTTCGTCATAAACATCCCCAGGCAATAATAAATTGACGACACGGTTGGTGCAGTGGCTGATACAGTCGGCTGCTGCGCTCCGGGTCGTGGGTTCGATTCCCGCACGGAACAAATATTTGTATGATCTGCAGGTAGTTGTTCCGGGTCTGGGTGTATTGTATGTGGAATTCATGTCTGTAAACGCACCCACGACACAGGAAAAATCCTAGTGTGGGGCAAAGTTTATTTTTACAAAAAAAAAAAAAAAACAGTCTGCTCGTGACCACGAACGCTGAAGTGCCCCAAACGTCGAGCGAATTAGGAATAGTATTTTATTTTATACTAGTTTCCTGCCCAGCTTCACACAGGCAGTTACATGCATACCGTATTGAAGCGCCACCTTTTTTTTCGTTTCCCAGTGGAAATTATTCATGAACTTCCTCCACCCCGGGCAAGGGCGAAGGAGCATGCCGGACTCCTACCGGCTAAAACTACTGGGGCGGTCATCTACGGCACCGAAGGGGGCTCCAGGTCCTCGTAAGATCACACTAGAGCCGCCTTGCCACGCCTTTAGGCACATCTCGGAGGGGATGACTGTAGAGCGGTCACCCCCTATAGCGGAAGGAAGGCGCCTGTTAAAAGGTTTTTCTCGGGGAGGATTGTAAAGGATCCCCCACGCCTCCCTGCAGCGCTATCTACCGGGCCCAATTGTGAATCTAAACCATCCACTCAAACATACACAAAAAAGACATCAAAATCAGTCCAGCCGTTTAGGGGAGAGTTCAGTGACATACACAGGTACAGAAAAATTATACATACAAGATATTAATCATGCATGCGTTGTTTCCTTATACATATATATGCTTGATTGTATATTGTATGCGGCTCAGAATGCCACCACCCCACCTCCTCCCATGGGTGTCGTAAAAGTCGACTAAGGGATCGGCCGGAGGATGGGCAGCAGCGTCCTTCCAGTACATTAACAACTCAACTGCGATCGCCAACCCGCCTGCCAAGCGTGGCGATTATGGCAAAACCCCTCAATGAGCCCACAACACATCCATATCGGTCGTTGTGGTGATCTTTGGCCTGTGTCCAGCAGTGGACTTCATTCGGCCGAAATAAGGTATATTGCATGCATGATGTTTCAGGTATTAATTAGATTACGTAGTAATGTAAAGTACAATAAACCAACCTGTTACAGTAACGTTTTTGTTGTTCTTTGACTTTTTATAAAACACAAGCGTTTAACTCCTATTTTACCCCTTTAGGGATGGAATTTCTAAAATCATTCCTTAGCAGCCACTAAGCAAGGATTTTACGTAGGCGAATCCGTTATAAAAGGTACCTACTGTCCAAATTTCAAGTTTCTAACCCCAGTGGTTTAGACTGTGCGTTGGTATGTCAGTCAGTCAGTTTATTTTTATATACATAGAAGATAAATATATATAGTATTAAAAACAACATGACAGACAGAGGTCTGTCATGTTATTTTTAATTCTCTGTCATGTCTCTACAAGTGGCTGGGGAGTCTTTATGCCGTTTCTTGACCTTAACTTAAATACTAGGACGGGGTAGGCGTTTTAAGGGCTGTTTCTTATTATGTCGACGTTCAAAAACTGTTGTTTGTTGTCTATTTTACCAAACCAATTTTGATATTCAATTTAGTTTTTTATATACCTAACCATGGGAATCTTTCGAAACTTATTCAAAAAAAATATGTCTGATATCATATCTACAGTAAAAATATTATCAATAACTCTATGCTAAGTCTTTCAAAGAAAAAAGAAAAATCCAGGCCTTTGGTGAAGCAAAATCACGTACGTATGTTCTAATACACCAGCATTCCCAGGCATTATTCAGTGTTTTGAAACTTCAGAAACAATCTAAACTCTATAATTTAAGCTTTTTGTCAGCAGAAGTTGTTTGGAGGGTACGCATTTGAGTCCCGGCGGTGGCATTAGATCTGTTTAATGCCAAAGCCCGGGCAATTTGTGGTGATCTATGGAACTCTGTTGCATTGTAAACATACTTTTTTTAAGTGGAGATTAGGGTACACGTGTTGGTATTTTGTTCTGAATTAATAAATAAATCTGGTGTCTTTATGTATTTATGTGGGGCGCCCAACGGCCAGATGGACGGACGACCTAAAGAAGGTTGCTGGGTCCGGCCGGATGCACAATGCTGATGACCGGGTGTTGTGGCGCACGCTAGGTCTTTGTCCAGCAGTGGACCGATAGAGGCTGATGATGATGATGATATATTTATTGTTTTGATTTAAGATTTTGATGGAGTAAGATCATAATGCATATGGATGTTGGATTTGATGTTTAATCTTTACATATACTCTAGCGGAGGGAAGGCAACTGTAAAAAGGTCGCCCCCCCAGGCACTTCTCGGGGAGGATTGATCTCCCCAAGCCTCGCTTTACGCTGTGCTGCGCACACGGTGACACGTGACCACGTGCGCGCCACCTTCTTCCCGGGGATGAATGATCCACCTATCGAAATATCGAAATCAATAAATACAAAAAATTATAAAAAAAACTATTAAAATAACATTTCCTTGTCTGTAATAATTAATTAGCATGCTATCTGTTATACCACTGTTAAACCCGCGGCGGTTTGTGTGGTATATTTTTGGTACTTCACCATGTAATTATAAATAATCTTTGAATAAAAGAAAAAAAAAATTGAACATTCGTTTTAGCACAAGATCTAGGAGACAGATGGGGTAAAGGGGCCTGCAGGACATCTTTCAAGTGTTCATGGAAACGGATCTGGAAGATGTTCCAACATACGTAGCACGGGACCTGTGCAAGTTGCCACCAGTGACTCTAGACCACTCGATCGTTACCAGGATAGGTACTTAAAGATTCTGCACTGAACAATTAAGTCGCAATAATTAATAAACCGGGAACGGAAAACGCAGCGTGGGACGACCTCCAACGAGGTGGACAGACGACCTGGTGAAGGTCGCTGGCAGTCGTTGGATGAGGGCGGCATGAAACCGCTCGTTGTGGAAATCTAAGGGGGATGCCTTTGTTCAGCAGTGGACGTTCTGCGGCTGATATAATGATGATGATGATTAAATAAAAAACTTGAGGCTCTAGAATTCACCACTTCGGATTTGAGGCAAAAAGTTTCGTTACTATGTAATGATAGTGCTGCATCTGTTATACCGTCAGCTCCATCGTGCTACGACAACAATCACTAGTTGTCGAAGAAGGCTGGGGGGAGGTATTCGTCGTTTCAGCCAGATAAAGTCCACTGCTGAACACAAGCCTCCCAAAAGATCACCACAACGACCGGTCCGGTTAATCCCATAGTCGCCTTTTACGATACCCACATGATGAAATGGGTTGGTGCTATTCGTAGCCGGCACCACACAGCATTCAGAAATATTCAGAAAAATATAAAGAAAACAGCATCTTATTTTGTGGTAGAATAATAAACCGCGGACACCAAACTACCTGCCAAGCATAGTCATAATGACAATATCTCCTGTGACTAATTATAACTGTGAAGTGATAACTGGGAAGCTTCGTTGAATAGTGGATTTTAAAGTGATATGATGAAATATCTCTGCTCTACAATATTATCCAATTATGTACATAAATGTTTAAAAATACGTCAATTCAGTCAATTCTATCGACAGTATAGAGCCACCGCTCTACCTTGTAATCAGGCAACATAGAACTAACCTTGTTCTCTGTCTGTGCAAAATGGTAGCTCTAACTTTGTAGCACTTTCAGTTTTTCATACATAAAATATTGCCGTGCGATTTATTGGATTTGTAAACTTCAATATCCGTTCATAGAAAAACTGAGATTGAAAGTAACTTTTGGCTCATAAATCAAAAACATTCAACTTGCAATTGCACTGGATTAAGACTGTTCATGGTTTAAACTAAAACTGAAGTAATAATAAAAAATAATTTTACCATTTCTTTTATTGGTCTCCAGTGGAAATTCATCATATACTTCCCCCACCCCGGGGAAGGGTGAAGGCCTTGCCAGACTCCTACCAGCTAAAACCCACTGGAGCGATCATCTTTGGCATCGACGGAGGCTCCAGGTAAGATCCCCGCAAGATCACACTAGAGCATTCTCTCATTGTGCCACGCCTTCAGGCACATCTCAGCGGGGATGACTGTAAAGCGGTCACCCCTTCTAGCAGAGGGAAGGCGAATGTAAAAGGTTACCCCCCAAGCAAGTGCTGGCAGGCCAATGACATCTTAAATGAGAAGCAATTGTTAAAGTCTATGAGGGAGGCGATGCCAGCGTTTGAACTCTCAATGTCCATTTCACCTTAATTTCTACAGGATCTTACAGCTGTGTCGAAGGCCAAAATGATGCGAAGTTGATAATGTCAGTGTACTACCGCACGGATTATGGTTAGGCGACTTCTTCTTAACTTTAATGAAGTCTTGACTTGGTTGGCCTGACATTGGCGTTTTGCCGTCTTCGGACAGGTATGCGGGAGCAACTTGCATCCACTATTTTTATTTTCTTAAAACAGTAACTCAAGTTTTATTCCGGTATGATTCAGTTTACCAACTTAAATCAGACAGTCGTAAACACCCAGACCCTGAGAGGTGTCTAAGGTAAAGATATTTGTTCCATGCGGGAGTCAAAATCCCAACTCGTTACGCAGAAAGCTTATCGCTTAGCGGCAGCGCCAACCGAGCTGACATTATAAATTAATATTAAAATTCACATTTATGCACGGAATTATTTAATAAAAAGTCAAAGCGAATACATGTTTTTGTGTAAAATATTTGTTTTTCCATTATTTCACACAAAAGTGTTGCTATTGGGTTAAATTCCACGTTGAATAAAATATTGTATTTGAATGTTCTTTGCAATACTTTGTGCTGTATTACTAAAATCATTTTAATATTTTGCGTGTAATGTTTTTGTTTCATTAAAATCATTTCAGGAGAATAATGTCCACTGCTGGACACCCTCAAATATTGTCACAACGACTGATTTGGGTATAGGTATGAGCACACAACACGTCGTTTTGGCGATCCTTCCAGGGTTTTGCCATAATCGCAATGCTTGGCAGGTGGGTTGGCGATCGCAGTTGAGTTGTTAATGTACTCGAGGGACGCTGCTGGGCAGCAGTACATAATCCTATAGTCACCTTTTACTACACCCACAGGTTGGTGCTATTCGCAGAAGGCACCATACGGCAACACTAACACTAACATAGGATAAAGAAGAAACACTTTAATTTTTGTATTTTCATCGATTTAAGCTGTACTGAAAACCGCTAACAAATTTTACATAAGTGATGTTCATCTTCGACATTTTTACACAGCTTAACAACATTCCTCTAAAAATCCGCATACACTCGAAATTCTCCCGAAGAGAATATAAATAAAATACAAAGAATCTGTCGACACACGTATGACACCTGAGTGATCCCAGGGATACTCCAAAAAGCGGGGATTATCCAGGTTGTGCTGGCACAAGTGGGATTTGTCGCGGTACACAACTTTTGATAGCAGTTGTATATACGTGAGTAAGTACATCTTTCTGATATTAAAAATAAAATTATGTACGGTTAGATGTTCTCACTGATGATAGGTATCTTGTTACATGATTTCAGCTAGGTATGCACGACCTCAGTGTGTATACGAGGCTTCGGGGGGCTTTACGACATCCCCGAGATGTGCTTGGAGAGGCGGCTTTTTTACAGTCGCCTTCCTTCCGCTAGAGGGGGGCTAGAGGGGGTGACCACTTTACACACCTCCGAGATATGCCTGAAGGCGTGGTACCAATGGGCGGCTCTAGATGGTGATTTTTCAAGTTTCTGGACTACGTGGCTACGTTCGGTGCCAAATATGACCTTTCCGCTGATTTTTGCCGACAGAAGTTCACCTCAGCATGCCTCGCCACCCCTTTCTGGGACGGAGGAAGTGTATGTATGCATGTACAAGACTTATTTAAAATAAGAACGTACCACCGCAATACCAGATAGTCAGCTTCCAAACAGTACTGTTTAAATAAATAATAATTGTTGCTGTTGTTAACTTTGTGTAGGTCATTATAACAAAAAAACATTTTTGATTTAGTATCGCTTATTTTTTAATATATTATTAATTCTAGTTGCCTGCAAAATCTCCTTTCCCTCTTCATCCGTCAAATCCTCCACTACGGTATGTGCTTTATATAACAATTTAAAACATTTTAGTTCAGTGTGTAACTTCGTTTACAGCTGCTGTTAGGCGTTGTCCTAATTGGCAGTCGCTCACACGAATATGTGACGCGAATTAATCGCGCGATTAAAATACTCGTGCGATAGTAAACATACGTCCTAATTGGCTAGCTGTTGCGCGATCATGCGACGCGATTTACACTTTGGCAATACCTCTTAATAGAGATGCATAGTTTTTGCTGTCGGGTAATATTAGTGGCATTGAAAATAGAAGAAGTAATCACAATCTTACTAAAGGTACTACTATAATTGCATAAGTTTTCATGTTTGAGGTTCCATCTCACTTAAACAGCCAAAAGGATTCTAATGAAATTTGGTACATAGATAATGTCGTAGAAAAGGTTTTTTTCATTTGAATTATTTATAGAACAATTGTCATTACCATAAGACACTTTTAAAGAGATTACATCGCGTATATTATAGATTTTTGTTTTCCCTGACGTACCGAATACTGCTTGCAGCTATACCAATAAAATTTAAAACTAACATATTTGATGTTTAATCTTCTTTTAGATGGTACATTTACATTTCATATACGACGGTCACACTTGAATGTTTTTAGAACTGGCCAGTAAGAAAAATTTCCGAATAAAATTTATTTAAATTTCGAATAATGAACTCTTTGGGAAGCTGTTAAGTAGATGTACTACATTCAATTCATATGTCATTTTTTTTTTTTATTGGCGGCAATTGTAAAAGAGCCTGTCATGCGTCGAAATGAATTTAACTACAGAAAATTAACTTTATTACAAGCCCTAAACCAAAAGACAATCTGCACAATGGATGTTGTCATTCAAAGATTTGCCAACAAAGGTATTTCTATACCTGGCAGAAGTCAAGGGAAAAAGATGATTGCCTCATTCTTTGGACGGACGGGTCATTTCGCTACAATTGCGCTAAAGGATAAAAGGGTTGTTACTACAGATTGATATTGTTAATCATTGTTTACCGGTTGTCTTGGAAAATGTTCGACAGCAGCGCCCAAGAAGCTGGATCCACCTCCATCACGACAACGCTGCAGCTCAATCCGCCAGACGGACAATCGAATATTTGTCTATGGAAGGTGCGTAGTGTGAGTCATCCTCCTTACATTCCTGACCTTGCGACTTTTATTTATACCCCAAAAATAAAAGATAACCTCGGAGGAATTCGCTTTATGAAACCCGAAGATACCGTGGAAGAGATCCCTAAAGAAGAGTATGCTCGCTGTTTCAGACAGTGGTTTCAACGCATGCGATGGTGCTTAGAAAGGAACAGAGACTACTTCGAAAAACAATAAATAATGTTAACAAGTTCCTACATCATACCGTTTTTGATTTTCTTAAAACTTTTAGTGTAAGCCTCGTAAAATATCGTATCCCCTTTTCATTTGCTTGTTGATGTCAATTTTATTTGAGCATAAACGCAGTGTATATTCGCTTTAAATGTTATCCGTCTTATTACAAAAAAGTCTTTCTTACTTTGCACACTTACAATATTTACACGTCACATGTATACATAAGAAACTACACGATACAACAAATACAGATCAAAGAAGTAACGTGTTTTGGTGTATTCGAGCGTAGGCTCTCGTGGGTTGCAGCTGAAAACCAGCGTTAGGTGGCCAGTGCTCTGTACTGACACCTAACATAATGCTGAGCTGTTCGCCCCTTTGGCACTGAGGTATAAAAATGTAAGACATCAAAGTTTTTCTATTATTTTTTTTTACTATCTTTAATATGTTTTTAACCACTTGTTTAAAATGTTTTGTATGTGCCAATAAACGATTTTTCTTTCTTTCTTCTTTCTTTACAAAACATGGTTTATCGATAGTCTCGGACTAAAAGAGTGGTTTAATAAAATTTCTTATTACAACAAGTGGTTTAACTCTTAGTCTTGGACTATCTATGGTACTAAAGATAAACCTGATGGGGACCTAGTTTAACTCTATAAACCTTTGGTCTAAGTCACAAATATACGTCATATTCATTGTTTTGAGGTTAGATTTGGTTTCTTTTTGTGTGTTATATTGTAATGTTTCCTTAAATAGTTTAAATTTGTGTTGTCCTAAAGATAGTACTGTGCCGTAATTACAATAATTGTAGGCAAGTACTAATTTTTTGTTCAGAATTCCAGTTTTCACTTCTTCGTTTTTTCTGTTGTTCTATTTTATTAATATTATTCCCAAACTTCTTATCAATAATCAGTACGAAGAAACGTCGAAATCTCAGAATAGTTGTACGTAGTAGTACGTGTACTAGTACATAGTTGTATGTTTAAAGATTTCCGTACGATATAGACATTCCGTTACGCATTAGTGTTGTTTGAAAGTACATATTTCGGACATGAAATAAATGTCATGAAAGTATTCCTCAGAAAGAAAATAAATGGCATTTATTGAAACAAGAACAACGATTTGTTTCTAAAAACCCTATTATATATGTTAAAATATCAATACCATTAATATTAAAAAAATTACAGAAATATTCAGCATTTGGGTAAACGGAACGATGTAACCGAATGCTATCTGATTGAATGAATGTTTCCAAGGAATTCCGTGTATAATCTGTGGAAATAATTTAAGCCAGAACTAAAGTCAGGTACTATCTAGTCCCGACTTATTTTGATATTTGTAATACAGACGGGTTTAAACCACGGTACTAACGTTAGTTCCGTACTAAGTCCAGACTTCATAGTTCTGGTTTAAACCTGAGTCTAACAAGATTTTTGTAATAAGACTATAAGTTTTCCATATTTTTCTAGGTTTCATACTATTCTACTTGACCATCTCAGTCAGCTATGGCAGTCAGGGCTCATGAAGCAATCAGTTGCAAAAAGATATCGTTAATAAATGGAGATAAATGCGGTAATGGATCTGTCAGCTCTAGTCAACTGTAAAGATAATAAGGTTTTATTGAGGCTTTTAAGGACTGGGATAACGCAACAGATATATGGATAGGTATAACCCGCCTGCCAAGCGTGGCGATTATGGCAAAACCCCCCAATGAGCCCAGAACGCATCCATATCGGTGGTTGTGGTGATCTTTGGGGGAGGCCTGTGTCCAGCAGTGGACTTCACTCGGCCGAATGATGATATGGATAGGTTTGACGTCACGGTTGGTGCAGTGATTGATACAGTCGGCTGCTGCGATCCGGCTGTGGGTTCGATTCCCGCACGGAACAAATATTTGTATGATCTGCAGGTATTTGTTCCGGGTCTGGGTGTATTGTATGTGGAATTTATGTCTGTAAACGCACCCACGATACAGGATAAATCCTGGGCAAAGTTTAAAAAACCGCTTTAATAGGAATGTTTGATCGCGCCAAATCTTGCTTAACCTCGCCATGTGTTTATCGATCGTCGGAAGGCCCATATTCAGCAGTGGAGTGTGTATATTCAATTTTTAAGGCACAGCTCCAATACGCATTTATTAATGACTTCTTAAAAAGTAAATAATACATCGCTCAATCTCAACCAAGATTAATAATAAAAAAACATATATATCGTAATACATTTTCTATGAACTAAACGATTAACAACGGTTTTCTGAGAGAAACCACAGCAATAATGTCATAGTTTCACAAACATGTTCAAACGAGGTGAAGCTTCACACCCTTTATTATCGTGTTTACATTTTCGAAGCAGGAAACGAAGCACGCAAGCTTGAACGTCCCTAAGCTCGGGTGCGCCCCGTCGCGTCGCTTCAATTTAATTTAATTAATCAATTACACAAACAATTCAATTAACACTAACAGTACATTTGGGTATTATTAATTTGTTTTTTATGCTTGTTCCATGGAAAACACGCGCTGCTTCTATGAACTACACGCAATTAGATATACAAAGCAAAAAAATATTATAAGGGTGAAAAATGTAACATACTTTTTTTAACGTTGCTCGACATTCTACTTGCAGACTACTTTCACATCATACGGGAATCATCCTGTTTGTGTTTATAGGCATGGCACCAGTGGGCGGCTCTAGTGTGATACGAGGACCTGGAGCCCCCTTTGGTGCCGAAGATGACCACCCCAGTGGTTTTAGCCGGTAGGAGTCCGGCATACCCCTACGTCCTTCCCCGGGGTCGAGCAAGTTCACGATGAATTTCCACTGGGTCTAATAAAAAAAAGGTAGTTAACAGGAACATCGTGGGGTGAGAGTTCAGCTTAACCCTCCAACCCTCCGCCGCCGATGTTTACCGGGAAAAAAGAAGGATCAAGAAATTTGATCCTTTTGACAACAATTGTTTGAAGTCACAGCCTCTCGATCGGTAGTATGACGCAGCCAAAGGCCTAATAGCGCCGTAGTTAGTATGAAGTAACCCCTGATACTAGATTATGATAGCAGACCATGCCTCTGGAAGTAATATGGTGGTCTGTTTCAGAAATATGGAAGTCATTTTACTTTACGCGGGTAAATAGATCTCAATAAGCTTGATCCTTTTGACAACACGTGCTTGTAGTCACAACCTCTCGATCGGTAGTTCAAAGCAGCCAAAGGCCTAACAGCGCCGTAATTAGTATGAAATAATCCCTCATACTAAATTATCATGGCAGACCATGCCACTGGAAGTAATAAGGTGGTCTGTTTCAGAAATAAGCAAGTAATTTTACGTTAGGCGGGAAAATTGATCTAAAGCCGCGTCCCAAAATGGGTGCGTTCATGAAATATGAAGCGTCTAGAGTGTTCAGATTGCAATATGGCACACGTTTTGTTCACCACACTGTGTCGACGTGAATATGCGACTTCTGACGTCACTTCTGCGTGTTACGTTGAAGTCTACACGTGGAACAGACTTGGTACTTGTATTTTGTATTAACTTCAATTTTGATCAAAGAAACGACTAACGACAAAAAGCAAGAGTTAATCGAATCCAAAATCTTTGGTCTTGGGATCAAGGATTTGTCTATTTTTGTGTTAAGTCTTACCATAAAAATAGATCATGTTTTTTTTAAATTTAATGATTTTGGGTTAGATTGATTATTAATTTCAGATATTAGTCTTATTTATTCTTATTATCTGTCCTCTTAAATGAGTAATTTGTCTATGCTATTTCATTGTTAACATTTTGCGTTTTATTTCACTATATCACTTTTCTGTATTCATAATTACGTAAAATGTATGTATTTATTGTAATAAATTGAGATTTGTTTTAAATGTTTAGTGCTATCACCTACTTATCCGTAAACCACGGACTACCTTGTCCATCCTAAGGTTGTCTAGAAAAGATAATAATGAACTAAGAAAATAATAAGAAATAGATGATAATTTAGCATTCCCCCTTATCTCCAAAACGACTGAGCTTATAATTTTGAAAAATAAATATATGTATACTAGTTTTCTTTTTACTTATAGATTACAGGAAAACCTGTAAGAAGTCTATGTTCTTAAAATAACATGGTAGATCTTTCAATACTGTACATACAAACTTACATTTGCAGTTGGAATGTTTGGGAGAACGTGATTTTCAACAACCTTAAGTTTGTTCTTGGGACAATTGTTGGTATAAGACAGGATTCCGGTTTTTTTATTAACATGTTACAACCCATTTCTAAATAAAAACACGTTCGCAGCAGATCTCCTTTTAAAGAATTTCCCTCAGTTTTTGTTGAAAAGTACACTCACGATTCAATGATACTCATCTAGTGTTACCCTACATTGCTACAAAGAAAGCTTACGTCGCTTCTGAAATATGAAATTTCGCAGTTTCGACATCTCTTGAAATGGCAACGGTGATATTTTCGGCGCGAGTGTAACTTGAACTGACGCTTGCGTTATGATGTGAGAAAACTGGGGCTTGTTCGGGCTTTGTACTAGACAACTGAATTGGAAGGCGACAGCTGTGTAATCTTCTCAGTATTTGTTCTGCGTCTTAGAATTTAATATGTTTATTTTTCGTGTAGTGTCTAGATTAAGTATATAGCACCACTCCATCTCCTCCCGTGGATGTCGTAAAAGGTGACACAGATTATAAATCAGAGGCATAAGTACTATCGGCAGAAGCGTCTCATAGCCATATTTAATCGTGAAGACCTATTATTGGCTTCGTGTCATATTATAAATGTAGTATTAAAATTATTGCTAAATGCTGTTGGTCTTCCAAAAAAAAAAACTCACTGTCGCGCATGCTAAACGTGAGTACTGTCAAATTCCCCCAAAATGATGACACAATTTGTGGAAATCTATGGGAGAGGCTTTCATCAGCATATATGATAATGATTAATATTCAAGATGGTTACAGTTAACGTGAACTCGTGAGTGTAAAATTAACAGGACAGATAAGATAAGATAAATTGATTTTTATTCATTTAAACCACTAATAGCACTTATGAATCGTCAAGACTTTAGTTGCCGCGTTCCAAGATGTAAAAGGAAGAAGAACGGGCAAGAATCTCCATGGTTACTCCTTTAAAATCACGTTACAATATTTATGAGTACAATGTTCTCGAGAATCCAGGTTATATAAAGACAATGTTCCTACATTAAACATAGTAAAGTCTAAACCTCTTAAAAGTGTCAATATCAAACCATAAACCAGTTGCATATAAAACATTTAAAAAAATCTATAATAAGTTCAGGTGTAAATAATTAATAATAATGTCATGTCAAAAAAATATAAATGTCAGAAAAGTAAGTCTGAATAAATTTGTCACAAAACATGCAACAATAAGATGGCATGTCAATAAGTCAATAAGTCAAAAATGAAAAATTTGAATCATTTCTAATACATGAGACATGATCGATACACTATGTTTCTCTGCAAAACACATATCACTGTTGTAGTAAACGTAGTTTGGGCTGATTATGTATGTTATGAAGAGGGCAGGTAAGGGCTAGTTACAAATAAAACCGGTTCCTAACCCATTATCACCTAAAACACTTCAAAAGTAATACTGACAGTTATAATAATCGCGAAATGCAATAGAAACCATTTACTTTTATTTTACCTCCAGTTTGAACTATCTCAGCTTTCTCTCGGGTGTCGCAAAGCACCTTAATCAAATGTTACTGAGTCCACATTCCTGTGCTATACAGACTCTGTTAAGCTAGTTTGATAGCTCGAGTTACAAGTCTAGATTGGACAGTTTCACCTGTGACACGTAACCTTGCCGAAGTAATTAAGTTGATAACTTGGTGCTGATACTAAGTAAGCCAAGTTCGATGGAGTTGGACGGAGGATTTTAAGTTGAACTTTTACATTAAAGTGCATGATTTGAAGAGTTAAGTGAAGATGTGAAGTAGTTGGCAAATGAAAGTATTCGCCATCTAGAGTATTAGATTTAAATTCTCAATTTAAAACTTAACCGTTTAGTGCCGGCTGCATATAGCACCATCCTATCTCATCCCGTGGTTGTCGTAACAGGCGGATGATAGTCTGCAGAGTTCTTCGAGTATATTTACAACTCAGCTGAGATCGCCCACCCGCCTGTCAAGAATGGTGATATGGAAAAGCCCTCCAAAAAGTGATCTCTCTATTTCGATTTACCCCGTGGTGTTTCATTTAGATCCAGGATTGCGAAATCATCTTTGTCATACAGGACGTCTTTGAGCTGAAATAATCAAATAAAATTGCTCAAAAGCTCAAAAGTTGCAAAAGATTTCCGAAGTAGTGTATCTCTAACACTTGTTTACCCCATTTATGATTCGTATCCATAATTTACGGCCTTCTTCGCACTTTTCCGGACACAGAATACCTGTTCATATAAGTCAGTCAGGTCACTCGTAATGATATAGGTGTCTCAGCTTATTACAGAGGAGACAGGCAGACAGATATCGTTCCTGTCATGCGATAGCTCTTATAAGAGAAATATTTTGTAATAACTTTGTGTTGACTGTTACAAGGGCTATTTGAAAAAGGAAGCTTGTCACGCGATTCATTCTATTTTTTTTGTTTTTACCATCCAATTTCTTGAAACACTTTCAACCTTTTATACGTTCAGTCGGCGGGGTCAGTTAATGGATGGATAACCGCATAGTGGTATTTAAATTGAGAGTCTCTGTGCTTCGGAGGGCACGTAAAATCATTGGTCCTGATTGTTGTCATAAGACGGAAGTCTTCAAGCCAAGTTAAATGTAGTATTAAACTTATTGTTAAATGCTGTTGCTCTTCCAAATAAAAAAAATAAAAAATAAAACTCACCGTCACGCATGCTAAACGTACTGTCAAATTCCCCCAAAATTATGACACAATTTGTGGAAATCTATGGGAGAGGCTTTTATCAGCTGTGGACGTCCTTTTGGTTAGTATAATAATGATTAATATTCAAGATGGTTACAGTCAACGTAAACTCGTGAGTGTAAAATTAACAGGACAGATCATCATTTCGGCCGAATGAGGTCCACAGGCCTCCCCCAAAGATCACCACAATGACCGATATGGGTGGGTGAGCCTTTGAGTGGCTTGAACAACTTGGATGCAAGATTAGCCGCTACGCAAACGACAAAAACGTTCTAGGACTTTCCTTGGCTATAAACAGATTTTGTAACTTAGTGGATGGAATTGCTGACATAATAAAACGACTTAAGAATCTAAAATGCCATCATTCATTAGCTTGATATAAATATAGGGAGTAACTTTTATAGGTACAGACGGGATAGGTTTACCATCTGGATGGAGAAATCCGGTTTTGACCGGATTTTTGAGCCATAACCGGACTCCGCCTGGGTTTCTTCAGACTGAATTCTTATAGGTCTACAGGTCGTGGGACCCGCTCGTCCACAATTCGAATGAATTAGCTGGTCAATTGTCATTGCACGAACTTTTCAACCGTACATGCAAGTACGTTTTTTTTTATAATTATTCATTTTATATTCTATTATCCTATAATTATGGTATTATTTGCCGTGTGGTGCTGGCTCAGAATGCCACCACCCCATCTCCTCCCATGGGTGTCGTAAAAGTCGACTAAGGGATTAGCCGGAGGATGGGCAGCAGCGTCCTTCGAGTACATTAACAACTCAACTGCGATCGCCAACTCGCCTGCCAAGCGTGGCGATTATGGCAAACCCCTCCAATGAGCCCACAACACATCCATATCGGTGGTTGTGGTGATCTTTGAGGGAGGCCTGTGTCCAGCAGTGGACTTCATTCGGCCGAAATGATGATGGTGATACTAATTGGTCTTCTTTTTTTTGGAAATATTTTGGTCTAAATTCAGCTGTTTTAATTGTTTCAATTTTAAATAATCTATTGATATAATGTTATAGTTTTATGTTGCAATAGTTAAGATATATCCAGCATCAAGCAACCTATGTTTGTACGCCGTAAAGGCAAAACATGATCTTGATCTTGATAAAAAGGGCGTCCTCCGGCTAACAACTACTTTACAAAAATATCTGGACTTTTGACCACCAGCCGGTATTCCAGTTCTAGGCCCCGGTAACCCTAAAACGGGTTCACTGTATTTGTTTACAGCATTTGTTGTCCAATTTATATCTAGTTTGTAGAAAGGGGCGACCCCTTTCTACAATGTAGAGTTCTATTCACAGCTGCGAAGCCCACGTCAAACTAGCAGTTTCCTTTGGAGAACAACGTCCCAAACTGTACATCCCTTCAACTCAAATAACTATGCCCAGAGTTATCTCATTAGTATTCAGACAAACGCAAGCTAACCATGACTACGTAGCACTAGACTTGGTGTAAACGTGTGAGTTTCACGGCAGTTTGTAACGGAGAACATATCTAGGATAGAATATTGTCGGCTGAAGTGGAACAGGGAGATAGTCAATATCTCTTCCACTAATTTTTTGTCAATATTATCGACAGACGACAAGGGCCTGTGCAGTTTGTGGATGATTGCAAGAGCGCCTCCCGTTACCCTGGCGCGATGTGCGTGGACGAACTACCGTGGAGTTTTAGCTGTGTGCGAAGTGCTTCTTCTTTTTCCATGGAGTTTTATTTTGTAGGAGTCCGGCATGCCCCTCCGTCCTCCTAAGGATGGAGGAAGTCCATGAGGAATTCTCAAAGTACAAAAATCACCTAACGATAGCCTACAATATATGTCTAAGCGTGATTCTTGCAAAAAGACTTTCAGCCCGAACATGTAACTTGCATGTATCGACCGTGTAATTCTGTGTAATGCCTGGATTAAGAATACAGCACCGCTTTGTCTCCTTCCGTTGATGTCGTATAAGGCGTCTCAGGGATCTGAACCAGAAGGATGGACATCCGCGTCCGTTCCGTGGAACAGTAAACATACTGTACTCACCAACCTGAGTGCTAAGCGTGGTGAATAACAGCAAATTCCCCCAAATGAAACGAAATTGTGAAAACATAGAATTCCACAATTTCGTCCCATATTTGGGTCTTAATTTCGACCTCGTGCGAGGTCGATATGTCCTCATATCAGCCGAAGGACATTCACTGCCGAACAAAGGCCTCCCTATAGATTTACACAATGGCCGGTCACATGCCATCCGCATCCAACGAATCCCAGCGACCTTCACCAGGACGTCCGTTCACCTCATTGGAGGTTTTCTGGTG
Source organism: Diloba caeruleocephala (assembly GCA_947459985.1). Lineage (NCBI taxonomy): Eukaryota > Metazoa > Arthropoda > Insecta > Lepidoptera > Noctuidae > Diloba > Diloba caeruleocephala. Next base: position 2,157,913 of record OX381626.1, on the reverse strand, counting down.
CTGGACTCTACTCAAGAACATTTTTGCTCCAAAGGCCATCAGTTCTTCGAGAAATGTGCCCCCGCCCATTGCCACTTCAGCTTACTTATCCTTTCAGCTATGTTGACAACTTTAGTTCTTCTACGGATCTCCTCATTTCTGATTCGATCTCGTAGAGAAATACCAAGCATATCTCTCTCTATACCTCGCTGAGTGACCTTGAGCTTTCTTATGAGGCCCATATTGAGTGTGTGAACTAAGAACTGTGTGATGTCTTAATGATAACCAATCAAATGCATTAAGCATTTGATTGGTTATCATTAAGTTCAACTATTCTTTAAATTTCATATAACGCAAGTTTGATTAGCTTTGTCATCTAATTGTTCATCGTTGCCTTTGATGATATATATTATACTGTTAATGCGAGACATATTTGTAGATGTCCGATGATAGTTTGTGAAAAAATAAACACTTCTACTTTCATTTAGTATATCAGCGTCCAGTCTGTCATTTCTGTCTTCACATATACCTACAATTTACTCGTTATATGTTTCACCATCATTTGTTCAATCCGCATGTAATCTCAATTATTTTAAAAGAGTAGTTGAAGTTTCTTTTCGGCTCTTATCGATAGGATCAACCAGGATCAACTAATTGGAACCGTACGATTTAAATTATGGCATTTCATAAGTGCCCGTAATTTATTTGTTATGAAAAAGTTTATAATTTATATTATAATAATATAATAATAATCGTTTGTTTCTCCTCACAAACAGACTATATGATAGATATTTTACAATTCATATGGATTTAGTTACAGTCTGATATATGTGAGGAGCTGGTGTCCGGTGTAGGCATGAACCTGTATTACAGATCACCAGGACCTCACCCGACGAAACCAAAGTGTCTACATGGATTTTACAGTTTTATATGTCTACTAGCTGGGAGCCGCGGTTTCACCCGCGTTTAATTTAAAAGAAATTTAGAGTAGTTCAACATAGACACTTGACATAGAATATATGTATTGGTTTTCAAGGGTTTATTTTTTGCGAAGAACTCTAATTTTTTTTAAAAATCAAAGTAGCCTAAGCTATTCCTTATAACATCAGCTATCTGCCAGTGAAAGTCCCGTCAAAATCGGTCTAGCCGTTTCGGAGATTACCCGGAACAAACAGCCAGACAGACAAACAAAAAAAAAATCGATTTTTTGTTATATGTACCGTATATACTTTCATATGCACTAAGTAAAAAGATGTTATTTTGACATTACAAACAGACACTTTAATTTTATTTATTTGTACAGATTTAATTAATTTAGTTTGACTTGACTGTGAGTCAGTCTCACTATCACACAAATTTCCTAGTACTTGAATAGTAGTAATATAAAGCTGACTGCACACCGGTATGCGATGTAAAGTTATACGGGCTTGTCCAAACTTATGCTGAATAGATGCAGCGCATATTAGCATTAGAAATTACTCGTATATATTACTACTAGTTAAGTTTAGTCGTAGTAGAAGTGTTTGATCCTGAGCCATCGCACTTTAGAGTTCATCGCTTGGGATTGACATCACCAGTGGCATAAACCCTAGACAATATGAGTACAAAAAATTGACGATGTGTTTCATAAAGTTTACCAATCTAATTTTCTAATTTAAAAGAATCGTTGCCCCACACTAGGATTTCTCCTGTGTCGTGGGTGCGTTTACAGATATGAATTCCACACACATTACACCCAGACCCGGAACAGCTACCTGCAGATCATACAATTCTTTCTCTTATTCTTTATTGTACAACATAAAACAGAAAACATAGATTGTTAAATAAAATAAAACATGATGTACAAAGGCGAGCTTAACTCAACATTGAGTTTTCATCCAGCAAACCTTAGAATGATAAAAAAATAGAATCAAAAGAGGAGAGTATGAAGTGTACAATCAGTAAAAAAAACAACAGTTAAGAATAATGATAAAATACCCAACTATACAGCATGGACATAATATGAAGAGCTGAGCAGTGCTGACTGGTTCCTGATTATTTATTACTCTAACACTGTATGCTGGTCTACTGATTATTTATTGGGGGATTTTTTTCATGATTGGAACAAAGATATTGGAAGTCAGAAGATAAATAAGAAGGAGAATCGGGTGCGTCAGTATAGAGAACAGGGTAGTCAGTGCCCTCATATTTCTGTGCTGCCGAATGGGCAACCAATTTAAATGAGATCGCAATGCTGAGACCTGATCATATTTTCGGAGATTGTAGACAAATCGAAAGCAATTGTTGAGGAGATCTGCATTTAGGTCAAAGTAACAAACATCACCAGTAAAGTATAGTATTTGGTTGTATATGTCGATTATTTATAATGTATTGTATAAAGTATTATATATGGTTGTATGTATGTGCATATTATTAAAGTAATTTATTGAATATATACCTATTTGTATTATATTTAATTGTCTAGATACGCTATTTGATTATATTAATATAATAAGTACACCACGGACTACCCTCTTTGTGTTTTTCCATCTTTTGCTTGTCCATCCAAAGGTACATCATCATCATCATCATATCGGCTATTTATACGTCCACTGCTGAACAAAAGCCTCCCCTATAGATTTTCACAACCATATCATCATTTTGGGGGGAATTTTCCAATACTCACCACGCTTGGAAGGCGGGTTGGTGAGCGCAATAGGGCTACTGCTGCCCATCCCTCTGGTTTAGATTCCCTTAGTCGCCTTATACGACATCCACGGGATGAGATGGAGTGGTGCTATATTCTTAATCCGGACACCACACGGACACATGTTCAAAGTTTGTCTGTAAGAAATCGCCAATAGCGATAAGACCGCCCATTGTAAAATCACTGTTCATAAAATGTTTCCTAGTATTTGTTTTTAAAACGGTGTACAATAAAGAATATTCTATTCTATTCTATCACCAGATAACCATCACAAATCATCGTCATCACATCTCAAGCTTATCCTTAGCTAACAACTACACGGGGAAGGATATGAAACGTAAATTATACCATACATCGTACTAAGCTTCTCAGAATGAAAACATTATAATTTTGATGAAACAGAATATTTGATGCGCAAATCGAAACTTTCGTTTGGAACCGTACGCTGGAAGTTCTAAGTGGTAAGTAAAATGTGTACAGTATACCTAACAGGTGCGCCAGCTTAACCCGTTCAGTCGTATCGTATTGTGTTAATGGACTATTCCGGTTTACGGTTAACTTTAAAATATGTTACAATGTTTGGAAATGAGTTCTGGAAAGGTTTGCGTGAATTTGAAAAATGTTTTTATGCAGGTAGGTGATTTTGGGTTCCCCTGGCGATTTTATATGACAGGGGGCCTTGGGGTCGCGAACGCGCTTATTGGGAAATCTGCGTGCTCATACCGAGCGACCCCCGGGAAGACAGCGGTGTGCATGTGGTCACGTGCCGCTGAGTGCGCAGCACAGCGCATAGTGAGGCCTCGGGGGAATCTTTTACAATCCCCTCGAGATCCTGCCGGAGGGAGTGGCCTCTTTACAGTCGCCTTCTCCACTAGAGGGGATGACCGCTTTACAATCATCCCCTCCGAGATGTGCCTAAAGGCGTGGCACCAACGGTTGGCTCTAGATGGATATTATTCGAGTTCCTGGAGCTTCCCTTCGGTGCTGACGATGATCATTCCGGTGGTTTTAGGCGGTAGGAGTCCGGCATGCCCCTTCGCCCTTTCCGGAAGTAAGTACATGAGGTATTTCCACCAGATCAATAAAAAAAAAGAAGGTGATTTTGGATTCGTAAAAAAGTTACATTCAAAGCATGAAGTACTCGTTTAGGAACAAAACCTTTATTATTATTAGAACTGAAAACGGGATATTTACCATGTTTTTTATTTGCTTTGAGTTCCCGATATTTCGGCGTGTATATAATAAACATGGTAAATATCCCGTTTTCAGTTCTAATAATAGTGTCAGTGACCATGTCAGTTTAAAAACTTAAAACCTTTATTATTTATCTATTTGTAAAGTAATATTTAGCTATAATAACATGTAGCAGTTAAAGTGTACTGGTTTAACGTATGCCTATTTTAGAGTTCCATTCTGGTGCACCTCGGACTTTTCGGATTCATGTTCGGATCAGAATTTAATTATCACTTACGTCGACGGTGAAGAAGAACATCGTGAGGAAACCTGTACACCTGAGAGGGCTCCAAAATGTTCTCAATGGTGTGTGTAGTCAACCAGCCTACACTAAGCCAATGTGGACTAAGAACTAACCTTTCTCATTGTGCGTAAAGGCCCGTGCCCAGCAGTGGGACACTAATGGGCTTATTATGTAAAGTTATGTTTATTTTGCTTCGTTATTTATTTATTTATTCGACACTTTGGTTCGCATATTTTTTTTATTCCTAATCTGCTTTGGCATAACGAGTTAGGCATGGCTTTTAATGGCCTAATAATACTTAGATGTAATATTTTTTTGGTATACTGTTTAGATGGGCATAACTAACTTTTAAGCTACTTTTTGGTCTAGTTTTGTGTCGCATAAAGCTATATGGCATATTGTTTATTCGTCTATCAGTTATTAGATATAAACACGTATCATAAGGCATAATTATTGGGTGTAGTCACTAATTTAATGATAATTGTTACTAAAGACAATAAACACTTCCATTTTTTTTTTAACGTTGCCCCTCACTATTATTTATCCTGTGTCGTGGGTGCGTTTACAGACATGAATTTCACATACAGTCCACCCAGACCCGGAACAACTACCTGCAGATCATACAAATATTTGTTCCGTGTGGGAATCGAACCCACGACCCGGAGCGCAGCAGCCGACTGTATCAGCCACTGCACCAACCGTGCCGTCGGTCGAGATTATCCAATATGACTTGGGTCATCATATCAGCCACATACGTCCACTGCTGAACAAAGGCCTCCCCCCAAAGATCACCACAACGATCGATACAAGTGTGTTGTGGGCTCATTGGGGGGTTTGCCATAATCGTCACGCTTGGCAGACGAGTTGGCGATCGCAGTTAATGTTGTTAATGTACTCGAAAGACGCTGCTGCCCATCCTCCGGCTGATCTCTATACTTACAGTTATTTTTAAAATACTCTAAGAAACATTATTTTTTATTAAATAAATTGCAAGAAGTTTTGACTGTTGGAACGGATTTATATAATAAAAATAACAGTAATCGATTTAAATATTATTGCCAGTATAATTATTTGTTTTAATTGATGGCTTATCAATCTGAATCCTATTTAAATCCAAAACATGTAATAAACCGCTAGAAGACTTTAAACTAGGGTTAAAAATCGCATTTCTGTTTTTCTAAATTAATCCATAATTCAAATAAGTCCTATTGGTGTGTCCACGATTAGGCCCAGAATGGGCATTCCCCTTACGAGATATTTGGTTACCCTGTCGGTAGCCGAGAGTGAATCAGTGACAATAATTCATATATCCCCGGACCTACTTCGTTATAGTATCGCATAATTTAACACCCCTGTAACGGAAGTTGCGAACCAAATCAACAGCCTGTGTAGTGTAACTTAATTAACTTATTAATGTCAAACAGAGTTCCAAAGTGTTTCAGCGCAAATTATAACTTTGCTTAAACCACGAGAGATCAGAAGCATGATTTACATACTCAACGCTAGTTCACTTAAGAATTCGTAGATAAAAAGTTGTTGGCGGAAGTTGAACCTAACTTCCCTACTCGGCCTCTTCGGTCGTGGCGTAAAGATACTTAAAATGCCACCAGAACTACTGACTCGGAATTTCCGAGTTAAATTTTCTTGCGACATAGTTGCGATAAACTTCCGACGTTAAATAAAATGTATAACGCTCTGTAAATAAGTCGGTCAGGGTTCAAACCATCAGTTTTAGTTTATAGAATTAACATTTTAAAATTTGAGATTTTTAGATGCAATTTTGTTTCTTGTGTATTTTATTATTGTGTTAGGTCCTCGACATGTTTGGCTTTAGTGTGATCTTACGAGGACCTGGATCCCCCATTCGGTACCGAACATGACCGCACCAGTGGTTTTAGGCCGGTAGGAGTCCCGTTACCCGATACCCGTTCGTCCTTCCCTGGGGCGAAGGAAGTTCCATGTAGAATTTCCACTGGACGCCAATAAAAAAAGCGGTCATCTGCGGCACCCAAGGCGAGCTCCAAGTCCTCGATACAATCACGCTATATTCGTACATTGTAACACGCCTTTAGCCAAATCTCGGTTCAATTTTCGTCTAGTTTATTTTATAGATAGAACAACGTTTCTAGTTGACGTCGTTCACCGGACTATTAATCTTTCCACGTCGACAATGCTGTCGTTAATGTCATTCATGTCGTTCATGTCGTTCATGTCGTTCATGTCGTTCATGTCGTTCATGTCGTTCATGTCGTTCATGTCGTTCATGTCGTTCATGTCGTTCATGTCATTCATGTCGTTCATGTCATTCATGTCGTTCATGTCATTTGTGCCGTTCATGTCGTTCTTGATTCAACTAATTTACTGATGGATTATACAATCATTGCGTTGAAACCTACGGAACAGCCTAAAAATCTTTTCGCGTAATTACCTTTTGATAACACTATTTCTCCATATTAGGCGAATATATAGTTAGATAATTACCGAATTATTAATTATGATGCTACGATATGTTTTGTTTTTGTTTTCGTAATTCGAATAAAACGTTCGCAGCATCCGGATAAAGGATTTTAATACTAAAAAGAATATGAATTTCAATTTAAATTTTAAACTGTGTCCTGATTTCTCCTGTCTCATGGGTACAGTTTACAGACATAAATCTCATCTCAGACCCGAAAAACGATTGAAGATCATACAAATATTTGTTCCGTGCGGGGATCGAAACCACGACACGTAGCGCAGGAAGCCAATTGCTTAACTCAAACTCAAACCCAACTCAAAGTTTTATTTCATATACGCTCTAATAAATAGGCACTTAAGAAAAGTCGAAAGTTAAGGTTCGGAAAAGTTGATCGTTGATCTTTTGGAGAAGAGCCGGTAAGAAACTGCAGATGCAGTGCCAACCGTGCCGTTGCCATATTGTCGTGAATAAAACCCATCTCATCCCGTGGTGTCGTAAAAGGTGACTATGGGATTAGCCGGAGGACGGGCAGCAGCGTCCTTCGAGTGCATTAACAACTCAACTGCGATCGCCGATCCGCCTGTCAAGCGTGGCAATTATGGAAAAACCCTCCAATGAGCACACAACACACCCATATCGGTCTTTATGGTGATGGCCTCTTTGGGGGACATCTGTGTCCAGCAGTGGACTTTATTCGGCCGACATGAAGGTTGGCGAAAGAATTGTGACCACAAAGTAAATGCTAGTGGCCTAAACTAATAGTTACTAAGAACTGATGTAATGTAGAGTTCAACACGTTGATCACACAAAATCGGTGAACAATTCCATCTCATTATGTCATTTTCATTTATTTGCTAGAAATATGGTAGACAAGTTGTTACATAATTTAGACCACGACATATTTCACCATTAGTATAGGCATGCAAAATATTCATAATTTCAGCCAAAAACGTCCACTTCTGGACAGAAGCCGTCCCAAAAGATAGCCACAATGACCGGTTTGGTTTTGTGTTGTGAGCCTATTGCGGGGTTTTGCCATAATCGCCACGCTTGGCAGACGGGTTGGCGATCGCAGTTGAGTTATAAATGTACTTGAAGGACGCTGCTGCCCATCCTCCGGCTAATCCCATAGTCGCCTTTTACGACATCCACGGGATGAGTAGGATGGTGGTATTCTTAGCCGGAACCACACGGCAAAATATTACAGTAACTTTTTAGTCCCCATAAGTCCATGTAAATTTGAGGTTGATTTTTGTAGTGTCTGCGAACTTGTTTTAAGTTAACAGGTAGCAGTGACCCATATGTATCACACGGATGTCCTTTTCGAATTGTAAATGAACCACATGTGGGTCATGGACAGTCAACGAGTTAAGTATTTTTATGTAAAATAATAGGTGTCGATCTATTATAATGATGGCCTCTCACGGCGCAAGATTTCACAGACGGTGGCGTACCTGATTACGCTAGTGTGCCACGGTGTGATTGTGTAGCTGCATGTGCTCGCATGTAACCGCTGAGCGGCCTGACCCGTGTTATCATGAGTCGTGTGAAGCCATCATAAGGAGAATGGACACTAATTACTGTGGCGCCATCCATGACGCAGCTTATATTGTTAGTCCATTGTCTGAGAATACTACAATAACCCTTTTACGCTACAATGGTGTCCATTGCAAGCGGTCTATTCACGGCTGAAAACCGAGATAGGATCCATGCTTGGGTCGGTCAAAACGTATGAGTACACTTATTTGCTTCTATTTAAGACTTTTCCGTTTTAACCTTTGATGCGATAGCCAAAAAATGCCTATATTACCCGCCGATAACGAATTGATTTTAAAATACATTCAAAATTTAATCTTTTCATTTCATAGAGGCCCTAATAGGCTCTTAAGAACAGCACGATCGACACCTCATTCTTCAATCTCGGATGATTAGTTAAGTGCTACGGTGAACCCCCGGGAAGACAGTGGCGCGCACGTGGTCACGGGTCGCCGTGTCCGTAGCACAGCGCACAGCGAGGCTTGGGGGGATCCTTTACAATCCTCCCCGAGAGGTGCCTGGGGTGCGACCTTTTTACAGTCGCCTTCCCTTCGCTAGAGGGGGTGACCGCTTTTACATTCATCCCCTCCGAGATGTGCTTAAGGCGTGGCATCACTGGGGGGGCTCTAGTGTGATCTTACGAGGACCTGGAGCCCCACTTCGGTGCCGAAGATGACCGCTCCAGTGGTTTTAGCCGGTAGGAATCCAGCATACCCCTTCGCCCTTCCCCGAGGTGAAGGAAGTTCATGTAGAAATTCCACTGGACATCAATAAAAAAAAAAGGTACTACGGTAAAACATACTTACATAGACTGTTACAAACATAACCGTCCTTTTGGCTTCGCCGTAGTCGGGTAAATATTAGTAGATTTCTCAGTATAGGCTTTGGAATGTAGATACCAATTTCGAATTTGGAGATTTCGAAGTTTCTCGCAATAATACAAGTCAAATTTTATTTGAAGTTTAATATCCTTGTGCTATAGCGTAATAGTGGGCACTAGCTTTTTTTTTATTGTTCCGTTGGAAATACATCATGTACTTCTTCTGCCCTGGGAAAGAGTGGAGGGGTAGGTAGAGGTCTTGGATCTTCGGCACCGTAGGGAGGCTCCAGGAACTCGAAAAATCTCCATCTACCCACTCGTGGTGTGCACTAGCCTAGCAGACTATAGATATGACAGTTACTACAAAGTATTATAATATCTGTCCTACAAGTAACCATCCTGTTTTACTTTGTTTATCAAGCATGTTAAAGAAACACTTTATGAAGACTTCGTGTTGCAAGCACCAAGAAGCTCCCCTGTTGCCTCGCTACTCCCGCTTGAACAGAAAGCGGTGAATGCTGGGCTTATGTGTATGCTGTCTAATGTAACATTCAAAAATAACAATTTTTAGTATTTATTATATATATAACATTTAAATGTTGTAAATAGATATTGGCAGTACTTATAAATATTGTAACATAATAAATAACTATTTTTAGTATTTATTGAATAAACGCTATATCATTTAAATGTTGTAAATAGGTATTGGCAGTACTCATAAATATTGTAACAGAATATGATTTAAAAAGAGTAACCATGGAGTTTCTTGCCCTTTCTCCTCCATAAGAAATCAACATATTGGAATGTGGCCTATGAGATACAGTATCTTCACGGCACTTCTTTACTTACGTCTTCAGCTGAATCAATCTAAGGCTTAAGTTGAAAAGCCTTTTTATTCGGTAAACTCACTGGCTGTTCGTCCCCTTTACCCAGAAAACAGCTACGGTTACACATAGTAATGCAGTAGGTAGAACTGTAGTGACCGCTTTACAGTCATCCCCTCCAAGATGTGCCTATAGGCGTGGCACCAATGAGCGGCTCTAGTATGATCGTACAAGGAACTGGAGCTCCATTTCAGTGCTGAAGATGACAACTCCAGTGGCTTTAGCCGGTAAGAGCTCCTCCGCCTTTCCCCAGGATGGAGAAAGTACATGTTGTATTTCCACCGATATAATAAAAAACAAAATAAAAGAAGACTATACGAGTAAGTACCGCCCCAGTCAAGCTCTCCACATTTTAGTTGTAGCCCAGAATTTGGAACTCTGCCCTCGTTATCTTAATATCAGCTTAATGACGTCCACTGCTGGACAAAGGTGTCCCCCATAGATTGCGACAGCGACTGGTTATATGTCGCCCACATCTAGAGGCTCTCAGCCTGCTACTTTTACATTTGTGTTTGTTTTGTCGTCCATCTCGTTATAGGTCATCCCACGCTACGTTTACCCCCCAATGATGAGCTCTGCCTTACAGACTTAATAAGTCAGTGTGAGTGTAAAACCATACTACCCTTTACTTCGCGTAACCTCTCAATGAATACCGGCTGAGATCAAAGGAACATAAGCATTTGAACTTCTCTCAGTTCATAAACATATAAACAAAACACAGTTCAATACAGTGCAGTCCACTAGCCCAACTCGTGACACCAATCCAGTTAACGACAAACTGCGTTCAATTCTAAACTCAGTTTTCCAAATTACTCACAACAAATCGTACAATTTGATTTGCTAATTCAATCATTCGTGTGTCTACACAGTCCGGCCGGGTGCGTATTACACCGTATACGTAATTTTAGATTGATGATTTATAATTTATCATCAGTTTACCTGTTGATGGTATGGCGAGGATACAACCCCTCTTAAGATTGTTCTTTTTAATTATCTTTGTACGATAACGCAAAAATTGCAATCCCCAATCTGCATGATAATGGTGATTATGTTAATGGTAGTATTAGAAGCCGATTTTCAAGATTAATATCTACCGGTTATAATGTGATGTGGTGATTTAGTTGAGTCAGTGTGGAGATTGAATTCGTAGCACCTAGCCCAGAAAGCCACTTAATTAGCAACTGCGACAAATTTCGTCAACGCCTTTCAAACTTGTACTAACTTGTTGTTGTACTGGTTTGTCCCCAGGATTTTTGTCGAAATTGTAATTTCTGTAGGGCTCTGGTAACGGTGTGAATAGATCTTCGAAGTCAGAAGTGCAATAAATCGTGCAATTCGATTTGCTAATTCAATCATTTCGTGTGTCTACACATCAGATGGATGACCATCACACCGTAGTATGAACTCATGGAATTTGGAAGTAATAAAAGAAGTAAGGAAGTAAACTAAAGTGTTGTTTTTCTTTTCTTTTTTAGTGTATAGGAATCCTTTACCGTCCCTTTTTTTCAACTACTCTAGAAATCCATCAGTGGCCGTACTCTTCTAGCTAAAACTGGATGGTCCTTTTCAGCACCGACGGAGGGCTTCAGATTCTCAAGAATGAACGCACCGGAACCAGTTATTGGCGTCAAGCTTTTGGGCATATCTCGGCGACGATACGGTAACCGAAAAGCAATTAGCGGAGGAACGGCGGAGACCACCCCCTAGGCACATCTCGGTGATGATTGCGAAGATACCCCTAAAGAAATGATTTTTTGTCTTTGAATTTAGGTTAAGTTAACCCCTATTCTATTGACATACATAATATCTTAATTTTTTTAATTGACATTTTCAAACCAAGTATCACCTTAAGTTAATGGTTATAATATATTTTTGTAGTGATTACAATAATAGTGAACACTTATCCAGAATTAAAGACTAAATACTATATTTTATAAAGCAAAGGCCTTTGTTAAGTTTTATAATGTATTCGTTATTATTAATGTAGTAGTTAAATGTATGTCCTTCTTTTAAATGTAATATTCAAACACAATTGTAAATTGTTTGTGAATAAATGAAATGAAAAGCCTCAGTGTGCGTTGCGCTGCACACATGGCGGCACATGCATACCGCCGTCTTCCCGGGGATATACCTAATCTTTAGTCTTACTATAAACTAGCTGTTCCCCGCGGTTTCACCCACCATTTAATTGAAAATAAATCGTATTAAATACAAATAATTTATAGTACTTCGGCATATAAATTTGACGTAGAGTAATTATACTGGATTTCATGGGTTTTAATTTTTTTGCGTGGAACTGATATTATTTTTCTAAAATAATAGTAGCCTAATTACTCCTTATAATATCAGCTATCTGCTAGTGAAAATCCCGTCAAAATCGGTATAACCGTTTCGGAGATAAGCCGGAACAAACAGGCAGACAGACAGACAAAATAATTAAAAATAGCTTTTTTGTTGTAGGTATATACGGTATATACTTTTATATGCATTTACTAAAAGACTGTTATTTTGACATTGCAAACAGACACTTCAATTTAATTAATTGTATAGATAAATTGTGTTCTCTGACTTTTCCAACGACAAAATAACATTTTCCGACCGCAAAAAATATTTTTGTTTAGTTAGAAAAGCTAATGATGTATCTAAGTATTTGGTGCTTTTTCAATTTAACATAACTAACACAAGGATAAGATACAATCTTTCTTGCTAACTTATTGCAATGTTACACAATAACTACATTTTTTTTAAACACAGGTCACGAAACCCATCGGTGTAACAGTCATCCACACGACAAATCTTCTCGCACTCTAATTCACACCTTGTCACAAACAGCATAAAGTCCAGTCTACTACAACAGCTTGTATCCTCAATTTACTCAATATCGTAGATTAGAAATGTCATTCGGGCTGCGATATTGATGCTTTGGAAGATTTGACGTGTTATATATCGTCGTCTCGCTCTATCATTGCGTATTAGCATTAAATTAGATTCACGGTAGTCGCATAAAGGCAAAACCGTGTATTAGAAAGTTACTAAAAATTTAAAAAGAAAACCGCAAGAATGAACACGCAATAGAATGGTATTATAGGAAGGTTTAATTTTTTTTTTAAAGTTGCCCCACATTAGGATTTCTCCTGTGTCGTGGGTGCGTTTACAGACATACACCCAGACCCGGAACAACTACCTGCAGATCATACAAATATTTGTTCCGTGCGGGAATCGAACCCACGACCCGGAGCGCTGCAGTCGACTGTATCAGCCACTGCACCAACCGTGTCGTATAAAAGTCATAGTGGCAGTGCTTTCAACCATGACCAGTTAAGCAACCACATTTCCCTGAAACGTATAAAAAAAATAAAAAATGCTTTCAACCACTTCAACAACCGCAGAGACCGATCACGGATCCGTTGACCACGATACAATTTCCGAGTTTGCAGATCAGAATAAATTTTCTTATTACTATCGTATGCGACTTTTTTTTATACCAATAAGGTGGCAAACAAGCATAGGGGACACCTGATGGTAAGTGATTACCGTAACCTATGAACGCTTGCAACACCAGAGGTGTAAATCGCGCGTTGCCGACCCCGTAAAAATCTCTTCACAGACCTTTTTGAAGAGGTAGGTATCCAGTAACACTTTCACTCGTCAATAAATTCAGATGAAGCCGTATTTCCTATTAGTCGGTTCCCTCTGAGACAGGTGCGGAAATATACGCAAAATTTTCTATTTTAAATTCGAGACAATTATTTTAAGTGAAAATATTATGTTAGACAAATGTAGAGCAACCTCTGGAATGGCCTAAATGGTTGAATGGCCACATACTAGCTAATGTCCACTCATCGGGCCCTGCCAGCGTCTCTGTTCTAAAAAAAACTCTCTCTGTGTAAAAAAAGGACGCGTAAATACACAAAAAGTGACAAACAATGATATTATATACTAAAAGAAGTAGATATGTTACATGCGCGCCAAAAGTAAGAACCAAAACTCCCCCAATTGTAGCACCTCGCAATCAGTTCGCTGAATACAGGAAAACGAGCACGCACTGTCACAATCTGTATTGTTTTATTAATTAAGTAATAACAATGCCGTCGTGCGTATAGAAAGTGCACAAACTATCAAGCAAAAATAAATAAAGAACAAGGGATCTCATACCACACGTGAGTAACAAACTATATAGAATATTTTAATAAAAATATTATTCAAATTATCTATAGAATAATATTCTCGAACAAAACACAGGCCAAACAAGGAAAAGAGACAACATTTATTCTATCACATGTGCGACAAAGACATCGAGTACATGTGTTGTCATTTTAGATAGCTATCTCTTTTGCTCTCGTAGTTTTTGTATCTTCTTTCGTACAGCATAGGTGTGTAGTTTTATAGCTTTATACCTACATACAGCGAGATTGAGTTTTGCGCGCCATTTTATATGGGTGTAACATATCTATGGTATAATATCATTGGTGACAAACTAAAACGCTTAAAATCTAAATACCATATAATATAAATACACAGGTAAGTACTACACACACCTGGCACACTCGCGCACTACACACTTGGACACCTCTTTATACCCCAGTACACTCTTTCTTATATATTCATTGACTATTTTAATTTTTAAGAAATGTTTTTTTTGTTGTACTTATATACGAGTACACTCTTTGTAAATAATCACCAAGATACAGACTTCACAGTCTAGTGTAATGGTATTCTGTAAGCAGTGTGTTTTTTGCAGTATTTTAATTTATCATTATTGCCTCGTTATTCACTGGTTTATATACCCTGTGAGAGGAAACTCGGGGTATTGATAGGCTTACGTGGGACCCTTACATGGCTCCAACATGCAAAGACTCTAGAAAATTTTGATTTAAAAGGAAATGGGACAGTAACCTTGAACTCTCGATGGCTGCATTATAGAAATGCAGTCTTAGATTTTCCTCGCAGATGTAATAATATTGTATGAGATACGAGTAGGATGTCCAATACAATGGGTGCTAACTGAATCGAATATTGAAATTAAACTCTGTGGCCGACGGATCACTTGCCACTCAAAAGATGGGCCCCATATATAGCTACCACTTTTTTTTATTGATCCGGTGGAAATACATCATGTACCCTCCACCCCGGGAACGGATAGAGGGGTATGCCGGACTCCTTTTTTTTTTTTTTTTTTTTTTTTTTGCTAAAACCACCGGAGTGATCATCGTCGGCACCGAAGGGAGGCTCCAGGAACTCGAAAGATCTCCATCTAGAGCCACCCATTGGCGCCACGCCTTTAGGCACATCTCGGAAGGGATGACTGTAAAGCGGTAACCCCCTCTAGCGGGGGAAGGTGACCGTAAAGGGCCACCTCTCCAGGCACCTCCCGGGAGGATTGTAAAGCAATTCCCCCAAAGCCTCGCTATGCGCTGTGCTGCGCACACGGCGGCACGTGACCTCATATACACCATCGTCTTCCCGTATAGCCACCCCTACAGGTGGCAGGGAGCACCAGCGTGAGCGGCTCGGGGTGTCGAGAGTTGCGGCACCAACTTCATCATCGCGCATCTCGATGATTCGGAGCGGGTTTCCCATTTTTACGCCATTAGATACTTCCACAACCGAGCATATAGCTCTGGCGGCCCCCTCTGATCGGCCAACTAAGGAAAACCGAGATTTAATAGACCTACGGCAAGGGATTCCGCTCCCGCCGACCAAAAAATACACGTCGGAGACGAGACCCTTTTTTTTTATTTTTTTTATTGATGTCCAGTGGAAATTCTACATGGAACTTCCTTCACCCCGGGGAAGGGCGAAGGGGTATGCCGGACTCCTACCGGCTAAAACCACTGGAGCGGTCATCTTCGGCACCGAAGGGGGGCTCCAGGTCCTCGTAAGATCACACTAGAGCCGCCCATTGGTGCCACGCCTTTAGGCACATCTCGGAAGGGATGACTGTAAAGCGGTCACCCCCTCTAGCGGAGGGAAGGCGACTGTAAAAAGGTCGCCCCCCAGGCACTTCTCGGGGAGGAACTGACTTTCTCGCATTCGGGTATGCAGTGTCGCCACCCACATACACCTTGCCATAAGCTACCCGGCGTTTTGTAAGCTTCTCAATAGATCTTTTTATGATATATTTATTTTGTATCAAAAAGTTTACCGTGTGGATAGAAACGAATACCACCATCCCATCTCCTCCCGTGGGTGTCGTAAAAGGCGACTATGGGATTAGCCGGAGCATGTGCAGCAGCGGCCTTCGAGTACACAAACAACTTAACTGCGATCGCCAACCCGCCTGCCAAGTGTGGCGATTATGGCAAAACCCCCCAATGAGAACACATCACACCCATATCGATAGTTGTGATGATCTTTGGAGGAGGCCTGTGTCCAGCAGTGGACTTTATTTGGCCGAAATGATGATCAAAAAGGTGAGGAAGCTGCTTTAATATGCCCTCGGGATTGCCTTATCGCAAGATGAGATAATGACTGCCTCAGAGGAGTGTCATTATCATTATTTAACCAAACGCTATAAATCTAAACACTACATGATAATAAATGTTGCCTGGCTGGAGGCCTCTTTTGGCTTCGCCAGCAAATGACCGGTTAAGCAACCACATTTCCCAGAAATGTATGCGAGAAGCCCAACTTATAAAAAAATAATAATAATAATAATAATAAGTATGTATGAAGTTATCATGACGAATAACTACCGGAAATATATTGTGAAGGACGGCACGGTGGACATCTGTCGGGCATGCCACCGTCCGGGCGAGTCTATCCGTCACATTATTTCCGGTTGTTCTCGTCTTGCTAACGGCGAGTACTTGCACAGGCATAACCAAGTGGCCAAGATTATCCACCAGCAACTTGCACTGCAATACAACCTTGTGACTTCAGAAGTACCATACTACAAGTATATGCCCGACCCAGTTCTCGAAAATGACCATGTCACACTGTACTGGGATCGATCTATCATCACTGACAGGACTATTGTAGCCAATAAGCCTGATATAGTGGTGATAGATCGAACAGAGCGACGCACAATGATTGTGGATATAACTATTCCACATGACGAGAATCTCGTGAAAGCCGAGAAAGATAAACAAATTAAGTATCTTGACTTGGCCCACGAGATTGTCGACATGTGGGAGGTAGACTCTGCAATCATTGTGCCGATAGTCGTTACGGCCAATGGTCTAATACCCAAGAGCCTCGACCAACACCTTAAGAGGCTCTCGTTGGGCGGTTGGGTCAAGGGCTTGATACAGAAAGCGGTACTCCTTGACACGGCTCGAATTGTCAGGAGGTTCCTCTCTCTGGAGCCCTAACCACCGGTGACTTGGACCTTGTTCCCGACGCCGGTCGGCTACTATTTTTTATATTTTTAAATATATATTATGTTTTTTATGTATTTAAAAATGTAATTTATATGTGTTGTATTCAATAAAGGAAATAATAAGTAAATAATAATAATCCCACCTGCACGTCGCCGGGGAGGACCCCGGCCACCGGAATGCTTAGGACCACGAGGCCGACCGGCTTCTAACAGGATCCCCGCTTCCGGTGGTAGTGTGCAGCGCATGCGATGGTCACAGGCGATCAATGAAAACGTCATGCGCGCATACTTTGGGGCTACAGGGGGGGGAGCTAACCTGACTGCGTACCGTGCTCGGATGCTCTCTCTGTTCCAGGTACTTGAACCAACCGTCAACGTTTCGGTCCAACGACTATCGGATCAAGTAAGGGCCATCCAACGTTGTCACATGTTGGACGACACCGTGCTTGATCGACTTCGCCTAGAATCGCAGAGTAATCTTGTACTCCCTACCTCGTCACAGATTGCGGCACAGTCACACATATATTCCGTCGCTCAGCCGCAACCCGATCGCGTTGACGAGGAAGATAGTGACAGGATTACAAATGTAAGTACCCAGTGCAGTGAAAGTTTAAGCAGAACTTTGGACGATGCGATTCGGGAATATCGATCCACACCACCTGAGCATAGACCGCGTCTTCCACGTTTGCCTATGCATAACAAAAATAGGGCGCTGGTGTGTGCTCTGGATTCGCTGCTACCAAATTATTTTGATAGTAGCGAAGATCTGGCTGATACACATTCAATCCTCTACTGTGCGGCTGTTGCGGCATGTCGTGTGGCTCATGTTAAGTTTCCAAACGACAGAGCTACACGACCGAAATCTGCCGTGCCAGCTTGGCAGTATAGGATTGAGGGTCGTATTAGTGAGGCTAGGGCACTCATCGGCAAACTTATCTGCTTCAAGGCGGGCAACACCCGCCCAAGAGTGATGCGCTTTGTGAGACGGGCGTTCTCGGGAACTGATATTAATCCCCGAGAATATATGTACCATGTCACAGAGCGCATCGACTTTTTGAAGCAGAAAGTTTATGCATGGGCAAACCGTATCCGTAGATACAAGCGGCGAGTGGAGCGATATACCATGAATCGTATATTCCAAAGTGATCAAAGGTGGGTATATAGAACTTGGGAGCGGCCTGATAAAGAAGTGGATGATGTGCACCTGCCGGATGATGATGCCATGAACACATTCTGGCGCAACATCTGGTCGGTGCCCATCAGTCATTCGGAAGATGATTGGATACGGGACGTTGAACGAGCATGTGAACCGATAACCGAAATGGGGGCAATTGTAATTAGCCCCCAAGACGTAGCTAATGCAGTCCATCCGTTGCCCAACTGGAAATCTCCAGGACCGGATGGGCTACACAATTTTTGGCTGAAGTGGTTGCGTAGTTCACATGCCCGTTTGGCGTCCCAGTTCCAGTTGTCTTTAGAGTCTGGGTCGCTACCACAGTTTCTTACTATGGGAGTTACCCACCTGCTCCATAAATCTGGTAGTACCACGGAACCCAAAAATTATAGGCCGATCACTTGTTTACCGACGGTCTATAAACTTCTTACATCCATCCTGAGAACAAAGATTAACCATCACATTGACACCAATTCTATCATGTCTACTTCTCAGAATGGATGTAGGAATGGGTGCCGTGGTACTAAGGAGCTCCTGCTTATTGACATGGCCATTAGCCAACAGGTTAAACGTAATCGTAAAGATCTGTCGACATGTTGGATAGACTATAAGAAGGCCTATGACTCAGTGCCACATACATGGCTTTTGAGGGTGCTAGAGTTGTATAAAATAAATACAACTCTACGCACCTTCTTAATGGCATGTATGAGACAATGGAGGACGGTTCTTCACTATCCAGGATGTCGACAGATCCGAGAGGACAGTGAACCTATAAAGATCGAGCGGGGAATATTTCAGGGCGACAGTCTGAGTCCCCTGTGGTTTTGCTTAGCCTTGAACCCTCTGAGCACACTGCTGGAGGGGTCAGGGTTAGGCTACAGGATGAGAAGAGGTGGTCAGATAATATCCCATCTTCTGTACATGGATGACCTGAAACTCTTTGCCCCCACCAATTTGCGACTGATGGAGTTACTAAAGATAACTGAAACTTTCAGTAACTCTATCAGGATGCAATTTGGTGTGGACAAATGTGCAGTCATGCATGTCAGACGAGGAGGGATTATGGAATCCGAGGGAATACAACTTTCGGATTCCATAAATTTCAGATCCCTCTCCTCAACCGAAACTTACAAATACTTGGGTATGTCAGAAACGTTAGGCATAAACGAGACTGACATGAAACAATTGTTGAAGGAACGCTTCTTTGGCCGCCTGAAAAAAGTACTAAAAAGTCTTTTATCAGGCGGTAACAAGGTGCGCGCCTTCAATAGTTGGGTCATGCCAGTCTTAATGTACTCCTTCGGCATACTCAAGTGGACTCAGACTGAATTGGACGCTCTGGATAGAAGAGTTCGTACATTGCTAACCACAAACCGGATCCATCACCCACGTTCATCGGTAATGAGGCTATACATCCCACGAAAGTGTGGGGGTCGAGGCTTTTTAAATGCCAAGACCCTCCACAATCGTGAGGTGTGTAGCCTCAGGGAGTACTTTCTCCATGCTGAAGTGGGGATGCACCGAGATGTGGTTGCAATAGACAAGGGACTCACCCCGCTCTCCTTGGCTAAAGAGAACTGGCGTATGCCTGTAGTACTGGACACTAATGATCGTAAGGAGGTATGGCAAAGCAAGGAGCTTCACGGACGCTTTTACAGGGCCTTACATGGGCCCGATGTGAACTTTATAGCGTCCGTATCTTGGCTACGTTTCGGTGACCTCTTTGGGGAAACCGAAGGTTTTATCTGTGCAATTATGGATGAAGTTATCATGACGAATAACTACCGGAAATATATTGTGAAGGACGGCACGGTGGACATCTGTCGGGCATGCCACCGTCCGGGCGAGTCTATCCGTCACATTATTTCCGGTTGTTCTCGTCTTGCTAGCGGCGAGTACTTGCACAGGCATAACCAAGTGGCCAAGATTATCCACCAGCAACTTGCACTGCAATACAACCTTGTGACTTCAGAAGTACCATACTACAAGTATATGCCCGACCCAGTTCTCGAAAATGACCATGTCACACTGTACTGGGATCGATCTATCATCACTGACAGGACTATTGTAGCCAATAAGCCTGATATAGTGGTGATAGATCGAACAGAGCGACGCACAATGATTGTGGATATAACTATTCCACATGACGAGAATCTCGTGAAAGCCGAGAAAGATAAACAAATTAAGTATCTTGACTTGGCCCACGAGATTGTCGACATGTGGGAGGTAGACTCTGCAATCATTGTGCCGATAGTCGTTACGGCCAATGGTCTAATACCCAAGAGCCTCGACCAACACCTTAAGAGGCTCTCGTTGGGCGGTTGGGTCAAGGGCTTGATACAGAAAGCGGTACTCCTTGACACGGCCCGAATTGTCAGGAGGTTCCTCTCTCTGGAACCCTAACCACCGGTGACTTGGACCTTGTTCCCGACGCCGGTCGGCTACTATTTTTTATATTTTTAAATATATATTATGTTTTTTATGTATTTAAAAATGTAATTCATATGTGTTGTATTCAATAAAGGAAATAATAATAAATGCATACATGCGATGGGAGCACTAAAAGTATTTCCCAAGTTTTTTATTTTCTGGGGTAATTGAAAGCTATAAATCAACATTGCCTTGGATTGCGTAATACGGTCTTACTCTATGTCCACATTCTCGTACATGTATATATGTTTAAGTCGGCGGCACAGTTTGTGTAGTGGCTGGTACAGTCAGCTGATGCGCACTGGGTCTCGGGTTCCATTCCCGCACGGAACAAATATTTGTTTGATCTGCAGTTAGTTGTTCCTAGTCTAAGTGTATTGTGTGTAGAATTTGTGTCTGTAAACACACCCACGACACAGCAGAAATCACAGTGTGGGGCAACGGTTTAAATAAAATAATTATAAGATATTACGCGCGAACGTGCTACCATTACAATTTTACTATCGTTTATCTCAAAATCACAAGATAACCATCTTATACACCATATTTTACACCCCATTCCAAGATCACCATAGTATACACTATGCGGACAGAATGTGCACATTATCGTAGGCACAATATATGAGCGAACATTTGGTCACGATCAATCATCCACGCGGACATATGTTAGGGTTGTATGATCACATTTCAAATCGCAGAATTTGCCCATAGGATATTTTCCCCTGTCAAACGTTTTATATACCCTTGTTGGGTATGGAACATAAAAAGAATTGTAACATTACGATAATACATTTGTATGGCATATTTTTCTACGTAGGTTTGGGCCTTTTGATTTGGTCTAGGAACGTGCACCATTGTCGACGATTCCAAACTCAAAAGCAGTCTAGGACATTTAATTTGTGTGCTACCACTTGTACAACGGACAGTATTCTGCGGAATTTTTCGATATGCCAATGACTACTTTCTACCATTACACTTCTCGCCACCGCCGAACTTCGAAAATCAAACTCAAAGCGACGCATCATCCTGCACCACGACAACGCAAGCTCACACAGCGCTCGTCAAACGATTGAGTATTTGAAGCAGGAAAAAGTAGAAATTCTTGACCATCCTCCATACAGTCCTGACTTAAGCCCTAACGATTTCTTTACATTTCCAAAAATTAAGAAAAGTCTTCGTGGTCAAAGGTTCCAGTCCGGTGGAGAAGCAGTCGACGCTTTCAAGTCAGCAATTTTGAACGCCCCCACTTTAGAGTGGAATAAATGTTATAATAACTGGTTTGAGCGAATGGAAAACTGTATTAAGCTACGTGGTGTATACTTTGAAAAACAATAAAAAGTACTATGAGGTTCTAGTTGTCTTTTTCTTCAAACGACAAAACTTAAAAGGCATGCCTCGTAGAGTCCATCCGCATAGCCTAGAGTCTACGGTCTCGTACCGTACGATTTCAGAGGAACTTTCTCCTACGCATGCCCAGGTTGTGGAATCAGCTCCCCACCGAGGTTTTCTCAAGAGACTACAGATTAGGCTCTTCAAAAAGTATATGAAAAGATTTTAACAGGTTCGGCAACGCGCGAAACGTGCCTCTGGTGTAAGTTTATTTTTATTTTTAACGTTGCCCCACATTAGGATTTCTCCTGTGTCGTGGGTGCGTTTACATACACAAAATACACTCAGACCCGGAAAAACTACCTGCAGATCATACAAATATTTGTTCCGTGCGGGAATCAAACCCACGACCCAGTGCGCAGCAGCCGACTGTATCAGCCACTGCACCAACCGTGCCGTTCAAGGATATAACCGCTAACCTGCCAGCCTGCCTGATCTGTATGCTTGTTTGTATAAGAAAAGGTTGTAACCAATCATATACCCTTGTATGGTATTTTGTCTTTCGTTCTCAGTTTAGCTTGCAAAATTAGATTCAGCTATTTACATCAGGGCTGTGGAGTAGTAGCATTCGATTTGAGCGCTTGAATATTTGATTAGTTATGATATTTTTGGTATCAAAGGCCAACTCAGGAGGTTTCGTGACTAAGTACCAAATATTTGGAGACCCTGCAATATTCCCGCCAAGCTACTATTACTAGTACGAGCCTAGGGTATCCCACTGCTCTAGTGTGATCATACGAGGACCTGGAGCCTCCCTTAGGTGCCGAAGATGACCGCTCCAGTGGTTTTAGCCAGTAGGAGTCCGGCATACCCCTTCGCCCTTCCCCTGGGCGAAGGAAGTTACATGTAGAATTTCCATTGGACACCAATAAAAAAGGGGGCAAATACAAAAGTCCGTTTTTGTGGTTGTGAGCTCGATGCTTTACAAGTAGAAATATGTTTCGCCCGACTGTGGAGAAGGAAGAGGTATTCGTGAGCCTGGCGGAAGCAATGATGCCTCTCTCAAGGACATCGGAGGACACATGGAACGCATTAGCAATTATGTGGATTTTTGTATTTCCTAACATTTAGAATGCATTACAGCGCTCATGGCCACAGGTGGACAAAGGTGGCAGGCAAAGTTACAGATCTTAAAAGTTATTTTGGCTACTGTACAATTCTAATCAAAAATTGTTTCGATGCACGCCTAAATCACAGTATCTTGAATTTCTCAGTATGGTATGAAGTAAAGCACCAAGACACCGTGAGTGATAACTGTGTGGAATGTGTCTTGCCGGCTCTGCTCCATAGCATCGAAATAACGCCGAAAGTACGGTTGGTGCATTGGCTAAGCGACTGGCTTTCGGCGCTACGTGTCACGGGTTTGATTTGATTGTACAGAACAAATATTTGTATGAACATTCAGATAGTTATTTCGGGTCCAGGTGTGCATGTGAAACCCGTGTTTATTCGATATATACTGTAAACCCACGGGGCTGGTGAATACGTTCACCGGAAAACTGCTGGTTATTATGGTTGACAGCCCGCGCCTTTTCCAAAACTCCGGTCGGATCCTCGTGCAGGTCTTTTTGGCGTGGATAAATGTAATACCACCACCCCATCTCCTCCCATGGGTGTCGTAAAAGTCGACTAAGGGATAAGCCGGAGGATGGGCAGCAGCGTCCTTCGATTTCATTAACAACTCAACTGCGATCGCCAACCCGTCTGCCAAGCGTGGCGATTATGGCAAAACCCCCCAATGAGCCTACAACACACCCATATCGGTCGTTGTCGTGATCTTTGGGGGAGGTTTGTGTCCAGCAGTAGACTTCATTCGGCCGAAAATGATGAAATGTAATAAAAATATATAAATTGTATAACCTAAACTTACCCCAGCTTCGGTCTAGACCGAGTTAATCGGGCATTTAACTTGAAAATCAACAGCTTGCGACAGACAACATCGTACCGATCGCTGTACTTTTTTGTGGAACAAGTCGACACTCGCGAATTACGGGGCGTACGGGATTCGCGCGCAACCCGGAGCCAATCACGCGCGTGTCCAGTCGCGCCACTTCGGTAACGTTCGTGTACTCCCGTGAGCTATTGCTCCAACCCATTTGAGAGACAAGGATGGGAATATACAATATAAAAAACATAAACATTAAAGTCAGTGTAATGACAGTAGTGTGTAAAAATGTCGCGAATAATTTTAATTAATAAACAATGTCTGTAAACTGTACCCAAGATACAGGAGAAATCGTGTTGGTTTGGTTCGTCCACTTTTGTTAAATATCTTATCATGTTGACGTTGACGGCACGGTTGGTGCAGTGGTTGATACAGTCGGCTGCTGAGCTCTGGGTCGTGGGTTCGATTCCCGCACGGAAAAAATATTTGTATGATCTGCAGGTAGTTGTTCCGGGTCTGGGTGTATTGTATGTGGAATTCATGTCTGTAAACGCACCCACGACACAGGAGAAATCCTAGTGTGGGGCAAAGTATTAAAAAAATACATTGTATATATATATATATTGTCTTTATTACGAACATTATCAAATCCGCCGTTCCCCGTGAGTTATTAATATTTAAAGCCAGACGGCCTGGCAAGGGCGTTAGAAATAGCGCCCTTGCCTTGCCTAGACTGGTGAGTGAGAGATATGAATAGTCAGTTGGTTACTTGATTGGTTTCCAATAAAGTGTGTTACACTGGAGGTCTCGGAGCCTGTCCATAATATGGTAAAGACGGCTACATCATCATCATTTCGACCGAACGAAGTCCACTGCTGGACACATGCGTCCCTCAAAGATCACCACAACGACCGACATCGGTATGCTGTGTGCTTATTGGGGGGTTTTGCCATAATCGCTACGCTTGGCAGACGGGTTGGCGTTCGCAGTTGAGTAATAAATGTACTCGAAGAACGCTGCCCATCATCCGGCTAATCCCATAGTCGCCTTTTACGACACCTACGGGATGAGATGGGGTGGTGGTATTCTTAGCCGGCACCACACGGCCTTATTAATTACCACAGTAATAATATATTTCCTTACGATTGAAAGATCAATTAAAGACGACTGTTTATGTTCTTCTACAAACAAACAATCGTTCAGTCAAATCAGTTTGGACGGTACAATAGTAAACAGATAGCCCTTGGCGCGGTAAACTTCGTAGCATAAATATATGCTACGAATTTTGCCGCTCCGAGTGCGCGTAGCGAGGTGTCCGACATCTTTGTATTGGGATTGATACGGGTTGTGGTATATGGATTTTTGGTTGCTTTTTATTCGTTACTAGCTGGGACCCGCGGTTTCATCCGCCATTTAATTTAACAGAAAGTGGATTATTATTTATATATAATTTAGAATCATCATTTCGGCCGAATGAAGTCCACTGCTGGACACAGGCCTCCCCCAAAGTACCACCACAACGACCGATATGGGTGTGTTGTGGGCTCCTTGGGGGTTTTTGCCATAATCGCCACGCTTGGCAGAAGGGTTGGCGATCGCAGTTGAGTTGTTAATGTACTCGAAGCACGCTGCTGCCCATCCTCCGGCTAATCCCTTAGTCGACTTTTACGACACTCACGGGAGGAGATGAGGTGATGGTATTCTGAGCCGGCACCACACGTAGAGTACTTTGGCATAGACACTTGACATAGAGTATGTATATATATATATATATATATATATATATATGTGTATATATGTATATACATATGTATTGGATTACATGATGCTATTTACTGGACATATACAGGTATGAACGATCTGGTATGAGAAAAGTCACGCTTAGTAAGTATTGGGATTATCATTTATAATTTTATGATTCAAATTACTCTTAAGTGTATCAGAAATGTAAATAAAGAGTCTATTTTATAAAACATCCCACACTAGTATTTCTCCTGTATCGTGGGTACAGTTTAAAGATATAAATGTCACATGCAAAATCACCCAGACATGGAACAACTGTCTGTAGATCATAGAACTATAGATTAAGCAGACAAGGTAAATAGAATCCCGCAATAGAACCCCGGGAGTGCTTGTGAAAATATCTGATATCCCGGGATTTTAAATAATAGGAGTTGGCTTCTTCACGCCGGTAGGTCATCGCCATGACTGCCACTTTTACTGACAACGGCATTATTTAATATTTTTTTAATATAAATATTATAATTTTATATTTTTTTTTAATCTTGCCCCATACTAGGATTTCTCCTGTGTCGTGGATGCCTTTATAGACATAAATTCCACATACAATACACCCAGACCCGGAACAATTACCTGCAGATCGTACAAATATTTGTTCCGTGTGGGAATCGAACCCACGACCTGGAGTGCAGCAGCCGACTGTATCAGCTACTGCACCAACCATGTCGTCAGTTATATCTACAATTGACGCCACCTCACTACCATCCCACGGTCTATGTAGCTGAGCATTTTAATCCAGTTATAAAAGTTGCGTAAACAATGTCACTTTTAAATTTCACTAAATGAAGTGTTCAAAGTTAAGATCCAACACAACTGAATACAAATAGTAACACAAAACAACTCCAAAACATAACTTTTGAAACACTAACGAGGTCGGGTGCCTTCGTTCGCTAGCCCCACATAATGCACTGGGCAATAACTCTAACGTACCAGTGTCGACGTGTCGGCGACCAGTGTGACATACAGATATGGAAGGTCTCCAGCCAATACAACATATTATACAATTACTAACCAGGTCAGGTAGCCTCGCTTACTTGAATTACATAAAGCACTACGCAATAAGTCAGACGTAATAGGGTACAAACGTCGGCAACCAACAATATTAAAAAGAAAAATCGGAGCTCTGTGTGGGTGAAATGCAACACGCTGTTAGTAAAGATGAGATTACAAAGATTTTTTATTCATGGAAACTATTTGCAGAACTTATGAACAGCCAGACATTTGTTGCCACGTTCCGTTATGTGGATTTCCTATGGAGAAGAACGGGCAACAATCTCCATGAATCATCATATCGGCCTTTTAGACTTTCACAATTGTGTCATCGTTTTTGGGGGGTATTTTCCAATACTCACCACGCTTGGCAGGCGGGTTGGTGAGCGCAGTATGGCTACCGTTTCACAGATGGGATGCTGCTGCCCATCCCTCTGGTTTAGATTCCCTTAGTCGCCTTTTACGACATCCATCTCCATGAATACTCTTTTAATATTATTTATTGTTATACGTATTCATTTTTAAAAAAAATGTCGTGCCTACAGTATACACATAAACTTCACGCAATGAAAGTTGTTGAAGATAATGTAGCAGAAAAGAATCACACGACATATTAGGGCAATCGACAATCAGGGATTATCAGGAGCTATTCGCAGAAGAGGTTTATGAACATCTATATAAACCTAGAATTGTACAACCACCTAAGTTCTACGGTTTACCGAAAGTAAACAAAACCCACATACCTATGCGGCCCATTGTAAGTCAAATAGACTCACCGACTTATCATCTTGCAAAGCACGTTGCAGGTGTATTACAACCATTAGTGGGAAAAACATCTTCTTTCGTGAAAGATTCACGTCATTTTGTCGACATCATCAAGATCATTAAGTTGGAACCAGACGACATCATGGTGAGTTTTGATGTGGAGTCATTCTTCACCAACGTTCCGATAAAGAAGTGCCTTGAGGTTGTTAGAGAAAAGTTAAAAGAGAACAATATCTCTGAGAATTTTATGGTTTTGCTCCGGAACTGCCTAGAAGGGAACTACTTTTTGTATCGCGGAGAATACTACCTCCTGATAGATGGCGTTGCTATGGGTAGCCCTGTAGCACCAGTCTTGGCTAATATCTGGATGGAACACTTGAAAGCATCATTAGATCTGCAGTCTTCGGCGGTAAGCTTATGGAAGCTGTATGTTGATGACGTTTTCTGCATACTTAAAGGTCAGCAGGAAGTGGAACATCTTAAATCTTATCTGGAATAATGGAGTTCTCTGATGAGATTGAAATGGACAGGGTTTTGGCTTTTCTTGACGTAAAGGTTATGGCAAAACTGGATGGGTCCTTGGCACACTCAATTTATAGAAAACCGACACACACGGACAGGTATCTGGATGCCTCGTCGCATCACCATCCCCGCCAGCTACGGTATGTCGTTAGGTCGCTATGACTTATGTGACCCTGAACACCTACCGTCGGAGTTGTCACATGTTCAGGAGGTACTGCAACGCAACGGCCATACAGCTAGCTGAAGGCAGCCTAGGCGTAGATGCCATAAGAAGCCGGACTTCGGTGTCAGCCGACAATCGGTGTTCATGCCGTATGTGAAAGGAATAACGGATAAAGTTGGAACAGCGCTGAGAAACTACTGCATCAAGACTGTATATACTCCGTTATCCAAAGTAGCACAACAGCTCAGAACAGCGAAGGATGTAATACCATTCCAAACGCCGGGGGTATACAAGGTTGACTGCAGTTGTGGTGGCTCCCACATTGGTCAGACAAAGCGTTCTATCGCAGAAAGAGTGAAGGAGCACATCACAGCGGTAAAACACCGTCAAATCAACAAATCTGCCATAGCTGAACATTTGCTCGAATCTTTTGTGATAGTTCCAGTATATGGTAGCGTTTAGCGTTAGGTCAAAAACTTTGAAATATACACTACTATAGTTCTCGAATTTTATATTTTCATGGGCAAGACAAAAGTCATGTCAAATGTCCATGTCGTGCCCACCCCAATATCCGTTGGGAGCTCTGTTCTCGAAGTTGTTGACGAGTATGTCTACCTAGGACAAACTGTCCAGTTAGGTAGGTCCAACTTCGAGAAAGAGGTCAATCGTCGAATCCGACTCGGCTGGGCAGCGTTCGGGAAACTTCGCAACGTCTTTTCGTCAACAATACCGCAATGCCTCAAGACGCAAGTCTTTAACCAGTGTGTGTTACCAGTGATGACATATGGAACAGAGACGTGGTCACTCACAATGGGCCTCATAAGAAAGCTCAAGGTCACTCAGCGAGCTATGGAGAGAGCTATGCTTGGTATTTCTCTACGAGATCGAATCAGAAATGAGGAGATCCGTAGAAGAACTAAAGTTGTCGACATAGCTGAAAGGATTAGTAAACTGAAGTGGCAATGGGCAGGGCACATTGCTCGTAGAACTGATGGCCGTTGGGGCACAAAGGTTCTCGAATGGAGACCGCGCACCGGAAAACGCAGCGTGGGACGACCTCCAACGAGGTGGACAGACGATCTGGTGAAGGTCGCTGGGAGTCGTTGGATGAGAGCGGCATGTGACCGCTCGTTGTGGAAATCTAAGGGGGAGGCCTTTGTTCAGCAGTGGACGTCCTGTGGCTGATATGATGATGGAATTTCTATTTCTAAGGTGAGTTAGAGGTCCGACTTCTCTCCAGGTTGGGCCCTAACTTAAATTTTCCCAACTCATATTAGTAAAAGTTTATCTTGGAGTGCTCAATTCCGGAAACTTGGCCATAAGGTTTTTGCATCTGCGGTGTCCTTGCAAGAGTCCACTGTTACTAAGACTAAGCTTGCACAGTACCCCCTTCTTCCTATTATTGATTAGCCGATGCCAGCTATCTTGTCTACTATATATGTACTCTTATTTTTTCTTGTCTGTGTGGTGTTGGGAATGAGAATATAGCACCACTCCATCTCCTCTCATGGATGTCGTAAAAGCCGACTTAGGGACTTCATACCAGAGGGATGATCAGCAGCGTCCCTTCTGTGGAACAGCAGCCTTTCTACGCAGACCTACCCACCTGCTGAGCGTGGTGATTACTGGTAAATTCCCCCCAAAATGACATCTATGGAGTGGCCTTTGTTCAGCAGTGGTGTCCTTCAGCTCATATAGATATAGAACAGCTATCTCGATCTCACCTAAGACCAACTTGATAAACTTGAACGAATTCAGAATGTTTTTATTGTAAATTGTTAATATATATATCCACATCAAAAAGCCCCATTGAACACCATAAAACAGTCCATAACAAGCTGGATTATAAATCAAATCAGCTTGTCATCCTTTAAGCCCGTGAATCCCGGCGACCGTCGGAACAATACATAATGCATGTGAACTTAATCTTTGTAGCTCTAGATGTATGGATCCCAACCTGTGGATCTCGGATTTAGATGCAATCCTGGCTCGGATGACTTGGGTAATATTATTTAAGTGCATTCAACATTGTAACGTAAGCGAGATTTAGGGATATAACAGAGATTCTAGATGCTAGATCGTATATATAGGGTCTTAATTTAATAATGGAAAATATTTTAAGGCTAGGCTCTATGAATGGGGATCCTGGTCGATCAGATCGGGCAAGATCTCTCTCTGCCGGCAGTAGTGTCGGCTATGTTGGCAGAGCATGAAAATTGGAGTGCAGTGGTCTCCTTCTGCGAGAGCGTCATGCTGCAGAAGGAGACTGCAGAGCGGGATCGGGAGAGGGCCGATCCCGCACGGAGAAGGACGAGACGGCGCCGGGGCAACAACCATCCCGGCTCCCAAGTCCAACACGCCTGAGCCCCCTGCCGTCACTTCAAGGTGGGGGGCCTCGGGGGTCGCGGGTGCGCAGATTGGGGAGTCTGCGTGCTCACACCGAGCAACCCCCGGGAAGACGGTGGCGCGCACGTGGTCACGTGCCGCCGTGTGCGCAACATAGCGCAAAGCGAGGCTTGGGGGGATCCTTTACAATCCTCCCCGAGAAGTGCCTGGGGGGCGACCTTTTTACAGTTGCCTTCCCTCCGCTAGAGGGGGTGACCGCTTTACAGTCATCCCATCTGAGATGTGCCTAAAGGCGTGGCACCAATGGGCGGCTCTAGTGTGATCTTACGAGGACCTGGAGCCCCCCTTCGGTGCCGAAGATGACCGCTCCAGTGGTTTTAGCCGGTAGGAGTCCGGCACACCCCTTCGCCCTTCCCCGGGGTGAAGGAAGTTCCATGTAGAATTTACACTGGACATCAATAAAAAAAATGAATATGAATGGTATAGAATTCATTTCAAGTATAAACATACACTAGTGGGCCACTAAACAACTACATTGTTGTTCGACCGGACCATTTTCAAACACGTTTTAGTGTTACTGCCTATTCGGTGACAGTACCACAGATTTTTAGAAAGACATAATAGTGATAGTTACTTACAGTTTTTACGCGATGAATTGCGCTTTTTATACGAACGGAAACATGAATTATTTAAATTAATTTTGAATATGTATAAAATAAAGGTTGTGTGGTGTGGTGTCGGCTCAGAATACCACCACCCCATCTCCTCCTGCGGGTGTCGTAAAAGTCGACTAAGGGATTAGCCGGAGGATGGGCAGCAGCGTCCTTCGAGTACAATAACAACTCAACTGCGATCGCCAATCCGTCTGCCAAGCGTGGCGATTATGGCAAAACCTCCCATTGAGCACACAGCACAGCCATATCGGTCGTTGTGGTGATCTTTGGGGGAGGCCTGTGTCCAGCAGTGGACTTCATTCGGCCGAAATGATGAAAGGTTGATATTAGTAATTGCCTTAAGTTTTCGCGATTATTACACATTATAATTAAAACACTTTTAAACGGATTCTGTCACATATATTTTAAATTTTTGTTTTTCTGACGTTTCGATTACTTTGCAGTATTCGTGGTCGCAGGATGACTAATGTGGGGGCTTCGAAGAGCACTTCGCGCGCCTCGTCCCCCGAGTCGAGAGGGTAGTGGGTGCATTACACCGGGTGCTGCCCAATCTCGGGGGACCGAGCGAGGAAGTTCGCCGTCTCTACGGGGGCGTCGTGCGGTCTGTGGCCCTCTACGGGGCGCCTGTATGGTCATCCCGGCTGTCAGGCGTCCAGCGCTGCAGAAACAAACTTCACAGTCTGCAGCGCAGAGTGGCCATACGGATCGCGCGGGGATACAGGACAGTATCCTACGAGGCGGCAACTCTCCTGGCACGCTTTCCGCCTTTCGACATCCAGGCGGAGATGGATGCGTGGGTCTACGACCAGACACGCTCTCTCCGCCAAAGTGGGGAAGGCGTGCCTTCAGGGGCGTTCGACAGACTGAGGCGGCTGGCTCGACAACGCGCACTCGAGATGTGGCGACATCGCCTACGGTCGCAGTTCGCGACCAAGCGCGTCGTCGAGGCCATCCTGCCGCTCTTCGGAGCCTGGCTCAAAAGGAGCGAGCGCGTTACCTACCGTCTGACGCAGGTGTTCACCGGTCACGGTTGTTTCGGTGCATACCTGCACAGAATAGGACGCGAGGTTACGGCACAGTGCCACCATTGTGGAAGCGACCAGGATACCGCACAGCACACGCTCGAGGAGTGCCCTGCGTGGGCGGCCGAGCGGCGGATCCTGGTCGACCAGATCGGGCAAGATCTCTCTCTGCCGGCAGTAGTGTCGGCTATGTTGGCAGAGCGTGAAAATTGGAGTGCAGTGGTCTCCTTCTGCGAGAGCGTCATGCTGCAGAAGGAGACTGCAGAGCGGGATCGGGAGAGGGCTGATCCCGCACGGAGAAGGACGAGACGGCGCCGGGGCAACAACCGTCCCGGCTCCCAAGTCCAACACGCCTGAGCCCCCTGCCGTCAATTGGTGGGGGGCCTCGGGGGTCGCGGGTGCGCAGATTGGGGAGTCTGCGTGCTCACACCGAGCGACCCCCGGGAAGACGGTGGCGCGCACGTGGTCACGTGCCGCCGTGTGCGCAGCACAGCGCAAAGCGAGGCTTGGGGGGATCCTTTACAATCCTCCCAGAGAAGTGCCTGAGGGGGCGACCTTTTTACAGTCGCCTTCTCTCCGCTAGAGGGGGTGACCGCTTTACAGTCATCCCCTCCGTGATGTGCCTAAAGGCGTGGCACCAATGGGCGGCTCTAGTGTGATCTTACGAGGACCTGGAGCCTCCCTTCGGTGCCGAAGATGGCCGCTCCAGTGGTTTTAGCCGGTAGGAGTCCGGCATACCCCTTCGCCCTTCCCCGGGGTGAAGGAAGTTCCATGTAGAATTTCCACTGGACATCAATAAAAAAAAAAAAAAAAAAAGGATGAC
The DNA here is from genome assembly GCA_947459985.1 of Diloba caeruleocephala. Lineage (NCBI taxonomy): Eukaryota > Metazoa > Arthropoda > Insecta > Lepidoptera > Noctuidae > Diloba > Diloba caeruleocephala. The sequence goes on along the minus strand of OX381626.1, from coordinate 2,124,769 downwards.
TAATGTGACAGGCATCGCTACAGATTTTTTTAAAGTATTCAAGCGCTCAATTTCAGTGCGTACCTGCACAGAATAGCAGTGGAGGTTACGGCACAGTGCCACCATTGTGGAAGCGACTAGAATACGGCGGCATCTTGTCAATCAGATCGGGCAAGATAGAAAGAAGAAGTGTCGGCTATATTGGTATAGCATGAAAATTGGAGAGCAGTTGTCTCCTTCTGCGAGAGCGTCCTGCTCCAGAAGGAGACTACAGAGCGGGATTGGGAGAGCCAACCCCACATAGAGGAGGACGAGGCGGTGCTGGGGTAATAACCATCCCGGCTCCCAGATCCAATACGCCTGAGCCCTACCGTCACTACATGGTGGGAGGCCTCGGGGGTCGTGGCGTGCAGATTGGGGAGTCTGCGTGCTCATACCTAGTAACCCCTGGGAAGACGGCGGCGCGCACGTGCTCATGTGGAATCCCACGTCACGTGGAAAAGGATCCCCGCAAGCCGCTGTGTGCGCAGCACAGCGCACAGCACAGCGCACAGCGATGCCTTTGCAATCCTCCCCAATAAGTGCCTGGGGGGCGACATTTTTACCGTCGCCTTCCCTCCGGTAGAGGAGGTGACCACTTTATAAGCATACCCTATAAAATGTGCTTAAGGCGCGGCATCAATGGTGGCTCTAGTGTTACCTTACGAGGACCTAAAGCCCCCTTCGATGCCGAAGGTGACTGCTCTAGTGGTTTTAGCCGATAGAAATCCTGCATGCCCCTTTGCCCTTCCCGGGGTCGGAGGAATTTCATGAAGAATTTCCACCGGAGACGACAAAAAAAAATGCTTTTTAATGAGAATAATTTTAATGTGTGATTTAAACTTCCCATCTGCGAGATCTGTAATTCCTTTAGGTATCTTGTTGTTAACTCGAAAACAGTTACCTAATAATTATTTATTTATTTTGGCACTACTATTTATGTTTGTTTCTAGTATTTATACAATGAATGTTGCTCTTTAAATTAAATATAATATCTTAAAAAATTAAAGGGAGAGCATTGTTAGTATGCTTATGTTTTTAAATATATCTTTATGTGATTCGCAAGGACTCGTATCGGATTGCGCATGATCTTTCTGGAATATAAATACTTAGCCGCTGCTGCCCACAACTGAATGCTATAGGATATTATGCTGTGGAAATACGCAAAATATATTAGTATGGCCATAGCTACATCAGTTAGTTGCCTAATTTTTTACTGCTATAAAGCAAAACTTAAGACATTAGATAGAGCTTTTTATTTGCACCCCACTGTTATTTCGAATCAATGGCCCTTACCACTACCTAGACTTTACTAATACCTAGAAATTCAGTTTAATTCACAGTCTCGAGTTTGTCGCCTTCAAAAATTACATTGAAGAATTCCAAGAACGTGGTTCTTAGAATTCTTCTCCAGAACTTCATTTCCAAGAATATGTATACGCATAAAATAAAAATGCATAGAATAAAGTACTTAGTTCATGTTCTTTTTTAAAACATTAGTCCACACTAGGATTTCTCCCCTATGTCATGGGTACAGTTTACAGCCATACATCTCACTTGCACAAACACCCAGACCCCAAACAACTATCTGTAGACCCACGCCACGGAACACAAAACAAGTAAAATGCCGCAAAGAATGGGTCGAGCAGCGTTCGGGAAACTTCGCAACGTCTTTTAGTCAACAATACAGCTATGTCTCAAGATTAAAGTGTACCAGTGAGTGTTATCAGCGATGATATCTGGCACGGAGACGTGGTCACTCACAATTGGCTTCGTAAGAAAGCTCAAGGTCACTCAGCGAGCTATGGAGAGATCTAAGCTTGATGTTTATCCATGAGATTGAATCAGGAATGAGGAGATCCGTAAAAGAACTAAAGTTGCCGACATAGCTGAAAGGATATGTAAGCTGAAGTGGCAGTGGGCGGGGAAAATTGCTCTTAGCACTGTTGGCCGTTGAGGCAAATAGGTTTTTGACTGGAGGCTACGCACCCGAAAACGCAGCGTGAGACGACCTCCAACGAGATGGACGGATGACCTGATGAAGGTCGCTGAAAGCCGTTGGATGCGTGTGGCATGTGACCGGATATTGTGAATATGTATGTGGGAGGCTTTTGTTCAGTAGTTGACGTCCTTTGACTGATGGGATGATGGTGATGATGAAAGAGTGGGTCAAAAAGATGTTGGCATTGTCATGATATGGAAATATCAGGCAAAGGATGTTGGTATGCTTATAGGTAGCAAGTATGAGCTGTAAATGATGATGACACTAATTGAATCTTTTTTTTTTTTTCTTCTTCTTGGAATAGACCATACAAATATTTGGTCAAACCGGCTCAGAATACCACCACCCCGTCTCCTCCCGTGGGTGTCGTAAAAGTCGACTAAGGGATTAGCCGGAGGATGGGCGGCAGCGTCCTTCGAGTACGCGAACAACTGAACTGCGATCGCCAATCCGTCTGCCAAGCGTGGCGATTATGGCAAAACCCCCCATGGAGCCCACAACACATCCATATCGGTCGTTGTGGTGATCTTTGGGGGAGGCCTGTGTCCAGCAGTGGACTTCATTCGGCCGAAATTATTTATTTTATTATTATATACAACCACCTAGGTGAAACTTGCATTCAGAAATACCTACGTAAATGATTACCTGTTCATGAATAATCAATTGCTATGCAAATGGACAGTGTATCTGTCTGCCTAACACAGGATGATCAAAGCGTAATAATATTCTGGCACAAACGACCGCTAGCTCAACGTCATACATGTAGCATAAATGGAGAGCGATGCAGCGCTATCGTCAAATCTTTTTACATATGACTATCGTTCGATTTAAAGCGATTTCGCGCTGCAGTGGTTTATTTATTTATTTACTCATCTTGATGTACAATAGTGTACAAAAGTGGTTTCATCATTTCGGCCGAATAAAGTCCACTGAGCACACACAGGCCACAGGCCTCCCTCAAAGATCAACATAACGACCGACATCGGTATGTTGCGTGCTCATTGGGGGGTTTTGCCATAATCACCACGCTTGGCAGGCGGGTTAGCGATCGCAGTTGGGTTGTTAATGTATTCGAAGGAAGCTGCTGCACCCTTCGGCTAATTTGACGGCATGGTTGGTGCAGTGGCTGATACAGTCGACTGCTGCGCACCGGGTTGTGGGTTCGATTCCCTCACGGAACATAAATTTGTACGATCTGCAGGTAGAGTTGTGTATAGAATTTGTGTTTGTAAACGCACCCATGACACAGGAGATACCTAGTGTGGGGCAACGTTTTTAAAAAACAAGAATCCCTTATTCACCTTTTACGACACCCACAGGATGAGATGAGGTTGGTGCTATTCGTAGCCGGCACCACTCGGCTAAAGTGGTTTAATGGGTTGTAATGTATCATTGATTTAATTTATTAAATTAATGTTATAACGTTGGTTTTTTGCGTTATGGGATACACATGTCTTTTTGTGATTTTGTGTCGTCTTTATATAAATCTCACATACACATAGATCATACATATCATGTATACGGGCGAGAATCAAACTCTAGACACGTGGCGAAGAAAGCCATCGTCCCAACCGTGTCGTCAAAATGTTACAAAGCGTTGCTCAGAAAACCTTAAAAGGTTAATTTTACTTTAGTGAAATATTTTAAAAAATGTGCGGTCGGGCGGCACCCATCCGGAACGAAGTCCGGTCGGGCGACCCCCGTCCGGAACGAAGTTTCTTACTTGCAATAATGACACAATATCAATCCCGTGCGAATTAAAACAATAACAAAAATAAGATTAAATAATCAATCAATCATTTATTTTCTCCACAACATAAAATAAAGTGCTTAAATTAGTACACAAATATACAGTGGAAGACTGGTGCCTAAACTAGGCAGAAACCTGTATTTCAGATCACCAGAACTTCTCCTAATACAATAATTAGAATGAATAGCAAGCAGGGCTACACAATTGGATTAATGGTAAGTAAAAGAACATACCATAATTTGGAAAAGAAATTAAAATTTAAAAATATGTGTGAATAAGTATGTGTGCGTGTGTAAGCGAGTGTGTATGGGAGCACGTGAAAATGGGTGTGTATGCGTACGTGCGCAATTGTGTATGTCAGTATATACGTGGATTTTAATGCTACTGTGTGCGAGAGTTTTAGGGCTTAGAACTGAACGATGAGCAAGTTTTCAGTTTTATCATAATCTAACAACAAAAGCCACTTACCGACTTCCATATTGCAAGCATTGTTTGTTAGGGGGGATATATATTGGTTTTTTAAATAATATTTTTGACACGTGTTTATAATTGAGGTCATAAACTCACCGCGCACAATGCTTGCTGCTCGAATCTCGATACTCGCAAGCACACACACATACAACCGTCTTTAATTGAAAGAGACAGAGAGAAAGAGAAAGAAAGGTCACCTGGATGGGGCATAACGCTTTTTTCTTATGTGACGATTTGACCCTACTGTAAGCCGCGTAAAAGAACTTCATTCCCAAAAAAATGTGGCTTAGCGATAACATGACGATGCCATGTACGTATGGCAACGGCGCGGAGTGCATTATTTAGACATACAGTCAAACAGTACCGGTGGTATGATAGGTTGATATGAATAATTAATACCTACGTCAAAAAGAAAGCTAAGCATGGTTAAGTAAAAAAAAAACTGCTGCTCTTGAAATGTCAGAATATAAGTTGCTCGGCTCCTATTGGTTGCTTCCATAGAGAAGAGCTGATAAGATATTGTAGGCATACTCTTTTTAAATATTGGAGATTATGATATTATTATTATTAGAAGCGAATGTTGACCACCCACCAGCAATTGCTCAACATCATATCAGCCACATGATGTCCACTGCTGAACAAAGGCCTCCCCCTTAGATTTCCACAACGAGCGATCACATGCCGCTCTCATCCAACGACTCCCAGCGACCTTCACCAGGTCGTCTGACCACCTCGTCGGAGGTCGTCCCACGCTGCGTTTTCCGGTGCATGGTCTCCATTCGAGAACCTTTGTGCCCCAACGGCCATCAGTTCTACAAGCAATGTGCCCTGCCCATTGCCACTTCAGTTTACTAATCCTTTTAGCTATGTCGACAACTTTAGTTCTTCTACGGATCTGCTAATATGAGAACGAGAAATTACTGAATTATCTTCGCCAATCTTCCGAGAAGAAGAGATGGTGTCTGGATTAAGAATATACCACGCCCCCATCACTTCCCGTGGATGCCTTAAAAGGCGACTAAGGGACTAAGCCAGAGGAATAGGCTGCAGCGTCGCTTCTGTGGACCAGTAGCCATACTGCACTTACCAACCCGCCTGCGACGACATAATTGTGGGAACCCATGGAGGAGGCCTGTGTTCAGCAGTGGACTACCTATGGCTGATATGATGACAATGATGATCACCACATCCGGTTAGACTGCCGACCTTAGCATAATTCACACCGAGTATACGAATTCTATGTTTTCCTTGATGACTATACTTAACCAGAACCTCACACCCATCCTATGTCTAATGCACAACAATGTGATTAAATTTAATGGACCGACTGGTGTATTAATAAATTATTCAAATGCTTGAGCAATTTGAATACTATTGCAATGTAGGGACTAAGTAATGCAGTATTACCAGCATACGAATAAGCAAGAACTGCTTTAATCAAACCGTCACCACATGCACGTCACCAAAATCCTACCTTCAGGCTCTAGGCAGCCGGCCATGGCCAATATGGATGTCTTACGGAAATAACCAATGCAACTGCTATGTATGGTATTTACGACAATTTTCCCTGCACCAATAGATTCTAACAGTCAATGATGATAGCCTTCCTGCCCTGTTCAGCTGTGGATGATAGCGTCTCATCGACAACCAGAGGGCCAATTCTCGTAATTAATTTACACTATGACTGAAACTTGACTGAACTGAGATTAAATTATGAATTGACCAAAAATATGGTATTCTGCTACTCTTAAAGTTCAGTCAGATTTCGGTATAATCTCGATCGAGTCTCATTTCAATCTCAATTTTGACGTTTATTTAATGACAATTTAGTACATGTGACAGTTCGAAATGTTAGCAGAATACCGTTTTGGCTTCGATCAATTTTCGATCTCATCACAGTGTAAGTTCACGTTTGACGTTGTTTGTTAGTTTAGGAGAATACCATTTGTGACATTTATGACACTGAGACTAGATCGCAACTATATTTTGAATATTTTTAAATTACGAGGATTGGCCTTCTGATCATTAGCTGAGAATGCAACTGACTGCCAATCTAGATTCCACTAAATCCACGTAAAGATAATGCATATTCATTCCTGAAATCCATCTACATAGGTCATCATCATTATAGTAGGCAAAGGAAGTCCATTGCTGAACAAAGGGATCCCCGATAGATTAACATAGCGACCAATTACATGCCACCCGCATCCAGCGACTCACAGTGACCATCACCAGATTCGTTTAAAGAGAAGGTCTTTGGACACCGTACCCCGCTGCATTATCCGGTATCCGGTGCGCGGTGAGTGGCAAAAAATAAGGGAGGCTTTTGCCCCAAAGGTCATCAGTTCTACAAGTAATATGCTGCTTATTGCCACTTCAGAGTACTGATCCTTTCAGCTATGTCCGAAACTTTAGTTCTTCGGATAAAATCATTTCTGTTTCGATCTCGTACAAAAACTAACAAGCATAGAGCTATGCTGTATAGATATAACTTTTAAACACTAAAATCTTGTTTCAGTCATTTCATCGTTTCATACACAAACAAAAGCATTTGAATGAAATATAAAATAGCATAATCTTTGTCCGGCTGTATAACTATAGAAAAGGGTTAATCGTTCGGAACTGGACGCCTGAGGTGGTAGAGACGGACTCTATAATAATGTAGATATAAACGGCGTCTGTGTTGTGTAAGTGGTTTAGTGTACGGTCTGGACTAATAATTGCCAACTCGGGTGTCGTAAGGCGATTAAGGAATTGTTACCGGTTATTAGTGCCCGAGCATATCATTACTCAGTCGTATTGCGATCACCAAACTGCCTGCATACCATTGTGATTATTTAAGGTGCTGGAGATAGGCCTCCATAAAGATAGCCACAATGACCGGTTTGGGTTTACGTTGTATTCTCATTGGGGTATTTTGCCTTAATCGCTACGCTTGGCAGGCGGGTTGGCGATTGCAGTTGAGTTTGAAAATTTACTCCAAAGACACTGCTGCTCATCATCTCTAGTTCCATAGTCTCCATTTACGAAACCTACGAGATGAGATGGGGTGGTGTTATTCTTAGCCGGCAAAATAATGGCAAGTGACAGCTGGTATATATTTATTATGATGAATCTATTAGTCCATTTTTGACCAGGTGGAAATCTATCGTTCACCCCCTCCACCCGGGGAAGGGCCGGAGTGATTGTAAATCAATCATCCCCTTTAACGGAGGGGAGGCAACTGTCCCCCTTCCTGTCAAGGTCACTTTAGCAATACTCTATAAACATACGGCATGACGATATGTTGTAATTGGTTCGCATCAGAATCAGTATTTACAAAGACCTCCCTTCTAGAGTACAGCATTAGCAGGTTGTGGTACATGATACTAGATTATAGCGAGTTACATTTATTCCTGACTCATTTGTCGGTCACCGTTTTTGACAGAAAGCTTTCTGTTTCGTTCTATCTTAGACAAATGGACAAGTGGTCAGTCAGCTGAAATGTCACAGATGTTAAGTTTAAGTGCGTTTAAGTGTGAAGATATTGCCATACAATTATAGTTTCAAAAATTTACCATGATTTCCAGTGACTACTGCTTATTTTATTGATAGCAGTAGCGCAGAAATGAAATGATCTTAATTTTAGCAAGCAGGTTTCGAAAAATACTTTTACTTGCAAATAAATTAAGATGAAACCAGCATTTCGTACCAACTGCTTCTGAGAAGAATTGCCAAAATAAGCTTAAAAGTTTGTGTTCTAAAAGTCCATACTGGATATGGATAAATATTTAGATACTATAACGTATAGAAAGGATTTTTGAAGAAAGATATATCTGTTTTGGGAAGATCTATCGTGACAGACGGCAATCATGAATCGGTTATCGGCAGAGGCGCCCATAGTCAGCTACACTTCGGTAAATGATCGGGTAGCTAAACAATTACGGGGACACGGAGCTCCCCTTCGGTGCCGAAGATGGTCGCTCCGATGGTTTTAGCCGGTAGAAGTCCCCTCCACTCTTCCCTGGGACGGAGGAAGTACATGATGTATTTCCAAAAATGCGTAAACGATACTCTGCGCCGTCAGTTCATGTGCCGTTTAGTGGTATTTGAACCAAGTGTGGTGCCGGCTCAGAATGCCACCACCCCATTTCCTCACATGGGTGTCGTAAAAGTCGACTAAGGGATTAGCTGGAGGATGGGCAGCAGCGTCCTTCGAGTACATTAACAACTCAACTGCGATCGCCAACCCGCCTGCCAAGCGTGGCGATTATGGCAAAACCCCCCCAATGTGCTCACAACACATCCATATCGGTGTTTGTGGTGATCTTTGGGGGAGGCCTGTGTCCAGCAGTGGACTTCATTCGGCCGAAAAAAAAAAAAAAATTAACCAAGTGTCTCCGTGCATCGGAGGGCACGTAAAATTTTTGGTCCCGGTTAATGACAACCGGAACCAGAGATTTTGGTGGTAAGTAGGTGGCAGTCGTTAAACTAAGTCAAGCTACTAACCATTTAAAGAAGATGATAGCAGTTTAGCCACAATTCTGTAAATCTTGCAGATCACATATGAATTGAGAAACGAGACTACACTATGAAGTTTAGTGTTAGAATTCTAGCCTTTTTCAAGTAATTCGAGCTCTGCCTTGCATGTGAACAATATTCGACAGAATTGTTTCTTATTGATCTCAGGTTCGCTCCCCGTGCCCTCTCCTACAAGTACCATAGCATAAAGGTAGCGGTCTCGAGCAAGGCGGTTACAAAGCAAAGGGAATCTTGTATCAACGGATTGAGTACCAGCTCTTATTGAGACCTCTTTGGGCTGTTGTAAACTGAAGCTGCAAATCAGTTTTCGTAATATCGGAAAGTAAGGACAACAAATCTAGAATAGATTAGAATTTTATGGGAAACCTACGTTAATTCCACAATTTCTTTGTCAGTGCTTAGGAGGACTACATCAATGGACTTCACATAGCTGCCGTCACAAAGTCTGCAGTGTGTGAACATGTCTTATGACGAACCTAATCATTTTCTTCGTATTGATGGATCTCAAGTCCATGCAAAACAGAACCAATATATACTAAGAACGGTTCGTGAGGCTATTGAAAAAAAATGTAATTTCAATTAAGAAAATGGTTGGAAGGTTTCAAATAATAAAGCCCGTAAACGTTGTTTCCAATAAAAAAATCAGGCCTGACAGATGCGCGATGAGAGATCAAATTAAAGTAACGTGGTTATCGAAGTAATTGGATACGGGCTTATAGAGTTATTGGGTCATGGGGTTCAATGTATAGGTTTCTATGGTTACTGTGGGTTAACAGTGATGGAATATGGCACATAGACGCGGCCACCCACTATCGGGTCAAGTAAATTCATCATTTCGGCCGAATGAAATCCACTGCTGGATACAGGCCTCCCCCAAAGATCACCACAACGACCGATATGTTGTGTTGTGTGCTCATTGGGGGGTCTTGCCATAATCGCCACGCTTGGCAGAATTATCTTGACCATATTGGTATTTATTTTTTTACGAGATTGAAATAGAAATGAGGAGATCCGTAGAAGAATTAAAGTTGCTGACATAGCTGAATAGATTATTAAACTGAAGTGGCAGTGGGGGGGCACAATGCTGGTAGAACTGTTGGCCATTAGGACAAAAAGGTACGTAAAGGTAAGTAGAGACCGTGCACTGAAAATGCAGCGTGTAGCCTCCAATGAGATGGATAGACAACTGTATTTTATGTGTGTATGATCCACGAAATCTTCGCATTTTAAATATTCTTCTTTTAGTAAATAGGCTACATCTCAAAGGTTTGATGAAGATCTTCGTAGATATAGAAGAGAACTCTCAATGAGTGACAGCAAATTACCCGCGATTGCCACAGTCGCTTCACTATGCCTTCATAAAGAATAAAATTAATTAAGTAAAATAGTTTTAGAAGTCGGTTTTTACTTTTCTAAAGCTTACTTTAACCGATTCTTTGAAGTTTATTAGTATCAGAGGCTACCCCAAAAGCTCCATAAACTTAAAATTGGACTTTTCTACTCAACTCTCATCTTAGCTTACCGTAGTCCAATACCATTATCCTCATGCCTCTCCCAAGTAGCAAAACGACACTCAGTTATACACCTTTGCCATCCAGATCACCCTAGGTTTATGAGCGAAATAAAATACTTTAGATTCCTGACACATAAATTCATTTAACATTCGATAAAAGATCGCTAAAAATAGCGACTTTTGACCCAACGGCGCGATATCTTTCGGCAGAAGTACCCGATAAGAGGTCTCAAGGACCTTTGAAACAAGAAAAGGCAAAAAGGACTAACATAAAATATATAATGTTCTAAGGTACAAAATGTTACATGTTACTCTACCCTATGGGTTATGGGATGGTAGAGCCGGTCTCCGTTTTTCTTTTTTCTTTGTTGAGCTTCTCGGATACAATTCAGGGAAATGTGGTTGCTTAACCGGTCGTTAAGCCAGTGTCAAGGTAGCCCGGGGGTTTATGGCCTTATTTTTTAAGCAATGAGTCGTGGTTTCAATACCAGGCATATACAGGCAGCATTTTTTACCAGACTTTAAAGGCTTGTAGTGACTGAGCACGTCTTATTGTTACTTACTTGTAGTGCGTTCCACAAACCAGCTGCTTGGGTCGTTAAGGATTTGTCCAAAAAAGTTGTATTATATTATATTATATACATGCTAATCTAAGATGCCACTAACTTTAACGATAAAGGAATCGTGGAACGTCGTTTGAAATCGCCAACACTCAGTGAGCAAGCATGGCGATCAATGTTCGTTCGTTCACCGTATGAGAAGAGGAACTTTCCCTGGTGTGAGTCATCATTTTGGTCATAAGACGCCCACCACGACTTCGTGTCACGTGAAGCTGTCGCAGCAACTTCACGGCATTCACGTGGTACTAAACTGTTGGCAGAGCAAGAAAATTGGGACGTAGTGGTGAATACATAGAAAGAGTTCTGTGAGCGCCATGCTCCAGAGACCAACAGAGAAGGACACGGTGCTTGGGTAACAACCACCCCGACGTCCTTGTCTAACACGCCTGAGCCTTCGTTACCACGGTAAATGACGATTAAGGAATCTGCGTGCTCGTACCGTGCGGCCCCGCGGAAACAGCGGTGTCACGTGGGCACGTGCCGCCATGTGCGTAACACAACATTGCACAGTGCACAGTGAGGTTTAGGGAGTATCCTTTACAATCCCCCTAGAGATTTTTTTTTAAACATTGCCCCACTCTAGGATTTCTCCTGTGTCGTGGGTGCGTTTACAGACATAAATTCCACACACAATACACCCAGACCCGGAACAACTACCTGCAGATCATACAAATATTTGTTCCGTGCGGGAATCGAACCCGCGACCCGGAGCATAGCAGCCGACTGTGTCAGCCACTGCACCAACCGTGCCGTCAACCGTGCCTTTGTGCCGGGTGGCCTTTTCACAGTGACCTTCAAGAGCCACTAGAGCATCACCGTTAGGTAGTGACCTGGTTCTGATATCATGCTCAGCTGATGGCTCTTATGGCACTTCTGTTCTTTTTTACGATTCCGAATGTCCGAAGGAAACAACGGCGGAACCCTTGTAGGATCTGTTCGAATGGTTGTTCCGAATCTACTGGACCGATTAAGTTGAAATTTGGTTCACTTTCTTCGTTTCTGCGATCCAAACACGTAAGTGTAAAGTAAATAAACGAATTTTGAATATGGGGTCCGTTTTGGATTCGTACAGCAATTTTTCTTTCTTTGTTAATGTATTTCATCTATTCTATATATCTGTTGTATGCCTATTTTTTATTGTTATTGTCAAGTATCTTATTTGTTGTGCGGGGCCAAAATAAATATTTTTCTTTCTTTCTTTCTTTCTTTTGGGGAAAAATATAGAAAATTTGAGAATATTTTTTTTGCAATTTGTACCATCTAACATACATAATGGAAGGGCTTATTATGAGGTTCTCAAATGTATTTATTTTATAATTTTAAATTTTATGGTTTTAAAGTTATTTAAGAAAATAGACGAAAATTGACCCCCCTATCTCCGAAACAATTGAGCCTAAATCCTGAAAAAATATAGGTAATAGCTCTTTACCTATATATTACATGAAAACCTAAAAAAACGTCGGTAAATCTTTCAATATTGTGCGTACTAACTTAAGTTTGCGGTTGGAATGTATGGGAAAATATGTTTTTCAACTACAACGTTAACTGACGACGATTACGACTTGTATCGATAAGTTATTGGTACAAGATCGAATCCAACAATAGAAAGAAGAAGAAAGAAAGAAAGAAAATATTTTTATTTCGGTATCGCAAAACAAAATAAACTATCCATTAAATAAGATTGTACAAGGTAAACATTGCTTTCCGAAACCAAAAATGGACCCTATCTCAGCACATGCTACAACACAAAGTGTTGCAACGCTGATTTTCGATAGGACCATAGAACCGTAGACTTTTACATAATTATTCCATTAAATTAATGTTATTTAAAATTAAATCTTAATTAATTTATAATTTCACTTAAAATAATTCATCATTTACACAAACATATATATATATATGTAATAAAAATAATATATATAATGAAAACAAAATAGATCAAACAAAATTAGATTGCAATTAAAATAAGTATTGTGTGCATATCAGTAAAAGTAGGGTACAATCGACTAACAGATATTCATATAAATACCCTGTGTCATAAAGTTAGTTCGCTAGTTTTATTTAAGTAATAATAAATTGTATCAAGATTATTGAAAAACATTAATAATAATTGCTAATCAAATAAATTGAAATAATAATATTTTTATATCGACAGTGTGCAAAATCATATTGGTTATGTAATTAGTTTATAGTGTAATTTTGGCAGGCAGAATTACATCTGAGTAAGTATTTCTTCTTAATGTTTTAAAATGGAGGGCAGCATTTAAACTTACTACTACATACCGTAGGTTGACAATCGGTCGCTATTTTCAGTATTATGTATACAGGATAAGTTTTATAGCTCTTGTTTTTGTTTTTCCAATAAATGGCTCAAATAATGGCTTTTATATTTATAAATAAACAATATAGTCAGCAATTACGGCACCCTGTCCACGCGAGTTCAACTCGCACTTGACCGCTATTTTTGCCTATTTGTGTCAATAAATAGCATTTATTTATCTTTGTCACATCTTTTCTCTATGAAAAATCTCCAATTCTGCGATGTCCCAGTCTTCAGGTAAGGTTTGTATTCAGCATTACATTTAGAAGTTAATATGTCACAAGGTCAAACAATATGTGTGCACGCTATAGATCGGCTGACTTCAGAACTCGGAAAACTTCGAGATCGGGGAATCAAGATTAGTTGTAAACCAAAGTAATCGAACAATTTAATATACTTAACTATATACATCAATAAATTGTTCTGTCAGTCTGAACGTTTCCGTCCCAATAACTCCTTTCAAACTAAGCTTGGGCTATCGTGTGGGATAAGGCATGAGAGGCCTACGAAAACACAATGAACAGACAGCAGCTTAAAACAATAGTATTAGTAATGCTACGAACGTTGGAGGCCGTTCCACGAGATGAACAGACGACCTAGTAAAGATAGCTGGGAGTCGTTGGATGGACAGACGACCTGGTAAAGATGGCCAGGAGTCGTTGGATGGATAGACGACCTGGTAAAGATGGCTGGGAGTCATTGGATGGACAGACGACCTGGTAAAGATGGCTGGGAGTCGTTGGATGGACAGACGACCTGGTAGAGATGGCTGGGAGTCATTGGATGTGGGTTGCATGTTACCGGGCGTTGTGGAAATCTATGAGGGCGGTCCTTGTTCAGCAGTAGATATGTTTTGGATCAGCCAATGATGATGGTGACTAGTGTGATATTCAACCAGACCGTCACAGGATACCGGCGTGAAGCAGCATCATTGTTGGTAATAATAGTGTTGCTGCATTTCGCCTGGTGAGGAATACCAGAAGCCCAACCGCTTAAAGAAAATGTGGCAGATATACACAGGCAGATTGGGGCCTTCAAGGAAAAGTGTATGTCTGTAGGCAATATCGACAACTTCATATCTAATCTTCTATCGTCCTTGTAAGATCACACTAGAGCCGCCCATTGGTGCCACGCCTTTAGGCACATCTTGGAGGGGATGACTCTAGCGGAGGGAAGGCGACTGTAAAAAGGCTAAAAAGGCCGCCCCCCAGGCACCTCTCGGGGAGCATTGTAAAGGATCCCCCCAAGTCTCACTGTGCGCTGTGCTGGGCACACGGCGGCACGTGACCACATGCGCACCACCGTCTTCCCGGGGGTCACTCGGTGTGAGCACGCAGACTCCCCAATCTGCGCGCCCGGGACACCCGAGATGCTAACAGCCCTGCCTTACCCGCTACCTCTTATCACACAAAGCGCCACCTTAATCCAGGTTTGAACAAGTTCTGATATTGAGAAATGTTCAGGCGTCCGTAGCTGCCATTTGTCTAAGATTATTATTTTCATTATTACGCTCTGACAGATAGAGGACGAGCAGGCTCGAACGAGCTTACGATAAAACTTGGGAGAAATCTCGAAGTAAAAGAAAAACATTACTTAGATCCCTGTAGATGTTCATTGCCGAACAGGGGCTTAAGGAGTAAAATACAATCAACAATGAACTAGCAATAAATGAGGTAGTCAATGCCTCAAGTACTAAGCAGGATTTGATTGGATTGAAGATTAATCAGTAATTAATAATTATTGGCTTCAATTAATCTTCACTGTCTCGGGAACTGCACGTGCCGCAGCCGTCCACTTCCAACAAGGTGGACAGACAACCTGGTGAAGGTCGCTGGGAGTCGTTGGATGAGGGCGGCATGTGACCGCTCATTGTGGAAATCTATCGGGGAGGCCTTTGTTCAGCAGTGGACGTCCTGGCTAACATGATGATGATGACGACTTGGGAACCATCTCTGGGTTTGGCCTTTTCAACAACATCTTGTGTAGCATTAACGTTTTAATATCATGATATCATCTTCAATTCATGTTACGAAAAGTCAACATTTTAACACTAACCGAATACCTTTTAAAAAGAAAACGGAAAGCAAACATTTAATTTTATTCTATACTAGCTGGAACCCGCGGTTTTACCCGCGTTTAATTTAAAAGAAATTTAGAGTACTTCGACATAGACACTTGACATAGAATATATATATTGGATTTCAAGGGTTTTATTTTTTTTGCGCGGAACCCTAATTATTTTTCCAAAGTAAAAGTAGCTTAAGTTATTCCTTATAACACCAGCTATCTGCCAGTGAAAGTCCCGTCAAAATTGGTCCAGCCGTTTCGGAGATTACCCGGAACAAACAGACAGACAGACAGACAAAAAAAAAATTGATTTTTTGTCATATGTACCGTATATGCTTTCATATGCATTTAGTAAAAAGCTGTTATTTTGATATTAGAAACAGACACTTCAATTTTATTTATTTGTATAGATTTTTACGAACAGTAGTTGTACACAAAGCTGGCTAAACACGATTGCAGTCTATGTACCGTAGACGATACACACGCTATGTGTAACTTGAGAAGGCCATGTGTCAAACACTGTAGAAGTATCTGTAGAAGACTGAAATACAGGCTTCTCTGCAACGTTTAGCCGACGTGCAACACTATGAAGTTTGGTCATGAAAGCCTCGTGCATTTGCCATTTTGAGCAATCTAATCGATGTTTATTAATATTATATAGAGAAAGTAAGCGTTTTTAAGTTGTCTATGCCTGGAAGTTAGCCTTGGGAACTCCTGAGCCAATTATAAAAGGTTCTCACCGTTAGGACACTACGAGTATATACCTTCCTAGAAAGATGTATGCTATTTCTCATCTGAGATTAGTAAGAGCGGGGAAGAATTAATCTATACATCTCTACAAATAAATAAAATTGAAGTGTCTGTTTGTAATGTCAAAATAACAGCTTTTTACTAAACGCAAATGAAAGTATGTACGTTACATCTAGCAAAAACACTATTTTTAAATTTTTTGTCTGTCTGTCTGTCCGTCTGTCTGTCTGTTTGTTCCAGGTAATCTCCGAAAGGGCTGGACTGATTTTGACGGGACCTTCACTGGCAGATAGCTAATGTTATAAGGAATAACTTCGGCTACTTATATTTTAGAAATAGGGTAGGTATAATAATTAGGATTCCGCATAAAAAAATAAAACCCTTAAAATCCAATATATATATTCTATGTCAAGTGTCTATGTCGAAGTACTCTAAATTTCTTTTAAATTAAACGCGGGTGAAACCGCGGGTCCAAGCTAGTATTATTTATAAAAACACCGGTACAAGTAACGGGTCTTTCAATATGCTCGATTTTTTTATGTAAATAAGACGAGTTCTGTGTGAGATATCCATTCGTTTTTAATCTCTTTCGCTCACCGTTGGTGGTTATGGCAATGCCAGTTTCATTATAGAAGTAGTACGGACATCTGCAAATCCGCGAACAGTGACCTTCTCGGGATACATTTAGTGCTAGTATATCTTGTGTTCATTGTTATCGCCCCAAATCGGTCAATTTTGCTTGTCCACGTATCCATTTATCCAAAAATGGACGTCGTCGCTAAAATTGCTTGTTTTGGCGTAATTTGGGTCAAGTTCCAATTGCTCCAGAGTCCAATCAGTGAACATACGGCGTTGTCTATGGTCATTTACGTCAAGTTTCTAGTTCACCTGGATTTTATACGGGTGCAATTTTTTTTTTTAAATACTTTTTCTCCACACTAGGACTTCTCCTGTGTCGTGGGTGCGTTTACAGACATGAATTCCACATACAATACACCCGGAACGGCTGCAGATCATACAAATATTTGAATCGGGAATCGAACCCACGACCCGGAGCGCAGCAGTCGACTGTATCAGCCACTGCACCAACCGTGCCGGTAATCAAGCCGCAAATCAAGTCCCGACGTAAAAATCGCCAATGAAGTCGCAGAAAGGCCAAGTTGTTGAACAAAGAGAAATGACTACATCTTCCCTTAGACTGTCCCGCACAACAGTGATGTTTTAACTTCGGTGACGTACTTGTTCAATGATTATTTATCGAACCGACTCGACTTCGACGTCGACTTGGCAGAACAGTTGTAGTAGTAAGGATAAAAATCAAGTAATACGCGAAACTTATATCATATCGGCCATTTATACGTCCACTGCTGAACAAAGGCCTCCCCCATAGATTTTCACAACTGTGTCATCATTTTGGGGGTATTTTCCAATACTCACCACGCTTGGCAGGCGGGTTGGTGAGCGCAGTTGCCTACCGTTTCACAGAAGGGACGCTGCTGCCCATCCCTCTGGTTTAGATTCCCTTAGTCGCCTTTTACGACATCCCCGGGAGGAGATGGAGTGGTGCTATATTCTTAATCCGAACACCACACGGAATTCCGAACACCTCGCGGAAACTTATATATTAATAATATATTCGTAACTGGGCGTGATTTGACTCATTTTATCTAAGGTCCTATCGGAAGACCAGCGCAATGCGGAGATAGGAGCCTATTCTGATGTCTCACACAAAAATCTGTTTGCATGCTTTTTAATTTTAATTTGATATTTTGCAATATCCTGTCTTGTTATTTACAATAACTTTCTTGTTTTGTGCGATCAGAATAAAATTATTTCTTTCTTTCTTTCTTAAACGTTTCTCGAACAGAGCACTGATCTTGATATTCAAGTATGAAAATTTGCAAAAGGTCATAATTTTTCATAATTTCAGCCAAATTAAGTACACTGCGGAACATAGCCAAAAATTTGGACTCTTTAGAACAGTTTTTTTTTTGTTTTTAAACATTGCCCCACACTAGGATTTCTCCTGTGTCGTGGATGCGTTCACAGACACAAATTCCACACACAATACACCCAGACCCGTAACAACTACCTGCAGATCATACAAATATTTGTTCCGTGCGGGAATCGAACACACGACCCGGAGCGCAGCAGTCGACTGTATCAGCCACTGAACCAACCGTGCCGTCAAACAGTGCACAGGTAGATCCACTCCACTAGAGGGGATGACCACTTTACAGTCGTCCCCTCCGAGATGTGCCTAAAGGCGTGGCACCAACGGGTGGCTCTAGATGGAGATCTTTCGAGTTCCAGGAGCCTCCCTTCGGTGCCGACGATGATCACTCCGGTGGTTTTAGCCGGTAGGAGTCCGGCATGCCCCTCCGCCCTTTCCCGGGGCGAAGGAAGTACATGAGGTATTTCCACCGGATCAATAAAAAAAAAAAAAAAATAAAAAAAAAATAAAGGTAGTGTGTACTTGAAGGTGCACAACACCAAACTATCTGACGACATCTAAACTAACTTCTTGATGATAATGCATACCAAAACACTGAGCATCTAACGCATCCTAACATCAAAGTTTAGCAGCCACAGAATGGGTAACGGTCAAGTCAGAACCTGAAGTCCATCTTAACTTTAAAGCTTAAACAGAAGTTCTAGAGACTTGGTAGGTAAACTGCTACAAAATAAATATCTAATCTATGTACGTCTTGCTAGCCATTTGAAAATAAGTACAAAAGGTTTTTAAAATGCCACTAAATTAGGTTGGTAGGTTTGGCTGTGCTGCTTTGAATCTTAACCTAACAACTTTTATATACTGCATCGTGAAGAGACGATGGACTCGTTAAGCTCTTTGGCTAAGTTACAGCCGAACGTATTGAAAGATATGCAAGGTTAAGCAACGCTTGCCGTGGTCAGTCCTTACATGGGTAGCCATTCCTAACACAAAGAGACCCTTTGTACCTCGAAAATGCTGAGCCGTTGGTCCCCGTTGTCATAGTTTATATCTATGACAGTCGTTTCGGGTAGTCAGAAGCCTTGTTTGTCACAAACTGGTCTAACCTAAGAATTTCAATATTGCCCAATGTCTAGGTCTGATGACCACCCCCTGCCGTTGCTATAAGGCGACCTGTGGGTTTGCGGGTGCGTAAATTGGGGAATCTACATGCCCACACCGAGCGACCCCAGAGAAGACGGTAGCACGCACATGGTCACTCACTGCCGTGGGACGCTTTCGGGGATTCTTTACAATCCCCCAGGGGGGTGACCGCTTTACAGCCACCCTCTCCGAGATGAGCCTATGGGCGTGGCACCAGTGGGCGGCTCTAGTGTGATCATACGAGGACCTGGAGCCTCCCGTAGGTGCCGAAGATGACCGCTTCAGTGGTTTTAGCCGGTAGGAGTCCGGCTACGTCTTCGCTCTTCCCCGAGGCGAAGGAAGTTCATGTAGAATTTCGACGCACCAATAAAAAAAAATTTAAAAATGTCTGGTGGCCGCGCCATGTAAAATATCGATATCAAGCCGCATCTGCTTAGAGTAGATCATGACCCCAACATAAATGGGAAATGGCTCGGAGGATGTTGATGGTAACGAGACGAAGAAGTAAGCGACACGCCTGCCAATGCACATTTGTAATGCTACCCAGAAATAGTCCTGCGTGATACTACACTGCACTCGTCACTTCGAGACAGTCGTTATTTAGTCTCTTAAGCCCAAGTCTCGAGTTATTTCACTAGCTACAGTTTCCTTTTAAATCGGAACACAATAATGTTTTTAATACTGCTTGGCAGTACAACATCTTGCACCTATTTAGCCGGACTTTTACAGTAACAGACTTTTTCTACATACTTTTAAGAAACCAGTGGAAATACAACATGTACTTCATCCGATCCGGGGAAGGGCGGAGGGGCAGATTTCTACCGGGAATTTTAAAGGATACCCCGAAGTCTTGCCGTGCACTGTGCTGCGGTTACGGAGGTACGTGTCCACGTGCGTACTGCCGTCTTCCCAGGAGTCACTCGGTACGAGCATACAGATTCCGCACTCGCGACTGGCGAAGCCCCATATAACGAAGACAGAGGGCTCAGGCGTATTGGAGATGAGCACCGGAGTAATTACCCCAGCGCCGTGTCCTTCTGCGAGCGGTCTGCAGTTTGTGGTCACCTTCTTGAGCATGACACTCTCACAGAAGGAGACCAGTCACTCCAAAAATCTTGCTCTGCCAACATAGACGATACTACTGCTAGCAGACAGATCTTGCCCGATACAATCGACCGAGCGTGTGCTGTGCGGAATCCTGGTCAGTTCCACAATAATGGGTACTGTGCCGTGTACCTCCTATCCTGTAGTGCAATAAGAAATCTACAACCGGTAGATCTATCGACATCTCATCTAACAACAAGCATGATGAGGGCCAACTACTCGGAACCGTAAGCTATAAAAATGTCGACTATTTATAAGCCTGCAAATGGTTCACTGCAGCCTGAAAATCTTTTACGTTGAGAGTATAACCTACAAACTGCGAAAAGCTAGGAAGACGAGAAATACGTCACATATTATGGATCAAAGAGCAATCGGTTGTAGAACAATTCCAATCCAAATCCGTTACAAAGCGGACTGCCTGAGGAAGCAATGCGTGTAATGGTTGAATTCAAACTGTTACATTACACGAGGAATCTTCCCAGTGAGTGCCCACCTTCTTTGTGTTGGGAAGGAATTTTCAAGAATAGCACCCTATCACAGGCGTAGCATCATGGTACAGGTTATATTTCTGGAACCATAAAGGAGTCGTGCCGTGTGGTGCCGGCTCAGAATGCCACCACCCCATCTCCTCCCATGGGTGTCGTAAAAGTCGACTAAGGGATTAGCCGGAGGATGGGCAGCAGCGTCCTTCAAGTACATTAACAACTCAACTGCGATCGCCAACCCGTCTGCCAAGCGTGGCGATTATGGCAAAAGCCCCCAATGAGCCCACAACACATCCATATCGATCGTTGTGGACATCTTTGGGGGAGGCCTGTGTCCAGCAGTGGACTTCATTCGGCCGAAATGATGATAAAGGAGTCAGGTAAGTGTATATTATGGCATTTGTGACTCCTTAATTTGATTGAGAGTGTGTCCTCCCCTTTTCAGTTCGTGTAGGAATCGATACTCGCTCCGTGCAAGACAATGGGGCTTGGGCGTCTCCAATATATTATACTTGTATGTGAAAAACTATGTAGTACCTACTATTATACATTCTGTACATACTTGTAGATTCTTTTAGTTGGATACTTCATTTTTCACAAACTTAAATAATTATCCTTCACGAGGATCGATTCTGCAGCCTGATGAGAGAGATAACACTGTTGAGACGTCACCTAGTTACCAGAACTAGAGGCCGTTGAGTGTTCGATATTTGAACGTAATCCATTTTTTTATATATATAAATTTAAACTTTCTGCATTGCTTCTCCATATAAACTTTAATGCTATGCCAAATCTCAGACTCCTCAGTGCGCGCAATGTAGTTACAAAGGGGTACAAAGCTTTTTCTTCACGTCTTAATCTATACAAATAAATCAAATTGAAGTGTCTGTTTGTAATATCAAAATCTATACAATTAAATAAAATTGAAGTGTCTCTTTATAATATCAAAATAACAGCTTTTTACTTAATGCATACGGTACCAACAACAAAAAACCATTTTTTTCATTTTTTTGTCTGTCTGTCTGTGTCTGTCTGTCTGTCTGTCTATTTGTTCCGGTACCAACAACAAAAAACCATTTTTTATTTTTTTGTCTGTCTGTCTGTGTCTGTCTGTCTGTCTGTCGGTCTGTCTGTCTGTTTGTTCCCGCTAATCTCCGAAACGGCTGGACCGATTTCTACGGGACTTTCATTGGCAGATAGCTGATGTTACAAGGAATAACTTAGGCTACTTTTAAATTAGAAAAATAATTAGGGTTCCGCGCAAAAATATTAAAACCCACGAAATCCAATATATATACTCTATGTCAATCGTCTATGCCGAAGTACTCTAAATTATTTATTAAATTAATTGGCGGGTGAAACCGCGGGTCCCAGCTAGTATGTATTAATATATACCATTGTGAAGTTAAAGTCGCTGATGGTAAAGAGCTTGAAGGTCTAACACGCGATACAATGGCAAGACATTTATCACAGAATTTGTCGCTAGGGGTAACCGAACGAACAAAAATATCTACTTAATAAAACACAAACACTGACTGCCTGACAACGCACAACATAAACCGGAGGGTCTAGAAAGAAACATGAAATTTTGTACAGGTGTTCTTGATATAATGAAGGTGAGCACTAAGAAAGGAATATTGAAAAATCGTACTCTACGTGGTTTAAAATAGGGGGTAAAATTGGGCACACGGCTCGTATAAAATAAGTGCCAAAACAATGTTAGATATCATGGCTCCCTGTCATTTTCTTAAGGCACACGTGTGACCTACCTACACTACATGCTCGCAATTTGGCGTTTAATAAGTAAACATGGTAAAATTAAAATATCTACATATTGCGTCTCTATACGAGAAAAATTACGTGACGCCGACGCGTCGTTTACCGTTTGCGCTTATGCAACAATGGCAGCTGCTTTGCGATTGACCTAACTTGTTGTGTTGTAAAATGAAGTCAATTGTAATTTGAATTCTTCCATATGTATTTATTATGTTTCTATTTATCTTAGTGTACACTGTATGTTTACGTCTTTACTCTAACATATTAATAATTACTTCGCTAATTTAAAGTATGAAGTACTTAGTTTTTAGTTTTTTACTGGTAGGACTCCAATACGTCACACAAAGGTTGTTGCTGAAAACCAGCGCTGTTGGCTCTAGGTTCGTCCGGAGCCACGGCATAATGCTGAGCAATTACCTACATTTCTGCGCACATACGACGCACAATTTTATACATCAATAATTTATTTCATTTGTTGTGTATAACTGTAACCTATTTGTTGTTGTTTGGTTGCACAGATTACTTAGACATACTACTTCTTTTCTTTTTTTATTACATCGAGAAACCACAACCACAGATAATACAGATCCATTGACTTTATAAACTGGATTATCAGAGATCTAATTTCTTACGGACTGAGAAGTTTTATTTAAAATCCGTGCTACAATTTTTTTTATGTTTCTGTTTTTTTATAATGTTATTATTATTTTGGCTGAAGAAATTCTAGTTTTAAGTCTTGTGTTAAGTGTTGTGTTAAGTGTTGTGTGTGTCAATTGCGCGTAGAAATAAAGACTTTTTCTTTCTTCTTTCTTTCTTTCATGTTGTCGTGTACGATAATGCTATTTCTTTCGTCTGCTTCCGAACAACGGGTCACATCTTCTCCAGTGAGCATAGTATAGGCACCTAATGCCTAGTTAAGAGGGTGGGAATCAGAATCCTCCTGTGTGCAACAATGACAACAGACTACGATCAACAATCTACCTGCCAAGCATGGTGATTATGGTCACATTTCCTATGACCGCTCCTTATTCTGATCGTTGGCAGGCATATGTTCAGCAGTGGACAATTACGGGCTAATGTGATATACATAATCATAATCAGCCCATTACTGTCCCACTGCTGGGCACGGGCTTCTCACGATGAGAAAGGTAAGTCATTAGCCTACTGGCCTGGTGCGGGTTAAAGGACTACACACACCACTGAGAACGTTTTGGAGCCCTCTCAGGTGTGCAGGTTTCCTAACGATGTTTTCCTTCAACGTTAACGCAAATAATAATCAAATTCCGCACATGAATCCGAAAGTCAGAGGTACGGGCCGGCATCGAAACCAGACCCTCCTGTAGGGAAGCAAAGGAAGACAGAAATTCAACCACTGTGCTATCCCTGCTTATGTGTTATATGGTTATAAACTAATATGATTATGTTACTACTAATGCATATTTTAAAATATTGTAATTCAAAGCAATGTTCTCTGTGTCACAAACTTTCGTGAGATTTGGTTTTTGCTTGTTTTAAACAAAGTTAAGACAAACAAACGAACGGAATACGTTATTATTTTATATTCCAATTTTTTGTGATCATGAATAAAAGGAAAGAAGAACACATTAAACTAAATTTCAGAAACATTTATTTATGTACACACAAATATTTTTACATAATTACGTAGGAAAGCAGAGTACAAAGGCACAGCTTATTTCTTCAAGAAATCTCTTCCAGCAGACCTGCGAGAGGAGAGTTTGAAGAAAAGAGATGTAGGCACTTATTATAGGGTGTAGTAAGAAAACTATATATGGGGCGCGATATGACCACTCTATGTAGTGATCATTAGGAACCCCGTGATCAGCACAGTACATTTACAGTCGATGAGTGTGTTTGCATGTGTGCGATTTTTATTTTTCAAAGAATTGTAATATGTGCAGTACGATTGACGTATGATATTGGACTTAGGAAAGTAAAAATGTATCCCTCCTATAAGTACCATTTTATACCCACCCCGAACTTTGCTCGAGCCGACTCGTGCCAAGCCAGTAGCTTTAAAAATGATCCTAAAACCTCAATAATCATTCTAATCTGGCTCTCAAGCTTGACCCCCAGCAACGCCCTAAGCCGAGGCTCAAATTCCATAAGGGGGCGCAGATTGGATAATCTTCGTGCTTATATCGAGTGACCCTAGAGAAAACGGCGACGCCTACGTGATCACGTACTGCCATGTGCGCAGTATACTGTTCAGCGAGGCTTCGGGGGGATCCTTTACATTCCTCTTGGACTTCATCCCCCTTAGGATGGGTAGTGACATAGTGACCAACCGGCATCGGGCACAGGGTCCAAGCTGCCGGTGGTTAGGGTTCCAGAAAATGGAACCTCCTCACAATGCGTGCCGTGTCGAGGATAACTGCTTTCTGCATCAAGCCCTTGATCCAGCCACCTAACGAGAGCCTCTTTAGATGTTGGTCGAGGCTCTTGGCAATGAGGCCATTGGCTGTCACAACTATCGGTACGATGATTGCAGAGTCCACATCTCACATGTCGACAATCTCGTGTGCCAAGTCCAGATACTTAATTTGTTTATCTTTCTCGACTTTCACGAGATACTCGTCATGTGGGATTGTAACATCAACAATCATCGCACGGGGCTCTAATCGATCTATCACCACTATGTCAGGCTTATTGGCAACAATAGTCCTATCAGTGATGATAGATCGATCCCAGTACAACGTGACATGACCATTTTCAAGAACTGGGTCGGGCACATACCTGTAGTACGGTACCTCAGAATCCACAAGGTTGTACTTTAGAGCAAGTTTGCCTGTGAATGATCCTGGCCACTTGGTACTACTTGGAAGCACCCATGGTGAGAGTAGTATCTGCGTCAGCCGAAAGCCGGCGATACCATGCCGCCTGGAGAGGCGATGGCTGGAGAGCCATTCCCCCATGACGAGCCTTTACGACCCCTCCTGAGATGTGCCTCAGCGCGGCCTTATATTATCACCCTACGCTAGAGGGGGCGACTGCTTCACAGTCATTCCTTCCGAGATATGCCTGAGCATCAATGGGCGGTTCTAGTATGATTTTCGTCGGGATTCTGGAGCCGCATTTCAGTATCGAATGATGACCGCGAACTCACGCGCAGTAAGAGTCTGGATAGACCTCCGCTATTCTCGGGGTGGAGGTGATACCTACACGAAGAATTGCCATCGGATCAATAAAACAACTAAAAAATTGTCGAGTGTGAATTGACATGCTGTAATGAAAAGTGAGACTTTGCATTTTGGTTTCTGGTTAATTTGTAAGAGAATGGGATGAATACACTATGGAGGTTATAGTTGTCTGTCTTTCGTCCGGATTAAGAATATAGCACCACTCCATCTCCTCCCGTGGATGTCGTAAAAGGCGAATAAGGGACTAAACCAGAGGGATGGGCAGCAGCGTCCCTTCTGTGAAACCGTAGCCATACTGCGCTCACCAACCCGCCTGCCAAGCGTGGTGAGTACTGGCAAATACCCCTCAAAATGAATGAAATGTGAAAATCTATGGGGGAGGCCTATGTTCAGCAGTGGACGTATAAATGGCCGATATGATGATATGATTTCGTTTCATAAAATCGAATTCATACTGTCCCAAAAGAAGTTTCACTTCAAAAATTGTCTTTAAAATCACAGAAAGTTTTATTACGCTCGGGGGTTACCAGATTTTTTAAACTTGTATAGGGGTCGCGTATTCAAAAAGGTTGAAAAGCACTAGTGACCTAAAGAAACCCTCAGCAAACATTTATTCAAGTAAAATACAATTATTCAACAAAAGTGAATGTACACATTTCATGTTAAATTGTACAAATGCATATCTTAGTGATCTCTCGCGTATTTATCATTGAAATATTTTATTCGACAAGCACTTAGCCACATTTTATTCGGTTACCATTTTTCCATTTCAATATTAATGTTATGAGATAAAAAATAAAGATAAAAAGATTTTTATTCGTGTTAAACATTTACAGTCATTTACGAAAAATAACAAATATGAAAACATAACAATTAGCATTTAGTACATAAAAACTCAAACACAGCATAGATCTTGTATAGATGCATGTATTTTATGAGTCCACGTAAGTAACAGTAGTATTTTTATCATGTTAGTCTTATACAAGCGTGTGGTGTGTGTATATGTGAGCGTGTGGCGTGTGAGAGTATCATGAGTGTGGATATGTGTGTGGTATGTGTGTGTTAGTGTGCAATTATTATTGTATATTTTTACTTATGCATTGTTGTGTTTAGTATAAATAATTTTATTATTTGTATTTTATTATTTTAAGTACACATTAATAGAGTAGCTATTACTTTGTGAATGAGAAATAAACTTTTTATTATTATTTAGATGAGATACCTGTGATCATTAGGTCAAAGTTATACATTAGTTTCGAAGCATAACTAATCAAATCAATTGTATAAAAAGAAATTTGCAACATTTTTCTGGTAAACCACTTTATAAAATTTGTGCAATCGATATTTACTTTTGATGTAGATTCGTAGTTTAGCCCGTCCGAATTGAAATCGCCCAACTGATAGATATAATATTTATCTATACTTTTCATCAAGTAACACTTGAGTCCTTAGGCACGTAGGTAACATTTTGTTTAAGAAATTAACCAACACATACCTTATTTGTGCATGGCTATTGGAAAACATGTTAAGTACCTGTAACAAAAATTAAAAACATTAATAAAAGAGCAATATTATTAGTCGCCGCATTTAAAGTTTGAAGTCGGCAAAAACCGACACGGAATCGACAAGACATAATAAACTTTCGTAACTTATTTTTCAGTGTGAGTGACTTCACGGCAAAGTGTAGACCACATGTCTCTACCTTTTTTTTACTGGTTCCCAGTGGAAATTCTTCATGAACTTCCTTCGCCCCGGGGAAGGGCGAAGGGGTACGCCGGACTCCTACCGGCTAAAACCACTGGAGCGGTCCTCTGGGAGGCTCCCTTAGGTGCCGAAGATGACCTCTGAATCTTATGAATGAAATCTGAATCTTATCCACAGACGAAAAGGCCCATTGCAGTTTGTATGATTGCAAGAGCGCCTCCCGTAACCCTGGCGCGATGTGTGCGAAGGAACACCATGGAGTTTTATGCAGTAGGAGTCCGGCATGCCCCTCCGTCCTTCCAAGGATGGAGGAAGTCCATGAGGAATTCCCAAATTACAAAAAACACATTTTTTACTGGAGCCCAGTGGAAATTCTTCATGAATTTCCTTCGCCCCAGGCAAGGGAGAAGGGGTATGCCGGACTCTTACCGGCTAAAACCACTAGGGCGGTCATCTTCGGCACCTAAGGGAGGCTCCAGGTCCTCGTATGATCACACCGGAGCCGCCCACTGGTGCCACGCCTATAGACACATCTCGGAGAGGGTGACTGTAAAGCGTTCACCCCCGGGGGGATTGTAAAGGATCCCCCAAAGCGTCCCACGGCAGCACGTGACCACATGCGTGCTACCGTCTTCTCTTGGGTCACTCGGTGTGGGCACGCAGATTCCCCAATCTACGCACCCGCGAACCCAGAGGTCCCTCACCTTATAGCAACGGCAGTGGGTTTCAGGCGTGTGATAATTAGGTGCCAGGGCGATTGTTACCCCGGCGCCGTCTCCTCCTTCTTCGAGCGGGATCGGCCCTCTTCCGATCCCACTCTGCGGTCTCCTTCTGGAGCATGACGCTCTCACAGAAGGAGACCACTGCATTCCAGTTTTCAGGCTCTGCCAACATAGCCGACACTACTGCTGGCAGAGAGAGATCTTGCCCAATCCGATCGACCAGGAACATGTCTCCACCTATGGGTGTTGAAAAATAATAATAGTATTATAAAGCGATGTAATCCGTTTAAAAGTGTTTTATTATAACGAATAATATTAATATTTTGAATGGATATTTTTATATGTATGTTTAAAAATGTACTTTATAGGTTTTTATTTTAAATAAAGATTATTATAATGATAAAAGGGCGACTAAAGAGTGATATCAAGAGGATGGGTAGTATTATCTTTCCATATCCTAATAAAAACAGCGATCACCAATCCGCCTGTCAAGGTGATTATAGCAATATGACATAACATATAGGATAGTTTTATTTGTTGAAAAAACGTTTCCCCACACTAGGCTTTCACCTGTATCGTAGGTGTGTTTATAGACACAAATTAGTATCTTTCCATATCCTAATAAAAACAGCGATCACCAATCCGCCTGTCAAGGTGATTATAGCAATATGACATAACATATAGGATAGTTTTATTTGTTGAAATAACGTTTCCCCACACTAGGCTTTCACCTGTATCGTAGGTGTGTTTATAGACACAAATTCCACATATTACACCCAGACCCGGAACAACTAACTGCAGATCATAAATATATTTGTTCCGTGCGGGATTCGAACCCGCGACCTGGAGTGCAGCAGTCGACTGTATTCGCCAATGCACAACCATCCATGATGGTGTCAAGGACGCGCTTTAATCGCAAAGACATTAAAAAAATGACAAAAAAGTCTTAACCCCGAGTTTCTTTCAGCGTTTGTTCTCAGAGGTTCTCATGTAGAAATGCACTCCTTTGTTTCAACATGACGTGTAAAAGTGTCTGTTGTCTATTCATGCCGTCTGTGATCTAATGGTAGTTATCATTGGGAGGCGTAAGATCCTATGAGTACTCATATTTGTACACAATGTTTTAATTCCAATATCTGTATACTGCACTATTGTGTTCAAGTTTAATATGATTGAAGTAATACTCCAGTTTTTAATAAATATGCAGATCAAAATATATAAAAAACGGAGATAAAATTCGTGTCTTATCTCTGCCATCTTTTCATAAAAGGAGGTTAATTTAGAATTTATAAAAACTGCATAATTGAATGGCAGGTCTCCAATCTTTATTATGATCAATTAGACATAAAAAAATGTACGCTTATTTTTTTTGCATAAACAATGCGAGGCGACGTCAATCCACCGCTTCGTGTGTAACGAATCCAATAGTTATAAACAAAATTATTCCATAATCAAATTTGCTTTGGAATTTTTGAGACTAATATATTTCTAATATTATTTTACTAAGAGAAAAATAATTTTATCGTAGTCATCATATCAGCAATTTATATGTCCACTGCTGAACAAAGGCCTCCCCCATAGATTTCCACAACTGTGTCATCATTTTGGGGGGTATTTGCCAATACTCACTACGCTTGGCAGGCGGGTTGGTGAGCGCAGTATGGCTACCGTTTCACAGAAGGGACGCTGCTACCCATCCCTCTGGTTTCGATTCCCTTAGTAGCCTTTTACGACATCCGGGGGAGGAGATGGAGTAGTGCTATATTCTTAATCCGGACACCACACGGAATTTATAGAAAACATTATCGTAGTAAATAGAATTCAATTTCCCATTTGGGAAATTTT
The DNA here is from genome assembly GCA_947459985.1 of Diloba caeruleocephala. Taxonomy (NCBI): domain Eukaryota; kingdom Metazoa; phylum Arthropoda; class Insecta; order Lepidoptera; family Noctuidae; genus Diloba; species Diloba caeruleocephala. The sequence continues at coordinate 2,094,846 of OX381626.1, read as the reverse complement.
GGGAGGGCAACCTCTAATATGTTCAGAGCTGTGTGTTAGACTATGGATTAGCCTGATGGGGGGCAGCAGCGTCCTTCGAGTAAATTCACAACTCAGCTGCAATCGCCATCCCGCCTGCCAAACGTCGCAATTAAAGTAAAATCCCCCAAAAAGCACACAACCCAAACTTAGACCGGTCGTTGTGGCAATCTATAGGGGTACGCGCGTCCAACAATGGACAGGATTCGGCTGAAATGATGAAGTGATAACACTATGCTTTTTGTAATATTATTTCAAAGCTAAAAAGCATACTTGCAAGCATGTGTGTTACCGGTGATGACATATGCGACAGGGACGTGACCACTAACTATGGGCCTCATAAGAAAGCTAAAGCTATGGAGAGAGCTATGCTTGGTATTTGTCTACGAGATCAAGTCAGAAGTTAGGAGATCCGTAGACGAACTTATGTTGCCGACATTGCTGAAAGGATTAGTAAACTGAAGTGGCAATGGGTGGGGCACATTGCTCATAAAACTGATGGCCGTTAGGATAAAAACGTTCTCGAATGGAGACCGCGCACCGGAAAACGCAGCGTGGGACGACCTCCAACGAGGTGGACAGACGACATGGTGAAGGTCGCTGGGAGTCGTTGGATGCGGGTGGTATGTAACCGCTCGCTGTGGAAATCTATCGGGATGCCTTGTTCAGCTTTGGACTTACTTTTGCTGATATATAATGATGGTGAGAAAGCATACTAAGTAACACCGTGAATTATGAATCCGTAAAAACTGAATGCCAAATAATGCTACATATAAAACTGTTAATTGGATATTAAAACAGATAAAACATAACAACTGCATCTGGCATGCCAAAAGAACAAAGCAAAATGTTGCCAGACGTGCCGTATTTTTTTATCGCTTTGCCCAGCATGCAACATCTCTAGTTGGACCCTGAACTTGGTACCAAACGAGACAAGAGGCCGTTAAGAATATTAAGTAGCTTTGTATCTCACACTTTGGGTTCTGATTGGTGTATAAATAATTGCGATGTAAGATGTTACGGGGAAGGGTGTACCCGAGCAGAATTGCTAATGAGAGATTTGTCATTTTTGACCAACGCTGGGACGTGTGTTTTGTTTTAATTATTTATGGATGTACCATTTGTCCTCCAGACAAGGGTGGGTATGCTTACAGACTCAAGGCCTCTAAAACAGGTGTACATCTAAAGATGAACCAATGGGTGACTCTAGTGTACTGAGTTCCTGGAGTCCCCCTACGATGACGAAGCGAGCTGGTAGAAGGCTTATCCGCTCTTTGCCGATAATAGTAGTAAGTACATGATGTATTTGCCCTGGGTAAAAAAAAAGAGGTATCCTTACAGCTAGTAGACTTTAATGACAAACAAGCATCTAGTGCTTGCTCCTTACAGCAAACTGAGGGATAATAAGCAAGAAAAACTTTCGTACGGTTAGTGATTTATTTTCTACATAAACTTTCGCCCCGGGGTAGGGCGAAGGGGTATGCCGGACTCCTACCGGCTAAAACTAATGGGCCGGTCATCTTCGGCACCGAAGAGGGGCTCCAGCTTCTCGTAAGATCACACTAGAGCCCCCCAGTGATGCCTCGCCTTTACGCACATCTCGTGGGGGATGACTGTAAGGCGTGTCACCCCCTCTAGTGGAGGGAAGGCGACTGTAAAAGTGCCTGGGGCACTTCTCGGGGAGGATTGTAAAGGATCTCCGCAAGCCTCGCTGTGCACTGTGCTGTGCTATGCGCGCAAGGCCGCCGCCGTTGTCTTCTCAGGGGTCGCTCGGTATGAGCACACAGACTCCCTAATCTACGCGCCCGCGACCCCCGATGGTTAGTGGCCTACCTTACGCCTTGGCTTAACAACTTCCGTCTAATGTATTGCCATTAGACAGAAGTTGTTAAGCCAAGTTGGGGGCAGTGGGCTGCTTACGATGTCGCAAACGGTTTGCGACAGGCGTAAATTGCACAGACGCAGATGTCAAACGTCGTTTGGTATTACGTATTTGCCTATAGCTATTAAAAAGGCGAAGATCTCTACGTATGTATACGGCATGTATGGATACTGCACGTAGGTAAAGAAGGAATGAAATAAACGCGATATATTTCCATAAAGATGTATTTGTTTGGTTAAAACATGTGTGGTTTACAGGATTTTAATAGCATGAAAAAAAGTAGCAACATGTTCTACCTTCATCGGTGTACAAATTGATTGAGACTACATACTGTCAAAAAAATTATAGGGTACAAAGAATGTCAAATAATAAATTACAAAGAAATTCTAATAATAAATAGCAAAGAATGTCATATAATACATTGTAAATGTCAAAGAAATACAAAGACAAATTAAGCAGAAATCATTTTACTCAATAAAATAATAATTGGCAGTCAAATACTAGGGTCGTTCAAAATCTGGGGTCGCGGGCGCGCAGATTGGGGAATCTGCGTGCTCACACCGAGCGACCCCCGGGAAGACGGTGGCGCGCACGTGGTTACGTGCCGCCGTGTGCGCAGCACAGCGAAAAGCGAGGCTTGGGGGGATCCTTTACAATCCTCCCCGAGAAGTGCCTGGGGGGGCGACCTTTTTGCAGTCGCCTTCCATCCGCTAGAGGGGGTGACCTTTACAGTCATCCCTTCCGAGATGTGCCTAAAGGCGTGGCACCAATGGGCGGCTCTAGTGTGATCTTACGAGGACCTGGAGCCCCCCCTTCGGTGCCGAAGATGATCTCTCCAGTGGTTTTAGCCGGTAGGAGTCCGGCATACCCCTTCGCCCTTCCCCGGGGTGAAGGAAGTTCCATGTAGAATTTCCACTGGAAAATAAAGGGTCGTTCAAAAAATCCATTACAGTATAATAGCTGTTAATATGTTATAAAATACTTTTAAACGGATAGAATCGCGTGTATTATTGATTTTTGTTTTTCCTGACGTTTCGAATACTTTGCAGGAACCCTGCACATAATAATAATCGCGAAAACCTAAGCCATTAGCTTACGTTTAGTAACTTGTAGTTATTCGGTATTTTATTATAAATTTTAAGTGCCATTCGAATCTACTTTTTCACATTTGAGTAGTTTTTGCGCTGTGCACACAATGTCTATTGTCGCGTCCGTTTCGTTTAACTAAATCCGATAAACGATGAAACAATTGATGGTTCATTTTTACAAATACGTTCGTTTTTCCGTGAGCTATTTCGAGTTAATGGATGCTATTCGCGTAAACTTCAGATAATATTAGGCGAAGATCTCTAACGCACACACTGTCGGACGATCAATGAACTAAAAATGGCATCCTCGCCTTTTAATTTCAGGTGGCTTCACAGGCGGATTCGTGTTCGTAGTATATGTTGTTATTAGCACATAAAAGGCTACTACATCCTCTTGTTATCCACCCATAGCTTATTTTCACGTACACCATGTGTTGGGCGGATGGTCTATACTTTGCCGGGATAGTTACACGGACACTGTAAACTCATACAATCTATCAATTCGCTTGGGCTTTGCCTTAATCTTAATCGTCCACGACTGAAAGCGGTGATAGTATAGTGGTAGAACCATTGTCTTGCTTACAAGAGGGATTTAGTCCGATCCTGGCCCGCTGCAGACTTTACGGATTCATGTGCGGAGCAGAATTTGATTAAGTAATCGGCTATGATGATCAATTCTACGGTGTACCTAGCTGGTACATTTTATTTCTTTTACAGAGATCACAATGAAAAGTTTATTTCACTCGAAGATCTCAATTATTCGTAAAACTCCGTGTGTTTTCCAATTACGAAGAGGAAACCCTTGCATCCCAAGGGTGTCGTAAGGCCTAACTACGGGATTATACCAAGGGAATGAAGAGCCATCCTTCGCATGCCAAGTGTACTGATTATGGGAATTTACCCCATAGACGATTGATTATTTAACAAAAAATTGGGTTTCCTTTGTGAAGGTGAACGAACGAATTGAGATTTTTTGATAATTCATTTCTCTCTCTTTCTTTACCAATCCTTCAACCCCTCTTAAATTAAAGAACGTTTTCAGTTCCTTCATGACACACATACCAAATATAAAGCTCATCGGAGAATTAGAGGCTTAAGATGCCTAAGCATTCCACGGTTTTTGTGGACAAATCGTTTGCAGTACATGCAACATGACTTTGGAATTCCTTACCCAATACAGTTGAAGCTCTATCCTTACGAATATTTAAAGGAATGGTAAGAAAATATTATCTGTCCCTTTAGTTGACTTAAATATCCAGTGTTGTATCAGCAAGTAATCTAGTTAGTGTATTAATTAATTGTATGTATGTATTAAGAAATAATAAGAAAGCTCAATGTCACTCAGCGAGCTATGGAAAGAGCTATGCTTGGTATTTCTCTACGAGATCGAATCACAAATGAGGAGATCCGTAGAAGAACTAAAGTTGCCGACATAGCTGAAAGGATCAGTAAACTGAAGTGGCAATGGGCGGGGCACATTGCTCGTAGAACTGATGGCCGTTGGGGCACAAAGGTTCTCGAATGGAGACCGCGCACCGGAAAACGCAGCGTGGGACGACCTCCAACGAGGTGGATAGACGACCTGGTGAAGGTCGCTGGGAGTCGTTAGATAAGAGCGGCATGTGACCGCTCGTTGTGGAAGTCTAAAGGGGAGGCCTTTGTTCAGCAGTGGACATCCTGTGGCTGATCTGATTGATTGGTATATTAATATGCAAATTGATGTAATTATACTGTTTATTAATGCCAAATACGTGTATTTTCTTGTAGAGATATCAATATCATTATATATAACATCGTTCAGTTCACCACAGACTATCAGAATTTCTTTATCTCCCTACTTTTTAATCCATGCAACAGTTGTCGGTAAAAGATCGCTTTTCGCGATAAGCCCGCCCGTTGTGCCACGCTATTCTAATTAATCCATCCTATTATTTCAGTGTACAATAAATTTATTTTATATTCTTTAATTAAAGTACGATTAGTTAGATGCAGCATTATTGGTGGCATGAATCCTATTGCATGAGTCTGGCTAGGTACCACTGCAGTGCCAGATACTGCCAAACAGTAGTGTTTTGGAGCCACGCACGACTAATCCTGGGTATAATTATTATGAGCCAGTCCGGCCGGTGAACTGAGGTCCTCCTATATGGAAGGCAAGCGTTCAACCACTAGGCTATCACTGTTCTTCATTAGCTACTATTTTCCGCTAAGCCATTTTTTGTTCATGCAAATATTATTATGTCTCTCTTTTCACGGGTTTATATCCCCTGTGCGGGAGAACCTGGTCTTTTCATAGGCTTACGCGGGGACATTGGTCCAACACGCAGAGGCCCTTTAGAGAATTTGAATCTAAAATGTAATGGGACACTAACCGGGGACTCTCCGTGGCTGCACTATAAAATGCAGTCTCGGATTGTCCCCGGAGGTATAAAACTATTGTATGAAATGGAAACATGGCATGTAACTTGCAGTATTAGTGGTGGCAGGAATCCTATTGCATGAGTCTGGCTAGGTACCACTGCAGTCACATCACTGGGGGGGCTCTAGTGTGATTTTACGAGGATCTGGAGCCCCTCTTCGGTGCCGAAGATGACCGCTCCAGTGGTTTTAGCCGGTAGGAGTCCGGCATACCCCTTCACCCTTCCCCGGGGTGAAGGAAGTTCATGTAAAATTTCAACTGGACATCAATAAAAAAAAAGGGTACCACTGCAGTGCCAGATACTGCCAAGCAGTAGTGTTTTGAAGCCACGCAGGACTAATCCTGGGTATAATTATGATGAGCCGGTGTCACGCTTACCACCAGGCAAATGAATCGATCGTCTTGTCGCTAATTTATATTAAAAAAGCTAAGCGTTAATGGTAAGCTACCGAAAATAACTTCTTATGCAGACAACATTCCGTGTGGTGTCCGGATAAGAATATAGCACCACTCCATCTCCTTCTGTGGATGTCGTAAAAGGCGACAAAGGGAATCCAAACCAGAGGGATGGGCAGCAGCGTCCCTTCTGTGAAACGGTAGCCATACTGCGCTCACCAACCCGCCTGCCAAGCGTGGTGAGTATTGGCAAATACCCCTCAAAATGATGACACAGTTGTGAAAATCTATGGGGGAGGCCTTTCTTCAGTAGTGGACGAATAAATGGCGGATATGATATATGATGATGCAGACAAAATACCGCCACTATTTTCACAAACTTCTTTAAGGATGACTGCATGCTTATCGATATGGACATTTTCCGCTGACACAATCAGCCTTTTACTGTCCCACTGCTGGGTACGGGCCTTTACTCACTATGAGCAGGGTTAGGCCTGAGTCCACCACGCGGGTCTAGCGCAGGTTCGCGGACTACCTATACTAATGAGAACATTTTGGAGCCCTCTCAGGTGGGCTGGTTTCCTCGCGATGTTTTCCTTCACCTTTAATGCAATTGATAATCAATCAGAATTTGATTTTTTGCACATGAATCCAAAAATTCAGTGTCGCGGGCCGGGATCGAACTGAGGCCCTCCTGTATAGAAGGCAAGCGTTCCACCACTAGGCTATCATTGTTTTCTATTTGCTAGTATTTTCCGCTTAGCCATTTTTTTATTCATGCAAGTAACACTTTTTATTTTTATGCTGTTGATATCCAAATATTACAAACTAGCTATATGCGATTCCTCGCCGATATGCTTCGAGTAATGGGATAATACAAAAATCGTTCTTTCTGAATTATCATAGACAAAAATATGTTGTATGCTCTAAGCTACATATTAACAATACAGCTAAAATAATATAGCTACAGCCGTGCTAGTGCTGTGTGGTGCCGGCTAAGAATAGCACACCCCATCTCATCCCGTGGGTGTCGAACAAGGCGACTATGGGATTAGCCGGAGAATGGGCAGCAGCGTCCTTCAAGTAAATTTATAACTCAACTGCGATCGCCGTCTGCCAAGCGTAGCGATAATGGCGACAATTATGGTATGTGTTGGGAATTTGCCACCACGCTTAGCAGGTAGGCTGGTGATTGCTGCTGCCCATCCATCTGGTAAAGAGTATCTTAGTCGCCTTTTAAGTCACGGGATGGGGTGGGGTAATCCTTTTATTGACCGAAGCTACACGGTTTACGAATGTTTATTAAATCTACTTAAAATCTTTAAACCCAATGTCAAATTATGCGTGTAACAAATAAAATAAATTCAGCCATATTAATGGATGGCGGCCTGGCAATGGCAAGGCCAGTCCTTATCACTGGATGTGGTCCTTTGTCCGTCCCAACGACTTCCCATGACACATGTCACGGTCATGTTGATGCTAGTTTATGGTGTTTGGTCAACGATTCCATCTGTCACCAGGCTTTACGTTAACATGGGGTAGGAGATTATGTATTTTATACTTGTTCGCTTTGTGGTACTAGAATATAACTTAGGACGTGTTCGCATAAACCGTGTATACCGACGCAAGCGGTATAATCGGTTAACAAATGACCAAAGATTTAGTATTTGTACATGTGTACAGATATATAAATGTTTATGTATTTATATATCTGTACTGTGTATAATCTTCCATTATTTATATATTTAGTATAGTATACGTAATTTAGTTATTTCATTATGTATCTGTGTGCACCATCAACTGCCGCTTAAATTATCCAGTTAAGTATTTCTCCATCCTAAGGTTGCCTGGAAGAAATTGCCAAACGCGATAAGGCCGCCCATTGTACTCTAAAATATACTTATAAGCACTGCTGTTTTTATTACCTTTAACGATGGTTGTACAATAAAGAGTATAATAAATAAATAAAAAAAGATTACCTACGTTAATAGATAGAGCCCATTAAGTTGAACAAATTTCAATTATTGAATACTTGTCATCCTAATGTGAGTAATACGTGTGATAAAAAGAGAAAGCACTAATCGTTCGCGCACGTCTTGAAGTATTGCGCGCCTACAGCCTACCTGAAACCATCTGGTTAACACACGACGCTCACAGTTTTAACAGAAAGTGGATTGTTATATTAGTACGAAACGGTGCCTTTCGATTATTTTGCTGTAATGAAAGCTCTATAGACATCTTTCTTTCATATGACGTTGCGCATGTGCTTGTAAGAGGTGGTAGTATATTTTTTGTTTATGCTTAATACTATCTGTCTATAGTTACTTGGTCTTAGCAAATGAAGTAGGTAAGAGCGGACAGCGATGTTTTTTAAGACTGTGTCGTGAGGTCTATTTGCAGACATTAATTACACATGCTAAACCCGGAAAAACTACCCGTAGGCCATACGGCTATTCTAATACACACATACTAATTGCTACACGTATTTCTATTTATCCATACCGAGCTACCCCTTGGAAAGATGGCGGTGTGCGCATGACCACGTGCCACCGTGTACGCAGCACAGCGCACAGAGAGTTTCGGGGGGTTTATTATGATCTTCCTCCACCCCGGGGATGAGCGAAGGCCCCTTCCCGTACCGATGCTGGACTTCTACTGGCTAAAACCACTAGGGCGGTCATCTCCGGTACATAAGGGGGACTCGAGGACCTCGTATGATCACACCACTAGTGTCAAGCCTATAGGCACATCTCGAAGAGGGTGACTGTATAGCGGTCAACCCTGCATATTGTGTGTACCTTTATAGAATACGAAGTTTAATGCTTAATTGCTTTCGGCCGCCACGGCAACCTATATTTTTACCCATAAATTTCACACACAAAACACCCAGACCTGAGTAGGGTAGTTAACTGCAGATCATACAAATATTTGTTCCGTGCGAACCCACGATCCGGAGCACAGCAGAGACTGTATCAGCCACTGCACTTAACGTGCCGTCAGTACTATATAGAAATTTTTACTCATTGTTGGTAACTAGTTGTGAAGGAAGAACATTTTTCCTAGTACGCAACCATGGTTACCAACAATGAATACTTTTGTCACGTCGCAACCACCTGCGATCGAAGAGTTTGTATTTCAGTGTATCGGGTCGTCAGGTTCCCGTACAATATGATTGATTTATGCAATGCTGATGCATGCGTCATGCTCGTGAACTAGTGGCGTCTGTCGGGACTGGTTTGCCGTTAATTGCCATGTCAAATAAATTAGTAGTGCAGTAATTAATAGTGTCATCCCAGTTTTGTCTTGTAAAAAGCAACAATATATTTATGTTAACAAGTCGCTGTATTTTGTGTGGTTCCCGGCAAAGAATAGACTACGCCTTTCCTCCCATGGGTGTCTTAAAAGGCGACTAAGGGTTTAAATCAAGAGAATGGATAGCAGCATCTCCCCGTGTGCTAATAACACAGACTGCGATCGCGAATGCGCGTGCCTACAATGGTGATTATGGCAAAATACGCTATAACCACTCATTCTAGGTATCATTAGGAGATCCATGTTCAGCAGTGGACATTTACAATTTAATGTCTGTAAGTCGCTGATAAACATAATTAGCCCTATATTTAAGTATATTTAAAAGTTCCATAACTATTTTTACTGTTATGATAACTCTTTGGAAATGTTTACTCATCATCATCACCATTGCACTCGATAGTAGTCCACTGCTGGGCATAGCCGTCCTTCAAACTTCACCACAACGACCGGTCTAGGTTGGTTTTATGAGCTGATTAAGAGGTTTTGCCATAATAGCTACGATCAGTAAGCGGGTTGGCGATCGCGGTTGAGTTGTAAATGTACTCGAAAGACGTTGTTATCCTTTCTCCGGCTAATCCCATACTTGCTTTATAAGACACCCACGGGAAGAGATGGGGAGGTGCTATTCGTAAACACTACATGGTACACGGTGTTTGCTACGTCAACTTAATACAACGAAATGCTCGGAATTTTTTCTACACTTATTCTGCCCGCTTTACTTTCCTACTTCAGTAGTCTGTGAGTGGTCATACGTACCAATGAACACACAACGGTGCGGCAGTTGAGCTGGAAACTCAAGGGGTCTACAAAACACTGTGTGAAAGCTTGCAAGGCAATCTAGTTTCTGTGTTAGTATGAAGTACTCGTGTAAATACAAAAAATATGTAACTGAGTAGGGTTTTATTTTTGTTATTTCAAATCGTATTTTACCTACATGGTTATAGATATATCGGCCATTTATACGTCCACTGCTGAACAAAGGTCTACCCCATAGATTTCCACAACTGTGTCATAATTTTAGGGGTATTTGCCAATACTCGCCACGCTTGGCAGGCGGGTTGGTAAGGGCAGTATAGCAAACGTTTCACAGAAGGGACGCTGCTGCCCATCCCTCTGGTTTAAATTCCCTTAGTCGCCTTTTACGACAACCACGGGAGGCCACGGAGTGGTACTATATTCTTATTCCGGACACCACACGGACAATTTACGCTACACGCATAATGCACGAAGATGCATCGAAACTAATTTTTGATTAAAATTGTCCGGTAGATAAAATAAAATAACTTTTTAAAATCTGTAACGACGCCTGTCACCTTAGTCATCCTGCGACCACGAACCCTGCAAAGTGTCCGAAACGTCAGGAAAAACTAAAATCTAAAATATACGCGATGTAATCCGTTTAAAAATGTTTCTCTATTACACGGGTTTATATCCCCTGTAAGGGGGAACCCGGTCTTTTGATAGGCTTACGCGGGGACATGGGTCCAACACGCAGAGGCCCTTTAGAGAATTTTAATCTAAAATGTAATGGGACACTAACCGGGAACTCTCCATGGCTACACTATAAAATGCAGTCTCGGATTGTCCCCGGAGGTGTAAAACTATTGTATAAGATGGAAACTACAGTTATAAGGTCTATTGTAATGGGTGCTAAATGGATTATATACTTCTAAAAACGGAAACAACGGCGTCTGCCTTTCAACCTTTAAAGTGAAATTCTGTGGCAGACGGTGACTCGCCACTCACAAGATGGGCCCCCTAAATGGCCACCACTACAGGCGACAAGGAGCAACACCGGTGTGAGCGGCTAGGGGTGTAGAGAGGTGCGGCACCGGTTTCACCATCGCGCGTCTCGAAGACTCGGAGCGGGTTTCCCCGTTATTACGCCATTAGACACTTCCACCCCCGAGCATATAGCTCTGGCGGCCCCCCTCTGATCAGCCAACTAAGGCAAGCCAGAGTTGAAAATCCTGCGGGCACTCATGGGGTTCCACTCCAACCAACCAATAAAGGCAAGCGGAGACGAGGCCCTGACCGACTCTCTGAAGCATTCGGGTACGCAGTGTCGCCACTCACATTCAGCTCGCCACAAACTGCCCTGCGTTCTGTAAGCTACTTAATATACTTTTTTTTTCTTATGACATACTTAAAAATGTTTTATTATTGTAATGTGTAATAATCGCGAAAACCTAAGACATTAATTACTATGCTTGTTTAATCTTTATTTACAAATATAACAACCCCAAAAACGATTCAATTAGGTAGATTTATGATACAACAGAGGTTTAAAATTACTATTTTCTCTACACTAAAATATATTATATGGTCATTAATTTCAAAAATATGTTACAGGTAGAGTTTTTATATACCGTTTAACCGCTGTAACTAAGCTAAAAGTGTAGTTTTAAGTAATTTGTAAGAAAACCCGTAAACCATTTTACATTAAGAGTAAACAAATATATAAAAGTGCTTGTAGTAGTGTTGTGGTCAGTGCTATGACAATCATATCGTAAAGCAAAATAATTATCATTGTACATAATTAAGTTGTATTACGTCGTGTGGTGCCGGCTCAGAATACCACCACCCCATCTCCTCCCGTGGGTGTCGTAAAAGTCGACTAAGGGATTAGCCGGAGGATGGGCAGCAGCGTCCTTCGAATACATTAACAGCTCAACTGCGATCGCCAACCCGTCTGCCAAGCGTGGCGATTATGGCAAAACCCCCCATTGAGCCCACAGCACAGCCATAACGGTCGTTGTGGAGATCTTTGGGGGAGGCCTGTGTCCAGCAGTGGACTTCATTCGGCCGTGATGATGATTACGTCGTGTGGTGCCGGCTAAGAATAGCACCAACCCATCTCATCCCGTGAGTGTCGTAGAAGGCGACTATGGGATTAGCCGAAGAACGGGCAGCAGCGTCCTTTGAGTACGTTAACAATTCAACTGCGATCGCCAACTCCTGTACAGTCTCTGGATAGGCTACACTATTCCGTGAAATGAAATACTATGATAGTTCAGGTGAAAAGATTTTACTGTCTAAATGATAGAGTAAAAAATGAGCATAACGAACTGTGAGTGTAATTGATATCGACTGAGACCGCGCGGCTTTCTTGACGGCTTAACGCGAACTCAAAAAAGTGCTGACTTGAGAATTGAGCAGTCGAAGTGTGTGGGGCTCTTTATTAAATTAATTAAAATTCTCTAAACGCCGATCTGCGTGTTAAACCCACATCCACGCGTAAGCCTATCACCGTGTTCCTCTTTCCACAGGACACTAACTGATCGCGCCCATGTTATATGCCTGGAGGCCTCGTGTGCTTTCAGACGCATTACAAAGAAAAAATTCCGATCCGATTGTATAAATATATACATAATCTAAACTTAACTCACCAATCTATACAAATAAATAAAATTGAAGTGTCTGTTTGTAACGTCAAAATAACTGCTTTTTACTAAATGCATATGAAAGTATATAGTTACCTATAACAAAAAAGCAATTTTTAATTTTTTTTGTCTGTCTGTCTGTCTGTCTGTTTGTTCCGGGTAATCTCCGAAACGGCTGGACGGATTTTGACGGGACTTTCACTGGCAGATAGCTGATGTTATAAGGAATAACTTAGGCTACTTTTATTTTTGAAAAATAATTAGGGGTCCGCGCAAAAAAATAAAACCCTTGAAATCCAATATATATATTCTATGTCAAGTGTCTATGTCGAAATACTCTAAATTTCTTTTAAATTAAACGCGAGTGAAACCGCGGGTCCCAGCTAGTTATATATAAAAAAGAATGTTTGATAATTATTGAATTATAATTTATATTGAAAACATAATAGAAGCCAAATATATTATTCCATTCATTTAGTTGGGTACAGAGATTTTGTGATGATCGAAGTGAGTTTTTGTTTGGTTAATAAATTATTAGTGTGTATTAAAGTTGGTTAGTTTTGTGTTCGAGCTGAAATTGAGTAGTATTTTTTTATTATTTGGTGGGTACTCTGACCATTTGAAAAGGTGAAGATTGCAATTCTGACCTCTAGAAAATCTAACCAACAGAAGAAAAGGAATATTTTTGGGGGTTGAGCTCCCGGTATTCTTGTATTTCTCACCTTTAAAAACGCAACAATGTTGCTACTTCTCGTCCATTTTCTGTGTCGGCGCGGTACTTCCGCGGTCAAGCTTTATAATGGAGTTCCATTATAAAGCTGGGCTCTCCCAGACAAAGTCTTCACCTAAACTATTTTAATAACATAAAAATATATTGGCGACGCCAAAAACCTTTCCGTTAGCACCGAACATGTGTAAGCCCCTGTCAACATCTGCTCCGACTTTGGCACAAGTATTTCACAGGTCCCCGCTATCTTAATGCTTGGATTAATCATTCCCCAAGAAACTTAAAGTAATTGACGATGAAAAATGAATGTTCTCTTGAGAAAAACTTTTTCAGGGTTCCCCTTGGGATTAGAAAACTTTTCGATTTAATCTGATATATGAAGGGGCGAAAACGAAAAAAAAAACTTGGGCAATGTCGGGAAAAGGGTAATTGAATGATAGACTGATTGAACGGAGCAATGATGGATCGTTCAATGTGAGTGAACGTCGTGCCACTGGCAGAGAGAACGAATGAACGATCGTTCAGAAATAGAAGAATTGTTGCTTGTTGAACGGGAAATGGAAACATTGAAAGTGTAGTCGTATTTGTATTGAGCCTGATACTGAAAACCAGCGTTGTTGGTGTTGATTTTATCTTAACGCTGCAGGCATTATGCCGAGTGTCAGCCATTTTTTGCACACTTGCGGCACACGATTATTTTAATTTAGTCATAGTTTTCTATCATAGCGGCCATTTATATGTCCACTGCTGAACAAAGGCCTCCCCCACAGATTTTCACAACTGTGTCATCATTTTGGGGGGTATTTGCCAATACTCAAGCAAGCGTGTTGGTGAGCGCAGTAGCGTCTCTCTCGTTTAGATTCCCTTAGTCGGCTTTTACGACACCCATGGGAGGAGATGGAGTGGTGCTATGTTCTTAATTTGGACACCACACGGAATCTTAGTTCGGAATGAATTAATGTTATGTTGCTTTATTAGAAATGTAAATCTCTTACTAACATTCACGCACCAAATAGAGCAGTACTGTATTCCTTTTTTTTGTTTGCTAATAATTATAGCCTGGATTCCAAGTCCTTTGGCGAGGTACTGTATTAATTTGCGTGAGTGTTGCAAGAGGAAGAACAAAAACATGTTATACTTTGGTGTTTAAAATATTATTATGCGCGTCTCTATGGTGTTCAGAAATAAAATACTTTTCTTTGTTGTTACTTCTTCTATTTTAGCAATAAGTTTCTACACATTATTGGTGTCGTCCAATTGTTTATATTGTGTTTTAACGCGTGTGACCAAAAGTACTTGTAATTTTCCGCCTTCTATTAATTACTTTTGTGTTATAAAGGAATGAATAGCAGGTAGACTTATTTTACCTAGACAGAGAGAGAAATGAAGTCCAAGACGAGTAAATATTGCCAGGCTGGCAAAGGCGCTTCTCATATAAGAAAATAATGTGAAAGTGGATCTCTTATAACAAACGTCCTGCTAGTTATGTCCCACTACAGTGTCAGTTATTTTTCTGCCAAGCAGTCAGTAGTACTGCAAGCCAGTAGTACTGTTTAAACATCAGACTTTTTTTTTAAACTTTGGCCCACACTAGGATTTCTCCTGCGTCGTGGGTGCGTTTTACAAACACAAATTCCACACACAATACACCCAGACCCGGAATATTTTAAATATTTGTACGATCTGCAGGTAGTTGACCTGCAGATCGTACAAATATTTGTTCCGTGTGGTGAAACGAACACACGACCCGGTGCGCAGCAGTCGGCTGTACCAGCCACTGCACCAACCGTGCCGACATAACTGTGTTCCGTTTTGAAGGACACAAGCACTGTAGCTAGTGGAATTAATGGACATAACAGTAAGTAGGTAAATAACTAATATATCAAGGTGAGGAGC
This sequence comes from Diloba caeruleocephala, assembly GCA_947459985.1. Classification (NCBI taxonomy): domain Eukaryota; kingdom Metazoa; phylum Arthropoda; class Insecta; order Lepidoptera; family Noctuidae; genus Diloba; species Diloba caeruleocephala. The sequence continues at coordinate 2,079,725 of OX381626.1, read as the reverse complement.
GCTGTGTGGTGCCACGTAAAGACTAGCCGGTTCCGTAAACAGTGTTGGCAACATTAAAAGTTATATTTTTGTGTTGTGGCATCATTATACACATAACCGTTTTAACTTTCATCTTCCGCTAACCACCGTGGAGAAAAGCACGCATTTCGACTAGATCTTTATAACATTTGTAATAGTTTGTCTTAAATAAATGTAAACCGGGCGCATAATAAATAGATAAAAGTGAAAGTTTGTATCAATCAACACCGCCAGCCTACCTATGAAATCTATACAAATAAATAAAATTGAAGTGTCTGTTTGTAATGTCAAAATAACAGCTTTTTACTAAATGCATATGAAAGTATATACGGTACCTATAACAAAAAAACAACATTTAAATTTTTTGTCTGTCTGTTTGTTCCGGGTAATCTCCGAAACGGCTGGACTGATTTAAACGGAACTTTCACTGGCAGATAGCTGCTGTTATAAGGAATAAGGCTACTTTTATTTTAGAAAAAGAATTAGGGTTCCGCACAAAAAAATAAAAGCCTTGAAATCCAATATATATATTCTATGTCAAGTATCTATGTCGAAGTACTCTAAATTACTTTTAAATTAAACGCGGGTGAAACCGCGGGTCATACGCAGACAACATCCCACAGCTGCCAAGAAATATATGGTCGTCTACTGTCCTGTACAAACAGGTCGAATATAAAAAAACAATTTCATGAAAATGAAGACTAAAACGCCACTTCGTTTGCTCCTGACCATTGATGAACTCTGCCGACTATCATCATCATCATTTCAGCCAAATAAAGTCAACGGCTGGACACTACTGGACCAAAGATCGCCACAACGACAGGTCTGGGTGTGTTGTGTGCTCATTGGGGGGTTTTGCCATAATCGCCACAGGCAGGCGAGTTGGCGTTCGCAGTGGAGTTGTTACTGTAAACCAGGATGCTGCTGGCCATCCTCCATCACCATAATCACTCTTTACGACGACTAAGGAATGAGATGGGTTGGTGCTATTATTAGCCGGCACCACACGGTTGGATGGGTGGTAAAGCTTTAAGTTTACGGTTTTATTTGTACAAACTACTGCTGCTGCCAATATTTCATCATCATCGTGTCAGCCAAAGTATGTCCACTGCTAGCCAAAAGTCTCCCCCCCCCCACAGATTTCCACAATTGTATCGTCATTTCGTGGGGAATCTGCCAGTACTCACCTTACTTGGAAGGTGGGTTAGTGAGTGCAGAATTGCTGCTGCTCCACAGAAGGGACGCTATTGCACATCCCTCTGGTTTATAGTCCTTTAGTCGACTTTTACGACGTCCATGAGAGAAGATAGAGTGGTGCTATATTCTTAATCCAGACGGAATATTTAACAGTATTTACAAGCCCAGAAAAACACACCACGAATACAATAACCCTGGTTTACATAAAAATGTTGTACATTAACACTGATCAGAATAACAATGAGTACAAAGTCCAAAAAAGTCTAATTTGTTTATACAAAACAAAGTCGACTGGCGGCTTGAAATTGGCAACTTTTTTCATTATTATTATTTTTTTTTTTTTTTTTTTTTTTTTTTTTTTTTTTTTTTTTTTTTTTTTAAAAAAAACGTTGCCCCACACTAGGATTTCTCCTGTGTCGTAGGTGCGTTTACAGACATGAATTCCACATACAATACACCCAGACCCGGAACAACTATCTGCAGATCATACAAATATTTGTTCCGTGTGGGAATCGAACCCACGACCCGGAGCGCAGCAGTCGACTGTATCAGCCACTGCACCAACCGTGCCGTCAACCGTTTTCTCTTTAGAATGTTTACCTGCTTCAGTTATTGAGATCTAGTTGCAAATAAGTTAGGTGTTTACTCTCAAAACTACGATCTAATTAGTAATTTGTGACTGTGGCTAAAATGTACCTATAATTTCATGAAAATGAGTTTTATTTTTAATCTAATTAAAAAATAATGAAGGTATCTATTTTAAAAGTGTGTGGTGCCTAATTGAAATAAAGAAAATTAGTTTTAAAAAAACACTCAAAACTACGACAGCGGACAAATCTTAATTATACACTTCAAAGGAATTAACGCAGATGACGGTGTACTTTCTACCTTTTAGGGTTCTGTAGCCGAAAGGAAGGAACCTTTTGCAATTTCGTGGTATCCGAGGATTTTTCTATGTATATATGTACGTTTGTGTAGGGTAATTTTTGTCATTCATAAGTAACGGCACGGTTGGTGCAGTGGCTGATACAGTCGGTTGCTACGCTCATGGGTCGCGGGTTCGATTCCCACACGGAACAAATATTAGTATAATCTGCAGGTAGTTGTTCCGGGTCTGGGTGTATTGTGTGTGGAATTTATGTCTGTAAACGCACCCACGACACAGGAAAAAGCATAGTGCGGGGCAACGCTTTTAAAAAAACAAAGAAGACCAAGTAGTAATAACCTGGTGATTAATTGTAGCTTTTTGTTAAAGAAAAGCATATAATCATTCTTTTGTTCAAAAATTCCTTTGGTTGGTGCTAAATATGTATCAGAGTGGTTCAAGCTGCTCAAAGGCCTCCAACCTGGCTTAACTACTGCCGTCTGATGATAGTCGGGATGACGATTTGACGTGCCCTTCGAAGCATCCGTAGACTAAGCACGCCGAGCGGTGCTTAACCTCACCGATCGCTTACAAATCACTAAGATCTACCAGCCATGAACGCGCATAAAGTCCACGATATAAACAAGTAAATCAGCTTAAGTTTTTAGCCTCTACCAGAGCCCGGAGTACCGATCCATTTGCTAAACTTAAAGGGTCACTGAAACCATACACTTTTTTTTAAACATTGCCCCACATTAGGATTTCTCCTGTGTCGCGGGTACGTTTACAGACATGAATTCCACACACAATACCCCCAGACCCAGAACAAATACCTGCAGATCATACAAATATTTGTTCCGTGCGGGAATCGAACCCACGACCCGGAGCGCAGCAGTCAAATGTATCAGCCACTGCACCAACTACGCCGTCAATTTCTTTTTTACACTTGATGTACCTATTTTATGACATGAAGGACTTGTCACCTTAAACTTATAGATAATGTTGAAACAAAAGCTCAGTCACCAAGAGTTGCTCACTTGGCAAATGCTTCACAATTTGTTCATAATGCCGCCGTAACAGGCGATGCGGTGACTCGAATTTTGAATTTACAACTCAACCACTACCATAGATTTCAATTCTCTTAGAGCTTTTGCTTATTTTAGATTCGTTCAATCGCGAGCTGGTTTAAAATCAATGCAGCTGATATTAGCGACTAAATATTTAATCTGTTGAGAATTTGAGATATTCACTTAGTCGACGGCACGGTTGGTGCAGTGGCTAATACAGTTTGCTGCTGCGCACCGGGTCGTGGGTTCGATTCCCGCACGGAACAAATATTTGTACGATCTGCAGGTAGTTGTTCCGGGTCTCTCATAATTTTTAGTGAATTGTCTCCGATTCTACTCTTACAAGAAGTTACCAAAACAAATTACAGGTTTTACTGATTGAAGCGTGCAACTTAAATTCTGACGTGTCACAAGTGCCAGTAAATGGATAATTTGAAAAAAATATTTGACTTTGAAGTTTAAGACATTCATTGAAGCAATTCTAATAAAAAAAACATATAAACTATAGACTATGTTAACGTTATGGACGTGTGGTGTAAATTTTTATCTGCTGCGGTTTCCCAGGAAACAAATTTTTTATTTTTATTTTTTAAAACGTTGCCCCACACAAGGATTTCTCCTGTGTCGTGGGTGCGTTTACATACATAAATTCCACACTGTATTTGTACTGTATAGCTGCAAAATGTTTTGCAATGTGTAATGTATAATATAATGAATAATATAATGTCTTAGGGGTTTTGAAGTCGGTATTTTTTTTGTTAAAAAGTTTTATTTGTTACTTTTTAGTGTCAATAAATGTAAGAACTTTTTCCGATTTGGTATCAGTATTTAACACTAAAAATAAGAATGACTCAAATCGGTTTTCTGATCTGAGAGGAATCGAAACTATTAAGATGTCATCTAGATAAGCGCAGTCAAATTAACCTGTTTATTGAAGCTGGTTAAAAAAACTACTCAATCAAATGTAATGAATTTATATGGGACAAACTCGAAAGCATTCTGCACCAGTTAAAAAAAGAATTGCTCAAATCGGTCAACAAATCTCAGAGTAATCGGTGTACAAATATAAAAAAAATACGCATCGAATTGAGAACCTCCTCCTTTTTGAAGTCGGTTAAAAATATAAAAGACATACGACATGGGGGCCCCCATTTCGTATGTATTCAAAGGCCCTAAAAATGTACGTCTGTCCTAAAGGTCGGTAAGACATTAATGACTTACTGACTCCGGGTATTGCGGATGTTTGTGGGCGGTAATAGCTTAGGCGACCGGTAAATAAACTAAAATTGATGGCTGTCAAAGCTTTGTATAAAATTAAACATGCATACGAAATTTAACACCATAGAAATGTTATTTCACAACTTAAAATTATCTCCTTCTCACTTTCGTTTTGACTCATCATCTTATCAGCCAAAGGCCGACCATTTCTTAGGCTTTCGCCATCATCATTTCGGCCGAATTAAGTCCATTGCTGGACACAGGCCTCCCTCAAAAATCGCCACAACGACCGATATAGGTGTGTTGTGTGCTCATTGAGGGGTTTTGTCATAATCGCCACGCTTGGCCGGGTTGGCGATCGCAGTTGAGTTCTTAATATATTCGAAGGACGCTGCTGCCCATCCTCCGGCTTATCCCTTAGTCGCCTTTTACGACACCCACGGGATGAGATGGGTTGGTGCTATTCGTAGCCGGCACCATACGCTACACGGCTTTCACCATATATTTATAAAATTGTGTCGACATTTTGGGGGGAATTTCCCAGTATTCACTACGCTTGGTAGACGAGTTGGTGAGCACAGTATGCTGCCCATCCCTCTGGTTTAGGGTCTCTAAGTGGGCTTTACGATATCCATGCGAGGAGATGGATTAACGCTATATTCTTAATCCGAAGACTTCACGGATAATTAAAGGTTTTGCCTAAAAGGCTTATTTTTTTACTTAATTTCTTCGATACATCGTAGATACTGTACTATTCTCCTTGACCGAGTTTTCAGGATGATCTGCTAGGGTCGCCCATTTTCATTTAAAATTTTAAGTTTAGATACTGTAACGGTATTTGGCGTCATCACAGTTTCAAATAAATTGAGTACCACTTCAGTTACGAATACAAATAGTAGCGCTTCTGCCGGTGACAGCTCTGTGCTAGTCACATTGATTTCTGCGGAATAGCGTACACATCCGGCAAAATTAACATTATTAATTTTGCATGCAAATTTGACACTTATGCGAAAATTATAAGCGTTATATTCGGGTGTATGTAAGTTGGGAAATGCGTGTTACGTTTGACTGTATATAATAAATAGGTGAGTATGTAATTGTATTAATGTTTAGGCTTTGGCGTCGTTTCTGTGAATTCCTGGTTTTATGGAAATTAGGGTGCTGTTTACCATTCAGTTCAAAATGCGTAAAGTTCCGTTTACAAGACAGAAGATTTTCTTACCGTGTATCGGTTGCCGTGTGGTGCCGGCTCAGAATGCCACCACCCCATCTCCTCCCATGGGTGTCGTAAAAGTCGACTAAGGGATTAGTCGGAGGATGGGCAGCAGCGTCCTTCGAGTACATTAACAACTCAACTGCGATCGCCAACCCGCCTGCCAAGCGTGGCGATTATGGCAAAACCCCCCAATGAGCTCAAAACACATCCATATCGGTGGTCGTGATGATCTTTGGGGGAGGCCTGTGTCCAACAGTGGACTTCATTAGGCCGAAATGATGATATCGGTTTGCTTTCATTCGTCGTTTCAGCCGAATGAAGTCCACTGCTGGACACAAGCCTCCCCCAAAGATTGCTACAATGACGGGTCTGGGTGTATTGTGTGCTCATTGGGGGTTATGACCATAATCGCCACGCATCGATCGCAGTTGATTTGTTAATGCCCTCGAAGGATGCTACTGCCCTCCGGTTAATCCCATAACCACCATTTACGATACCCACGGTACATTCCCATAAACGGTTCTAATTTTTTTAAACCATTTCCCTCCGTCTGATTTTTCCTATGCTTTTTAAAAAAAGTAATAATAGTAATTTATGAAAAGTGTCCGGATTAAGAACATTGCACCACCCCATCTCCTTCCGTGGATGTCGTAAAAGGCGACTAAGGGACTCTAAACCAGCAGAGGACAGCAGAGGGACGGGCAGCAGCGTCCCTTTCAAATACCCCCCAAAATGTCAATACAATTGTGGAAATCTATGGGAGAGGCCTTTGTCCGGCAGTGGACGTATATTAAAACACGAACTTGTGTTTAAGAACCGAGCCGTAAGCGAAATTCTTAATAGTATCACATGAGCGTTTTAATACCTTTAGTTATCTGCAGTTTCATACACCACTTTATCTAATCTCATACAAAACTATTTTGTAATGCTACATAAAAAGCACACTCCGCATATGCATTCCATTAGGAAAAAAAAATGATGGAATCTCCTTGGTGATATTAACTTCTTGGATTTACCCTGAATTATATTGGAAAGAAAATGTATTATAACATTATTTTGTTACAGGTAAAATATTACGAGTATAATATGATTATATTTTTTAGCATACTTAAGTATAAGACATTTTTATACTTAAGTATGCTAAAAAAATATTATAATAAAGTAAATATATATTATATATAATATGATTCTATTATTGAAGTGAAACTTCTTTATCGACGAATGGGAGAAATTTTATTAATATATAGATATAGTCACATTTTTCCGTTACGCGCCATATTTATTTGAAAGATAATTTTTTTTTTGTTTATGAAAAACAGTCCTCAAACATCAACAAAAAGATCCGGAACTACAATTGATGTAGTTTTTACTTGCTTACTAAATTCCGTGGAATGTAAACCATATATTTCATATTTCAGTTACCATAAGCCATTAATTACAAAAATATAACGATAACAATAATAGTAATAGTTCTATTATAATTAATTAAATGCTATAATAATTTTAGTAGCAATAAGGTGAAATAATTGTATTATTTGTATCCATGTCTATGATAATAACAGCTTATTGCTTAAACTTTATCAAATTTAGCTTTATTTAATGAATGTCTGTAAAATTGTAAACATACACATAAAGAAGTTTCACTTCTAACGTGTGTGCACTAATACACACATTTTCCATTTTTTTTTTATACTTCAGCATACTAATGTTATAATACATCCAACCTTGAAAATGACTGTCGCTCGATTTATTACAGTTATTTTTAAATATTTCTAGTACGTTTTAGTAACCCCTCGGACTGAGCAAAACATGTGCTACAAGGACCTTTTCTATAGAGCAATATATCGTGTTTGAACACACCACCTCTCGTTCACCAGGCCAGCGCAGCTGTGTAACTCTACAATCGTTACTACCGTCCGCAGCTTGATGCGAATCAGAAACATTTCCTTTTGATGACACTTGGCATTCTGCCTGCTACGTAAATAGGCAAGTCGGAACGATGTTTCGTAGCATTAGCATTGCAGCAGTAGCATTTGATTTGAAAGCTATGGAGCTGTAAAAATATATATTACCCGCGCTGCTCGCTTCACAGTGCGTAAATTAAAATTTAGTTATAGTAGATTTTATGATTTACATATGAAGTAGATACATACGTCAACATCAACATTTTTTGCTTGGTTTATCTCTTGGGTGGTTTGCCATAATCGCCACACTGAGTAGTCGGGTTGGCGATCGTAGTTAAGTTGTAAATGTGCTCGAAGGATGCTGATGCCCTTCCTCCGGCTAATCCCTTAGTCATCTTTTACGAGGTGAGATATGTACCATAACATCAATTTCCAAACAATCTACCACTGTGCCAAACATTAGAATCCATTTGTACATTTTATTTAATTTTATTTAAACATAACTTTAACATTTATAATATTGGAACGATACCTGTTAGCGTGTCGTACGTACCAGCATCAAACAATGGAAATACCGAATTTCAAAGTTAATTAATCCTTTAAAGCGGACCGATAAACGTAGCTTGGGACGGCTCCTAGCCAGACGACTCTAAGAACCTGGAGGATGTTGCCAGGGTAGACTGGCCGCGGAAGGACGACTAGGGATGTAATTATCTGGGCCTCGGGGGTCACGGGCGCGCAGATTGGGGAGTCTGCGTGCTCATACCGAGTGGCCCCCGGGAAGACGGTGGCGCGCACGTGGTCACGTGCCGCCGTGTGCGTAGCACAGCGTACAGCGAGACTTGGGGGGATCCTTTACAGTCCTCCTCGAGAGGTGCCTGGGGGGCGGCCTTTTTAGAGCCGCCTGCCCTCCGCTAGAGGGGGTGACCGCATTACAGTCATCCTCTCCGAGATGTGCCTAAAGGCGTGGCAGCAATGGGCGGCTCCAGTGTGATCTTACGAGGACCTGGAGCCCCCCTTCGGTGCCGAAGATGACCGCTCCAGTGGTTTTAGCCGGTAGGAGTCCGGCATACCCCTTCGCTAATCTAATTTGGTATTCGCTAAGGCTGGTCCTCATGTCCTGAACAGCTTCAATCAGTTGTTCAATACGTTCAGTAGTAGACGTCATTCGGCTGGTCTGATGATAAGCAGCATCTGTCCCTGTGCGGAACACTAATTATGCTGCGCTCACCAATCCGCCTGCCCGTACTGGAAAATTCTCTCCAAAAGTACGACACAATCGTGAAAATCTATGGACGTCATTCGGTTTATATTATAAACTGACCTATGCTTGCTAAAACGTATTGTGTTAAAACTAAATTGGGTAATATTCCTAACTCCGCACTCCAAAAGCCATAAATTCAGTTCAGTTGTTAGCTTTTAAAACTTGCATTGCTGAAGGAAAGTGCTACGTTTTAGTAACACAGTACTTATAATAGTACCATTATTCTTTCTTGATATTTGAGCTTACTATTTCATTTAATACTAGCTGGGATCCGCGGTTTCACCCGCGTTTTATTTAAAGAAATTTAGAGTACTTCAAAATAGACACTTGACTTATAATATAGTATATAATATATATTGGATTTCATAGGTTTTATTTTTTGCGTGGATCCCTAATTATTTTCTAAAATAAAAGTAGTCCAAGTTATTCCTTATAACATCAGCTATCTGCCAGTGAAAGTCCCGTCAAAATCGGTCCAGCCGTTTCAGAGATTACCCTGAACAAACAGACAGACAGACAAAAAAATTACAAATAGCTTTTTTGTTGTAGGTAAAATTGAAGTGTCTGTTCGAAATGTCAAAATAACAGCTCTTTATAAAATGCATATGAAAGTATATGAATTTTATAAAGAGCTGTTATTTTGACATTTCGAACAGACACTTCAATTTTATTTATTTGTATAGATATGCTTTTTATGTCGAACTGAAAATGTATTAAAACGATGTAAGCGGATTACATATGACTCAAAGCGGGTTTTAATTTCGAAACGTTAACGTGCTGGTTTTATCAACATTATGCCTTCCGCTTGTTCCCTTAATGTTGAAAATCGTGTCTCCTGAAAGAAAAATACTTATTTCATGACGTCACGACAGGTATCCCTACATTCCCCCGAGTAGACGATGGTGCGTACGTGGTCACGTAGCATTAGGTGTTTTAAACATGCTGGGACCATATTGTGAGGCGAGATGGTAAAAGTATCATCTACGTACCGTTTGAACACCTCGCGCGAAACCACCGAAACTGTATGGGTTGCCGAAAATTCACAAAAGTACGTAGTAGCTTAGCCGTGTGGTGCCGGTTCAGAATACCACCACCCCATTTCCTCCCGTGGGTGTCGTAAAAGTCGACTATGGGATTAGCCGGAGGATGGGCAGCAGCTTCCTTCGATTACATTAACAAATCAACTGCGATCGCCAACCCGTCTGCCAAGCGTGGCGATTATGGCAAAACCCCCCAATGAGCCCACAACACACCCATATCGGTCGTTGTGGTGATCTTTGGGGGAGGCCTGTGTCCAGCAGTGGACTTCATTCGGCCGAAATGATTGACGTAGTAGCTGCATCATAAAGCTCCCTAAGCACGTCCATGTATCTATCGAGCGTCGATCTGTCAGTCCCACTCCATACTCCTTATGAAGGAATGCTATATCTGGTTCCTACACTACACAGTGGTCGCTTCCAGTCGGCGAGCGAAGGTTGAGACCACTGTAATCACATCCCTGTTTGAACTTATTATGTAATCAGCCTCGGTCTTTCCATCAGCTCGCCCACTTTCTCGATTGTCGGTTTTGGCAGAAAGATTTGCTAAACGTTAGTAGATATGTAGGTACAAGTTCTTTTGTTTGAGATACTTTTAACTCAAAATTCCGTTTTGAATATAGGGATACCTTTTTTTTTCATTGGTATGCAGTAGGAAATTCTACAAGAACATCTCCCGCCCCGGGGAAGGCCGAAGGGGTATGCTGGACTCCTACCGGCTAAAACCACTGGAACGGTCATACCGAAGGGGGTTCCAGGTCCTCGTAAGATCACACTAGAGCCGCCCATTGGTGCCACGCCCTTAGGCACATCGCGGAGGGGATGACTGTAAAGCGGTCACCCCCTCTAGCGGAGGGAAGGCGACTGTAAAAAGGTCGCCCCCCCAGGCAATTTTCGGGTAGGATTGTAAAGGATCCCCCCAAGTCTCTCTTTGCGCTGTGCTGCGCACACGGTGGCACGTGACCACGTGCGCAACACCGTCTTCCCGGGGATCGCTCGGTGTGAGCACGCAGAAACCGATATGTGCCTAGAATGTTTCGTGAGGTTATTGAAATTAACAGAACATCCCAATTTTAATAGAGAACATGGTTGGCAGCTACCACCTGTTTGGAATCCGGTTATTAAAATAACAAAGTCCCACACAAGATACCACACTAAAAAACATCAAGACACTGTGAGTGTCTTAGATTTTCGCGATTATTACACATTATAATAAAACAGCAGCATTCGAAACGTCAGGAAAATCTCAAATCAAAATATACGCGATAGAATCCGTTTAAAAGTGTTTTATTATAACTCTGTGAGTGATCTGACTGACTGCGTGCATCGAAACAATTTTTGATTAAAATTGTACAGTAGATAAAATAAACTAACTTTTTAAAATATGTAACGACACCCGTCACCTTAGACATCCTGCGACCACAAATCCTGCAAAGTGTTTGAAACGTCAGGAAAATAAAAAATATACGCGATAGAATCCGTTTAAAAGTGTTTTATTATACCGCAAATATATTATCAAGGATGGCACGATTGATATCTGTCGGGCATGTCACAGTCCGGGAGAATCCATTGGCCATATTATTTCTGGTAGTTCTCGTCTAACGGCGAGTACTTGCACAGACATAATCATGTGGCCAGGATTATTCGCCAGCAACTAGCTTTGAAGTACAACCTTGTGGAAGTTGAGGTGCCAGACTAAAAATACGTGCCCAACCCAGTTCTAGAAAATGGTCACATGACTTTGTACCGAGATCGTTCTATCATCACAGATAAGACTATTGTTGCCAATACACCTGATATAGTGGTGATAGATCGATCAGAACACCGCATACTGGTAGTCCATCTCACCGTTCCGCATGATGAGAATCTCGTGAAAGCTGAAAAAGATAAAGAAGACTAAAATCTTGACTTAGCACACGAGATTGTTGACATTTAGAACGTAGACACGGCAATCATTGTGCCGATAGTTGTTTCTGCCCGTGGCCTAGTGGCAAAGAGCCTCTATCATCATCTGGCTCTCATTAGGCGGTTGGATCAAGGGCGTGATACAAAAAGCGGGACTCATTGACACGGCACGTATTGAGAAGAGGTTCCTCTCTCTGGAACCCTTACCATCGGTATCCTGGATCTTGTGCCTGATGCCGGTTAGCCACTATTTTTAAATTTGTAAAACGTGTATTTTACATGCATTCAAAAGTGTAATTACATTAACATTCTTAATACAGGAAAAAAGAATGATAAATCCACGTTACGACACTACACGACAAGAACAGAACATAAGTATCTAAACAGAAATCAAGTATAGTTGGCGATCTTATCGCATCTCCGTGATCTCTTCCAGACAACCATTTCGGAGGACTGGAAATTTTGGTGATGTAGAAGGGGCAATCTGCAGTGAATTAAATTATTCTTATACTTAAATATCACAAAGCAATGTATAAACGAAAAGATATTTACATAATATATGTTTTATGATATAAACGAGAAGACATTTACATAAAAAACATTAATCTTTCAATATTGTGCGTACAAACTTACGTTTGCAGTTGGAATGTATGAGAGTACATGTTTTTCAACTAAGATGTCAAGTTGACGGCACGGTTGGTGCAGTGGTTGATACAGTCAGCTGCTGCTGCCGGGTCGTGGGTTCGATTCCCGCACGGAACAAATATTTGTATGATCTGCAGGTAGTTGTTCCGGGTCTGGGTGTATTGTATGTGGAATTCATGTCTGTAAATGCACCCACGATACAGGAGAAATCCTAGAGAGGGGCAACGATTAAAAAAAAAATTTGTAAAAGACCGAATTCAATAATAGACAATATATAAAACAAGGTGTATAACATACTCATAGTACGAAACCCTCTTCACGTGAATTCAACTTACACTTTAATAAACATCATCATCATATCAGCCATTTATACGTTCACTGCTGAACAAAGGCCTCCCCCATAGATTTCCACAACTGTGTCATCATTTTGGGGGGAATTTGCCAGTACTCACCACGCTTGGCAGGCGGGTTGGTGAGCACAGAATGATGCTATTCCACATTAGCGACGCTGCTGCCCATCCCTCTGGGTTTGAGTCCCTTAGTCGCCTTTTACGACATCCACGGGAGGAGATGGAGTGGTGCTATATTCTTAATCCGGACACCACACCAGACATATCGATTATTTAATAGTAATCATACCTTGCCTTACTATAACTTACATATAAATAAAATGTCTTCACATAACGTCTAAGGTCGTTTAATATTTTAACTTCGTCGGTCCTCTTCATTATTAAATATGCCTCGACTTCAATAATATTAGTTAGAATTGTAGTTAGAAACACAATAACAGCATTCATAGTTTCTTAGAATTCTATCTCGTTTACAATATCATGAAAATGAAAACTAAATGCCTTTGTTTAAAACAATAAAATTAAAGAAAAGAATTTCGTTTCGTGGATTTAATTTGGTTCACTCATAACTTCATACTGAAGACCTGGTATTTTTAAATTGGCGGGATGAAGAAGATTTTCTATATTTACATTCCTATTTCTATGTTAATCTAAAAATATGCATAATATATCAGGTACGCGTTCTGCCAGACCAAGCTGTTTAATAAATTGAGGTATTGCCTTTAGGTAAAAGTATTTTTATAAAATCTGGTAAATGATAAATTCGCTCCCCAGTGGAAGATATACAATGCCAAGTTTCTTTTACTTACTGTCTGATCTGCTATTATCAATGTAATGTATAGTGCTAATCGCGAATTTTAGTTGGCAAATTGTACTTAATTTAAATTTCAATAGAGGCTATTTTGTGACGGTTAGAATGTGCCTTTTAAAATACATAACGAAGATTGGCTCATTTTGTACTCATCCTCATCAATTCAGCCGAATTAAGTTCACTTCTGGACACAAGCTTCCCCCAAAGATCGCCCCAACAAGCTGTCCGGGTGTGTGTGCTTTTTGGGATCCATAATCACCACGCTTGGCAGGCGGTTAGCGATCCCATTTGAGTTGTTAATGTACTTCAAGGACGCTGCTGTCTATCCTTCAGCTAATCCCACAGTCGCCTGTTACGACACCCATGGGATGAGATGGGTTGGTGATATTCGTAGCCAGCACCACACACACATTTTGTATTACATTCCAGCTAAAAACCTCTTCATCGAAATGAGGTTGCATGAAACTATACCCTTTCAAAATGTTTGTTAGATACGTCATTGTATGTGTTCATAATATAAAAAGATACAACACTTCTGCATTAACATATAAACATAATTTCTACCATTGGTGTACTTTTTTCAAAATCTGTTCAAATGGACTGGCCGGCAGTGTAAATTTGATTTGTAGTGATATCAATAAATAACCAAACACGAGCGGCCGCCCGTGTATCGTTTCTGAATACTTTATGACACTCCTCTAGTCAACTGACAGACTCCTGGGGAATTAAACTGATTTGCTTTCACTTTTTTATTTACAAACATTTTGTGTTATACCTTACCCTGCGTGTACCCTTGGTTACCCTTGGTAAGATGGTTTGTAGAATGAAAGTCAAGGTCAAAATAGAGATTATATAGCTGTATGTGTCATCCAAAGCCATTGCACGTAATTATTAACCTTGTATGTGTCTGTGAATGTAAAGAATAATATATCTCAGCACGAATTTTTTACCGGACCGGGACCGCTAAATTAATCAAATAAACTTTTTGAATTCATTGGCTTAAATTTCTTTAATATGATTCATTGCTCACTGGCTTTGAAAAAGGAAAAGATTATAAATTCAACGGTTTTTTTTTGTGTAAATCACCTGACATCTGCAGGATTTATTAACCAATTTTCAGGCTTTTTTATTTGAAAGGGATCTGCAGTGTGGTCCTATATACAATTTATTTTTATACTTACCAACGGTTATATGAGCATTCAACATAAGTTGTACACAACAAATTTATTAAATCACATTTTCCGTGTGGTGTCCGGATTAAGAAAATAGAACCTCTCCATCTCCTCCCGTGGATGTCGTAAAAAGTGACTAAGGGGATCTCTAAACCAGAGGGATGGGCAGCAGCGTCCCTTCTGCGAATCGGTAGCCATACTGCGCTCACCAACCCGCCTGCCAAGCGTGGTGAGTACTGGCAAAAACCCCCCAAAATGATGACACAGTTATGGAAATCTATAGGGGAGGCCTTTATTCAGCAGTGAACACATAAATGGCCGATATGATGATGATGATGATTCACATTCTCTCGAGGAATTTTCTGCCCCAGCGGCCATCAGTTCCACCAGCAATGTGTCCCTACATTATATTACATCTTATTTCATACAAACGTCGGTTTCAATTGTTATGTTCTTTAATTGACAACCTATTTTTCTTTACCCTCCTGGATACCCAGCTACACCTTCACATAAGTATTTTCCTTATTATCTTCATAAAACCATACAGTATCCGTCACAAATTAACCGCTACTCAAAGACAGTGCGTTGTATATAAAATGTGCAAAAACCGTGGCGAGAAGCGAATTAATTAAACAATGTTATCTCACAACAATACACCTTAACATTGTGAAGGCGTAAGACAGATAATGTACAGAAAGTCAAATCGGACACACTCACCTTATGGCTGAATACTGAAACGCCACTTATTATTTCAATCCCGCTCAACTAGTTGAGACGCACGATTTCGGTAGGAAGGCGGGTGTCTCAAATAATTAAGTGGGGTTTAAATGTTAAGTGTCGTTTAAGTATTCGACTGCTACACTAACAAATTAAGAATTATGTGCAGAACTTTTACGAAAATATATTTTTGTATCCTATATAGTAGTTATAATGCCACTGACCCTAGCAACTAGTATTTTCTATTAGGAGCAGAAACATTTGGCTGCAGTTATAAAGCTGTTTAAAAAGAAACACGTGGACTTAAAATTGAACTTAATATACAATTCAAATTAAGAATCAAACAAAATAGTATTTAACACATATGTATGAAATTAATACAATACTAAGAGTCCTAGAACACCAGGAAAAATTAATGGTTAGTGTCCCATTGCCGACCGACCGACTTCTTTGATTAAGCTTAATTAAAGACCAGCTTCTTTTATCTCACCCGCGAAGAAAAATATTGATAATAATATTAGAATATATATATAAGAATATGTATAATATATATATATATATATATATATATATATATATATATTCTAATTATCTATATATATACATATTTTTTTATAAAACGTTGCCCACACTAAGATTTCTCCTGTGTCGTGGGTGCGTTTACAGACATGAATTCCACATACAATAACACCCAGACCCGGAACAACTACCTGCAGATCATAAAAATTTTTGTTCCGTGCGGGAATAGAACCCACGACCCAGAGCGCAGCAGCCGATTGTATCAGTCAGTGCACCAACCGTGCCGTCGACTTTGACTTAACAATAATAAATTGATATGATTGTATGAAAACGGAAAAAATGCATTTTATTAAAAAAATGTTAAATTAGCATGAATAACAGAACAACACAGTCCAGTCCAAAGGTCAAAAATAATCGTTAGCAAATAAAATTGAACGGACACAAAAATTTATCAATGTTACATTATCTAAAGACTTATTCTTTAATACTTTATGACAAATGAAGACAAAAATATGCAAAAGAACCAAATTAATAAATGAATCAAGTAAACATCTAAACAAAAACTCACCGTAGCAAGATCTCTGATCTCCATATCGGAGGAAACTTTGAAATCTCCCTAGGGAGATTATTAAAAAAAGTGTACTACTGTAAATCCGTAAGATTTTGCTGAACATATATTGCATATTTTTGGTAGATATTGACCCAAGCTCTCACCCCCTGCAGTATGTCGTGCTATTTACTGGACACCCTGTATATATATATAAACACAAACATTGAGAAAAGTAATGACTATGGCTAAATACTAGTGTTTACATCAATTACAGACATGCACAACATTTGTATTATATATATATTTCACTGTGTCCACAATTTTATATTAGACAAATATGAGACACAAGAATGAGACACACATATAAGAACAATATCTAATAAGATATAACAATATATAAGTAGATTATGGTATACATTTTTTCTTTCCAATAATTTTTCTTCTAAATTGTATGGGGTGGTCATGGAAGATGTCTAGGTCAAGCAGTTTCTACCAGCTATTATATGAAGAGGTCATTCTTGTTAATGGGGAGTTCATGCCTAAGTTAGTTCTGTAACGTGGAATGTTGAAAAGGTGGTACATCTCCGACGAGCATTTAGTTTGGGAACGCAAATTTCAATGCGATCCAATAGTCCCTCACATAATGAGGAACCTTTTATATTATATGAGTCGACTCTGGTAAAGTAGAGCTCGTTTTAATTATCCCTGTCGGTAAATAGGTAACAGTGCCTACACAAAATAAAAACAGTTTTATATGGACCTTCTCTCTGTACTCTGCACAGTGATCAACTTCGTGCAACATGAACAAAGAAATACCGCAATGTGCCAACCAGACGAGGGTATTTGTTCCCAAGTTTAAGGAATTACAATTATGTTTAGTGAATTAATTGTGGAGTAAAATGGAGGCCACTAGAGAAAGGTCCCTATTTGTCATCATTTTGGGTAAAAGGCAGCAACAGCCTTAGTTGTTGAAGATTTGTGATGGCAAAATTCGATACTTAGTTTCAAATTTGTTAGATTGAGGATAACTCTAAGAGTAAGTGTAGGTTACTCGCTGTCTTCTTCTAGTTATAATAAGATACGATCAAAATAATCCATGTCCGTGTGGTATCCAGATTAAGTATATAGCACGACTCCATCTCCTCCCGTGGATGTCGTTAAAGGCGACTAAGGGATTCTAAACTCTGGGATGGGCAGCAGCGTCCCTTCTTTGGAACAGCAGACATAGTACGCTCAACAACCTGGCTGCCAAGCGCGGTGAGTATTGGCAAATTTGTCCCAAAATTACGAGACAATTGTGGTAATCTATCTATCTATATCTATCTTTGCCGTGTGGTGCCGGCTCAGAATGCCACCACCCCATCTCCTCCCATGGGTGTCGTAAAAGTCGACTAAGGGATTAGCCGGAGGATGGACAGCAGCGTCCTTCGAGTACTTTAACAACTCAACTGCGATCGCCAACCCGCCTGCCAAGCGTGGCGATTATGGCAAAACCCCCAAATGAGCCCACAACACATCCATATCGGTGGTTGTGGTGATCGTTGGGGGAGGCCTGTGTCCAGCAGTGGACTTCATTCGGCCGAAATGATGATGGGGGAGACCTTTGTTCAGCAGTGGATGTCTTATGGCTGATATGATGATGAAAAGAATCCATCATAAAGTGAATGAATGTAAAGTATTTAATTAATAGACCGACTTAACAATAGCACCACCCTCATATGATTATTTGATCAAGGTTCGATGTTCGTATGTTCTCCGACTACTTCTTGACCTGGTTAAGTTTAGTTTATTTTCGCTTATTTATTGATAATTTATATAATTACAGGGGATCCTAAAGTGTTAATTACAGTAAAGCATAATCTTACAATAATAATATATGAGAATGATGTCGCCATGCGGTGTCCAGATTAAGAATATAGCATCGCTCCATCTCTTCCCGTGGAACTCAGAAAAGGCGACTAAAAGACTCCCTTCTGTGCAACAGCAGCCATTCTGCGCTCACCAACCCGCCTGCCAAAGGTGATGAGTACTGGCAAATTCCTCTTAATGATGACACAGTTGTGGAAATCCATGAGAGAGGCCTATGTTCAGCAGTGGACGTATAAATGGCTGATATGATGATGATAATAATAATACTTTTTATTTTATTTGATTAAAGCTATGACGTTCATTTCTTTGCACCACACAAAGCCTGCTCGACGAGCCAACATTTAAGTTGGTTTTATAAAGCATTGTTTATTATATTTTATTACCAAATACCAAATAGCGTTCTTAATTTTAAGAGCAATCAGGTTACTTTACCACTTTTTTTATAGGTCGAACTCATCGGTCAACTGACATGTCAATTGTACTGGGTCAGAATTTAAACTATTCCAGTACATTTAAATGAATTTTACTAGATAATTTACACTCATAATTTTAGCCGAATAAAGCCCACTACTGCACATAGGCTGGGACCAAAAGATCGCAACAATCACCGGTATGGATGAATGTTGTGTGCCCAGTGGAGGATTTTGCCATAATCGCAACACATCAAGACGGGTTGGCGATCGCAGTTGAGTTGTAAATGTATTAATAAGGCGCTGCTGCCCATCTTGATTTCACGCGACAATCTTGACAACATCGACATTTATGTACGCCGGTCGCGGAAAAATATAGTCTGGTAACATCGCGCGATGTCCGTTGTGTCAGGACGCGTGTGTGAGCTTTCCATATTTCTATCTCAAACTACGTTAAATAATCAAGCCATTTCACGCGCTTAAACTAATATCGTTTGTATAATACGGTCATAAATTAATCTCAATAACATTAATCGCCAGCTCAGAGATTCAATTCGACCAATAAGCACTCAATAACATCGCTGCAGTTAATGTCTGTTTGCTAAGCTATCTTAAAGCTCCGCAATTCCACGGCCGTGCTCGTTCGATTCAACAAATAACTCTATTAAGAATTTTGGCTACAATTCAGAAAAATTTGAACACACAGCCAGGGTTAGACGCTCGTTCTGAGTTACCAAATATCTTCGAGAACATGAATTGTGTTCATATTGTTTAGAAAGTGGATATGACTTAGGGTTAAGTTCAAAGCACAGTCTTTTAACACACAGTTAAGGACATGACGATTTCATCAGCTACCATTACAAAAATTAAGATTTAAGTACAGTTCTATAAAAAGTTAAAACAGATTGACATTATCGAATACAAGTTTTTTTTTATATCTTTAAATGCATAGTTGATCATCATTCATCATTTCGACCGAATGAAGTCCACTGCTGGACACGGGCCTCCCCCAAAGTCCACCACAACAGCCGACACGGGTGCGTTGTGTGCTCTTGGGGGGTTTTGCCATAATCGCCACGCTTGGCAGGCCGGCTGGCGATAGAAGTTGCGTTGTTAATGTAATCGAAGGGCGCTGCTGCCTATCCTCCGGTTAATCCCATAGCCGCCTTTTCCGACACCCACGGGATGAGATGGGTTGGTGCTATTTGTAGCCGGCACCGCACGGCATAGTTGATAGTTCGTCAATAATTCGGTTACTTCAACGACGAATGGCGACAGTTCTACAGAAGGGACGCTGTCACCCATCCCTCTGGTTTAGATTCCCATAGTTACCTTTTACGACATCGATGGGATGAGATGGAGTGACACCGTATTATTAATCCGGACACCACACAGCAAACAGAACGATTTTTGACGCCAATAAAATAAAATACTCTAACAGCATACGACACGTGGAATGAAAACGATTACCATATTCTAAAAATGTTTTACGAGCAAAAATTGCGTTCCATATTCATGCACAGAAAATTGAGTTTATCTAAAACCATACCGGATCCGACACGCGTGAAATGAAGAGTAAAAAAGTTATACATAATTTGCGATAGTTTTTCAAACTCAAACTCAAACTCAAACTCAAATTTTTTATTTCATATAGGCCCTAATAGGCTCTTACGAAAAGTCAAGCTAAGTGCACGCACATTTTAAAACTGTAGTTCTAGTTTTCAGCTGCCACTTTGGAGAAACTAGGAATACTTTGAATGTGTAGATAGTCCTAATCAGCCCATTACTGTCCCACTGCTGGGCACGGGCCTTTTCTCATGATGAGAAAGATTACTGATGGATGCGTCATGCTCGTGAACGGGAGCCGTCTGTTGGAACTGGTCTGCCGAATGGAGCCATGACAGTATACCAAAACTTTTTTAAAAATACAGTCGGGCATTTTTAGTAGATAGACTTTTAAAGAAGTTTTCAAATTACCTTAATTTTTAGAATAAACACAACATTATAATTGGCTTCTCTTACTAAAACATACCCACAACTTTGTAGGTAGCCAATCATACCGAGCGTACAGACCGCAAACGACAGCCGTACCACGCAACGCGTAAGTTTATGTGGGCCATTCGCTGTTCTATTCACTGCGTTTGTTATTCACCGATTGCTAGTTAAAAGTGGTCGATAAGAAGCATTGTGTTTCGTACAAAAATAATAATGTCGTGCTGCTCCATCAATCCAAATGTAGCATAATAAAGAAAACAATAATTTTTAATTTATTCTTTTTATAGACAAATACAAGAAAATTTCTTCACTTGCATATTGTATATCGTTCCTTCCTTGATGAAGTTATTATTTTCGCTTCGGTTATTGCATGTTATCCCCGAACAACACGACAATTCAACAAAGTTTCACTTACGCGACCGAATCTCAGCTGATGTTATAAATCGGCCATTGTTTCCGAATGGCCCGGATTGTGCATGTCGCGGTGGCGCGGTTACGCCCCCGTACCACTTCTCCTTATTTCCTATTTCTGTGCCTATAACTTTGAGAGATTTCGTAATAGTTGTTTACATTTTTACACACAGTCCTCTTTTTGGTGTGTCTCAGCGTTAGTATATACAAAAATACGGTGTCTGGATAAAGAATAACTCCTCTCCATCTCCCTCCGTAGATGGGCAGCAGCTTCCCTTGTGTAAAACAGCAGCCATTCTTCGCTCACCAACCCGCCTGTCAACCGAAATCTGGCGAATTCCCCACAAAATGATGACACAGTAATATGTGGAAATCTATGCCGGAGTCTCTGACAATAAGAGACTATCGTGGTCCACAGTGCCAGATATTTGCCACTAAGCAGTAGTGTACAACCTTTAGGCATTAGTGTGTTCTTGCTAGAAGGGTAGGTAGAAAGCTAGTGACATGCCTGGGCATAAGAGACTAAATAACGAATGTATCGAACTAACGAGCGCAGTGTGCTGCCACACAACTTGTCCTGGGTAGCATGTAAATTATTGCGGGCAGGCGTTAAGCTTACCACCAGCAAATGACTTGCTCGACTCCTCACCAGGTTACATAAAAAGGTAATGTGAGTGTCTAGTCTAACTTCGGCGTAACCAGCAAGTACCCTGGGGGTGCGTCGAAAATCGAAGCGAACCCCTTACCTTCGCGCAAGGAACATCGTGGAAATTTTAGCAGTAAAAGACCAGCACACTGCTGCAGTTTCTCCAGGACAGATGAAGATTTCTTCACGATAAAAAGATACAGATTTCAATCCATTAGTGTCTAATTATTTCTTTAGTTTTAATACCTCTCTAAAACCTACCAACAGTAAATAAAGTCTAATTAATGGCTAAAATCTTGCCTATGCGAGTACATATTGCTGATTGATGACGTACCCACATCAAAACCTGGACCTGTCAAAGTAGGTACTACAAAAACAACTCGGGTATTTGCGGTACATTAATGAGGTTCGAGGTATGCCATTGTAGCTAGTGTGGTTTTACATGGATGTACACGATAACAATACGACATAATTAACTATGGGTTTATTCTCGTCGAATTATGGTTATTTAATGTTAACAATAGGTTGGTGTATTTGCGGGATTCGATTGGCCC
Source organism: Diloba caeruleocephala (assembly GCA_947459985.1). NCBI lineage: Eukaryota > Metazoa > Arthropoda > Insecta > Lepidoptera > Noctuidae > Diloba > Diloba caeruleocephala. Next base: position 2,057,385 of record OX381626.1, on the reverse strand, counting down.
ACCGGCTCAGGGGTTTGTTTTTTGTACGTTCCCGGAACAAATATTTGTATCGATAGTTGCGCCGTGTCTTAAGTCGTTGTTCATGTAAACTATCCTTTCTGAAAGGGGAATGCTCATTAAATGCCTTAAATGAACAGAAACTACCAATAATCCTAAATTATATTTGAAATAAAATATGAATAACTAAACTATTCTCAAGTTTGTTTAGCTAGAGTAAAAGTATAACTATTATTTAGTATTTAATTTGATTAAGTAAGCCAATATTAATACAAGATTACATGTTTTTTTATACAAAACCACGGCTCAGGCTGTATGAATCACATGTCCTTCGCCTTACTGACAATTTGGCATTACCGTATTATATTTTTGCTTCGTCCTTTACAACAACAACTTCAGTTTTGAAAAACCACACAAAACGCTAATAATCAAATCATGAAAATACATATATTATTGAATATCTAGTTGAACGCAGATGGCTGACACTAGCTGTCCTTGAAAAACTAATCATCTATTATTCTGGTCATCGCAGACAACGCCCAGGTAAACGAAAAGCCCTATTAACTCCACACCTTCGTCAAATTACTACCACTTCACTGCAGTCCACGGAGAATTGGGTTCTAATATTCCAACCCTTAAATGCCCCACTACGGCTTAAACTTATACGGCTAGGGTTACCATGTCAAAAATTTTAATATCATGATTGAAATCCTGTCATTTATGAAAAAAGTTTAATGCGTACAAAATATTACATAGATCTTTGTGCACGACAGTCTGTTAGTTTATTTATTGCGAATTGACTATTGTATACTACATATTACAACGTTATCTATATATAAAAAAATAATGTTCGTTTGTTCAAAATCGTAAGTCTCATAAAGTTCTTTACCGATCGTTTTGAAACTTTTACACATCGCTGTATTCATATACGTGCATGTTTTTATTAAATCATATTTTATTTATTTATTCATAATCAAATTCATTTTGTAAATATGTCCATCTAGCCACAGTAACTAGTTTTACCCTACCACGCGTAGGGTAAAACTAGTTACTAAATAAATTTTTAGAACGTAGTGATGGCGAAGCAGTGCAGTGATAGCTATTTAGATAGATAGTTTAAATAGTTTTGTGTACAAGACGTTCCATAAATGAATAAACAATTTACATACATATGGCAACACTGGGATAATTTGTATTGGTGGTGGACTGGTGGTACACACATCTAGACTGATAACAAAAATACGGTAGTACGTTATGCATACCAGGGTGGGGAAGTTGACTCGTTAGCAATCATGCACGCTTCGACTGCATTATAGTTACATACATTGGCATGTGTTTATGCGGTGATAGCCTAGTTGTTGAGCGCTTACCTTCCATAGACGGGGGTGGGTGTGCGGTACCGGCCCGCACCGCTGAGTTTCTGGATTCATGTGCGCATCAGAAATTGATTATTACTTGTGTTAACGGTGAAGGAAAACATCGTGACGAAATCTGCATACTAATGCATATTTTCATTTTCATTTTTAGATTTTTTTATTTTATAAGTATATAGTAGTAGTTTGTTCGTCCATACGGACAGGCGAACGTATTAATACCATACTGCCATTATAAATATATACTTCTTCTTCTCTTAGATGATGGCTTCTGTAGAGTATCTTCCACAATTTCGCCAATGTCAAGTATAAGGCAACGTTGTACGGTGTTTAGATTAACTAATCTTTACATATCGATAAAATATAATTTACAAAAATGAAAATTTCTAAAAATTATGTCGGCAATGTCGTGCGGTTCCATTGCTTTTTTTCTATAAACATATAATTCTGCCGCCACTGCTGGTGGATGTCACTACGTCACGAACGTCACAGCATTATGCTGAGTGACAACCTTTATTGCACGGGCACGACGCATTGATATTTGAATTTTTAATGATAAGCTTTTTAAAACCTACATAAAACTCATATAAAACTGGTAATGTTTATATTTTATGTATGGCCTGGATTCTGAGTCCTTTGGGCATGTACCCTTATTATAATTTTATGTTGCCAGTTCATTGCAATTTGTATGTTTGTTTTGTGTTTCTTATAAATATTATGTGCTTAATTTTAGTTGTGCGTCGTCACTAGTGCAAAAACAAATGGTTTTCTTTCTTTCATACCTCAGAGGGCTCCTAAATGTTTTCAATGGTGTGTGTAGTCCAACACCCCGCACTAGGCCAGCGTGGCGGACCGAGGCCTAACTTTTCTCGTCGTGAAAAAAGGACCGTGGCCCTTGGGACAGTGATTGGCTGATTATGTTATGTATGTGTAAACGCCGTGATTGTCTGTGGCTCACTCTAAGGTCCTATTTGAAAGTAAGCGTTACAACACTTTGTGTTGTGGCATGTGCTGAGGGTCCACTTTTGGATTCGTACAGCAATCTTCGTATATTTTATTTCTATATAGGGTTGTTTTTATTGTTATGTTATTTTGTTTTGCGGTACCAAAATAAATATTTATCGTTCAGTCTTTCTATGATGGCGAAGCGGGCATTGCAGCACTGTAAAATATAGCGAATATATCACAGCAAAGACAGTTGGGCTCGCTATCTTGCACTCCAGACACCGCCCCGACAGCTCCGCAAGTGGCGCACGCGACCTATTACTCCCACCCTTCAATTTGTGAAATCGAGTTTAATTTGAAGAGTTGGAGATGCCCCATAAGCCAAACTAGCACTGAAAGAAGGCCAACAACACCATACCGTAACCATGGCTGTATCCCACAATCTTTGTCTTCTTGTTACCTTTTCAGATGTTGCGTTATTCCTGAAACCGAAAAGCTATCAAGTTAAGGATGAAAATCCAAAAATCGGGACATGGACAAAAAACCAGACCTTTGGTAACCCTATATATTTAAGGCAGTGACATCCAGGTTCAAATATACATTTAGTATAGTATATATCACAGTAATAATATCACAGATTTTAGTAATAAACTTTATGCCTTCACATGGCAATTAAACTGTGGTTTATGACCATTTTAACCATTGCATTACAACCTATAAAGACTTCATATGTGGTTTACGAGGTCAGTTACTGAGCAGGTTTATGAAGTTATGACATACATTGCTGATTCCAACGTTTACTATTATCTGTTACTAAAAATTCCGGAGCGTCCCTTCTGTGGAACAGCACCATTCTGCGCTCACCAACTCGCCTGCCAAGCGTGGTGAGTATTGGAAATATCTCCCCAAAATGATGAAACAATTATGGAAATCTATGGGGGAGGCCTTTGTTCAGCAGTGGACGTATAAATGGCTGATATGATGTACTATTCCGGGTGGTAGAGGGCGTCTGAGATCAACTAGATAATAATTATTCATTCCATCAGTGTATTGTTATTACTAATTTTAAACTTTCGCGTTGCATAATTTTAATTACATATGAAGAAAACGGGAGTTAACGCGAAATTACCTTTGAATAGCTTGACGCTTCGACCGGGTTGTACCGATCGTGGTCACAAGCAGACTGATGCAGCGAGACCACTCCGTTTGTCAACAATACCGCAATGCCTTAAGCCGAAAGTCTGTGTGTGTTCCCAGAGATGATATATGGCACGGAGACGTGGTCACCCACAATTAATATGAAAGCTCAAGGTCACTCAGCAAGCCATGGAGAGAGCTAAACTTGGTATTGCTCTACAAGATCGAATCAGAAATGAGGACATCCGTAGAAGCACTAAGGTTGCCGACATAGCTGAAAGGATAAGTAAACTGAAGTGGCATTGAGTCGCGCACATTAACTAGCACATACTTGCTCGTAGAACTGTTGGTCGGTGAGGTAAAAAGGTTCTCGAGTGAAGACAACGCACCGAAAACTGAAGCGTGGGACGACCTCCAACAAGGTGGACAGACGACCGGGTGAAGGTCGCTGGGAGTCGCTAAATGCGGGTGGCATGTAACCGCTCGTTGTGGAAATCTATGGGTGAGGCCTTTGTTCAGCAGTGGAGGTCCTTTGGTTGATATGATGATGGTGATGATGAATGGACGTGATAGTTGTCTGGCAGTATAGGTACTCAAGGGTTATGCTGTCGGTGGCGTCATGTATTGTGTCGCTAAGCTTCCCTATAATATGGTTGAGCTAAGTGATGCTGCCGTGTCGCGTGCCGTGTGGTGCTGGCTCAGAATGCCACCACCCCATCTCCTCCCATGGGTGTCGTAAAAGTCGACTAAGGGATTAGCCGGAGGATGGGCAGCAGCGTCCTTTGAGTACATTAACAACTCAACTGCGATCGCCAACCCGTCTGCCAAGCGTGGCGATTATGGCAAAACCCCCCAATGAGCCCACAACACATCCATATCGGTCGTTGTGGACATCTTTGGGGGAGGCCTGTGTCCAGCAGTGGACTTCATTCGGCCGAAATGAGAAGTGATGCTGATGTATGCATTGTGGTCGTAAACGTGTACCGTCTGTTAGGACTCAGCCTAACACTGCCATGACAATTTAATGAATATTACAATCAGGCATATTTAGTATGTCAAATGCCAATGTCGTGCCCACCCCAATATCCGTTGGGAGCTCTGGCTGGGCAGCGTTTGGAAAACTTCGCAACGTCTTTTCGTCAACAATACCGCAATGCCTCAAGATGCAAGTCTTTAACCAGTGTGCGTTAACGGTGATGACATATGGAACAGAGACGTGGTCACTCACAATGGGCTTCATTAGAAAGCTCAAGGACACTTAGCGAGCTATAGAGAGACCTATGCTTGGTATTTCTCTACGAGATTGAACCAGAAATGAGAAGATCCGTAGAAGAACTAAAGTTGTCGACATAGCTGAAAGGATGGGCAAACTGAAGTGGCAATGGACCAGGCAAATTTTTCGTAGAACTGATGGCCGTGGGGCAAAAAGGTTCTCGAATAGAGACCACGCACCGGAAAACGCAGCGTGGGACGACCTCCAACGAAGTGGACAGACGACCTGGTAAAGGTCGCTACGAGTCGTTGGATGAGAGTGGCATGTGACTGCTCGTTGTGGAAGTCTAAGGGGGAGGCCTTTGTTCAGCAGTGGAGGACGCCCACTGGCTGGTGGCTGATATTTAGTGTAGGCGTTTTAAGAAGTTTAGACTCTTTTCTCCGACACTTTTTTCACATAACCTTAATTTCTAGAACAAAATTATGATTTCAAAATAGTAACCATGGAGTTTCTTGCCCGTACTTCTACATAGGAAATCTACATCTTGGAACACAGCAACCAAAGTCTCGACTACTCATAAGTGCTTGAAAATGGTTTAAATAAATAAAATAATCCTAAGATATTATCTTATCAATTCGGCCGAATGAAGTCCACTGTCCACCGACATGGATGTGTTGTAGGCTCATTGGGGGGTTTTGCTATAATCGCCACGCTTGGCAGACGGGTTGGCGATCGCAGTTGAGTTGTTAATGTACTCGAAGGCATGTAATGTAATCCCTTAGTCGACTTTTACGACACCCATGGGAGGAGATGGAGTGGTGGCATTCTGAGCCGGCACCACACTTATCTGTTCTGGTAAAATTTAATAAAAAATGAATTTGATAAGTGGTTTGCCAGACACCAAGAAAAAGATGAAGAAATTTTGCACCAGTAAATAAATTTCTCTATGACCTGTTTATCAGCTAAAACTCCAAAAGATGAACTTTGACGGCAGCGTTTGAAGTACCGTTGTTACATAAACATCCAGTTTCGTGTAAGATTCGAATTGAATTAGGTAAATGATAGACATCGTAAGGTCTTAGGTTTTCGCGATTATTACTCATTATAATAAGTCCGCGCGAAAGAGAACTGATATATGCCTAGAAGATTTCGTGAGGCTATTGAAATTAAAAAACATCCTAATTTTAATAGAGAAGATGGTTGGCAGGTGCCACCTGTTTGGAAACCGGTTATTAAAATAATAACTCCCAAACAAAATACCACACTAAAAACATCAAGACACTGTGAGTGATTACTGCGTGCATCGAAACTAATTTTTGATTATAATTGTACGGTAGATAAAATGAAATAACTTTTTAAAATCTGTAACGACGCCTGTCACCTTAGTCATCCTGCGACCACGAATGCTGCAAAGCATTCAAAACGTCAGGAAAATCAAAAATCTGTAATATACGCGACATAATCCTTTTAAGTGTTTTATTATAATGATAGACATAGATGACCAACATAATATTCATCACATTAGCGAAAGAATGTCCAATACTGAACAAAGGCCTTTCCCATAGATTTCCACATCTGTGTCAGCATTTTGTGGCGACTTTTCCAGTACTCACCGCGCTTGGCAGGCGGGTTGGTGAGCGATGATGGCTGGTGTTTCACAAAAGGGACGCTGTTCCCCTTCCCCCTGGTTTAGAGTCATTACGACTTATGGAATAGTCTTTATACAAAATCCTCCATTTTTCCGTTCGTCAAAATCAACTTGAAAGAAGTTGTTAATTCTTCCGCTTTCATAGAAACTCCGACAACGGATACAGTTAGCAAAAACGCCGCCGTGGATTATATCCAAAAAAAAATCGCTTCACGTAAAATCTGAGATTAATTTCAGATAAGGTTGTAGGCATAATAAATCTCCATAGAGGGGTGTTCCCACCCCCACAGAGGGGTTGCATTAATAAATTGTCTTACGTACGATTTTTGAATCTTAATTTTTTGGGCTGACTCTGAATCATGGGGTAACTTTAAATTGATACTGGTAATATTTACTGACTTCATGAAAGGTGGCTAATGTGTTTTGTCACGCAATTTTCCATGCTAGTGAGCAGATGACGAATGTACCCTAATTTCAAATAAGGTTTGTTTTACGTTTTAATAAAAAATATTAATGTGTTCCAGTTTAGTTATTCAGTTGAAAAATATGTGTAATAGAAATGCAATATATGTATACTAAGTAAGTTAAGAAGAGGGTTGAGGGAAGAAGGAGATGTATGTTATGTGTTCTATAAGTTCCTATAATTTTAAGCGTATAATATTTTCTGTATTCTCGAAGTCATTGTAATTAAGACTTATTGTGTCTCAAGTGATAAACGGATATTGATTTATTTCATGAAGAATGGAGACTATACAGGTTTTCATCTAGTTTCAGACCTACGAGAATCCAGCGACGCAGAAAGAATGTACTGTAAACATGGGTTTTACTTTTCATGTATGCCGGAGACAAGGCCCTGACCGACTCTCTGGGGCATTCGGGTTGTATACCCACTGTGTGTGGGCAAACAAGGATTTACACCTTGAGACTGTGAAGACCGGCCAGGTGGACCGATGACCTGAAGACGGGAGCTGGGGTGTAGGCTAAATGCTGAAGGAAAAGCCTTCTAGCGCAATTGCGAGAGGCGTAAACTATATGCTGAGATAGGTGCCTTTTTGGCTTTGTTCAGCAATTCATATAGTAAAAGCAATTGAACAGTCTAATTTTAAGGATTAATATTGTTTGTATTTAAATTCCAGAACGCCAAATTTCATATCAGCCATGGAAAGTCCACTATTGGGAAAATGCCTCCCCCATAGATTTCGATAACTGTGTCATTATTTTGGGAGGAATATGTTTGCTACTAACCAAGCTTGGCAGGCAGGTTAGTGAGCGCAGTATGGCTACTGTTCCACACAAAGGATGCTGCTGCCCAGCCCTTCTGGTTTAGAGTCCTCTAGCCGCCTTTTACGACATCCATCGGAGGACATGGAGTGGAGTTATAATCCGAACACCATACGGAAAAATTAAGTGGTAACAATATAGATAAGACAACGCCTGGCTTGCCGTGTGGTGCCGGCTCAGAATGCCACCACCCCATCTCCTCCTCCTGGGTGTCGTAAAAGTCGACTAAGGAATTAGCCGGAGGATGGGCAGCAGCGTTCTTCGAGTACACTAACAACTCAACTGCGATCGCCAACCCTCTTGCCAAGCGTGGCGATTATGGTAAAACCCCTCAATGAGCACACAACATACCGATGTCGGTCGTTGTGGTGATCTTTAGGTAAGGCCTGTGTCCAGCAGTGGTCTTTATTTTTGTTGTTGTTGTTAATGTATTCGAAGGACGCTGCTGCCCATCCTCCGGCTACTGTGAATCCCTTAGTCGCCTTTTGCGACACCCACGGGATGAGATTGGGTTGGTTGTTGGTGCTATTCGTAGCCGACATTCTTTACCGTAACCCATGAAATCCTGAAACACCAGAGGTCTCACTCGCGCGTTGCGACGACATGGTTGGCGCAGTAGCCACTGCGCAATTAGCTGTCTGCACAACGGTTCACGGGTTTGATCCCCGCATGGAACAAAAATTTGTATGATCTACAGATAGTGGTTTTGGGTCTGAGTATTATTGCGTGTAAAATGTAGGTATGTCTGTAAATTGTTCCCACGACACAGGAGAAATACTAGTGTGGGACGTTTTAATAACAAAGAACGCGTTTCCAAACGTGTAAACATCTAGTCCTTTTTGAAGAGCCCCGTGTTGTAGTTTGTTGGGAAAACCTCGGTGGGGAGCTAATTTCACAACATTTTTTAATTTAATTTTTTATTGGTGCCCAGTGGAAATTCTTCATGAACTTCTTTCGCCCCGGGGAAGGGCGAAGGGGTATGGACTCCTACTGGCTAAAACCACTGGGGCGGTCATCTTCGACACCGAAGGGCGGCTCCAGGTCCTCGTAAGATCACACTAGTGCCGCCCACTGGTGCCACACCTATGGGCACATCTTGGAGAGGGTGACTGTAAAGCGGTCACCCCGCCCCCGGGGGGATTGCAAAGGATCCCCCAAAGCGTCCCACGGCAGCGCGTGACCACAGGCGTGCTACCAACCGTGTAAACGTCACGTCCTTTTTGAAGAACCCCGTGTTGTAGTTTCTTGGGAAAACCTAGGTGGGGAGCTGATTTCACAACCTGAGCATGCTTCGGAGGAAGTTCCGCTAAAACCGTACGGTACGAGACCATTTTGGCAGATGAATCCCTGCTGACGGCGAACGGTGCGGTGGTAGAAAGAAGCCGTTGGCATCATATCGAACAATTCCTTAGAACAGTGTCTGTTTTAGAAGTGGTAGAACACAAACAGGGAGGCGAAGTCTCTCCTCAAACTAAGAGTTTCGTTGAAAACGCTATCTTCACGTTTCTGAACCAAGTCAAATGGTCCAAGTATGTAGCTTTATACCTAAACATCTGTTTTTTGTAACTAAACTCAACAATCTTGCAATAAAATAAAAAACATTCAAATCATATTGCCAATTTCTCAATATCCAGAAGCTACATGTCATTCAAAATTGGACAGATATCTTCGTAAATTTATGAGATACGATTACTGTGAGAAATTCACCATAAAATGGATTCCCTCCACTTATTATCATAATCATTTCGTTTCCACAGACATAGATTGGGTTGGGAAAGATTTAGCGCCGTAGTCTTTATTTGTATTAATCTATGCCACTGTAATACAATTCAAGTGTCTGTCAGTCATTTCGAAATAAATGCCAAAATTTAAGTGAAAACTGCTATGTATATGAATTTTTGTACGTCTGTGTGAAAGTTTGTCTTGAATAGTGATGCAATGTTAAATGTATTCGAAGGATGCGGCTACCCATCCTCCGGCAAATCTCATAGTCGCCTTTTACAGCACCCACGGTATGAAACAGAGCAGTGCTTTTCCTCCGTTTTGTCCGAAGGATAAAACGGCGGAACCCTTATAGATTCAGTCGTGTGTCTGTCTGTCTGTCCATCTATCACAGCCAATTTGCTACGACCGATTAAGTTGAAATTGGTACACATATGAAGTTCTTCGACAAACACCGACGTGTATAAATAAATGAAATATAAATAACTGAATGTTTAATTTGGAATCACTTTTGGGGGCAATATAGAATGTGAAATAAATAAAATTTTGCAAACTGTACCGTATAACATATGAAAGGGAAGGGCTTGTTTTGAAGGTCTCAAATATACTTATTTTATCATTCTAAAATATATAGTGTTAAAGTTATCTAAGAAAATATTCAAAAATTGACCTCCACCCCTTATGTCCGAAAATACTGAGCCTACAATTTTGAAAAAAAAACGTTAGTGCGTACAAACTCAAGTTCGTAGTTGCAATGTATGGGAGAACTTGTTTTTAATCTACGATGTTAAGTTCGTCCTTGGGATAAATTATTGGCGCAAGACCGAATTCAACTCAGTTGACGTTATAGACAGAAAAGATGTCTTAGATCTTTATGCGAAGCTCACCAATCGGGTTGTTGTACCTATTTCCCTTTTTCGAAAATATAAAATATTACCACTCCACTGTACATAATATGAAATCTGCGTCTTTGTTCACGAACATGTAAATTTGTTCGAAAAACACAATGATGTTGTTACTAGACCTTTTTTTATTATCCTGCTGGAAACACATCATGTACTTGCTCCGTCCCGGGGAAGGGCGGAGGGGCATGCCGGACTCATACCGGCTAAAACCAACGGAGCGATCATCTTCGGCACCAAAGGGGAGCTCCAGGTCCTCGTACGATCACACTAGAGCTGCTTGCTCATTGGTGCCACGCCTATACGGATGTCACGATGGGATGACTGTAAGGCGGTCATCCCCTCTAGCAGAGGGGAGCGACTGTAAAAAGGGCGCCCCCCAGTCACTTCTCGGGGGATTGTAAAAGATCCCCCGGAGCCACACTGTGCGCTGTGCTGCGCACACGGCGGCACGTGACCACGTGCGCACTGCCGTCTTCCCGGAGGTCACTCGGTATGAGCACGTAGCACGCGACCCCCGAGGCCCCCCGCCATGTAAAGACATCGGGGGACTTAGGCGTGTTGGACCTGGGCGTCGGGGCGTTTGTTACCCCGGCGCGGTTTACTGGTCCTTCTCCGTGCGGCATCGGCCCTCTCTCGACCTTTGTTACTAGAACTAGGAGAAAACTACATCATCATCATCATCATATCAGCCACAGGACGTCCACTGCTGAACAAAGGCCTCCCCCTTAGATTTCCACAACGAGCGGTCACATGCCGCTCTCATGCAACGACTCCCAGTGACCTTCACCAGGTCGTCTGTCCACCTCGTTGGAGGTCGTCCCACGCTGCGTTTTCCGGTGCGCGGTCTCCATTCGAGAACCTTTGTTGCCCAACGGCCATCAGTTCTACAAGCAATGTGCCCCGCCCATTGCCGCTTCAGTTTACTAATCCTTTCAGCTATGTCGACAACTTTAGTTCTTCTACGGATCTCCTCATTTCTGATTCGATCTCGTAGAGAAATACCAAATAGAAAACTACATAAACTGTGTAAACCAAAGCAGAGAATACTGAACGTATTTTCTATGGCAATAGGTACATATTAACAACAAATTGTTTGAATGTTTCAAAACAATGAGTATGAGGACCTTTAATAATAATAAATAATTGAGAATAAATAATTTGGCGGCATGGTTGGTGCAGCGGTTGATACAGTCGACTGCTGCGCTCCGGGTCGTGGGTTCGATTCCCGCACGGAACAAATATTTGTATGATCTGCAGGTAGTTGTTCCGGGTCTGGGTGTATTGTGTGTGGAATTCATGTATGTAAACGCACCCACGACACAGGAGAAATCCTTGTGTGGGGCAACGTTTAAAAAAAAAAAAAAAAAAAAAAAAAAAAAAAAAAAAAAAACGGCCGAATGAAGTCTACTGCTGGACACAGGCCTCCCCCAAAGATCACCACAACCACTGATATGGATGTGTTTTGAGCTCATTGGGGGGTTTTGCCATAATCGCCACGCTTGGCAGGCGGGTTGACGATCGCAGTTGAGTTGTTAATGTACTCGAAGGACGCTGCTGCCCATTCTCCGGCTGATCCCTTAGTCGACTTTTACGACACCCATGGGAGGAGATGGGGTGGTGGCATTCTGAGCCGGCACCACACGGTTATGGGTTATGGTTATATGACCTTTAAATCCAAACAATTTCAATTTATGTTAAATGAATGTTACGGTCCTTGATACGGTAAATGACTTTTGAAATGATAAAATGTGATTTATTTTATATACGTATGTGTGATTTCAGGTTGAAATGGTCCAAATAAATTGTTTATATACCAGTATTATTGTAACAACAAAGTATATTCTCTTTGATTAATTTTCATATTCTACGATTATTCGATTTTAAATTATTTTCGTATTGTAAATTTAAATATTTGTACGCCGGTAACGGTAGAATATTATGGATTCGTTTTTTTTTGTAACAATAGTATTGTGCCATACTCTGACAAATAAATTATCTATCTATCTAACAATAGACAATATATTTTATTCATCATTCATCATCATTTCGGCCTAATGAAGTCCACTGTTGGACACAGGCCTCCCCCAAAGATCATCACAACCACCGATATGGATGTGTTTTGAGCTCATTGGGGGGTTTTGCCATAATCGCCACGCTTGGCAGGCGGGTTGGCGATCGCAGTTGAGTTGTTAATGTACTCGAAGGACGCTGCTGCCCATCCTCCGACTAATCCCTTAGTCGACTTTTACGACACCCATGGGAGGAGATGGGGCGGTGGCATTCTGAGCCGGCACCACACGGCAAATATTTAATATTTTATTCACGATATACATATTAGAGTTGGTTTTTTTGAAATCATGATGGATAACATGTTCATTATATAAGTTTTTAAACTGACTTGGTCACTGATACTATTATTAGAACTGGAAACGGGATATTTACCATGTTTTTTACTTGAGGTCCCTTTATTTCGGCGCTTTTGCAAGCCCCGTGTTCACGGATAAACTAATTTTGTTTGATAAAAATTGTACGGAACCCTCTCCACGCGAGTTCAACTCGCACTTGTCCGGTTTTTTAATAGTCGCGGTCCCTATAAATTGCTGAATGGCATAAAATAAAGTTCAGTATTTCCGTAGGACCTTATATGTACGAATGCATGAGTACACAAGTGCCTTTACAAGAAAACTCAAACACGAAGAAAAATCCTTGAAGAATCGCGAATATCTGTATTATTTTTACAAAACTGTATGTACTTCTTATACCCCATAGCTTTGGTAACAAGGTGATCTCTATGTTTAATTCAACAGTGCTCGGTATATCATTGTGCAAGCGACATGAAAATCCCAAGGGTTCCCAAAAATACACGAATATAAAGAAAATAGGAAGTCTTTTGTGAACGCCAACGACTGGTTTGGCATTTCGTCATGTTGTGTTTTCGTTTAGGTGCAAATTATTTTAAATACTGTTGTGTAAAAGACGTTCAATAGATAAATAAACGATTTAAACGCATATGGCAGCACTAGGATAATGTGTAACGGTGGTAAATTTTCAAATTAAAATTCAAAAGATTTTTATTCATATAAACCATAAACCATGCCGGTTCAGAATACCACCACCCCATTTCCTCCCGTGGGTGTCGTAAAAGTCGACTATGGGATTAGCCGGAGGATGGGCAGCAGCTTCCTTCGATTACATAAACAAATCAACTGCGATCGCCTACCCGTATGCCAAGCGTGGCGATTATGGCAAAACCCCCCAATGAGCCCACAACACACCCATATCGGTCGTTGTGGTGATCTTTGGGGGAGGCCTGTGTCCAGCAGTGGACTTCATTCGGCCGAAATGATGAAAAATGATGATTTATGAATAGTCAGAATGTAGTTGCACAGTTCCAAGAAGTTGGTCCTATGGAGAAGAACCGGCAAGAAACTCCATGGACACTATTTTAAAATAATTTTAAAATGTTACATTGCAATATAGTAGCATAAAGTTATGTGAGAATAATGTACTGTCAATGTGAAATAGATGAAGTAGAATGATTTCATTAAACAAAATTACATGGCAGTAAGGACTGACCAGTCCCACATGACGGCACCCGTTCACGAGCTTGACGCATGCATCGGCGTCGCTCAGGTCAACCATATTGCAGGGAACTTAGCATATTTAGACTGAGAATAAAAAACCTAACAAATTACTTTGGCACTTTGGTACTTACGTACTTTGGTAGGTTCGGTCCGTGTGGTGTCCGGATTAAGAATATAGCACCACTCCATTTCCTCCCGTGGATGTCGTAAAAGGCGACTAAGGGAATCTTAACCAGAGGGATGGGCAGCAGCCTCCCTTCTGTGAAGCGGTAGCCATACTGCGCTCACCGGCCCGCCTGCCAGGCGTGGTGGGTATTGGTATATGCCCCCCAAAATGATGACACAGAATCAATGGGGAAGGCCTTTGTTCAGCAGTGGACGTATAAATGGCTGATATGGTATATGGTAGGTTATACAGGTTGGGGAAGTTGATACATTGATGAGTCATGCTCGTGAACGTGAACGGAACAACCGACGGCAAATAATCTTATATCTTTAAATGAGCAATTCTTGTATATATATAATTGGAATCTCGGAATCGGCTCCAACGATTTTCATAAAATTTAGTATATAGGGGGTTTCGGGGGCGATAAATCGATCTAGCTAGGAATCATTTTTAGAAAATGTCATTTTATAGGCGTTTGAGTAGTCTCAACTGAAAAATATGACTCTTCCTGACATCTATTGGCGAATAATAATACTATTTTTTGTGAGCAACTAATTGTTTTAACGACACAACAGCAGATGGCGTTGTTAAGCAACACGAAAATACCGAGCAAAGCTCGGTCATCCAGGTACTTAATATATTATAGTAACATGTTTTTTTAAACATTAACCCACATTATGCTCGTTACATGATTTACCATCATTTGTATCCATCAACATTGTAATCTCAATTATTTTAAAAGAGTATCCATGGAGTTTCTTGCCGGCTCTTCTCCATAGATCAACTATTTGAAACCGTGCAACTTACACTTCATAAATAAAATATTAATATTTTTACATCGTATAGGGTTTTGAAGTTGGTATTTTTTTATTTGTTTCTTCTTAGTGTAAATAAATGTAAGAACTATTTCCAATTTGGTATCAGTATTTAACACTAAAAATAAGAATGATTCAAATCGGTTCTCTGATCTGAGAGGAATCGAAACTATTAAGACATCATCTAGATAAGCGCTGTCAAATTAACCTGTTTATTGAAGCTGGTTCAAAAACTACTCAATCACATGTAATGAAATTTATATGGGACCAACTGCACCAGTTCACCAGACATTCCACACCAGCTAAAAAAAAAATTTCTCATATCGGTCTACAAATGTCGGAGTAATCGGTGTACAAACAAAAAAAAAATACGCATCGAATTGAGAACCTCCTCCTTTTTAAGGGCGGTTAAAAAGAGCTCCCTGTAAATGGGGGAAAGACAGAAAACTTTAAATAAAAATCCAATTTCTAACTGATTTGATAGTAAAATTCATCATTTCGGCCGAATGAAGTCCTCTGCTGGACACAGGCCTCCCCCAAAGATCACCACAACGACCGATATGGGTTAGTTGTGGGATCATTGGGGGGTTTTGCCATAATCGCCACGCTTGGCAGACGGGTTAGCGATCGCAGTTGAGTTGTTAATGTACTCGGAGGACGCTGCTGCCCATCCTCCGGCTAATCCCTTCGTCGACTTTTACGACACCCACGGGAGGAGATGGGGTGGTGGTATTCTGAGCCGGCACCACACGCCATTAAAATTATCATATCAATATTACAGACCAATTACTTAGATGCCAACCTTAGAAAACAAAAACTAATCTATGCATATAATATAAACTTAACGATATTATAAATAATTCATCTAGCGAATTGATGAATTAAATAATTAATAGAAAACGGCGGTTGAACAGCAGTGCTCATTATTTATGGCTCGACAGAAACGTATTCATGATAATCCCGGTTAAGGGCCGGGTATACAATATTTCACCCAGTTTTGAAAAGTGTTTATGAAGGTTAGATACATTTTAGAAATTTGAAATATAAAAACGCCACAGTAAGTCATGAAAGTTGAAGAAAATGAAAGTATTTTATATCTGAGCATCATAGAGACGCGCATAATATTATACACCAAAGTATAAAACACATTTTTGATTCTCCCCTTGCAACACTCGCGCAATTTAATACAGTATCTCGCCAAAGGACTGGGAATCCAGGCTATCATTATTAACCAACAAAAAAAAACAATATTGCTCTGTTGAGTGCGTGAATGTTGGCAAGAGATTTAAATTTTTAATAAAGCAACATTTCAGGTGAGAGACGTCCACTGCTGGACTGGCCGTCTCTCCCAAAAAACGACCAACGACCGGTACGGATTTGATGTGATGAAGAATACCACTACCCTATCTCATCTCGTAGGTGTCATAAAAGACGACTATGGGATTAGCCGGAGGATGGGCAGCGGCGTCCTTCAAGTACATTTATAACTTAACTGCGATCGCCAACCCGTCTGCCATCCGCGGCGATCATAGTAATAACCCCCAATGAGTACACAACACAAACCCATAGCGGTCGTTGTGGCAATCTTTGGGGGAGGCTTCTGTCCAGCAGTGGACGTTTTTTGGCTGAAATAATTAAATCCGAGTTAAGAATATAGCACCACTCCACTTCCTCTCGGGAATGTCGTAAAAGGCGATTAAGGGACGCTATACCAGAGAAATGGGCAGCAGAGTCCCTTCTGGGGAACAGTAGCCATATTGCGATCGTCACCAAGTGTGGTGAGTACTGGTTACTTCCCCCAAAATGATGACACACGGTATGAAGCCAGTCGTTTATAGGGGAAGCCTTTGTGCAGGAGTGGATGTCTTTTGGCTGATATGGAAATTATGAGAGGTAGCTAACTCTGCTACCTATCATAGCAAGGCCTGGCAAGCCCAAAATAAAAAGCAGATACGGCTCTGGTTATTCTCGATTCATCATAACGTCGAGCGACATACAGCAATGAATGCCATGTACCATATACCATAGAACCATGCGGGCTATTCAATTATTTTGTTATATTGACGTGATATTTGTCTGGAAATTTAGTTATATCATGCTCACTCGAGTGTCCTGCTTATGGTGGCGTTGTGTGTCGGGTCGCTAAGTTTCCCTACAATATGGTTGAGCTGAGCGACGCTGATGCATGCGTCATGTTCGTGAACGTCTGTTGGGATTAGTCATCTTAATGCTGTCATGACAATTGAATCGAAAACTCTGGTAAATATTAAAATCAGGCTTGTTTAGTGTAGACTTTTTAAGAAGTTTAGACTCTTTTCTCCTGCATTGTCCTCACATTACCATCATTTCGAGAACATTGTAGAACATTGTACCAATATGATTCAAAAAGAGTAGCCATGGAGTTTGTTGCCCGTTCTTCTCCATAGGAAATCTACACCTTAGAACGAGGCAACTAAAGTCTTGACTACTCATAAGTGCCTATTAATAGTTTTGCATAAAAATATTTTTATCTTTATCTGATTAAAAATATCTCAGAAACGATTCAGAGTAACTTCGCGGGGTTTCCCGCCAATACTAGACCACCCGCTCTCCCTCTGTCGGTGTAATAAAAAGCGAGTAAGGGTTAATATCAATAGGGTGGGCAGCAGCATTTATGTTATTTACTTATATTTAATAACTTGACATTTGACTTGATTCAGTTGAAATTACATATTTTGTTGTTATTTACTTACATTTAATAAGTTGACATTTGAGTTGATTAATTTAAAACTTCATGTTTTTCATCTTATTTACTTATATTTAATGTTATGGCATTGTTGAACATTAGTTACTGTTCATATTGTTCTTGTAACTTTAAATTATAATATTCATACAAAACTGTAAATGTGTGAGCTATTAATAGTATTTTTAGTACTTATATTGATCGGGTATTTTGCCTGGCTGTATTGGTCTGTCATGCTGTCAATTATTTAAAAAGAGTATCCATGCAGTTTCTTGCCGGCTCTTCTCCACGAGATCAACTATTTGGAACCGTGCAACTTAGATTCTGACGTTTCATAAGTGCCAATATTTGGTTTATTTGAAATAAAAAACTTTGACTTTGACTTTGATTTTGACAGCATCCTCCTGTCTGCTAATAACAACACATACACATGCCAATCGCGGTGATTATGTTAATATCCTGCTCAGTGAAATAATAATTGGGAGACTTATGTCCAGCAGTGAACATTTACGGGTTTATGTTTGTTAAAACGATCCAGCACTTATAAATTGCACTTTCCACTTTCACCGGAATCGTAAAATAAACAAAATAAACACAGTACATTTTGTTTGGCGTATGGTCCGGTATTTACTTTGAAAACTAAAACTCTTTTTCATCACAATTCGTTTGGTGAGGCAAAATCGGAGTTGCATGAGTACAGAACAGTATTTACCGCTTTTGGGGTCATCGGTACACATTGCTTTTGATACCTTATACCTCTATTCATACTGCCATTTTATTATTAAAACGACACTCCTCATCATTTCGGCCGAATGAAGTCCACTGCTGGACACAGGCCTCCCCCAAAGATCTCCGCCACGATCGATATGGGTGTGTTGTGGGCTCATTGGGGGGTTTTTCCATAATCGCCACGCTTGGCAGACGGGTTGGCGATCGCAGTTGAGTTGTTAATGTACTCGAAGGACGCTGCTGCCCATCCTCCGGCTAATCCCTTAGTCGACTTTTACGACACCCACGGGAGGAAATGGGGTGGTGGTATTCTGAGCCGGCGCCACACGGCACTCTACACTCATCGTTATTTTATATAAAACTAGCTGGGACCCGCGGTTTCACCCGTCGTCCAATTATATATATATAGGAATGAAATTCATTGGAATGATAGTGGCGCCATCTGTCAAAGATTGGTCGTACCAACTCCGAAACCTTTGTGGGCTCATGCACAACACTTTGCTGAAGATCATGACATGATCAAATGCATAGTTTACGATTCTATAAAGGACATACACACAAACATTAATTTATCTATATATAGATATACAAATAAATAAACAATCGTGTTTTATTTAAACAAGCGTTTAGCCTGTTAGTTATGTTTCATCACTACATATACTTTATTAACAAATACTGATCGTTTCACGTCTTCAATAAAAATAAACTGCAATATTTACATTTGCCAGGAGACGCATGAGGGCTCGCTCTTTTATTTTACTTATTTATTTAACAGTGTTATGTTGTAAGCTGCCTCATATCGGCCATTTATACGTCCACTGCTGAACAAAGGCCTCGCCCATAGATTTTCACAACTGTGTCATCATTTTGGGGGGTGTTTACCAATAATCTTTGCCGTGTGGTGCCGGCTCAGAATGCCACCACCCCATGTCCTCCCATGGGTGTCGTAAAAGTCGACTAAGGGATTAGCCGGAGGATGGGCAGCAGCGTCCTTCGAGTACATTAACAACTCAACTGCGATCGCCAACCCGCCTGCCAAGCGTGGCGATTATGGCAAAACCCCCCAATGAGCCCACAACACATCCATATCGGTGGTTGTGGTGATCTTTGGGGGAGGCCTGTGTCCAGCAGTGGACTTCATTCGGCCGAAATGATGATTACCAATACTCACCACGCTTGGCAGGCGGGTTGGTGAGCGCAGTATGGCTATCGTTTCACAGAAGGGACGCTGCTGCCCATCCCTCTGGTTTAGATTCCCTTAGTCGCCTTCTACGACATCCACGAGAGGAGATGGAGTGGTGCTATATTCTTAATTCGGACACCACACGGAGCTGCCTTAACTGATTCCTATAGTAGGTATTCAATTTAATAATTTAACCAGTTATTAGGTCCTGACAGACAGTTTTATCCATCATATTGAAACAACGCAGGGCATTTCACTACATGACATCCTTTGAGAAGAAACATCGAAAGAGACTCAGGGCTAGGTATTTTGATAATTTTCCAGTTTTTATGCACATCATTTCGGCCGAATGTAGTCCACTGCTGGACACAGGCCTCCCCCAAAGATCACCACAACGACTGATATGGGTGTGTTGTGGGCTCATTGGGGGGTTTTGCCATAATTTAGCCGGCACCACATTCTTGTAAAAATTTGGGTTTAGAAATTATTTAAATTAGCTCTTTATACATTAAAAACATGTTTTAGCTGTACAATACAAACAATTCAGGTACAATTGGTTTCAAAGTAAGCCACATCTGCAGAAAATAATAAATGTCACACGTCTCTAACGCCAACATAGTCTTTGATTTTATAAATTGCATTTTCTATTAGAAATGATTGAATGCTTATTTTAAACTTTCTATCAGTAAGATGCCGTGTGGTGCCGGCTAAGAATACCACCACCCCATCTCATGTCGTGGGTGTATATAAAAGGCGACTATGGGATTAGCCGAAGGATGGGCAGCAGCGTCCGTCGAGTACAATTATAACACAACTGCGATCGCCAACCCGTCTGCCAAGCGTGGCGATTATGGCAAAACTCCCCAATGAGCACATAATCTTTGGGGGAGGCTTCAGTCCAGCAGTGGACGTTTTTCGGCTGAAATGATGATCAGTAAGATCCGTAATTTGTTTTGCTAACTTATTATAGAATTGAACACAATGCCAAAATATGTATGGCAAAAACGATCGAACGCTCGGAAATTCGTACTGATTGTAACAAGGTCCAATTAGGTATAGTAAACTCTACTGTAAACTCTGTAAGACTAGAGAATTAACTGACCGTATCAGGTCATATGTAATAAAAGGTGAGCAAATTGCCACCGAACAGAATTCAAAGCGCTACTGCTACTGCGAATTTCCAGGCAAATACCTTGATCTGGGAATCGAATGCAACCTCGCTCACAAACGAACGATTGCTACCGACAATTATTACACGGCACAATTGGCGCAGTGGCTAAGTGATTAGGTTTCTGTGCTACTTGTTGCGGGTTAGATTCCCGCACGGAACCAAATTTGTATTATCATTGGTTGGTCCATGTCCAGCAGTGGAAGTTTAAGGGCTAATCAATGATATTATATATTAAAAGAAGTAGATATGTTACATGCGTGCCAAATGTAACAACCAAAACTCCCCCAATTGTAGCACCTCGCAATCAGTTCGTCCAAGACAGGACAACGAGCACACACTGTCACAATCTGTATTGTTTTATTAATTAAGTAACAACAATGTGGTCGTGCGTATAGAAAATGCACAAACTATCAAGCAAAAATAAATAAAGAACAAGGGGTCTCATACCACAGTAACAAACTATATAAAATATTTGAATAAAAATACTATTCAAATGATCTATGGAATTATATTCTCAAACAAAACACAGGCCAAGCAAAGAAAAGAGACAACACATTTAATCTATCACAGGTGCGACAAAGACATCGGGTAAACATGTTGTCATTTTAGATAGCGATCTCTTTTACTCTCGTAGTTTTTGTATCTTCTTTCTTACAGCATAGGTGTATAATTGTATAGCTTTATACCTACATACTGCGAGACTGAGTTTTGCGCGCCATTCAATATGGACGTAACATATCTATGGTATAATATCATTGGGGCTAATTTATTTCTAATATCAAGTAAATGATGGCAGTATTGAGTGTTATAATAATAAGTAAATTGTAATTTGTTTGTAGACTCCTTGAGTTACCTTTTTTTTTTTTTTTTGCCGGACTCCCGAAAAAATATTCTTTCTCAAAAACAACTGGACCGATCCTGGATATTTGTATACGGATGAAACTCAAAACTCAAACTCAAATCTTTATTGCATTCATATGTTCATAAGTTAACAGAAAATTAGATGCGTATCAATATGAAACCCTGTTAGGGCGCCGCAATTTTACTATACAATAACAATAGTATTTTTGTTTGCTTAAAATATTAAAAAGAAGAGATTAATACATACTTATTAAAGGTTAAGGCGATTATTAAGCGGTTATTTATATTAATTATAAATTTGATACATCTTGTATATTTTAATATTATATTATTAATAAAGTGAAATCTGATCATTCTTATTATATTATATAAATATTATTTACTTAGTACGTATAAAATTTGTTTAATCACAAGATACAAATTTTATCTTGTCTTCAAAAAACTCTTGCAAAGTGTAATAGGATTTTTGTTTTAAGTATTTATTTAATTTTACTTTAAAGACGTTGTAATTTAACGTGTCTTTTATTTCCTGGGGTATTTTATTATATATTTTTATAGACATTGAATATGGGCCAGAGTGGAATATTGTTAGACTTGAGATGGGAAAGGACAGATTATTTTGATGTCTTAAATTACGTGATTGTGAATGTTGATCTTTTCTCTGGGAGTACAGATGTTTGTGTTTTTTGACAAATAAACAGATTTCGAGAATGTACAGTGATGTTAGAGTAAGGATGCCTAAATTGGATGTAGACTGAGTATCACGTGAGCAAACCGAGGGCAAACGGCTAGTTGAGATAACCTGCGATTTTTCTTTTATTACTATTGTTTCATTGATGTAGAAAGAATAGGTAAAACGAATTAATAATCTTCAATGGAATATTTCAACATTTCATTGCTCCTCCGAGGCCTTAGACGAGGTGGACGGACGAACTGGTCACTGGGACCCGATAGATGCGGGCGGCATGTCGCCAGCCACTGAAAATCTGTGAGAGGGACTTTGTCCAGAAGTGGACATCCTTTTTTTATTAATTAACTAGCTGGGACCCGCGGTTTCACCCGCGTTTTATTTAAAAGCAATTTAGAGTGCTTCGACATAGACACTTGACATAGAATATATATGTTGGATTTCAAGGGTTTTATTGTTTCGCGCGGAACCCTAATTATTTTTCTAAAATCAAAGTAGCCTAAGTTATTCCTTATAACGTCAGCTATCTGCCAGTGAAAGTCCCGTCAAAATCGGTCCAGCCGTTTCGGAGATTACCCGGAACAAACAGACAGACAGACAGACAAAAAATTTAAAATTTGATTTTTTGTTATAGGTACCGTATATAGTTTCATATGCATTTAGTAAAAAGCTGTTATTTTGACGTTACAAACAGACACTTCAATTTTATTTATTTGTATATAGATGTCCAGTGGAAATTCTGCATGGAACTTCCTTAGCACCGGGGAAGGGCGAAGGGGTATGCCGGACTCCTACCGACTAAAATCATTGGAACGGTCATCTTCGGCACCGAAAGGGGGCTCCAGGTCCTTGTAAGATCAGACTAGAGCCGCCCATTGGTACCACGCCTTTAGGCACATCCCGGAGGGGATGACTGTAAAGCGGTCACCTCCTCTAGCGGAGGGAAGGCGACTGTAAAAAGTTAAAAGTTCGCCCCCCCCAGGCAATTCTCGGGGAGTATGATGATGATGAATGAAACGGTAAATGATTAGTAAGGTTAAGCAACGCTCGGTGCGATCAGTCAGTGGATGGGTGACCGCACAGTAGTATTTGAACTGGGTGTCTCCGTGCTTCTCAAAGCGTGAAATTATTGGTCCCGATTGCTGTCATTCAAGGGCAGTCGTTAAGGCAAGTTGGTGGCGTTTGGGTGGTGTGAACAACTCTGGCAGTAGAATACCCGTTAGTAACCATTAACAGAACGAAAAAGAATGAAAGTTGACATATTTTTAGACTCTTTTGTTAATGTTTTTTTTTATAAAAACGTTGCCCCACACTAAGATTTCTCCTGTGTCGTGGGTGCGTTTACATAAATGAATTCCACATACAATACATCCAGACCCAAAACAACTACCTGCAGATCATACAAATATTTGTTCCGTGCGGGAATCGAACGCACGACCCGGAGCGCAGCAGTCGACTGTATTAGCCATGCACCAACCGAGCCGTCGTAATTGTACTTTTGTTTAATATTCAACAGTTTTATTTTTGGTAGTAATGTATTTATACTTATTCTTTATTGTATTACTTAAAACAGATACAGGTTAAGTAAAACATGATGTACAAAGGCGAGCTTAACTCAACATTGAGATTTCTTCCAGCAAACCTTTGAATGATAACAAAAATAGAAAGAAGAGGGCAGTATCAAGGGTACAACTAGGAAGAAAACAACAGTTAGGAATAATCATAACAACCGATTGTAGGGGTGTTGTTAATCAGGAAATACCCAACTATACAGCATGCATATAATATACATATATATTAACAAGGCATCTACACATACCCACGCTTACAACTTTCACACCCCTGCCAAACATACACACACATGCATACACATGCACACATTCATACACATGCATAAATACATATATTATATATATTCACAAAAATCCATTGGATAAGGATTTGATGCAACACAAACAGCCTGGCTTTATTTCTTAACATTTAATTAACTACTATAATCTACTTGCTTCGTTTTATTTTATTTATGGCATTTATTGTGATTTTTATGATGTACTTGCTTGTATGTACTTACCGAATATCTAGCTTAATTTATGTACTAGGGAAGGCACTGTCTTCTGGGATACAGGGTCCAACCTAGTCCAGGAGGCAGAGCTCATTTGTTTTGTAACATATTTGGTCGCTAATAAAAACTTTTCATTTATTTATTATTTATATACTTATGTAAATACATACCTATATAAATAAATATATACCATACACACATAGTTATAATATATACTGAGAGGAAATGCTTTTTGAGTTCTTTCTTGAAAACGTCCAGAATTTGTTACTGACTCAAATGATATATGACTTATGGACGTTAAAGACGCCTTATAGTAGATTCTTTCAATTTCAGAACTAATTGACAGTTTAATACTTCTACTGTCAGCCTATCACATCCCATTGTTGGGCGAAGACCACATGGTTAACACATTTAACATTCATAACTAAATGTCATGATTGAAACAAAAACCAACAAGACAGGTGTCATCATCATCATTTCAGCCGAAAGACGTCCACTGCTGAACATAGGCCTCCCCCAAAGATCGCCACAATGACCGGTTCTGCGCTACTCGCAACCAGCGGATTCCCGCAACCTTCACCAGGTCGTCGGTCCATCTCGTGGGGGGTCTACCCACGCTGCGTCTTCCGGTACGCGGTCTCCACTCAAGAACTTTTCGGCCCCATCGGCCATCCGTTCTACGAGCAATGTGCCCCGCCCACTGCCACTTAAGTTTAGCAATTCTTGACGACAGGTGTAATAACTTTAAATTCTGTCGTCCTATAAAACCATCCAGATCAACGGTATCACTTTACAGACCATTGTCATACCAACCTTGGTTCCAAAATGGCAAACCATAACTATGTACTAAATTCACGCACAAATAAACTCAACTACAGGCCTTATTCCGCTTCGCAACAGAATAATCTGATGTTCTGCCATTGTGAGTTAGTTTGAGCCGCCTCGAACCGCCGGTAACCAGACGAAACCAGTACAAACCGGCTTCCCGGTTTGCCGCTATTGAAATTTGCCAATTGGCGAAACTGTTTGAAATATTCATCGTTAAACAAGACGCAGGCGGCAAGCCACGTTGTATTGATTTGCAAATGGGCTCTGAATTTATGATTTTAATGACAGATTTTGGCGTATACTTGTTGCCTAAAGTTGCCGAAATCACGAAACACAAAATCAACAAACAGAATGCCGGAAAGTTAGTTAAAGTGTGAAAGTTAGTTTTGTATTGGTTTCCAGTACAAGAAGTTCTAGCGGCTTCGCTGCTCGCAGTTCTTATAATGTCTACCTAAGTAAGAATTCATGATAAAGTCGAAATTTCTGCGATATTGGTTCACAAAAACTGCGATATTGGTTCCCAAAAACTGCGATATTGGTTCACAAAAACTGCGATATTGGTTCACAAAAACTGCGATATTGGTTCACAAAAACTGCGATATTGGTTCACAAAAACTGCGATATTGGTTTTGACAGGTCAATGCACCTCTCCTGCTAGAAGTCATGCACACAACAACATAGTTAGCCGCTATATATTGTACATAGACTATAGTATTAATTGGTGTTGTTAACCTTGTAAAGGAAAATGAAATAAAGAAAAAAGGGTACAAATGAATAAAAATATTTCTATTCATGTAAAACCATTTATAGGCACTTATGAATAGTCAAAACTTTAGTTGCCGTGTTTCAACGTGTAGATTTTTTATGGAGAAGAACGGGCAAGAAACTCCGTGGTTCATCATCATCATCATTTCGGCCGAATGAAGTCCACTGTTGGACACAGGCCTCCCCCAAAGACCACCACAACGACCGATATGGGTGTGTTGTGGGCTCATTGGAGGGTTTTGCCATAATCGCCACGCTTGCCAGAGGGGTTGGCGATCGCAGTTGAGTTGTTATTGTACTCGAAGGACACTGCTGCCTATCCTCCGGCTAATCCCTTAGTCGACTTTCACGACACCCACGGGAGGAGATGGGGTGGTGGTATTCTGAGCCGGCACTAAACTCCATGGTTACTTTTTTTAAATCATACTGGTAGTTTTTTTTTTAACTACCATGTTATCGAAATTAGTGTAATGTGAGGAAAATGCAGGAGAAAAGAGTCTAAACTTCTTAAAAAGTCTACACCAAACAAGCCTGATTTTAATATTAACTAGAGTTATAATGAAAAACTTTTAAACGGATTCTATCGTGTTTCGAACACTTTGCAGGGTTCGTGAGAGTCATCCTGCGACCACGAACCCTGCAAAGTGTTCGAAACGTCAGGAAAAACAAAAATCTAAAATATACCCGATAGAATCCGTTTAAAAGTGTTTCATTATAATGTGTAATACTCGCGAAAACCTAAGACATTATTATATTAACTAGAGTTTTTGATTCAATTGTCATGACAGCATTAAGCTGACCAGTCCCAACAGACGGCACTCGTTCACGAGCATGACGCATGCTTGAATAGCTTATTGAAATACATTACCAGTAAAATCTAATTAAAGCAGCCCTTGTTAAGAAAACATGCATTCCAATTTTGGTACAGACCTATTGTGTGTTCAGCATCAAAACGTTTGTTGGACAAATTAGGTGCCGTGTCAGCTTGACATTAGCATTCTGCCGCGATCAATAGAAACAGCTTCAACAGCACCCCGAGTTGCTATTTTGGCAGTTACCGATATAGACAGTTCAGTAGATATTTAGTAGTAAAGCGGCGTACTCAAAGCACTACCTGCAGGGCCCTTAACTATCCAAAGTCAAATGACATGTCTTATTTAAGAAAAAGTATGTTGTCTTATCTGGTTTTATTTTTTTGTTGGGCTTCTCGCATACATTTCTGGGAAATTTAGTTGCTTAACCGGTCATTTCTGCCAAGCCGAAAGAGGCCACCAGCCAGGCTTAAAAATAGTATTAAAAACTAAGCAACTTTCGCTAAGGGCGGCCCTTGCGGGACACGGACCTCGGCTTAGGGCGTTGCTGAGGATAGCAAGCTATTGTTTTGGGGACAGCTGGATCAGTATTATTTAAAATGAATTAAAGGACATTTAAAGCTACAGGCTCGGCACGGGCCGGCGCGAGCAAGAGACGGGAGGGAGCAGTGCTAACTTGAACGGGAAGGTGACGCGCGATAGGCCTCCACGACGTCGGTGAGGCGGGAGTTATTACTGGTAAGAAAATAAACAGCAATAAAATAAGTAACAGAGGGTACAGATACTTTTGTTTTATCATCACACAAAAATCAGTCTTACGTCTCGTAACAATGTGGTCGGAATTCCAAAACACTGCAGTGGAAAAAATTATAACGCTATTTCTAAAGCAAATTACGTATTTTTGAACACCATTTTATCTGGCTGCGTTGATTAAAAACCTTTACAGTTCGTAAAACTATTTCCGGTATTGAATTCAACTTTGAGGATCTAATAATTTAATAATTGGACGAGCAGCTTTTTAATATAACTTCTTCAAACCTTTCATATTATTTCATTTCAGATAGTATTTTTGCAAATTTGCTTCTATAGGGTCATAACTCTTCTGTTGTTAGATTTTGCGACCTTTTTTTTTATTGATGTCCAGTGGAAATTCTACATGGAACTTCCTTCACCCCGGGGAAGGGCGAAGGGGTATGCCGGACTCCTACCGGCTAAAACCACTGGAGCGGTCATCTTCGGCACTGAAGGGAGGCTCCAGGTCCTCGTAAGATCACACTAGGGCCGCCCATTGGTGCCACGCCTTTAGGCACATCACGGAGGGGATGACTGTAAAGCGGTCACCCCCTCTAGCGGAGGCAAGGCGACTTTAAAAAGGTCGCCCCCTCAGGCACTTCTCGGGGAGGATTTCGCGACCTAGCTTATTACCCGACTGCCCCAGAAAGAGGGTAATATTTTCGAGTGTAATTAATAAAAAAAATAAAAAATTAATCTAACTAATTTTATTTTATGTATGTTGAGTATTTCTTTGGCACGCTCTGCAACCTAACGGCTTGATGGATTTCATCATATGAGGTGTATAACCTCACCTGTGGAAGTGACATAGGGTATAAACTTTAAATATGGCGAATGTTGTTTTACGCAGTCGAGTTTTACTTGTTCTACAGAGTTACAGACGTCATGATTATTTATAAATTTCATACGTGTCTGACATTGACAAAAGCAGATCTACTGCCACCATGTCTTTGACAGAATTATGTGGGTACATCTTTTTCTAAAAAAATGGGAGTGTCATTTAAATGTTTGGTGGAGCATAAACATGCTAACTTGCTATCGGAGACGGCTGGATTTCATCATCGGGTATCGCCTGCGGGGAGCGGGAATGCTCATTTCACCGTTATCATCCCATCACAGACTACAATTTCACTCCTGTTTGTTTTCAATCAACGGTTTTCTATTTTAATTTGAAGTGATTTTGGCAAGAGGAGGTCACACTCATTATTAGGTTTTTACATTCTATTCTATTGTGTTGTGGCTCTCACGGGGTCAGCATTAGCCGAACGTACTTCGACCCTATTGGATCCATTATGCTGTCCAAAGCCCTGCGCTACTCCTCCGCTGGCAATTCAAGAAGTCCCTGTAGGTACTTCGTAATCATGCCTGCCTGGAGCCGCGCCTAGCCTAGCCATTCCTAGATGTTTTGCCCTACGTCTTCCCAGAGCGTCACAGATGCACAAAATGTGCTGCATTGACTCTTGATTGTCCATACAGAATCTGCATGTATCCGTTGTGCTAAGCTTCATCCTATAGAGGTGCTCCTTGGTGCCAAAGTGTCCTGTCATTGCGCCTATATAGTGCCTCAAATGGGTTTTGGTTAGATTTAATAATCTCTTAAACCCGTCTAGTTTTGTGCTGTAGAAAGTCTTAGAATGGTTTAGTCCTCTCGCTTGCCTCCATTCTCTGACATACTCTTTATCAGCAAATGCATATAATGCCTGTTGGTAGGTACCATTAGGTATTTCTACAAATGGCTCAGGGTCGATGAACTGCTCATTCGAGCCCGCCCTTGCTAGGTGATCTGCTTTCCTACCAGGTTTTTAAATTTGTAACTTTATTTAATTAAAAAAGTAACAAAAATCTTCTTGTCTTTATTGCCGACCACTTCTTATTGTTTGGCTGTGTACATTGGTTTTAAAGAACTCACCGATTTTTTTTTATTGCCAGATTTCACCTCACGCGTATTCTTTTACACCATTATAAGTTTACAGACTACGTCAAACAATTAAATTTCATTTAATGAACTCAAATCGTCCTTAGAATGTACATTTCCTTAGGTGCCCGTTTTTATGCAAAAGAGTATTCTTAGCATCATTCGTAGGCTTTATGTTTATAAAGTTGCAGCATACGTGTTTCTTTAACATGTTTACTAATCATGTTAAAGAATCATGCGAAGGAAGTTCATGAAGAATTTCCACTGGGCACCAATTTAAAATAAAGTAAACTATAAATAGGTTACAGAATAACAATAATAAAAAATCCTTTAAAAGAAATTTAATTTCATAGTGTTCCCATTCTCCTCGTTTATAATTTTAGTCGTGTATACAAAATAAAACGAAGTCATAAAACTAGTAGTTTATGAGAAATCACTCACCTGCGTTATACTCCAGTATCTGTCCAGCGAGATTAAACACAGGTTCATGATGGACGCCGTACACAACAGCACATCCATCGCCGAATGTATCTCGCACCACCAGAAACCAAAAATCCAGTAGCCCATCAGCTCATTCGCCAATGAAAACGGCATTATCACCAGGCCAAGGAAGAAGTCCGACACGGCCAACGAAGCTATGAACCAGTTCTGTATGTTTTTTAACGCTTTCTCGGTCACTATCGCGATTATCACCAGCATATTCCCCACTACAACCATTATCATTAACACTGTCACAACCACTGATGCTATAATTATATGTGCGGGCGAGTATCCACTAGGGTACCAAGTTTTTAGAACTAAATTTACCGTAGTGTCATTCGATAAAGTCGTGTTCGCGTCTGAACCATTCGTCATTTGCAATGCAAAAAACTCTTCCTGACTCATATACGTTGGAACCAGAAACGTCGAATTCGGACCAACTGTCGCGTTGAAATGTGTAGACATCGTAGTCCTCGCCAGCATAGTCGTGGTCGACACCATCGTGGCTCTCGAAACCAGATTTGTAAAATTCATCTAACTAATTTTATTGTTTAGACAAATTGAAAGTTTGGCCCCGTAGAAATAACTGTATAATTGATTTACTTTGAAAAAATGTAAGTATTGCCTATAGGAACGGAAGTTTGACTATGATTTGTTTATACATTTACAAAATACCCGTTTTAACCGAACGTTGAAAATGTATGCGGTTACGAACACAATACTTACAATGTAACACGAAGGCCTTACCTAATATTGCTTGAAACTATCGAAAAACACTAATTGTTAAATTAATTTACGTTGCAAATGAAGATTACGGTATGTTGCGTACACACAAAAAAGCGATTTAACACTAAAAGCTTGTTTTGAACAAAAAAATCTTGATTTATTTTGTGCAGTCGCGCGGCGGTGTCATCGTCCGACTTTGTGCTTTCGTCTGTCCCAAAACCGATGCGTTTTTGCGAACATTTTCTTTATGATTTTCTTCATCACGTCATGGTTACATGGTGGTCATGGCTGAGGTTCTCGCGTGACTGTCTAATGGTCAGTCATTAGCGTTGGTTCATTGTAATCAAATGTCGGCTGATGATTATCTTGATTATGGTCGGCGTCTCCTGCCTGTAACAATGATAATATTATTGATGAGTTGTGTGAAATGGCCTTGGACATAGCGTGTGCATATTGAACGTCAAAGATATAATATTGGAATTTGATCTTAATTTTTTTATACAAATTGGTGACAAGACGAGAAAATCATTTGCCTGGTGGTAAGCGTCATTGCCTGCCCATCACAATTAAAATGCTACCCGGGCTTTTAACTTTAACATTCGGCTTCGAATGTTAAAGTTATTTAGTCTCTTATGCCCAGTAGTTTCACTAGCTACAGTGTCCTTCTAACACAGCACAGCACAGCAATGTCTAAAGTTTAAACAGTATTGCTTAGCGGCGAATATCTATCACTGGGGTGGTACCTAACTAGCCGGCCTCTTGCAATGAGAGATCACCAATAAATCATTACAAGATGACATGGAAACTTGAACAGATTTTTATACATAACATCTTTTATATATATCATATTATACACAACTTTTTTTTTAAAGAGTATATCCATGGAGTTTCTTCCCGGCTCTTCTCCATAAGACCGACATTTCCGAACCGTGCACTTAACTCGACTTTTTGTAAGAGCCTATTAGGGCCTATATATGAAAAAAAAACACAGACAGCTTTATTAGATTGCTTGTATTCTCGGGGAAAATCTAAGTTGAATATTTAGCTGAAAGTGTATTAAACTCCAACAATTTACTAATGGCGATAATGGTCCTTGTGATCCCAGGCGATAGCCTGACCACTGAAATGAATTCAGGATTTAATAGTGCTCGATACAATTAAAGTCTTTCATCCAAGGGATATCTACTACTGAACAAAAGCCTCCCACATACATTTAAATAAAAGTACTGTATCACAGAAGGGACGACGCTGCATCCCTCTGGTTTATAGACCCTAACAGCCGAAATAAATAATCTAGATTGATTATCCAAAATCTTCAGATTTAAGATTTTGAAATTCATTCGTTGTTGTGTTACAATCACCGTTAACACTAAAACAATATAGTAATGTCTTAGGTTTTCGCGATTATTACTCATAATAAAAACACTTTTAAACGGATTATATCGCGTATATTATAGATTTTTTGTTTTTCCTGCGACCACGAATGTTGCAAAGCATTCGAAACGTCAGGAAAAACAAAAATCTATAATATACGCGATATAATCCGTTTAAAAGTGTTTTTATTATGACTAAAACAATATTTATATTTATTTCTGCCGAATGAAGTCCACTGCTGGACACAGGCCTCCCCCAAAAATAACTACAACGACCGACATGGGTGTGTTGTGTGCTCATTGGGGGGTCTTGCCATAATCGCCACGCTTGGCAGACGGGTTGGCGATCGCAGTTGAGTTATTAATGTACTCGAAGGACGCTGCTGCCCTACCTCCGGTTAATCCCTTAGTCGACTTTTACGACACCCACGGGATGAAATGGGGTGGTGGCATTCTGAGCCGGCACCACACGGCAAACACTAAAACAAACATATTCGTAATCCGAAATCCAAAGATTTTGGATTAGATCGATTATTAATTTCGGCCGTTAATCCTCTATTACGATATCCACGGGAACAGATAGAGTAGTGCTATATTCTTAATACAGACACCACACGAAATCGGACACTAAACCGATGTACGAAAATTAGAGTGGTGACTCAATAATATAAAATGTTTTACAAACAGACACAAAATTCTTGTATAAATATTACCATAATGGCTTTCATTATTTCAAAGGACAAAGATTTTAACTATAAATATAGTACCTACGCATTAAAAGCAATTTGTTAGTTTTAGTTTTATTTTACTCGGTTCTAATTGATTGATGTTCAAACTCTATCTGGTTGAGTGCACAATAAATTTTGGTCGCTCAATTGATAGCTGTAACTTAATTTAAATGTGGCTTCAGAATTTTTTTAAGAGTTGTTCAAATTTATTGTTTGTTTTTTTATTGATTTGTGAATAGGTTAAAAGCGAGCCATTATTTAAAACCACTTAACATATTTTATTTGGAAAAAATAATCTATTGAAATCGCACCACTTTTTCAGTTTCAAATATATTATGTTCATGTTTTAAATTAATCGAATATTATCATTTAGATACATAATATATTGTCGTAATCGGAACTTCGGCTTTGGGGGCGCGAATAAAAAATTGCTTACACATATATTTATTTATTTCTCTTTAAACAAGTGATAACATAAAAATATCTCCAACGTAGATTTCACAGTTTAACAATAGTTTTTTACTGTTATTAGATTAACCTCACCTCAGGCAGGTTTGCCGTAAGAAATTCATGAAATAAACGCTACCTTTGTACAATTACTCCTGTTTCATCTAGCTTGTCGTTTCTGTGAGAGCATAAATTATAAAATAAATAATTCCTCTCACTATGTTCATTCACTTCCCACAAATATTGCAAATATATTTATAAATAAAAAAGTTATATTTTATAGCATTATACAATAAGGACAATTGAAAATTTGTATGATCTACAGGTAGTTGCTCGGTCGGTGGATGTATGGTGTGTGGAATTTATGTCTGTAAACGCACCCTCCACACAGGAGACATCATAGTGTGGGGCAACGTTTTAAAAAAAACACTAATACAATGTACAGATGCGTACAGAGGCGGACTTAATGGGTGCCTAATGACACCCTAAGGTTATGCATGATAGGTTTTTTACATATTCAAATTAAAACATGAAAATTATATGCACTCTAATCAGTGCGAGGCATATCCATATCTATACAAATAAATATAATTGAAGTGTCTGTTTGTAATCTCAAAATAACAGCTTTTTACTAAATGCATATGAAAGTATATACGGTGCATATAACAAAAAAACAAATTTTCTGTCTGTTTGTTCCGGGTAATCTCCGAAACGGCTCGACCGATTTTGACGGGAATATCACTGGCAGAAAGCTGATGTTATAAGGAATAACTAAGGCTACTTTGATTTAAGAAAAATAATTAGGGTACCGCGCAAAAAAAACCGTTGAAATCCAATATATACTTATACATGTACTATGTCAAGTGTATATGTCGAAGTACTCTAAATTTCTTTTAAATTAAACGCGGGTGAAACCGCGGGTCCCAGCTAGTCCATAATATGTTTAAGAAACTCGCATGCGTACTACAACATGTATACTACTTAACAAATATACACACACCCAGATAGAGCTAGCCACGCATAACCTCAAACACGCAACGCATACGGTTTATTATCATACCAGCCAAAGGACGTCCATCGCTGAACAAAGACCTCCCCATAGATTTCCACAACGACCGGTTACATGCTGCCCGCATCCAACGACAGCCAGCGACCTTCACTAGGTCGACAGTCCACCTCATCGTAGATCGTCCCACGCTGCGTTTTCCGGCGCAGTCTCCACTCGAGAACCTTTATGCCCCAAAAGCAATCAGTTCTACGCGTACCCCTCCCATTGCCACGTAAGTTTACTAATGCTTATAGCTATGTCGGCAACTTCACGAAGTTGTTGACAAGTAAAGCCCAGTGAAAATTCTTCATGAACTTCCTTCGCCCGGGGCGAAGGGGTATGCCGGATTCCTACCGGCTAAAACCACTAGAGCGGTCATCTTCGGCACCTAGCAGAGGCTCCAGGTCCTCGTATGATCACACTAGAGCCGCCCACTGGTGCCACGCCTATATGCACATCTCGGAGAAGGTGACTGTAAAGCGGTCACCCCCCGGGGCGATTGTAAAGGATCCTCCAAAGCGTCCCACGGCAGCGCGCGACCACATGAGTGCTACCGTCTTCTAAGTAAGTCTACCTGGGCCAAACCATCCAGTTAGGTAGGTCCAACTTCAAGAAAGAGAATCGTCGAATCAGACAAGGCTGGGCAGCGTTCGGAAAACTTCACAACGTCTTTTGGTCAAAGATACCATAATCCCTCAGGACATATGTCCTTAACCAGTGTGTGTTACCAGTGATAACGTATGGGGTAGAGATGGGGTCACTCACTATAGGCTTCACATAAAACGGCACGGTTGGTGCAGTGGCTGATACAGTCGACTGCCGCGCTCCGGGTCGTGGGTTCGATTCCCACACGGAACAAATATTTGTATGATCTGCAGATAGTTGTTCCGGGTCTGGGTGTATTGTATGTGGAATTCATGTCTGTAAACGCACCCACGACACAGGAGAAATCCTAGTGTGGGGCAACGTTTTAAAAAAAAAAAAAAAAAAAAAAAAAAAAAAAAAAAAACTCAATGTCATTCAGCGAGCTAGAGACAGAGCTATGCTTTTATTTCTCTACGAGATCGAATCAGAAATGCTGAGATACGTAGAAGAAATACAGTTGCCGATATACGGTTTAAAGGGTAACAGAAAATCATGCCAATTTATATTTTTTTTATGTAAAGCTGAGTAAGACCCTGCCACGATAATTATTATAGTAGATACATAAATGCACCCCTCGTTATAAGTACACTATTCAGAAATTTCAAGTAATTCAGATTGCTTTGATTCGATTTGATTGATTTGCAAAGAGCTTACTCTAATTTTCGAACATATAAACGCTAGTATAACTCAGCATATTTTCTCGAAATTCTATTTTATTGCTAATTTAGCAATGAAAGATGTCAACATTAGCTTAATTCCACGGTTGTAACAGAGGATTTGATTAATTGGCTAATTAGTGGAGGGAAAACAATGACCTTCTTCAAACCTTATATACTCTACAGCTATGTGAAGATAAAAACTAGAAGATTTTTAAGGGCTTCTCGTAAACATTTCGGAGACATGGGGCTGCTTAACCGGGCAATTCGAAAAGCCAAAAGAGGCTTCCAGCCAGGCTTAAAGTTAATTTTATAAACTAAGAATCTGCTGCTAAGGCCGCCCCTTGCGAGACTCAAACCTCGGCTAGGGTTGTCGCGGAGTGCCTCCCTCCGTGTTCCCTTCCCGGTTGGCTCAACTGGGAGGCTCTCTCCACGGCAGCAAGTAACGGAGTTCAGTTAACGAGATCAATGAAACGTAACATATATATTGTTATAATGGTATACTGATATTCACAACTTCAACACTTCATTTTCGTGGTGATGTTTATATATTTCAAATATAGCTTATTATCACAATATTTAAGCTAGTTAAAAATAAGTAATTGTAATATTGCAGGAGACTATTTGTCAGAGCGACAGCTGTGTGTCGAACCACTAGCGTTCAGGATCCAATGTGTAATGATAATGATCAAAATATGAACGATTCGACACCACAATACTAAATTCGAATTTTGATTTGAATAAAGAATGAATCATGAAGTGGACAGTGATGGAGATAAAAGGTATGAAGTCATGAAAGAGGTTGATTGAAATGAAGATGAAGGATGACTTCGTCACAGGGTATTGCTGGGGGATACAAGCTATATAGGGACAGCTGGATCGGTATTATGTTAATGTTTAGGAAACGTTTAAGACTACATGCTTGCACGGGCAAGGGATGAAAAGAGAGAGAGAGAGAACCTAGCTATAGTCACTAATCCAAACCAGCTCGTAATCAGACTAGCTCGATTGGGAAAATACCACGGCGCAGCCATCACAGAATACCAGCGTGAAATAGTAAGTGTTGCTGCGGTTTGTACGGTGAGTGACGAGAACCCTCATCTACCAGGAATATGGCAGACATACGACATAGGGGCCTTCAAGGTAAACGTTTATGATAGCCCTGAAGGTCCAGCAACACACCAGCAACTGCCCTTGTGTTGCGTGCTTAGGCAAATCGATAGCACATCAACACTCCAAAAAAAAAGCTGATATTGCGTATAAAACGCAAAGGAATCACCATTTAAATATGCATAGTAAAATGTGTCTTCAATGTATCTATGTATGTGTCTTTGCCGTGCCGTGTGGTGCCGGCTCAGAATGCCACCACCCCATTTCATCCCGTGGGTGTCCTAAAAGTCGACTAAGGGATTAACCGGAGGAAGGGCAGCATCGTCCTTCAAGTACATTAACAACTCAACTGCGATCGCCAACCGGTCTGCCAAGCGTGGCGATTATGGCAAGACCCCCCAGTGAGCACAGAACACACCCATATCGGCCGTTGTGGTGATCTTTGAGGGAGGCCTGTGTCCAGCAGTGGACTTCATTTGGCCGAAATGATGATGTGTCTTTAACCCTGTCCCACCTAAACGTAGCGCGTATATGTTTTGATAAAGATACTGTTTCAAGTGACAATAATTACGAATTATGAATGTATCCAACGTAATACAAATGAAACGAAATTATCAGTTATTAATATCCGGATTAAGAATATAGCACCACTCCATCTCCTCCCGTGGATGTCGTAAAAGGCGACTAAGGGACTCTAACCCAGAGGGATGGGCAGCAGCGTCCCTTCTGTTGAATAGCATTATTCTGCGCTCACCAACCCGCTTGCCAAACGTGGTGAGTATTGGCAAATTCCCCACAAAATGACGACACAATTGTGGAAATCCACGGGGGAGGCCTTTGTTCAGCAGTGGACGTATAAATGGCTGATGTGATGATGTGATGAATAATTGACAAAAACTACACTTCGCCGCTACCTGGTGTTTAAACTGGGGCTAAGAAACGGATTTCAGAAAAGGATTGCACAAATATGATCACATATCGATACTGAATGTCACTTTCATGAATCGGTCAAGGGGCTTATTTTAAAAAGTTCTTTTTTTATTTCAAATTTTATTGCGAAAACGGCACACAATAATTAAAGTAAATAAAATTGTAGGTAGTTATATATTAAAATTGGTGACTAAAATATATGGTCCATAAAACTACATCGATATAATGAACAGATCCAGACTCCTCGTGACTATAATTCAATAACTATAGCGTCTTTAACATCTACAGCACATATTCCGTGTGGTTTTAGAACAAAGCACTCCTCCATCTCCTTCCGTGGATGTCGCAAAAGGCGACTAAGGGACTCGAAACCAGTGGAAACCGCAGCAGCGTCTCTTTTGTGGAACAGTAGCCATGCTGTTCTCACCAACCCACCTCGCAAGCTTGGTGAGTACTGGAAATCTATGGAGGAGGTCTTTTTCAGCAGTGGACGTTCTTTACCTTTTATGATGATAATGCTGAACATAATGATGACGAGAATTGGACACGAAAGTATAGGTAAAGTTGCCAATTGTGTGCACGTGCCTTTATTTCATCATCATTCATCATTTCAGCCGAAAACGTCCACTGCTGTCCAGTTTGGGGAGGCTTGTATTTGCTCCACAAGCCTCCTCTACTACTCGAAGGACGCTGCTGCCCATTCTCCGGGTAATCCTGTAGTCGCCTTTTACGACACCCACGGAATGAGATGGGGTGGTGGTATTCTGAGCCAGCACCACGCGCCTTTATTTGTGCGGGACAAAAATCCTGGAGTACTTAATTTTATTTTATTATCCCAGGAAAATCTTCACAAAAATAACTTGTATACATAAAATCTCCTAGCGATATCACAGAGCAGTATAATAACCTTTTATTTTAACAGACAAAGAACTTTCTTCCTCATTAGTGAAGAAAACACTCACTCTCTGGGTAACACTTTTATTAATAATTACTTTTGTTTTGATACTTCACGGTTCAATATCTCTCAGCATACTGCCTATACCCCACAATATTAATACTTTTATACCCTCGTAATAAAGGTGGGAGAGCGCGCCAATTTCTAGTCAATAGATGAACACTTTAGTTAAACTATTTCGTATTTGATTACTGTATTACTATATGTGTGTTATGTATTCATATTTATACATAAACTATTGGTATTATTCCCAACTGTATTTTATAATTGTTTACATTAGTGATGGCTTACATGACGTCAGCATTCGAATGTTTTTTTCGACGTGCTTTTGTTATCGTAACCTTTACTGCTGTACAGTGTAATACTGGTATTACACAACTGTTGTAACTCAAAAAACACTAAATTGAAATTTTGTTATTTTCGCGTCACAAACTGTATACACGTTTGCGTCACCAATACAGTTGTGAAAATATTTAAAGATTTAACTAAAAGATGGCGTTTTTTTTTTTTTTTTTTTTTAATCTTTATTTATTTCGGGGTTTTTATCCACATGGATACGTCAACCCCATCATGCCTTATACGATATATATTTAACAAATATTAGGTCTAGTACTATTCAAGGGAAGGTCAATGAAATATACCAACTGACATAATCTTTTTGCAACATCAGATTGGCGTTATATACCACTTTTACTGAATGGCCGCGCGTCGCATAATATCCCCCCACCAGTAATGTACAAAACGAAAACCGAACAAGTAAGGACGTGTCACAGAGTTATTTACGGCCGAAATTAATAACCTATCCAATAATAAAGATTTTGAAATTCATCCGTTGTTGTGTTACAATCACAACGAAATCTACAAATTTTGGATTAGACCGGTTATTAATTTCGGCCGTTAGACCGCACTGTATTGGTCTGCAACGATACTGTTGAATAAGGTATGTATTATTTTAGAAGATTTATTTGAGTTGCCACAGTTTAGGCGATTGAGAACAGTAGTTACATTTGTTATCTATACAAATAAATAAAATTGAAGTGTCTGTTTGTAATGTCATAATAACAGGTTTTTACTAATTGCATATGAAAGTATATACGGTACCTATAACAAAAACACATTTTTTTAATTTTTTGTCTGTCGGTCTGTCTGTCTGTCTGTCTGTTTGTTCCGGGTAATCTTCGAAACGGCTGGACCGATTTTGACGGGAGTTTTACTGGCAGATAGCTGATGTTATAAGGAATAACTTAGGCTACTTTAATTTTAGAAAAATGATTAGTTCTCCGCGAAAAAATAAAAATTCTAGAATCTATACAAATAAATAAAATTTATAGAATTACTCTAAATTTCCTCTAACACTCCTCTTCTCCATGAGATCAACTATTTGGGACCGTGCAACTTAAATTCTGACGTTTCATAAGTGGCAATATTTGGTTTATTCGCAATAAAAAACTTTGATTTCTTTTAAATTAAACGCGGGTGAAACCGCGGGTCCCAGCTAGTAGTCAATACATTTTTGCTGACGAACGAATGTTTAAATAAAATTATTATTTTAACTTATCACGTTTTAGTTGATCTAGTTTGTATTTGTATACTTCTTCCAGTTTTATTTGGTGTAATGCAATGATATTTTACTAATAGATGCACCATACACGAACATTATGACACTACAAAACGGCGTAATTTTTACTACAGCTACTACCAGTACATATAACTGTACAGCTCTCCACCATTTTGTTTTTTTAAACACACTAGTGTGGGGCAAGCACTAGGATTTCTCCTGTGTCGTGGTTGCGTTTACAGACATGAATTCCACACAGAATACACCCAGACCCGGAACAACTACCTGCAGATCATACAAATATTTGTTCCGTGCGGGAATCGAACCCACGGCCCGGAGCGCAGCAGCCGACTGTATCAGCCACTGCACCAACCGTGCCGTCAAAAACATTGTTCGAGAAAATGAAAGCCACGATACCGATACCGGTTATTGGGAAGAGATAAATATACACCATTGGTTATGTGATATTAGCAGCTGCGTGGCGCATGCTCGTTGGCCTGAACGCGTGTGACGTAACGTGTCTGCTGGTGCCGGCCGCCATTAGACCGCGTCATCATATCAGCCACAGGACGTCCACTGCTGGACAAAGGCCTCCCCCTTAGATTTCCACAACGAGCAGTCACATGCCGCTTTCATCCAACTACTCCCAGCGACCTTCACCAGGTCGTCTGTCCACCTCGTTGGAGTTCGTCCCACGCTGCGTTTTCCGGTGCGCGGTCTCCATTCGAGAACCTTTGTGCCCCAATGGCCATCAGTTCTACGAGCAATGTGCCCTGCCCATTGCCACTTCAGTTTACTAATCCTTTCAGCTATGTCGACAACTTTAGTTCTTCTACGGATCTCCTCATTTCTGATTCGATCTCGCAGAGAAATACCAAGCATAGCTCTCTCCATAGCTCGCTGAGTGACCTTGAGCTTTCTTATGAGGCCCATTGTGAGTGACCACGTAATAAAACAAAATACAGTCTTTTTTATTTACAGTAGTTTACGCATTCAAAAAAGTAAATTCGTATTTTTAAGAAAGCGCACGCACGCACTACCGTTCTTGGCACGTGGGTTGGTGAGCGCAGAATGGCTGCTTATTCCACAGAAGGTACGCTGCTGCTATCCCACTGATTTAGAATGCCTTAGTCGCCTGTTACGACATCCACTAGAGGAGACGGAGTGGTGCTATATTCTGAATCCGGACATCAAACAGAAACAGCTAGGAATATACACACATATACTATAACTACCCTTCAGCTTGATATAACATCTTCAGGATCTTGTCTAGCAGTAAAACGTCTCAAAGTTAAAACCAATTATTAATCTCAGCTCGACATAATCTAAAACTTCAATATATAATGGAAAATCTAATTACCCTTTGTCCTCCCTGAGGATAGAAACTAGTCCTTAGAAAAGTTTAGCACAATTAGGAAAAGAAGAAAAATCGAAGTAATAAAAACTCAACGTTAAAATTCGTTGAAAATCAAATTGAGTATTGAGATACGAGTCAGGTTGATTGAAGCGGCTTGCGCTTATTAATTATTTGTAGAGACATTCTGTTCAGTTGGAATACAATATAATAAATACATTAGTAGTTCGGCATCCGGCAGTGAAAACGCCACCTCCCTATGAAACCCATTTTCAATAGGTGTACCGTGTTGCTAAATATCTTAATCATCATCGATTCCTACTTCAATTTTAAACTGCATCAGGGTTCAAAAGTAAAGTACTGTCTCTTATCATTTTTTTAAAATAATATAAAAAGTGACACAATTGTTAAACTGTACGTCAAGTACTGTTTTATGAAAGTTACCAATATGTCAAAAAGGTACAAGTAGATAATTTACAATTATCATAATTATAAATTCTGTTCTATAAAAGTTTACATATGTAAAAATGGCCGTCGTTTTCAATGACTATTTTATTTACAAATATGTAGCAGTAAATTACAATAGTAAATTGTAAAGGGTTTTGACACAGTGAGACCACCTGTCAGAATTGTGTTACATTTTATAAAATATGTAAAATTGTAATTGCTGTGTGTGTTCAATAAAGCTCTTTTTATGACAAATATGTAAATTGCACCTGTCAAGAGAAAACCTGTATGAACAGAAATATGTAAAACTGTAGATACAATTTTTACAATTTTCCACCTTGACAAATTTATACATTATAATTTTTGTTAAACAAAACCTTGCACAATTGTAGCCTGTCATCTGTAATTGTATCTTACGATTTGTAACATTTATTAGACAGGGGTCAAAAATATCAAATCAGCTACACAAATGACAATGCACTTTTAATCTAAAAGTATGAATTGCAAACTTTTAATAATGTAACATTATAAGAAGAAATAACCATCTTCAAGGATTCAGGTTTTTTTTTTTTTGCAAAATCAAATAACCTATTTTATCGATAGATTTATATCAGTACCGACGGCACCCCAACACTACTCAACCCAGCGACTGCAGGTGCAAGCTAGTCAGTCGACTCAATTAATTAGTCAACAGACCACTGAACACTTTACAAGGTTTACTTGTTCATTTGATGCCGAGTTTTTTTGTAATGACTTTTTTACTGGAGACCTGCTTCATTTGTGGGTTAATAGGCTTGCTGGTTACTTGAGGTTGGTTTGGTTATATGT
The DNA here is from genome assembly GCA_947459985.1 of Diloba caeruleocephala. Classification (NCBI taxonomy): domain Eukaryota; kingdom Metazoa; phylum Arthropoda; class Insecta; order Lepidoptera; family Noctuidae; genus Diloba; species Diloba caeruleocephala. The sequence goes on along the minus strand of OX381626.1, from coordinate 2,014,786 downwards.
TTACTGGATTTTTTTTTGAAAATGGAATGGTTGTTTTTATAATTTCTTTTTCTTTAAGGTTCGTTTGGAGTTTGTTATTTATTCAGGTACGTTCTATTTATATCGGTTTGAAATAAAATTCTAATTTTGTAGAAAAAGAAATTGGAACAAGGCCGGACAGCTGTTTACTTTACCCTATTTCAAATTTCTAATCGTCAGAAGCGTTTAAGTGCGTTTTAGATGCATTTGGCAATACCAGCTTAATTTTTATATTCTAATATGAAGTAAATTGATGTCCACTGCTGGACACAGGCCTCCCCCAAAGAACACCACAACGACCGATACTTATGGTTGTGTTGTAGGCTCATTGGGGAGTTCTGCCATAATCGCCACGCTTGGCAGACGAGTTGGCGATCGCAGTTGAGTTGTTAATGTACTCGAAGGACGCTGCTGGCCATCCTCGGGTTAATCCCTTAGTCGACTTTACGACACCCACGGGATGAAATGGGGTGGTGGCATTCTGAGCCGGTCCCATACGGATGGTATATTATTGTTCATCATTTCGGCCGAATAAAGTCTACTGCTGGACACAGACCTCCCTCAATCCTCCGGCTAATCCCTTAGTTGACTCTTACGACACCCACGGGAGGAGACGGGGTGGTGGTATTCTGAGCCGGCACCACACGGCAAGTCTTGATCTTACTGAGGCACAATTAGATAAACTTAAGAGACTAAAACTTTTGTATTCGATTTATATTTGGTTTATGTTTCAGAATTTCGTCTTCGCCGCAATTCTCATATACTTTCATTGCTTTACAGTATTCTGTTTAATCCTACAACCCCCTTTTACCTTAAAGAACGTTTTAAGTTCCTTGATGACGCAGATTCGAGATTCTTGAGATCATCGGAGAATCTGAGACTTGAGATGCCAATGCATTCGACCAAATTTTGTGATAAATGGTTCATGGAATGCACTGCCTGTGTCAATCAAATGTCAGTCATTATTTTTTTTTTTTAAACTAGTAAAAGAATATTACTTGTCTGTTTAAATGTTTATTGTAATTACCTATTAGTACTGAGTACTTTCTTCTTATTGTGTATTTTCCATATATTTATGTAAAATATCCAATATTCTTATGAATTATTTATATTGTATTGTATTTATAGTATATGGTCGTATTTACATATTTTCTTCTTCTTTTTTTTACGTTGCCCCACACTAGGATTTCTTCTGTGTCGTGGATGCTTTTACAGACATAAATTCCACAGACAATACACCCAGACCCGGAACAAATAACCACGGGGTCAGGTATAAAATATGACTTCTTGTTGGTCTCCATGGTTGCGACATACCTGGCCCCACCCGACTTCATAAATAAAGTTTCTTTTTCTTTTCAGTGGTTTTAATGTTTGTATATCGTGTAGGGTTTTTGAAGTGGTTTCTTTTTAAAAAAAAGTTTTATTTGTTTCTTTTTAGTGGAAATAAATGTAAGAACTTTTTCCACTTTGATATCAGTATTTAACACTAAAAATAAGAATGACTCAAATCGGTGCTCTGATCTGAGAGGTATCGAAACTATTAAGATATCATCTAGATAAGCGCAGTCAATTATCCTGTTTATTGAAGCTGGTTAAAAAACTACTCAATCAAATGTAATAAAATTTACATGGGACCGACTGGAAAGCATTCTGCACCAGATAAAAAAAGAATTGCTCAAATCGGTCAACAAATCTCGGAGTAATCGCCGATTACATAAATAAAAATAAAAACGCGTCGAGTTGAGAACCTCCACCTTTTTGAAGTCGGTTAAAAACTAGAAGTGCACTTGGCCCCCATGACCTTTTGACCCCAAACGGCTCAAACACATAGCCATCAAAGAGGTTATTATAGAAATAAATTGGTTAACATTCTGCTATATTACATTGTTGTTTTAAGAAAATGTCTTCTCAAATAACTTTAACTTTTTATAAGCAAGGGTTAAAATCCATCTATGCAAATAACGCTGGTGTCATCAGTAAAGAACACACAAAATCACAGTTAAAATGTTGCCAAAAAATATGTAATCTTACCTCTCAAATCGAATGTAAATACAATTAGTGTTGACAATACCATAGAGTAGAGCAATGTTCTTGAAGAAAAAAAGTTTTTAAGCTCACATCAAAACTCGCACCGTTTTTTTCGTGCGGAGCGGACTTTAGGAACAAGCCCAAAAAGATAAAGTACAAGAAAATAACCCAGTTATCTTCCAAACGATTCTATAGAAACTTTTAAGTACACGAGAACCTACACATATAACTTTGTCAACCCCATTAAATATTTACAAACATGAAGTGGGTCCTACAACAGCGGAATTCAAGTTAATCCATGTCTGACACGTACTTATTTATGTTTCCGCTCGTATTTTGACGGCTAACCTTTGAGAATGAAATAATATGGAGGTCTCATTTTTTCATCTCATTTCATTCAGTCGTTTGATACCGACCGGGCCTAAATGTTCATTACATGGGAAAGACGAAAGTCATGTCAAATGCTCATGTCGTGCCCATCCCAATATCCGGGGGGCTCTGTTCTTAAAGTGTTGACGAGAAGGTCTACCTGGGGCAAACTGTCCAGTTAGGTAAGTCCAACTTCGAGAAAGAGGTCAATCGTCGAATCCGTCACGGCTGGGCAGCGTTCGGGAAACTTGGCAACGTCTTTTCGTCAACAATACCGTAATGCACACTTTACTAGACTTTGCTTGGCTTGGTGTTTCTCTACAAGATCGAATCAGGAATGAGAAAATCCGTAGGAGAACTAAAGTTGCCGACATAGCTGAAAGGATAAGTAAGCTGAAATGGCAATTAGCAGGGCACATTGCTCGTACAACTGATGGCCATTGGGGCAAAAAGGTTCTCGAATGGAGACAACGCACACCGGAAAACGCAGCGTAGAGCGACTTCCAACAAGATGGATGGAATATCTGCTGAAGGTCGCTGGGAGCTGGATGCGTGTGACACGTGGGGAGGCCTTTGTTAAGAAGTGGACATTGTTTGGCTGATATGATGATGATGTTTGATACCGTAGTTCGTTTGTTTGTTTGTGTTATTATATAGTATGGCTCCCGGTAAAGAACAGAATACCCCTATGTACCCATGGGCATCGTAAAAGGCAACTAAGGTTTTATTAACCGACTTCAAAAAGGAGGAGGTTCTCAATTCGATGCGTATTTTTTATTTATGTATGTACACCGATTACTCCGATATGTGTGCCCGATAATTGGTGCAAAACGCTTTCGAGTTAGTCCCATATAAATTTAATTACATTTGATTGAGTAGTTTTCTAACCAGCTTCAATAAACAGGTTAATTTACTGCACTTATCTAGATGACGTCTTAATAGTTTCGATTCCTCTCAGATGAGAGAACCGATTTGTCATTCTTATTTTTAGTGTTGCAATGAAAAAAAAAATGGAATGAGTTCTAATATTTACACTTAAAAGAAACAAATAAAACTTTTTAACAAAAAAAATACCGACTTCAACAAATACACTTCGTGTAGGGCACACGATATAAAAATATTAAAAACACTGAAAAGGAAAATAACAGTATTTATGAAGTCGGGCGGGGCCAGGTATGCTCCAAGCATGTTTCAAGCAGAACAGCGAGAAGTTATATTTTATACCTCGCCCCGCCTGACTTCATAGTTGTAAAACGAGACACAATTAAATTAAATCTATTGTGCCTACACGGCTGCCGGCAATTGACACGCGGAAGTTGTTTTTTTCCTTTTCAGTGGTTCTAATATTTTTATATCGTGTGGGGTTATTGAAGTCGGTATTTTTTTTTGTTAAAAAGATTGATTTCAATTGAATATGCAACCTCTCGTGTGCTAATAACAACATACTGCGATAACTAATTCATCTGCCAAGCGTGGTGATTATGGCAATAATGCCATATGGCATAATAGTGATATTTGGGAGCCCATTTTCAGCAGTGGACGTTTACGAGGTGATGTTTGTATATGTGTGTATTTTATAAAGAAAACTTCATCATAATTTCAGCCAAATTACATTCACTGATGAATTGAAGCCTCCCCGAAAGATTGCGACAAAGACCGGTATGTGCGGTTACAGTACGGTATATTAAGCTATGTAATCGCCACGCTTGGCAGAGGGGTTGGTGATCGCAGTTGAGTTGTTAATGTACTCGATGGTATTTTTAACTGGCACCACACGGCAAAGAAAACATACGGTGCATTTTTTTAAAGAAAAATTCGTTCACCCGCTTCCGCGCCTAAGTGGACAAAGGCCCCTGGTTTTGGCCAGAAGTATTTAATATTTCTACTTTCTGAAACACAACCTAATTTTTTATCTGTGATTCATATTCAAAATTAAGAACTATTTACGCTATAACTGGTGAAGTTTTGTTCGTTTCCCTGTTTCCTTGTCTCTCCCTCCGATACCCCAATTGCTATGGTCGAAAGAGAAAGATTATGGACAGCTATATCGGCCAATCGTCGAACGCCTTCGCAGATGGCGCTGTATGCGCTTGCGGACAACATGAACATTTCATATAGTTAATATATATTTATGAACTATTCAAGCTTGCTCCCGCAAAGTCCCTTACCACAAAATGACCATACCTGCAATAAAAAGTCTTTGCAGTGTTTTATATCTATCAGTATAGTGCATCACTACGACCCATCATAAGACTGGGCAATATTCAAAGTGTCGCGGAGTGCCTCCCTCCGTGTTTCCTTCCCAGTTAGCTCAACTAGGAGGCTCTCTCCACGGCAGCAAGTAACGGAGTTCAGTTAATGATATTGAATGAAACGTATCATATATATTGTTATTCACAACTTCAATTAACACTTCATGGTGATGTTTATATTTTTAAAATACGGCTTTCTATTACAATTTAAGCCAGTTAAAAATTAGTAATTGTAATATTGCAGTCAGACTATTTGTCAGAGCAACAGCTGTGTGTCGAACCACTAGCGTTCAGAATCGAATGTGTAATGAGATAAAGAACAAAATATGAAGAGCGACTCTACGTCACATAACAAATTCGAATTTTGCTTTGAATAAAGAATGAATCACGAGGTGGACAGTGATGGAGATAAAAGGTATGAAGTCATGAAAGAGGTTTATTGAAATGAAGATGAAGGATGACTTCATCACAAATGTAACCAACTACCACGTAAACTGCCAAGTACTTGCTCCTCTGCCTTAACTTTCCTCCACCTTTAGCTTTCCCGTCTACGTTGGCGACTGCTCATCAATTATATAGCATACATAAATAATCTACCGAATTTATGGTACGAACGTGTACCACTACCAATTATCAAACAATCCAACGAAAATGATAAGCCTCCCCTACGCTCCTCCCAAAAATAGATGTAATACGAACTTCGATTTGCTATTTAATCGTAATGATTCAACGAATAAGTAGTTAACTAAATTTGTCGGCAGTTTGTTGGTTCGTTTATTAATGAGTTGACCGACGAGTGTTGCAGTTAGCTGATTGAATAGTGATGTTACTGTGTACCAACTGCCAGTTTCGGTATCGATCGTTTTGTCAGTTTGTATGTTAACTTATATTAAATTACCCTAACGTAACAGATAAAGAATATCTAAAGACTTATATAGTATGACATAGTTATAATTTTTTTCAAACAAAATTTGCTAAAGATTATATTCGGTATCAGTGTATAGAAAGCGAATTTTTCATCATTGCAATAATGGGTTTTTTTTTTAAAACTTTGCCCCACACTAGTATTTCTGCTGTGTCGTGGGTGCGTTTACAGACATGAATTCCACATACAATACACCTAGACCCGGAACAGCTACCTGCAGATCATACAAATATTGGTTCCGTGCGGGAATCGAACCCACGACCCGGAGCGCAGCAGCCGACTGTATCAGGCACTGCACCAACCGTGCCGTCATGATGTGGTATTCCTCCATAGAAAAGGGAGGATGCTCCAACCAGGCGGGTGGTATGCCGGGCGGGCCGAAACCCAACGGTTGATATTGGGCGACTGTTTATATGCTGCGTTGCGCGAATACTTTACTTGCGTGATTCAGGATTCTTTGACGTCATCGGAGAGTTGCACTTAATGATCAACTAGATGTCGCTGTAAGTTGTAGTTATATGATGGCAATGTAGGTATCGCCACATAATCATACAATCCAGAAGACGTCCACCGCTAAACAAAGGCCTCCCGGGACCATAGATTTCCACGAAGACAGATTACAAGTCACCAGCATCCAGCGTCTCCCAGCCACCTTCACCAGGTTGTCTGTCCATCTCGTTGGAGTCCGATCCACGCGCGTTATCATGTGCGTGGTCTGCTATCGAGAATCTTTGCTAAAGGCCATCATTTCTACAAATGAAATATGGCGCGGTCATTGCCACAGCTTATTAATCCTTTCAGCCATGTTTACAACTTTTGCTCTTGTACGGACTTGTATCTGTTTAAAAAATGCATATTCATTTTATTCACACTTGTTTATTAAGGACCTCTCCTCGAGTATAGGCCTCCTGTATGTTACTCCACATTTCTTCTTTTTCTTTTCCCGAACGAGCTCGCCCACCTCTTAGAGACTAGACTAGACTAGACTGCTACTTTTTGTCCATTTTTCGTCATTCATTCGCGCGATGTGGCCTGACCACTTCCATTTTAGTTTTCTGTAATGTTCTAGAGCACATATTGCGTCAGTTCCATTTCTTGTGACAAAAAACTGGGATAAACGTATATAAAATTGACAAGTTTCTGCACTGGCATACATAGTATAAAGTTCCTTATCTCTCCGATATGCTGTCACCCGACATTATATCAATCGCGGAAATCTTTATCTGTTCCTAATAATGCTATAATAACTTAATTCTGACATAATTTATAGATGGATAAGTTTATTAATTTACTTAGCGAGTAGTGCCTTCAATAACGATGCAAACTGGATATTAATTTAATTTAAATGCCAATTACAATGTCTCGCTTTCAGAAGCTGTATTCATTATAGGGATATCAAAACAAGATGGTAAAGCAACTAATGTATTAAATGGTTTTGACGGTACGGTTGGTGCAGTAGCTGATACAGTCACCTGCACTCCGGGTCGGGTAAAAATCTAACGTGTGTATTGTTTGAAGAGTAATAGAACCTGAGTTGTGTTGGGCGTGGAGTACCGTAGAGTGGTACGTTAGGGCTAGCATACACGATCGATTTATAGTCTTTAGTCACAAGTTACTGGCAGTTATATTTATACGGTTGGTGCAGTGGCTGATACAGTCGGCTGCTGCACTCCGGGTATTGGGTTCGATTCCTGCACGGAACAAATATTTGTATGATCTGTAGGTAGTTGTTCCGGGTCTGGGGGTATTGTGTGTGGAATTTATGTCTGTAAACGCACCCACGACACAGGAGTAACCAAAGTTTGGGGCAGCGTTTAAAAAAATGTGCTATACATTTACGAAGTCACAGTTGGCACAACGGCCTTAACGGATAGGCTATGGACGGATATAACGGATGAAATCGCGTATATTATAGACTAGCCGCTTCCGGCCCGCTTCGCTAGGCGTAAATTATATTTATATTCATATCTTCTGAACCCTGCTAGAAATCAAAATGAAATGTACACGAAGATTTGAGTTAAAATTCCCTTTTTAATCCCGAATATTTTCATTGAAATCCGTTATGCCGTTTCGGAGCTTATTCGAGAAAAACGGTAATTTCTGATGATTAGATATTGTATAAATAGCAGTTATCACTCAATTTTGCCGGAGCCGCATCATTACAGCCGAAAAACATCCACTGCAGGACCCGCCCTTAGCGAAAGTTGCTTAGTTTTTAATATTATTTTTTAAGCCTGGCTGGAGGCCTCTTTTGACTTCGCCAGAAATGACCGGTTGAGCAACCACATTTCCCTGAAATGTATGCGAGAAGCCCAACAACAAAAAAACTACTGCAGGACACATGCCTCCCCAAAGATCGGCAAATTAACCGGTCAGGGTTCCTGTTGTGTGCTCAAGGGGTGGTTTTGCCATAATCGCCACGCTTTGCTGGTGGGTTGGCGATAGCAGTTGAGTTGTTATTAATATACTCGAAGAACGCTGCTGCACAATATGCTTCTGCTAATCCCATAGTCGCTTTTTACGACATCCACGGGATTATATGGGGTGGTGATATTCTTAGCCGGCACCACCCGGCTTTCGGAGCCTATTCGAGACAAATTTTCGAACAAACAGACAATTATTCTAAAAAGGATCATTTAGGTGTCGTATAAAAAGCAAAAGATGTTCACAAAAAAAATTCTTTTATTTATTAATTACAGCCAGACACTTTTGATTAAATAATTAAAATTGTTGTTCTAAATATGAAAATAAATTTATTATATTACAATAAATCAATTTACAATAAAATAAAAATATAACAATGAAGACCATCAATTAAATAAAGCAATATAAGTTTATCCGAATAATGAAAGACATTTATTAACGAAGAAGAGTTTGACATACGCACAAAATGACAGAACAAGAAAAATATATTTGGATTATGCAGAAGAAAACTGTTTGCACATAAACCCACAAAGCATTGTAACAATACTAGCTGCGGAAGAGCCCTGGTGACCTGTGTTACAGGTTTAAATAACAAACCTACTTCAGGCACCAGTAGTCTCCCACAAAGTTAGGTTTTTATATTTGTAACACGATAGCTTAACCTAACAGTGTAAGACCTATTGTGAAGAGAAAATAAATGGATTTTATTATTATTATATTATAATAGCTCTGAGTATATAGAAAGTTTTTTTATAACCGAAAAACAAACAAATCCTTTTCAAAATTAAATTTTTCTTTTTTCAAGTTCTTCTTCTAGCATAAAATGAAAGGCAGGACCTCAAAGCAAGAAGGCAAGCAAATAATATATTTCACTGTTCTAAATTCTACAACAGACACCGAGTTTATTTAGTTATCTGAAATCTTAATTGGCTTGTTTAAGATTTAAGTATGCCAAGCGAACTTCAAAGACAGACAGATAATCTAATCTACGTTGTAATTGTTCTGTATTTTGATAAACAATTTGTGGAACCAGTTATCCATTAAAATTAAACAGAATTTACATGTCCAGCGAAAATGGTCTGAAACTAAGAATACGACGAGCTTACTCACGAACTAACGTATGATTTAGTGGTTGAATGGTGTTGAAAGTAAATAAAACTCAGCCGTGAGTAACGTTAAACGCAACTAAGGGTATATCCAAAGTTTGAACTGCAGCGTCTACAAATCCGCTTGCCAAGCATGATGTTTAGAAAGAAAGAAAGGCGATTTATTACCACAACAAAACGCGCATCAGTACATTCATATTAATTAGACTAAAATCTACACTAAACTTGCAGTAAAAAACCAATAACTGAAAGATTGATGGTAGAAGAGAAATAAAAAATGGGATACAAAATAAAATAATCATAAAAAAATAGCAGTTTGCTGATGCACGTCTTAAAAGTGGCAAACAGGTCCCCACTCAGCATAATACTGTGTTGTAAAGTTAGCCGCAACACAGCTGTTTTTCAGTGCTAAACTCTGTTTCTGACAATGTCCTCTAGGACTGTTTACTATCCCTGCGTGGGTGGCCGAGCGGCGAATTTTGGTCGATCGGATCGGGCAAGATCTCTCTCTGCCGGCAGTAGTGTCGGCTATGTTGGCAGAGCATGAAAATTGGAGTACAGTGGTCTCCTTCTGCGAGAGCGTCATGCTCTAGAAGGAGACTGCAGAGCGGGATCGGGAGAGGGCCGATCCCGCACGGAGAAGGACGAGACGGCGCCGGGGCAACAACCGTCCCGGCTCCCAAGTCCAAAACGCCTGAGCCCCCTGCCGTCAGTACATGGTGGGAGGCCTCGGGGGTCGCGGATGCGCAGGTTGAGGAATCTGCTTGCTCTCACCGAGCGACCCCCGAGAAGACGGCGGTGCGCACGTGGACACGTGCCGCCGTGTGCGCAGCACAGCGCAAAGCGAGGCTTGGGAGGATGCTTTACAATCCTCCCCGAGAAGTGCCCGGGGGGGGGGCGACCTTTTTACAGTCGCCTTCCCACCGCTAGAGGGGGTAACCATTTTACAGACATCCCCTCCGTGATGTGCCTAAAGGCGTGGCTCCAATGGACGGATCTAGTGTGATCGAGGACCTGGAGTCCCCCTTCGGTGCCGAAGATGACCGCTCCAGTGGTTTTAGCCGGTAGGAGTCCGGCATACCCCTTCGCCATTCCCCGGGGTGTGAAGGAAGTTCCATGTAGAATTTCCACTGGACACCAATAAAAAAAAAAGATTAGATTTGGTTGATAGCTTGGTGAGTGAATTTTATTTATTCTAACCCATTTACTGTGACATCCCAACAAGCGAGTGAATTCGTTTCGTCAGCAATCCTCGATATTAATTCTGCAACATTTTAATGTCAACCCGGTCCACTTTGTAACAATATACCACTGAAATGTTAGAATTACAAAGTAGATTGTCGATAAAATTGCTGCCGATCCGACTTTTATTTTACCATATCATGTTGGAATACTGTGACAAAGTTGAAAGCTATTGCTGGTAAAAAGACACATCGTCAATCGACTACTTGGTCATCAAGATTCTGATTCGTTTTCTTTGCCTTTGGTTAGGTGCCATGAAATGGGCGGATTAAAACGAACTCATACATTATTTACTTTTATAAAACTCAATGAAATCTAAATCTATAATTCAAACAGAATAATTATCCAATTGCCGTGTGGTACCGGCTCAGAATACCACCACCCCATCTCCTTCCGTAGGTGTAGTTAAAGTCGACTAAAGGATTAGCCGGAGGATGGGCAGCAGCGTCCTTCAAGTACATTAACAACTCAACTGCGATCGCCGACCCTTCTGCCAAGCGTGGCGATTATGGCAAATCCCCCCAATGAGCCCACAATTGGTCACTCTGTTGATCTTTGGGGAGGCCTGTGTCCAGCAGTGAACTTCATTCGGCCGAAATGATGAATAATCCAATTTTAATTGACATTATCGATATCATTCATCACATCACTATATACACCAATAAAATGACGATGATTGACGTGTCACCATTACGTCATCGTAACAAGCAAGATGATGTGAAAAGACAACAATTACTTTTTATCGGTGCTAAAATACACGTGTATTATTCATTGCCAGTTTACAAAGGAATAGTAGGTCTACTAATAATATACGTAAAACAAATATAATAAAAATATCCGCGCGACGAAATCAAGGAAGTGTAGGTGTAATTGAATTTTTCTAAAGGTTACTAGTAGCACAGATTTGAACCATCATTAAATAAATAAATAAAAGGTTTATTTCTCTCTACACAAAGGTACATAATGTATGAAAATCTTAAAGTATATGTAACATATGGAGTACTAATATGATCCTTTGCGAAAGACTGGAGTCCGTACTAGGGGAACCCTGTGTTACGGATCACCAGGCTCCCACCCTGAGTATTAATAGGTATTACAATAGTTACATTGTGATACACAATTATCATTTTATTATCTGTATAATAGCAACGAAGCGATTAGTAGGAGCAATGTTTATTCATTAGAGCGAGTGCGTGTGTGGATTTTAGTTGGATTTTGCATGATATGTATGGTGTGTGTGTGTTTGGAAGTGGGAGTGCGTGTGGGTTGTGTGTGACTGTGTGAGTACGAATACTAAACGTGGACATATGCGAGTTGAATCATTGAATCATGTTCCGCAGCGGACGCCTAAATGGCTGACCATTTGTATCTCCACTGCTGGATAAAGGCCTCCCCCAAAGATTTCTGCAGTTGCCAAAACTCACCACGCTTGGCGTTGGTGAACGCAGTACCGCTATTGCTCCACAGAAAGGACAATGCTGCCCAACCTTCGGGTTTAGAGTCCCTTAGTTGTATTTTACGACAACCACGGGAGGAGATGGAGTGGTGCTATATTCTTAATCCAGACACCACATGGAATAACGGATTGGAATAGCGTCCGATAATTGGTAATAAGTTCACCTTCTCTTATATGTGACCAAGGGTGTCTAAAAGGCCGCTATAGGTGAATCATTATATGATTCACATTAGAAATAAAATAATAGTCCAGCGCGCCTAAACCGCCTAAAAAGGCCGATTCATTATGATTCACATAATAATGAGCTCAATACGATTCACATTAGAAATCACAAATGGTCACTTAATCATAACTGACCATTAACGTGAGCATTTTATGATTTCTAATGTGAATCGTATTATGATTCACCTAAAGCGGCCTTTTTAGGTCCCCGGATATCGTTATCGGCAATGGATGAACTAAGTTTTTATATTTTTTTAGTGATCTGGTGGAAATACCTCATGGACTTCCTCTAAAACCACCGGAGTGATCATTGTCGGCGGCAAGGGAGGCTCCAGGATCTCGAATAATCTCCATCTAGAGCCACCCGTTGGCGAGTTCAATTTAACTACCACTCTCTGGTATACATAGTCTGACAGCGCCGAGCGTTGCTTAACCTCACCGGTCGTTTACCAGTCAGTAATATAATTAAGGAAGCTGTGAACCGAGGGAAATTTAGACTGTTGGAGTGGACCAGATGGGATTAGAGTGAGATGAAGATACGAAAAGGCGCTGTTTTTTCTAATGGCTACAGGTGCGAGTGATTAATTTTCAGGGTTTGATTCCAAAGACAGGGCATTAATTATCAGTTTTTATTAATTAGAAGTCATTATAGTAGGAAAATCCTAGGTAGCAGCCTTCAGTTTTGAACTGTATCTGAGAATTGCAATAAGCTTAAGCAAAAGTTACTCCACTGTCTTGGGAGTCAAAGTCAAAGTCCAAGTGTTTTTATTTCAAATAAACCAAATATTGGCACTTATGAAACGTCAGAATTTAAGTTGCACGGTTCCAAATAGTTGATCTCATGGAGAAGAGCCGGCATGAAACTCCATAAACTCCGGGAACTTTAATAACCTTTCGGTTTCAAAAATCAACTAACCTTTTTTTTTTTCTTTTTTTTTTAAACGTTGCCCCACACTTGGTTTTCTCCTGTATCGTGGGTGCGTTTACAGACACAAATTCCACACACAATACACCCAGACCCGAAACAACTATCTGCAGATCATACAAATATTTGTTCCGTGCGGGAATCGAACCCACGACCCGGTGCGCAGCAGCCGACTGTATCAGCCACTGCACCAACTTCGACATTCGTTATGCATTTCCACTTAATCCCGAGTTTGAATGTACATCATCACATCATTATCATCATTACGGCCGAATGAAGTCCACTGCTGGACACAGGCCTCCCTCAAAGATCACCACAATGACCGATATGGATGTGTTGTGGCCTCATAAGGGGTTTTGCCATAATCGCCTCGCTTGGCAGACGGGTTGGCGATCGCAGTTAAGTTGTTAATGTACTTGAAGGACGCTGCTGCCCATCCTCCGGCTAATCCCTTAGTCGACTTTTACGACACCCATGGGAGGAGATGGGGTGGTGGCATTCTGAGCCGGCACCACACGGCAAAACATTCTAATGATCTATATATATATATATGTCGTGGAGTACGATAATTGGGCGATAGAAGTTTCTAATATTTTAGTAGTAGGGGTAAACGCCGTGTCGTCATTTTGCTATGGCGGCGCGTGGGGCAGAGTCGTGTTGGGGGGAGTTTTTGTGAGCGGACTCAGTCTTGTGCGAGCAGGCATCCAATACACTTCTCCGACATGAAACTGTCGGTTTGCCCTGAATTAGAAAATAAGTGAATTGAACTAAGTCAATTATTGTATAAAGTGGAATACGAACTGATTTACTGTGGAACTGTGTTTATATTGGTACCCTGCGACATGAACCATATATGATACCACCGACTCAAGATGATAACGGCGCTATCGCTCAGCCATCGCTGACGCCGACATATATATAATCTATATAATCTAGTCCAAGCCTGTATTTAACCGACTTAAAAAAGGAAAGTCCTTTGTTTTCCCAGTATGTTTGTATGTGCGCGATTTTATAAAAACTACAAGGCCAATTTTTTTTTTCACTGAGTTAATCTTATATGCTTATGGGAAGGTCCTTTCAAGGTCTTATGAATATGACAATTGTGTTTATTTGAAGTCGGCATTTATTTAGCTGTTAAATTTCGAAGTTATATTTACAGTATATACCTTTCATTTTATTTTATTGATGTCCAGTGGAAATTCTACATGGAACCTCCTTCACCCCGGGGAAGGGCGAAGGGGTATGCCGGACTCCTGCCGGCTAAAACCACTGGAGTAGTCATCTTCGGTACCGAAGGGGGGCTCCAGGCACTCTTAAGATCACACTAGAGTACAGTATATACCTACCTAGTTCAATTTGTAATTTTTGGGTAAAAATGTATAAATAGCAGCGTGTGGTCACTGCAAGTAGGTAATCAGGGCTATAGAGATACTCAGGAGCCTACGAAGTTCCAAGCAACACGAATACAGAGAAAAGTCTGCCACATGATCACACCAGATATTTTTTTCCATTTATTTTGAAATAATATAGGTCATTATTTCAGGCAAATAAAGTCTACTGTTGAACATAGGCCTCCTTCAAAGATCGCCATCTAGCCTGACCGGTCAAGGTGTGTTGTGTGCCCCTCGCCTATGATGGTTTTTACCATAATCGCCACGCTTGGCAAGCGGGTTGGCTAACGCAGTAGAGTTGTTAATGTACTCGAAGGACGCTGCTGCCCATCATCCGGCTAATCCCAAGTCCCCCATCCCCATCGCCTTTTATGACACCCACGGGATGAGATGGGCTGGTGTTATTCGTAGCCGGCACCACACGGCGTTATAGGTTTCCAAATCCAGCAAAAAATTTAATATATACTTCTGGATGTCGAAAAATCGAAATAAACGTGGATAAAGAATTAGACATCCTCATCAAAAAAAATGTTGTATAGGTATTTCATATTGGCATGTCTCTTCCCAATAACTGGGAAAATTTATATTAAAACGTATTAATATACACTTTTACTAGTATTCCGATATAGCCGTGTGTACTATGATAGACTATCAAAGGAAGGGGTTTGTACAATATAAATACATTTGGACGGCGAAGAAGAACAGAAATAATAAATAAACTGTTCAGTTTAGCTATAGAGAGGGTTGAAGCCTGTTAACTGAATATCTCAATAATACTGCACTGGTATTATCAATGAGTACCTACGTCATGAGTGAGAAAATCATAAATATCAAGTAAATAAGTATCGTATTTCCATTATTCCTAATTAAGGATAGGACGTCAAGAGCCAGAAAATTTATCTAGCCTAGGGAGCTTACCTAGGACTCAACATTGTTAACATATCGATATGTTACATCACAAATATTCTAGTCACAGTTCAACGCTAGCCGAAAATTGGAGGTTATAAATAGACTAACGACCTTAAATGAGTAACCAATACTAATACGATTAAACTAATAAGGTAAACGTTAAATTTTATATCAACAGCACTTGAAATGTCAATATTTTGTGGAAATTAAAAAAATATCGACTACAACAAACCGTGTCCCATCACTTAAATCAACCGAGTCCATTTTTAATTGATACCGGCGGTATAGTGATGTCACGTTTGTAAGGAAGTTGACAATTATCGATAGCGCTTGCCTGCACAACCCAGTTTTATCCCGATATACATTTTTCATGTACTAAGTGGTACTAAAAGTACTCATATGAGAACTATGTGTTCCGACGTTTTAGTAGCTGCAAAAATGGAATTGCGCAATTTATCAAAGTAGATTAGAACGTAGCTGAGTTGTGTGACCACTGGGTTATGCTACAATGGGGTCAGCAGGGATGTCATGTCCATACATACTCGGCTCGCTAATGACGGTTTAGATCACAACATGGAGATGATCCTAGTGGTTTAACGAAATGAGTGGGTGGCTACAATTAAAATGAAGGGTGAGCATTTTTGACGGCTGTCTTATATTATGTTGATATTCAAAAAGTAATTTTTAGCCTATTTTGATATTTTTTTACCGGTTTTTCATTTCATTTCAAACTTTGTTTTTACACAAACAAGATTTGATGCCATGACGTCAGATAGGTTAGGAGGCTGAAACTGAAAACCAGCGCTATTGATGTTGATTTTATCTCAGCACTGCAGCATTATGCCGAGTGTCAGCCATTTTCTGCACACGAGCGGCGCACAATTATTTTAATTTAATCATAGTTTTATGTAGTATAAATTAATATTAAGTTGCTTTCGTTGAAATTTAAATCTCTTGCCAACATTCACGCACTAAACAAAGCAGTAAATGCCGTATTACTTTTCTTTTGTTTGTGAATAATGATAGCCTGGATTCCAAGTCCTTTCGCGAGGTACTTTATTAAATTGCGTTAGTGTTGAAAGGAAAAAAACTAAAATATGTTACCAAAGTATGGTGTTAATGTTATGCGTGTCTCTATGGTGTTAAGAAACGAATACTTTTTCTTTCTTTCTTTTCTATTTCATATCAATAAAATTAAACCCATATCTTATGTAGTCCGGTCTAGGACAAAACCCTGGAACCCCACGCTCAGAAGCCGTGTTTATGACCAAGATATCAATAGGTACGTTTAAAACATTTAAAAAACGGGATTTATGAGTAAGATTGTTATTTATACTAGTATCGTCTGTGGACGAAATTGTACTTTTGTTTGCCAGTTGTATTTATAATGTAAAGAAAATCAACTTGTTTTTTTTTTTAAATATAATTAATTGGAATTTAATTGTATGCAAATTTTAAATCTTACCTTGATGCTTTGAGGGAAAGAGAAATTAATGACAAGAAAACCAATTAAATTCCTCAGCAATAAATAATTCAACTATTAAACGATAGAATAATTTAACAAATAAATAAACATAAGTGCTAATTCAATTTGAAAGAAATGGTAACAACGCAATGGAAATGTATTTCTTTTCATCATGGTTTACATAACTTGTTTTTTTAGGCATAATCATTTGTTCACAAATAATACAGTTTATACAGATATCATTTTACATAGTGAGTACTTATAATTTATTAAGCCTAAGTAGCATGTGAATGTCATCAACAAAAAAAATGTAAAAACGAAAATTCTAAATTATACATCGTGTCACTGAATTATAAGTACCATTTTAAAATTTTCTTACATTTCAATTATTAATTAAATTCGTAATCCTTACTTCCAAATTAAATATAACTGGAGCCACTCTTTCACAAAGTATACCATTTTCTCCAACAACCATGTCTTCAATTTCTTTTTAAATTGTACCGTGGGTAGTTTTTGTATGTCCAGAGGCAATTTTATAAACATTTTTTGCACATGACGTAACAGCTTCTATCAAATAACGCTGTTCTTGTTTATATTATTTTTACCATGCAGATAAGGCAAAGGGATCTGGGCTCATACAGCCATGAAAGTGACCAAATTACTTTCAAAAGCGTTTTATAACGAAACATTATATATGTAGGTATTATTAGCTATTTCTAAATCAATTTCATATCAGTATCATCGATATTACAGGACTTCCTTTTTTTTTTGGTGTAGTTAGGGGCTAATCTTTTAATTAGTACAGCGCCTGAGTACCCCGATGTCGTTATATGGCGGTGGGCCTCGGGGCTCTAGTGTGATCTACGTGACGAGGACCTGGAGCTCCCCTTCGGCGCCGAAGATGATCGCTCCGGTGGTTTTACATGGTAAGAGTCCAGCATGTGCCTCCGCCCTTCCTCGGGACGGAGGAAGTACATGATGTATTTCCACCGAGACAATAAAAAATGTTAGTGGCCAATCTTGTGACAGAGTTGTTTAAGCAGTCCAAAGGCCTCCGAATAGGCTTATGACTGCTGTGAACCGGGACCGATGATGTCACGTGCCCTCCAAAGCGCAAAAGCGCTCAGTTCAAATATCACTATGCGGTCACCCATCCACATACGGTCCGCACCAAGCGTTGCTTAACCTCACCGATCGTTTACCGGTCAGTGAATGTGACTGGCTGTGTGCACCTTAGTACCCATGTACCTACTAATACCTACCGATAAACTGAGAGTACACAGTTATCCGATAATAGATTAGGTAATATATATGACATCCATTTTTAAGCTCGTGTTAAGTAAGGAAGTTTCAAGTGCGGTGCTAGTGTGTTTGTGGGCAAGTAGCCAGCAAACGATTATTGCTTTTCACTTAATCATTTAAGCTAAGTCGATGTCAAACTTATTCTGATATTACACTTTATGAAAGTGTATACTTATTATGGAGAACGATGACTCATTGCGTCAAAGCAAACCTATCGAAAGACCGACGGGCTGATTAGCTAAAAACAGCAACAGCAGACGCGATAGCAGCTATCGCGCAGCCAACGATCCACCGGTGGCAAAGCGGCAAAATAATTGGTACTACGTAAGGCATCGCCCGCCTGTCGCTATTGTGGAAGATGCATAGTTACTAGCGCCAGTAGCCACCAGTGGAACTAAAACGAATGAACGTTTTTAATTCATTGATTGTCCGACAGAGGCGCGTCCGAGATCTTCGCCTGTTTAGTCTCTATCGGCAAATAGGTAATACCAAATTGACGTTTGACAGCGGCGTTGGAGCAATTTACGCCTGTTGCAAAGCGTCTGCGACTTAGGTAATCAGCCCGCCGGTCCCTCTTTGCACAGGATATAAACCCATGTTTCGCCGTGTGATGCCGGCTACGAATAGCAGCAACCCGTCTCATGCTGTGGGTGTTATAAAAGGTGACTATGGGATCAGCCGGAGGATGGGCAGCAGTCGAGTACATTAACAACGCAACTGCGATCGTCAACCCGCTTCCCAAGCGTGGCGATTATGGCAATACGCTATATCGGTTGTTGTGGTGATCATTAAGGGAGGCCTGTGTCCAGCAGTGGACTTTATTCGACCGAAATAATGATGATTAACCCATGAAAAGAGACATGCGAGTAGTAATAATTATTTTTTAAACTGAACTAGTGACAAATTACGGTTGGTGCAGTGGCTGATACAGTCGGCTGCTGCGCTCCGGGTCGTGAGTTCGATTCCCGCACGGAACAAATATTTGTATGATCTGCAGGTAGTTGTTCTGGATCTGGGTGTATTGTGTGTGGAATTCATGTCTGTAAACGCATCCACGACACAGGAGAAATACTAGTGTAAGGCAACGTGTAAAAAAATCAAATCAATTACTCATGTCTCAATACTTTCTCTCTTGTTTTCAATACCAATAACATGGTTACCAAAATGCGCTGCCCAGCCAATGAGGTGCGTTGCATCGAAGTGTTTGCTCGTTTCACATTTTGTGTGTAAAATCCTTATCGGAATTCTTCAATATTTCAGGATCGACCTGCGACCACGAACCCTGCAAAGTGTTCGAAACGTTAGGAAAAACAAAAATCAATAATACACGCGATTTAATCCGTTTAAAATTGTTTTATTATAATGTGTAATAATCGTGAAAACCAATACTAAATAAAAAGACAATACTATCTTCAATATTTTTAACCCTAAGTTAATTCGAACACGCTACATTTTCAAAAACTATTCATCAGGCCAGAATATGCTAGGCTCAACTTCTTGTGTACCCAGAGTCGTTACTCACATGCTATGTCAAATATAATACCAAGCACGAAACGCTTTTTTAATACAATTTGGCCCAAAAATAAACGTCAAGCAGGAAACGGGTGATGTTATCATAAAAAACCGGACAAGTGCGAGTTGAACTCGCGTGGAGAGGGTTCCGTACGATGAATATGTTATCTTTAGGTACGAGAAGTGACGGTTGCCTGGCCTAGTTAAGGCGAACGAGTAGTACCAATAATTTGTTTAAACAAACTTAATATTGTAGTTGAAATACATGTTGTCCCATACATTCCAACTGCAAATGTAAGTTTGTACGCACAATATTGAAAGATTTACCATATTATTTTAAAACCCCCCAAAAGTTACTCTTATATTCAAAATTCACTTATTTACGTTACAGATCCGTTACATAATCGGTTCAGTAGATTCGGAACAAATTGGCTGTGACAGACAGACAGACACACGAGTGATCCTATAAGGGCTCCACCGTTTTTTCCTTCGGACGTTCGGAACCCTAAAAATATATACGTTGGTATCCACTACACTACATGTATAAACACTCCCAGAGGAGTACTATTATTCTTAATAAGTGCCCTCACCCCCACTAGCTGCAATTTATCCATTTCTTACCCCTCACCCCCTGGCCCCATTAGGTTAATAGTAGGCTTATAAATAAACCGCACGGCATAATACTGCACTCCACATTTACCTCATACTTACTATCATATTGAATTTCCAATACGGTACACTTAACATGAGAAGACAATTTATATGATAAGTTCATAACCACGTTTCTCTAATGCGACCGCAAAATGTAACCGTAATTGGCTTATATCAACATTAACCACAGATATCAAACCGTATTTTCCCATTAATTTTATGTATTTAGAACTAATAAGCGATATCAATTCATGCATTACAATTTGATTTTACTCGTAGTGACACTTGGAACGGAATTTCGAAAAAAGGGTATTTGAATTTGAAAAAAAAGAAAAGAATAATCCTATAATTTTGATCGGATTTGACCTAAACTGTCGACAGAGAATTTATGAATTCATTTCAACAAAACTCTACTCAATCACTTTTAATCTATAAGGTACTGTAAATTTTTCAATGTATTGGGATTTGTAATAAATAATATTCATGTATAAAGTCACGATCGACGGCAAAGTTGCCGCAGCGGGTTACTGCGCTATGGGTCACAGTTTTTATCCCTGTATGGAACAAATACTTGTATTGTCTTCAGATTTGTTCTGGATTCACACACCCGGATCAACTATCACTCACACAATATATATCTCCCCACACTAGAATTTCACATAAGGATATTTGAGCACGAAATTCTAGTGTGGGGAGCTCCGTTTTTTGTTGAAGAAAAGTTATGAACACAACAAAACTGTTACGTTAGACGTCATTATAGACATTAATGAAGGCAAGACTGTAATGACGTCGCATTAGGATCAAATACTTTCATCATCAAAGTCTGTCATTTGTTAAATTAATATCAACTCTTCTTCGTTAATAAAAGAAATTTATTAACGAAGAAGAGTTTGACATACGCACAAAATGACACAACAAGAAAAATATATTTGGATTATGTAGAAGAAAATTGTTTGCACACAAGGCCAAATCATTGTAACAATACTAAGCTGCGGAAGGGACCTGGTGACCTGTGTTACAGGTTTAAATAAAAAACCTACTTCAGGCACCAGTCTCTCACAAAGTTAGATTTTTATAATTTGTGGCACGATAGCTTAACCTAGCAGTATATGACCTATTGTGAAGAGAAAATAAATGGATTATTGAATGGATTATTAATTACCTCATAAACTGTACTTATGTTAAATAACATTACATTGTGTTCTGCAAAGTCAATATCTTCGAAAGCCCTAAGTATATGTACATTACTGAACTAGACTTGCAGACTTTTGGCTCAGTATAAAATAAAACACAAACAATTTACCCCAATTTTACGCCATCCATGGCCGTGTGGTGCCGGCGTACAAATAGCACCAACCCATCTCATCCCGTGTCTTAAAAGGCGACTATGGGATAACCCTAAAATGGGCAGCAGCGTCCTTCGAGTACATTAACAACTCAACTGCGATTGCCAACTCGCCTGCCAAGCATGGCGATTATGGCAAAACCCCCCCACGAGCACACAACACACCCACATCGGTCGTTGTGGTGATCTTTGGGGGAGGCCTGTGTCCAGCAGTGGACTTCTTTCGGCCAAAATGATGATGATGAAATGATTACGCCAGACATTGCCATATAGTTCCTACTCGAACACTAAGGAATACAATCAGAAGACAACAGTAGCCATTTAGCAGAGGAAAGTTTATCTATTCATTATTCTACATAAGTAGAACTAATTAAAATTACCTCAAAACAAGTCTATCACTTCACTCTTCAAACGCCTCACACCAATTTGGGGTAAATCCTCGTTATTAAGAACTTTGGTAAGCGTACCCGATTCTCTAATCTTAAAAGTACTCAGTATTTATAACTTCAATACACAAATTAATTTATAACACCGATAACTTTACCCCAATTATTACCCCACAGTCACTAAAAGAGAGAGATAATTCTGTACATTTTAATACATTTCCATAGAGAACACGACAGATATTAATTACTGGAAGGCTAACTTGGCACTGCACATTTTAACCTCGCGTTTACGACTGTTTCAATTGAAGAAAAAAATATACCTTTTTATGGGAGTTCAGGGCAACCAAGAGCCCTTACTATTGTTTTAAAATTTGAATAATTTACATCGGTGAAGGTTTGTTTTAGTTTGATATTTGCAATGCATTTCGTCTCTCGTTGTGATTTAGTAAAACAAATAAACAATTTAACCAAGAATCCATCTCCATAATCTGATTTGGTCGGTAGTACCCTGTAGACGATACTGAAAGCATGTATCTTCCTGGAAAAATGTATCAAGCCTTTTAACTTAACCTTAAACAATTATAAAAGACATAAAAATACCTATACTATACATCAATTTATGCAAAAAATTGGTTTCAATTGAGTGAAACAGTCAGGTTTCAAAAAAAGAAAATACGAGGTTTTGTAGCTTTCTTTCTTTCTTTCTTCCTAGATAGTAACGAGCAGCGACAGTAAATACATTTTTATATACCACTTTTAAACTGCCTCTTCTTCTTCCTGTCCAGATCACAAATTACTTGCGGCCCGGCTACGAATTGCACCATCCCATCTCATCTCGTGGGTACCGTAAAAGTCGCCTATGTTAGTAGCCGGAGGAAGGGTAGCCGCGTCCTTCAAGTGCATTAACAACTGTACTGCGATAGCCGACCAAAGCGTAGCAATTATGGCAAAAACACCCTTTGAGCACGCAACACACCCTGACCGGTCGTGGTGGCGATCTTTGGGGTAAGCCTGTGTCCAACAGTGGACTTTATTCGGCTGATATGATGATGGATGATGAGAGAACCCAAAGGGTTTTGATCGAGTGTAAAATTCCTTGCGTGACTTTCAGCCGAGTTTCAACATTACCCGTGGTTATTTTGTATCGTGCCAGGGAGGCGTTTTTCACGGAGATTTCAATTAGTAGAGGTAAAATGTAGCGAATGCACTTGTACACATAAAGGTACTTCGGCTATAAACTATAGGGTTTTAGCTAAGTAGATATCTTTGTGAGTATCACAGGGGTAAGCAGATATACAGCTTTTCTAACGATAACTTATCTTCTTCTTTCTGTCCACCAAGTAGCTTGGAGTCGACGCAATACGTTAGACATATTGCAAAGGTTTTTACAGTCGGCTGCCTGCCTGTAAGCAACCCAATCCTTGTGTATGCTAGTGTTTGTGGTTTAACCGCAACCTGTGAGTAACCCAAAGTGCTTAATGGTATACATCGGGTTCCAAACTCCCTTAGTCGACTTCTTGGACACCCACGAGATGAGATAGGGTACTCCTATTCGTGAACAGACAGGGTGACGATAACTTATAATATAATAATATTTTTGAGACTCTTATTGGCACCCCTTGGACTTGGTCACCCCCTTTAACGGAGGGGAGGCGACTGTAAAGAGGCCACCCCGTTGTTCCTCTCGGGAAGGAAGGAAACTAAAGTAATACGAATGCTTCACAAAATAAAAATCGAATCTTGATATCGGATTAATGACATGTCGTTGCCTGCTTTCTATGTCTTCTTTAAGCGATATTTAAGGAAGCATTTCTCAGCAGTGGAAATATATGTTCAGACATAAAACTTACGGGTATCTTTGGCAACATCTAACCAAATTAGGCTCTTGACGAGGACAAACCACGGCGAGGAAACGAGCGCCGGCTTACTCCAAAATAACTGACCAAATTAAGGAGATACTTAATTACGTCCATCCCGCAGTAAATCGTATTTATCCCGCAATGAACTATAAGCGGGAAATATAGGGCACCCGCAAACGATCAACGCAATAAACCAGTCTTATTTAACTTAAGGGTACGCACACATGTACGAACCGCGCCGGCCGGGCTCGCGTTGCACTTTTTCTTCAGTACCGTTATGTCTCATGCACCACTGGCATTTTTTGCTAGCATAGTTTATGCCAAGTATTATGATTTACTTTTTAACACGCTTTTATTAGGTTTGCTAACGTTTTATTATTATGCGTACAGCTAAGGAGTGGATAGCCTTGCCGTGGTCTGTTTCCCGACAATTATAAGCTGGGAGTCTTCCAGGAGGAGTCGTCCAGTCACTAGTAAACATTTATGGATTTTTCTAGGCAAGCGTGCATCATCAGCAACTGCAGCGTTGCTTCCCATCAGGTCAGATATTGGCCAACAAAAGGCTACTAAATAAAAATAAAATTACGAAATATGGTTTAATTCATTCGTAGTCCCGTATCTCATGCCGTGGGTATCGTAAAAGGCGACTGTGGGATTAGTAAGAGGATAGGCAGCAGCGTCCTTCGAGTACATTAACAATTCAACTGCGATCGCCAACCCGCCTGCCAAGCTTGGCGATTATGGCAAAACTTTCCAATAAGCACACAACTCACCCAGACAGCTCATCGTGGCGATCTTTGGGTGAGGCTTGTGTTCAGCAGTGGACTTTATTCGGCCGAAATGATGATGTAAAGTATTTTCTACTCTATAATATTTGGAAAGTAGGTTTTAATTACTATAGATAAAGATAAAAATATATTTTATTCACGTCTTCAGTTGCCTCATTTTAAGATGTAGATTACGTATGGAGAAGAACGGAAAATAAACTATAAGGTTACTCGTTTTAAATCATAATGTTACAATATTTATGACTTCGTAGTTCTCGAAATCGACGGCATGGTTAGTGCTGTGGCTGATAGAGTACAGCTGGGCTCCAGGCCGTGGGTTTGATTCCCGCACGAAACAAATATTTGTATGATCTGCAAGTAGTTGTTCCGGGTCTGGGTGTATCGTGTGCGGAATTCATGTCTGCAAACGCACCCACGACACGGGAGAAATCCTAGTGCGGGTCAACGTTTAAAAAAAGACAATGTAGGAGAAAGAGTCTCAACTTTACTATACAAACCTGACTGTAATATCTTGAAATTTTGTACATTCATCACTCTTTATGTAGACTGTACCAGATGGACATAATATGGTGCAATTGAAACTATGTTCTTACCCTCAAAGCCACGCTTCCACCGTGTAGCAATTTTCACTCTTATCTGCAAGTAACCAATTTCTGAACTTTCTTTAAAAGTTAAGCATTGTAAGGAACTTCAGTAACTTGTAAGTTCAGTTACTTCGATACTACTCTGAGGTAACGCAACTATCGCTCTAAAGTGAACCACAACTAGGTACCTAATATTGATCTTACGAGGACCTGGAGCCCTTCCTTCAGTGCCGAAGATGACGGCTCCAGTGGTTTTAGCCGGTAGGAGCCCGGCATACCCCTTCGCCCTTTCCCGGGGTGAAGGAAGTTCATGTAGAATTTCCACTGGATAACAATAAAAAAATTCAAAAAAGGTACCTAACATTTCAGGCCTCAATAAACATTCATTCATTAGCCTTGGTAGATAGATTGGCTTTATCTGTATTATCTTATTAAATCTTAAGGAGGATCTTGCTGCGTATCCTTTAAATATTGTCTTTTTTATGTTACCTTACGTTTTAGAAACAGAGATAGCCTAGTGCTTGAACACGCCTTCCATACAGAAGAGTCTGAGTCCGAACCCGGCCCGCACATCTGACTTTTCGGATCCATGTGCGGATTAGAATTAGATTATCACTTGCGTTAACGGTGAAGGAAAAGATCGTGAGGAAATCTGCACACCTGAGACTGCTCGAAAATGTCCTCGACTGTGTGTGTAGTCCACCAACCTGCACTAGGCCAGCGTGGTAGACTAAGACACACAGCCATAAATGACAAACTTATTCAGGCCATTTTTTTTTTTATATGCGTTGCCCCACACTAGCATTTCTCCTGTGTCGTGGTTGCGTTTACAGACATGAATTCCACATACAATACACCCAGACTCGGAACAACTACCTGCAGATCATACAAATATTTATATAACTGCCAGTAACTTGTGACTAAAGACTATAAATCGATCGTGTATGCTAGCCCTAACGTACCACTCCGCGGTACTCCACGCCCAACACAACTCAGGTTCTATTACTCTTCAAACAATACACACGTTAGATTTTTATTGCATGGACTAGTTTATTCATGTTTTCCTTCGCCGCTTGAAGCTATTGGCTATGCACGAATGTTGGAAACACTGCGAGGAGAATTGGTTATTCGTTTGTGTAAAATTTAAATAGTCATCGCGTGAAAACGGCTGCTTGCATTCCGTTTTTCGTTTAAATTGTAATTTTTGGAGCACCGCGTGAGATTTTAGTTGTAGAAGTAGAAGTTTAACATAACATATATTTTGTTTATATTTTTGTTAATGCATCACAAATAGCTGAGCTGACAGCATTGTCATGAAATATGCCTACAAGTGCAGAACCATCGCTTGCTGCGTCGATTTTGTGACCATTGTATTAATTTATTGGTATATTGTTATTGTACAACTTTACCGTCGGAGACTGGTGCCTAAACTAGGTTGAAGCCTGTATTTCAGGTCACCAGGCCTTCCACTCCAGAAGTCCAATTTCATAGTCCTTTCATAAACTGTGCCAAGCGAAAATTTTCCATTTTCTTGTTCTTCGTGAATCTGATTCATCTGATTCTATCAAGTTGTTTTCTCTTTCTAGGGCTCTCTTTATGAATAAGTTGACTGGCAACACCGTGTTCTTTATTTATATGTACAATTAAAAATGTTTTGTAAGCTTCCTGGAGTAGGGTGATTTCATCATCCGGGTCTATGAAGACGTGCCTCGGACGATAACAATAGTTGGTGCGGGAGGGTGTGTACTGGGCCGCTTTTACCACTGGAGGATTCGAATGTTACGGGACAGTGTCAAAGTGGTCTTTGGACGCGAGTTTCATGAGCCGCTTGACTACCGGCATTTTAGATCTTTATTATAATTCGAAAATCATAATTTCAGCCGAAAGACGTCCAATTCTGGAAGGAGCCTTCCCCAAAGATTGCCGCAATTACCTACATGGGTTTGTGTTGTGTGCTCATTGGGGTGTTTTGCTATAATTGCTACGCTTGGCAAACGAGTTGGTAATCGCAAAACAGTTATAAATGTACCCGAAAGACGTTGCTGCCTATCCTCCAACCAATGTATATGTAGGTAATTGTGGCAATCTTTGGGGAAGGCTCCTTCCAGCAGTGGACGTCTTTCGGCTGAAATTATGATGTTCGAATTATTATAAAGATCTAAAACTGCCGGTAGTCAAGCAGTTCATGAAACTCGCGTCCAAAGACCACTTTGACAGTGTCCCATACACACTGTGCCATAGTCGACTTTTACCACACCCATGGATGAGATTCTTAGCCGGCACCACACGGCTTAAAAAACATGCACGAAATACTTTCACGTTCAAGTGATAAACATAAAAACCTCTGTTTTTTTGTTTTAACAAAATAATTTTCGAATTCTAGAGACCAGCGGTGCTATACTTTAATGATTCGTAGCAAACTCACTTCTAAATCAGCGGTGGAATTTAAAACACCATACTGTTTTACTACTTTTCACTGCGGATTCTTATGTGAGTTTGCTTCACTAGCAAGCTCACTTGTGAATCTGTAGTAATATCTTGAATTTCATATTGTGTTTCCTAATTTTCACTGTGGATTCTTTTGTGAGTTTGCTTCACTAGCAAGCTCACTTCTGAATCTGCAGTAACATCTTTAATTTGACGGTACGGTTGGTGCAGTGGCTGATACAGTCGACTGCCGCGCTCCGGGTCGTGGGTTCGATTCCCGCACGGAACAAATATTTGTATGATCTGCAGGTAGTTGTTCCGGGTCTGGGTGTATTTTATGTGGAATTCATGTCTCTAAACGCACCCACGAAACAGGAGAAACCATAGTGTGGGGCAACGTTTTAAAAAAAATAGATATATAAATATTGTTTTTACAACTTTTCACTGTGGATTCTTATGTGAGTTTGCTTCACTAGCAAGCTCACTTCTGAATCTGCAATAATATCTTTAATTTCATATTGTTTTTACTACTTTTCACTGCGGATACTGAAGTGAGTTCTTACAGCATAGCACTGCAGTTAGTTTAAAAACACGGTTGTACACTCAGGTGGCTCACGGGCAATTCAAATTGACAAATTGCGGCAACACGGCGATTTTAACGTGACAACCACGACCACAACATAAGGCAACTGTCAATATACGTCAATGTAGCTCAACAGTGCCTTTAGCAGAAAGACGTACTCCAGATGTTTCTAGAAAATTGGAGATTTTCGACGAGTAATTTGATGCACATATTTATGACTCTGGAACTAAATTCTCCATAACCGCCTGTACACGTATGATAAACACAACCATACAAAAAACTATTAGCAATAGACGAATTGGGTATACTGTTGTAACGTTGTGCCGGTAACCGATCGGTGAGGTTAAGCAACGCTAGCCGTGGTCAATATATGGATGGGACCGCATAGTAGTATTTCAACTGAGCATCTCCGTGCTTCGGAGGGTACGTAAATTCGTCGGTCCTTTTTTTTTATATGGGACAAGCCCGCCACATATTCCCTACCACTGTAACTCCTGTAAGCCAGGATCTACAATGGCGACCACCGAAAAGAACACCGCCCAATGAAGGTCGGTGTGTCCCAGAGAAATGAATAACTGTCTTGGAACCCGCAACGAAATTAATCTGAAAAGAAAAAGGAGGAGTAGGAAAGAATATACGTCCCACTTCGTCGTCTGTCCTGATGGTTCTCATTAGACAGCAGTCGTTAAGCCAAGTCGGAGGCCTTTGGGCGGCTTCAACAACTGTGACACAAGGTTGGCCACTGACCTAATCTATACAAATAAATAAAATGTCTGTTTGTAAGTATATACGGTGTATATAACAAAAACAATTTTAATTTTTTTGGTCTGTCTGTTTGTTCCGGGTAATCTCCAAAACGGCTGGACCGATTTTGACGGGACTTCACTGACAGACAGCTGATGTTGTAAGGAATAACTTAGGCTACTTTTATTTTAGAAAAACTATTAGTATAAACCCCTTAAAATCCAACATAAATATGTCAAGTGCCTATGTCGAAGTACTCTAAATTTCTTTTAAATTAAACGCGGGTGAAACCGCGGGTTCCAGCTACTGAAAAATAAGATTAGAAAATTTTTAGACGACTAAAGGTTTTCTTTTTGACATAAAATGCCATATCCAGTCTTCCGGACTCCAGGACCCGATATTTCGTTTAAATGCTTCTCGATGAGACCTACGCTTCATATCCGCCCGTTTTAATGACGAGTGCGCTCACGTCTGGATTACTTCAGATATAACCGGTTTAAACCAGATCGAACCAGATTTGATACTGTACGACTGTACGGATTTGTGGGTCATTTCGTTTCATATTAGGTTTTCATTGATTCGATAATTCCGCGTGACGTACGGGTTAAGAATATAACACCAGTATCTTCTCCCGAACAGTAGCCATACTGCGCTCACCAACCCGCCTGCCATGCGTGGTGAGTACTGGCAAATTCCCCTCAATATGATGACACAGTTGTGGAAATCTATGGGGGAGGCCTTTGTTCAGCAGTGGACGTTGTATGGCCGATTTGATTGATCTTCTCCCGAGGATGCCGTAAAAGGCGGCCAAAAGGCGGTCTATCAACCAGAGGAATTGGCAGCAGCGTTCAGTCTGAAAAACTGTAGCTATACTGCGCTCTCCAACTCGTCTGCCAAGTGTAGTGAGTTCTGGCAAAGTCCCCCCAAAATTACCACAATTGTTGCTCTCTTAGAGAGGCCGTTGTTCAGCAGTGGACGTCCTTTGGGTGGTACTTATGACTTAGCTTTACGAGATCAACCGATTGGTACGTTTAATCTCCGAAATAGTCGTAGTGTCTACAGATATAACTTTAAAATACTCGATACCTGAAAAACCATACTTACTTAATTTTGCAAAAAATAACATCCGTTTTAAATTCTACTTCAATGGAGTTTTGGTGCCGGCTTAGAATACCACCAGCCCATCTCATCCCGTGGGTGTCGTAAAAACGATTATGGGAGTAGTCAGAGGATGGGCAACAGCGTCCTTCGAGTTCATTTATAACTCTACTATCGCAAGCCGTTTACTAAGCGTGGCGATTATGGCAAAGCCCCAATGAGCACACAACACAAACCCATACCGATCGTTGTGGAAAGCTTTGGGACAGGCTTCCGTCCAGCAGTGGATGCTTTTCGGCTGAAGTAAATAAGAAGTAGAATTTTGTTCCTTTTACTATTAAAAATACAGTCTACGATTTGTTTATGGGCAACTCGAACGTTTAACAGTAAGTCAACTCAGATTAATGAATCAAGCGAGAAATATACATCAAGAAACTTTACGTGTATACGGTAGCAAGTGACGTCCAAGGCAGAAGACATAAATATTAGATAACACATAACTTGTATTCTTGAACGAGCCTGACTGAAAGGTTAGCGATAACCCGTAAAATGTTGTTACATTTAGGTGGGTCAGTGTGGTGTCCGAATTAAGAATTTACTCGTAGCAAACTGCCGACTCAGAATACCACCACCCCATCTCTTCCCGCGGGTATCGTAAAAGTCGACTAAGGGATTAGGGATTAGGATTAGAGAAGCTTGTTTTGGCTTCGGCAGAAATGTCCAATTGAGCAGCTACATTTCCAGGAAATGTCTGCGAGAAGCACCAATAAAAAATAATTTGAAATGTGGATGTGCAAATGCAAATCTCCAGGATCTTCTGTTTATTCCGAAAAGTACGAATTTCTAATTCATGATTAGAAATTCGTACTTTTCAGAATAAACAGCTTTCTAATGAGTTGGCAGCCCCGAGCTGGTGCGCAAATTATAGAAAATGTTGCCTTACGTGTGAGCTACATAGCACAGCGCACAGTTAGGTTTCGGGGGGATCACCCTCTTTGAGATGTGTGATAGGCGGGGCCCCATTGGGTGGCTCTTGTGTGATCATACGAGAAAGTTGACCGCCTTAGTGATTTGGGCCAGTAGAAGTTCACCTTCGCCCTTCAGAAGTTCACCTTCGCCCTTCCCCGGAGCGGAGGAAGTTCATGATAAATTTCCACTGGGACCAATAAAAAATACAAATCCCTTTGCCTTTCAGTAGGACTCCTTCCTAGGTAGGTTGAAGGCCAATATTATAAACGTACTGATCTCTATCATAATCTAATAACACTACACGCACAATAGCCATCACGATCCCTAATCGCGAACTAAATGATATCAGAACTAGTTTCTGAACTAGCAGTGTCGTCCCTATAGCTATTTCGTATCAAACATGACATCTCTACAATTGAACCATCATTAAAAATAATCTAAATAATCTAATCTTGCAACCATAAGGTTTGAAGATCATATTTTGCCTTACTTCATTTCAAGTTTTGTCTGCCTCTTCAAGAGATAGATGTCTCGATTGTTTAAAAAGGGAAGGATATCTATCTATCTCACTTTTCTTCAACGGTGCCATTTGAAAAACAATACAAAAAGTATTGCTAAAGCTTTTCTCACTGCTGCGCAGGGGTTTTTTATCACTATGAGAAAGGTCAGGCCTTAATCCACCACCCAGCGTGGGTTGGCAGACTGCACACACCATTGATAACATTTTGGAGCCCTCATTTTGGTGCTCTCACATGTGCAGGTTTCCTTAAATGTTCCTTCACCATTAATGCAAGTGATAATCAAATTCTTATCCGCACCGTACATGAATCCGAAAACTCAGAGATGCGAGCTGGGATCGGCCTAACTCACTCCTGCTTGGAAGGCAAGGGTATAATCGCATAGTTTTTTTGTTCTTTTAATAAACGTTGCCCCACACTAGGATTTCTCCTGTATCGTGGGTGCGTTTACAGACATGAATTCCACATACAATACACCCAGACCCGGAACAACTACCTGCAGGTCATACAAATATTTGTTCCGTGCGGGAATCGAATTCACGACCCGGAGCGCAGCAGTCAACTGTATCAGCCACTGCACCAACAGTGCCGTCAAGAGTTGTCTGTCGGTAAAAAAAATTGTCGACAACTTGTTTACTGACGTATTAATACTAACAATTAATAATAACACAACAAAAAAAAAGTGAACCACATGCAGTGCGATATGCGCCACACCCCGGTTCGATTCCCGCACGGAACAAATATTTGTATGATCTGCAGGTATTTGTTCCGGGTCTGGGTGTATTGTATGTGAAATTCATGTCTGTAAACGCACCCACGACATAGGAGCAATCCAAGTTTGGGGCAACGTTTTAAAAAAAGAAATAAAAATATCCTCTCGCGTGTGCGTTTTTAATTGTGTCTCGTTTTACGACACGCAATGCGATATTTAAAACAATACCAGTCACTCGCATATCAGAAAGAGAACATTCGTAACATCCAGGTACATCCGGCCTCGGAACATCTCGTTTACAAATGTTTGTTCCGCGCGGTCATCGTCCTCGCGACCTTTGCCGCAGTAAGCCAAGTTTATCGGAAGTCCGCCCCTTAGTTACACTCTTGCTGTCGTAAAGGCTTTCATTTCTGTTCAACAATCTTCCGGATTTTTAGAGGGGATATACTAAGTGTATACTTAGTATACAGTGGGTCAAGCAACGAACATTGTTGAAGTGTTAAAATGAAAGCGAATTACTGTTATGGAAGAATGGTCCAGGTGGGCCAAAGGCCGTGAGACTCGATTCTTAACCACAAGGTCGTGGGTTTAAGCCTAGCATGTACCAAAATGTGACGTTTTCAATAGCATATAGGTATGTCCTTTTTTAGTTAATCTAAGTGTCAAATTAGAGTGCGTGGCCTCGAATAGCACCAACCCATCTCATCCCTTGGGTGTCGTAAAAGGCGACTATGGGATTAACCGCGAAATGGCCAGCAACATCCTTCAAGTACAGTAACACCTCAACTGCAATCGCTAACCTACCTGCCAAGAGTGGCGATCATGGTAAAACCCTCCAATGAGCACACTACACACCCAGACCGGTAATTGCGGCGATCTTTGGATTTTTTGTCCAGCAGTGGACTTGATTCAGCTGAAATGATGAAGTCTCAAACTTAGGTGAAGGAAATTATAATGAGGAACTGCATCTTATGGTCTAAAATCACTAAAAGTTTCTTCTCTGTTTCAGTAGCACATTATTAGATATAATATAAACCAGCACTGGTGCAGTTGTGACCTCACCATGGGATTACGGAATTCCGGAGGGCAGATTAAAGCAGTTTCCCCGCTATAACTTTAATTTTAAACATTATAATACAGTTCGGGAATTGTTTTTTTTTTATACTAAGTCAACACCTAACAAAGGCGGTAGGCGCGGCGGAAGGTGATGTCGCGACAACTCGAGTGCACGCCGTCGAGCCAGCCACCTTAGTCTGTCCAACGCCCCTTGAGCCACGCTTTCGCTGCTCTGGCGGAGGGAGCGTGTCTGATCGTAGAGTCCTCACGCAAGCGTATCCAAAGACTGAGTTCCTCTTTGCAGAGGATGATCCCGTGAAGAGACATGAAAGTAATAATTACAATAAGGACACAGGGCAGTTTGTGGCGAGCTGATTGTGAGTGGCGACACTGCATACCCGAATGGTCCAGAGTCCATCAGGGCGTAGTCTCCGGCTTACCTTTACCGGATCAGTCAAACCACATGTATCCGCAGGACTTTCAACTCTAGCTTGCCTTAGTCGGCCGATCAGAGGAGGGCCTCCAGAGCTATACGCCCGGGGGTGGAAGTGTCTAATAGTGTACAACGGGGAAACCCGCTCTGAGTCTTCGAGATGCGCGATGGTGAAACCGCTGCTGCACCTCTCGGCACCCCGAGCCGCCTACGTAGGTATTGCTCCCTATAGCCTGCTGTGGTGGCTATTTCGGGGGCCCATCTTGAGAGTGGCGAGTCACCGTCTACCACAGAATTTCATTTAAAGGTGGAAAGGCAGACGCCGTTTTTCTGTTTTTCGAAGTATTTAATCCATTACAATAGACCTTTTAATTGTAGTTTCTATCTCATATAATAGTTTTACACCTGCAGGGACAATCCGAGATAGCATTTTTATAGTGCAGCGATGGAGAATACCCGGTTGGCGTCCCATTACATTTTAAATTTAAATTCTCTAAAAGGTCTCTGCGTGTTGGACCCATGTCCCCGCGTAAGCCTATCAAAATACTGGGTTCCCTTTTACAGGGGATATAAACCCGTGAATAATAATAATTATGAAGTTCGTAGAACGATATTTATAGAACATAATAGTTAATCATACTTAATATTATTAATGTGAATGTAGGTTTGTTTTTTACGCTTTCACGCGAAAACTACTTAACCGAGCATCATGAAACTTAGTACACATATTCTTGAAGGTATTAGAAGTAACATCTAAGCAATAAAAAAACTGACTTTGACTTATTCATTGGCTTCAATGCGAGCGAAGTCGCGGGTAAAAGGTAGTACAAAATATGTATAACATGATAACTACAAATAGAAGAGAGAAGCAGTGCAGCATTATAAGTATTATGCAATAATGTAGGCATCGCATCGTCATTTCAGATCTGCATGGTAAAGCATCTTATTATATTCAATTTTATTAATAAGCATGCAGATTTTCCTTAATTTACCTCCACAAACCATATAATTTACTATATCCTTGGCATCACAAATTGTCAGGAATTATATAAAGGATACGTTATTGCAACTTGCAAGCCATGACCGATGTTACTCTATACTTATGAAATATTATTATTTACTATTAGAATCTAACGGGTATTACTTGCTTTAAGTAAAACAGTGTTATTTAAATGTGTATTAGGTGTAGCATGATCGGTGTAACTTTGGTTTATAGAGTGAGAAACATTCCAAGTCTGAAATAAAGAAATGGAAGACCGAATAATATTTGAAAGCCGAGGTGCAGCCGAGTACTTCCGAAGTGATTTTAAAAGGAAAAGGCACTATCTGATTCCTTTATTACTTAACGAGCTTGTTAATTGCTATTTCGGCCGAGACTTGCATATTACTTTTCTCTAATTAGCGAAAAAAATACAAATTAATTCAAGAAACGTATCCAATTTTTATTCGCGCCAATTCGACCACGTTTGGTCTGTTTACTTTATTTTTATAGCACAAATCTAAGAGGAAATAACCGGAACCGGTAGCCATTGAATAAGTCTCACTGAAAATGTTGGTGGTTTTTCAAAAAGGTCAGGTGCGTGTATATGCGTGCGTATATGAAAACGAAAGCTGCTCAGCTAGGACAAAGTTCATAGAAACATTTTCTAAAGATAAAATAAAAAATATTTTTATTCATGTAAATCATATACAGGCACTTATGAATCGTCGAGACTTTAATTGCCGGTATAAGGTATGAGTTATAAGTAAGGTATAAGTTGCCGGCTCAGAATGCCACCACCCCATCTCCTCCCATGGGTGTCGTAAAAATCGACTAAGGGATTAGCCGGAGGATGGACAGCAGCATCCTTCGACTTGACATTCGGCCGAAATGATGATGATGATAAGTTGAGCCAGGAATCTACCATTATCATGAACTCTTTGAAGTTGTCCACGCGTCAATGATAATAAAGATTATTTTGAGTTTATAGCAATAGTTACTTATTTAAAGGTTTACATATTTCTCTAACAATAATATTTACATAAACATTCATCATCATCATCATCATCATATCAGCCATAGGACTTCCACTGCTGAACAATGGCCTCCCCGTAGATTTCCACAATTATGTCGTCATTTCTGGGGGAAATTGCGATTATTCACCATGCTTAGCAGGTAGGTTGGTGAGCGCAGTATGGCTGCTGTTCCCACAGAAGGGACGCTGCTGCCCGTCCCTCTGGCTTAGAGTCCCTTAGTCGCCTTTTACGGCATCCATGGTGCTATATTGTTAATCCGGACACCACACGGATTCGGGAACTTAAGTAATAAGCATAATTTATATATAAAATTTATCAATTTTATATTTACCACACATGCATATTAATTAAGAAAATACTTACGAATTTTATTATTTCGGCCGAATGAAGTCCACTGCTGGACACAGGCCTCCCCCAAAGATCACCACAACTACCGATATGGGTGTGTTGTGTGCTCATTGGGGGTCTTGCCATAATCGCCACGCTTGGCAGACGGGTTGGCGATCGCAGTTGAGTTGTTAATGTACTCGAAGGACGCTGCTGCCCATCCTCCGGTTAATCCCTTAGTCGACTTTTACGACACCCACGGGATGAAATGGGGTGGTGACATTCTGAGCCGGCACCACACGGCTACTTACGAATAACATTCACTCAAACATCACATTTAAACATAAATCGCATCATTACTATACCAAGAACAGAGATAACATAGAACTACCTATGACCAGAACCTTGTACGGAAAGAGAAACATACAGTTTTAGGGAGCTCAGCTAGATAATAAATTACCGAAAATTATAAAAGACTGTATCTGTTAATGTTTACAAAAAGAAATCGATGGTGTCATCATTTCGGCCGAATGAAGTCCACTGCTGGACACAGGCCTCCCCCAACGATCACCACAACCACCGATATGGACGTGTTGTGGGCTCATTGGGGGGTTTTGCCATAATCGCCACGCTTGGCAGGCGGGTTGGCGATCGCAGTTGAGTTGTTAATGTACTCGAAGAACGCTGCTGCCCATCCTCCGGCTAATTCCTTAGTCGACTTTTACGACACCCATAGGAGGAGATGGGGTGGTGGCATTCTGAGCCGGCACCACACCAATCGATGGTGTACCTAATTAATAATTGACTATTTTACTTTTTTTTTACTAAAAGATTGAATACATCTACTCGAATATATTTTAATAAAGTTTCTCATATTAAGTGAACTATGTAATGTTCTTTTGGGAAATAAAATTCTTTAAACCGACTCCAAGCATTCTTAAAACGTTGCCCCACACTTGGATTCCTCGTGTGTCGTGTATGCGTTTACAAACACAAATTCCACACACAATACACCCAGACCCGGAACAACTACCAGCAGATCATACAAATATTTGATCCGTGCGAGAATCGAACCCGCGACCCGGAGCGCAGCAGCCGACTGCGTCAGCCACTGCACCGACCGTGCCGTCAAAAATATATTCTTATGGAGGAATCCCCCCCAGTTGCAGCTATGTCAATATAAGCCCTTGCTTGACGTTTTGTCGTCCATTTGCTCGAGCGCTGCGTACTTGTGTGGATCATTGTGCTTACTCTCGATTGCCGTGTGGTGCCGGCTCAGAATGCCACCACCCCATCTCCTCCCATGGGTGTCGTAAAAGTCGACTAAGGGATGAGCCGAAGGATGGGCAGCAGCGCCCTTCGAGTACATTAACAACTCAACTGCGATCGCCAACCCGCCTGCCAAGCGTGGCGATTATGGCAAAACCCCCCAATGAGCCCACAACACATCCATATCGGTGGTTGTGGTGATCTTTGGGGGAGGCCTGTGTCCAGCAGTGGACTTCAGTCGGCCGAAATGATGATGACTCTCGATTGTTAGTTTTGTGTTCAAATTTGTAAATCATTTTTGTTAAAAGGAAATACAACTATTTTGGTTCTTTTAGTTTTTTTTTAAGTTCTACTCGCTACGATCCATAAGATCAGAAGTGGGATAGTGCTCACGTAAATTTTGCCTTAAATCCGTGTGGTATCCTGGTTCGTAATTAGTGGATATCTACCTAAGATTGTCGTTGTCCGTTTTACGCACTCAACCTTTGTTTTATCATGACTGAAAGCTCGTCCCGTAGTAAGAAGCGTCGTAAGACGAACACCGACGTTTTGGACACTATTTTAGGAAGACTAAATGCAATCGAGGGTAGGCTAAGCTTATCACAATTGGACCAAAGTGATTCGACACCATCTCGTGCTGGGGCACCTTTGCCGGTTACTAACATAGATACGCCTGATAACTGTGAGCAACGGGGCGCCGGTATAAGTTTAGGCAATGTGACTCCACGCAATGAAGCAGATTTAGACCTATCGCGGGTACCGGCGTCGAGCGTCGCAGAAGACGCAGCGGACAGGATTGTGGGAGTTTTATCATCAATGATGCAAGTAAGACCGACCCATTATTATATCTCTAACTTTGACCCTGTGGTGCATAACTTTGATATTTGGTGTGCAGAAGTAGATAGGGCTCGCGAAGTTAATCGGTGGAATGATAACGAATGCTTATCTCGTGTTGCTGGGTGCCTTAAAGGCGATGCGCGTTTGTGGCTTAATAATTGGGTTATCAATGATCGCAGCTGGAATAACTTTAAATCGGATTTTAGAACCCTTTGTCCTCGCAGTATTGATGTAGCTGATATTTTATTTCAAGTGATGTGTGCCGACTCGCATAACTATTTAACATACGCAGAATATGCACGCCAATCTTTGTTGCGGCTGAACATAGTTACTGGATTGTCAGACGAATTAAGGGTTGCAATAGTGATAAGAGGCATTACTGACCCTCAAATCAAAGCTGCTGCTACCAATGCAAAGTTACAGTCCCAGGAATTAGTAGAATTCTTATCGGTATATACGAAGCCTAATTCCCAAACTACCCACAATTCTTTCCGGTCGAAACTAGATATAGAAGCACGTAAACGGGACGTAGGACATAGGAACGATATAATGAGATGCCATTCATGTGGTGGAATCGGCCATAAGCGTACGAGTTGTTTTAAAAGGCCGCGTGTAGAAGCACCGTCACTTAATAAAAATCCAAGTACGAATGCAACGACGGTTAGCGATAGTAGCAGCCCAGCTAACGGTTCCCAAACGTGCACGTATTACAAAAAGGGGCATTCTGCCGACTTGTGTTTTGTTAAGCAGCGGTTTGAGAAATAAACTCCACTCTAGTAACGTTAATGGTGTAATGTAAGTATTTCGATGTAAGTTCTAATAACGACGTAATCGCGGCAGTCATACAAGATGTACCAGTAGACGTTCTCATTGATAGCGAATCGGGAATTTTACTCTTATCTGATGTAATATTAAAATATTTCAAATGTTATAAAGAGCCTACATATCGTGTTATGCGTGGTATAGGCAGCCAGGAAATAGTCCAACTTAAGCGTTACGATGATAATAGTTTCCTGAATTATCTTTAGAAGTTTAGCTATTTGTAGTGCCAGCATTAAGTATAAGTAAAGTAGCCAGGGTCAGGTACGGCCGAGCACGTGAAAATAGAGGCTTAAGTAAATTCTCCGCGTCCTAATACTGGTTCGCCTAGTTTTAGGTTTAGGTCTGGCAGGGTGTTTTCGCCGATACAATTGTGGCTACTCTCACAAAACTGCTTGTATAGCCAAACTGACCAAGAAAGGAGATCCGTTCATTTGGGATACTGACCAAGTAGCTACGCGTGCTCATATTATTAAGTGCCTCACTGAGGAACCAGTACTCGCTATTTTTGACCCAAGCTTGCCTACTGAGCTTCATACCGATGCAAGCTCTGTTGGTTACGGGGCAGTACTATTACGACACGAAGGGAAAAGAGGCGAGTAGTTGGTTACCTCAGCAGTCTCTCGCAAAATACCACAGTTAAAAGTTGCTGAAAACCAGCGCTGTTGGCTCTAGGTTCGTCCGGAGCCACGGCATAATGCTAAGCAATTACCTACATTTCTGCGCACATACGACGCACAACTTTGTACATCAATAATTTATTTCATTTGTTGTGTATAACTGTAACCTGTTTGTTATTGTTTGGTTGCACAGATTACTTAGACAAGTCTAGTTTTAAGTCTTGTGTTAAGTGTTGTGTGTGTCAATTGCGCGTAGAAATAAAAACTTTTTCTTTCTTTCTTTCTTTCTTTATGAACTCGAGACTACTGTTTTATATCTAAAGGTCAGACTGATTCTGCTGCGCGTCTTTCACGACGAACATGACCACATCGATCGACAAGACAACCGACCTTATATTAAAAACACTTTTTGTTCTTCGGGCTTAGATAATTTGTACGCAAATATGTAACTCACTTCATAATTTATTTATCTCATAAAAATAAAAAGTTTCCTCTAGCCAGTAGTCTCTTGGTCGAAGCCCGATTTACTACTGTTTACATGGATGTACTGTATACTTCCAGAGTCCAATTAAACACATACTAAACGTTATGGAGGCTTTTTCAAAATTTTGCTTGCTATACGCTATGTACCGTGCCGTCAGGAAACTGATGAATTAAAACGCGTATTTAGTAAAGTTATCTCGCTGTTCGGTACATCATCATTAATAATTAATGACCGAGGGTATTACGTTAGAATGCAATGGTTTTCAATCCTGGGTTCCACCATGAATTTCATTACACCAGAAATGCACAGAGAAAGTGGTCTAGTAGAATGTTACTGTCGAACTGTCCTAAATTTATTGCATGTTGAAGTGATTTACAGGGGCGTTGGTGGTCAGATGTTTTTATTAATCAATTTTAAATATAACTAAGCACACAACCACACAAGTTTTGCTGCTTCAAATCTTAGTCGGCTCAATGCCGAGCTGTGACTCGCGTCCTGAGGTCCTTAGTCCACGACGATGGTCTGGAAAATTGTCATCCAAATCGCGAAGCTACGATACCGCTGTAGACGAGCTGCCGAGTTGTTAGACGCTAATCAAAAGCGTTAAGATACGTAGGTGAATGAAGCCGTTTATTCAAGATGGGAGACGGTATTTGTCAATAAAATGCTCTGAGTACAGGAAAGTTCGATTCGGGTATGCGGGGTCACTACAGAGTCGTGAAGGAACTACCTCATTACTCAAACCGCATCGGAATACATAGTTCCGTGGTGAGGAGAGTTGATCCCGTACGAGTATATTTTTTTTTGCAAGTAAGTTGCATTATCACTAAAAACCTATGTTTGATGGGTTTTGATATTTTCTCACGCGACATATGTCGTGGAATATTAAGTCACGCGACTTGTGTCGTGGAATATCTAGTCACGCGACTTGTGTCGTGGAATATTTAGTCACGCGACTTGTGTCGTGGAATATTTAGTCACGCGACTTGTGTCGTGGAATATTTAGTCACGCGACTTGTGTCGTGGAATATTTAGTCACGCGACTTGTGTCGTGGAATATTTAGTCACGCGACTTGAGTCATGGAATATTTTGTCACGCGACTTGTGTCGTGGAATATTTTGTCACGCGACATGAGTCGTGGAATTCACTACAATAGTAAATTGTAGGCAGACTGTGATCATGTAGTGGTAACAAAAGCCCAACGGTTTTTGTTACGGCAGACCTGATATATGTGAAATTTCCGAACTCACTAGCACTTTCTTTAAATACTCGCCTAATGTATGTTTTTTTTTAGGTTGTATTGTGGTAGCTAAAACCTAACATACTTGGTTACAACACACCTAACATCTACATACGTAAATGGTTGCATTTTATTATTCTTCACATATATCACGGTAGTGGACGTTACAGACGTTCCACGGCAGACTACGGATATGATACAGTGCAACTATTGTTGCGGCAGACCATGGTGGTGATTGCAGTTAAGCAATCACCGGGTATGTGAACACCTCGAGGTTAGGGTTTAATGAACTTATGAAATGTTATAGTGTGATGCCTTGTACCCAGGCTATAGAATGAAGTATGATATCGAAAGAATGACTGCTTGCCTAATACTCGAACTCCCTCCAAAAAAAAAAAAAGTTGTACGATGTATGTGAAATGGATGTGTGTGATCTTGTTTCTTCATTGTTTGAGCGCTCACAAGTAATGAAGAAAACGAGTTATGGCTGTGTGGTGTGGACTAGTGGTTCGCTGCATCTGGGCAGTATACTAATGTCGATTTATGTCATTGCAGCAGATAAATCGTCGTTAGCGGATGAGGACATCCGAGATCATCAGGACGGCCGTCTTATGGAGGAATCCCCCCCAGTTGCAGCTATGTCAATATAAGCCCTTGCTTGACGTTTTGTCGTCCATTTGCTCGAGCGCTGCGTACTTGTGTGGATCATTGTGCTTACTCTCGATTGTTAGTTTTGTGTTCAAATTTGTAAATCATTTTTGTTAAAAGGAAATACAACTATTTTGGTTCTTTTAGTTTTTTTTAAGTTCTACTCGCTACGATCCATAAGAATATAATAATAACATAAAAACTGATATAAGTATGTATTATTGTCTTAGGTTTTCGCGTTTATTACACATTATAATAAAACAATTTTAAACGGATTAAATCGCGTGTATTATTGATTTTTGTTTTTCCTGACGTTTCGAACACTTCGCAGGGTTCGTGGTCGCAGGATGACTAAGGAAAAACGTCGGGAAAAACAAAAATCAATAATACACGCGATTTAATCCGTTTACCGTGTGGTGCCGGCTCAGAATGCCACCACCCCATCTCCTCCCATGGGTGTCGTAAAAGTCGACTAAGGGATTAGTCGGAGGATGGGCGGCAGCGTCCTTCGAGTACATTAACAACTCAACTGCGATCGCCAACCCGCCTGCCAAGCGTGGCGATTATGGCAAAACCCCCCAATGAGCTCAAAACACATCCATATCGGTGGTTGTGATGATCTTTGGGGGAGGCCTGTGTCCAACAGTGGACTTCATTAGGCCGAAATGATGAATCCGTTTAAAATTGTTTTATTATAATACGTATGTATTATCACACAAAATCAACAGGTCGCTAGTCTCATAAAATCATTCAAGTGGTCTACCCACCTCGGGTTCTGAAACATACCCAGAGGTAGCTCTTAAGGGTCGGACACGACGCAATGACGTTTGAATATGGTCTAGCCTACCAACAGTTTCCCTTCAATCATTTCGGCCGAATGAAGTCACTGCTGGACACAGGCCTCCCCAAAGATCAACACAATGACCGATATGGGTGTGTTATGGGCTCATTGGGGGGTTTTGCCATAATCGCCACGCTTGGCAGGCGGGTTGGCGATCGCAGTTGAGTTGTTAATGTACTCGAAGGACACCGCTGCCCATCCTTCGGCTAATCCCTTAGTCGACTTTTACGACACCCACGGGAGATGGGGTGGTGGTATTCGCCGGCACACAGTTTCCCTTAGCATCAACGTAGATTTTGTCGGTGATATTTGACTAATATGTCTGAGTTCTAACACAACAGAGGGCGTTTAAGCGGGTGGAGGGTGCTAAACAGGCGACGAACTAAGGGTAGTTCGTCACCCGAACAGAAATTAGCCCGAGACGGTGGCACGTTCTGCGCGCGCCTCTCCCGAGATATATGCGGTCTGCCAGGCCGCATAGAGACGGGGCCCGTCAAACAGTAACCAAGTCAAATTGTTTTTATTCATGTAAACTTTTTGCTGGCACTTACGAATAGTCAGAATTTAAATAGTTGCACGGTTCCAAGTCGTTGATCCTATAGAGAAGAACCGGCAAGAAACTCCAAACTCTTTAGAAATAATATTTGAAAGTATTACAGTCTTCAATATAATCGTAAAAACTATGTGAGGATAATGCATGCCAATGTGTGGGATAAATACACACATATTTATGCACAATGATAATCAAATGCGTTGCAATTAGATTGCTATAACAGCTA
Source organism: Diloba caeruleocephala (assembly GCA_947459985.1). Lineage (NCBI taxonomy): Eukaryota > Metazoa > Arthropoda > Insecta > Lepidoptera > Noctuidae > Diloba > Diloba caeruleocephala. The sequence continues at coordinate 1,971,206 of OX381626.1, read as the reverse complement.
TAAGCTGACCAGTCCCGAACAGAGCACCTTTTTTTTTTTTTTTTTATTGGTGCCCAGTGGAAATTCATCATGAACTTCCTTCGCCCCGGGGAAGGACGAAGGGGTATGCCGGACTCCTACCGGCTAAAACCACTGGAGCGGTCATCTTCGGCACCTAAGGGAGGCTCCAGGTCCTCGTATGATCACACTAGAGCCACCCACTGGTGCCACGCCTATTGGCACATCTCGGAGAGGGTGACTGTAAAGCGGTCACCCCCCAGGGGGATTGTAAAGCCTAACAGAGCACCTAACACATAACGCTACCTTCAACAAGACATTTTAGTGAGCATGACAGATTCATACTGCCAGGCGACAAGCTGGTGTATATGTTACTACATTAGTGGCTACATCATGCTCACATTCACGATAATAAAAGAGTAAATTATTATACATGCGATATAAAATTAATATATCGTATATACCCAAATTATTAAACAGTATCAAATGTACATGTACCTATAAAGTTAATATAAAACTAACAATTAAAAACAAATAATTAATGTCATGTAACGGGCCGATACCTGCCGGGGGTGCGGTCTAACGCTGATAAAGCGAATACTTCACCCCCAGCTAGAGGTGAGTGGAAGGACACCGTGGGGTTTTAGTTGTTAAGAGTTCCTCCGCTCTTTCTAAGATGCTGTAAGTCCATGAAACCCAACGACAAAAAAAGGGTCCTGACTCAGCTTAGTGGAGATTATGAACAGATATATTAATAAGATCCAACACACATTGAAATTCCCTTCAAAGAAAAAAGAACAAAAGGCATCCCTTAACCGATTGAAAAGGCCTCTAAATATCGCCGCCCTGATCACTACGAATGCCAGCAAATCAGCTAAAATCCTCACATAAAAGATGACATTTTCGAGAAAGGGAAAAATTTAACAAATCCAGGCCCAATCCGAAGAAATAAGGCTGTATTAAAAGGCGGGCTGAATACTTATCATTTTTAATATCGTCCGACGTATAAGATCTGGGATACCGGCGATACGGTGTAAGTCAGAAGATTAAAGATTAGTTACAAAGTACTTAATTAGGTTAAATTTAGCTAATAGGATTTTCATGGTCATCATATTAGCTTTAAATGTTTTGTGAACAGGGGGCCTGCAGAAGGCTGCAATAAAAGACGGTCAAGCGGAATATTGCCGAGCAGCGATTTGGCAATTGCAGAAGCCAGTTTGTTTTTTCAATTGTACCTTATAAGTACTCTATGCCGTGTGGTGCCGGCTACGAATAACACCAGCCCATCTCAGCTCGTGGGTGTCGGAAAAGGTGACTATGGGATTAGCCGGAGGATGGGCAGCAGCGTCCGTCGAGTACAGTAACAACTCAACTGCGTTCGCCAACCCGCCTGCCAAGCATGGTGATTATGGTAAATATCCTCAATGAGCACATAACACATCCAAACAATTCGTTGTGGCGATCTTTGGGGGGGGCCTGTGTACAGCAGTGGACTCTATTCGGCCGAAATAATGATGATCATAAGTACTCCTGTTTCTCCTGTGTCGTTGAAAGAGCTTACAGATATAAATTCCCTCATATATCCTCAATTATAGTCCCTCTCAAACTTGCGTCGGTCTTGGCTAAGCTTGATCTCTATTCTCTATGGCCATTTTTAATACGAGAATATTAATCGGAGTGATACGGTTTTTACAAAACTGTGTAGTCAGGCATAAATAAAAATAAAAAAGGATAGCAAAATGCCACTGGAGTGGACGAAACAAAATATCTGACACATAAACCTATATAATTATGTTGTAACACCTTTCTTAACCGCAGAAATATATGAACATTTTACGAGTGAAAATGACTACTCGAAATGTCTCTTTTTCAGCGTTTGATAAAGAATTCCTAAAATTATTAATTACTCCACATCAAAAATACTAGAAATAAAAATATTAACGCAAACATGAATAACAAGAAATTTGGGGATGTGGACTTAAATAACAAGGTCATATAATAATCAGATAAGTTTATTATTCTATACATAATTATTCTTACATGCTGTATCAGTGCGAGTAAGTAAGGACGATATTTTGATAAATAGTTGAACATATTGCACTTATATAGCTTCCATAGTAATAGTAACAAAGCTAATTAGAATTATGACAATCAAAGTAAACAACTTTCTCATATATTCTAAAATTATAGTTCCTGTTGCAGCCAACCATGCAACAACTTTGAAAGCTTTGGTTAACAGCAACTTGTAATTATTGTCAATTCTACACCTTTGCCAGCTTAGTGGCGCTAGATTCGCCCAAAGTAGTCGATTTTCACTACTTTGCTAGCTTAACTTACGCTAAGCTTAAGTCGTGTTCCGATCGTCTGTGAATACAATTATGAGCTTAAGTAGTGGATTTTGACAGATGGACGCTTAAGTTCACGCTTAGGCTCGTTTCTGAATCTCACCCTTACTGTGGTAATTAGCTTGGGGCTTTATTATTTTAATAACAGTAATCCAAACTGGAGGTACCTGCCAGCCATTTTATTTATTAAAATTAGGATGTTTTTTTAATTTCAATAGCCTCACAAATCGAACAGATTTGTAAAAGACATTAAAAAAAATAAGAGAAAAAAGACCTAACCCTGAGTTTCTTTCAGCATTTCTTCTCAGAGGTTGCCATGTAGTGAAATGCCCTCCGTTGTTTCAATATGACGAGTAAAAGTGTCTGTTAGGACCTATTTACCGAACAAATGATTCTATTCTAGTCTAAACATTTTTGGTGCATACCGGTTCTCTTTCGCGAGGACTTAGAAGAAGAAAATGGTTGGGTTTGTCTAAGGCATGTATGCACACTGCAGACTTTGTCGAGCGTCTATGCTTAACGTTAGTTATGTGGTGGCTATACCACGCTTTGTTTGCCATATGTATGACAACCCACAATCACAGTCAAACTTGTAGACCCCTGCATCTTGTAAAGGAATGGACTAGTCCTAATGGTGATTTTTGGGGAAGACCATGTCCAGCAGTGGATGTTTTTCGGTTGGAAATAAAGATGGTGATGATGTATATATATTAAGGGTACGATAGCACCCGCTGCCATCAACACAAACCCCATGACAGCCCACCCTAAACCTCTGCGACGACGCAATCAATGGCTCATCAAACTAAGACAGCATATAAAACATCTATCTATCTTTCAATCGCTTCTTGTTATCCCTTGTAACCCACACAGAGGAAGCAAAGGAGGGCAAGGGAGTAGACGCCACGCACTTTATCAAAATCTTTTGTCGGTTTAGAAAAGTTTCCACGATCAAAGGGCCGAGGTTTGAAATGTTGACATTGAAATTGAGTTCCGGAAGACAGGGGGCTCCGGTAATTTTACTTGTTTAATTTACTGGAGTGGTGTTGGTTCTGTATCCGGATAGAATATAGCACTACTCCATATCCTCCCGTGGATGTCGTAAAAAGCGACTAAGGAACTCTAAACTAGAGGGGTAGGCAGCAGCGTCTCTTCTGTGGAACAGTGTATTTACTGCGCTTACCAACCCGCAAATCAGGAGGGACACAACTATACGCAATTCCTCGTTCTGGTACTGTTCGTTGCGGACAACTATGGGGAAGGTCTAAGTTCAACAGTGGGTGTTGACGGCTGATATGGTGACGATGAATGGACTAGGGGAAATGTTTGTTATTTTATGGTGGTGTCTATGGTCACAAGAACATATTATATCTCAACTGTATTGAAGATTACTCAGAGAAATTGATCGACAGTATACCCGCTTATATCAAAAGTCTATCCTCACCATAATTCTGCTCTTCCCCCCGGACTTATCAAGAGGGACCAGCAGCCACCGAGCGCACGTGGAGGTTTCCTGACCTAGCACCCCATGGTTTCAGGTCCACTGCCACGGTAGTTGACCACAATAGAGACAGTCTAACTAAGCATCGATTACACTTTCTGACTACAATGAAGACATTGCGGCGAATTTAAAATTTTTACATCTGTATAAAAGCGTAGGTCTTCCTAAAAGTTTGGCAAAGCATCAGTGACTCCTCCGGCGACTTGAGACGGCACGTTTCATGCAGTGGCTGATACAGTCGGCTGCTGCGCTCCGGGTCACGGGTTCGATTCCCATACGGAACTAATATTTGTATGATCTGCAGGTATTTGTTCCGGGTCTGGGTGTATTGTGTGTGGAATTTATGTCTGTAAAAGCACCCACGACAAAAGAGAAATCCTAGTGTGTGACAACGTTTTTTTTATTTTCTAAAAGAAACAATTAATATAAACAAGACATAGTAGTTCAAAGGCAGCGATATTAGCTTTCCATTAGGTGAGCCACATGATCATCAGCCCCCTCAATCATAACCTAAGCCATCGCGGGATGCCTGGCAGATGTAAACCATGTCTTTTACCCAGATGGAAATAATACTTCTCATCCAATATTTCTTATTCTTGCATGTCAATATTATAATGACTAAAGTTTTAAGATTATTGTTGTCTTGTAAGACCAACAGTGTACCAAATTTTAGGCAAATAAACTAGTTAATTTGATAAAACAAAAACGATTCGGCAAGCGTGCAGTACAGAGGGAATGATGTCGATATTCCGCACACAACTAAACTGGAATGCGTGGAGCCGGAGTCGAGGTGGAAAGAGCCGACGAGTCACGAGGTCGGCCGAATGGCACGTCACGACTCGCTGTAAGAGCCGGTCTTATCCCCGCATAGAAGCGCCCTTCGATTTTTGATACCAAATATACATTACTACTGATAATTATAAAATAAAATAGCACCAACCCATCTCATCCCGTGGGTGTCGTAAAAGGCGACTAAGGGATTAGCCGTAGGACGGGCAGCAGCGTCCTTCGAATACAACTCAACTGCGATCGCCAACCCGCCTGCCAAGCGTGACGATTATGGCAAAACCCCCCAATGAGCACACAATATACCGTTGTCGGTCGTTGTGGTGATCTTTGAGGGAGGCCTGTGTCCAGCAGTGGACTTTATTCGGCCGAAATGATGATAATTACGAGACCAGTTGGCAGATCCTTCAACAGAGGTACGATAATAAGAGACTCTTGTTTACTTACCAAACTAACATTCTACTTAATCAACCTAACATACAATCCCCAACTGCATCTCAACTGAAAAGAATGCATGATACGACTATCGAGTGCATTAACGCTATTAAGAACCTACATTTTGATACCCCAACATGGGATCCCTAAGTGGTTCACAATTTAATGCAACAGCTTGATTCCGAGACAAGCCAGTCCTTTAGAGAATTCTTGGCAGATCCTAGGGAAATATCAACACTGAATCAGTTCCTGAAATTCACGCAAAACAAATTTATGTCAATGGAGTCAAATACGAACCCAAATCGCCCCCGAATCAACATTAACAGTCAACAGATAAACATTCAATTAAAAACAAATATTAATGTAATGCACATGCAACAACAGAGCTCTCAATTTGAACCGAAAACTTTCAATAGCACAAAATCTTCTTTATAATTACATTATAACTTGCCCCAAGTGTAATAAACAACATGGCCTCTATAATTGCAGAGAATTTTTAAACATGTCATCAACAGAGAGGTTAAAAACCGCTAATAACCTAAATGTGTGAATAAATTCCCTTTTTAGTTATAAAGGAAAAGTATGTACGTCAAATAAAAGTGCAAACATTGCGAAAAATCGTACAGTAGCATTTTGCATGAAGCTATAGAAATTGCGAAATCAAAACAACGGCACGGTTGGTGCCGTGGCTGATACAGTCGGCTGCTGTGCTTCGGGTCGTGGGTTCGATTCCCACACGGCACAAATATTTGTATGATCTGCTGGTAGTTGTTCCGGGTCTGGGTGTATTGTATGTGGAATTCATGTCTGTAAACGCACCCACGACACAGAAGAAATCCAAGAGCAGGGCAACGTTTTAAAAAATAAACTAGCAAGTCTCATCATCATCATTTCGGCCGAATGGAGTCCACTGCTGGACACAGACCTCCCCCAAAGCTCACCACAACGACCGATATGGGTGTGTTGTGTACTCATTGGGGGTCTTGCCATAATCGCCACGCTTGGCAGATGGGTTGGCGATCGCAGTTGAGTTGTTAATTTACTCAACGGACGCTGCTGCCCATCCTCCGGTTAATCCCTTGTCAACTTTTACGACACCCACGGGGTGGAATGGGGTGGTGGCATTCGGAGCCGGCACCACACGGCAAAACAAAAATAAAAAAATTAAATTAAATTACATGTTATATTGATGAATGAAATGAATTATGTGTAAAGATCCAAGCCCTTACAGATGGTTACCAGTTATTTTATCTTGCTATGGCATTAATATGTTTGTTAACAGATATTAAATCACCTACATGGCTACTCAGAGGTGTTAAACTTGATTCAAAACACCTCAACGCTCCTGAAAAACTTCCCATTCCGAAACCAACTTAATATTTCGCATCAGATTCCAAAATCTTGACTACCAGCCAATTTATGCGGGAGTAATTCTGTGGCAGCTCTCCTATAAATAACATAAACCGATAGAATGATGGAGAGGCATTCGCACTGCTCCAAAAGGGATTAGCATGCACCATTTCGGGCTATAAATAAGATAGATAGCGCCGGCAAAAGGGTTAAGCTGATTTGTTAGTCAAAGCTTCATCGATGATCGACAGTTTTCGTTGTAGATTAGGATTTTGCGTAAAGTATTTGGGTCGTGTTGTACCAGACAATTTCTCTGGCAGATTAAGGATCTGTAGCCTATTTATATCGAGGTGTACAATGACCTGCTAGTCGATTCTGTCACTGTTCACACCACCCGGCGGCGCCAGCAAAACTTTACCTTTTTGCCGATTTTTAGTAGTGCCGATCCACCTATAGTAACTATATAAATTTGATAAATTTGTAAGCACCTTTCGTCCTACTCAGTAATATGTATCCCTCCAATATTCTATGCGTTTCTTTTTCCATGATTAATAAGTATTTTTTTTTTTTTTTTTTTCTTTTTTAAAACGTTGCCCCACACTAGGATTTCTCCTGTGTCGTGGGTGCGTTTACAGACATGAATTCCACATACAATACACCCAGACCCGGAACAACTACCTGCAGATCATACAAATATTTGTTCCGTGCGGGAATCGAACCCACGACCCCCGGCGCAGCAGTCGACTGTATCAGCCACTGCACCAACCGTATTTATATTAAAATGTTAGTAGGTATTATGTCACAACTGCCTGTGGCATCAACATATAGGTTTTTGCCAGAAAACCAGCGCTGCGGCAGAAATAGTTGCAGCATATATTTGTAGTTTTTGTTTTCTTGTAAAAAACGTTGCCCCACACTAGGATTTTTCGTGTGTCGTTGGTGCGTTTACAGACACAAATTCTACACACAATACACCCAGACCTGGAACAATTACCTGCAGATCATACGTATATTTGTTCCGTGCAGGAATTGAGCCCGCTTCTCGGTGCGCAGTAGCCGTCTGTATCAGCCACTGCACTAACCGTGCCATCAATGTTAAGAGCCAAATGTAAATGTTCGTATATTTTCTCAAATAACTTTAAAACTATATATTTTAAAATAAATACATTTAAGACTCTCACATCAAGCTCTTCCATTTCATATGTTGCACGGTACAGTTCGCAAAACTATATTCTGAAATTTTCTATATTGCCCCCCAAAAAGGACCCCTATATTCCGAATTCAATTATTTACGTTACACGTACGTGTTTGGGTCGCAGAAATCAATATGTGTATCAAATTTCAACGTAATCGGTCCAGTAGATTCGGAGCAAATTGGCTGTGACAGACGGACAGACAGACAGACACACGAGTGATCCTATAAATGTTCCGCAGTTTTTTCTTTCGGGCATTCGGAACCCTAAAAAGGTCACTGAGTGATTTTGAGGTTTATTACGATACCCGTAGTGATCAACCACATCTCTGTGCCATGTAATTACTGATAACAATGGAATAACCCGATCCAAACATAGATTCGAACCTAGATATTAGTTTAAGATTTTTCGGAGCCCGCACAAATACGCATGAAAATATTCCAACATAACTGTGTAACAATTAAAATAATTACGCTATGCCTTGAACCAATTTACAAGCGATTTATTCATTCCCTTTTGGGTGGAAATATCAGTAATTTGTAATTCAAATTTCGCGATTATTCTAATATCTAACGTCTACTACAAACACTCGGTCGGACCACCTGTTAGATGGATTAGGTAACGCTTGGTGAAGTACTCTGGATTAGGTATCAGTTATCATCATTTCGGCCGAATGGAGTCCACTGCTGGACACAGGCCTCCCCCAAAGTTCACCACAACGACCGATATGGTGTGTTGTGTGCTCATTGGGGGGTCTTGCCATACTCGCCACGTTTGGCAGACGGGTTGGCGATCGCAGTTGAGTTGTTAATGTACTCGAAGGACGCTGCTGCCCATCCTCCGGCTAATCCCTTAGTCGACTTTTACGACACCCACGGGAGGAGATGGGGTGGTGGTATTCTGAGCCGGCACCACACGGCGTACGGACGTAAATGATTTACGTAGACATTTTTTTTATCTATAAGCGCGGGTATTATCCTTGTATCTGCTGTAAATCAAACCAAACAACATTTCCAAAAACAAAACGGTAAAAATCACAGTGTTTTCAGTAATGTAACTCTAACTGCTTGCCTAAAGCCTTACAAGGTTTCACAAGATCGTGACATAAACAATTAAATATCCTCAGGCAGAATCCGTGAACGCACTTAGACCTGAATTTAAAATAATTTATTTAGACTACTGTATTTACGTATGGATGCCGGCTACCGATAGCACCACCCCATCTCATCCCGTGGGTGTCGTAAAAAGTGGCTATGGAATTAACCGGAGGATGGACAGCAGCGTCCTTCTAGAATATGAATAACTCAACTTGACGGCACGGTTGGTGCAGTGGCTGATACGGTCGACTGCTGCGCTCCGTGTCGCGGGTTCGATTCCCGCACGGAACAAATATTTGTACGATCTGCAGGTAGTTGTTCCGGGTCTGGATGTGTTGTATGTGGAATGCATGAAATAGAAGTAAAAGATACAAAGGTCGTCCATATTTCTTAAGAAATCTCTGCATCTAGTAAGAAAACGGTGGTCGCGGCCGGCCGACCTATTTAGGTAGTCGGCAACGTCAAACGAAACAGGCGAAAGGTGGCGCGCGTTGGCGTCACACAAAAGAAAGGAACTAATTTTTCACCGTCAAATTAATTTTGTGCCTGCACAGGATAGGACGTGAGGCCACGGCACAATGCCACCACTGTGAAAGCGACCAAGACACCGCACAGCATATGCTCGAGGCGTGCCCTGCGTAGGCCGCCGAGCAGCAGATCCTGGTCGATCGGATCGGGCAAGATGACTCTCTGCCAGCAGTAGTGTCGGCTATGTTGGCAGAGCACGAAACTGGAATGCAGTGGTCTCCTTCTGTGAGAGCGTCATACTCCAGAAGGAGAGCGCAGAGCGGGATCGTGAGAGGGCCGATCCCGCTCGAAGAAGGAGGAGACCGCGACCATGTGAAGGAAGTTCTCCAGCGTAACAATTTGAGAGCACCATATCCTCGTCGCAGAAGCCGCCCGGAACCCACCACGGTTGATCGATGACCTGCAGTTTTACTATCCATTAAGGGAGTCACCGACAGAATAGGTCATATCTTGAAGCGTACTTCCATAAAAACCTACTTCAAGCCGCATAAGAAGATCAGCCAACTTCTCAGACCGATGCAGTGTCACATTCGTTTACAAGATGCAGGGGTCTATAAGATTGACTGTGAGTGTGGGTTGTCATACATAGGGCAAACAAAGCGTAGTATAGCCACCAGGTTAAAAGAACACATAGCTGACGTCAAGCATAGACGCTCCACAAAGTCTGCAGTGTGCGAACATGCCTTAGACAAACCCAACCATTTTCTTCGTTTTGATCAACCTCAAGTCCTCGCGAAAGAGAACCGATATGTACCAAGAATATTTCGTGAGGCTATTGAAATTAAAAAACATCCTAATTTTAATAGAGAAGATGGCTGGCAGGTACCACCAGTTTGTAATCCTGTTATTAAAATAATAAAGACCCAAACACCACAGTAATCACTCAGTGTCTTGATGTTTTTTACCACACTAAAAAACATCAAGACACTGAGTGATTACTGCGTGCATCGAAATAATTTTTGATTATAATTGTACGGTAGATAAAATAAAATAACTTTTTAAAATCTGTAACAACGCCTGTCACCTTAGTCATCCTGCGACCACGAACCCTGCAAAGTGTTCGAAACGTCAGGAAAACAAAAATCTAAAATATACGCGATAGAATCCGTTTAAAAGTGTTTTATTATAATTTACTACGGTGCCATTCAAAATATCGTGGATTATTAAAATAAAACCTTATCTAGAATACACACATAAATACGAATATAAATATACACATATCCAAAAATGAAAATCTACCCACATTCCCAAGCACATAACCCCAATCGCTTCCCCACTGCGCTAACCATGCCTTTCGTTCTGGTTCTCTTGATTTTTTTCAAATAAGACGCAAACAACTATAATTAATCCACTTTACACTGAGCCACACAAAGTCCAAGGCCAAACGAACATCAATTACATCTCTAGCCACCCCCAAACGAAGTAAAATGGGGATACTTCCCGACATCCTCCGGCGGAATCACGGATCGCACTTAGTGTGAGATTAAACCAATTGTTGAGAGGAACAATAGGATTCTGTGAACACACGAGTACTTTAGCCTAAGGCAAGTAAACCGAAGCTCCCAACTTGTTAAAGCTATAATAGCTCAATGGGTAGTGTGGTTTAGTAAGGAGTTCGAATTCTGTGGCATGATGAAATCTTACTATACAGGGTTTAAACTTGTCAACGTACTGAAATCTCGAGTCGAGGATACACTTAGGCTTATGATAAAAATAGGAAAGCCATTACTCATGGAAACAAATAGGTTATAGTTTTGCCATTTTTGAGCACGCAATGTACCGTAAACAACGCGATCAAAACGATACTTTATTATTGTACTATGATGTCTATGTTTTTTTTTTTTTTGCTATTTAAGAAAACGTTGCCCCACACTAGGATTTCTCCTGTGTTGTGGGTGCGTTTACAAACATATATTCTACACACAATACACCCAGACCTGGAACAACTACCTGCAGATCATACAAATATTTGTTCCGTGCGGAAATCTAACCCACGACCGGAGCGCAGCAGCCGACTGTATCAGCCACTGCACGAACCGTGCTGTCATTCTCCAAAGTTATGTACAAAGTATATGCAGCATTTACAGCGTGGGACTTACGGGTGTCAAGAGCTTTGATCAATGACCCCCGTGCTAGGAGAGTTCTGTGTTACAGGGGTCATAAAATAAAATAAAAAATAGTCCGCAGGTGGATATATCAAATTTACCTCGCACAGCTCGGTCAAACACAGTAAGAGGGATACACGTTTACTATGTAGTGACTTCATCCGTAGCTTCCACAATTACATTGCAGTTTTATGTGAAAATAATTAGTTTATTGTTTTTATGTAAAACTGCGTTAAGATAGACGAATACAATTATTTTATACGGAAATCAGTTTAAATAAACGGGTTTTTTTTTCTGAAATTTCATGATAGCACTGATGCAAAGCTAACACTGAGGTTTCCAGAATCGTGTACTGAATCCACGGTATCAGCTCCCGTTACGTTCTCACTTAAACCTGCCATACTTCTGCTAATTTACTTATTTATGCTGAGATTTTATTGAATGTTACAAAATCTCCCAGTATTAGGGCGAGATTCAGCAACGAATCTAAGCGTGAACTTACGCTTCCATCTGTCAAAATCCACTACTTACGCTCATAATTGTATTCACAGACGATCGGAACACGACTTACGCTTAGCGTAAACTAAGCTGAGCCAAGTAGTGAAAATCGACTACTTTGGTCGAATCTAGCGCCACTAAGCCGGCAAAGGTGTAGTATTGACAATAATTACAAGTTGTTGCTAACCTAAGCTTTTAAAATTGTTGCATGGTTGCCTGCAACAGGAACTATGAATTATGAATATATGAAAAAGTTGTTTACTTTGATTGTCATAATTCTAATTAGCTTTGAACTACAGAGGCTACATTAGTCCAATATGTTCAACTATTTAACAAAATATCATCCTTACTTACTCGCAGTAATACAGCATGTAAGAATAATTACGTATAAAATAATAAATAAACTTATTTGATTATTATATGACCTTGTTATTTTAGTCCACATCCCCAAATTGCTTTTTATTCAAGTCTGCGTCGTATTTTTATTTCTAATATGGTAGATGTGGAGTAATTAATAATTTCAGGAATTATTTTTCAAACGCGGAAATAGAGGCATTTCGAGTATTCATTTTCACTCGTAAAATGTTCATAAATTCCTGCGGTTTATAAAGATGTCACAACATAATCATATAGGTTTATGTGTCAGATATTTTGTTTCGCCCACACCAATGGCATTTTTTAGATATTGCTATCATTTTTTTCCGAATCCGAAAAGTCAGAGATGCGGACCGGGATCGAACTCAGACCCTCCTGTACGGAAGACAAGCGTTCAACCACTACGTTTTATCTGCTATTGAGGAATATCCACCCTCAAACCCCTACACTACACTACACCTAAACTACAACCCTAATTTGATGAAGGATAAGATTCGCTCCATAGCTCGACAATTATAATTGCTAATTCACAAACAATCAAGTTACAAGTTCGAGTAAATTTAATTGTGACTCTAAAGTGGGTCAGCGCATGTTGCTTTGATTCTACACCGTTGATTGTATGTATTCAGGGAAGTGTTTGAGGCTTCGGATTCTTGGTAAAGATGCCAACTTTTTGCCTCACGACCAAGCGTGGAGTTGTACCAGTGGCGGGAAGAGAGGTCTCTTCGCAGGGGTGTCATAATGGCAACAATCCTTTTATAGTCCGTGTTTGCTTGGATTAAGAATATAACACCACTCCATCTCTGGTTAATGCCGTAAAAGTCATCTAAGGGACTCTAAGCCAGGAGGGTGGGCAGCAGATACTCTGTTCTCACCAACCCGTCTGCCAAGTGTGGTGAGTACTAGCAAATTCCCCGCAAAATGATGACGCAATTGTAATAATTTATGAGGCCTTTGTGCAGCGGTCTTTTGGTTGATATGGTGTTGAAGATTATGATTACTAATCCGATTGCAAGTGATTATGGCAACATTACTACCAAGTCACACCCGTTGTAATATTTAACCTGTAGGTACATATTCAACTCTAGTGTGATCATATGAGGCCCTGGAGCCTGCCTTATGTGTCAAATATGACCGCTCCAGTGGTTTTAGCCGGTAGGAGTCCGGAATACTCCTTCGCCTTACCCCGGGACGAAGGACGTTCATGTAGAGTTTTAGTTTGACACCATGTCCGTATCGTCATGTACCGAAAGGTACATATTAGACTATGAATTCGGGACATTTCGCAAACAATGTTGTGACTAACCTCGATGTTTTGGCCAAGTTACATCGACCGTAATCACGAGAAATCATAGTCTAATACGAGTGAAATTTGCGATACTTATACTGTACTTATACTGCAACAGTTATTTGATAAGCATTTTTTCCTAATTTAAAAACGATAGGACTTATGTCCTGTGGTTTTCGAACAGACAAATATAACATGCAAAATAGCCAGACCTGAGACTAAAGCTATCAGATATCTGTTCCGTGTGGGAATCGAACCCGCGACTCAGAGCGCAGTAAACAAATTACCACTGACCTACCCGTGCCAACAATATTTGTTTTACTCTTGTGATGAAGTTTCACAAGGAAACGTACCTTTTTTTTTTTTATTGGTGCCCAGTGGAAATTCACCATGAACTTCCTTCGCCCCGGGGAAGGACGAAGGGGTATGCCGGACTCCTACCGGCTAAAACCACTGGAGCGGTCATCTTCGGCACCTAAGGGAGGCTCCAGGTCCTCGTATGATCACACTAGAGCCACCCACTGGTGCCACGCCTATTGAAGGAAACGTACCTTAAGCAAGGTACCCACTTGCGTACTAATATGATCCATTATTAGATATAGATAGGGAGCGCAAGGCTTTGTCTGTTAGAGCTAATATGCTGGCTCGTAGGTTCGCGCGCTATACTACGGAAGTAAAAACTATGTTGTTAAGGGCATTTTGCCAATCGTTTTACACGTGCAGCCTATGGGTCAAGCATACGAAAAAATCATACGACAACCTGCGTGTTCTCTACAATAATGCCTTTAGGGCGCTGATGAAGCTGCGTCGCTACTGTAGCGCGTCCGGTATGTTTGCGGGCGCAAATATAGATGGATTTGCGGCGAATATTCGCAAGAGAGTTGTCTCTGATGCGCCGCATACGAGGCAGTTCCAACAGCTACCTTCAGCTGTTCGCATGGAGGATGCATCTGGATCTAGACTGCCCAATAATGCGGTACTGGACCAGGTTGCATGTTGAGCACTCCGGATCCAAACCTAAATGTAGACTAAGATGAAGTATATAGTGTGTTTTTATCTTTTTGTTATTGTATAACTGTAAATTAAAATGTTTTTATTGATGATTTTTTGTAATGTTAGTCTTTTTGTAATTATTTTATTTACTCATAATGTATCTAATACTTTCAATTTCTCATGTATGCATATGGACTGGTTCTGAAATAAAATGAATTATTATTATGATTTATGGTTTACAATAGCACGTTTAGTTGAAATGAAACGCTTGGCTTTCGGCGCTACATGCGGGTCCGATTCCCATCAAGAATAAATGTACGTACGTACATATGATCTTCAAATAGTTGTTCCGGGTCTGGGTGAATGTGCATGTGAGATCTATGTCTGTAAACTGTACCTACAATACAGGAAAAATACCAGAGTGAGGCAAAGTTTAAAAAAGAAACTGGTCACTGGTCGGTCTATATAACTAAGTTTCAAAAACAGGTAAAATCCTTATAACACTGGGAAATATTGAAATGATACTTAATTTTCTCGTTATACTTTATGCAGCAATAAAAAACTTAGAACTCAACTCGCCCCGTAAAGATTTTTGCACCAAAGCCACAAGAATATAGAGTCCGTAGCCCACAGCTCTACATAAAGCAGAAGTTTTCAAGCATGGTTAAACATTAAAAAAACGGACACCACTCTGTAGAGACGGGAAAAGTTTAATTTCAACGCTCAAACCGGAAGTTTGCTTAATTTACCGAATGGATTGCGTTGCCAGCAGAAAAAAGCTATTTTCTATTTGGTAATCCCGCAAATACAGGATTATGGCGAAGTTGGATAATTATATTGCAACTCAGGGGAAAGGAATATAGCGCTTTAGACTGGCGTTGTAGGCAGAGATAATCATGATTGATTGATTTTTTATTACAAA
Source organism: Diloba caeruleocephala (assembly GCA_947459985.1). Lineage (NCBI taxonomy): Eukaryota > Metazoa > Arthropoda > Insecta > Lepidoptera > Noctuidae > Diloba > Diloba caeruleocephala. The sequence continues at coordinate 1,955,796 of OX381626.1, read as the reverse complement.
GATAGATTAATTTATGGGAAAGATTAGTTAGACCGAAGATTCAGGGGGATCTTCAATAAAGGACGCAATTCCATGTCATTCTTTAAATCTCGTAATAGACGACTGGGATGATAATTTCGTTGGTTTTCTCGTCACATCCTACTATCCCCGTCCATGGGTAAATGAAAGAAATACCGTCGGGTTTAGGCGGTATGAGTCCGGCATCCCCTCCGCCCCTCCCAAGGTAGAGCAAGTCCATGAGGGTTTCTTCACGACCAATGAAAATTGTTTCTTCCTCACATGAGAAATATTGATGCTTATTTATACATACATCACAGGGTATCGTTGGTTTCCACTAGACACGTATAAATTAAAAAACCATTGTTTTAATATTTCACAAAACTACAGTTTTCATAGTGTTATCATCGCCGAGAGACTATAAACATTAAATTGGATATTTATCGTGTAAATCAATGTCATTTAAACAAACAATTGGATTCCAACGTCCGTCTATTTCACAACCCATTTGTTTCTCCAAAGTAAAGTCCCATGAGATTACTGAACGAAAATACTTTCTGGTTTTGCAAACTTTAAGTTTTTACAATTGTAATTAAATTCCGACAGGATGGCCCGTGGGGGGGAGCTTAAGCAAATTTAAACTAAAGGAGGATGCTTCGTCAATTTGTTTTGGTCTTCCAGTCTTTTAAAGGATATTTCGGCGATCGTTCTTAAAGCTAGAAAATGTCGAATTAGGGGTTTTATAACCGTTGTTTTCTTGAGGGGAAACGGTCTAATAGTTGTTTGATTTTTAATAGCGAATTCAAACAATTAAGTGATACCAAAATCTGAATACCATTTGACTTCCTAACATGAGATCCCTAGAAAAGTCCCCCCATTTTGATGAATTTGAAGAGGCACTAGGTCGCAGTGGTACCCGGGGTTCACGGGCGCTCACATTGGGGAGTCTGCATGCTCACACCGAGCGACCGCCTCAAAGACGGCGGCGCACACGTGGTCAGGCCGTTTGCGCAGCGAATATAATATTACCGAGATGATGATAGTCTTTATATTAATTGTAAACTTTAAACAATACCGAGGCCTGGTTAGAAAGGCGCCGTAGCAAGGGCCATTACTAGGCATAAGTGACTGAATAACGGTGTAGCAAGTGACATTACTGGGCATAAGATACTGAATAAGTTAATGTTTCAGCATATGCTGAGATAGGGACCTTTTTTGGCCTCGTACAGCAATATGTAGTCAACTATATATTTGATTTTGTTAATAGTAAGTTTGCGTTGTCATTTTGGACGAGTCCAAAACAAAAGAGTTTCTTTCTTTCCTTTTTTTTTCAATGAGCACACACAATAAACCCAGATCAATCAGTCAGCGATTTTCTGTGAAGGCCCATGTCCAACCGTGGAGGTTTTTCGGTGAATGTGATCGATGTGTGATCGGTGATCGGTGATGACAGTTTCAGAAATCTCGTTATATTATGTAATCCGATATAAATCAAAGTACATGATTGGTTGGTTGATGCGAAATGATGATGTTTTCCCAACCCACGAGCGAGTACTTCCATTCAACTAAAAGCACAAATTATGTTGATCTTATATATAAACATGCTTCTAATGGCCGTTGCTTTGTTTGCAAATTATCATTAAACAAAGCTTTAGGTGAAATTAGTAAATGTACCGAATCACTGGCTCTTTTGTTCGCACTAAGTAGATTTTTGGCAGCTGTCGAACGCCTATGTGAATATTTTATTAGTATGGAACCACGTGCCCGGGCTTTTAACAGCGAGAAGGGCATGGCGAGACAACCTAGATATGTTAAATAGAAAACGGTCCACAGTCCTACATTGACTATAGACTTTTTTCCGCTCCGCTCCAGGGAGGACGGAGGAGCATGCCGGATTCTTAACGGCTACAACACCTGGGCGGTCAACTTCGGCACCAAAGGTGCGATATCTCGAGAACGAACGCTCTGGATCCGACAATTAGTGCTAAAACTATAGGTATATCTCGGAGTCGTTAGATGCGGGCGGCATGTAATTGGACGCTTTGGAAATCTATGGGGAGTTCTTTGTTCAGCAGTGGACATTCTTCGGCTGATATGGTGACAAATAAATTGCCACTTTCTCGTCCTTTTACCTAAAGTCATAGACGGATGAGTATGTGTAGTAATTCAAGCGAAAAAGTGTGTAAAACTGATAGATTTTTTGAGTACGATTAGAAATACATCTTTTGGGATGGGATCCCACCCATCTATAAGATGTGCTTTACTCTTCACTACTTTTATTATTTCCATTTCCCCGTTCACTTAAAGACAAAAATGCTATATACTTTAAGTGTCAAATGCTGTATTAAATGTACGATAACTAATTAACTGTCAGTGTCATAAGACGTTAAAACACGTTCAGTTAACAGCTACGTTTATAACACCTAGTGCATCAACACCAGCACTTAGTCGTTTTCATTATTAACCTGTTAGCTACTGCATTGACTGAACACGTTCTAAAACGGAAAGCAGACTTAATTATATCATCATATGACCCAAAAAACGTCCACTAATTAGCAAAAGTCTCCCTCATAAGGCGACCTGTTACATGCCGCGTGTCATCATTTTGGGGGGAATTTGGAGGTTTGGTTAGCTTTGAGCAGTATGGCTGCTGTTCAACAGAAAGGATGCTTCTGTCCATTCCTCTGGGTTAGAGTCGTCCCTTACGACCGAATACTCAAACGCCATTTAACGTTAAGCCCCGCTTAAACAATTTGAGGCGCCCGGTTTTGTACCAAAACCAGGTATCTCGAATAGTTAAAGCGGGGACTTAACGTTAAATGGCGTTCGAGTATTCGGCCGTTAGTCGCTTTTTACGACATCCGCGGAGGGAGATGGAGTGGTTCCATTTTCTTAAGTCAAAGTCAAATATTTTTATTTCAAATAAACCAAATATTGGCACTTACGAAACGTCAGAATCTAAGTTGCACGGTTCCAAATAGTTGATCTATGGAGAAGAGCCGGCAAGAAACTCCATAGATACTCTTTTAAAATAATTGAGATTACAATGTTGATTAATACAAATTAAGGTAAACCATATAAAGAGCATTATGTAGGCCAATTTATAAAAAAAGACATACTAATGTAATATAATCATTATTCGCCAAGGCAGTTAACAGACGGCACCCGTTCACGAGCATGACACATGCATCAGCATCGCTTAGCTCAACCATATTTTAGGGAACCGACCGACCCGATACACAACGCCACCGCCAGCTAGACATTTTAGTGAGCATGACAGACCGATACTACCAGGCCAAAGGCAAAGGGTACTAAATAACGTATAAAATAATAATATATAACATTAACGGCTACATGATGCTCGCACATTTACAATTTTATGATTAATTAATAATGTCAAAATATTATTAGAATGTAAATTGCAGTCATTAAATTAAACATAGGCAAATTATTTATATCATAAATATAGAATTCAATTTTAATTTAATTGTTGACTCGATTCCGAATCCGACTGAATTATATGCAAAATGATGTTTAATTCCAAAAAGACTACGCACAATTACAATGTCCATTGAGATTCTTGCAAGCTCTTCTCCATAACACCAGCAATTTGAGACCGTACAAACTTAAGTTTTGACTATTCCTAAGTGCCTAAATACGGTCTACATTAACGAGAAATCTATTGAATTAGAATTAAACAACACCACTTAAAAGTCTGATGACCCGACAAGCTTCCATAACATGAATATAACAGAAAATAAAATAATATTAATACTGCCACCGAATAAAGTTAGATTTATGTGCTCACGTCAGAAATATTAACCTTTTTCTTACCTTTTAATTTTTCATCCACGGTTTCTCTTTTTCACCGTGTTTTTTTACCTGTCTTCGGACAAGTCGTATGATAATGATTGATCATCCCGAACAATGAAAAATAGCAATGTCATCATTAATAATAATATTTTGACGTGTATTTTTGTTTTATCTGTTTATTTCTGTAGTAGGCACTCCAATGGTCCGGCATGCCCCTTCGCCCTTTCCCGGGGCGAAGGAAGTACATGAGGTATTTCCACCGGATCAATTAAAAAAAAAAAAAAGTTGTAGACAGTCTTAGGCTTAGCAATAGAATGAATTGGTCGCAGCTTCCACAGGTAGATTTCGACGGCACTATGGTACCTATAAGTAATAAGGTTAAGTACCTGGGGATATATATTGATAGAAATCTTTCTTGGTGGTCCATAGTTACAAGAAGTAAGTCGAAAATTATTTGCATCAGCAAGCTCCCTGAAGAGAATACGCAATTTTCTCCCAACTGCTACTAAACTGCGCTCGCCCAATCCCTTCTCCTTCCTATACTTGATTATGCTGCTGCCAGTTATCTCGATCTTACTGAGGCACAATTAGATAAACTTGAACATGAGTCACTCCAAAACTTTTGTATTCGATTTATATTTGGTTTACGCAAATACGATCACGTTTCAAAATTTCGTACAAAACTCAAGTGGCTTCCAATACGTCTTCGCCGGAATTCTCATATACTTTCATTGCTTTACAATATTTTGTTTAATCTTACAACCCCCTTTTACATTAAAGAATGTTTTAAGTTCCTTAATGACGCACATTCAAGATTCTTGAGAACGTCGGAGAATCTGAGACTTGAGATGCCAATGCATGTGAATGAATTTTCACAGGGCCCAGTAAAAAATAAAAACAGATATCAACCTACCTAGCCGGACTCTTGCAATAAGATACTCCTACCGACTAAAACTACTGGAGTGGTCATCTTCACTGAATGGGGACTCCAGATCCTCGTAAGATCTCTCTAGAGCCACCCATTTGTGCCACGCCTTTAGGCATCGGCGTGTCGGCCCTCTCCCGATGCCGCTCTGCAGTCTCTGCAATAAGACACCTACGGTCACCATCGGTGTATGCACACTACCGTTCTTTTAGGATGTTCATGTTTAGTCTCCCGGGGTGTGATGAATGAGCGAGTGGTGAACGAGTGATGCTTAAGTGATTCCTGAGCGCCCGCCGATCGTAGGCACGTCAACACTATGGTAGTTTAAATCGATAAGATCCCAGTATAACAGTCGACTTCCGAGGCAGAGGAAAATATAAAGATGTCCCCCCCACGTTAAAAAAGGCTCATGTTTAGTAGTCGACATTCATGGGTTGATACAAAGAAAAATTGTCAACCCCCATATTATGCCGGGCATTCACGATCACTAAGAAATTTTATAGTGACCAATTTTTATGGCATGGGATAGGAAGAAATACATAATGCATCGCTTCTCGTCACGCCCTAAGCCATGGCTTAGAGTATTCCAGTGACCATCTGCGAAACCGTAAAATTTATACACCGAAACCTTCGTCGATAAACCTTTCCATCGTAGGCTTTCAGTCAGTAGTTTACAAAGTTAGATATATAATTCAATAGACAGGCAGTTGTCAAAGGACATCAATTGTTTCAAAGCACTTTTGTATAAATTTAGGTAAAAGTAGAACAAGACATCGACACGGTCCAACGGACCAACGGTACGATTGGTGCAGTGGTTGACACATTCCGCTGCTGCGCTCCGGGTCGTGGGTTCGATTCCCACACGAAACAAATATTTGTATGATCTGCAGGTAGTTGTTCCGGGTCTGGGTGTATTGTATGTGGAATTTATGTCTGTAAACGCACTCACGACACACGAGAAATCCTAGAGAGGGGCAACGCTTTAAAAAAACTTATTTCTTTTTCCGCGGACCGGCCCCTCCTCAGACGCCCGCGCCCGGTGCGTGTTCTGCGGCGGGGATCAAAGGTAGTTTCCTCCCGTCCCCACTTCGCCGCCTCCTTTGCGTCCTCGCAAAAGGAGGCGACGGCATCCCACGCGATCTAGGAAAGCTAATAAGCTCAAGTAAGTGGAAGAAAGTGTAGAGCTACGTCTGGAATGGCCTTTTGAAAAAGGATCCATAGCTGTTTTCAGTTGACCTGTCCTAACTGACGGCAACCATGAATCGTATCGTAAGATCATGTCAACCATACTTTAGGCAGCCTCACGACCCATCCCACAGCTATACCATCAGCATGTAATTTGTGCAGGCCACATGCAAACCCAAAATCACCCGAGAGATACGAGTGTCTAAGCGTGTGTTACTAGCTCACATAATACTCGAATCCCCCACATACGCACGCACGCACGCATACATACCCACACCGACACGTAATCGTTCACTGCTGAACATTGCCAATGATCACCACAATGAACGATCCCAGATGATGTTACAATAATCAGCACGCTTGGCAGGCGGACCGGTGATCGCAGTATGTTGTTATTAGCACACGAAAGGGTGCCGCTACCCAATACGACACCCATAGGGGAGAGAGGAGTGGTCTATTTACACTTTGCCAGGATCCACACGGAACAACTCGCATTCACATTTTAAAGTATATAAATATTAAAATATTGATAACCGCAGTGACAGCCTACTGGAAGAATGCTTGCCTAGAAGGATTAAAATAGGAATAAAAATAAATTAAATAATATAAAAAGGAAGAAAATTTAAACTTATACGGATGTTATATATCATGCAAACTTTATAATAAATATCAATTATTAAATTGCAAACATGCCCTTTTTCACCCGGTGGTAATACATCATGTACTTCCTCCGTCCGGGGAACAAGTGGAGGGTATGCCGGCCTCCTACTTACTACGACCACCGCAGCGGTCATCATCAGCACCGAAGGGGCATCACACTAGAGCCTCCCACTGATACCATGCCTTTAAGCACATCTCGGAGGTAATGACTGTAAAGCTGGGTTGACCCGGGGCCATCTTGTCGGGATCGGCCTGAACCCGCGACGACAGCACTCCTTTTCATGCTCTGCTAGCAGCAGCTGCTAGCTCTACGAAGAGCAACAGAACGTCTTTGATGATGCACTTGTTTGCATGCAAACATGACCTGGGCATCGTTTGTGATTTGTTTAAGGCATTTGATTTTGTTCTACACAAAATATCGATCAGGAAATTAATTCCACTATGGTATCGAGCTGTGATAGCCTGGTGGTTGAACACTTGCCTTTCACAGAGG